>BSBN01000959.1:2519933-3779899 GCA_027924645.1 Cunninghamia lanceolata
CGGTTGGGAGGAATGTAAACTGTTGTCTCAAGCCTTCTTGTAGGCGGAGGATGATGTAACTTGAGTAGGGAAGAGAAGCATGAATGAATGAAGATCTAGATTTTTGGGTGTGTTGAAACATTATGTCTTTTCTGAGTAATTTTCTGTAATAGTCATTTTGTACAGCTTGTACGGATTGTTGATCATCTGAAACTGACTGGAGATGTTCCTGTGTTGAAGTAGCTTTCATTTAGAAGTAGTCTGGTGTCTTGAAGTGTTGCAGTTTGTAAGATATTGTTCTTCTTGCAAAGACTGGTCTAAAAACCTAGGAACTAGGATTTTGTGAATAGATGGATTGTATTTCCTCTATCCGCGAAACCAAGATTCTCATTTTTAGTGTGATGGAGGAATACAGTGTACATTTTGTGTTTTCTACGGTTTTAGATCAAACACCCAAGGATCCAAGGAGTTTGGCGTGAGTTGGACTGGGCATCTCTATGTGACTAGCCATTGAAAAGTGTTATGTGAACAGTTAGTAGAGTGACCAAATTGATGGTGACCAAGTGTTTGCAGAGGATTTTAGACTCCTTCTGTTCTGTTGAATTTGTTTCTGTATGTTGGTTTGGTGTCTGTGCAAGTTACAGAGTAACTGAAGTTACCATCGGTGTAACACGACCCTCGGGGAAGCTTTTGGAGGTTACATCGATTAACAGAGTTAGACCGATAGGAGATGTATCGGTGAAGAGTGAAGGGAGTCTCGCTGAAGAAACATCTATTGGTGCATCAGCCAGAGTTCGTAGGCATTTGCCGATGAGAAGAGTTTGGACGACAAGTATGGTTTGAAGGTAATATCAGAGTGACTAGTGTGTATAGGCGGAGTAGTTTTCAAACTTGCCGATGGTAAGTAGTCTTGCTGAAGACAAAGCATTGTGTTGAGTTGTCAGGAAGAGTTGAGAGATCGGTAAGAGAAGTTGCAAGGTGGCCAACGGGGTATGTTTGGCTAATAAGAGTAGATCGCCAAGACATAGGTCATTGTCTCACTAATCAGTTGTTGTTCTATTCCTGCTTTCACTATGAGCTCTGCATCATATTGGTATCAGAGCCAATATTTGAATTGGAGCCGTGTATATTAGACTAGGAGATAGAAACTAAGGCTAGCACAATGCCTCCCAAGTCTATGAGCAAAGACACCATCAAGAAGATGGTAGAGGAGATGCTTGAAGCAAGGTTGCAAGAAGAGAGGACCAAGGGTAAGAGTAAAGAGAATGGATGTGCTTCTGATGCAGAAGAAGAAGAGGTAGAGGAGAGTCCTCAAGGACAAGATATGTCTGCAGACCAAAAGGTATTCTTGAATGCACTCAAAGGTGCTCATGGAGATAGTGACAATCCAAAGATGGATGTTCCTACATTCAATGGGAAACTAGATGGAGATGCCCTCATGGATTAGATTGAAGCCATGTGCAACTATTTTGACTTCAAGGAGTATAGTGATAGCAAGAAAGTCAAGTTTGCTAAGACAAGATTGAGAGGTTCTGCCCTAGTTTGGTGGAACTATATGCAAGGTGAAAGAGAGAAAGTTGGAAAGAACCCTATCACCAAATGGAGCAGAATGGTGGCCATGCTAAGAGACAAGTTCATGCCATCTAATTATGAGTTATAGACTATTAGGAAGTTTAATCATCTCAGACAAAAGGATATGGATGTGCCTACATATACTGAAGAATTTCATAGATTGAGCATGAGAGCCAATCACAAGGAGGAGGAGAAAGAGATGGTGGCCAGATATCTTGATGGCTTGAGGTATAACATACAATATTTATTCAGTATGGTGGTTCCTAAAATAGTGGATGAGTGTTTTCAATTAGCCTCTAGGGCAGAGGAGAAGTTGAAAAGAAAGAGTGATCAAAACACCAGAGGAAGAGGTGGCAGAAATAATAGGGGAAGAGGCAATTTTGGTAGAGGACAGTCGAGTAGAAATGAAAACCCAAGTCAACAAGAGTCTCATTCTGATGTAGACCATAGAGGTCATGGTTTTAGAGGTTGGAGAAGACCAAATGGCAAAGGTAGAGGTGGCGCTGCAGGCAGAGTACCCAGAGTATTCACTGGTAGATGTTATGGCTGTAATCAAGTAGGCCATACTATGAACAAATGCCCTAAGAAGGCAACTAGTTCCCATGATGGTGGAAGAAGGAATCAATTGTTGAAAGATGATGATTGCCAAAGTGTGAATTCACCCATCGGTAGTGCTGCACCAGTCCTTGAAGGAGAGAACATGATGATCAAGAGAACCTTGATGAAGATGCCATTGAAACAAGAGCCCCCACAAAGGAAGACTCTCTTCAGAACCCAAGGTATAGCATATGGTAAACTTTGTAAAATCATTGTTGATTCAGGTTCTACTAAGAATGTAGTGTCTACTGAAATGGTAGAGAAGTGTAAGTTGAAAAGGCTACCCCATGTTAGTCCTCATAAGATCTCTTGGTTGAATAAGAATCAAAATTACATGGTAGAAGAACAAACCTGGGTTGAGTTTGAGATAGGTGATTATAAAGACAAGATACTATGTGAGATTATTCCTATGGATGCTTGTCACCTTCTTCTCGGATGTCCATGGTAGTATGATGTGAAGGCACAACATGATGCTGAGAAGAACACATACCTCATCACCAAGAATGGAAGGAAGTTTAGGATGGATCCTATGAAAGAGCAGATTGGAGAGAAGAGTAATGACACCAATGTCATGATGGTTAGTGGCAAAGAGTTCTTAAACCTCATGAAGGAGAAGGATAGCCAAGGGTATGCTTTGGTAATGAAGCCTAAAGAAGAATCAAGTCAGCAAGACAAAAAGTAGAAAGAGATTCCACTAGAAGTGCAGCAATTGTCAGATAAGTACCAAGATCTTGTGGTAGAGGATACTCCTAACTCCTTACCACCCATGAGAGATATAAGTCATCAAATTGACTTGATCCTAGGTGCCACATTGCCCAATAAGGATGCCTATAAATTGACACCATAGCATAATGAAGAGGTGAGTAGACAAATTCAAGAACTCTTAAAGAAAGGATTGATTAGAAAGAGTCTTAGTCCATGTACAGTCCCTAGTGTACTTGCTCCAAAGAAAGATGGGAAGTGGAGATTATGTATGGATTCAAGGGCCATAAATAAGATCACAATAAGGTATAGATTCCCTATGCCAATGATTGAGGATCTTTTGGACTATCTTAGAAGGTCATGTTATTATTCAAAGATTGATTTGAAAGCTGGTTATCATCAAATCAGAATTAGGCAGGGAGATGAATGGAAGACTGCCTTCAAGACAAATGAAGGTCTCTATGAATGGCTTGTCATGCCATTTGGCATTAGAAATGCTCTAAGCACATTCATGCATTTGATGAATGAGGTACTTATTGAATTCATTGGCAAATTTGTAATTGTTTATCTTGATGACATACTTATTTTCAGTAGGACAAAAGAAGAAAATGTGAAGCATCTTGGACAATTGATGAAGAAGTTGCATGAGAGTAAGTTGATGATCAACTTAGATAAGTGTGAGTTCATGAAAACTGAACTTGTGTATCTTGGTTTTGTGATTTCTAATGGTTGTTTGAAGATGGACCCCAAAAAGGTTGAGGCCATTCTCAATTGGCCTACTCCTAGGATAGTGGGAGATGTTAGAAGCTTCCATGGCTTGGCAACTTTTTATAGGAAGTTCATTAGAGGATTCAGTCACATAAGTGCTCCTATTCTTAACACCATCAAGGGTGGAGTGAAGTGCAAATTCCAATGGACAAAGAAAGCAGATGATAGCTTTGAATTGTTAAAGAAGAAAGTGGTTGAATTACCTACATTGGTACTCTTTGATTTTGACAAAGTTTTTGTAGTGGAATGTGATGTGAGTCAGCAAGAAATAGGTGTTGTTCTTAGTCAAGATGGACATCCAATGGCATTTTTTTCAGAGAAGTTGAATGAGGCTAAACAAAGTTATTCTACCTATGACCTAGAGCTTTATGCAATGGTGCAAGCTCTCAAAAAGTGGAGACACTATTTGCTACCCAAAGAATTCATTGTTTTTACTGATAACCATGCTCTTATCTTTCTAAATAGTCAAGAAAAGTTGAATCATAGGCATGTTAAGTGGATGGAACAATTGCAGGCCTATACCTTCACTATTAAGCATAAAAAGGGTGTTGCCTGTGATAGGTGAAAAGTCAGGTTTAGCAGATCAGACATAGTCATGAAACCCTAACCCTACCATCATCAAAGAATCTAATCTAGATGAAATCAAAGCATAATGCAATTCAAGCATAACATCACCTAGACCATGCGATTCCTTGTTTGTGAGATGTGGACTGCTTCTTCAACAATGAACAATTGCAATGCTGAAAGCTGCCATGATGGATGATAAAAGCTCAATTGGATGCTCAGATGCTCAAGATGATAATGTAGGTGCTATATGATTGTTGGATCCCCCCTCTCATATGGAATGAGAGGGTGTTCATATAGGACTCAACCAAGATCAATCAACGGTGGAGATTCAGAGGCTATGTGAATGGCTAGGATTGAAAGATACTAAATTTAGGTTCCATTAGTTGTGCATGTGAAGGATATGAATGAAAGTTGTCTTACAACACATGATTGACTGGATAAGTGTTGGAATGTGATAAAAGATGAGTGTTTAATTCAAATAAAATATTTGAATTAGTTGGAATATGAGTTGGATATTAATTAAATAAATTAAATTTATTTAATTAATAGGATAAATGAATAAAATGGGATAAGATATGATGTGGAAATTAATTAAATAAAATTTATTTAATTAATTGGGATGGGGATAGGATATGATTGGGTTATGATGTGGAATTAATTAAATAAATAAAATTTATTTAATTAATTGGCTAAGTAGGATGAGAATGGGATTTATCAAGGTGTTGCTAGACATGGACAAAGTTGGGACAAATTTGGGTGTCTACATTTTGCCCCTCTTTGATACAATGTTCGATAGAGCGTTGTGTCAAAGAAGATACAATATGCGTTCGATAAACAAGTTATGCCCCAGTGTAACTGGTAGGTGATGCCCCCTCGAGAGGTAAGCCAGGCTAACCAGGAAGGGCTGGGTTGGCTCACGATAGAAGAAAAGGCGAAAAAGAAGGCAGACACGAAGAAAATGGGGGTTGGATGGCAGAAAAGAGGCTATGGCATGGAAGAATTAGGGTTGGAGGAAGGGCTATAAGTAGGTTCATAGATAGGACTTGGTTTGGAAAGGAGGTATGTCAAGAAATATACAAACATGTTTCAACATTTTACCCCTATGTCTTTATCAAGATCAAAAGGAGGATGGATAAATTGGTTCAATATGATAGGCATATTTATGTAATGGCTAAGGATGACAGGATGGTATGGTAATGGTAAGATAGGATAGGATGGAAAATGATAGGTTGGATATGATAAGATGGATGAGACAATGTGCCCCCAAGTGTAAGTGACATAGAAGATCAACCTACACATGACGCCTGTTTGCCAGGTTTTCATCATGGTACTTATCCAAGGCACCTGTTTACCAGGTTTTCACCATTGGACGAAGGGATTTCTCTTTACTATTTCATTTTTTTTTTTTTTTTAGTTTTTTTGCTTTTTTTTTCTTTTTTGCTTTTAGATGGGTTGACAATTACACATGGCGCCTGTTTGCCAGGTTTTCACCATGGTAATGGATAGGAGGGACTCAAGTGTCTAGTTTGATGGATGTTGTTAGTCCTGTTGGATATGGATGTCATCGCATGGACCATGTTGTTATGCTCATAGATGTTGGTAAAGGGATTACATGAAAGGGAGATGGATTAGGTAGATAGTGGATGATGAAATGGATTATGAAAGGTTCATGCAAGGATAGATGGATGGGGATAGTGGATTATGATGTGGATTATATAGGCTTATGGAATGAAGATGGATGAAAAGTTTATGCCAAAGCATGGACCATAGGGATAACATGGGGGAGATATGTAGGATAATGGATGGAAGATGGGGAGATGTAGTTATGTGGGAATGTTTTGGAATGGAAGGGAACCATGACCAATGGTTGCACACACCATGATAAACATTGAAGCTTTTGATTGGATGGTGGTGTAGGAAGCAATGGGGTTGTTTTCTTATGAGATGGTTGATGAAGTGATTTTGGAACCCACACAGATTTAGTATTTTTAGTGCTTTTGTTTTGCTTGTGGGATTTTTGAAT
The DNA here is from genome assembly GCA_027924645.1 of Cunninghamia lanceolata. Lineage (NCBI taxonomy): Eukaryota > Viridiplantae > Streptophyta > Pinopsida > Cupressales > Cupressaceae > Cunninghamia > Cunninghamia lanceolata. The sequence continues at coordinate 2,526,142 of BSBN01000959.1, forward strand.
GGAATGAAAGTTTTGGATAGAAATAGGCTCTTGGATAGATATAGGTGATTGGGATTCTTGAGATGTAGAGGAGGATGCCTCATTTGACTTGCTATCTATTTGCTTAGGAACCCAAACCATTTTGCTTTTGGGCTTTGCTTTTGGAGGTATGGGCTTAGATGGCTGCTTAGATGAACTTTGCCTTGAGTTTGATTCTTTATGTCCTAAGGTATGAAGACCTTTAGGGTTTTTGGTAGGATTTTTATCTTTATAAGTAGAGGCATCAAAATTTTTGCTTTTGAATCCCATGGGGTGGGTGGAGTGGATGGAATGAGTGGAAGCTTTATGTTTAGACGATGTGTGCTTTTGTTGGCCATGATTAGGGATGTAAGGATACTTATGAATGATAGGTATGTTAGGTGTTGGAAGCAATGGTGGCAAGGTGGATGGAGGGATATTTAGAGTTGGTAAAAATGGTGGCAAAGTGGATGGCGGAAGGTGTACGGTCACATGCTTTTGATATTTATAGGATGATAGAGGTGGAATGGTTACATGTGTTTTGGGTAGATGATGGGGTTTGTGATGGAAAGTGGACTTAGGATGGATGGAGGAATTACCAACATCTTTAGCTTGTTTAGCTTGGGGTGTGTATCCAAGGCCATATGAGCATGGAGGGATTTTGACATGGTTTGGCTCCAAAATACCTTGTTCATAAAGGCCTAGACCTTTACCTTGGTAGTTCATGTTTTGGAGGATGCGATTGACTATGGGACTAGATGTGTTTTGGGAACTAGACTTGAGTTCTTTATTGGATGGAGAAGATGAAATGGAGGACAATGGTTGTTGTTGTCCTAAGGAAGAACATTCATGGAGGAAGGTGGTAAGACCACTAGGACATGATAGTGGACTTGAAATGGGATCGATGGTAGATATGGAGGGAGGATCATTAGCATTGTGTTCACTAAGATCCAAGTTATTTGTTTGATCTTCTATGCTTATGTGTTCTTGAGAGGCACATGTCTCATTATGACAAGTGGATGTTTGCTCATTATGGATAGGGCTAGATGGAGGATGACTAGGAGCAATTTGGATATCTTGCTCATGGATGGTTATGGGATTATGGATAGGATCAAGGCACTTTTTAATAGTTTCTTCATCATGATATCATCTTGATCATGAGATAGTTAAAGTTTTGCCAAATGGATCATCATGGTTTTCATGATCTTAGCTAGAACCTTGATCATAACTATGAGCAAAAATAGGATTAAGTGGGCTATGAAAGGGATAAATTTGCTCATGAATGAGGTCATGGTGATGGCTAATAGCTTGAGGGAAACCCATAAGTAGGTCATGGATAGGTGGAACTTAGAGGTGCTTTGATCTTGATTAAGATTAGGGTTCAATATTTCCACATGTTTAAGATTATGCTCTTGACATACCTCTTGACTTTGGATGGAAGTGGAAGGTTCTTGAGTGGACTTGATAGGCTCTTGATAGTTATCAACATGAAGGCATGATGGCTCTTGACTTAGGCTTGTGGTTGGAGACTCTTGAATAGACTTGTTGGCTTGTAGGTCACATGATGGGCTTAAAGGGCTAGGCATGTTAATGGAAGGCTCTTGAAGAGGCTCAAGGATAAGTGTTTGGCATGGGGATATATGATTGGACATGACCTTTGGAAGTTCATTGGTAGGCTCATGAATGGGTGTTTGACATGGGGGTAGTGTATTCCTATTTAGTAGCCAATGAATCACATCCTTTGAAGTGTATGGGTGGATGGGAAATATAATGGATGGATGATAATGGTAGATGGTGTTGGATTAGGATTAGGACAAGGATTAGGTTGAGAGCTAATTGGATTGGATGGATTAGGATTTGGACTAGATGGGGTTGACACATAGGATGGGGATGATGTGGCACGATTTCCCATTATAGGTGGGTACACCTTGTAGACAATTGAGATAAATATTGGGCATTGATTTGTATTATGGCCTTTGGTCCTATGGTATGCACAATAATCATGTTCATCATATGGACTTTCTTCACATGGTTTGACTTTAGGAAGTTCAATGAGTTTTGCTTCAAGCATCCTTTGTAAAACTCTCTCAGCCGCATCCTTTGGTGAATAATTAGAATGACATGGTGAGGAAGGTAATGAAGGGCTTGGTGGTTTGGAAGGTAAAGGGATCAATGGACTATGATTGGGATCACATGGTGGTGTTGGGATAGGACTTGTTGGCTCATGTGTCGGCATGTGATTGGATGGTGGTGGCCACTCTAGATTGGTATCTCCCTTGTCAAAGGTTATTAGATCTTGCATAGGATAACTTGGGCTTGTTTGATTTATGTACAAGGGGCCATTGGGATTTGGATGTACTTCTTTTTAGAAAGGTGGATTTAGATCTACCAATGGTGCTTGGTGGTCTTGTTGAAAAGGTGTACTTGGACTTACTTGATTTATATAGAAAGGGCCATTTGGACTTGGATGTTGTTCTTGTAATATCATTTGATTGCTTTGTGGATGGCATTGGTGATATGTTGGAATATTAGAATGAGGAATTGGATAAGCTTGAGGTGGATGTTCATAGGTTGATGTGGTATTGACTTGGTGGATAGGTGGATTAAGTTGATATGAAGTGGATGGATATGACATGTGGCTATGAGGTGGATTAGGTTGGTATGGAGTGGCTAAGGATTGTTGTACTTGTCGAGCTTGACTAGTGGCTAAAAGGTGTTGGACTTGGGCTATGAAGTGTTGTAGTTGAGGTGATTGGCTTGCGTGGGGTTGAGCTTTTTGGAGGAAGAATTGTAATATTTCAATGGCATCTTGGTTGAGGGGTTGTAATCCTTGATAAAGATTTTGGAGGAATCCTTGAAATTTGATTTCTAGGTCCTCTAGTGTAGACATGTTGTCACCAAGTGTTTGTCTTAAGTCCTTTTAGCAAGTGCTTGCTTAGGGATTTGGATGATGATGTGGATTGTTTGGATGAATTGGCTATGTTTGGGATGAAAGTGATTGGGTTTGAATGTTATTGGAAGAATGTGTAGGATGACTTGTCTTTATGTGTTTTGGTGTTTAGAGCTTGATGTGGCAATATTCAAACAAATGATTATGCATATACACACATGAATCACTCACGCAAGACACATAAGCAAGTTTTAGTTTGGAAGAATGTGATGATGGTTAAGCAAGCACATGAAGACAATTCAACAAGTCCTAGTTAAGGCAGGGCCACTATCACAAGGAGGTTCTAGTGAAAATTCAGGGGACCGGCACCCCACGAGCATCCAACAAGCCACTTAAGACTTTAACTAACCCTACTAGGAGTTTTAATATACACAAAGGTACACCTCCTTTTGAGTTAGCACTGTATGGTGAGCACTAATATCGGTTAGACTTGGCTTTTGCCTTATCCTCTAATTTTTATAGCGAACCAGATGAAAGTACCGCTTGAGGTCGTTCTCTTGGGATGGATACCAAGGCAGGCCTCTCTAAGGCTAAACAAAAGCAACACAAGTAAATTTTTTTGATCTCCAAGTTCATGTTGGGACACGAGGAGAGAGAATACACATTTACTTGGTCACACTCGCATGGGGTTCATTAACCTTAGAAATCAATGTGTGATCAAACAGTTCAAGCACTTGTTCGTTTTAGATCCAAATCCAAATGTGATGAAAGACACTTTTCATTTTATCCCAATTTCTCGATGATGTGATAGCAAACAATGTTCGTTTTAATCCCAAAGTCCAAATGTGTGATCAAACAAGATTAAGAGATGAAAGATTAGAATGAGTGCACCTGATACAATCGCTTTCCAATTTGCTATAGATGTTGATGCCAATGCTGCTCTAGCTCCTTAGATGCCTCTACAAGTCACCAATTCCAAAAAGAAACAAGTAAACTTGCAAAGAAGATGATTACATGAAAAAGATGAAATCTAAAAATATTGATAAAAATGATCTGATATAGAAAAATAGATTGCATAAACAAAAAGTTCAGGAGATTCTAAGCAATTTGAAAAAAAGTTTCGTTGAAAAATGATCAAAATTGCTCAAGTTATGCTCAAAATGAAGTTTGCAATGAACCTAAACTTGCTCCACTATGTAGTTCATCCTCTTAGCTTTCCAACGAGTCCTTGTTTGTGCAATTTGGCCTCCGTATGTGAAAGTTATGATAGAAATACCAAGATGCACAATGACAGCAACCAAAAGCAAATTACAGTTGCCAGATATGACAAACTGTTTATCAGAGGTGATCTGTATTTTCTAATAGGTGGGGTACTGCAGATCAAATGCGACACAAAAAATACTAGATGCGGTTCCTGTTAGCTTGTAAGCGATGCAGATATACCCAGAAGTGACCGATTGCGGGCTAAAAGTGACCTATATCTGCAAAAACACAGTCAAAACCTTGCCCTGCACAGGCGATCACTGTTGATGTAAAAGCAATCCAGAAAATGATAGATGCGGCCGATCCCAGTGTAAAAGTGAAGCGGATATCCAGAAAGTGGTAGATTTTTGCTCATAAGTGATGCAAAAATGGATGGAAGCGACAAGTAATAGCTTATATGCGACTAACAAAAGCCTAAAAGTGAGACATAATAGCCCAAAAGCGATCTGGAGAGTTTCAGGAGACAGAATGCAAATGTTAACCATAAGCGACCAATTTTACCATATGCGATCTCTTTTTGTTCAAAAGTGAGCACTGTTTGTTTAAAAGCAGGCCAAATTTGACCATAAGCGACTGCTCTTTGCCCAAAGGCGAGCTGATTTAGCCCAGGCGACTACTGTTTGATCAGAAGCGACCTGAATTACCAGAAGCGCATTGTTGCAGTCCGGTTGTTGTTTTCTTCACCAAATGCTCCATTTTTCATCAAATTTAGGCAAATTTGTACTCAAAGTTTATGGAAATGGCATCCCGGATGCAATGGTGAGGTTAGATTTGGGCTAAGAGATCATCTACATACATTTTTAGCCAAATCTTTGCAAACTAGGGTTAGAAAAATGCAAATTTTTGCTACAAAAGCTTGCAAAAATGAAAGATTGGCGCTCCAAGAGATCTAAACTTGATAAAAACAACTCAAACAAGAGAGGTTAATCAAGGACGTGAGTCCCACCGGGTGTACCAAAATGTGATAGGTGAAAAGTCAGGTTTAGTAGATCAGACATAGTCATGAAACCCTAACCCTACCATCATCAAAGAATCTAATCTAGATGAAATCAAAGCATAATGCAATTCAAGCATAACATCACCTAGACCGTGCGATTCCTTGTTTGTGAGATGTGGACTACTTCTTCAACAATGAACAATTGCAATGCTGAAAGCTACCATGATGGATGATAAAAGCTTAATTGGATGCTCAGATGCTCAAGATGCTCAAGATGATAATGTAGGTGCTATATGTCCCCCCTCTCATATGGAATGAGAGGGTGTTTATATAGGACTCAACCAAGATCAACCAACGATGGAGATTCAGAGGCTATGTGAATGGCTAGGATTGAAAGATACTAAATTTAGGTTCCATTAGTTGTGCATGTGAAGGATATGAATGAAAGTTGTCTTACAACACATGATTGACTGGATAAGTGTTGGAATGTGATAAAAGATGAGTGTTTAATTCAAATAAAATATTTGAATTAGTTGGAATATGAGTTGGATATTAATTAAATAAATTAAATTTATTTAATTAATAGGATAAATGAATAAAATGGGATAAGATATGATGTGGAAATTAATTAAATAAAATTTATTTAATTAATTGGGATGGGGATAGGATATGATTGGGTTATGATGTGGAATTAATTAAATAAATAAAATTTATTTAATTAATTGGCTAGGTAGGATGAGAATGGGATTTATCAAGGTGTTGCTATACATGGACAAAGTTGGGACAAATTTGGGTGTCTACATTGCCAACAAAGTGGCGGATGTTTTAAGTAGAAGGATGCTTGTCATACATGAAGTATAGATGGAAAGCATGGGAATAGATTGTTTGAAGGAGTTATATAAGGAGGATGCAGATTTCAAGGCTGCTTATGAAGTTTGTGCTAGTTTGGCTAACACTTTTCATGGTGAATATTTAGATTTTGTGTTGCAGGAAGGTCTCTTATTCAAAGGCAGTTTGCTATGTGTTCCTAAGTGTTCAATGAGGGATAACATCATCAAAGAGAAACACAATGGAACCTTAGGAGGACACTTTGGGTTGGACAAGACTTTGGAACAGGTCACTAGATTCTACTATTGGCCAAAGTACAGTCAGATGTAAGGAGATATGTTGCAAGTTGTACCATATGTCAAAAGGCCAAAGGTATGTCTTCTAATCTTGGTTTGTACCAACCACTCCCTATTCCCAATAGGCCTTGGGAGAGCATTAGTATGGATTTTGTACTTGGTCATCCTAAGACAGTAAGGGGTGTGGATAGTGTTTTTGTCATTGTGGATAGATTTAGTAAGATGGCTCATTTTGTGCCATGCAAATGCACAAATAATGCATCTCACATTGCTGGTCTCTTTTTCAGAGAAGTGGTTAGAATCCATGGTTTGCCCCTTTCAATTGCTACTGATAAAGACTCCAAGTTTGTTGGTCATTTTTGGAGGACCTTATGGAGAAAATTAAAAACACAATTGTCTTTCTCATCAGCCTACCATCCCCAAACTGATGGTCAGACTGAGGTTGTTAATAGGTCCTTAGGAAACCTTCTAAGATGCCTTACCAAGCAGCATGGGTTGGCATGGGACTTGGTGATCAGTCAAGCTAAGTATGCTTACAATGATTCAGTGAATAGAAGTACTGGGAAGAGTCCATTTGAAATTATTTATGGTTTCCATCTAAGAGGACCACTTGAACTCAAAGACCTACAAGGTTGGGATAAGAGGAGTGCTCTAGGAGAAGATTTTGCTACCACCATGAAGGCAGTTCATGATCAAGTCAAAGTTTAGTTGGAAAAGATAGTCTCCAAATACAAGGATAGGGCAGATCTCAAAAGGAGAGATGTACAGTTCAAGGTGGGAGATTTGGTGATGGCCTATCTAAGGAAGGAAAGGTTGCCTAAAGGACAGCCAACCAAGCTTTTGATGAAGAAAATAGGACCGTGTAGGGTAGTGCATAAGTTTGGTCCAAATGCTTATGAAATAGAATTGCCATCCAGTCTTGGTATTTCTCCCATATTCAATGTTTCAGACCTTTTTCCATATAGACCTCCATTAAATGTTGAAGATGGATCAGATGTTGTGCTTGAAGATGAAGATTGGGTTAGAGATCTACCTCCAAGTAAGCCTTTATAGTTGGAATGCATCTTAGATTCCAAGATTATCAAAAAGACAAGGAAGGGTGTCTACAAGGAGTACTTGGTCAAGTGGCAGGATCTTCTTGATTCAGAGGCTACATGGATGAGTGAGGCAGACATTTTGAAGCATGGGAAGACACTCCAATAGTTAGCAACTCAAGGGACTTGAGTTTTTCCTGCAAGGGGAGTATGGTGTAGGAACACCTTCTCTATGGTGCAGGAGTCATGTTTTGGTTATGTTTTCAATAAGGCTTTTAAGCCACATCATGTTTGTAATAAGGACTTTATGTCAATTTGGTCACTAGGCCTATGTAGACCATGTTTCGTCAAGTTTGATGTAATCACACAATGAAAACATGTAGTTTTCTTGCGTTAGGAGAAACCCAATGGCTAACTAACTTTCAAATTAGTTTGCACATTTGGGAGGAATGTAAACTGCTATCTCAAGCCTTCTTGTAGGCAGAGGATGATGTAACTTGAGCAGGGAAGAGAAGCATGAATGAATAAAGATCTAGATTTTTGGGTGTGTTGAAACATTGTGTCTTTTCTAAGTAATTTTTTGTATTAGTCATTCTGTATGGCCTGTATGGATTGTTGATCATCTGAAACTAATTGGAGATGTTCCTGTGTTGAAGTAACTTTCATTTAGAAGTAGTCTGGTGTCTTGAAGTGTTGTAGTTTGTAAGATATTGTTCTTCTTGCAAAGACTGGTCTGAAAACCTAGGAACTAGGGTTTTGTGAATAGATGGACTATATTTCCTTTGTCCGCTGAAAGCAAGATTCTCATTTTTAGTGTGATGGAGGAATACAGTGTACATTTTGTGTTTTCTATGGTTTTGGATCAAACACCCAAGGATCCAAGGAGTTTGGCATGAGTTGGACTAGGCATCTCTATGTGACTAGTCATTGAAAAGTGTTGTCATGTGAACAGTTAGTGGAGTGACCAAATTGATGGTGACCAAGTGTTTACAAAGGATTTTAGACTCCTTCCATTCTATTGAATTTGTTTCTATTTACTAGTTTGGTGTCTGTGCAAGTTACAGAGTAACTGAAGTTGCCATCGGCGTAACATGGCCCTCGAGGAAGCTTTTAGATGCTACACCAATTAACAGAGTTAGACCGATAGGAGGTGTATCAATGAAGAGTGAAGGGAGTCTCACCGAAGAAACATATATCAGCGCATCAGCCAGAGTTTGTAGGCATTTGCCAGTGAGAAGAGTCTAGCCGATAAGTATGGTTCGAAGGTAATATCGGAGTGACCGGTGTGTATCGGCGGAGTAGTTTTCAAACTCACCGATGGTAAGTAGTCTCACTGAAGACAAAGCATTATGTTGAGTTGTTGGGAAGAGTTGAGAGATCAGTAAGAGAAGTTACAAGGTGGCCAACGGGGTATGTTTGGCTGATAAGAGTAGATCACCAAGATATAGGTCATTGTCTCACAGATCAGTTGTTGTTTTGTTCCCACTTCCACTGTGCACTCTGCATCACATAGGTTGAGAAGATGGAAGAGAAATAGGCACATGTTGTGCTTGCTTACTTTTCTTGTTATTACAAGTGTTGTATGTGTGAGCAATTGTGTAATGATGTTGTATACTTTGAACACCTTGATTTCTTTGAGTAATTTATCTTGCATAATTTAGAACATAACCCAAGGGTCAAGGTGGTGTTGGAGCACCTTGAATTGTAATCACCAATTCGAAGTGAGGAGGCACATTAAATGCCTCATGCACAATGATTTTAGGAACATTAGTACACTTATTCACTATTCCCTTAGTGGGTGGAATAAGTCTATTAATGATGATTGAATTAACATTTTTTTTTACTTTGATTAAGCTCAACATCCATCCCCAAGGGATTTAATTTGAGAGACCTTTCTTCATCCATCATTTCTTTGCCTTTTGAAGGCAGAGCATTGGAATGAAGGGAAGGTAAAGTGTTGTTAAGAGAATTGTTGATGATTGTATTTTTAGTGATGTCCAAGGGGTTTAAACATGCAACCAAAGGAGATCTATCCATGGTCTTCTCATCCTTAAAGATATCCAATGTACTTGAACATTCAATCAAAGGAGGAAGATCAAGGGTCTTCACTTCCTTAGTGATGTCCAATGTGCTTGAACATTCAATCAAAGGTGGGAGACCCATAGGATGAGCCATAGAAACCTCATGTAGTATGTTGTTAGTAGAAGATTTTAGATTATTAAATGAATGCACATTATCTACCCATGGAGGATCCTTTTTGAGAGGAGGCTTTTCATCCACTAATGCTTCAGCTTTCAAAGGGAGAGCATCGGAATGAAGAGAGGGTAGGGTGATGTTAAGGAATGTATCAATGATTTCATCCTCTTGCACCAAAATATCCTCGCAAGTGGGGACCATTTTGGGAGAGGGATCCAAATCATGGGATGAGATAGACAAGGCTAGGTCACCCTCATATGTCCTAGAGATGATGTCCATGATATCATCATGAAATGTAGTAGAAGAAGAAGAATCATGACCATCACCTTTCTCATGATAATTCATGGAGATGGATTCGATTATATCTTATAAAATTGAAGGATGTTCACTCATGAGGGTTATGAAGCTATCAAAATCATATATGCAACCAAGGATTTCATATAAAGAGCCTTTAAAGATATCAATATCTAAAATATAAGGATGCATATTAATGAATTTGTAAAAATGTTCAAGATTTTTGATATATGCATGAAAAGATACCAAAGAGAAATGACATGAAGATGCCATAATGAAATTCCTTAGAACAGAAATGTATAATAAAATCTATTCATTTATCAAGTACCACCAGTATGAGAATAAAATTGCAATCAAAGTCCTAAAAGCGCAAGAGAAACGAGGCTTCCAAAAATTGTGATATTCTTGGTAGCCACAACAACTTAGTATTGTAAATGTAGGATGTGAAGTGTGTGTAAAAGAGGTGCCTAAATAATTTATCCACAACAATGATTTACAACACTTTTCTTTGATAAAGGGTGCACTAAAATGCAAGACTAGTTAGGGCTTTACCATCAAACCCTAGATCTTGAATGCTCACTTCTAGACCAAAATTTTTTTATGAAAGCCTTATTTTTGAATTTAAATGTAATTTATGGAATGATATAGCAATGCAAAATCAGATTTGAAATTTTTATGATAGTAGCAAAATCTGAAACAAGATTTTAACTACAAACCCTAGATTTTGAATTTGATTAGGTTTTCAAAAATACAATTATTTCAACAAAACCCTAGCAAATGAGAACTTCAAATGCAATATGAAACACCATGAAATGATTATCTACTGTAATATGAATTAGATCTGATGCAAAAATAAAATATTTAAATATTTCTATGATGATGCAATGAAACAAAGCAAAACTATGTCTTTTGCAAGCATAAAATGCTTGATTTTTTTTTTACTTTTTTCAATGCAAATATGCAAGATAAGCTTTACAATAGCAAGGATGATAAGGTAAATAAACTTAAAATCCTTTAATCAATCCAATAATGCAACAAGATCAGCAACAATGCGCCAATCTTGGAACCCTAATGCAAAATTTTACCAAAATGCAAGCTTTTTAAAGGCCTAAATATGCACTTTTTTCCAAGATTATGCAAGATTTTGAAATGAATAATGAGGAAATATGCAGTGAATCAATGCAAGACCTGATTTCAATAGATAGTAAGATGCAAATCTTCAAGGCTATAGGTTCACCAAAAGTTTAAGTGAAAGAAAGAGGAGAATGATAACTGTTGTCACCAAACAGTGCACCCTTACTGAGTTGCAAAACTTAGCCTATTGATGAAACATGGGATAACTCCCCTGATTGTGGGAGTTAACCTCCAGAGTGATCTGGTTCTCATGGTTCTATCACCTAAACTAAACTACCTATTGCTACTTGTTGAGAAAAGAGAGAAGGATAACATGTAAATGAATCCTAAACTAAAAGGTGATACACCAAAAGGGGTTTTCAAACCTACACTATTGTTTGGAATTAGAATGATCAACCAACTACAAGCTTTTATACACAACTCAGGTTTTACATACTTATACATCAATATTTCATAGGAAAGAGAAAGTTTTTTTCAATCGTAAAAGGAAAACGACTATTTCCACAATTAGGAGTTGTTCAAACTAATTTTCATAACCCATGACCTGCATAAGGCATGCATATCTCTGCAAAAAGGTGCTTAAAGAATGAGACATACATTGAGGATTTTGTATCAAATCATAGAAAAATACATCTATCATTCATATTGGCACACCAAAAATAGATTGGAGAAGGCATAATGCTTATATTTCATTGATAAAAAGAAGTGTTACAGCTATACAAGTCTAAAAATGGAGCCTCTTTTGCTGCTTCAGCTTGAAAAGAACTCCATAAAGTTACAACTAGTAGCTAAGAGAGAAAAGAAATTTCTAAAAACTAAGCCTAAGGGTCCTATATCTCATCCCAAGCATAGGAGGGCATATAGGGACTACTTTTGACCAAGTTATAAGGCCTTAAAAATAGCTAACTTACTTTGGACGCCCAAGAAGAGTCCTCATCTGATTGGTCTTCAAAAAGTTGATTTGGTCTTCAAAAAGCTCCTAGGAATGCTCCATTGTGTCTTGAAAAGTGGAGGTAGTTGGGATGTGCATCCCTGAAAAGTGGAACTACTCCTTAGAAAACTCCAATAGCTGCCCAACCATCTTAGATGCTTGCAAAGTAGTCAAACTACCTCTTGAACTCCATCAAGGCCCTTCAAATTGCCCAACCTCCTTCAAACCTTACTTGCATGATAATAGGACATGTGGTCTTGATGAGTTTGAAACTGACTTGGTCTTTCTTGGAGATGTAGAAGATTGTATCTCCTGTAGGATTTCTAAGATCTTCATAGCTCCTCATTTTCACTGAAGGTTGCTCCTTGTTATTGTATTTTCCTTTTCCAACTCTGTGTCTTCCTCTTTCTAGTCTGTTGTTCCTTTATAGCTTCCATGAAACTTCTATTCTACATGTTCTTCATGTCGTCTCCATCATATTGTAGTGCAGGTTTCTTGCATGGTTTGCATGTTATCTTGATGACAGTCATCTATATGACATGACTATTCCTCAGGGCTTGTGGAATGCTGTCCTTCTTTGACATGACTGTTTCATCAATGTTTTATTGTGCCTTGCTGCTCCTTTTCTCTCCATAGTCGATTGTTCCTTATGACATGGTGAGAAAAATCTAACTCAATGATCTTTGTGACATTATTGCCACTATCCCTTTGCATGATTTCCTTAGACTCCATGATAGCTTAAGGATTGTTTTATCAATCTTTTAAGGACTGTTTTAACAAAATCATCTAGGATTGTTTTAACAATCTTTATAATGGTCATAAATGGCTGCTCCTATTGACTATTTTTTTGCTGCCTATGAAAGTCATCTTATAGACTATTTTTCTATTCTTTATAACAGTTTTTTGTGACTATTTTTTGATGCTGAAATGACTGTTCTGCTGCCTCCTTTGATTATTTGCTTCACCTATCTTATGACAGTAAAGATGACTACTATTGCCCAACCATCTTAGATGCTTGCAAAGTAATCAAACTACATCTTGAACTCCATCAAGACCCTTCAAATTGCCCAACCTCCTTCAAACCTTACTTGCATGATAATAGGACATGTGGTCTTGATGAGTTTGAAACTGACTTGGTCTTTCTTGGAGATGTAGAAGATTGTATCTCCTATAGGATTTCTAAGATCTTCATAGCTCCTCATTGTCACTAAAGGTTGCTCCTTGTTATTGTATTTTCCTTTTCCAACTCTATGTCTTCCTCTTTCTAGTCTGTTGTTCCTTTATAGCTTCCATGAAACCTCTATTCTGCATATTCTTCATGTCGTCTCCATCATATTGTAGTGCAAGTTTCTTGCATGGTTTGTATGTTATCTTGATGACAGTCATCTATATGACATGACTATTCCTCAGGGCTTGTGGACTGCTGTCCTTCTTTGACATGACTGTTTCATCAATGTTTTATTGTGCCTTGCTGCTCCTTTTCTCTCCACAGTCAGTTGTTCCTTATGACATGGTGAGAAAAATCTAACTCAATGATCTTTGTGACATAATTGCCACTGTCCCTTTGCATGATTTCCTTAGACTCCATGATAGATTAAGGATAGTTTTATCAATCTTTTAAGGATTGTTTTAACAAAATCATCTAGGATTGTTTTAACAATCTTTATAATGGTCATAAATGGCTACTCCTATTGACTATTTTTTTCTGCACTTTATAACAGTCATTTTCTGCACTTTATGACTGTCTTTTTCTACATTTTATGACAATCTTTATGACTATTTTTTTGCTGCCTATGAAAGTCATCTTATAGACTATTTTTCTATTCTTTATAACAGTTTTTTGTGACTATTTTTTGATGCTGAAATGACTGTTTTGCTGCCTCCTTTGATTATTTGCTTCACCTACCTTATGACAGTCAAGATGACTACTATTATGACAGTCCAAATGACTATGATTTTTGCTGTTATGAATTGTTATTATGACCTCCATGTTGGCAGTCATCTTATGACAGCCACTTAAGACTATTCTAACTATTTTTTGACAGTCATATCATTGTCACCATTACCTCTATTTACCTAATGTTTGATGATGATCTTTCACCCTCCACAACTACAACCTATGATTGTCCACTAAAAGTTTCAAACCAATCTCAGTCATACCTAGACATCTAGCAAATCAAATGATGCTTAAACAAGGGAAAAAGTTTGACAAGCTGCAAATTTTGATCAACAAATTCATGGCATTGTAAGTTTAAGAACATTAAGAAAGTGAGTTGAGCAGAGAACCTCCATACCACTATCATTGAATGAATATACATGATTAAGCACTAAAACCTAGGTTGGAAATCCTTCCATCACCGAAAAGATACCAGTGAGGGTGAAGGAAGATATGAAATGGAAGTCTCTATATGAGAATGTTGTTGAAACACATTAGACTACTGTCACTCCTTAACTACCTTTCACTATCTTTGTCAACATTTCAGGTGTGACAGTTGTTCTTAGTTGGCAGTACTCTTACTCACCAATGTTCTTTTCTTCTCTGCTGCTATCCCTCCATGATGAAACTGTTATCATCTAGAAGGCATGATTGTTCTTCTTTTAACTGGTGACTATCACTTTCTCATGCCTTTGTATGTCTGCTCCTCTTTTGGCTCTGCAACAAAAAATGGTCATCTTTGACTGTTGTTCCTTGACTATCATGACTGGACTGCACCTTCTCTCCTTCATCAATGCTGCTCCCTTTTTTGTCTCTATCTTGTAATGTCTACATCACTCTGCAACTTCTATCTCCTTGGAGAGCATACCTCTATCTTCCTTTAAACTCTATCTTAAACTCTACTGTCATCTTTTATCTCTATATACCCCATCCACTGTCCTAGTATTGCAAATTTATAACTATCTTTTGGAGTTTGTTTAGGACTGTTCTAACCTTGATAGTCATTCCTGACTTCTCATTTTCACAAACCCTTTGTTCATGCATAAATGGGCACACCAAACCTCTATCTTGTGGCTCTTATTAGCTTACAAAAGACAAAACTGACTATTATGAAGATGTGGTTGCTGTCCTAATCCTACCATGCATATTATTATTTTTTAAACCATGGAGACTATGCTTAACAACAAAGACTTGCAAAATCAATGTACACTCTTATAAAAAGGGACAATACTGGAAGTTTATAACCTGTCCTCTTTATCCTTGTACTGCTCCTTAATGACTACTAACTTCATGTAAATCTCAGCACTATTGAACCCTAGGTTTGTTACCTTGACTTTACAACATGGAGACAATTTTGAAACCTGATAATGGTCTTTCTTGATCTACTAATCTAAGTTTAATATTGACCCTGTTGTCATACATGGCTTCCAACTGCTCTTCATGTTTTGACTATCCTCTGAGTAGTTTGTCATGACTGTCCTCTCCTTCATACTGACTATTCAATGTTTACTGTGCTTAAAAAGATCTTGTCCCTCTACTTTTAATCAAAGTTGTCTTATTTCTCTAATGACTATCTTTTTTTTTTCTCAAGTTGACTATCCTTTGGCTCATTTCATGTTATTGTTGTCAAAAACTAATTGTAGATTGTCCTTCTATCAATTTTTATCTTCAAACAACTTTACATGATATAAGAGACCTCACTATGCCTCTTCTTCAATTCTCACTATTCTTCTTAGGTAGATGGAGGTTGTGATTTTTCTTCAATGGTGATTTCCTTGTTGGTTTGGTTAGACCTCATGCTGATGATGCTGATTTAATCAAAACTCTCAAAAAAATTAGTAGATCTTGCTTTCCTGGTGTAGACTCTGCACAAACTTCTTCAAAAATTGTCCTAAGAACAACCTTTCTCAAGATTGCTTCTTCAAGTTTTGAACCCTTTCATATTCATCTTGTACATAGAGTTTGCCTAACTTGTAATTCATGGTAACAACAACACAGGCAATCTAGAAATTTGCAAGATGCTGAAAAGAGAAGAAAAACCCTAAAAGCTAACTAGAAACCCTACCCATGCTAACTCAAACTAAACCAAGATTGTGCTTAATCAAGGCCTGACCTCCTTGAGTTAAAAAACATGCACATAAGGTAACCTCTTTTAAAAACAACTCTTCCCTCCACACTATACGGGATTCTTTTGAAAAGATTAAGGTTATATATATATATAT
Source organism: Cunninghamia lanceolata (assembly GCA_027924645.1). NCBI lineage: Eukaryota > Viridiplantae > Streptophyta > Pinopsida > Cupressales > Cupressaceae > Cunninghamia > Cunninghamia lanceolata. Next base: position 2,542,100 of record BSBN01000959.1, read on the forward strand.
ATATATATATATATATATATATATATATATATATATATATATATATATATATATATATATATATCTATTTTAAGCATGAAAACCTTGCTTTTAAAACTTTGACTCTCTTTTTGCATGCAAATACACATGGAAGGATGCCACTTGAATGTGGTAAAAGGGATTTTAACAAATTTAAAGTCTAGAAACATTCTAAAATCTTCTTATACCACCTTTAAATGTTTTAAAGCAATATTGAGACAATTTGACCTTACACAAAAGTAATGAAGAGTCACAACTTGAAATCTAATAAGGTAAGACTTGAAAATGATAAAATGGACTCTTGAGCTTAAAATGAAACTTTGAGACCTTACAACTCAAAATAACACTTAGTGATTTGAAAAATGTCTTTCCTCCCTTAGCAATCAAGTTACACACTCCTGATGATTATTTTGAGTTTGGAGAGATTCAAAATAACTTAACAATAACAACTAGCATGCACACTAGATCAAACCCTCTTCCAAACATAACATTCAATGACAAGACCAAGCCAAATCACTACCAAATGGAGGACCTAGCTACAGATCTTGTACTCTTGTTTTCTACAAATGAATCAGATTTAATTTAGTCTTTTCATCAAACCCTAGGTCAACAATGCACTAAACCCTAGTTTTACAATGATTTACTTATATCGAAAAGAATACGACATAAACCTAGAAACCAATTGCATAGGGATGATGACACCTATCTGCCAAAAGTAGGGATGTCAGATGATGCCAGAAGTACCACCCAAGTCTTGAGTGAATGAATCTGCTAGAGGTATCAATTGAAAAGTTATTCTAGATGTTGCTTTGATGCCAGATCTAGGGTTAGAAAGAGTAGAAATACTAGGGTACCACTTCCCAAGTCTTGGATAGAGGAATATTCTCAAACTACTATTGGATATCGAAACTCTAATCCTTGCTCAGTCTTAATATTTTCTATTTCTTGCTCTTGTAACCTACACACATGATGACAAGAGAGGGTTTGGGGGGTTATGGTGTTAGGGACTTGCCTCAGTTGAATCCCGGGATAGCATTCAAGCTTCCCAACACTGTTGATAGATAAAGAGAGCGTGCCCTTGCATGGCAGAGGCTAAAGACAATGATGATAGAATGATTCAAATAATGATAAATAACAATGATATCACCTATGTGATGAAACCGTTAAGAGGATGAAGATCCTTCAACTCATAAGAAGAGATAGATGATAACTTTAAAACCTGCAACAACACACAAGTCTTCTCTAGAATCACAATGAATTATTTGAATGCTCTTTGCTCCAATACTTCAAGTTGGCTATCCCTATCTAGGTTCATAATGAATTCAAAAATACACTTATATATTCTTTCCTGCTAATAATCATTAATTCAAACCAAAAGAGTTGACAAGGAGAAACCTTTAAAGAGGTGTAAGGCCAAAAAATGTTAATTTAGGCATGACCAATTAAGGATGACTTGGGTGGTGGTGCCCAAGTCTTTCAGCCCCTTTTGGGTTTGGGATAAGATTAATGAAGGGGCCCATATTCCAAATTTACCTTAGTATCAGGCAATTTTGCATTGAGAGCAACATTTTGAATGTATAATGTAATAAATGGGACCTAGGAGCTAACTAAGGAGGTAAAAAGACATGTGGACACTTTTTACTCCATAACAACTTATACACTTTGGACACTTGTCTACAAATTTCCAACAACACAACTTTATCACTAGGGTGCCTGGGGAGTTTATACGGGGGATTTGAGCAGCCTATCACCCTAGTGTATGTAAATGTCTTGAACTGTATGTACCAGTACCCCCAGTTGGCCATTTCATCACAAACTTTTGAAGATAACCTTTGGGAGTAGTCATTTTGCAAGGTTCTAATAATGGCGTAGAAGAAGGCATCATTAACCACCTTGTAATGTTTTTGGCTCTCGAGGAGTTCTATCTATGGAAAGTGTTGATAGACCAATACTTCCCCTTTCTTGAGAGTTCCAACATGTTCTAGCCCTAGGAAACTAGGTTGACAGACTAACAAATAGACAAGATAGGATGTCATGTAAAATTCATTTATCTTCTCTATTGTGGACAATTGGTCATCCAATTTATTGTCGATGAAAGATCCCTAATCAATATGCTTCCCCTCAATGATCTTCATGCAGAAGTAGTATATCCAAGGATGCCACTTGTCTAAAGAGGGGATGCCAAATACCTGGCTAAGGAGTGAAATGAATTCCTTTCCATCCTCTCTGAACTCACCCCTTGGTTGCATTGCAGCCATCTTCATGGGTGTTTCCTCTATGTTGCTAGTAGTTGTTGATTGATGTAGGTGGTGGGATTGCTAGAGTAAAAGGTCTCTACTAATGTGAGCATTATCTTCTCATACTGCTCAAAGACTAGGATCCCAAAGACAACATCAATCATCTCAGAAGTGATATCAAGAATAACTTGTCCTGTTGGCTTGATGATCCTCTTACTTCTAGGTTTATAAGCTTTGGCATATGCCTGAACTAACTCTGGAGATTGAAGAGAGATAGGGAAATTTGCCACCTAAATCAAGCCAGCTATGGCCATCTTCTAAGCCTGGAAGGATCTTCCTTCTGTTGTGTTGATTTTGTTCAGGAAAGCATGTTTGTCAGGAACCCCCATGTCTGTGTCCCTGATTCTAGAGAATTGATTGAGAATTTTAGATGGTGGGAGGTGCCCTTTGTAATTATGTTTGACTTCTTTGGCTGGTGCATCTTCCTCCATGATGGTAGTTCTGAAAGCAAGGTGATAGTTAAATTTTACAATCAACCTTCACCAAATGAACTTGTTTTAACTAAAGAAACAATATATTGGGGATTGGGTGTCAGGCTTGATTCCTTCCTCATCCTCAAATACAGTAAATAGCAAAGAATAAATCAGAACCTCATGAACCTGACCCTACTAGGGTTATACAAAGGTAATGGTCAGGGATTGAGGGTCAGGGGTGACTTGGTATTTCTAACTTCCAACTCATAAAAGGGTAAGTGGGAACCCAGTGAACCTAACTCCGCTAAAGTTATACAAGGTAATTTGTCAGGGATCGAGGATGATTTAGTACTCCTAACTTCCCACCCACAAAGAGTAAGTAGGAACCCCATGATCCTAACTCCAATAGAGTCATACAAGGTAATTTGTCTGGGATCGAGGATTGGGGCTGACTTGGTTCTTTTGACTAGAGAACTCCTTTTTCTAACAAATCTTACTGGTACTCTTCTATAGATGAAATCTCTTTAGCAAGTGTTTGGATTGGGAATTTAAACTTCAGTACAAGCCTTAGAGAGGAGCTCGTATCACAAAATGCAAAGAGTAAAATGAGGAAATGGGTAGTTAAAACACAATAAAACCCCCTTCGACATGTGGGAACCTTTCCATAAATATGCCACCAGGGGTAGGTAGGGTGCTGGTCAGATCCTGTGTTAGAGGTAACCCTCAGGATTGCACTCCCGATCATGCCAAGAGGACAAACCCTGAAGCCTCACCACCAGTGACATACAACATTATACCTATTGTCCCTTAGAGTAGGGAATCGGGGAATCATTTATAGTCATGCCAGCATGACTAACTTCGTGAGCTAGTTAATCACCACATAGAAGTGATATTGGACTATCGAGGATGTTTCTACTTTTGTTTTGGAATGACAAACCCCTCAGACCTGATAGGGGAGCATATTGCAACTCCTTAAGAAAATAAAATACCAATTCACCAACTAAGAAGTAGGTACAAGCCAAAAAAGTGGGGTCCCTATTTCCCTATGCTCAAATGGGGTGTGTTGTGGAAAAGAGCACAACATAACCCATTCCAATCCATTTGTCACTACTCAAAATAATCTAAACTAGGGGTCCTCTCAATCACCTCCATAACTAAATTTTAGTGATTTTTTAGTGGCTAATATTCACTAATTGGCTAGTTGAAATTAGATATTTTTTATTTGGCTAATAGTACAAGCTATAAGATTACCTAAATCGCCACATTTTTACAAAATTTTATTTTACTCCTAGTTAAATCGCCAAAATATTTATTTTATTAAAATTTTAAACTCAAAAATTTGCCACAATATTCAATACCTAATTAGATCAGATTCACCTAAATTTTATAAGTTTTAGTAGAAAATAAAATTAATTCGCTAATAATATTATATAATTATTGGTTAATTTAGGGCCATATCACCAATTTTTAATCACCATCATTGATTTTATTTATAATCTAACATTTGCGATTGTATTCCATGGGTAAAAGTGTATCCATGGAGCTCCAATACCCATCAAGACCAAAATTGTATTTGGGCCATTAATCTCAATTTATAATCTAACTGCTAGGGTTAAATTTCATGGGCCAAAATGTACCTATAGACACCTAAAAATGTCTTCACCATCTAACTAACCTCCGACATCACCAAATGCTTCCATTTCCCTTCTAATCAATTAATTAAATTTTTATTTAATTAATTATCCCTTTCAACACCTGGTTTCCTATCATTCCATCCTTTAAAATTGAATTAATTTGATTAATTCAATAGTCTAACTTAACCAATTAATTAAATAAATGTGTAAATATTTATTTGATTAATTTCCCCTTTTTCCTTAAACCCAATTAATTAGGTAAATCATGTTTATTTAATTAATTTAACCTATTAATCAACCTATCCCTACTCTAGTTAATTAAATATCAATTATTTAATTACCTAGCCTAACCTACATGACCCTAGACCTAGGATTAATTAAATAAAATATTATTTAATTGATCTTAACCACTCATTAACCCATTCCCTATTTTTTTCCAGCCATGTTAGTTAGGCTAATTACCCTGATTAAAATGGTCAAACCTAGCTTAACACCCTTCCCCACATCCTCTAAATAAAAAATTGATATTTATGCCTCATAAATCATTTTTTTATACACACATGTCATACATCTCATTAATAACCTCTTACACCTCTTACACATGTCATAACTCATTTATTTCCACTCTTCCCCAAATAAATTTTTAATTCATTTTCTCTTCCCCGTGTGAATTTTAAATTCACATCTAATCCATCTCACCCAACCTCATTTAATTCACCCCTTTCCCAAGATCAATTTAAAATTTATCTTTATTCACAACCCTCTATTTTTGGAGATTAAATCTAGGCCCTCCACATCACATGTATTCACAACCATTGATCTCTAAAACAAATCTCCACCCTTGGATCAAATCCTCTCCCAAAAAGCTTATAAATACACCATCTCTCAAGCCATTTTAACATCCACAATTTGAGCAAAGTTATCATGCCAAAATCTCTCCTCTTAAGCTAGTTTATTTGTGAATTGCATAGGTTTTTAAGATCATTTCACATTGTCTACTATCATCTTGGGTAAAGCTAGAGTGCTTGGGTAACACTCTCCATCTTATCTAGGGCTTGTGGGTCATTTATGAAGGTATAACATTTGTTTTTATTGTATTTCTTTGTGTTTGCTTTCATTTTGATTTCCATAAACTACATTGGCATGCCTGGTGGGACCCACAAGGTCCAAGCTAACATTTTTTGTGAGTTTTGGTGTTTAAAGGTGTGTTTGTAGGTATCAGCACTAAACACTCTTTGTTTGGCAACATTTCCTCATGCAGTGGCGCTATTTCTACGCATAGCGACACCATTTTTTTCTGTTCTGGTGCCATCTCTACATGACAAATCCACTAACACCTTCACTTAAATCTTATATGATTTTTTTGCTTTTTTGGTGTTTTTTGGGATTGTTTGCTCTTTATTTTTGTAGGAAACACAGAGATAAGGGGCCACTATGGAAAAATTTCTCTAAAATTCTATGTCTTTGTCATCTAACCCTTGTTTGGTTGGCTTATTTAGAGCTTTTGTTTACATCATTTTTACTAGTATTTTGAATGTCTTTGGGGTAGAAAAAAACTACTAACCTTGGTTGAACTAACATTTTGAGACAAAAGTGTGTGTTTGCAGCCTCCTTTGAAGCACTGCGTCATTTTGGCGCTATCAGTGCCCAGTTTAGTGCCTTTTGACCTTACAAATAAGAGAAATAGTGTTTAAACCCACATTAGCACCATTTTCCAATTGTGTAGCACCTTCCTATTGTGTGGCACCATTTCCCTCTATAGTAGCGCTATTTTCTGTATAAAAATTAGTAGAATATTGTGGCACCATTTTTGTAAATTGTAGCACCTTATATAATTGTAGCACCATCTTGGCATTTTGTAGCACCATATTCTATAATAGTTAGGAAATACCTTCTGTCTATAACACCATTTAGTGGTTTTGTAGCATTATTTTACTATTCTGCATGGTGCCTTATCTATCTATTTTAGTGCTATTTTCTGTACTAAATTTGGGATTCATGCAAGTTGTTGACTATGTTCTGCAGGTTAAAGTCATTTGTCCAAGACTATCATTTGAAAAACTACTAACATCTTGTAGGGATTTAGTAGTTTAGAAAACAATTTATCTTGGTGCACTAAAAAAAACCTTTGATTTCTTAGTCTAGAAAACATTTGGAATTGGTGCATTAAAATTAACAAGTGTTTGCAAACAATCATTAGGAACATTTCATTTGGGCTTAAAAAGAACATTATCAATTATTTGTCATGTCTTGTGTACTTGCACATTTGTGTTACCTCTCCCCTTGCCTTCAAAAGGATCTTGGGTGAAGAGAAATGCTTCTACTCTCTTTTTCTTTTTAGGAAGTGGGCCTACTCTTGAGACACATCCGCAAGGAGAACTCACTAGCGACCCCAAGCAATACTTTCATTCAGTCCGCTGTATAAATTAGGATAAGGTGAAACCCAAGTCCAAATCAGTATTAGCACTTACCATTTGGTGTTAGCTTGAAAGGAAGTAGTACCTTGTGTTTATGATACTCCTAGTAGAGCTAATCAAATCCTTAAGTGGTTTATCAGATGCTCGTAACATGCTGATCCCTCGAATGTTCCCCCACTAAACACCATTTATTTTAGAGGCCAAAAACATTCTACTTGTTGGTGCAGGGGGTCGAAAGATAGACCTCTAAAGTTGTCCCACACACTTGCAACTTAAAGTAGAGATAACAAATTTATTGAGATCTTTGGGTCTTTAGAAATTCAAAGCTTGGTGTACCCAAGAAGTGAGTGCCACGTAAGGGGGAGTCAGTGTCACCAAGCTTCTAAGTTATCCGCTTTACGTAAGTGCGGCTAGAGAAATCCAAGTGGGAACTCAACAAGTATTGTTCTTGCTTTGCCTTAGGTTGTACATGCTTGATTAATCTTCACATTCTTCACAAACAAAACCTTTGGCCATTGTGTTCTCTTTGTTTGAAATGTTTGCAATACTTGCCAAGAAACAACATCATTAAACCCCCCTTACAACATTTGACAAACATTTGACCTCCACAAAATCTAATTTTGACATCAAAACCCACATTTGCCAAAGCATCGACAACCACTGCCCTATTTTGGCGTCATTTCTCACTGTTTTGGTGCCATATACCTGAGTTTTGCCACTATTTACAGGTCAACTTGCACACAGCCCTAGAAAATTGTTTTGGAACCTTTGAGACCTGTATATCCATAATCCATATCCACATTGCCAAAATCCATCAAAACCATAACCATTTTGACCCAAAAATTTCATCCATATTCCTATTTTTTACCTTAGAGAATAATCATTTCCACTATTGGACCCTTCATCATACTATTGAACCCAACCATAATCCATGTCCATTTCTATTAGCTTTTCATCCCCTTTGATTTTACTTTTGGACCTAATACATCATCCTACAATTCCATCCCCAATCCATCCATCTCTTCTACATCAAACACATCCAAAAGTCTCATAATCAAACAATCAATCAAAAACTCAATCAATCATATCTAAAATCAACCTTTGAGTAAAAAATTGAATCTAGATTTTATCCTTTCACATCCTATTTTTCTTATTGGTCATTAGTCTATCTTCAAGTAGAATAATCATCCCTTTTTGCTTAAGGTCATAAGTCTACCTTGAGTAAGAAGAAAACATCCATTTTACAACATCCAAAATCTAGACCTATTTGAACTCATTTGCTGACTTGAACATCCTTACTAAAACATCATCAAAAATCTATCCTCTCAAACATCTAAATCACCTAAGGTTTTCCTTAATTGAGACATCATCCAACCTATCCCCAAATCTCTCTCACCAAATCATCTTTTCAAACCATTCCATCCTTCATCCTTTTGGTCCAAAATTTTTGAAAATCAATTGACATTTACTATCCTTAGGTTGCTACCTTTTTGAGACTTATCTCCCAAAGGTTAAAACCTATAATCAAAACCATACCATAACCTCATTCAAGCTTATATTTAGATTTTAGGGAGTATACTCTCTCGAACCTAAATCATTATCCCATTTCATCACCACATATCCTTGGGTACAATAAATCAAACCAATTCTTTAAGGTCTCAACCTTCATCCACCCCCAATCAAATCCACATCATTGCATGCCCATAACAAGATCCTAATCTAAGAAAAATCAAGAAATGGTCAACCTTGGAAACAACTTTCGCATAGGAATTCCCCAAACCGACCAAAATAACATGCCTACCCTCCAACAAGTATCCAACATACCCACAATCCAACAAATACCCTTATATGATGCCAATTCAATGTTAAATACCTTTGCCTTTTTACAATCAACCTAACTCACTACCAATCAAGTAGAACAACATGTCCTAAATTTCACGCAAGATCCCAATTCCATGAATATACTCGACAGAGTCCTAAAGTCGGATCCTAATAGATATCTTAAGTTCCTTGTCAAAAATGGTGCTAATGTACCTTAAAACCCATCCACCTCATAAAACACCACAACCTCATCACAACCTTCTAGATCCAATACCATCCCTAATACATCTCAAGCCTCAAACATCACTACACCTACATTCCCCACGAATCCCACAAATACATCCACAAATCCCACCAACGTCTCGGTCACAACCACTTCTACCATCAATAACCTCGTTGTTAGCTCTACCACCACATAAAATGTAACAACATCTATCCCCCAAATCACTCTCACTATCCCCAACAACCTTGTGCATACAAGTGCTTCCACAAGTGTGCCTCCACTTAACCCAACACCATAGCCTTCATAAACCAGTTATTCTCTAAACAATCCCACAACGTTCCCGTCAATAATCCATCATCCAACTACACATATGTAATGCCATCTACTTCCCAAACACCTATCACCTCCTCCACCCAAACATCACAACCAAACCCTAATCAAAACCAAATACCACCTCATGTTCTACAACAACTTCATGCCTATCAACAATACCTCACCCAACTCAACCAAAATCAAAACCCCGTTCCACAAAATCAAAACCTCATCCACAAAAACCTAAATCAAACATCTCAATACCAAATTCTGCCTAACCTCCAACACCTCATCAACCAACAAACATACATCCCACAACCACCCCTAACACATGATTTGATGAGCGTCTGCAAACCTTAATTCAAAAGGTGGACAGCATGCATCAAGGAAACAAATGCAAGCAATATTCCTTTGAGGATATTTGCCCATACCCATTCAACAGGACATTATACATGCCCCCCTTTCCTAAAAATTTTGAAACACCAAAATTTGACAAATACAAAGGAAAGGGAGACCTTAGGGAACACCTTAGGGAGTTCTACATTGCTTGTCTAGAAGTCTCATATGATGATACCTATTTGATGAGACCTTTCCCTTGAAGCCTCAGTGGTCAAGCCATTAAATGGTTTGCACACCTTCCTCCTGGTATTAGGACCTTCCCTGAGCTAGTGGAGAAGTTTGTAAACCATTTCTCCTATAATTTTGAACACGAAATATCCATGACAGATATTTGCAATACCAAACAAAAGAATAGAGAATCCTTCACTGCCTTCTTGCAAAGATGGAGAGTCTTGGCAAGCAAACTCCCTTGGCCAATTCTTGAAAAATAACTAGTCACCATGTTTGTGGCTAATCTTAGTCAAGAAATGGGATTCCACTTACAAATTCAATGTGCATCTACCTTTAAAGACGTCATTGACAAGGGTACAACCATTGAGAGACCCCTTATTGCCAAGGGCTCAATCAAACTCTATGACAACAAAATCTACAACAATAACAACAACAAAGTCGACATTAACACCTCAAACACAAATAACAATGCACAATCAAATGTGAAACCTCGCTTTTGGGGCAATAACAAGAACACCCTTAATGATGGCGTCACCGATGTGAAGGCTGTTCAAAATCTACAAAATCAAGCACCACCAAGTACACCCACTGCCAACAGTGTCAATATCCCCAAGGGACCACCCAAACAAGATAACACCCCTAGGAGGAAATTCACACCCCTCGGGGAGCTGATAGAAGATGTTTTGGACAAGATTGTAAAGCGGATTTGATAACTCTCCCCCTATTAAACCTTATGACAAGAATCAATTCAAACCCACATGGTTTGATGAGAATGCCTACTACGAGTACCATCATGTCAAGGGGCATAAAATATATGATTGCATGAGATTGAAACATTCCATATAGGATCTAATTGATAAGGGTAGTATCAGCTTCGACGAACCACCAAAACAGTCACCAAATGTAAATCTTGAAGCTTACAAGGATCCTCTACCCAACCACAATAAAGGAAAAGCATCATCATCTAACCAAGCTTACAATATTGTTCCCCCCCGCTTCTTTTGACTCCATTATGGGTCGAATAGAAGAATCTTCCAACCATGTCAACACCATTATCATTCGAGCACAAACACATGATTGCACCGTCACTACCCACCATGGTCATGTCTCCATCCATGGGGCACCCACCAATGATCAACCATCCACATCTGCACCTACCAACCCAACACCCGCTCATAAATACAATCTCCTAGATCATCTAGGTAAAACCCCTGTACAAATCTCCATCCTTGAGTTGCTCCAAACGTCACCCCTCCACAAAGAAGTCCTTGAAAAATCTTTAATGGAGACCTGTTGTGTGGTTACACAACACGCCCCATTTTGACTCGACAAAATAGGGACCCAACTTTTCTGCTTGGCTTGGCTTCTATTTTCCTGCTTTTCGGCGGTCTAGTAAAAGTAAGTCATGCATGTGATCTTGTATAAAGGGGACTGGGTAAGTCATCATGATGAGGTCAGTTAGTCAAAGTTAATATTTCATGTCAATAACCTCATGGTTGGAAAGAATACAAAATTTAATGAAGGTTTGCCTTTTGGATCACCCTGATATTCCTTAGGGAACAAAAGTTATTGCAAGTCAAAGTTCTGGTCAAACCTAATATTCCGAGGGGGGTCATATTTCTTAATATTAGTCATCTAATGTAAGATCACCCTGATCCAATTTTATGACCTGATAATCATTTTGTTCAGAGCTCCAGACGTCAATTTTATGTGATAGTGGTATTTACCCATCAAACAGCTTCATATATTTTGCAGGGGTCATATTCTGAATATCACCCGATGTTCCGAATATCACCCTGTCACAAAATATCACCCTAGAGACAATATGTCGATGACATCATCAAATCCTGATAAACAAAGAAAATTGCCCTGGTGATAACGTCATCATCCTTTTTACCTCATGGAGGTATATTTCCAACGATCACCCTTTTACACAATATGACGATGACGTTATCCTGATCTTTCAAAAGGGGGTCACTTTAGTCTTAAGGGGTCATATCTCAAACATCACCCGATCTTTAAAACATGACCTGATATTCTAAATATCACCTGATATTTGAATATCACCTAATTTTATCAACATCACCTGATCTCTTCGACATCATTTTTCTCGCTCAAAGGTGGACGGTCATATTCCCAATATCACCCGATATTTTGAATATCACCCGATCTTCTAAAGATCACCCCCTCATCTTACCCCATGACATTTAATGCCCATAAATGCAGTAGGTGGATTCCAGCCGATTGCAAACACGATGCAAACACCTAGAAGCATCCGTAGATCCATGGTAGAAGATCAATGGTTTTAACCAGATTAACCCGGATTTGTCCTAATTTACCCTAAGAATGAGATTAAAAGTGAATCTATAGGGTCATTTTACATTTACCTTGTGAAGAAATGAGATTTTACAGAGCACTGAACACTCAAACCCTCGTACGACCTACCTACAGACACAAACAGCTTACAACAAAATGGAACACGTGATTATCACTGGTATCTGAACCTCTTTTTGGTAATCATCTACTTAATCCAAGAGAAAAAACGTAATCAATAATCTATGGCAAACATCAGGAAGAACAAATCTGATGTAGAATTCCTTAAACCTATGTTTGCCCAACCTGAGGGAGTACAGTTCAAATATGGTGTCATTGGAGACACTCATTAGGGAAACACAGATTTGACAACATGGTCAGCCAAGATGGGCGAAGATAAAGAGAGTACCCTACTAGATGTTGTTTTCGTATCAGGAATGTGGTATGCAGCTCGATTCCCTTATTCCATGGAAACTCCAGAATTAGTGAGTGTGCTAGAAATTACAACCCTTAGACGAGGAGAGTAGAAAAATATGGAAGGGTATATGCAGATCTGTCTATAAAAGGAATTACATCTACTTTCAATTTTCCAGTTGGGAAAAAGGTGGTTAGTATGGATTTGAAGAAATTGGAGATTGAATATACAAATAATAGGAAGACTGCAAGAAAGAGGATGTACTAATGGAGAGCAAAGAACAACCCTTACACTGCCTCTGCCAAATTACCAGTGCACTTGTACAAGTTTGATTTTGATGATGAGTATCAATATATGATTTCCCTGCTCAACAAGATGACAGGCTAGCCTAATGCTAGAAGCTTCAAAGACTGGATGTACGGGATCATCATGATGTGCATCTATACAAATAACAAGCCATTATGGGCTAAGATCATCAGTGATGCCCTAGATGAATAGCTGATGAACCTAGGGGGCCTAGACTGTTCATTTTACATGACTTCATATATTGTATATTCATGTGCTTATAAGGGTACATTTGATGCACTCACTACTTTTGGAAAGATTAGTGGCAGTTTGAATGATTCCCATATCTGGGACCATTATCCTCAATTGCAGAGAGCACACTACCTCCCTGATTACAAACTAGTGAATGATGCATTCTCCATGCATCTGGTCAGAAAAATGAAGGAAGATAGAACCAAGAGACTGAGCATGGAGGCTCAAGAAGTAATATACAGACATGGCGCCTGGTTCATCCAGTTTGCCACATTCTTATACATCAAAGTAGAAGGTTTTGAGGGCCAGCCCTTAATGTTACCCAGGTACCCTACTGATGGGGTAATCATGATGGAGTTTCTAAGACAGATATCAACAATACTGGATGCATATAAAGCAAACAACAAGATTCCTCAATTTTGTTTCCAGTGACTATAGGGTGGTACAAATGCCCTAATTCAAAAAACATAAAGAAGGCCATAGGTGGTCTGAACCTGATGAATTTACAGCCATTCCCATTGGCCAAATCTTATGACCCCTATGGAAGAATGCAAAAGATCATAGGGAAGCCCATCCATCAGAAGCACTTGGAGGATTTTTGGACTGACTGTGAGGATGAAGCTGAAGTAAGGAGAAGAAAATATCAGAGACTCATACTCAATCAGATTAAAACATTTGATTGCATTCCAGTGCCTGCACAATTGAAGAAGGATGATGGCAGCTTATTGTCAAATGAATATGAAGAGAAGAAGGTGTACAATGACACCATTTCAGCCCCTGACCTAACACAGCTTGAAGATATTTCATTGGATAGGTTTATAGGTGGGGTGCTGTAGTTGACCCAAGCATGGGTAGATAAACAAATAAATATACTAAAGAAGAAGGGGATGGCCATCACAGTAGATAATAAGATGAAAAGGCAAGAAATTCCTGATGAGGAATATGATGACTTTCTTGGAGAGAAGAGAAAATCTAATGGAGAAAGGCTGCCACCCCAAAAACAAAGAAAAGGATCTCCCAGTAAGAAGAAGAAAATTGATGATACACCTAAGGGGGTAATTGATGAGAGAATTGGTATACCAACTGAGGATGCATATGCATCAGGATAGGCATCAGCCTTGTCAGCACCACCTCTAGAGGATAAACAAAAGACCAAAAAGATCTTGAGGTCGGCTGTGGATACTGTAGAAATACAAGACCAAGGCCAAACTTCACAGTAGTATGTGGAGAAAGATTTTCTTATTGAAGAGGAACTTGCAGAAGATGACCCCTTGGTAGTCACCAGGAAGAGGAAGGTAGTAGCCCTAGTAACATAAACCCCTAAGAAACAAAGAACTCATATGAGGGGTGAAATAAGACATGACCCTATAATATTAAGGGGCGCTGGTAGTGAAGTATTTAGAAAAGAATTGCAACATGAGGTGCCACTTCCTACCATAGTTTAGTTTAAGATTGAGAAGGCTAAGGAACAGATAAAAGAAGCCACTAAAGCAAGCTAAGGTGGTCCGTTCTCATTGGAGGAGACTATGGACCTATCAGATGATGAAGTGGTAGAAAATGTAGCTTCTCAGTAGATGGAGACCCTCACTTCAAACACTTGCATGACTCCACAAGGAAACCCATCCTTGCAGAGGGTGATATTAGAAGAGTTGAAGAAAATAGAACAAGAGAAATAAGATAGCCTAGAGAGGGCAGCCCAACAAATTAGGCTTGATAAATTAGTTGATTAGGTGACTAGCCCTGCAGTGATCGACCTAACACATAGAGAGGATGCAAGTCCTGAACATCAAGTAGGTGCACTGAGAGAACAGATGATATTGAAGAAGTCAAGTTGACAGAAGTGGAAAGTCACACTCCAGATATGGGCCAACAACAACAAGATATATCTGATGAACCCAAGATTGTAGAAGCCCAACAAAAGGGTGGGAATGACAAGGCCACATCAAGTGAAGATGCCCCCCGGACTCAAGAAACCCCAGGTAATAAGGCTATATCAGGTCATGATGACCTAAAGATCCAGGAGGTAAATACAATAGGTGCGGATCATAAGGTGATCCAAGATCAGGTAGATGCACCTAAGACAAATACAATGATATCCACATATATCAATACACCTCAGGATGAGGAGATTACCAAGGTGGATGAAACAAAAGAAGATGAAGTACAAGATCATCATGTGGATGTGTCGCAAAATCCTCCACCACAAGAAGAAACTCCTCAGGAGGAGGAAGTAGAAAAAGATCACCCTCCTGAAGATCATCATGAGGAAGAAATGAGGAAGTCACCATTCCCATCGAGAATAGCTACAGATATAGGAGATCAGGGTGAACATGATGATGATGATGGACACCAAGGATCTAGAGATCAAGTGCCTTAATGGCTCGAGAAAGAGATAAGTATAGAATCTGGTTTTGAAATTCAAGAGTTTGATGTTTTGACATTATTTTTAGAAACCATCGTGAAACCAAAGAGGAAGGCCAAATTAACCTCGGCCATCAAAAGAGATCCTGCTACGGGCAAAAGGACTGCCCAGGTAGCCCTTCCTACAGTTGAAAAGGAGAAAGGCAAGATCATGTTGGAAGAATTCCAGATTAGCATAGTTGATTTGGGGTTTACCAATGAAGACCAAGAGGGTTAGGAAGGAAAAGATATAATTGATTCTTTAACCCAAAGGGTGAAGAGAGAAAAGGAGAAGAATAAGCAGCATAAGGAGCACATTGCCCAGCTGCACTAATACATAAAAGGGTTGATTAATGCTGATAATACATCATCAGATCAGGCAGTCCCATTGACTGTAATTTCACAAGAGGAGGTTAATAAATTGGATCTCATAAAGCATGAGTCAGTGATAATGAGAAAATGGATGTCATCAGCACTAAGCGGAGCTGAAGAAGTAGTGAGCACCTCTTTGCAAAGGTGGAATTCTTTAGGTATCTCCAAGAAGAAGGTGGATAAATTACAGAATGAGGCTAGAAGAAGATCATTCTAGTTGGAAAAAGCCTTGAGTACTCTGAGTGAAATAAAGAGGATTAATCCTCAGATCCTTATAACTCATCAGGTGTTGAATAATAACACTGCCATGCTGGTAGATATTTGCTATAAGGACATCAGATTTGAATGTGATGTACTAAAGAAGTGCAACAATAAATTAGGAGATATCAGTGTGAAGCTGCACAGCATGATGTCCTATGAGGCAGAAGTCTTAGATGCCCTAGAGGGAAAAGTAGAGGGTAAAATTGAAAATCAAGACACAGACTTTGCCATCAAAGCTCTGCATAATAATTTCCAGTTGATGGCTGATGATCCTCTCACCCACCTTACGGAAGAAGCAATGAACAAGGTCATGAGGATCAAGGTTAGAGTGGAGAACTATAATGAAACATTGAGAAGTAGGAAGGGCAAGTTAGAAGTCCTCAGAGATAAATATCAAGCCCACAAGCACACCATTGCCAAAGCTAAAACTCAGGATGGTAGAGAAGTTGATAAGATAGTGGAAACATATGAAAATATAAGGACAGCATTGAAGGTCCATATACAGGAGGATATTCATCAGGGCGATGAAGACATAGAAACTAATGATCATGATGATCACGATGAAGAAGATGAGCCTGAGGAGTAGACGAAGATGCGCTACAAAGGAAACATCTGCATTAAGTACTTAGAGAAAAATAAGGTACCTAGATGGTTGCCAACTGGCAACCTATGCCACGCGATACTGTTGACCAAGTCAAGAGTGAGAATATGCACCATAGATCTTAATTGATAAATCTTGATTGTAGATCATTTGTAGCCACTCCCTCACCTTGTTCTATAAAAGATGCAGGGATGCCTTGTTTTATATATTCGAAGCTTAATTGAAATTTGTTTGCTGAAATATCAGGGCCTATTTCAAAGTTGTTGTAAGCATACATATTTTTGCATACTTAATGAAAGAGAAGACCATTTTGATTACAAATCATCGTAAATCCTGAGTAGTCTGTGTTTGAATTCTTGATATATGCTTTGATTTGTTGCATCCCTTGGAGTGCTCATTAGTCTACATATATTGTCTTCATTCATCATCCTTTGAAGTTTGCATCATCTGTATCTAGCTGTGGACCATCCTAGTGAAAATATGGTTTGATTTCTTCACCTAATAACAATATCAAGTGTGTATGTGGCTCAATAGCTGAAGATTCATCATAATTTGAAGTATTCTTTTACATTTCTTTTAATTTCAGAACAATTCACCATCACAATTGCAAATAATAGATAATCAAAATCAAAATACATGAAATATGCAAACATCTCATAGATACTTGAAGATTTATAGCATATTTAAAGTTAAAGCATGTACAATTGACAAATATCATGCAAAGATTTGAGTATATACATACTACTTGTGGAAATATCCTGTGTAGATAACCTTTTGTGTAGTATCTTTACAAAAATAGAATCCTACTGATGAGTAAACGTAAGGCCCCTGAATGGAAAACAACAACACACATAAACCACTAAGTAACGTCAGTTGATTAAGAACTAATCCATGGAGACTTGGGATCATGAATTCTTTGAATTCATCATATCATTCAAGATGAGTAAAGGTTGATGTGTAACTTTTATTCTATGTTTGTTTATGACTAACATCATGATCAACATAAATTGGTGCTTGAAGGAGGGCCATAGCCAGAAGATCATCATCATCAGTAAGTTTTATTAGATTTTGATGATGCAGACAGCGAGGTAACACTGAAATACCTCTCGATTTTGATCAATACATAAGGATTTGTTGTTTCAAGCTTGTACATGCTAATCATTTCTGAAGTTTTCAAGATTAACCATAAATATTGCAAGCTTTATAGTAAATCATTGTGAATTTGCAAAGATCAGTCCTATTTTAGGTAAATTTGTCAAAGCTTTGAGGTAATCTGCTTTAGAAACCAGATATCCGGTTGCAAGTATCACCAGACTGCAATATCACCCCATATTTGCATTGTTTGTGCAAATATTTAGTAAATATCCAGTCAGTCACACTTTCTGACCATAAATATAGTCTTTGCTGGTAAATTCTAACCGATCTTTGTAGTCAACCAGCCAAATTTCCTTAAAATTGAGAAATCCTAGCTCACAGGCCAAATACTAGGTCTAGGTCCAGTGGACTATTTGAAGAATTACCTGTCAGAGGATTCAGACCTAGGACTATAGATATCTATCATACTCCCAGCTGTAGTGCTTCAGGAGCATCACCAGAACGTCCTCTTGTGACTCCTATTGGTTTACAATCACCTGCAGGACCACCTATTACACCTCAGGTTCAACCTCAGCCAGTCATACCTCAGGCTCAACCTCCTCAGGTTGCAATGTCATTCTTTGCAGTAGAATCGCCTCTAGCTTTTAATGCATATCATCCTTTGCCAAAGAATCCTAACAAACTTTGTCCAAAATATCATCCATATCAGGATACGGATGATCATATCAGAACTTTCAAAGAAGCTTGTTGTAGGGCCAGAATAGAGCATTAGGACGTTGTATGCAGATTATTTCCTTTTTTCTTAGGGGAAGAAGCCTATAATTGGTACATTGGCCTTGGTCAGGGTTCAGTCAGATCATGGGTTGTCCTGGAGAAAGATTTCACTGATAGGTTCAAAATACCAATAGATCCTTCAATGAACTATCACCTATTTGCCACAATTAAATGGTTTGAAGGAGAACCTATTGCCAATTTCAACACTAGGTTCCAGAAAATGCTATCTAAGTTAGTTGCCCCATATGTTGTAGCAGATGAAGCTACTAGGAGCATTTATTATGCAGCCCTGGATCCTTTAACTTCCATGTTCATCAGGGGAGCACATCCTGAAATCACAACTTTAACAGGAGCTTTCCAAGAAGCTATCAAAGTCAATCAGTAGCTAGTTCCTGCTCCTACACCAAACATAGCATTTCCCACACTTCTTGGTTATCCAAGATATCCTGTCCAACCACAGCCAAATGGAGCCATGATGCCTCCAGTTGTCATGCCAGCACCTTTGCAAGTACCTCCACTAAGCATTATGCCACCTCCAAATGGAAATGGCCAAATGATGCAGTATCCAGGACAAATACAAGTACCTCAGGTTGTAGACCACAATAATCAGAACAATGGATCTTCCTTTTTCAAACCTTTTGACAGAAAATGTAGTGGCTAAGGTTTAGGAAGAGAAAGAAGAGATCAAAGAAATATCAGCTCAGTTAAGGAAACTTACAACTGAGATTACTCACTTAAGGAGTCAAAACTTCTCTTAGCCTAATCAGAACAGAGGCTATAACAATGACAGACCAAACTATCCTAATAGGGGGTATAACAACAATAATTATAATAACAATGGCAATAACAATCCTCCCAGATAGCCTAGAGTGTGGAACACTAGGCCAAACAATGGTTCATTACCATCACCCCTAGACAATTTGCCTCCTGGTGAACCCAAACAGACTACCAGAGTCAACCTTGCAGAAGCAGCCCTCACTAACTGGTGCAGAATTCATAACACCAATGCACATGCAGAGTTAGACTGTCCTCAATTCAGAATTGTTGCTAGCATTTTCCAAACTGAAGTGTCCAATACTTCAGGAAATCAACCTCAGGTAGAAGGAAATTAAATTGTTCCTTACGGATATGACTCTGCTTTAGTACTAGAAAGTTACACTCATCATCCTTATTAGCAAATAGTACTTGCTCACCAAGATTACACCCTGGAATGTGAGGAATCTGCCATGGCTTTTGAGTCAAATTATGTTTTCCCTTTTGAGGATGAAAATGAGCCTTCAAATGAACATGAGGAGGTGCATGCCTACCAACAACAATATCAAGGAAAGCGTAACTATAACCTAAGAAGTAATGCAAACAGGCTACTGGTCCATTGACCTCTTCCTTACCTCCAAATAATTTCAATACACCTCCTGATCCCAAGGCAAGTAATAACCCATGTTTTCCCAAGGTGAATGCTTAGTATTTAACACCCCAGAATAATGTGCCAAAAATTGCTAATCTGCCTCATGAATCTGACAAGTTGGTCACTTATCTTGTTGATGAGATGAAAAAGGTTAAAATTAGCTTGTCCTTGTCAGAGTTGCTCAAAACTCCTGCCATTAAGAAGGCATTTATGAAATCACTAGATAATCCTGCTCCTAAAGAGGATAATCATGCCTCAGGTCAGTCTGGTAGCAAAGATCATGCTGCTAGGGATCCTAATGTCAAACATAAAGTGTCAGCTATTGTTCAGGCTGCAAAGACCTCCCACATGACCTTATATAGAGATAAAAACAAGTCACCTCCGTTCCTCCTTACTATAAGGATGTTCAGTGAAAACTTGCACAACTATTTAGTAGACTCAGGAGCATCTACCAATGTGATGCCCTTGTCTATATGCAATGCTTTAGGGCTGCATCCTGCTAAATCCTTAAAGAAGGTGACACAACTTGACAAAACAAAAGTAAGCGTGGTAGGAGAGCTAATGCATATTCACATGCAGCTTGCATCTGATCCCAGAATCCAATATTATATCGATATCCAGGTAGTTGACATACCTGATACCTATGAGATGTTACTCAACAGGGACTGGTCCAAAACCCTCAATGGATATATGTCCACCAATTTTAGCCATATGTGGTTACCCTAGAAAGGGATACCAAACCAAATAAGAATTGATGTTGAGCCTAGAATGAAGCACATGATCACTAAATATAACAAAACTAACGAGATCATGTATGTGGATGTAGAACCTAGAGTTTACTCCATCAGGCCATGGACTGTCAGGATAGAAGAAATACTGATGTATGATGTTCATCATCATCATGATGACCCTCAAGATGATAAAATAGTTGTAGAATCTGATAATAACCCTAAGAATGAGAATGAGCTAGATCACTTTAGGAATTTCAAGACGCATTTATCTAGAGAGGTAAGATGATGTCAGTTGTTAGAAATACCTGTGCATGATATTCTGATGGATGGTTGGTGTAGGTTGCATAATGAGTCACATTCAGAGAAAACTTGTGATGCCTGCGTGGACATGCTGGAACTGGAACAAGCATGCAGTGATGCATCAACATCATCATCATCATCATCATCAGAGGTAAGTTTATCAGACAATGATAATGATAGTGACATTGATTGTTGTTTATTTCCTGCAGGAATAGGAGAATCTACACAGTAGGATGAAAATCATGTTCAGATGAAAGAGGAGATGCTGGTATGTGACCAGAATAATGTTACAAGCAAAAAGAAGATCACTCCAGGGAGTGATTGTTTTCTAGAATCAGATTGTGAGTCATCTGATGAGGATGGAGGCAACAATCTATCTAAATTTGAAGAATTTTTAGCAACAGAGGTCCAGAAGATAACACAGTAGCAGAAATCTTCACAGGCTGCCTTAATTGAAGGCTGGTGCAGGTTACATGAAGCACCTCACTCAGAGACTGCTTGCTCTTTGTGTTTGCATCTTCTAAAAAGACAAACACTACCTAATTCAGAGGAGTTACCTTTTGGTGATAAAAAGAAAGAAGAAGCCTCAACTTCACAGAAGACAGTAAAGGTGAAGTTTGAGAAGGTTGAGAAACTAAAGATAAAATGGATATCAGGTGGTACAGTTGCCAGAGCTGCAAAGAAAAGAGAAGGCTCAGGTAGGCCTTTGGCTGAAGATAAGCCATGGATCCTTAGATTTGATGGATCCAAGTCCAAACAAGGAGCTGGAGTAGGGATAGATCTCATTGATCCATCAAGAAAATCCTACTTGGCAGCATACCGTCTACAGTTCTCATGCACCAACAATGTAACAGAGTATGAATCTCTAATTCATGGGATACTATTTGCCCTTAAGAAGAAACTAAAAATTCTACATGTCTATGGAGACTCAGAATTAGTAGTGAAACAGGTAAGAGGAATTTACTCTTGCAACTATAAAAAAATGCTAATTATAGACATAGGGTGTGGGACCTGATAGAATCTTTTGATGCATTCAATATCACCCATGTACCTAGAGAACAAAACCATAGGGCAGATGCTTTAGCCCAGGCTGCCAGTACATTGGAACCACTATCTATTTTAGGATTGAAAATATTTTCAGTAGAGTTGGTATCAGTGCCTTCTGTGCCTGACAATGTGACCAAACTCTAGGTATTCGATGATGATCAGCATATCCTAGATTTCATCTCCAACATAGATATATTTGATGCTCAGATCATAGATGAGAACAATGTGGAAGATCATTTATGGGAAGAGGAAGAAATCTTAGAGTTGCCCAGCAATAAAATTCCTAAGGGCATGATTGAGCTAGAAAGAGAATTTGATTTGGACAACATGCTTAAGCAGAAGGATCTTCCAAAAGCTGATGGAGGACAATATTCCCTAGTCAACATTGGACAGAATGATGAAAAGAGAAATGTCCTGATTGGGAAAGTTTGCACAGAAGAAGAATTAGAAGGAATCACCCAGGCTCTTAAAGATTACATCCATGTCATTGCCTGGACTTATGATGAGCTTAAAACGTATGACACATCAGTCATCACACACACCATACCCCTCAAGCCAGATGCCAAGTCTTTCAGATAGAAGCAAAGGCCTATCAATGCTTTGCTAGAACCCATTATTTTTTAGGAGGTTAAGAAACTGTTGAATGCCAAGATCATCTTTCCTGTGGGGCACTCCACCTGGGTAGCAAATCTGGTCCTAGTGAGGAAGAAAAATGGAGACATCAGACTATGTGTGGACTTTAGGAACTTGAACAGAGCATCTGAGAAGGATAATTATCCTTTACCTTCACTAGATGAGGTCCTGCAGATTGTGAATGGTCCCAAAATGATGTCATTTCTAGATGGTTTCTCAGGCTACAACCAGGTAATGGTAGATAAAATTGACAAATTGAAAACTGCCTTCACCACAAAGTGGGGAATATTTGCTTACAGACGCATGTCGTTTGGGCTAATGAATGTTGGAGCAACATTCCAGTGAGCAATGGACATAGCCTTCAGAGGCTTAATAGGAAAATGCATAGTCATATACATGGATGACTTAACAATGTTCTCTAAAGATAGAGGTAACCATGTAGAAAATCTCATAAATGTGCTTAAAAAATGTGAACAATATGGGATATCCCTGAACCCCAAGAAATACATATTTGGGGTAACAACAGGAAAATTACTAGGCCACCTGATAACTAAAAATGGGATTATCATTGATCCTAACAGGGTGGAATCCATCATGAAAATACAGCTTCCTGGAAGCAAAAAGGACCTCAAATCTTACTTTGGTAAGATTAATTTTGTTAGGAAGTTTATCACTGGCTTTGTAGAAATTGTTAGACCTTTAAATGCCATGCTCAAGAAGGATGCAAGAATTGAGTGGACACCAGAGGCTAGAGCAGCTTTTGAAGATATCAAAAAAGCTATATCTAATGCTCCAGTTTTGATCAGTCCAGACTACACAGGGACTTCTATATTTATTCATTTGCTTCAGAGCATACCTTTGCAGCAGTGCTGACACAGAGAAATGAAGAAAAGGAAGAGAAGCCCAAAGCCTTCATGAGCTGCCCTTTTAAAGATGTTGAACTAAGATATATGGATGTTGAAAGGTAGGCACTTGCTTTGGTCATACTAGTAAAGAAGTTCAGGCACTATATTCTGAGAAGTAAAGTGATTACTGTGGTGCCTAATGCAGCAATGAAGATGCTCTTAATGCAGAGCGAGCCAAGTGAAAAAAGGGCTAAGCGGATCACTGTTCTACAAGAATATGACATGGATATTACACCCATGAAGCTAGTGAGAGGACAGGCTTTAAGCCAAATGATATCAGAGATTGATCCCAATATCATGAGTCAGCAGTATGTAATTAATGCAAAGGATAATGGAGAGTGGTACTCAGACATCAGGCACATCCTGATTACTAGAAGATGTCCTCCAAGACTATAGGCCTCACAAAGGAGAGCCCTAAAAACAAGGTCACAGAAGTATATGACAAAAAGGGGGCATCCTTTTCAAGAAAAATTATGAAGGAATATACCTAAGATGCCTAGAGAGGCTAGAAGCAGATAGAGTGTTATCAGAGCTACATGACAAGTTTGGAACAGCACATGGGTCACCCTTGGCCACAACTCACGCTATCCTCAGGGCAGGATACTACTGGCCCACTATTTTCAAGGATACTGTTGAACATATTAAATGTTGTCATGTATGTCAGGTTGCTGCTAACAGAGAGAGAGATACTGCTCAACCCATGCAGCTAGTGATGGAGATGCGCGCATTTGCACAATGGGGCATGGACTTCATAGGACCAATTAATCCTCCATCATCATCAGGCCACAGGTATGTCCTAACTATTATTGACTATTGTACTAGGTGGACTTAAGCTGTCAGCACCAAGACCTGCAATGCTGAAGATGTCATCAGATTTCTAGAAAGTAATATAGTCACCAGGTATGGAATTCTCTATGCTCTGGTAAGTGACAATGGATCTGCTTTTGCTTCAACCAAATTGTCAAGCTGGGCTTTTGATTATGGGATCATACTGAAGTTTTCCTCAAACTATTATCCCCAAGGGAACGGATTAGTAGAATCCACCAATAAAAATTTGTTGAATATCATAAAAAAGTTAATAGAAAAGAACCCTAGGGAGTGGAATACCCTTATGAAGTATGCCTTGTGGGTAGACAGAACTAGGAATAAGGCTGCATTAGGAAACTCACCTTTTCACTTAGTATATGGGGTGGATCCCATCCTCCCTGTTAACCTAAAGATTCCTACACTGCAGTTTGCACAAGAGTACCTAGGCATAGACAATAAGCAAGAAGTCAGGTTGCTTCAGTTGATGCACCTAGAAGAGAAAAGAAGTCAGGCAATTGATCAATTTGCCAAGCATCAGGCTGTTGTCAAACACTAGTTTGACAAAAGAGCCAAGGTTAAAGCCTTTAGGATCTTAGATTTAGTCCTAATGTGGGACAAAGCACATGAGAGGAAAGGAGACCATGGTAAGTTTGACAAACTTTGGATAGGTCCCTTCCAAATTTCTAAAATATTAGGAGACAGCACTTACAGGCTTAAGAATTTGACAAGTGAGGATGTTCCATTACTAGTAAATGGACAGTTCCTTAAACATTATTTCCAAGCCTAAGTTAGCTTCATGACAGTCATTTGTATCATAGTGTATATTTGTATAGTTGTTTGTATAGTTTTGTTTTGTGTTTTGTTTTGTTTGCTTGTTGAGTTTTTGTTTTTCTTAGTCAAGATGATGCAGCTCATCACCTTAGAAAATAACTAAATTGTTAGGATTCAAGTGATGAGAACAAATTTATATATAGATTATGATTCATTCTAAGAAGTACTTGTGATCAGGTCTGTGATATCTTTTCATCAGGGTGCCTTTTCTTGACCAAATTGATTCTTTCACAATGACTCACCTAACAGCCTTGGGTTTGTTGAACACACAAGTATAGGTGTTAAGTGAAAAATCTAAAGGGACTTCCTTGCTACCAATACAATCTCCAACCTAAATCAGCAAGTGACCATACCTTGCACACTGAGCTTACATGATGACATCAAATTTACAGAATATAAAATATTGAAAAATTAAAAAAGAAATAAAATTAGGCCATCTAAGTAACTCTATCGGGGCTATAGATGCCTGCTGGCAGTGGGGCTCTACTTAGGGAGATTGTATAGATAACCTTGTCGGGGCTATGGATGTCTGCTGGCAGCAAGGCTCTATCCAGGTGGGCTATGAGGGATGCTCCCAAACTATGTAGCTTAACACCAGTTACTCATGTTTTCAACTTGCTTTCAAGATGAGGATAATTAATCATTTGCACACACTTGATCCTTTGTTAGTACTGTTACCATGATGAAACTTTGTCATATAGAAAGATGATGATGCTTATACTTAGAAAGAGTTAGAATACTATATATGAATGTGATCACCTCACTTGAATCATTGGAATTTTGTTGTTTTCTTTGGTGGAAAGTTGTTGTGTGGTTACACAACACGCCCCATTTTGACTTGACAAAACATGGACCCAACTTTTCTGCTTGGCTTGGCTCCTGTTTTCCTACTTTTCGGCAGTCTGGTAAAAGTAAGTCATGCAGGTGATCCTGCATAAAGGGGACTGGGTAAGTCATCATGATGAGGTCAGTTACTCAAAGTTAATATTTCATGTCAATAACCTCATGGTTGGAAAGAATACAAAATTTCATGAAGGTTTGCCTTTTGAATCACCCTAATATTCCTTAGGGAACGAAAGTTATTGCAAGTCAAAGTTCTGGTCAAACCTGATATTCCGGGGGGGGTCATATTTCATAATATCAGTCATCTTATGTAAGATCACCCCGATCCACTTTTATCACCTGATAATCATTTGGTCTGGAGCTCTGGATGCCAATTTTATGTGATAGTGGTATTTACCCGTCAAACAACTTTATATATTTTGCAGGGGTCATATTCCGAATATCACCCGATGTTCTGAATATCACCCGATGTTCCGAATATCACCCGATATTCTGAATATCACCCTGTTGCAAAATATCACCCTAGAGCCAATATGCCGATGACATCATCCAATCCCGATAAACAAAGAAAATCACCCTGATGATAATGTCATCATCCTTTTTACCTCGCGGAGGTATATTTCCAACAATCACCCTTTTACACAATATGACGATGACGTCATCCTGATCTTTCGAAAGGGGGTCACTTTAGTCTTAAGGGGTCATATCTCAAACATCACCCAATCTTTAAAACATGACCTGATATTCTAAATATCACCTGATATTTGAATATCACCTGATTTTCTCAACATCACCCGATCTCTTCGACATCATTTTTCCCGCTCAGAGGCAGAGGGTCATATTACACATGGGGGGTCATATTCCCAATATCACCTGATATTCTGAATATCACCCAATCTTCTGAAGATCACCCACTCATCTTACCCCATGACATTTAATGCCCATAAATGCAGTAGGTGGATTCCAGCTGATTGCGAACATGATGCAAACACCTGGCAACATCCATAGATCCATGGAAGAAGATCAATGGTTTTAACCAGTTTAACCTAGATTTGCCCTAATTTACCCTAAGAATGAGATTAAAAGTGAATCTATAGGGTCATTTTACATTTACCTTGTGAAGAAATGAGATTTTACAGAGCACTAAACACTCAAACCCTCGTACGACCTACTTGCAGATGCAAACAGCTTACAGCAAAATGGAACACGTGATTATCACCGGTATCTGAACCTTTTTTCAGTAATCATCTGCTTAATCCAAGAGAAAAACGTAATCAGGAACCTATGACGGACGTCAGGAAGAACAAATCTGATGCAGAATTCCTTAAACCTATGTTTGCCCAACCTGAGGGAGTACAGTTCAAATATGGTGTCATTGGAGACACTCATAAGGGAAACACAGATCTGGTGACATGGTCAGCCAAGATGGGTGAAGATAAAGAGAGTACCCTACTAGATGTTGTTTTCGTATCAAGAATGTGGTATGCAACTGGATTCCCTTATTCCATGGAAACTCCAGAATTAGTAGTTGAGTGTGCTAGAAATTACAACCCTCAGACAAGGAGAGTAGAAAAACATGGAAGGGTATATGCAGATCTATCTATAAAAGGAATTACATCTACTTTCAATCTTCCAGTTGGGAAAAAGGTGGTTAGTATGGATTTGAAGAAACTGGAGATTGAATATACAAATAATAGGTAGACTGCAAGAAAGAGGATGTACCAATGGAGAGCAAAGAATAGCCCTTACACTACCTCTGCCAAATTACCAGTGCACCTGTACAAGTTTGATTTTGATGATGAGTATCAATATATGATTGCCCTACTCAATAGGATGACAGGCTAGCCTAATGCTAGAAGCTTCAAAGACTAGATGTACAGGATCATCATGATGTGCATCTATACAGATAACAAGCAATTATGAGCTAAGATCATCAATGATGCCCTAGATGAACAGCTGATAAACCTAGGGGGGCTGGACTGTTCATTTTACATGACTTCATATATTGTATATTCATGTGCCTATAAGGGTACATTTGATGCACTCACTACTATTGGAAATATTGGTGGCAGTTTGAATGATGCCCATATCTGGGACCATTATCCTCAATTGTAGAGAGCACACTACCTCCCTGATTACAAACTAGTGAATGATGCATTCTCCATGCATCTGGTCAAAACAATGGAGGAAGATAGAACCAAGAGACTGAGCATGGAGGCTCAGGAAGTAATATACAGACATGGCACCTATTTCATCTAGTTTGCCACATTCACATACATCAGAGTAGAAGGTTTTGAGGGCCAGCCCTTAATGTTACCTAGGTACCCTACTGATGGGGCAATCCTGATGGAGTTTCTAAGACAAATATCAACATTATTGGATGCATATAAAGCAAACAACAAGATTCCTCCAGTTTTGTTTCCAGTGACTATAGGGTGGTACATATGCCCTGATTTAGAAAACATAAAGAAGGCCACAGGTGGTCTGAACCTGATGAATTTATAGCCATTCCCATTGGCCAGATCTTATGACCCCTATGGAAGAATGCAAAAGATCATAGGGAAGCCCATCCATCAGAAGCACTTGCAGGATTTTTGGACTGACTGTGAGGATGAAGCTGAAGTAAGGAGAAGAAAATATTAGAGACTCACACTCAATCAGATTAAAACATTTGATTGCATTCCAGTGCCTGCACAATTGTAGAAGGATGATGGCAGCTTATTGTCAAATGAATATGAAGAGAAGGTGTACAATGACACCATTTCAGCCCCTGACCTAACACAGCTTGAAGATATTTCATTGGATAGGTTTATAGGTGGGGTGCTACAGTTCACCCGAGCATGGGTAGATAAACAAATAAATATACTAAAGAAGAAGGGGATGGCCATCACAATAGATAATAAGAGGAAAAGGGAGGAAATTCCTGATGAGGAATATGATGACTTTCTTGGAGAGAAGAGAATCTAATGGAGAAAGGATGCCACCCCAAAAACAAGGAAAAGGAACTCCCAGTAAGAAGAAGAAAATTGATGATACACCTAAGGGGGTAATTGTTGAGAGAATTGATATACCGGCTGAGGATGCATTTGCATCAAGACAGGCATTAGCCTCGTCAGCACCACCTCTAGAGGATAAACAAAAGACTAAAAAGATCCTCAGGTCGGCTGTGGATACCACAGAAATACAAGACCAAGGCCAAACTTCATAGCAGAATGTGGACAAAGATATTCTTATTGAAGAGGAGCTTACAGAAGATGACCCCTTGGTAGTCACCAGGAAGAGGAAGGCAATAGCCCTAGTAACATCAACCCCTAAGAAACAAAGAACTCATATGAGGGGTGAAATAAGACATGACCCTATAATATTAAGGGGAGCTAGTAGTGAAGTATTTAGAAAATAATTGTAACATGAGGTACCACATCCTACCATAGTTTAGTTTAAGACTGAGAAGGCTGAGGAACAGATAAAAGAAGCCACTAAAGCAAGCCAAGGTGGTCCATTCTCATTGGAGGAGACTGTGGACCTATCAGATGATGAAGTGGTAGAAAATGTAGCTTCTCAGCAAATTGAGACCCTCGCTTCAAACACTCACATGACTCCACAAGGAACCCCATCCTCACAGAGGGTGATATTAGAAGAGTTGAAGCAAATAGAACAAGAGAAATAAGATAGCCCAGAGAGGGCAGCCCAACAAATTGGGCATGATAAATTAGTTGATCAGGTGACTAGCCCTACAATGATCGACCTAACACATAGAGAGGATGCAAGTCCTGAACATCAAGCAGGTGCACCTAAGAGAACAGATAATATTGAAGAAGTCAAGTTGACAGAGGTGGAAAGTCACACTCCAGATATGGGCTAACAACAACAAGATATATCTGATGAACCCAAGATTGTAGAAGTCCAAGAAAAGGGTGGGAATGACAAGGCCACATCAAGTGAAGATGCCCCCCGGACTCAAGAAACCTCAGGTAATAAGGCTATATCAGGTCATGATGACCTAAAGATCCAGGAGGTAAATACAATAGGTGCGGATCATAAGGTGATCCAAGATCAGGTAGATGCACCTAAGACAAATACAATGATATCCACATATATCAATACACCTCAGGATGAGGAGATTACCAAGGTGGATGATACAAAAGAAGATGAAGTACAGGATCATCATGTGGATGCGTCGTAAAATCCTCCACCACAAGAAGAAACTCCTCAGGAGGAGGAAGTAGAAAAAGATCACCCTCCTGAAGATCATCATGAGGAAGAAATGAGGAAGTCACCATCCCCATCAAGAATAGCTATAGATATGGGAGATTAGGGTGAACATGATGACGATGATGGACACCAAGGATCTGGAGATCAAGTGCCTCAATGGCTCAAGAAAGAGATAAGTACAGAATCTGGTTTTGAAATTCAAGAGTTTGATGTTTCGACATTATTTTCAGAAACCATCATGAAACCAAAGAGGAAGGCCAGATTAACCTCGGCCATCAGAAGAGATCCTACTACGGGCAGAAGGACCGCCCAGGTAGCCCTTCCTATAGTTGAAAAGGAGAAAGGCAAGATCACCCTGGAAGAATTCTAGATTAGCACAGTTGATTTGGGGTTTGCCAATGAAGACCAAGAGGGTCAGGAAGGAAAAGATATAATTGATTCTTTAACCCAAAGGGTGAAGAGAGAAAAGGAGAAGAATAAGTAGCATAAGGAACACATTGCCCAGCTACACTCATACATAAAAGGGTTGATTAACACTGATAATACATCATCATATTAGGCAGTCCCATTGACTGTAATTTCACAAGAGGAGGTTAATAAATTGGATCTCATAAAGCATGAGTCAGTGATAATGAGAAAATGGATGCCATCAGCACTAAGCAGAGCTGAAGAAGTAGTGAGTGCCTCTTTGCAAAGGTGGAATTCTTTAGGTATCTCCAAGAGGAAGGTGGATAAATTATAGAATGAGGATGGAAGGAGATCATTCCAGTTGGAAAAAGCCTTGAGTACTCTGAGCGAAATAAAGAGGATTAATCCTCAAATCCTTATAACTCATCAGGTGTTGAATAATAACATTGCCACACTAGTAGATATTTGGTATAAGGACATCAGATTTGAATGTGATGTACTGAAGAAGTGCAGCAATAAATTAAGGGATATCAGTGTGAAGCTGGACAACATGATGTCCTATGAGGCAGAAGTCCTAGAAGCCCTAGAGGGAAAAGTAGAGGGTAAAATTGAAAATCAAGATGTGGACTTTGCCATCAAAGCTCTGCATAATAATTTCCAGCTGATGGCTGATGATCCTCTCACCCACCTTACAGAAGAAGCAATGAACAAGGTCATGAGAATCAAGGTCAGAGTGGAGAACTATAATGAAACATTGAGCAGCAAGAAGGGCAAGTTAGAAGTCCTTAGAGATAAATATCAGGCCCACAAGCACGCCATTGCCCAAGCTAAAACTTAGGATGGCAGAGAAGTTGATAAGATAGTGGAAACATATGAAAATATAAGGACAGCATTGAAGGTCCATATACAGGAGGATATTCATCAGGGCGATGAAGACACAGAAACTGATGATCATGATGAAGAAGATGAGCCTGAGGAGTAGATGAATATGCACTACAATGAAACATCTGCATCAGGTACTTAGAGGAAAATAAGCTACCTAGATGGTTGCCAGCTAGCAACTTGTGCCATGAGATACTGTTGACCAAGTCAAGAGGAGAATATGCACCGTAGATCTTAATTGATAAATCTGGATCGTAGATCATTTGTAGCTGCTCCCTCACCTTGTTCTATAAAAGGTGCAGGGATGCCTTGTTTTAAACATTCGAAACTTAATTGAAATTTGTTTGCTGAAATATCAGGGCCTATTTCAAAGTTGTTGTAAGCATACATATTTTTGCATACTTAATGAAAGAGAAGACCATTTTGATTACAAATCATCGTAAATCCTGAGTAGTCTGTGTTTGAATTCTTGATATATGCTTTGATTTGCTGCATCCCTTGGAGTACTCATCGGTCTACACATATTGTCTTCATTCATCATCCTTTGAAGTTTGCATCATCTGTATCTAGCTGTGGAACATCCTGGTGAAAATATGGTTTGATATCTTCTCCTAATGACAGTATCAAGTGTGTATGTGGCTCAATAGCTGAAGATTCATCATAATTTGAAGTATTCTTTTACATTTCTTTTAATTTCAGAACAATTCACCATCACAATTGCAAATAATAGATAATCAAAAGTAAAATACATGAAATATGCAGACATCTTGTAGATACTTGAAGATTTATAGCATATTTGAAGTTAAAGCATGTACAATTGAAAAATATCATGCAAAGATTTGAGTATATACATACTATTTGTGGAAATATCCTATGTAGATAACCTTTTGTGTAGCATCTTTACAGAAACAGAATCCTGCTGATGAGCAAATGTAAGGCCCTTGAATGGAAAACAGCAACACACATCAACCACTGAGTAACGTAAGTTGATTAAGAACTAATCCACAGAGACTTGGGATCATGAATTCTTTGAATTCATCATATCGTTCAAGATGAGTAAAGGTTGATGTGTAACTTTTATTCTATGTTTGTTTATGACTAACATCATGATCAACAAGACCCAAGTCCCCACCAACTTGAATGTTGACCAATTCCAAGCCATGGTGGGCCATATCACTTCACCTCATCATCTCACCTTCTCTAAGAAGGACCTTCCTGCCTCTGATAACCTACACAATGATGGCTTGCACATTGAAGTCCGCATCCACAGGCATATCATAAAAAGAGTCTTAATAGATGGTGGACCCAACCTAAACCTGTGCACTCTTAAATTGTTAAAACATTTGAGATACTCTGATGTGGTTGTGGACACTAGTAAGTGTATAACCATTAAGGGGTATGATGATATCGAGAGACTATCTGAAGGCACTATAAACTCCCTATTCAAGTGGGACAGAAAATCTTGGAGACCAAGTGTTAGGTAATTGATCTTGACCTTCCTTACAAAATTCTCCTTGGCTAACCATGGATCCATGCCATGCAAGCCGTACCATCCACATTTCACCAATGCTTAAAATTCCCTCACAACGGCACAGTAGTGACTATCTATGCTGATCCCTGTCCCTTCCAATACTGTAGCTTCTTGGAATGATATGATCTCACCTTCTGTCCTTACAACAATGCTATCAAGAAGCTTGCTTCCCAAACCAATCTTACCTTATCCACCTCATATGTTAACCCTTCCAACATCGCCACCACTTCA
Source organism: Cunninghamia lanceolata (assembly GCA_027924645.1). Taxonomy (NCBI): domain Eukaryota; kingdom Viridiplantae; phylum Streptophyta; class Pinopsida; order Cupressales; family Cupressaceae; genus Cunninghamia; species Cunninghamia lanceolata. The sequence continues at coordinate 2,575,339 of BSBN01000959.1, forward strand.
TCACAAACATCCCCACCACCCAAGGTCAAGATCATGTTAAGTGACATGGGGTGTGACGAATACGGCCTGCATGGTACCTTTTGTGTAGGAACATTACCCACTCCTAAGACATTTGATACTACTAAGGAAAAAGAAGTTTCCATGGTAGTCATCAAATGCAATCCATCCCCCACCTTCGAGAAGAAACACCTTCTTGATCAAGATTCTATCAATGACATATCATCAAGGTTATACAAAAACAAAGAAGAAAAATAAGAAGCCCCTGCCATCCTAGCTAAAATCTATGGTAAAGGTCTAGAGATTGTCAACTATATGGGCTATAAGGGACAAGGCGTTATTGGCCTCCATGAGCAAGGGATTGTGGAGCCGATTCAAGCAACGAGGAACCCCCATTCTCAAGGGTTAGGATATGGAAAATGAGAGTCTATCCTCACTAATGGTGAATTTATCTTAGGTGAGGTTGCTAAGGTCTCCCCTGTGGTTGATAACATTAACGAAGCAAACCATCAAGATTCCTTCAGTGACTTTGCTGAATTCTTCAAATCTTCCATATGTACCATCTATATCGTAGCACCCCTAGCATCCGCCTCTAACGACCTTCTTGTATACCTCGAGCTTATAGATTGGGACCAACAAGGACCTCCCATCCTTGATGTGGCACAAAATAATGAAATGATAGTAGAAATGATGGGGGTTAGAGAATACTTCCCCCTTGGAGACCATAGAGCTGGGTACATCATGGAACTCAACACATCAGCCTACTTCAGTGAAACCACCCGTGCTCTTAGTCACAAAAACATAAGAATAAAAACAACACCCCCTAGTGAAAACCACTCCATGGCACTTTCGAGGTGAGTGCGAGATCATGATGGGCCAAACAGTGGCAATGGAGAAAAACCTTGTTGGATGAAAAAGTGCTAACATTTAGACTAATATTTAGATTTGGATGGAAAGGATGTTAATATTTCTATCTCAAATATGGATTCCCTCCAAAAATACCTTAGGATTACCTCATATTTAGGCAAGTGGGAGCCCCAAAACTTGCCAAAGAAACTTGCAAAACCACCTATTTAGTGTTATCCTAAAATTTCCACAATTTCATCCTTGAAGCTGACAGACTTTTTTGTAACTAAATTTAATTAAATGAAAAGGATTTATAGAGGAAGCTATTAAGATTCTAAAAATATAATATATGCCTCATAATAATTTTAATTGGTAATTATTGTTAGTTTTCTACATACTCTATGTCTGATTTCCTAATAGATATACATATTGAAAAACATCCATAACTTTCAACATATTAATCTTTTTTTAAATCCAAAAGATGCATCACATTCTAGGATTTACTGGGTATACATTAAAATTTAAAATTTTTGAGTTTCATATATCTTTGACCAAGTTAGGTTGGCTGGAAAATTAATTTTCAATATTTTAAAAAGGTCACAGTAAAAAAATCATAAATAATTATATATTTACTTAAAAAATTCAAAAAAATATGCATCACATCTGGTCATGTGTCCTTTACTTAAATCCAAATCACAGAGCAAAAATATCATTTTTTTCTCTTAGGTTGGCCAGAATGACACCTACTTTTTACCTTTTTCTGAAAATTCTAGTAGTGCTTCATTGAAATATCTAATTTTCACCAAACTATTTTTAAAATTTTCAAAAAAAATTAGTAGCCCATAAACTACACTCAATTTATTATAACTTTTATTGCTACCTTATTTCTAGATTGTGTAGATAACTCATTCTATTTTTGACATGAAGTTACTTAAGTCTATTTTTCACATTTACATTGCCATTTAGGGGTAGTGTTTGGCCCATCATGATCTTGCACTCACCCTTCGGGTGAAGAAAAAGTCAAAATAAAGGATGTATCATCTATTGAAAACCTCCATGAGGTGCTAGGCAATGAGAGCATGGGCCTTCCCAAAATAGAGCAAGTATATCCAGACATATCACCTATCTTAGTGGAACCATCGTAAGAAATGAACCTTGGAACAAAGGAAGCACTGAAAATAACCTTCAGAGTAGAATCTCTTACAACAGTGGAACAGGATAACTTCCTATCCTTCTTCAAGCAAAGAAGCCACAACTTTGCATGGACTTACGCTGATATGCCAGGACTGGATTCTGCCTTAGTTGTGCATCACCTTGCGGTCTGTCCTGATGTGAACCTGATCAAACAAAAGTTAAGGAAGAGGAACCCTCAGATTGCGCTCCTGGTCAAAGTAGAACTTAAGAAGCTCTTGGATGTTGGGTTTATCTAGCCGATAGATTACCCAGAATGGGTGTCTAATATTGTACCTGTAGCTAAAGTCACTGGGGGCATCTAGTGCTATACAGACTTCAGGGACCTTAACAAGGCTTGTCCTAAAGATGACTTCCTGTTACCCAACATTAATATCATAGTGGATCTCACAGCAGGACATGAGATGTTGTCCCTAATGGATGGTTTCTCAAGATAAAATCAAATCAAAATCGTAGAAGAGGATCAACATAAAACATCCTTCATATGCCCATGGGGGATATACTGTTGGGTTGTAATGCCTTTTGGTCTGAAGAATGCAGGTGCAACCTATCAATGGGCAATGACGGTCATCTTCCATGACCTCTTCCACCACATAATGGACGACTACGTGGATGATCTACCAGGAAAATCTAAAACCAGAGAGGAGCACCTGGATGTGTTAGCCAAGATCTTTGATAGATTAGAACAATACAATGTGAGGCTGAATCTAAAGAAATCTGTCTTTGGAGTCACTTCTAGGAAACTCTTAGGATACATAGTGTCAATGAGAGGAATAGAAGCATTATGACTCTATCAATATGGACTATGGAAATATCATGAATACTAGAAGTAGATCCTGCCAAAGTCAAAGCTATAACAAAGATGCCTCCTCTGAAGACATTGAATCAACTGCAAATTCTACAGGGGAACCTTCAATCTATCCAATGGTTCATAGTACAACTTGTAGATAAGTACTATCCCTTCCAACATCTCCTCCTTAAGAACATAGCCTTTGTGTGGGACAATCAGTGTCAGAGAGATTTTGAACAGTTGAAGAAGTACCTCACTAACCCACCTATCCTTATGCCACCAAAACAAGGAGAACCCCTCCTCTTGTATATTTCAATGACAGAAACAGCTATAGGGGCTTTGTTGGTGCAACATGATGAACAAGGGAAAGAGAGAGCAATATATTATATCAGCCGTACCTTGGTGTCCTATGAGATGAATTATACTCCCATTAAACAAGCATGCCTAGTTGTCATCTTCACCTCACAAAAGTTGAGACACTACATGTTTAATCACAAGACTAAGCTCATTGCCAAGATCAATCCGCTGAAATATCTGATAAATAGGGACACCCTTACAGGAAGAATGGCTAAGTGGGTAATGATCCTAGGTGAGTTTGATATTGAATACATAGAAACAAAAGCCATTAAAGGATAGGTCATTGTTGATCAATTAGCCAAGGCACCCATCCCAACAGAGAAACTCACACTTGTAGAGTTTCCTGATGAGTCTATTTTGACAATAACACCAACAGTAGAACCATGGAAGATGTACTTTGATGGATCTTATATGCATCGAGGCTCAGGGGTAGGCATTCTGTTTGTTAGCCCTCAAGGAGATACCATCCCCAAGTCATACAAGATTACATTTCCATGTACAAACAATGTAGCAAAATATGAGGCTCTTATCACAGGGCTCCGCATGGCGAATCAGTGGAAGATTGAGAAGCTGATGGTCTATGGAGATTCCCAACCGGTCATCTGATAGGTGAACAATGAATATAAGACTAAGGATGATAAGCTCTTGCTCTACAAGAGAATGGTGGACGATTTTAAAGATTATTTTGATGACATCCACTTTGAACAGATTCTAAGGTTAAATAACAAAGCAGCAGATGCTATGGCCACGATAGGATCCCTAGTAGACACGAAGAAAGACAACAATAAGTGTGAGTTCCTAATCGAAGAACTCCCCATCCCGGATTATGATGTTCCGCAATTAGAACTAGTGTGTGAAATTGTTGGTCCCCTATCCCCCTGGTATCAAGAAACATACATATACCTCCATGACAACATCATACCAACCAACCTTTCATCCTCACAATGAAAAAGCTTCATCCGTCGAGCCTCTCGCTTCACTCTTATAGGAGACACCCTCTACAAAAGGAGTCTTGATGGTATGCTTTTACTATGTCTATACTCTAGGGAAGCCGAAGTGGCATTACAAGAGGTACATGAAGGCATTTGTGGGGCACACTCGAGTGGACCTACTCTAGCCAAAAAGATCTTAAAAATAGGATACTGTTGGCTAACCATGGAGCGAGACGCTTACAGGTTCATGAAGAAATGCTTGCCTTATCAGCGGCATGGGGACCTCATCCATGCACCATCATAAGAGTTACAGCCAATAATGACTCCATGGCCTTTTTCACAATGGGGACTCGACCTTATAGGTAAGATTCACCCTCCATCATCCAACGGTCATAAATTCATTATCATTGCCACTGAATACTTTACCAAGTGGGTTGAAGCGATTCTACTCACTTTCACCACAGGCATCCAAATAGCCAAATTCATTCTACACTATATCATATGTCATTATGGCATCCCCCACTCCATCATTCCTGATAATGGGAAACCATTCAAAAACTATGAAGTCTGCACCTTGTGTAAGAAATTTTGAATCCAACACCACTTCTCCACCCCCTATTATCTCCAAGGTAATGGTCAAGTGAAAGCTTCAAATAAAACTATCCTGTGCATTCTAAAGAAGATGGTTAATGAAGATGGTTGTGATTGGCACATCCAACTCAATCCTGCTCTATGGGCCTAATGCACAAGTATCCGTACACCTACAGGAGCCACCCCATACTCCCTAATATTCAGATCTGAAGCCATCTTACCTATTGAGGTCGAGCTCCCATCACTCAGGCTATCCCTGTAGAACATAATCACTGATGAAGAGTATCGAGTTTCAAGGCTGCATGAGTTAGAGTTATTGGATGAGAAACTCCTGGATGCACTCAACCATCTGCAGGAATACCAAAATCACCTACAAAGAAGCTATAACAAGAATATCAAGAACCACAATTTTGAAGTAGGTGACCTTGTCCTCATGGAAAATTAGAAGAATCTATAGGAACGCACTAAGAAAGGAAATTTGAGCCCAATTGGTTGGGACCTTATGTTATTACAACCAACTACAGATCAGGGGCATATCAGCTTGCAACACCTGAGGGGCAGCCTCTAGATGAACCCATGAATATTCTACATTTGAAGAGGTTCTATGCATAACCCATTGGGTATCCCAAAGCAAGAAATACAAAAAATCAAAAAATAGAAAAAATCAAAAAATCAAGAAAAACTTGAGTGCAATAAAGCCGTCCAGTGGTGAAAATCACTTCGGTGATGCCTTGGATAAGTACCATGGTGAAAACCTATTTCAAGCACCATTTGTAGTGGTCAGTTCCACCATCTGATAAGTCCTCTTTCCGTCATGACACTCCATATTGCATATCTCCCATGGCTTGAAATTATGAAACATCAATCGCCCACCCCACATCATCCCACCCAAGGCTTGTTCGGGGAACAAGGATCCTTGTAATCATCTTCTGTACAGCCAAAATCTTAGAAAAATCCCAAAAACATTAGAAAATCCAAAAAAATCCCAAAAATATTAGAAAATCCAAAAAAATCCCAAAAACATTAGAAAATCCAAAAAATCCCAAAAATAATAAATTTTTTTAAAAATCCCAAAAAGAAATTGATCGTATAGTGTACAACACAGATTCACAATATCTTAGAAAGATACAATACCTGAGTCAGCGCCTCTTTGGACCAAATTGATAGATTGTACAAATCCCAACCTACAAAATGAATTCTACCATCAAATCAATTCAATCAATTCATTGCAATGTACATAATGCAAGGAACATGTGTGACAAATTAATCTATAATATTTTCTATCCATAGCAGTACTCTCTGCATTTAATTTGATACCAATCTAGATTTTGCTAATGATTCGTACACATCATCACCAATAATCAGTACATCCATCCTAAACCATTCCCACATCATCATGTCTTACTAGAACTACATATTCATCTCACCTGCATCTTGAAAGTACCTTGATCCCATGGACACAGGGTATGTAGGCAGTCTGGAATACAAAGGAAGTATCTAGTACTCAGGTACATAAGATGCACCCATCCAACCCATTTGGATGGTCCCTATTTACTGAGCTTGCTAGATTCAACAAATGATACACACGCTAAGCATACGCTTGAAACATCATATCTCATGCAAAAATCATCAATCAACATACCAACTATAATCATCACACATGGCCCGACTATCCTTTTTCCCACCTTTTGAATTTATCCAACAAAATCCAAAATGATTCGCATCCTAGGATATATCGTTCCTACAATGGACATAATCCATCATCCTATCAACATGTATCTTGACAAGAGAATACAATGGCTATTTGTGTCGTTTTGTTGGTCTTTTGATTATTAATTTTTATCTTCTTGTCTTGTTCAAGGTCATTTCCAAAGCTACCTTGATCCCATTATATCATGGTAAGTGGCAGACAACACCTAGAATAGACATGGTCATTGTTTCTGTATGTTGTGCTTGTGGGTTGATTTCATTATTCCAAGAATAGTATTCATATCTTGAAGCGAGGATCAGTTCTAGCATAATGCTGCCCATTTGCATATACAGGTATTCATACCTTCTATGTACTATGAGCATTTATGTTATGAGTCCCCTTCTCTCTTCTCAATGAAATCGTGGGATAAATATCATTACTCGGGTCCCTCCATACCTTTGTGAAAAGTATCCTACTTTGCTATAATAAACCTAGAAATGCTCTCAATAGTTAAATGCAAGTACTATATCTAGCTCACATCATCTTTCAACACTCATCCAACCATATTATCTGGGCCTAGAATTTTAATCCCCCCATATATCCATTCCCCCCTCTCCTAACTAACATCCCCTCCTCTCACTAACCCCATAACCCATTCAACCAACCTCACACATCTAAACCAAACCCCCCCTTCAATGACATGGTATCCAATAACCTTGAACTCCCTAAACCATCCTCGCAACCCCCCTTTTTCCTTCCATCCTATAACCATTCCCCTCCCTAACCTAATCCACCCCCCCAACCTAGCCCCATCATCCAGGGTTTAAAAGAGCATCACATGTGTCATGACTTGATCACTTCATACATCATTGCATTAGGTCATTTGCTGCATTATTATAATCACCTAATCATCATCTAACCATTGCATTTTTATTTCATTTCGTACATAATATATGTTTATTAAGTTGAGCATATATTTTCATTTCATTACATTTTGCATCCATAATAAGTGTTTATTAATATGAGCATTTATTTGCATTTTACATTCTGTGAGGCCTACCATTTCATTCTCTTATATTTGACTACTTTATTTACTATCGGAGACACATTTTAGACTTATGGGACTGTTGATTCTGATTTACAGGACTATTAGACTTTATGCTTTATGTTGATTTATTATGTTTAGCATGATTATGATGTGACTAGACCTTGATTTGATTCACTGACAATGTTTAGATATATGATTCACATTATGATGTTATTGGGATACTAATCATGTGATTACAGTTATAGATTTATTATGTGATCTTATTTTGTGGTGGATTATTGTAATGCAAAATTAGGAATTTAATTATGATGTGATTCTTTGATGTTTATATGATCATGAGATGATGTGACTGTATGTTTCACTTTGCTTCGGCTATGATATACATGTTGGACTAATATTTAAGTTAAGTGTGCAGGTGTTTCTAACTAAGCCACAGATAATCGGAGATCATCCCACACACTTTGTAATTTCCCGTGTAAAGCCGATCTAGTTCCAAGAGGAACCAAGATCAACTATGTGATGCATGATGAATTTTTGTAATGTTGTTGTGTGATGTTAGTTGGGTTAGGTCTACCCCTTCTTATATTTGATTTTTGATTGGTGTTGTTAAGTGTAATGTTCATTTGAATTTTATTTTGAGTTTATAATTTTGAGACCCCTTTTTATGTGTTTTTACTCAACCTATGGTGCTCAAAATGGGTTAAAATTGACCCTGGGTTGTACCCCTAGGGTCTAGGGACTATTTGAGCTTGTATAACCTTAGGTAAACTCTCATGTGGTCACTTTAACTTCACCCTAAAGTAAAGTGACGAAAATGGAAGCTTGGGAGGGAGAGGAAGAGTGGGTCAAACACTCAACCTCTTCCTTTCCTCTTTCCTAGGTTGGGGGAGTCTTCACGACCCCTTAATTGTGGAGGACTCAACTCCAAGCCTCTCCCACAATTAGTGAGGGTACCTTGGGGTTGAGTGGGCTTTCTTAGGAGGAGATGATTGGGGCACATGTGGTACCCACTCCTTCTTTGGCTCCACCTTTCTCTCCCACATTTGTAAGAGAGAGCAAGTGGATGGGAGAAAGACTTGGTGGAATGGGTGGGTGACAAGTGTCACCACCCCATTCCAAGAGTCTTGCAAGTGGTTGTGTGGAGGAGTGAGGAGGTGACATGTGTTGCCTCCCCATTTCTCAAGGCTCATGAGAAGAGCCTATTTTAATCCCTCTTGAAGAGAGGGAGGGGGTTGTTGAATCTTTTTCAATTTTGAATTTTAGTTACTTTTGGGGAAAAAAGTTAGAGGAAAAATTGGAGGCTCAACTTGGAGAAAGAGTTAGATGAGCTCTTCTCAAATATATTCTATTTGGGCTTTATAAAGTTGGTCTCAAGGAAAATGCCTTTCCTTATGCACTTTTTCTTTACTTATGTGATGTATGTGTGAGTTCTATTTTGTATTTTTGCTTTGTTGTTGTGGAAAAATTAGTTATGGGAGTTGTGAGAGCCTCTCCATTTGGAGAGAATGCTCACCATGTGTGGGGTGGGGGAGGAGTGAACCTCCTCAGGGTCACATCCTTGGTTTTGTGGAGTTTTAGGCTTGAGAGCAATATGTGTAAATGATTATTTGAAATGGCTTGAGAGCCAAGATAAAGTTTTGTGAAAATTATGGGTTTAAGTGATGTCTTGAGGCCTTGAGAAGAATTTGTTTTGGGAAGTTTTTGGAGTGGCACTCTTGAGTTGGGTGATGTCCACTCCCCTACCCCATTAAACTCATCTTGGGTGAGTTTTGTTATGTGAAAGCCATGGGAGTATATTGTTTTGGTGTTAGTATGCTTGTTGTGATGTGGTGCATTTTCCCTTGTGTGAGGATGATCTCCTAGCTCGGAGGTCACTCATGAGTAAGTCTATGGTAGGGAGGAGAGCAGTTTGTTAGTGGCTTCTTTCCCTTCCTTGTGCTATTGCAAAATTTTGGAGCTATGAGATGTTAAAGAAAACAATATTTCCCTTGTTGTGTTGTTAGTTTGAGCTCTTGAGAGAGTTTGGCCAAGGTTGGCTTTGTGTAAAAGTGTTTTTATGTAAAGAGAGAAGGTTGTCCTCTCTTAGTTGTAAAACTAAAATTTTATATTTTGGGTTGAATGTATTTTATTTTTGAAGATGCAAATATATTTGTTAGTGGCTGTTTTGTTATGGTAATTTCTTTGCAAAGTTAAAAAGAAAAAAATATATCTATTGTGTGCAATGATTACTTCAAAAGGGTGGGTAGATTGTGCCTACAATTGTGTTTCATTGTATCTGTTTCAAAAAAGAAAACAAGAATTCATTAGCTTGCTAATTTTTGTGCTTAAAAAAAAAGAAATGTGAATCTTAGTGTTGCTATTCTTGAGTTAAAATTGTATGCAAACAAAAGAAAGTTGCCGATTTATTTTTATAAAAAAAAAATATGTAGTAAATGGTGTTTGAGAGAATGGATTTTAATTAAATACATGGTTATGTTTAGATTTATATAAATGTACATATATAATTATCTATTTGTATAAATTCTCTTAAATTAAATAGTTGTCTCTCTATAAATGTATAGAAAAATAAATAATTTAAAATTTTAGCTTGCTGGGAAAAAAAAATTTGGCATTATAGAGAAAACTGTGTGTATATATATATTATCAAACTCGAAAAAAAAGAATAAATATGTTTTTTTTGAAAGACTAAGTATATCCCTTTAAAAAATATATATTTATATAATTTTAATCACTAATGATGTTTTATCAAAGCTAAAAAAAAGATACAGGAAAATCAGAGTAGACATGTAGGGTTTTTGCATTTTTTTTGAGATTTTAAACTGTTTTTAAAAAAAAGATGCAATGCTTGGGGCAACAGCCTCACAGCCGCTGCCCCATACCCCTCAAGGGTTGTTTACACAGCAAAAAAGAAATAACCTGCCGGTGCCAGCCGCCACTTCCTTCCTTCTTCTATATTTCAACCTTACCATTAACACCTGCAAAACAACTTTAAATCCATTACTTTATGCACTATATATATATATATATATATATATATATACTCTGGGTACACTCTTATTGTTATTGATGACAAAAAAAACCTCTAGATTTAAAGCCAAAGATAGATATACACATATATGTATTTAAATGCATTTACACATATCTAGTTTTCTTTTACAATAAAACAAACAGGGATATCTTTTGTATATACTTCTGAAACATGGAGGTTTAAACTATGGAAGTCATTCCCAAACTTGCAAAACAAAACAAAAGAAGAGAAAATGAGAAGAAGAAGAAGAAGAGAGAAAACCAAAATGAGATGGAGGCTAGGGTTTACCTTCTTTTCTCCATAAGGAAATTAATATTTTAATTGGAGAAGTTTTAGGGTTTTCTTTTTGGAGTTTTTTTTTTTTTTAATCTTTTTCTCCTATTTTTTTAGTGCACAGATTTATTCATATTTTATTTTCCTTTCTCCATCTTTGATTTTTAATTTAATGAGGGGAGATAAGGGGGGAATTTTAGTGGGTGACTTTTATATTTGTTTTAACGACTTTTATATTTGTTTTAACCATATATTAATTTTAATTTAGTGGGTGACTTTTATATTTGTTTTAACCATATATTAATTTTAATTTAAGTGGGTGACTTTTATATTTTATTTTAACCATATCTTAATTTTAACTTAGTGGGAATAGGGAAAGAGGGTGAATTTGATCCACCTAAGTCCCTATCTTTTCGGGAATTATATTTTACTTTAATATTAAATTTAAATGTTTTGGATTATTTTATTAGTGGGTCTATATTAATTTGAGATTAATTAAATTATTACGGTTTTAATTAATTTAACTTTATTTTAATTTATTAGTAAATTTAATTGTTTTGGATTATTTTTATTAGTTGGTCTATATTATTTTGGGATTAATCCATTATTTATTTGTTTATTTAATTTATTTTTTGCATAAATGGGGAGTTGATTTTATAACGTTATTAATAGATTTTAATCTAATCTTTGGTTTAATTTTTCTTTTCTTTTTCCTCATAAATGTTGATGGGAAAATCTTTTTAAAATTTATAATTTGAATGCTAATAATGCGTTATACTGCCGGATTTTTCCGAGAATTTGACCAAGTAATTTAAGTGGTTTATTTATGCATTTAGCTAACATTTAATCCTTGCCTTGAGATTACATTTTAAATGCAACTGTAACTTAGTCTATTTTGCTTAGTGTTAGGGTTTGGATTTTGGCACATGTTAAAATCCCACCACTTCACCTAGGAAACTTAGGGTAGATGTCGATTTTGATTCTAACCCTAATGGCGACGCACCTCGCGATGCCTAACCCCCTAGTTGGCTTTCATCATGTAGGGGAATGTGTATGTGATCGCATTACCCTGAATATGATTGTCATGTTTACGCCTTATGTGTATTGCCACTGAGCACGTTGACGCGTGCGAGGGGGTTTCTAGGGATACGTCAAAATTTTTTGATATTTCATGTCATGACCACATGACAAATGTGGACATGACACATGTGTTGCATGTCGTGACCGCATGGGAAATGTGGGCATGACATTTGGTATCAGAGCCTAAGTTTAAATACTAGGCTTGTTTGGGCACGCTACTTATTCTGCAATTTTGATTAATTAGTGACTACCTTGTTTTTGTAGAATGCCTCCCCAATGAGTTCAACAAGCACGTTCACGCCACACTGCATCCCTCGAGGTGTACAGTGATTCTTCAGTTGAGGGTCAGGCACCGCAAGCACCATCGACACCACAGGTCCTACCTCTACCAGATATTGGGCCACAGATACTTCAGGTACTATAGGCAGTGTTAGATAGGCTACCACCGGCCACAATTGCGTTGTGCATAGAGCCATGTGCTGAACCCCGCATTGATCCACAAGAGGAGCCATGAGCAAAGTCACATGTGGAGCCATGTGTGGAGCCCCACGTCGAGCTGTGAGAGGCACCATGTGTGGAGCCGTATGTTGAGATACCAGATACGATGGCAGAGGAGGTTGGATCAGCCTACAGGGCTCGTAGCAAGAGCCCTCCACGTCATGCTAGGTGTGAGGAGACAGTGCGAGTGGAGTAAATTTTTCGTAGGCCTTATGATTATTATGCAGATGAGCTTACTAGAGGGCATAGAGACCAAGGAGATCCCTTCAGGGATTTGTTGAGGTTGAATCCTCCTACATTCACCAAGACTACAGAGGGAGCCGAAGTTGAGGCTTGGCTCATCAGTCTAGACAAATGCTTCACATTACGTCCTTATGAGGGCAACACGAAGGCACGTGTGGCAGTCCACCTATTGCGAGATGCAATAACTACTTGGTGGCTCACTGAGGAGTACAAGTGCCATCTATCATTGGACGCACTCACTTGGGAGACTTTCATTGAGCACTTCAATGCATGGTATTTATCAGATCACTACAGATAATGTTGCATAGATGAGTTTCACGACCTTCAGCAGAGAGGGCTTATTGTTGCTCAGTATGAGGGTAGATTTAGTGAGTTGTCTTGATATGCGAAGTATCTCCATGATGAGAAACTCCTGGTTCATAAGTTTATCAGAGGATTAAACCATAGCATAGCAGAGCCTATACGCATGGCAGACCCCCAAACATTAAGTGATGCTTCCGAGAAGGCATACATAGCTGAGGAGATACAGGGACGAGGGCAGGGTTCACACCCTCAGTTTTAGGATCATGGGCAGTAGCAGCAGCATCAGCAGAATTACTGCAGACCACCACTGCCACCCCAGAGAGGAGGATTTAGTTCTCCATCACTACCTTCTACGCCTCCATAGTAGCAGCAGTAGCTGCAACAACAGTAGAGATCCAGGCCACAGCAGAGGGCACACGGGGGTCATAATCAAGGTTGGCAATAACAGGGCCTGCGTAGAGATCAGAGGCAGCATGGACCACCTACGGGACTCATGAGGTCACAGGAGTCATACAAGGGTTCACAGGGTCCACAGATAGATCTGGACAGCAGTAGTTGGGTAGGACTCAGACTGGACAAGTACAGGCTCAGGGCCCATGTTATGTCTGTGGTGGAGCAGGACATCTAGCCAGAGAGTGCCCATAGGACTTTATAGCAGGGGGACAACCCCGTACAGGAGGATCAGAGCAGACAGTTAGAGATGTGGATAGGTCCCACTGCATGTTCGTAGCGGTTGATAACCGCTAGGCTGATTTTCAAGCATCAAATATGATAGGGGGTGTCCCCATTTCTATTCTTTTTGACTTTGGAGCTACTGACTCTTTCCTATCTCCATCATTAGTGGAGCGTTGTAGGCTGGTGGCCTCTAGGTAGGGCGATAGGTGGGAAGTTGAGTTGGCCACAGGGGCCAAGATGACAGTACATGCCTTCGTCCACGACTGTGATTTATCTTTGGGATCCTTTACTACAGTGTGTGACCTTAGAGTTATGACATTAGGATCCTACGATGTGGTTTTAGGTATGGACTGGCTTGCAGCTCATAGAGCCAAGCTAGATTGTCACCGAAAGGCGATTAGCTGCTTAGACAATCATGGTACATTAGTTGAGATAGTGGGCATTCAGAAGCCCACAGCAGTTCATATGATATCCACTCAGTAGCTTAAGTGTTGCATGCGGAAGGGATGCCAGATGTTTGCTATTACAGTTAGTGACAGATCAAAGGATGAGCCTGAGACATCATTAGATGACCATCCCATCTTGAGAGATTTTGCCGATGTGTTTCCAGTAGAGTTACCAGGGATGCCACCCTGTTGTCAGGTAGACTTTCATATTGATTTAGTGTCGGGTGTCAAGCCAGTGTCTCGTGCACCCTATAGGATGACCACTCATGAGCTCACAGAGCTCAAGTTGTAGCTTGAGGACTTGCTTGAGAAGGGGCACATCTAACCTAACATTTCACCTTGGAGTGCTCTGATCATCTTCATGAAGAAGAAGGATGGGTCACTTCATCTGTGCATGGATTATAGGCAGTTAAATAAGGTGACGGTGAAGAACCATTACCCTCTACCTAGGATTGTCGATCTCTTCGACCAAATGCAAGGAGCCAAGGTGTTCTCTATGATTGACCTGAAGTCCAGTTACCATCAGTTGCATATCACAGAGGCAAATATCTATAAGACTACCTTTTAGACACACTATGGCCACTATGAGTTCACTATGGTCCCCTTTGGTTTGACGAATGCTCATGCAGTGTTCATGAGTCTCATGAATGGGGTGTTTAGTACCTACTTGGATCAATTCATGATTATTTTTCTTGATGACATTTTGATCTATTCGTGGACCGAGGAGGAGCATGAGGAGCACCTATGTCAGGTTTTACAGTGCTTGAGAGAGCAATAGCTATTTGGCAACTTGGCAAAGTGTGTCTTTTTCAGGACTGAGGTGCAGTACTTAGGACACATCTTATCCAGCGATGGTATCTCTGTAGATCCATCGAAGATTAGGGCTATCAGAGATTGGCTAGCACCCACGAATGTGACAAAGGTCAGGAGTTTCATGGGATTGGGTGGTTACTACCATAGATTCGTAGAGGGTATTTCTAGGATAGCACACCCCATCACTTCCCTTCAGTGGAAAGGGAAGAGTTTCACTTAGACTAAGCAGTGCAAGAGGGCCTTTGGGGTCCTCAAGGAGTGTCTTATCAGCACACCCATCTTAGCGGTTCCTGATCCTACAGAGGATTTTGTGGTTTGTATAGATGCTTCACTTGAGGCTTTGGGAGTCATGCTCATGCAGGGTGGTAGAGTGATTGCATATGAGTCGCATAAACTCAAGACACATAAACCGAATTACCCTACTCATGATTTAGAGCTTGCAGCAATGGTACATGCTCTTGTTCATTGGAGACACTTTTTGTTGGGTCATCGCTTTGAGCTTCAATCGGACCATCACAATTTGCAATATATATTTACACAACTAAATTTGAATGCCTGCCAATGGCGTTGGATGGAATTTCTATGCGAGTACGACTTTGATGTCCACTACATCAAAGGGAAGGAGAATGTGGTCGCTGATGCATTGAGTCAAAGGCACCACGAGATCCTGACCTTGACCTTGAGTGGACTTGAGAAAGCGCATCATTCAGCATCTACTTGAGGATGAGTGGTTTCTTGAGGTGCAATAGGAGATCTAGTCATAGAGGGGCCTTAAGGGCAAATTTGTAGGATATTCCCTTGAGTCAGATGGGTTACATAGACATCGACAATGCATCTATGTACCCTGTGCGAGTGACCTTTGTGCAATAGTTCTTTTAGAAGCTCATAGAGCACCTTATGCAGCACACCCAAGGGTGAAGAAGATGCATGCTGACTTGTGACAGTTATACCATTGGGCAGGTATAAGACGGGATATTGCAAAGTATGTAGCTCATTGCCTTGAGTACCAGAGGGTCAAGGCCAAGCATCAGCATCCAGTGGGTCTTTTAGACCCTCACGAGATACCTAAGTGGAAATGGGACACCATTTCCATGGATTTCATTATTGGTCTTCCTATGTCATCTCGCCGCCATGATGCCATCATGGTGACGGTTGACAAGTTGACCAAGGTGGCGCATTTATCACTTATACGCACAACATACAATGCACCATCAGTGGTGAGAGTATTCTTGGATCAGATTGTTAGACTACATGGGGTACCTCACCGCATCATTTCTAATAGGGATTTAGTGTTCACATCAGCCTTTTGGAGGGCCTTGCAGCAGGCATTGGGCATACAGCTCAACTTCAGTTCTATTTATCATCCTGAGACAGATGGTCAGACAGAGAGAGTTAACCAGGTTCTTGAGGATATGCTTCGTATGTATGTCATGGATCACCAGAGTAGATGGGAGGAGTATCTGTATCTAGTTGAGTTTGTCTACAACAATGGGCATCACAACTCGTTGGGTATGCCTCCTTTTCAGGCCTTGTACGGCAGACCTTGTAGGACACCTCTGAGTTGGGACTGTATTGAGGACAAGGTTGCGATAGGGCCAGATTTGGTTCAAGATATGGAGCAGTAGGTGACCTTGATTAGACAAAGACTTCAGGAGGCACAGGATCAACAGAAGAAGTATGACAATACTCATAGGCTAGATCGGAGCTTCTCGGTTGGGGACAAAGTATTCTTGAGAGTGCGACCGCACAAGAGTCCAATCCATTACGGAAAGGGCTCTAAGCTCGCACCACATTTTGTTGGACCTTTTGAGATCTTGGAGTAGATAGGACCCGTAGCCTATTGTCTAGCCTTGCCACATAGCATGTCGCACATCCACGAAGTTTTTCATGTTTCTATTTTGCGGTGTTACATATCTGATTTATCTCATGTATTGGATTGGAGTGCTCTTCAGGTAGAGGTGGATGGTCAGTTGGCTTTGGAGTCAATTCGCATATTGGCTCGTCAGACTCTGGGCCTTCGAGGTCAAGAGATAGACCAAGTTAGGGTCTAGTGGGACATGTACGATGAGGTCATGGCGACATGGAAGAATGCATCTAGATTGAGGGCCCTTTATCCTCACCTCTTTGACGACTTCCAGGAAGAAGTATAGTCTTAGGGGGGAGGATGTGAGGCCTACCATTTCATTCCCTTATATTTGACTACTTTATTTACTGTCAGAGACACATTTTAGACTTATGGGACTGTTGATTTTGATTTGTAGGACTATTAGACTTTATGCTTTATGTTGATTTATTATGTTTAGCATGATTATGATGTGACTAGACCTTGATTTGATTCACTGATGATGTTTAGACATATGATTTACATTATGATGTTATTGGGACACTAATCATGTGATTACAGTTATAGATTTATTATGTGATCTTATTTTGTGGTGGATTATTGTAATGCAAAATTAAGAATTTAATTATGATGTGATTCTTTGATGTTTATATGATCATGAGATGATGTGAGTGTATGTTTCACTTTGCTTTGGCTATGATATACATGTTGGACTAATATTTAATTTAAGTGTGCAGGTGTTTCTAACTAAGCCACAGATAATTGGAGATCATCCCACACACTTTGTAATTTCTCGTGTAAAGCCGATCTAGTTCCAAGAGGAACCAAGATCAACTATGTGATGCATGATGAATTTTTGTAATGTTGTTGTGTGATGTTAGTTGGGTTAGGTCTACCCCTTCTTATATTTGATTTTTGATTGGTGTTGTTAAGTGTAATGTTCATTTGAATTTTATTTTGAGTTTATAATTTTGAGACCCCTTTTTATGTGTTTTTACTCAACCTATGGTGCTCAAAATAGGTTAAAATTGACCCTGGGTTGTACCCCTAGGGTCTAGGGACTATTTGAGCTTGTATAACCTTAGGTAAACTCCCATGTGGTCACTTTAACTTCACCCTGAAGTAAAGTGACGAAAATAGAAGTTAGGAGGGAGAGGAAGAGTGGGTCAAACACTCAACCTCTTCCTTTCCTCTTTCCTAGGTTGGGGGAGTCTTCAAGACCCCGTAATTTTGGAGGAATCAACTCCAAGCCTCTCCCACAATTGGTGAGGGTACCTTGGGGTTGAGTGGACTTTCTTAGGAGGAGATGATTGGGACACATGTGGTACCCACTCCTTTGGCTCCACCTTTCTCTCCCATGTTTGTAAGAGAGAGCAAGTGGATGGGAGAAAGACTTGGTGGAATCGGTGGATGACAAGTGTCACCACCCCATTCCAAGAGTCTTGAAACTGGTTGTGTTGAGGAGTGAGGAGGTGACATGTGTCACCTCCCCATTCCTCAAGGCTCATGAGAAGAGCCTATTTTAATCCCTCTTGAAGAGAGGGAGGGGGTTGTTGAATCTTTTTCAATTTTAAATTTTAGTTGTTTTTGGGGAATAAAGTAAGAGGAAAAATTGGAGGCTCAACTTAGAGAAGGAGTTAGAGGAGCTCTTCTCAACTATCTTCCATTTAGGCTTTATAAGGTTGGTCTCAAGGTAAATGTCTTTCCTTATGCACTTTTTCTTTACTTATGTGATGTATGTGTGCGTTCTATTTTGTAATTTTGATTTGTTGTTGTGGGAAAATTGGTTATGGGAGTTGTGAGAGCCTCTCCATTTGGAGAGAATGCTCAACATGTGTGGGGTGGGGGAGGAGTGAACCTCCTCGGGGTCACATCCTTGGTTTTGTGGAGTTTTAGCCTTGAGGGCAATATGTGTAAATGATTATTTGAAATGGCTTGAGAGCCAAGAGATAGTTTTGTGAAAATTATGGGTTTAAGTGTTGGCTTGAGGCCTTGAGAAGAATTTGTTTTGGGAAGTTTTGGAGTGGCACTCTTGAGTTGAGTGATGTCCACTCCCCTACCCCATTAAACTCATCTTGAGTGAGTTTTATTATGTGAAAGTCATGGGAGTATATTGTTTTGGTGTTAATATGCTTGTTGTGATGTGGTGTGTTTTCCCTTGTGTGAGGATGATCTCCTAGCTCGGGGGTGATTCATGAGTGAGTCTATGGTAGGAAGGAGAGTAGTTTGTTCGTGGCTTATTTCCCTTCCTTGTGCTATTGCGGGATTTTGAAGCTATGAGATGTTGAAGAAAATAATATTTCCCTTCTTGTGTTGTTAGTTTGAGCTCTTGTGAGAGTTTGGCCAAGTTTAGCTTTGTGTAAAAGTGTTTTTTATGTAAAGAGAGAAAGTTGTCCTCTCTTAGTTGTAAAACTAAAAGTTTATATTTTGGGTTGAATATATTTTATTTTTGAAGATGCAAATATGGTTGTTAGTGGTTGTTTTGTTATGGTAATTTCTTTGCAAAGTTAAAAAGAAAAAAATATATCTATTGTGTGCAATGATTACTTCAAAAGGGTGGGTAGATTGTGCATACAATTGTGTTTCATTGTATCTGTTTCGAAAAAGAAAACAAGAATTCATTAGCTTGCTGATTTTTGTGTTTAAAAAAAAAAAATGTGAATCTTAGTGTTGCTATTCTTGAGTTAAAATTGTATGCAAACAAAAGAAAGTTGCTGATTTATTTTTATATAAAAAAAAATATGTAGTAAATGGTGTTTGAGAGAATGGATTTTAATTAAATACATGGTTATGTTTAGATTTATATAAATGTATATATATTTATCTATTTGTATAAATTCTCTTAAATTAAATAGTTGTCTCTCTATAAATGTATAGAAAAATAAATAATTTAAAATTTTAGCTTGCTGGGAAAAAAAAAATTGGCATTATAGAAAAAATTATATATATATATTATCAAACTGGAAAAAAAAGAATTAATATTTTTTTTGAAAGATTAAGTATATTCCTTTAAAAAATATATATTTATTCAGTTTTATATATATATATATAATTTTAATCACTGATGATATTTTATCGAAGCTAAAAAAAATATACAGGAAAATGAGAGTAGACGTGTAGGGTTTTTGCATTTTTTTTTAGATTTTAAACTGTTTTAAAAAAAAAAGATGCAATGCTTGGGGCGACAACCTCACAGCCGCTACTGCATCCCCCTCAAGGGTTGTTTACACAGCAAAAAAGAAATAGTCTGTCGGCGCCGGCGGCCGCTTCCTTCCTTCTTCTGTATTTCAACCTTGCCATTATCACCTGCAAAACAACCTTAAATCCATTACTTTATGCACTATATATATATATATTCTGGGTACACTCTTATTGTTATTGATGACAAAAAAAAACCTCTAGATTTAAAACCAGAGATAGATATACACATATATGTATTTAAATGCATTTACACATATCTAGTTTTCTTTTACAATTAAAACAAACAGGGATATCTTCTGTATATATTTCCAAAACATGGAGCTTCAAACTATGAAAGCCATTCCCAAACCTGCAAAACAAAACAAGAGAAGAGAAAATGAGAAGAAGAAGAAGAGAGAAAAGCAAAATGAGATGGAGGCTAGGGTCTACCTTCTTTTCTCCATAAGGAAATTAATATTTTAATTGGAGAAGTTTTAGGGCTTTCTTTTTGGAGTTTAATTTTTTTTTTATTTTTGCCTTTTTCTCCTATTTGTTTGGTGCACGGATTTATTCATATTTTATTTTCCTTTCTCTCTCTTTGATTTTTAATTTAATGAGGGGAGATAAGGGGGGAATTTAAGTGGGTGACTTTTATATTTTTTTTAACCATATATTAATTTTAATTTAAGTGGGTGACTTTTATATTTGTTTTAATCATATATTAATTTTAATTTAGTGGCTGACTTTTATATTTGTTTTAGCCATATATTAATTTTAATTTAAGTGGGTGACTTTTATATTTTGTTTTAACCATATCTTAATTTTAACTTAGTGGGAATAGGGAAAGAGGGTGAATTTGATCCACCTAAGTCCCTATCTTTTGGGGAATTATATTTTACTTTAATATTAAATTTAAATGTTTTGGATTATTTTATTAGTGGGTCTATATTAATTTGAGATTAATTAAATTATTACAGTTTTAATTAATTTAACTTTATTTTAATTTATTAGTAAATTTAATTGTTTTGGATTATTTTTATTAGTTGGTCTATATTATTTTGGGATTAATCCATTATTTATTTGTTTATTTAATTTAATTTTTGCTTAAATGGGGAGTTGATTTTATAATGTTATTAATGGATTTTAATCTAATCTTTGGTTTAATTTTTCTTTTCTTTTTCCTCATAAATGTTGATGGGAAAACCTTTTTAAAATTTATAATTTGAACGCTAATAAGGCATTATGCTACCAGATTTTTCTGGGAATTTGATCGAGTAATTTAAGTGGTTTATTTATGCATTTAGCTAACATTTAATCCTTGCCTTGAGATTACATTTTAAATGCAAATGTAATTTAGTCTATTTTGCTTAGTGTTAGGGTTTGGATTTCGGCACATGTCGAAATCCCACCACTTCACCTAGGAAACTTAGGGTAGATGTCGATTCTGATTCTAACCCTAACAGCGACGCACCTCGCGATGCCTAACCCCCTAGTCAACTTTCATCACGTAGGGGAATGCGTATGTGATCACATTACTCTGAATATGATTGTCATGTTTATGCCTTATGTGTATTGCCACCAAGCATGCTGACATGTGCGAGGGGGTTTCTAGAGATACGTGGAAAATTTTTGATATTTCGTGTCATGACCACATGAAAAATGTGGACATGACATGTGTGTTGCGTGTCGTGACTGCATGGGAAATGTGGGCATGACACGTTCATTTTAATCCATCACCATAACATGCATCAACATTATCACATCAGGATAAGCAAAACATAACATCATCACATTACATACATTTAACATCATTCACCCATGAAACCATGACATCATCAAATCATAAATCCACAATACAATTATAGCATAATCATGAAGACACAAGGGAAATAGCCCGCCAAGTACCACCTACATAGATCATGATATCATAACAAAACATCCATCCATAAGCCAACAGAACCATAACAGATATCAAAAACATTAGAAAAATCCTTACAACAATTAATATCTGAATTAAATCACCATCAATAAGAGCTTGCCAACAAGCCCGCCAAGTACCATCAGTGTAATCATTGTTCATATCATCACATAATGCAACATAAATAAAACCATCTATCACATCATCATCAAAAATAAACCATAACATCATATCATCATCAGTATATCCATCGCATGACACAAATCATCACATACATCATAAATGCCTTCATAACATGAACAATCATATAAACATCATCATAATCCATAAGTATATCACATCACATGATAAACCCATAACACCATAATATGCATATATACCATCATCATATATCATCATCATAAATGTCATCATACATCATCGCAAAATAGTGTACATCATCATAATAAATATACAAGTCATGATACAAAATGCCTCTAAGTGCTCAAAAATATACATCAATATATGTCAGCCCCAGGCTGATGATCCCCTGGCCGAATCAGTGGGTGACTCAGGGTGTGGTTGTTGCTCCTACTGTGGTACCTATGGTGGGGGTTCCATAGGCTATTGAATAGACTAAATGGATCTTGATTTGCATGACCCAGACATGCGCGACCCACTTTGTTGGCTATAGCTAGGAAGCTGCTGACCCTCAGGCACGGTTGAACAATAAGCTGCATAGTAGTACTCAGTTCGCTGACTCTAGTCTAGGAGCTGACCCTATACCTGTGAAAGTTGTCCCTACAGTTGTGTGATCTGAACCTGCATCTATGACAATACTGGCCCCATCCCACTCCCTGCAACTATCCCCTATAGGCTAGCCACTTGTGTCTTTGCCTGTTAAGCCTGTGCCACTGTTACATCCCACTCTGCTATAAGAGCGACCAACTGAACTTATGCCTAAGCCAGTTGTGCTTGCAATGCACTCACCTGTCCATCTGCCCCCTGCAGCTGCACTAGCTCCTGTTGCTACCTCTATACTGTATCCTCTATCGAAAGGTCCCCACCTCATCCTCATAGTCTACATGGGTATGCCGACGTAAAGTATGTTGCCTAGGGGCTAGCTCTGATCCTACTGCTAAGGTACCAGCCTCCGCCTCTCTCACTCCTAGAAATGTCATAGTAGCCACTGGGATATCCTCCTGGTAGGTCCTCTCCCTCACCTCTAAATCAGTTGTCTACTGCGCAAAGGTGACCCTCTATCCCTGTTATTGTAGGGGTGCCTGTGGAGGTGGCATCCACCCCCTATGCCATCCCACTGCTTACTGACCTAGTGGTCTCTGCC
This sequence comes from Cunninghamia lanceolata, assembly GCA_027924645.1. Taxonomy (NCBI): domain Eukaryota; kingdom Viridiplantae; phylum Streptophyta; class Pinopsida; order Cupressales; family Cupressaceae; genus Cunninghamia; species Cunninghamia lanceolata. The sequence continues at coordinate 2,598,405 of BSBN01000959.1, forward strand.
TATGATGCTATTATTAAGTCACCTATTTTTTAGACCCCTACTCTGCCTGTACCTGCTGCATAGGTATCTATTGCTACACATACTATGCCTGCTGCTACTATGAGGCTCGTTGCCTAGGCCTCACCACCTGTTGTCCCCCTACCCCTATTACTTAGCAACCTGTGCCTGGGGTGTTGCCTGCTCCTGTACCTATGGCGGCACCTGCAGTTACGGTATCACTGGCTGTCTACCCTTCCCTCTACCCTATCCTCTCACAACTTCCACCTCCTCATATGCTACTATTACCAACACCCTAATCAGATCATCATCATCCACCTCCATCTCCTCCACCACTATCTCCTCCTCAACTACATCCTCCTCGGCCCCTACCTCCACAGTCATGTCTGGATCCTCGGTTAGATCCATCATACGGGTCATCCGCCATGTCTGCCACCATGTATCATATGCAGGTGTAGTACCCGCAGCTATTGTCGTACTCTACCAATCCCACATCAGCGGTTGTAAGCCTGCAAAGTCTCCTATCGACACCTAAGGTGCTATGGCCAGTGGCCATCTCTCATCTCATGATGTTTGTGTAAATATCACCATCCCATAAGGAACATCCTGTCGCAACCAAAACTGGTGCATGACCCGCGACGACAGATACATATCAATAGTATGGTCACCTCGACCCATCAAGTACCGTGGCTAAAAAGTATACGGCATGTGAATATCATCATCTGGCCACAGTTCTACTCTAATATATGGTCACCAGGTAACCCGAATCAGATCATCCAGCACTCGTCGCCAATAATGTACCTACTCTGTGTGAGAATACTCAACAAGCTGTTGATACAAAAACACAAATGTTTCAAATTACCATCGATGATATCCTCCCCGCGGATGCATGACTATGATATGCTCCCAAACCCACACATGCAGCAATGTGACACCAGCTGATAGTGCTGAATCATAGTGATAGACCACTGTATGCATCTCATGATAAAACTATGCCAGCATACACAGCCCCCAGGCATAAACAGTTTCATCTCGCACCATCCCCTCTATCATCTCCCCCCAACCCACTGGAAAGCCTTGACCTCACTGATTTGGCATCACCACACCTCTAATCAATACACAAGAATAAGGTAAAGTGATCTGTAGCTGATGCTAAAGTCTCCTTGTAGCTCATCTCTCATCTGTCTATTGATAACATTGGCTAGCCTAAGACAAATGCTCTGCCTAAGGCTATTTGTCCTCTCCTCGGGTGGTATACCACTCGCTCCCCATGAATCGGTAACTTGAGGATGCGATAAACATCTTCAAGTGTGATGGTGATCTCTCCTGTCAGTAGGAGAAACAAGCATGTCTTAGGTCGATAACGCTCTAAGAGGGTTGTCATCAGTGCTCTATGTGCTCAGACAACTAGCATATCTGATATTGTCAATAGCCCTAACCTCGCTAATCGACCTCGTGTCAATCCATCAAACCCATCTAATAGCTACATCACAGAGGGCACACGCCACTCCCGTGAGCCCACGATAAAGGATATGGTCACTTGCATCCACCAATGTTTGTTAAAAACTCATCTTTTTCTTCCAAATCAGCCTTCCTACACTAATTTTCTTCTTTTTCGGGCCAAATCAAATTTGGCACCACTAAATTCCCCCATTGTGTCAATCCCATGGATGGCTCTACCATATTCCCAAAAGGTGCCATTTTGTGGAATAGCACCACTGCGCAGAACCTAGGCACCGATTTGGCATGAATCCATCCCCTCCCACCCAAAAGGCACCATTTTAGAAAATGGTGCCACGTTGCATTTTAGCACCAACCCACAGGATGGTGCCACTTCACCGGATGGCATTGATTCATGGGATGGTGTTTATTCATGGGATGGCGCCATGACATAGCATGGCGCGAATGCAGATGATTGCGCTGCTCCCCAACATGGTGCCACTTTGGAAGATAGCGCCATGGAAAACCCTTTTTACACCACTTTGCCAAAACCCTAACCCTGCACATTATTGCTCTAATCTAGACGAAGGCGCCAAAATTTTCCATTTTGGCGTTGATTCCCCCCATTTTTTCCCAGACCAGATGGCGCTGATCTAGAGGATGGTGCCAATCTAGGTCATTTTTGTACCAATTGATTTGTCGATGGCATCCAAACCCTAAAAACCCATTTTCCTAAAACAATAAATGCAGCAAACAAAAAAATGACAAAGTTAGGGTTTCGGTCTACCCGAGTGCCAACCTCTAGTGATCTCTTGTACGATCAGAATTGCTCGGATATGTGCTCAAAGCGCAGGAACACTGGGTGAGGCTTCGCCATTCTCTTCTTCTCTCCTTCATCCAAGTGGCTCAATAGGTGCAAATGTGGCACTTTAAAGCCCACTTTTTCTATTTATAGTAAGCCATGTCATCATCCAACACACTTTTTCCTCCCCAAGGTGCATATCATAACATTTTTCACCCGTTTTTCTTCCTGTCAACCTATTTTTTCGTCCTCTATCCATTTTTTCACCTCTATTTCTCCCTTTTGAGAGCTCACCCAAAAAAAATTTATTTTTTCACCTAACCTCTTGAGGGGGCATCCCTCATCCATTTCATTCCTTCCCGGGGCAGCTGGGGCAAATTCTTTGACTTGACGCCACTTCCCTGCTAGGTCACAACGTCACGTCAAAAGGGCAAATGTAGACACCTAAAATGTCTTCACCATCTAACTGACCTCCAACATCACCAAATGCATCCATTTCCCTTCTAATCAATTAATTAAATTTTTATTTAATTAATTATCCCTTTCAACACCTGGTTTCCTATCATTCCATCCTTTAAAATTGAATTAATTTGATTAATTCAATAGTCTAACTTAACCAATTAATTAAATAAATGTGTAAATATTTATTTGATTAATTTCCTCTTTTTCCCTAAACCTAATTAATTAGATAAATCATGTTTATTTAATTAATTTAACCTATTAATCAACTTATCTCTACTCTAGTTAATTAAATATCAATTATTTAATTACCTAGCCTAATCTACATGACCCTAGACCTAGGATTAATCAGTAAAACATTATTTAATTAATCTTAACCACTCGTTAACCCATTCCCTATTTTTTTCCATCCATGTTAATTAGGCTAATTACCTTGATTAAAATGGTCAAACCTAGCTTAACACCCTTCCCCACATCCTCCAAATAAAAAATTGATATTTATGCCTCATAAATCATTTTTTTATACACACATGTCATACATCTCATTAATAACCTCTTACACCCCTTACAGATGTCATAACTCATTTATTTCCACTCTTCTCCAAATGAATTTTTAATTCATTTTCTCTTCCCCATGTGAATTTTAAATTCACATCTAATCTATCTCACCCAATCTCAATTAACTCACCCTTTTCCCAAGATGAATTTAAAATTCATCTTTATTCACAAGCCTCTATTTTTGGAGATTAAATCTAGGCCCTCCACATCACATGCATTCACAACCATTGATCCCTAAAACAAATCTTCACCCTTGGATCAAATCCTTTCTCAAAAAGCCTATAAATACACCATCTCTCAAGCCATTTTAACATCCACAATTGAGCAAAGTTATCATGCCAAAATCTCTCCTCTTGAGCGAGTTTATTTGTGAATTGCATAAGTTTTTGAGAGCATTTCACATTGTCTACTATCAGCTTGGGTAAAGCTAGAGTTCTTGGGTGCAACACTCTCCACTTTATCTAGGGTTTGTGGGTCATTTGTGAAAGTATAACATTTGTTTTCATTGTATTTCTTTGTATTTTCTTTCATTTTGATTTCCATAAACTATAGTACCCATGGAGCTCCAATGCCCATGGGGTCCAAAATTACATTTGAGTCGTTGATCTCCATTAAGATCAATGTTCCAAATGCAATTTCGGTCCCCATGGGCATTGGAGCTCTGCGGGTACATTTTGGTCTATGGAATAGAACCCAAACCATTAGATTATAAATAAAATCAATGGTGGTGAAAAATAATTTGGGGCCAATTTAAAATATTCAATATTTGATTTAAAATATCAAGGAATTAAGGAATTATAGACATGAGCACTACACCTTAAGCTAGTCAATCACTGCCACCTTTAGGCCTTTACTTTTCTATAGGAATTTAATTTGCTTTTTAGGAAGGATTCGCCATGGTAATTAAAGAATTTTCCTATTTTTGTCAAGATTCACCAAGATTTTCTACAAATTTCTAGTGATTTAGAAAATTCACCAATAAAATTAAATATTTTTCAAAAAAAGGAAAGATTCGCCAATAGAAATTAATATTTTTTTCCAAAAAAATGGAAGATTCGCCAGAATTTTATATCATTTTTCAGGGGGTTTCTTAAAATTATCACTACTAAATTTCTACAAGTCCTACAAAGAAGCCCTAGAAGGTGCCCTATGAATTGAACAATCCACTATTGATAGTGAAAGGAGAATGTATGAAACTGATGGAATGTAACAACTATAATAGAAATAATAATTACCCAAATCAAGAAAACTAGAAAGTACATGAGATGTCCAATAGTATTGACTGTCCTCCTCAAAAATGACTACCCTCAAAGGAACAACTACTATCAAAGAGACAATTGACAACAAAACATCATAATTTCAATGAAAATTGATACAACCCCTACCAAAAAACATACAACTAGCAATTCAATGGAACATACAACATTTATTAGTCTTTGGTGATTCTCAACTAGTTCATAGGCAAGTCATTGATGAATATCATACAAAATATGAGAAGCTTATCCCATATAAAAGGATGTTTGACAATATTAACAAGTACTCTACACACATATATTTTAATCAAATCCCTCAAATGAACAACAAAGTTTCTAATGTCATGGCAACAATTGGTTCTTTCTTCATGATACAAAAGTATACTAAATAATATTAACTTTTTATTGAATGGTTTTCTATCCTACATATGACATTTATACCTATATCCAAATCCTTCCACCTAACCATTCACCCAACCAACACAACTCATTTATCCAATGCACATCCCATTTCACCACACTAGAATCCACATTCAAACTACAAAAACAAATTATTACCTATTCATTGGCACTAATGTGATTTTACCAATTGAGATGGAGTTACTATCCTTCTATATTTCATTACAAGATCTAATTTATGATGAGGACTATTGATTTTCATGTCTCCACTAGCTAGCTAGTGGAATAGGTTGATGCCCCCATAAATCAGAAAAGTAGGGGCACTACAATGGTGGATCATAAAAATTGGAATTAGAACAAGAATATACCTTGGCAAAGAGATAGCATGTAGAGTTGGAAAGGAGGTAAGTTTACATAGTAGCCTTCATAATGGTACTAGAACCACAAAACTTGTATAGGGGCCATAAAAATGGTACAAGGACTATAAACCCAATATATGGACCATAAATCTAGACACTTGGGATAATAAAATTGTGAAGAGATAAAGCATATGAGAGTACAACAAGCCCCTAGAAATACTAAAAGAATGTGAGGAAAGAATGTGAAAATTTCAGCAAGTACAAAAAGCAAAGGAAACATAAGAAGCATATGAAATTAACATATAAGAGGAATTATGAAAAAATAGTAACACCATGATAAAATGAGTGCATGTAGATAAGGAATTTAAAAATGGTAGACATAAAGAGATATTTTGAAAGGAAACAATGAACATTAGAAATGAGTAAGGACAAACACAAGCTAGTGTAAAAGGAGAGAATTAATAATGAAAGTAGAGGAAATAAGCACTTACTATACAAGAAAAACATAAGAGATAAAGGACACATAGAAAATTAAATAGTATTGGAGATAAAGTAATTAGTAAAATGCATATATAAATAGAATACAAGGAGATCTATGAGTATGGGTTAATTTATGGGAATGTGATTTTATTAGAAACTCCATGAGTAGTCATCATCCCTACACCAATAGAACAACAATATAACAAAATAATAAATAGGCAAGGTGGAGTGTTTTACAATAAATAGGATTGTATGTCATATTTGGGTCAACATGAGAAAGGTAAGGAATATGAACTAGTACTTCACATTGCCCCCTAAAATGTCCAGAAGAGGAAAATGAAAAGAGTGATAGTGACATAGAGAAGATGGAACTTGGGAGGTAAAATACAAATAGATAGGGTGGTTAAGTGCTCAAGATAAGTTGGTGAAGGTGGCTTTGAAGATAGGTCATGAATAGAATCACAATGAAGTGGATCCATGATGTCTAGAGGGGAAGGCTTCATATAGGAGTACAAAAAGAAGAATAAGGAGAAACATCAACATCTAATATAGCATCTAGAAAGCATGCAACCTAATCATCATGTGTAATGCATGTTCCTCAAGACTAATTATGTCATCCTTAGAATCAAGAGAGGTCTTATAAACAAAAGAAAGGGATACAATATGGTAGGAAGTAGGAGAAAGAGAGGGGGATATTGAGAGATATAGAGAGAGGGGGGAGAGAGGGAGATATGGGGGAGAGGGTATATAGAGAGATATGGATAGAGAGAGACAGAGATATGGGGATATAGAGATGGAGAGGGGGATAGAGGGATAGAGAGAGAGGGGAGAGAGATATAGATATGGGAGATAAAGAGATACAGAGAGGGGAGATAGAGAGAGAGAGATGGGAGATAAAGAGATATATGGGAAATAAAGATATATTTATATATATATATAGAGAGAGAGAGAGATGGGGGAGAGGGGAGATAGAGAGATAGGGAGAGATAGGGATGGATGGAGAGAGTGGAGAGGGGGAGATATGGGGGAGAGGGGAGATAGAGATAGGGATAGAGAGGGAGAGATAGAGAGAGGGGAGAGATGGGGGAGAGGGAATATAGAGATGGGAGATAGAGAGATAGGAATAGTAAGGGGGAGAGATAGATAGAGGGGGATATAGAGAGAGGGAGAGATAGAGGTGAGGATATAGAGAGAGGGAGAGATAGATAGAGATAGAGGGGCAGAGAGGGACAAAGAGAGATAGATAGAGAGGGGGAGAGCGACAAACATAGAGAGAGAGAGAGATAGTATTTTTGGTGTCATTTTTTTGCATGTTTATCAAAAAAATTTAAAAAATTACATTTTAGATTCTAGACTCTATTCTATACACATTAAAAATATATATTTTTGATTAGTTTTCAAAAAAATTAGGGGGGAGCACACTCAAATTTTCAAGATGTCTCCACTTTGAAAATTCATAAAAAAATCATATATTCATTAAAAGTTAACAAAAAAATTAGGCGTAAACTACATGACATTAGCTAATTTTCCACCAGGGGGATTTTTGAAATAATTTAAAAAGTCAACATTTTAGGGGGAGCACACTAGATGCTATGTTATATTTTTTGACAAAAATATGAGCACTTTGTGTGCTACCCCTATTTGAATCTCTTAATCTCCACCACTTTTAGAAAAAATAGTAGTTTAAATAAACTAGATTGTCAGCACTACAAATCTTGTTCTTATCACATTTTCTAACTTTGAGCATAGTTATCTTCAATTTCTCATCCCAGATCAGTTTTTACTGATTTTAGAATGAAAAAAAAAAGTGGCCACTTTTGACCCCCTTTTGGTCCCCCATTTCCATGCACATACCCATCTTTTGTTATTGAAGATAAGATTCTAGTATTCTTCCTTCCTTTGGGTTTATCAAGATTTGACATCACACTGGAGAAGTCTAGGGATGTTGGCTTTATTATGGGTTGCCTATGTTGAATGTTTACCTTCAACCACTATGGCACTAATGAATCATCACTTTTTATTTGTACTACTTGTCATTGTGATGGAGGAATTTGTAGTTGTTGTTGAGAAATTTGATCAATTTTTCCCTCCATGGAATTATTTATTTATTTAATATTTTGTTCATCATCTTTATTTGGATCCTCTGTAGGAATGGCACTTACAACAACTATTTGTACATCACTTGTAACCTGAGCTTGTTTCTCATCACTTGGACCTTAGTTGTTATTGATTTGTTATTTGTCTTGACTACCCCAGGGAGCTAACCCCTTATCTTCATGCATATCACTTTCCTTTTCTTGTGTGGTCATTGTAGGTGGAGCCTCCCACTGGGAAATTTCTTCATGAATTATCTCTTGAACCACATGTTGACTCTCTTCAACTAGTTTGTCTTGCATTTATAGTTGTTCAAGGGTTATTCCCTCCTTTAGTGAAGCTTCTTGTTCCTCAAGATCCTTCATAACTCTACCTATATTATCCAATGAAGGTGGCTGCAAGGGTTCTCTAGGATAACTAGGTGGAGTGACTAGGTTTATACTAGCTTGTTCCAAAATAACTCTATTGATATTTGAAAAGAATGATGGAGAAAGTATTGGAAAAGTAGTAGTGGTTGTGGTAGTGGATGTAGAAGCAATAGAGGGAAGTGGAATTTGAGAAGTGGGTGGAGAAAGAGAAGGAATAGCCAAAGTGAGTGAAATGGTAGGAGGAGTGGGTATGGAAGGAGTGAATATGGGAATAGTAAGTGTTGCAACTAGAGTTGGGATAAGAATAGTGGTTTGAACTTGAACATTGCAATAGAGGGGAAGATGATTGAGTGGGTGTAGGAATGGTGGAAGTGGGATGAACTATGGATAGGTTAATGACTAATTGAATAGGAGGAGAAGAGGTATGAGTTGGAGAGACTAGATATGAGATTTGTTGGGGGTGAAAGAGGTGGAGAATTACCTTGTGAAATGGGGGCACTCTCAACTACACTAGTGGAAAAATTATCTTTCTTCTTCTTCTTCCTCACCAATTGGGACTCATTATTTTCTTTAGGATCACCCTCCTATATATCTTTCTTTCTTTTGTACACCTATTATTGTGGACGTGGTTTCTTACTACCTCTCATCCTTGGTACAATAGTAGCAACTTTCTTTACTTTTATTTTTATTTTAGGAGGTGGAAGTTGCTCATCTTCTTCAGTATTCCCATCGTCATTTTCAATTTATTTTCCTTTGGATTTTGAAACTTCTTCCTCTTTTTCTTTTCTTTTCACTTCAAGGGATTCTACTTCAGTGTCCTTTTTCTTTCTCTACCTCTTGGAATTTTCCTTAGAATAAGTTAGTTGCACTCCTTGTGCTTCCAATTCAACAATTTTGTTATCAAGCCATGTTTTGTTGTACCTACAAACATCTCATTATCTCCTCCAAGGATGTGACTTCTTCCTTAGACTAGTTAAGTGGAGGAATGGGATCATTGAATACTTTCTCATATTCTTCTTCTTGTAGCACCTTCCCATCATTTGACACTTGATTAGGAACTGAATATATGTTATACAACTTCATATCAAATGCAGATAATTTACAACATCTTCTCTTTCTCACTTTATGCTCATCTGCACAATCCTTCCAAAAATCTTCCAAGTGCCTGTACATGTTGGAATTTCTTCCCCACTAATTGCCATAATAATGGATATCCATTTTATAAATCTAATATCTCCTCAAAATGAAAATTCATTTTTTGTTGCCAAAAACTTTTCCCTCCAAAATTTTATATCTAAAGATTGGAATTTTTTTTTTTCCTCATACTTAGGTTGGCCAGAGTGACACCTTTTTTCTAGAAAAAATAGTAATGCTTCATTAAAATATTCAATTTTCACCAAATTAATTTGATTTTTTTCCAAAAAAAAGTGGCTTATAATATACATTCAATTTCCTACAACTTTTATTACTACCTTTTTTCAAATTGTGTAGATAACTCATTCAATTTTTTAGGTGAAGTTACTTAATTGTATTTTCTTAGCATTTTATTGGCACTTAGGGATATTGTTTGTGTTGAATTGCACTGGACAACGAAGAGGGGGGGTGAATCAATTGTCCTAAAACTTTTAACCAAATATAATCATCAACTTATCAATTACTTATACTCAGATATAACCATGAAAGCATCAGATGAGAAGCTCAACACAAAAGCATAAAAAACACACGAGACACCAGATTTTTACGTGGAAAACCCTAAAAGGGAAAAACCATGGTGGGTGTTAGCCCACAGAAATATATATGTTATATCAATACCGAAAAATAGAGGCTCGCTACCTACAGGGCTCACTGCAAAGAAAGGCTCACTGCCTATGGATGGCTCACTACCAAAGGAAGGCTCACTACCAAAAGGAGGCTCATTGCCAAAAGGTTGAACTGAGATAATAGCATCTACTCCATGCCAAGGTTCAGTTCCATTAAAGCACAAAACACCATTGCTCTACTCTGCTACCTTACTTCACTTTATCTTCACATCTTCACACTTGGATACATTTTCACGATTCAATTACAAGTATTTATATGCCACATCAACCTTGGAATGATCATCAAGGTTGGCATTACAATCAACTGTTGGAACAATCTCCAAGGTCGTCATTACAAGTATACATAAAATAGGTCTAGACCTAATACAAATTTAACTAAGGAAAAGATGTAAGAATGTATGTGGATCACGCCACACCTTAGCTAAGACTCAAACACAATCCTCCATGCCATGACATGCTTCTACAATCTTTGATGTATCTCTGCAAATGATGAATTCAATCAGGTCGACCAAGACTGATGAGAGCACTAGGTCTACAAGAACATTCTTAATTCATGATCCAACTTTCTCTTTGTGGATCAAGCCAAAGGTAGGAACATGATCAGGAGACATCCACAAGCACACTGTAATCACCAGGAACAACCATACAATCTCTAACAACTCTGTCAAGAAGATTCTTCAAACCAGAGCACAAGAACAATACTAACCACTATCATAAGCAAAAGATAGCTTGTGGACCACCAAATCATGAACCATTGCAATCAAAGGTACTTGACATCATTACAGACTTACTTCCAGAACTACAGACCAAAATACTTCAATGAGAAGGAATGCAGAGAAAAATACTTTCTCCCTGTCACCACCAAACACAGAAAAAGTTGTTTTCACTTTGGTGAACATAACTCACTCAATTCTTCATACCGGAGGCTCAAACTTGAAATATAACATCTTCAAATAGGCTTCTAAATAACTTCCAATCCGCAAGCAAAGATATTTATTTTACAAGAAATGCAAAGCATTCTTCTGGATTGTTCTTCTTCAAGTAATGCATTGTTTCCACTGTAACTTACTGTTTCTTCTGGAGGAGCTAATTTTCTCAATATCCTCAACATATAAGTCATCTAATTAGGCAATAGAATAAGAATACAGTTGACACTAATGACAACACAGATATGTTGACATCAATGACAACACCGATTAGGCACATACTTGCAACAGTTTGGCCCATCGTGATCTCAAACTCACCTAACTATCAGGGCATTTATGAAAATGTCACTTGTCTATAACTAGTGGTTTCATCACTAAAAAGAATTGTATCTTGTCAATCCATGTTCCTCTATTCTCTACCATCATTGAGATGTTCTAGACCATTACAAAGTTGCCTTCTACATCAAGGATCTTGGTTGTTGGATCTTTAAAATCATCAAGTTGAGGTGATAGGAGTCTTGTGATAACTTCTTCACTAGAATCAACATGTCAATTGACCCCAAATAGTAATGAAGTGCTTTGATTCTTTTTTTAATCATTCCCTATGCAATGTGATCTAGATTTAATAGAACATAACAATGAATAATAATCATGTATTTGAACCAAATAATTTAGAATTGTGTAGTTGAAAAATGATAGGATTGCTTACCACTTTTTGATGAGGTGGTGATGTGGCTTTTATTGTTGGCATATTGGTATGTTGTGATTGATGACCAAAATATAGAATATGAAGTGGAACATTAATCAAATGATCAAGGTAACCATGTACAAAAGAGCCTAATGTTATGGACTAGGTGGCATTGTGTGGTCATATCCAACTAGTGTGGCCCTATCATTTATAGCCATGAATGTGTTGGTTTTTCTTGCTTTAGCTCTTCTACTCATTTTCAAGATTTTTGTTGTGCTGAAAAGCACAAGGTTTATTTTGAGGCAAGGGGAGAAATCTTTGGTTTGTCATGGTTAAGCCCCTAGAATAAAAGAAATTGCATTTGTAGGCATACCACTCATATGAATAAATTTCATGAACATGATCTATGGATGTAGTAGTGCGATGTCTAAATGAAAAAAAATTATTTTAGATGCCTTGTAATTGAATGTGTCATTGAGTGGTTCTTTTATTTTTTGGTAATGATCAAGGATACATGTTCTTATTTGCTCAATTCAAGATTTTTGGGGTGTGGGCTAATAAATACTAGTTTCTAGAAGGGTTGGCGATGCGATAGAAATTTTGAATTATAAGTGAGGTAGACTAGGCCACACCATGTGACCTAGTTGATGGACTCAAATGTGTCATGCGACCTAGTTCTAAATGACAAAGGCTTTGAATGGTTATTAGCAAGGGTTAATATAATTTATAATAGGAATTCATTAATAGGCGACAGGACCCAGTACCAACACAACCTAACTTCATACATGCCAAGCTTCTAAATAGTACATCAGATTTTTGTGAAAATTTCATGATATCTCAATATCTGAGTTAAGAGTTTAAAGCTATTGTTTAGGGTTCTAGGTATCAACAATATAGCCTAATAAGCTACAACTTTTCCAAGGTGTCCAAAAACACCCAAAAAAAAGTTAGACTAAAACATGTGCACCAAGGCCCCTATTACTGATCACCTTATGTGTCACCATATGATTGGTTGTTTCTTTGATGTGACATGTGAAGTGTATTGTTAAACATGTATTGGTTCCTTATTAAATTCTTACTAGTATATTATTTCTCAACTACTATTATTTTCATTTATTTAACTAGGGGTCTAAGTGTGCAGCACCATAGCGACTATTAGGACATATAATTATTTATTGGGTTCTTTCTCCTAGATTTTATAATAAAAGTTCATTATTATAACAAACAAGAGTTGCAATGCAGCTAGAGTCCCTACCAATTGCAGGGTTGCAAAAGCATACCAAAAGGGCAAAAGCAACTTTAAAACAAAAAATTAGACTACAAGTTGAAATGAATAATTTTATTGATTGATCACAACAGAAATATATTGCATCATCGGAAAAAACAAAACTATATTAAAATGCTATAATTCTAGCTTAAGTCCAATTGATGACACTTTCCTTCCCTAAAATATTGTGTGTGCTACTCAATAGATCTTTGCCATGTATCTCAGCAAAGAGAACACTAGCTCTTTCCACTGAGAAAAATGACGTAGCCAATCAAAAAATAAAACTCATAGCAATTTTCAAGAACAAAAATTCTGTAAAAATGAAAACTTTAATACATGAATGATTTTTTTGCTGGCACGATTTCCAATAGTAGGAGTAATTGCATTTAATGGAATGAAAACATTAGTCCCCACTTTAGCCTTGTTAGGCAATGACTCTAATGGAGGAACTGAGGAGCCTAAACAATGACATCAAATAAACCCAAACAAAGAACCTGTAGGAATCCATAGAACCCATCACCATGAGAACACAGACATTTCAAGTATCACATATCAGAAAAAAAATGATATAAGGGTTCATATTGGCATGTGCTAGTTAAGGTATTCTTAAAGAAAGGACAGGCATCACAGGATAATAAAAGGAAAATAATAAGAATTTATGCAAGTAAATTTAGATTAAAATAGGGATGCTACTTCTAAAAAAATAAGTGCATATATTAGAATGGATAAGTATAGTATACGAATAGAATAGACATAAACGAGGTAATGAATGCCAATTACACATTAATGAACCACATCCACCAACATACCAAATTTTTAGTACTCTCTCCAAAAACATTAAATTGAATAACAACTCTTATTTTAAGAGACACTGTGATCTATGAAGTCAAAATGAAAGCCAAAAACACAAATCAAATGCAAAAAAACAAATGATATACCTTCACATGTGACCCACAAATCCAAGATAGGGTGAAAGGAGTTGCACCCAAGCTCCTTAGATTTTACCCAAGACTAGAATGTATGTCTGGATTGCTCAATGCTTGCTCAATACAATAGGATGAGAGATAATGGATTTAGATGTAGATTGAGATGGAGATGAGGAATGATTTTGGCATTATGATGGTATGATGAAGAGATTTGAGAGAAATTTGGGCATGGTAAGGATGCAAGAAGAATTTGTTGTGAATGGCTTAGAGAAGGGTATCATTTATAGATATTTGGAAAATGGATGGAAGGTGAGGATTAAAAGATGAGATCAAGGGCTAGAAATGGTTGAGAGTTAGGGTTTGGATTGAAGTCATAGCCTTGTGACAAGTGTCATAAGGGGAGTGGATGAGAGAGATCAAAGGTTGAGATTAAGTCAATGGATTTGGAGGGCTCCCATTATTTGTGAATTTTAAATTCACATTGGGAAGAGGTGTGGAGGATAGAAATGAATTAAAAATTTATTTTTGGGAAGAGTGGATATGACAAGTGAATTAAAAATTCAACTCATGGCGGAGTGTGAATTAAAAATTCACTTTTATGTGGAGATGTGAAGGTTGTAGGACATATGTACACTTACATGTGTAAGAGGGTGATAAATGAGGTGTAAGGAGGATCTGACCCTTTGAATAAAAAATTGATTTTTATTCAAAGGTGTGTGGGAGGATGGGCTAAGCAAGGTTAATTAAGTGTTTAGCTTAATTAATCTAGGTCTAGGAGATAGGTATGCTAGGGTAGCTAATTAAATAATTGGTATTTAATTAACTAGGATAGGGATAGGTTGATTAATAGGCTAGATTAATTAGATAAGCATGGTTTATCTAATTAACAAGGATTAGGGAAATAGGGAAATTAACTAAATAAATATTGAGAATATTTATTTAATCAATGAGGATATAGTTATAAGGAATAGTGATGAATTAAGTGAATTAATTGATCACAAAGGATAGATGATAGATGGTTAGGGATAAATTAATTAAATAAAATGAATTTATTTAATTAATAGGAGAGATAATTGGTGGTGTAGAGATGCAGGAAATTGGTCTGCAGAGAAAGTCAATTTTAGGTGTCTACATTTGCCCCTCTTTAAAATGGTGTTACGGAGAAGTAACATTATTTCAAAAAAGTTAAAATATAGAGTTGGATTGGATAGAAAAAGATTTTGGTTTGGAAGAATAGGGTAAGGGATAATTGGTAAGGGGGATGCCCCCTCGAGAGGACAGGTGGGTTGCAAGAACACGGGTGTGCTCTTGAAATGGATGAAGCAGATTGGTTGAAGTGGTTGAGGATAAGGTGTGAGATGAAAGAAAGAAGATGGATTGATGATTAGATGATAGATGGATTGGAAAATGGATGATCATTGTGCTAAAAATGATTTAGAGCAATCCTAGGTTTGTTATAGCAAAGTGTATATTTTCACCAAGGTATAGAAAACCAGGGTGATGATGTTTATCCAACATTTGCATGGACTAGACATGCAAATAAAAGGGTGATCCCATGCATGCCCAAGATAGCACAACCTTGTCTAGATGAGGGAAGGGGACTCATAGCATAAGCCCTTAATACACAAAAGGTATGATGAACCTTAATTGCACAAGGAGATCAATATGTTAGAACCAACCCTATGATCCACAAGATATGAATACTAGCTTGGAGTAATGAAATCGACCCACAAGCACATCATACAAAAGCAAGACTATGCCCCATTCTAGATGTTTTCACCACATACCATGATATAGTGAGATCAAGGTATCTTTGATGTGATCTCAAATAGGATAAAAGATAAAAATCAAAAATGAAAAGACCAACGAACCAAACAAGTAGCCATTGTATCTCTTGCCAAGATGGATGATGATAAGATAGATTCTACCTATCATAGGAATGATATATCCTAAGGCAGGAATCGATGGATGATTGGATCATGCTTAGTTGATGTTGTCAAATTGGCTCAAGATATGATGGTGAGAAGTTGTGGTTGATGTTGATTTGATAGTTGATGATCTTGGTTAAGGGATGATTGCTTTGATAGGTAATGCGATGCTTGGGATATTGCGTCTGGATCTAGTGTAAGCTCAACGGGTAGGGACCATCCAAGTGGGTTGGATGGGTGCATCTTATGTACCTGAGTACTAGAAACTTCCTTCATATTCCAGATTGCCTACATACCCTGTATCCACAGGATCAAGGCACATTAAGATGCAAGTGGTGATGATATGTAGTTCTGATTTGTGATGGTGATGTGGGATGATTGAGGATAACTATGATGATGATGAGATGTGTTGGATGATTTGGGTGATTGTGAGGATGTTGGAAGATGATGAGATGTTGATGGAATGATGTTGATTTTGGTGATAGATATTTTTTGGGGATTTTATGGATTTTTTTATTTTTTTGGACTTTTGAGATTTTAGAAAGGGAATGGTTTATTATGATGGTTACATTGGATTACGTTTGGATAGCCTTTGCGCTAGATACCAATGACAAGGGAACACCAAGTTTAGAGGTGGAGGTGATGGGTTTGGGTTGGGGGATTGGCGATGAAAGGATAATGGATAGGAGATTTTGATAAATGGATAGGTACATGCAAATAAGGGTAAGGATGGGGCATAAAGGATCTAGTAGGGATACATGATAAGTAGATGGAGGGACTGTCAGTGGAAGGTGATAGAGAGGAGCTTTATGATAGATGGATTGGAAGATAGAGATAGGGATACAAGATAGATGGATTAGAGATGGGGCTAAGGATTTACTCCAAGGGCTAGGTTGCAAGGAATCATATGCCCCAATGCTTAGAATTTTGCATGATGGGTTCATGTTTGAATGGATGGACTTTGCAGTAGATGGATGGAGGATATACTTACAAAGGGAGTATGCCAAGAGGTCACCAAAGCATGTTGTTGATATTTTGCCCCTTGTCTTTATCAAGATCTAAGGTGGGAGATGGTAAAAGCAAGATATAATGGATAGGATGGATGGGAAATGATAGGATAAATAGGGGGTAGTGGATAGGAATATGATAGGATAAGGATACATGGATAGGATATGCAAAAGGATGTTATGGATGTGGATGATTAGATGGTTTTGCCCCCAAGTGTAGGGATACAAAATGGATGGAGAAGGGATTACGCATGACGCCCACAAGGGATTTTCATTGTGGTACTTGCCCAAGGCACCACAAGGAGTGGTTTTCACCATTGGACAGATTTTTCTCTTTACTATTTTCTTGATTTTTAAATTTTTTTTATTTTTTTGCTTTTTTGATGGAATGGGGACTCTAGCGTCTGTTTCCATAGCAAGGCAAAGATGGTCCCATGTTGGATAGCATTATGGATGATGATTACATGGATGTTGGTAGATAGGAGAAGATGGAATGGATGGTGGATAATGGATTATGTGAATTATGATGTGGATTATGTGATAACATGGACCATAGGAATGTCATGGGGAAGATATGTAGGATAGTGGATGAAAGATGGAGAAATGGGGGTATGTGGGAATGTCAAGTGGTGGAGGGGAACCAAGACCAATGGTTGCACACACCGTGATGTATTTTGAAGCTTGTACTTTGGATGTGGAGTTGGGAGTAATGGGGATAGGGATAGGGGATTTTTGGATGGTCGATTTGGGGTTTTAGGGACCCAAATAGACTTAGGATTTATGGGATTTTCAGATGAGGAGCAAGATGTTTGGGATTTTGGAGTGGATTGGGAGGTGGATGCCTCATTTGTTTTGATTGATCTTTGCTTAGGGAGCCACACCATTCTTGTTTTTTCTTTTTCTTTTGATGGTGGGGGTTTTGATAGCCTTTTGGATTTTTCATTTTTATTGGAAGGGATAACATCTTTAGGCTTTTGTGCTTTATGAGTTGGGGCATTCAAATTATTAGTTTTGACTCCCATGGATTTGATGGAAGCTTTATGTTTGGATGATGTATGCTTTCGTTGGTCTTGATTGGGGATTTTAGGGGATTTATGGGTGGAGGGGTTAAAAGTGGATTTATGGATAAATGGATGAGGGGATTTAAGGATAGGGATGTTAGAAGTTGGGAGGATAGGAGAATGAGAGGATTTGTGGATAGGGGTGTTTGGCGTTGGTAGGATAGAAGGTAAAGTGGATTTGATAGGGCTATGTGGAGTTGGAAGAAGTGGAGGTAAATTTGATGGAGGGAGATGGATGGTCACATGCTTTTGCAAATGATATGATAAGGGAGGAGGGATGGCGACATATGATTTGGGAGTGAGATGAGATGCACCATGTTTGGGATTGGGTGAATGGATTTTGGAAGGTGGATGGATGGTATCAACATGTTTAGATTGTTTTCCTTTGGGTGTATAGCCAAGGCCATGCAAGGATGGATGGAATGTGGTGTGGATGGGCTCCAAGATGCCTTGTTCGTGAAGGCCTAAGCCTTTGCCTTGATAGTTCATATGTTGGAGTATGCGACATGCGATGGGATCTTTGGTGCTTTGGAAACAAGACACGAGTCTATTATTTGTTGGAAGAGGATAGGTGGTGGAAGGGAGTTGTTCACCTCCTACGAGGGAGTCACCGCGGATGAAGGTGCTTTGTCCAAGTGGATAAGGGGATGGATTTAGGATGGGATTGGTAGATGGAGGTAAAGGATTAATGTGGGATGGTAAAGGGGTGGTAGAGGTTGATGCAGGATCAATAAGGTGATCAATAGATGGGAGGGGATCAGGGATGGGATCAGATGGGATGGTTGGATCTTGATTGAGATAGGGGGTTGATATTTCAACATACTTTGGATTTGATGGATCATGTGTTTGGATAGAAGTGGACATGACTTGGATGGTGATGGTAGGTTCTTGGATGGATGTGATGGGTGCTTGACTTATGCTATGAAATTTTTCAAGAGGTTTGGTGGGTGTTGGATTGCATGAGGGTGTTTGATTCCTTGTTAATAGCCAATGGATGACATCCTTCATTAGTGTATGGGTTGAAGAACAATATAATGGATGGATAATGATGGGGGATTGTGTAGGATTAGGATTGAGATTGGATAGGTGGGTGATGGGATTAGATGGTGGTAGTTCTTGGATGGGTTCGAGGATAGGTGTTGGAGGGGTGAAGTATTTGGTGGATTTCTTTGGTTTGCTTTGTGATGTTCTTTGGAGGAAATCCCACAAGGATTCTTTGGATGTCGTGGTGTTAGGATTTGGAAGATTTGATGGTGGATTAGATGGTGTATGGGTTATAGGGATTGGTGGATTGGGAGATACATAGGGTGATGGATTAAGATTGGAGGAACATTGTGTTGGGGGGGTTGGGATTGATGGATTGTAAGGTAGGTAGGGTGATGGATTAAGGTTGATAGGATGGGGATTAGAGGATGGGGAATTTGTATGGGGAAATAGTTGTTGATAGAAGGTTTGGATTTCAGAGATAAGGTGTGCTAGATTGGTGTTCCCTTGATCAAAGTTATCATGAGAAAGGTTGGGGGATGGATAAGGTGGAGGTATTGATTGGTTGGATAGGTGTGATGGCATTGATGTGTAAGGGGATGAAGATTGATATGATGTTAATGGGGACAAAAGATACGGTGTTTATTGATATGATGGAGGTTGGTATGAGGTTGGTGGTGTGGATATGTAAGATGTAGGTTGGTATGATGAAGGTTGATATGATGTGGATGGGGATGAAATGTAGGGTGTTTGTTGATATGATGAAGGTTGGGTAGGGGCTTGGGATTCTCCAATTATGAGGTGTGCTAAGGGTATATCTTGAATGTCATTTTTGCATTTTTCCTTAGCATTAGGATCCATGTTCTCATAGACTTTTCTAAGTCTTTGTAATTGTTGCATTGCTTCATAAGGATCCATTTTTTTGGAGAGATATGAGATGAAATGGAGGATAATGGATGATTGTGATGTTGGGGATCAAATTTTAAGACCTTAGGATGATTTGATTTGATTTGATTTGTTTTAATGAATGGTTCTCTATGCTTAAGATAGACTAATGATCTTAAGCAAGAGGGTTGATTGGGTTGATTTGATTAGGTGATCAATTAAGGTCTTGATTTTTGATTGGGTTGATTCGGATTTGGAGTTTGATAATTATGTTGGAGGATTTTGTTAATGATGTGGATAATTGTGGTTGGGCTTTTGGATGGCGAGATTGATGGAGGATGAAGGAGACTAGGTTCTTAACCAAGGTTTAATTTGCAAAAGATGATCTTTGATTAAGGATTAGGAATTGGAATGTTTGAGTAGAGTTGACAATGGATAAGGGATGATTAATGTTGGATTTAATTTTGGTTTTGGATTGATGTTATGATTTTGACTTGGGGTTGATTTTGGGATGAGGATTTGGATAATGTTGATCAAATGGATGGAAGAATGGGATTAAGATGATAATAATGAATTGGATTAAGGATTATGAAGATGATTATGAATAGGGATGAAGTGGATTACGATGACAAGCTCAAATAAAGGGATTGGACAAGCTCAATTGATGGGATTTGATAAATGGGGGGATGGTTTAGTGTTGGGAGGAAAACCTGGCCTGACATGAGGGGGGTGCGGGGGGGCTGATGTTTGGACATGGATGAAGAAGGCACTAAAATAGATGGAAAATGGCACTAAAATAGAAGAAAATGGCGCTAAAGGATGTGAATGGTTGTATTGATGGATTAATTTGATTTTTCTTAGCAAGTAGACAAACAATCAAGCAAGAAAACACAATGGCCAAAGGTTTGATTTATGAAAAAATGTGATAATCAAGAATGTACAACCTAAGGCGAAGCAAGGATAATACTTGTAGGACAACGAGAGGGATTTGGGCCACTAAAACAAAGGTTCATAGTGAGTGCTTTCGTTCAGTTGGTTATACATGCGAAAACGCTATTCTTCGTTATGGAGTCTCCCAGCCTCCAAGGGTTACACCTTGGAGGGTTTTGGGGGAGGTTGGCTGTCAGTATAACACAACAACACCTATTGTTTGTGACTTTCATCCCAAACACCTTATTTTATATAGCGTCTTGAAAGAGCTTGGCTTTAGCTTGTTGCAGCTTGGGTCGTTCCCACCTTTCAAAGTCAGGTGGCAGGGCCTCTAAAGATTAAAAAAAGCAACACAACCATAAAAATACTTTTGATCCCCAAGTTCATACAAAGATGCGAGGGAAGAGCATACGTATTCTTTGTGTTTGCATCACACTAAACATGGTTCATTCTTAGTTCTTTGGATTATGTTGGGGGTGATTAATGCAAGTGTTGTGAGAAGCTTTTGATTCCCAAGGTCACCAAATGGTGTGAAGGAAGAGCATACACTTTTCACACTACAAACACAAACCACGAAAACACTTCACATAAATTAGATTGGTTTTTTTATTATATGAGTGAAGAATGTAGATTGTTGTTCTTTTTAATCCAATAATTTTATTGATGCAATTTGTGGTTCTTTTTAGAAGCCCATAATTGAAATATTTTGATAGTTGTTTGTTGCAAGCAATGATTAATTTTAGTTGCACCAAAATCAAATGTTCTTAACATTAAGGCACACAAAGATTCTTTTTAGGTGCACCAAAATGAAATGTTTGATTGTAGATTGTTTGGAAGAAAGATTTGTTTTAGGTGAACCAAAGATAAATGTTCTTTAAGCTAAGAAATCCTTGCCAAAAAGATGTTAGTAACTTCTAGATTGTGCCTTAGGATGATTTGAAATATCCTGTAGAAAAGGGGCCTAACCCTACACAGATCCCTAAGCTAGTATAGAAAATAGTGCCAATCCAGAGGCAAGATAGCGCTAATACAGAAGATAGCGCTAATACAGAAAATAACGCCAATACATAGGCAAGATAGCGCTAATATAGAAAATAGTGCCAATACAGAGGCAAGATAGCACTAATACAGAAGATAGCGCTAATACAAAAGATAGTGCTAATACAGAAGATAGCGCTAATATAGAAAATAGCACGAATCCAGAGGCAAGATAGCATTAAACTGTGTTTTTGCCTTAGTTTATAATCTGTAGTGAGAAAGATAGCGCCGAACTAGGTGACGATAGCGCCAATACGGCATAGATTTGGTCAACGGATGATTTTAGGAAAATTTTGCCATAGTCTCCCCTTCTTCGTTCAAGATTCCTACAAAAATAGAGTATGAAAAACCTAAGAAACAATAGGAAGACAAAGAAAGTCAAACGGATTTGTGAGTGAAAGTTAGGAGAGAAAGTGCTCAACAAAATAGTGCTAAAACAGTAAATAGTGCTAAAACGTGCTAAAGATAGTGCCACTGCGCAGGGTAGATAGCGTTGGACCTACAAAAACACGTCTCCAAAACAAAAACTCATAAGAAAAAAAAGATTAGATATGGACCTTGTGGGTCCCACCAGGCATGCCAATGTGATCTATGAAGTCAAAATAAAAGCCAAAAACATAAATCAAATGCAAAAAAACAAATGATATACCTTCACATGTGACCCACAAATCCAAGATAGGGTGGAAGGAGTTGCACCCAAGCTCCTTAGATTTTACCCAAGAGTAGAATGTATGTGTGGATTGCTTAATGCTTGCTCAACACAATAGGATGAGAGATAATGGATTTAGATATAGATTGAGATGGAGATGAGGAATGATTTTGGTATTATGATGGTATGATGAAGAGATTTGAGAGAAATTTGGGCATGGTAAGGATGCAAGAAGAAGTTGTTGTGAATGGCTTAGAGAAGGGTCTCATTTATAGATATTTAGAAAATGGATGGAAGGTGAGGATTAAAAGATGAGATCAAGGGCTAGAAATGGTTGAGAGTTAGGGTTTGGATTGAAGTCATAGCCTTGTGACAAGTGTCATAAGGGGAGTGGATGAGAGAGATCAAAGGTTGAGATTAAGTCAATGGATTTGGAGGGCTCCCATTATTTGTGAATTTTAAATTCACATTAGGAAGAGGTGTGGAGGATAGAAATGAATTAAAAATTCATTTTTGGGAAGAGTGGATATGACAAGTGAATTAAAAATTCAACTCATGGGGGAGTGTGAATTAAAAATTCACTTTTATGTGGAGATGTGAAGGTTGAAGGACATATGTACACTTACATGTGTAAGAGGGTGATAAATGAGGTGTAAGGAGGATTTGACCCTTTGAATAAAAATTAATTTTTATTCAAAGGTGCGTGGGAGGATGGGCTAAGCAAGGTTAATTAAGTGTTTAGCTTAATTAATCTAGGTCTAGGGGATAGGTATGCTAGGGTAGCTAATTAAATCATTGATATTTAATTAACTAGGATAGGGATAGGTTGATTAATAGGCTAGATTAATTAGATAAGCATGATTTATCTAATTAACAAGGATTAGGGAAATGGGGAAATTAACTAAATAAATATTGAGAATATTTATTTAATCAATGAGGATATAGTTATAAGGTATAGTGATGAATTAAGTGAATTAATTGATCACAAAGGATAGATGATATATGGTTAGGGATAAATTAATTAAATAAAATGAATTTATATAATAAATAGGAGGGATAATTGGTGGTGTAGAGATGCAGGAAATTGGTTTGCAGAGAAAGTCAATTTTAGGTGTCTACAAACACCACCAGAAATCACAATTCAAATATGGTAGATCAAGTATTAGCAATGGTCATCCGTGGGTGGTTGAGAAGACCTAATAATCTAATGCAAATCTATATCCATGAGCTCAAACACAAGATAAACATTGTTGAAATTAAACCTCTCTGAAGGCTTCATGATATCCACCACAACAATGATATTGCCGTGCCTAATCTAGTGAAGAAACCTGATCTCCCTAAGAGTCCTCTGCACATTGGTTCTATTCTTGAAAACATTGATAACCTTCTTAATTGCAATCTTCTAGTTGGTCTCTTTATTTTGAGCATAGCAAACAACCTCATATGTGTTGAAATGTGCAATACAACTGAGAGGGGCATGAATCAGTTCTAACCAAAACTTTAAAACCATCAACACATCAACCTCTTAATCATTATTATTGTAATTTAACTATGAAAGCATGAAATCATAACTTAAACACATGAGACACATGAGACACTAGATTTTTACATGGAAAACCGTATAAGGGAAAAACCACAATGAGTGTTAGCTCACAATATAAAAGATATATCAAAATTTACAATAAGGCTTACTGACTGAGTGATGTAGGGGCATCTTGTCCTACAATTTTGGTTTTTCTTTCTTTTTGTTGTTTTGATTATTTTTGTTAGCTTTTCTTTGTAAATAAGTGGTGACTCTTTGTCTTCTATCATTATCTTGTAAACTCCTATCATATGTAAAAGATAAAATTTGATTAGGAGTTCTTGTCACCATGTGATTCCTATCATTGTCGCTTTCCTTGGGGAATCAAGTTTTGTTTTGAAGGTTCTATCACTCGTGTGACAGAAACGAAATCAAAAGGGCTTTAAACCGTCGTCGGTTATTCTGCACACCCGATAGATGGAATGCTTAGGGTAGTTGAAAGGGCTTGAGATGTGGTCATTACAATTAGTTAGAGAACCAACTAAGGAGTTCCTCAACACTTGGAAAAGAGCCTAACCATGCGAACAGTCAGTTGGAAGATTTAAAAAAAAAGACCTATCCCATGATAGGAGGAAAAAGGCTAATTGTTGCAAAAGTAAGAAGGAGGTCGAATGTGGGATGGGACAGAAGAATACAGGCAGGAAACAGATACAAAAGGTTGCATTGGAATACAGAAGAGAGAAAGTCATGTGTCGATAGAACTATGTATTAAGCCGAGTATAAGGGTTAGTTGGTTTGTGGAGTTCATGTTTTGTTTTGTGCATTTTGTTTCTGGTAGTAAATGATAATAATCCATTCCACTGCTTTCTATCTTTGAACACTGATAATATTTGTTATATTGAATCTTTTCATTAATAAAAGTTCATATCAGAGGTTGCATACTGAATGTGTGAATGAATTGGGAGTCCTGAACTTCCTATCATTAATAAAGAAAATACTGAATTTGAATCTCTATTTTAGTTTAAATTTCATCTTGTGAATAGCAAGGCTCGATCACTGAGGCTCACTGCCAATGAGGCTCACTACCCAGAATGCTCACTGCAAAAGAAGTGACTCACTGCCAA
The DNA here is from genome assembly GCA_027924645.1 of Cunninghamia lanceolata. Lineage (NCBI taxonomy): Eukaryota > Viridiplantae > Streptophyta > Pinopsida > Cupressales > Cupressaceae > Cunninghamia > Cunninghamia lanceolata. Next base: position 2,623,369 of record BSBN01000959.1, read on the forward strand.
TGGGGTGGCTCAGTTCCTATGGGTGGCTCACTACTAGAATTAGTGAACTGAGATATTCGCATCTACTCCATGCCAAGATTCAGTTCCATTGAAGCATAATAAAATTCCTCTTCTCTACTCTACTTCTTCACTTCAAACTTATCTTTGCATTTTCGCACATCCATACATTTTTCACAACTTCATTACAAGTATTTATACAATTCATCAACATTGAAATGATCATCAAGGTCGACATTACAATCATCAACCTTTGGAACAATCTCCAAGGTCGGCATACATACATTTTTAGCTAATATTTAAATTAGGTCTGGTCTTAAATGGATTGAGGAAGAAGATAAATGAATGTGGACCATGCCAAGCCTTAGCTGGGACTCAAATGCAATTTTCCACACAACCACACACTTTGCAAACTTCAAAGCACAACCGCAAGTAGTGAGAACAACCAGGTCAGCCAAGACTGGAGTTAACACTAAGACTTTTAGGAACACGCTTCATGCATGATCTGGCTTATACTCTATGGACCAATCAAAAGTTAGGAACATGATCTAGAGACTCCCACAAGCATGTTGCAATCACCAAGAACATCTACACAACCTTTAAACACTTTATCCATAAGATTCTTCAAACCGAAGCACTTGAACATTACTGTCGGCCACTGTCATAAAGGAAAGATCACTTGTGGAGCACCAAATCATGAACCATTTGAACTGAAGGCACATAATATCATCACAAGCTTAATTCTAGAACCGCAGACTATGAAACTTAAATGTGGAGAAATGTGGAGCAGAATACATTCTCCCTTTTACCATTAAATACATAGGAAAGCAATTTTTACTTTGATGAACAGAACTCACTCAAATCTTCACATCAAAGGCTCAAACATGAAACATAGCATCTACAAACATCCCTTAACATTACTTCCAATCTGTAGGAAAAGATATTCAATCTACAATAAATGCGGAGCAAAAAACTGCACTACTCTGTTAGATAAAGCAATTCTGCACTTTGTACTACTTCCTCAAATACTTGTTCAGACTTATTCAAATAACTTTCTTAGGTATTGACATCAATGACAACACTTACTACTTATACTTACAACAATCTCTCCCTTTCTCATTGATGGAAAGACATGATGTGAAAAACCATCAAGACATACAATCTTGCTTTGCTTCTTTGCTCCCCCTTGATGATTTCTCTGACTGCAACTTGAAAGGAAGAAAAGTACGCAGAATATGCTTCGTATACTGATCTAATGAGGAAATACTTATGCAAATTTATTTTACAGTTATAGATTAAGATGCACATTAATAGAAAATGATAACAATTTCCAAATGCAAACACAAAACTCACAACACAAGATATACGTGAGGAAAACCCTTTCGGGTAAAAAACACCACAATCCAAAGCTGCTCAATATATTATTCAGAAATCATGAAGATTACAATATACTTGAAGAGCAAGCTTTTACAGGAGTATACCCAACTAGAGATCCAGGAGGTAATTTGACATCTATATGATTCTACATACAACCTCCATCTCAAGTTCCTGATATATAGGAGATACAATACAACACACCACCAACGGTAATTACAAAACCATGAGCTAAAACCACCCAAAAGTGGCACCCAAATTATCTCCCAATCAAAGATGCCTCGTGATGTGCCAAACCACACACCACCACGTGTAACTCTCCCCTTTACAGCTCTATTATGTGTCCAACACGTTTTTACATTTCCCAAAACTGAAGGTCCAACTTCTGGAGGCCATAATTTTTGATCCGGGTGTCTGATTGACAAACTGTTTTATGAGTTGGAAAGCTTGTGAAGTGCTCTATCACCTTGTAACCTTCACCAGTTACAACAAATTTTGGGACATTTAGAGAAGGTTTGACACCCAAAAATTGAGTTTAGAAACTTTCTAGCAGGTTCAAAAAAATAGAAACTTTAATATCTCGCAATCCAATTATGATCTTGAGATGAAACTGACTTGAGATGTTCACTTAGCTGTTCCACACCTTCTAGAAAAAATTTGAGGTCAATCCAAGCTCAAATGAAGAAATTACTAAAAATCGTAAGTCTCACTATTTCTCGCTCTCTAGGAAACTTATGGAAACTTTGAAAGTTCCAGACCACTATCCAAGATAATGGGTATCCAAAAAGACCAAAACTGGGAAGAATAGTAACATTTCAAAGTTGCAAGGTTGAGACACCTTTCCCAACACAACTTTCTTCTTAGGTTTAATTTCACATGAACTTCTCTCCCCCTTTGACATCAATGGCAAAGGGTGCCAGACCTTATCTTTTCTCTTTTTTGCACAACTCCCCCTGTCATCAATACTTCAACACTTACTGCTCTTAATCAAAAACTTGTATCAACAACATTTACTAGCTCCCCTTGTGAGGTAGCTTACAGATCATCAATCCAAATCAAAAGATGAAACTTTGGACACCACTAGACTAATGCATTCCTTATGCATCTTATTTTAGAGTAGGAGGGGTAATAACCCCTAACTTCTCCCTAAGATACTCAAAATTATCCTTAGGCAGAGGCTTAGTGAAAATATCTACAATCTGATCCTTTGTAGATACATACTCCATCTTTACTTCATTCTATGTTACCTTTTCTCTCAGAAAGTGATACCTTATTGATATATGCTTTGTCCTTGAGTACATCACTGGACTCTTTGAAATGTTTATAGTAATTGTATTGTCACAAAAGATTGAAATTGGTTATTTATACACAACTTTTATGTCCTTCAATGTTTGCTTCATCCAAAGTACTTGAGTGCAGCAACATGTTGTAGCAATATATTTTGCTTCTGCAGTAGACAAAAAAATTGATTCTTGCTTCTTACTCAGCCATGAAACTAATCTATTATCCAAGAGGAAAGCACCTCCACTTATACTTTTTCTGTTATCAACATCTCCAACCCAATCTGCATCTGTATAAGCACTAAGAGTGAAATCAGTATCTTTGGGATACCACAATCCATAGTCTGAAGTGCCTTTTAAATACCTCATGATCCTCTTGACTGCCATCACATGTGACTCTTTGGGATCTTCTTGAAATCTTACCATAAGACAGACTGCATGCATTATGTCTAGTCTAGTATGGGTTAGGTAAAGTAGTCCTCCAATCATAGACCTATAAGTTTTTTCTGATCAGTTTTAGGTGATTCATCATTTTTTATTAGCTTGTAGCCAGTTACCATAGGAGTACATATTGGCTTAGAATCCTCCATTCCAAACTTCTTCAACAATTCTTTCACATACTTAGACTGAGAAATGAAAATTCCTTTTTCTGATTGAGTAATTTGTAGTCCTAAAAAGAAATTCATTTCACCAAACATAGACATTTCAAACTCTTTTTTCATTTCCTCTGCAAAATTTTTACACATACCTTCATTGCCTCCAAAGATAATATCATCAACAAAGACTACAACAATCAGAATTTGATCATCATTGATTTTCAAATAGAGATTGACTTTCTTCAATTTGCACACCATGTCACTTTGGTCTGATAACTAGAATCCTTCTAGTTGTTCAGTGTAAACTTCTTCTTCTAGCTCTCCATTCAAGAAGGCAGACTTCACATCTATCTGATACATCTTAAAATCTTTGTGAGCTGCAAATACCAAAAACATTCTTATTGCTTCAATCCTTGCCACAGGAGCAAAAGTCTCCTCAAAGTCTATTCCTTCAACCTAAGAGTATCCTTTGCATACTAGTCTTGCATTGTTTCTTACTACTTCTCCATTTTCATTCATCTTATTTTTGAAAACCCATTGGTTCCAATCACATTTTTATCATTACTTCTAGGGACTAATTCCCAAGTTTGATTCTTCTATATTTGCATCAGTTCTTCTTCCATGGCTTTTACCCAACTTTCATCTTTGCAAGCTTCACTTACAGTTTTAGGTTCAATCTGTGAAAGTAAACAGTAGTTCACCTGTTCCTCTGTAGCTCTTTTCCTTGTCAATACTCCTTTGCTTTTGTCACCAATAATTTGATCTTCAGAATGATTGATCCTTACATACTTGGGAGTCTTAAATGTACTTTCCAGAGCCTTTTCTTCTTCACCTTGACTGTCATTTTGTTCCACCTTATTTGTATTGACTGTAACAACAGGTTCATTTGATTCATAGCCACTCAGATCTGATGTTATTTCATTGTCTTCATCAACCTTCACATTATCACTTTCAGTGATCTTCTTAAATCTCTTATTGTAGAACTGGTAGGCCTTACTCTTAGTAGAGTATCCAAGGAAAATTCCTTCATCACACCTAGCATCAAACTTGCCTAACTCTTCATCTCTTATGATATAACATTTGCTTCCAAAAACTTTGAAATATTTCACTAAGGGAACTCTTCCATACCACAATTCATAAGGAGTTTTAGTGCCATTATCTTTGACTTGGACTCTATTTTGAATATAGACAGCAGTGTATATAGCTTCTCTCCAATACACTTCTGGTAGGTTAGCCTCCATCATCATTGACCTAGTAGCCTCTTGAACAGTCTTGTTTTTTCTTTCAACAAATCCATTATGCTTAGGAGTCCTAGGAGCAGACAACTGTCTCTTTATCCCATGTTCTTCAAAGAATATATTGAATTTATTTGATGTAAACTCACCTCCTCTATCAAACCCTAAGCATTTGATCCTCATTTCTAATTCATTCTCAACCATCTCCTTGAAAACTTTGAACTTATCTAGGGCTTCTGATTTGTCTTTTAGAAAAGTGACCCAAGTCATTATAGAATAATCATCAATAAGCAACATAAATTACACGTCTCCTTGCAAACTTCTTGTTCTTGTAGGACCACACAAATCTGTATGCACCAGCTCAAGCAATCCGGCAAAAAATTGTTCTTTACTCTTGAAACTTGTCCTTGTCTATTTTCCCATTTGGCATTCCTTGCAAATAGTATTAGTGGGCTTCACAATCCTAGACAGATCTCTCACAGTTTGTACCGAGCTTATCTTCACTAGATTGTCAAAATTGATATGACACATCCTTCTATGCCACAACCAACTCTCATCTGTATAAGCAAACAAACAACAATTATCTGTTCCCCTCAAGTGATAAACATTACCTCAAGTCTTCTTACCAGTTGCAATCAGTGTTCCGTAGCTTTACATGATCTTGCATGCATTGTCCTTGAATCTCAAATCATACCCTTTATCACACATCTAACCAACACTTAAAAGATTATGCTTTAGACCTTTCACATATAGAACATCATCTGTATTATGCTTTCCATCAAAAGAAATAGATCCTCTTCCACAGATCTTACCAGCTACATTATCTCCAAACCTAACCAATCCACCATCATACTTTTCCAAACTTACAAACTTACTTTTGTCACCGGTCATGTGATTTGAACATCCACTGTTAATGATCCATTCACCCTTATCCTTCTCAACCTAGACAAATAAAGCACTTTCTTCCATTGGTTTTTCTTCCTTCACACAGCTAGTAGGATTAGTAGACACAGGTTCTTCCTTAATAGCAATAAACAAGTATTCATTTGCACTAGTACTATTATCATTAGACTCATCATCTGTTCCACCATCATCATCAATATCTCTAACATAATAGCATTTCTAGACAATTCTAGGCCTACTTTCAAATTTCTTCTTACCTCTTTCAATTCTCTCCAGACATGTGGATGCATAGTGACCAATCATACCACAAGAAAAGAATTTAAATGGTAATTTGCCTTTGAACTTACCGGAACCTCTTTGCATTTTGTCCACAAAGTTGGCTTCAACCTCATCTATGTCATCATTAGATTCCATGGCATATTTCTGAGCTCTTGAAGTCCTTTCTGAAGTGTTGGCATTGAACGATGTCTCAATCTTTGGCAGAGCATCACCAAATTCTCTCATTTCAAAAGTTGTAAGTTTCCTGAGCAACTGATCCTTTGAAATCTTTTGTACACTCATAACCTGTTCAATTGCTGCCACTTTGTGACTAGGATTTAGGTAATGACCTAAGAATCTTCAGCACAACCTCATCCTCATTAATAGTTCCTCCAAGACCTTTGATTCCATTGACAATTTCATCAATTTTATGCATGTAGATAGTTATGTTTTCATCTTCACTCATCTTTAGGGTTTCATACCTTGCCTTCAAGTTTTGTAGTTTGGCACTTTTTACAAAATCATCTCCTTCATATAAACTTTTCAACTTTTTCCAAATCTCATGAGCAGTCTCCAAATCCATAACTTTCACCAACTCAATGTTAGATAAGGCATTCAACAGAGCATCTCTAGCCTTTCTATTAAACTCATATCGTTTGACTTCATCTTCATCCGATGGTCTATTTTGAGGAATAGTATACTTTTTCTCTGTTATCTTCCAAACTTTATACCTAAGAGAAATGAGATGACTTTTCATTTGTACCTTCCAAAGAGCATAATTTATTCAATCAAACTGTGGTGACTCCTTCCTATGTGCCATCCCGAATCTACCTTGAGTTGTTAGACTCTTTATCACATGAACCCTCGCTCTGATACCAATTGTTGAAATGTGCAATACAACTGAAAGGGGGGTCAATCAGTTGTAACCAAAACTTTAAAACCATCAACACATCAACCTCTTAATCATTGTTATTGTAATTTAACTATGAAAGCATGAAATAAGAACTTAAACACATTCACACATGAGACACATGAGACACCAGATTTTTACGTGGAAAACCATATAAGGGAAAAACCATGGTGAGTGTTAGCTCACAATACAAAATATATATCAAAATTTACAATAAGGCTCACTGCCCAAAATGCTCACTACAAAAGAAGCGGCTCACTACCAATGGGGTGGCTTATTGCCCGTGGGTGGATCACCTCTAGAATTGGTGAACTAAGATATTAGCATCTACTCCATGCCAGGATTCAGTTCCATTAAAGCATAATAAAATTCGTCTACTCTGCTCTACTTCTTCACTTCAGACTTATCTTCACATTTTCGCACATCCATACATTTTTCATGACTTCATTACAAGTATTTATACAATTCATCAACCTTCAAATGATCATCAAGGCTAGCATTACAATCATCAACCTTTGGAACAATCTTCAAGGTCGGCATACATACATCTTCAGCCAATATTCAAATTAGGTCTGGTCTTAAATGGATTGAGGGAGAAGAGAAATGAATGCGGACCATGCCAAGCCTTAGTTGGGACTCAAATGCAATTTTCCACGCAACCACATGCTTTGAAAACTTTGAAGCACAACTACAAGTAGTGAGAACAACTAGGTCGGCTAAGACTGGAGTTAACACTAAGACTTTTAGGAACACGCTTCATGCATGATCCGGATTATACTCTGTGAACCAATCAAAAGTTAGGAACACAATCTAGAGACTCCTACAAGCATGTTACAATCACTAAGAACATCCGCACAACATTGAAACACTTTATCCATAAGATTCTTCAAACCGGAGCACTTGAACATTATTGTCAGCCACTGTCATAAAGGAAAGATCGCTTGTGGAGCACCAAATCATGAACCATTTTAACTGAAGGCACATAATATCATCACAAGCTTAATTCTAGAACCACAGACTGTGAAACTTAAATGCAGAGAAATGTGGAGCATAATACATTCTCCATGTCACCATTAAATACATAGGAAAGCAGTTTTTACTCTTATGAACAGAACTCGCTCAAATCTTCACACCAGAGGCTCAAACTTGAAACATAGCATCTACAAACATCCCTTAACATTACTTCCAATCCCTAGGAAAATATATTCAATCTACAAGAAATCTAGAGCAAAACACTGCACTGCTCTGGTAGATAAAGCAATTCTACACTTTGTACTACTTCCTCAAATACTTGTTTAGACTTATTAAAATGACTTTCTTAGGTGTTAACATCAATTACAACACTTACTACTCATACTTGCAACAATATACACCCTTACCATAAGACTTTATTAGTACATATTTGGTATCAATCTCGAATATGTTTTGTCATATGGAGTAATAATGATTCTCTTTTGCTACAATTCCCTTCAAGGAAACCACTTTACTCACCATTCTTATAATTTATCTCAATCTTTCTCTTAAATAACAAAAAATTGTTGTGAAATTTTTTGTCAAATAACAAAAATAAAAATACAAAAATCCCAAAATGAATGATGGTTCAAAAAGAGAATTTTGAAAAAAATTAATTTTTCCATTTGTTTCATGTAAAAAAGAGGGGTTTTCAATTTCTATGAATATGTAGGTTAAATCCTCCTTTCACACCTTGCATTCAAGGACATAAATCGAATTAATCCACATTCTTTTACAAGAGGGCTCTGCAACATATTTAGTGTCACTTGGAACAAAGAGGAAACTTGAAATTTGTTGATTAATTGATTAATTAAAGCTTGATTATGCTTAAAACCCTAATTTTGTAAAATCATAAATAAACAGACGAAACATGACAAATGCTTGCAGATAGAGATATAATATTCAAATTAAATATATACCAAACTTCAAGATTCTAAATGTGGGAATATCAGGGACTAATGAGCGAGCGCCCAAGTCCAAGGTGCCATTTTCTGTCAGGATCTCTGAAAGTTGTTTGTAACATGTTTCTGTTGTTCTAGAGATTTCTGTGTTTCAAGATCCAAAGGACACTAGTGTGGGTGCCCGAGTCTTGGTCCTTCTTTTCTTCTCAGATCTATAATTCTGACACTTTGTTATGCCTCAGTTAAGCCCCAAAAGGACATTCAAGTCTTCCAAATACTATTGTCAAATAAAAAGTGCATATCCCTATGGGATAGATGCAAAAACTAATTGATAAATGATTGAAAACACAAATCAATGTCACCTCGAAAGTGTAGCTCACATGTAGATGAAAATCCTTTAATCACATGAGAAAATGAAGCCAAATCTGCATAACAAACATAATAACAAGACAAGTCTGCTCTGCAACAATGAATACTTTGAATTCTCTCAAATCATAAGTGCGTCAAAAGTTCATAATCATCTTCTAGTTTACAAATGAATCTCTAAACATGCTTATATATGTAACTAAACACATTCCCACTTTAGTTTCATAATTCAAACTTGAGATGTTGGCAATGGACACTTATAATGGTCACATAACTGACATTTAAATTTTGGGACCTTATTAAATAGGGTAGGACTAGAGCGTGGGGGCCCAAGTCCTCAACCCCTATTTAGGTCAAGGTTAAGCTCACAAGAGTCCCCTAGGCCCCATTTAACATGGGTTTTTAGGGATTTTTCATCGGGATTTAAAATAAACATGCATGATTAATTCTAAGGACTCAGGAGCTAAACATAGGAGGGAAAAAGTCCTAGGGAGATATTTTCCAACATAACATTTAGCCCCCACTTTAATGTATGCATGAACGCAAGGGCCATACATGCATTAAAGTACAGTCAACAAACACAACAAACACACCAGGCACTTAGAGCTAATGTATACACAAAGATTGAGAACTATTTCTAGCCCCCAGACTTAGGTAAACATTAGAGAAGACACATCGCAGACATGCCAAACATAATGAATATAGTAATAGGCATGTAAAACATGGAGAAGACGGTAACAGGCATACAAAACATGGAGAAGACAACATTGAAAACATGCAAAACATAGTAAATACAAAGAATGTAGTGATTATTTCTTTTTCATTTTCATATATATGAATGCAAATGCAAGTACATGGAAAGTAAATACACAACCCAAAATGTAGGAGGGACTCATCGCCACACATCTTTAGACTACATATGGGGAAACAGACGCGTAATACAAATCTCAGAGTGTAGGTGGGACTCATCGCCACACATCTTTAGACTACACTTGAGAACAAACATGCCATACAAATCCCAAAGCATAGGAGGGAATCATCGCCACATGTCTTTAGACTATGCTTGGGAACAAACATGCCATACAAAACCTGAGTGTAGGAGGGACTCATTGCCACACATCTTTAGACTACACAAGGGGGAAAACACATGGAAAACACATGGAAGACACGAGCGTTGTATAGTATGCCAAAGACATACTATACGTCTAAAACATGACAAACAAGTGATGGAAGGAGCCTATTGCTAGGTTCACCACCATCTCAAGCACATTACAAGCACACCTGACAGTTGGGCTTATGCCACAACAACTACTAAAGACACACTGTTACATCTCTAATTTTTGACTTGCTATACTTTTACTTTTTACTTGGACATAAGTAAATTTATTGTGATGTTATAGATTTATGACAAGATATGACATGGAATTATATTGAATATCATTTATGAAATCATGGAAATGATTATGTTATTATCAATTTAATATTTGTATGATGAGATTTGATTTATTAGTTGAATTAATTGAATAATGATGCACTGATCACATATTGTTTGATGACAAGTGAAACAGGATTACAATTTATCAGATGACTCTCAGAGAAGAGAGAGAGAGAGTATCTTTCAAGAAGAAAGATATAGATCTTGGATTACGAGTGGTCTATTTGCCAAACGAGTATAGTGTTAAACAATAATGTGAACCAATGAGTCGTAAGAGGTAAGTCTTGTCTTGCTAGTTTACTTTTGAATCGAATCGATAGGTAGTCGATATCTTGAATATCATCTAGTCAAGTCGATGGTGAGTCGACATAGTCATTTGTGATGTAAACAACATCATTGACGTAAAACAGTTGTGTTATTCTTCTTGAGTCACTTAAGGTTTTATTGTCGCTTCTTAACGTCAAGACGTTTTCATCAAGTTAGATGACGCGAATATTGTCGACGAAATTGTGATAGGGAGGTAAACTCGACCCATTCACATCATCTGTAATCCTTAGTGGTCAAATTGAGTTGATCATCAAATTATTACTAATCGCTTTCTCTATTATCATGTCTATCTATTCTTTACTTGAGATGTATTGAAGAGGGAATCTTTTATACATTTATAAGGAAATTACTACCTCATAGTCATTTTAACCATTCATGCCTATCCTTTAGGAGAAGTCCGTGATGAGGACGTAGGCTTTTAAACTTTTTAGATAGTGATCAAAGTGGGACAAATAGAGGAGTTTTTAACAACTTCGGGTAGAGGTTTTTCATAGCTATGTGATATCTAAATGAAAACTTGAGTCCTAATCTATAAAGCGACGGCTTTAATAAGAAAGATAGTGGTGTTTAATACCACGAAATCTCTCATGTTTGCTGGCTCAAACATCTTAAGACTGCCAAGGAATGATGTTTGTGGTTTTAAAGAGAAATTGTCACCAACTTTGTTGTGAGTCATTTTGTCAGTTATGAAAAGTTTAACTACTTTGAGTAGAGACTTAATAACTCAAAGACGTGGAGTTATCTTAGCATGCCGATCCTTATGATTGTAGTTAGTCGTGGATTGGTGAGGGAATGGCATTTAGATACCCATGTTCCCACTTTTTGTAGTGGATAAAAAGAGCATTCAAAGGCTAGATTTAAGGGAGATCTGCGGCCTTGTGGAGCTCCATTTTGAAGAGTGGTCGCTTAAAGATAGGAGTCATTTTTGCATGCCCTAAAGGTTTCCATTTTGATAGGCATGGTCAGCAGTTCGGTGAACCATCATTCCTTCACCGTGGGCAGGCTTTAGTAAGGAGTTTTGGAGTGAGTTTTATATAGGGAAATAGGGGAGAGAAGATATGGAGTTTTGTGGAAGGAGTTGTGAGGAGAATCGATGCAAAACATAGCCAGTGTCTAGATAAAGTCTACCAGCGAGCATTAGACACTGTCGATAGGTTCTTATATTTTCTTTATCTGCGTAAACTTGGACCCTTATTATATGTTACATCTATGCAAGCTTATGCGATGGTTTTAATGATTTGATTTGAGAAATGTTGAGTGTTATTTCTATAATTAAAAACTGAGTAAGACTAATTCTCCTTTAAAATGAAAGCTTTGTAATAGCTTTCCACACTGCACTACGTCGCTTTTAGAGTGTATAAACCACAGTATATAATATGTCTGGAGATAAGTCAAAAATGGTAGAGAAACCTACATTTTGGCTTACAAAATTTGTAGTTATCTTAGACTGCAATCTTGAGTAGGATATTTTAACAACTCACAGCCTTCCAAACTGAATAGCATAACGATGGTCGACAGAGGAGAAGATCTCTGTCAACAGTCAGCAAACCATGACTCTAAAAGTCAGTAAACAACTGAGTGGATAGCTTGTTTAGTCAAATCATCGACGGAGGTTTATTATTGGTAAGTTGTGAGACATAGTATGCAAATTGATACGCTCCTTCTCTATTACAGAGATAAAATTAATCGGTTTGACCATGATAAAAGTGTTTGCTAGTTAGGAACAATGACAAGATTTGGTTTATATGCTTTGAAAAGTGATACATGTGCAATTAAAGAATTTTAACTTTTGTTTTCATTTCGAGAAAAGACCTTATTCTTAGTCCAATTATTATTATGAAGTCTTTACAAACAAGTAATGTACCTTTTGATAAGTCTCAAGTATAGACAAACATTCAATCTATTTTGTTAGAAGAAACATTATGTCAAGGCTGTCCAACAAATAGTTCGTCAAGATTATTCTACACCAATGATTTTGACATGTCGAAGTAGTATGTTGTGAGTTTCAATGTAGGGTTTCGAACACTGTATTCTTGATTTGACTCATAGAGAAACCCTTCCTAACATAAGTTGAAACTACGTCGAAGAATTGACAGTTGAAGAAGATTCCTTAGAATGTTTAATTTTAAACTCAGGGACTTCTTATATTTATGTTCTATGAAATTGGTTTTTAGTAATTCCCTTCCGAAAACAACAAGGTTGGGATTAGTACCCACTCAAGAATGGATGAATTGAACAATGGGATAATTTTGAGATTGTTGTAGCAACGCAAAACATTATCCAAATAATCTATATGCTAGGAAACTGTTCTTTTATCATGAAGACGGAGAGGTTCCCATGAGCTTGTAGAGAGAAGAGTAAACCTCAATGCCATGCGTTAATGCATGATGAATTTCAAACACCTTGAAGTTATCGAGGTTGTTATATAGAACATATAAATAGGTAAATGTTAGATTGCGATTAATTCAAGTGGGTGAACTTATTTCATGAGTAGACATTAAGGTGTCGCGAACCCTAATTTAGTAAATGTTCATATCTATCTTATTGAAAAGAGATTTGTTATTAGTCGACAATGTTTTACCTTAGGTAGGGAAAACTATATATTGGGCTACAATTTGACTTAAAACATAAGTCATAAGCTTCAGGTTTTGCAAGCATGCAAGAGGTACTATTAAATGGATAAACAAACATAAAGTTTATTATACCTTTTGGTCACAATATCTCTTAGTTATTACTTATTGAAAGTAAGGAATCTCAAATGATTGCAAAGATGCAAGGGATACCTAAGAGTGGATAATCATTTCATAAGGATTATGGAGTGATGATAGTGTCATGTGAATCCACCTAAATCATAAAGACTAGGTTTGAGTTAGTCAAAATTCTTTAGTTAAACCTTAACTTAACCTAGATATGGTAATTATTATATTAAGGTATTGAGATCATTATTTAGATCGTGATTGAAGGGTCAAGTGCCCTGACTATGTGTAATTATTCTTATTTGCAAGAAGGGAATTAAATTCCTAGACTATATTTCTTAACCTGGGTAAGGTTATCATCTTAGTCATAATTAATCTATCTATAATTCTTATGAGACAATAAGTCGTGGACCTCAGGTTTTGCAATGATGCAATGGGAGTCCTCGTAAAGAAAGAAAGACGAATAGGTATGTGGATTATAAAAAGTGAAAGTAAACATGTAAGGGTCGGGAAGACTATATTGTTGAAATTGTCATGACTTCATAAGTTAAACATAGTTGACCAAGTCAAACTGTAGGAATATGATAGTATCCAAGTCAAGTTGGAGTGGGTGAACATTACAACAACGTTCATTGTGAACATCAATTTATATTGAAACTATGGCCATAGTAATGCATATGTCTCTGCATGCATTATCAGTTCACTGTATCTAGATTGCACATCCTATCGGGAATCATACTTAGCTAGAGGGTATCTAGGGTTGTATGATTGATAGAGTTGTGTAAGATACAACACTATGTACTCGGAAAGGCAAATTACCACTGGTCAACTTGGTCTATACTTCTCGTGAAGGGTAGGGCCACTTCCTATGTGGAAGATGTGTGGGAAACCATCGGTCTGTGGTTGGAGGTAAATCACTGGAAAGATACTCTCTCTCTCTAGTAAAAGACATGTCGAGGCTTGTGATAAAGATGTCAAATTTCTGGATGCAGTATATCTTCGAGACTTGTGTTTATTGAGACTATGTAAAGCATTATTTAAAGTAGATATTTGAAATTGATTTACTTTTGTAAACATTGTACTTGAGAAAGACAATATGGTTTATTGTATTTTGTAATGAGAAATCTTGTAATTGTTGTTACTTGATTATATATTAAATAAATGAAAAATAAATTCTCTATCTCATTTTACCTTGTTTAAATTACTTAATGGTAAATTTCTAATTTTTACTTTGTTTATAAAATGTGGATGCTACACACACTTAAGGGAGGATACACCAACCCTGCCTACTTGGAGGACTTTTAGAATAAAAAAGATGTGCACTAGCTCAAGAGATACACCATCCCCACCTCTACAAAGGGATTTGAATAAAAGGATATGAATGATATCCTACCTCTATAGAGGGCTTAAAATAAAAGGATATGCATGATATCTCGCCGCCACAGAGGGCTTAATGATTGCAATACAGAATAAAGATGTTCACTCGCATGGAGATACATCTCACCTCCGTAGAGGGCTTACAAACATGCTTCATTAGTACCAAGATCATCAGATAGCTTATCTTATATACCCCCACCTTAAGGTGGTTGATATCATGTACTGATATCAAGCACGTTAAGGTAGGAAGAAAACACACAAGGGAACAAGAGCTTTCACAAAGCCCATGCCCCTAGAGGTGACATGTACTTTACAATCACTGAATGTTCCCACAAACACACAATTTCCTGCAAGAAGAGAAGTTAGAAATCTTTCTCTAAGATAATAACCACATCACATGATAAAAGCAATGCATGTAATCATTCACATAAAGAGCTGAGGTTATACTATGGGTTTGAAATCTAAGTATAATCATGGGGCTATACTATAGAAATCTCAAAATTGAGTGTAACCAAGGCGATATTCAAAGATAAACAAAGTGCATAGAGTAGATGTATTGTTATAGTTTGTTAGTACAATAAGACAACATCAAAATATCACACAGAGTGATTCTACTAGCCAAGCATAGGATATTATATATCAACCCCATCTTCATGTATGGACTAGGTCCATTTTTTCTTACTCATTGAAGGGACACATGATCCATATCAGTATTATTTGTTTTTCATCATCCACCAGCTAGATAGAACCAATAGAGGAAGGTAAACAATAAATCAAGAGAGGAGAACAAGTGCCTTAGGGTTGTCATGTAGGAAGGTACCCTCAGGTCAACAACCGCAATGCTATGCCCCCAAGACACAACACACAACAATGAAAAATAGAGGAGAAGAAAGATAGAAGACTAATGATACAAATAGAAGAAGGGTCACAACAGAGGCAGTCTCCCGGTATACTTGACCTTACAAGAGTATCAAGGGTCATCCAAGGAGGCCTAAACAACACATAACACATCACGGGGGAAACACAACACAGAGGTAAAGGGTTAGAAATACTCACCTGTAGACACACCCATATTAGAATTTGTGACTTGCAAGCATCTTAGAAAGATGCTCCATCAAGTTTTATGTGAAGCTTGAGCAATTCCTATTAGATTGTTCTTTGTTGTCAGAAAGTCCATGAGGTGCTTGTTTCCCAAATCAATGTAAATTTGAAATTTTTTGCTACTTATGAGGTGGAGAACCATTGTTGTTTCCTACTGATGATAACCGTCATACTCTTTTCAATCCTTAGTTCTCTAATTTTGTTGAGTTCATCTATCGTAGGGAGAAGGACTATCTTGTATTGTATCAATCTTTATCATAATCTCTTGCTTTGGTTGTTCTATTTGTCTTTCCAATGCATTTTGGTTAACTCTCGATCCTTGAAGGGATAACAGAGGAGGAACCTCAGCATAAATACCATTTCTTTGTGGACAAGGTAATACTTCAGTTTTTTCCTTATCCACTTCTATTGTAGCAATTATCTCATTGTAGTTCAGATAGTCATCTTCTACTTCTACTATATTTTGTTCCATCATGTTGTTATCAATATGCTTAGGAAAGGGATTAGTAAAGATCTATAAATTCTAATTCAGAGGAGCAACCGACGTATTTCCATTATCATTCACACTAGATACCTGTATAACATTCGAGTTGATGAGGTCTTGTATTTCGTGTTTAAGATGCATACATCATTTAGTATCATGTCCTTGTTGCCGATGGTAATGAAAAATAGCATTAGCATCGAAATAAGGTCCTTGCATTCTACTAGGATCCAATGGTTTAATCAGTGGAAGCTTCAAGAGGTTATTACTCATAGCTTGATTCATGATAGAATGTAAGGAGTCAGATATCAGAGTGAATTGTCTTTGTTGTTGTCTCTTCTGAAACAGTGTCCTCTTCAGATTAGCAATAGCGGATACTTTTAAAAAACTGTTCAAATTCTATACATTAACCTTGATGAAACTCTTATTATTCCTCTTAAAGTTATTTTGTGAAGGCCCACCCATTGATTGACCAACTTGAGCCAATGAGTTTTGGATTTCATACTTACTAGACGAAAGTTGGTAATCACAAAGGGCTATGCATAAATGTTGAAAAGAGTTATACTTCATCAAGAGAATCTTATCACGGATGTTAGGTTGTAAATTTGTAATAAACACCTTTTGAACATCTTCATCCTTCATCTGATATTGAATTTGTGCATAGAGAGTTTGATACCGACTGATAAACTTAATTAACTTCTCTTTCGGACCTTGTTTGCAATGAACTAAATCAATCAAAGAGACTTGAGGTCCAATGTTTGCTTGAAAATGTTGTAAGAATTGATTAACTAGCTATGAAAAAGAGTGTATTGAATTCAGAGGTAAAGAGAAAAACCATTCTAAAGCAGCATCTTTAAGAGATCGCGAGAAAAGTTTTGCTAACAAGTCCTCTTCAAAGTAAAAATCACTACACATAGCTATGAATGCTGCCACATGAGTATTAGGATCACCTTTTCCACCATATTTTTCAAAGAGATGAGTTTCAAACTTCTCAGGAATAGGAGTTCTCAAGATTGCATAAGATGGGGAATTATGGGCATGATAAGTTGGTATATTAGGTTGTGAGGAATTCGTCAAGCTTGTCACCTTTTGTTGTAAAGAAGTCATGCCTTGTAAGAGTTGGTTTAAGAGAGCATCATTAGGGGATGTGGTTTGAGAATTTGAAGCCGTGTGCATGACATTTTGAGGGGATTGATTGTGAGTGGAAACAAAAGGTGGTTGAGAGTAATTGTAAGTGGAAGGTGGTTGTGAATAGTTGTATGTAAAAGGTGATTGAGAATAAGTGGGATTGAGCGGTGGTTGAAAGTAATTATTCATAAAAGAAGTCACCTTAGGTTGAATCCCATAGCTTTGTAATTTTGTGAATTATTGCCATTAGATACTCCAATACTAGTGGTAGAATTACTACTAGAATTTGCATTAGTAGCTAAAATTTTTGATGTAAATGTAGATATTCTAGTAGTCAGTATAGGTACCAATACTTGTGTATGAGACGGTGATGACATGTTATTAATAACATTCACACATTTAGTCACTGGCATAACATTATGATGCACTATATGCATTAAGCCTCGAATTGCATTAACACCATCTTGTCCTTCTTTTAGCAACTCTCTTATGTTATGAATCGTAGGTATAGCCTCATCTGCTATCCTATCATTTTCCATAAATCCTTGATAATCAGCTAATTACTTATCAAGTTTGTTTATCTACTCATTAGGTACATGTGTTACCACATCAATAGTATCCTCAACATCATGAAATATTTGATCTTCTATTATAGTTGTAGGAGGAATGATATCTTGTAAAATTTATGTTTCTCCTTTTGTAAAGAATGTGTTCATTGGATTTTCTAAGGTAGGAATATAGTTGCTTTCAGGGGCACTAGAACCTATTAATCTAATACTTCTCCTTAAAGGGATATTTCTATTAGGGAAGCGGGTTATAAGACTCATGCAAAAGCATACAACACTCAATGCACAAACTAATAAGACAATCCCAAGGAACAAGATATGTTTAAGATCTTAAAATGCTTGATTTTTCACTTTTTTCAACGCAAATCACTAAAAGAAGAAGTGTTGTGAAGAAATTTATGAAGGGAAGCAAATAATAAGCTTAATATGAATCCAATAATGCAGCAATATCCTTCACAACACACCTATAATGCAATTCTATATACAAAATAAGTCAAAATTTTAGCAAAAATGCAAGTTTTTCAAACCCTAGCAATTTTAAAAGGCAATGCAAAGGATCATAAAGTGATGAATTTCTATAATTTACATTAGATCTAATTTAAAAATCAAAAATTAAATGAAAATTAATTCAAATTATTTGAAAATGCAAGCCAAAAGTGCCAATTTTTTTCAAATTTTTGTAAATTTTCAAATGCAATATGAAAATGATGAATGAAATTAATGCAAATATGAAGTAAAACACTCAACAAGGTGCAAAATTAAATAAAACATGGGTTCACCAAAATGTTTTCTGTAAAAAAAAGAGGGGTTTTCAATTTCTATGAATATGTAGGTTAAATCCTCCTTTCACACCTTACATTCAAGGACATAAATCAAGTTAAACCACAATATTTTATAAGAGGGCTCTTCTATAGATTTAGTGTCACTTGGAACGAAAAGAAAACATGGAATTTGTCAATTAATTGATTAATTAAAGCCCAATTATGCTTAAAACCCTAATTTTGTAAAATCATAAATACACAGATGAAACACGACAAATGATCGCAGACAGAGACATAATATTCAGAGTAAATACATACCAAACTTCAAGATTCTAGATGTGGGAAAGTCAAGGACTAATTAGCGGGTGCCCAAGTCCAAGGTGCCATTTTCTGTCAGGATCTCTGAAAGTTGTTTGTAACCTATTTCTGTTGTTCTAGAGATTTCTATGTTTCAGGATCCTAAGGACACTGGTGCAGGCGCCTGAGTCCTGGTCCTTCTTTTCTTCTCAGATCTATAATTTTGACACTTTGTTATGCCTCCTTACAACTCCACTTCTTCTGCTTCTGCAACCTATTACCTGTAATCACGAAAAAGGGGGTTGGGGGTTGTGGTGTCTAAGAGATTACCTCAGTCAAGCCTCAAAAGGACAAATGTTCAAGTCTTCCAAACACCATTGCCAAATAAAGAGTGTGTATCCTTGTGGGATAGAGGCAAAAACCAATTGATAAATGGTTGAAAACACAAATAAATGTCACCTTAGAGGTGTAGCTCACATGTAGATGAAAATCCTTTCATCACATGAGAAGATGAAGCCAAATCTACATAACAAACATAATAACAAGACAAGTCTGCTCTGCAACAATGAATACTTTGAATGCTCTCAAATCATAAGCACGCCAAAAGTTCATAATCATCTTCTAATTTACAAATGAATCCCTAAACATGCTTATATATGCAACTAAACACATTTCCACTTTAATTTTGTAATTCAAACTTGAGATAGGATAGGAAAATTTTGAGAAGTTTGAGAGATTTAAGAGACATGAAGTTATGGCTATGCAAAAAAATTCATCATAATAAATTGCATATTAAATATATACAATTACACAAATAGTTATAGCCATAATATAGTACATGAATAATTAATTAAGACAATAAAACACAACAAGATTTTTTGAACATACTTAAATTCAGCGATTGAGCTTCTGCGTAAGCACTAATTCAAAGATTGAGCTAATGGGTATCTACAAATTCAAAGATTAGGCTTTTGGGTATACACAATTCAAAGATTGAACTTTTGAGCATACACAAATGGATTATAGCATATAATATGCCAATCTACAAACTTACAACGATATTTTGCACCCATAACCTAACACATTAGATTTTAAATCAAGACAATCTAACAAACCTTAACTAAACCACGTTGTAACAAAGTACACACACTTTGATTAGCCCTACAATAGAACATTTTAGCCTACAGGATATCAAAAAGCCATCTTAGCAAGCAATATGGAAACAATGTTGAAAAACCCACTTGAAAAAATTAAATTCAAGAGTATTGGGTTGACAAATACAATTCAGAAATTGACCCTCAAAACAAGCAAATTATTTTTAGATTAATTTAAAAAGAGGGATGTGACCTAGTGAAGAGCCCAACTCATGTGGCATTTTATAGATAGCAAAAAAAACATGTTAAATGTGAATTGCATGTATCCAACAAATTTGATGCCCAAAAATGGAAATTGTTCACTAGTGTGTGTCATACCTTCTCCATCTACTTCATTTCATTTTAAACATTTTGACCACAAACTGACCGTGACCAACTGTTACCATATATGAACAACCACTATGTATTCACTCGCTAACTATTATCTGGAAAAAGGTATGATAGACTATACCATATAACATATTATTGTATGCCCAGCACAGGAGGAGCCCCACAAAGCTACCACATGCCTCCATACATGCCAACAGGAAACTATCCAAATAGGCTCGCGGCCCATCATGAAGACACGTACACAACATTTAAAACATTGTAAACCCATTAAAAAATTTCCCCTGTTCATTTTGATTCGCCAAAGATTTTCCTCCATTTTTACAAATTAAAAAATCCCAAAAACCATTGGGAAAAAATGACAGGCCAATGAGGAAAAAGCAAAAAACAATGAAAACTTCATTTTATAAATCCATTTGCTACAGACCTTAGCAGAAGGAGCTTTTCCCTATGTTGGCGCGGTTTCCAAAGGTGAGATTAATAGTGTTTAGTGCAGTGAAAACATTAGTCCCCGCTTTAGGCAGGGACTAATTAATCTAACTAAAGATTATAACAATATATTTACAACAAATACTCAAAATTATATATATAATGTTTTTAAAAACATTATGTATTACACCTACCCACTATCAATATTTACGTCGAAGGCATTTCCTCTATGAGAGGGACCACCCTGGCATGGAGATTGATAGTGGAGAGCAATGGATACACGTGCAAGATGATAGAAATAATCTCAGCCATTGCTTTTTCTATCGCTGTCATTTTTCCATCGTCAGGAAAATAGAGGAGGTGAGCGGTGGCGGTTAGCAATAACATGTCAGAAACACAAGAAAAAAAGTGTGACCATCAGTTTTATTTCATATGTTTTCATTCATCCGTCGATGTGATGTTTGGGTAGGACGCAGGCACAACATAACACTTCAGTAAGGCTTGGAGACCCCATTTATCTCCACTCAATTTCGGCATAATTATTTAACATTCACCTTTCCTCTTTTTTACTTCACTGCCCAGTCATAGTTTTGATGGAATCACAACTATATATGTTATTAGTAAAAGTCTAAAAGAGTTAACCCGAAGTCTTTGAACTCTTATAAAAATAATTTATTAACGCAAAATCTTTTTCCCTTCTTTCCTATTTAAATTAAAATGAAGTCTTTTATAAGGAGGGGTCCTTTTAAAAATATTTTATTAGAAGATATAATTAATTTAAATAAAATTATATAATATAATAAATATAAATATAATATAGATTTTATATATAAATTATATAATAAATATAAAAAAAATTAAATATATGATTTTATAAAATAATAATATTTAAAAAATATATTCTTAAATATATTGTATATGCCTAAAAATGATACGATTCGATCTAGATAAATATTCTTAATATTTATTCCCTTCTAATTCCTCTATCAATAAATAAATTTATTTATTTGATTCATATTCTTCCAACAATTAAATAAATTCCTTTATTTAATTAAATTCTTCCAAACAATTAAATAATTCTTAATTATTTAATTAAATCAAATCTTTCTTCCAAATTTGAATAAATCAAATCAAATTTATTTAAATCCTTTCAATCTCTAAAAATAAAATACAATCAAATATTTTATTTATTCTTCCAAAATCATGCACAACAATTAAATAAATTTATTTATTTAATTTGCTTTCTTATCTTCTAAATTAAATAATACCAATTATTTAATTGTTTCTTCCAATAATATCCTCTCTAAATTTAAATAAATCAATTATTTATTTAAGTTACTTTTTCTTCTAAATTGAGTTATCTCTAAATATAATTCAAGCTTTCTTGCACATGCAATTAAATATTCCTAATATTTAATAAAGCAAAATATCTTCTTATTCTCATGCAAATCCCTTCTTCTTGTTTTAAATCACTTAACTGATTATTATATTCTTTTAATTGCTTTAACTCATTCTTTTATTCTTAGCAAATCCTCTCATGCAAAAGAAAGCAAGACACATATCTTCTTCTTATTCGTTGCACATTCCTCAACTATTCTCAACTATTGATCTTGTCATTCTCTCTATACCGTCGATCATCTTTCTCTCAAGTCTATAAATTGAACCCTCATTCTTCCATTTCAATCATCCAAGCTTTAAGTATCGTTACTCTGTAGGAATTACAGCGTGCCTTTGGCACCAATTCCTTCATTGCCTGTGATCACATTTGCTACTACGCACTACGCTCTATTACCATCGTTGTGAAGCTCCTCTTCATTGCGATACTATCACCACCATTCTCAATCGACATTCTTGAAGCATAGCAAGGAAGTGCACTCTCTGAGGGCCCTATTTCATACATGCAAGAACGATTTAGATAGGCAATCAATGGAAGCCTAGATCTAAGGAGGTTTGCTTTGTTATTTGATTCATTGTTATTGAATTTCCTTAGGTCACTATTTCATTGAAGTTTTGGGTATTTGATATTAATTATATTGCATATTCATTGTTGATCCAATTTTACCCTAACATATATTATATTTAATATAACAATAAATAATAAGTAAATATTACGTCAAAGGCGTTCTCTATGGCAAAGATAGGTTTAGGGTAGAAGATCGACATATACTGTGTATGAGTAGCAGGCAAGATGATTGAAATCATCCTTGCCATCCACCATTTTTTGTCATTGAGAAATTATTTCGTCCATCGTTTTCATTTTCTTTTCATTGATTTTGTTTTCTTTTTACTTTCTGATATTGACATCATTTCGGAAATGTTGTCTCACACTATAAAAATCTTCACGCAAGAATTTTTCTTATAATATAATTATATATGTCATTGATATAGTAGAAACATAAAGTCTTTTTATTTTGATATGAAATATGCATGTAGATTGCTTATAAAAAAATGTATGTTAAATGTATGTCATATATTATATTGAAGAGGTCTTTAGTAATACTATATGCAATATTATAATTACTAGCACTAATTAATAGGAAATTTACTTGTAATGTTCAATTGTTATGATATATATATTATGCTATGATATATATAACAATTACTTCTTTGCATATTAATTATTTTTTACATGTCATTCACTTTTAATCTAAATCATGTCGACATATATAATCTACTCCATGTCTTTTCTAATACGGGGAAACAAAACATATCACTACATTCTTTCAAGCTTCAATTGGACAATAAGCATACACCCTCGACAAAAGTGTATGCTCTCTTCTCGAGTATAATAAATGGTCATGAACTATAGCACTAATTACTTCTTTTCTATATGCTATCTTGATGTACCCATTACATGCTAATCTCTATCCAAGCCTAACATTACAACTAGACGAGCTCAACATTCTTGGCCAATTGGGTAGAACCAAGCTTCAATCCACTATTAAAAGTGTTTGATATTGATTTCATTGACTTCAACCATCCAACATTTCATGTCCCACATGTTATGAATCAGTCTACCCCAAACAAGGTCTCATGTCCTTTAAATGTCCCTTGGAGGTACTTTTTATTATGCTTGATAAGTTTGTTATTTTTAAAATTCATAAGTATTCCCTTTCCCGAGCATCATGAGGTCAAGATAATTAATTATAGTTGATTTTCTGTTTTTTCTGTATTTGTTATATTTATGTATTGATATTAATTATGAATTATATTACTTATGAATATGGATGCTACATTGGGCAAGCAAAGTATGCATATATCAATAAAATTCATATATACAAGTATTTACATAAATTATAGTTAATTTAAAATGTACATTATATAATTAATTTTTAATATTCCCCTAAATTAGATTTGAACATGTATATATAAGTTTCTTATCACTAGATGGACTCGACATGTCCAGTAGTTTCTATTAGTATCTATGGGCATGCTTAGGAGATTTTATATTTCTACATGGGCCTCTCTATATCATCCTCGAAAATAACAAGTACTTATAATATGACAAACTGACGACCCCACAAAGAGAGAGGTAGAGTACCTTTCAATTTCAAGTAGAGAACATGGCTACATGCATAACCTTACTAAAAAATTATTTCCAAATTTTATCTTTACCACCCATCACAATTGAAGAGACATTTCCTAAAACACAAAATCATTACCCATCCTGGGATTACAAAACTAAGCTTAATTGCATAAACATAGTGATAAAAATGTTTTGTTGTGTGATAGACTTGAGGTTACTGTCAAGCATTCCAATGGAAAACCCTATATTAAAGACCAGGCTATGGTACTTTTACAATGTTAAAAGTGGAGCTTGATATGTGTTGATCCAAATCATCTACTCAAACTTTACTTAACCCTACCGAACAACAACACACATCATTACATGGTTTCAATGTTCAAATGATAACCATAATTCAACAAATCAAAATAGACCCAAATAATTAATGCAAACATTCTATATACTCTCCTTTCGAGAATACTAATATTACAAACAAATAAAAAAATCCTCTTTACTACTCTTAGAAATATGCGCCCCCGCCCTTTATTCCTCTTACCAACTCAAATTTACAATCTATGTATACTTTAAGTTTCCCACATGCAAAATAATGTTTTCTTTTATCTACACATAACTCCTTTCCACATCCATTTTCGGTGTACCCATTGCACATTAAGATTAAGATGAGATTGCCAGTTTACTCTCAAGATGGTTAGTCAATATTCAATTGGAAAACAAGCCTCGTGATGTTAACATTTTGCTAACTCTAAGATAAATTTAATGTATCGCCATTGAATTGCATTTGGGTGCAAATTACTTATTTCATAACTAGCAAGGGTCAAGCATACATGTTGACGACACGTGCCCAAGCTCTCCCATACTTGACGGTACGACTGTTTAATTCCAGGCCTGGTTCCACACAGAACCGTTGGTTTCCACCCATCTTTTTGGCGATCATGTACGTCGGGCCAGTAGTAGTTTTCTCGATTGATCACCATAAACTTGATCCCTATTCCCACATTAACTCCCGTTTCTTCTTCTTCTTCTTTGCTAAGAATGGCGAACGCCTCTGTTGCCAGTTTGGCATTCATCTTGGCTGCTATCTGTGCCATATCCTTGGGTATTGCTGAAGGTGAAGGCGCACGAAAACCATACATTATTCACGTAAGCAAGTCCGCGAAACCCCACCATTTTACTTCACACCAAAAATGGTATGCTTCAATGCTTTACCAGGTCTCGCAGTCAGAGGAGTTTGTTATATACATATGATACTGTCTTGGACGGCTTTGCTGCGATGCTGAGCAGAGCAGAGGCTGAATCCATGGAGAGTATGGACGGGTGCTTAGCTGCAATTCCGTCCTCTCTCCATAAAATAGCCACCACGCGCACACCCGAGTTCCTAGGCCTTGCCGGTCCCTCTGGAGTATGGAAGAAATACTCTTCTTATGGCAAAGATATCATCGTCGGCGTGATTGACACAGGCATATGGCCTGAAAGCAAAAGCTTCAATGATGCAGACCTTGATCCCCGTCCTCCCAAAAGATGGAATGGCACGTGCCAAGCCGGACAGAACTTCAATGAATCAAATTGCAATAAGAAAATCATCGGAGCTCGATTCTACTTCAAAGGCTATGAAAAGAGATTCAATACTACCATTAATGCATCGTCGGAATACAAATCTCCTCGAGACAGCAAAGGCCATGGGACACACGTAGCTTCTATTATTGCGGGAGCTGAGGTCAATGTTTCCAGTCGGTTTGCCAACGGAACTGCGAGAGGAATGGCCCCTCAAGCTAGGCTGGCCATCTACAAAACGTGCTGGGAAAAGGGTTGCGAAGAAGTGGACATGGCTGCTGCGATAGATCAAGCAGTTGCTGATGGTGTCGACATCATTTCAATCTCAATCAGCGCACTAGACGTGCCTTTTTACTGTAATGTTACAAATGGTAATAATAGAGCTATTGCAACGTTTGGGGCCATAAAGAGAGGTATTTTTGTTTCTTCTACAGCAGGCAACAACGTACCTTGGAGATCTAGTCTGGGGAGCACATCGCCATGGATTACGACTGTAGGTGGCAGCAGCATCGACAGAGATTTCCCTGCTTCTGTAGTTTTGGCCAATGGAGCGATATACAATGGCACCTCCACATACAAAGGAGGAGATGGCAAATATGGGCCGTTCCCTCTGGTGTATGCTTCTGCCGACATTAGGTCAAGGTGTTGTCTCAATGGTAGCCTCGACAGTAATTTGGTCAAGGGTAAAATCGTGGTGTGTGATCTCCAGGTTAAGTCCGTCGCCTGGAAGAAGGGGGACAAAGTGGCCAGAGCAGGCGGTACAGGAATGATTGTTGCAAATGAGAAGTATAACGGGGCCCAGCAGAAGATTACCAACCCTAATAATCAGACCTCTAATTATAATCTGCCCTCTATCAGCGTGAGTTTCAGAGACGGTAAAAAAATAAAATCGTACATCAACAGCACGTTGAATAATGCCATGGCCTGGATGAAAATCACAGGCTTGACTGTTGTTGGAAAAGAAATACGTGCTCCCGTGGTCGCTGCGTCTTCTTCTCGGGGACCGAGTAAAGCGTATCCACTTATTCTCAAGCCTGATATCATTGCTCCGGGCGTCAACATTTTGGCAGCCGTTCGAGATGGTTACGAATTTGATTCAGGGACTTCAATGGCCTGCCCTCACGTGAGCGGCGTTGCAGCGCTGATAAAAGCCATACATCCCACGTGGAGCCCCGCGGCCATAAAATCTGCCCTGCTGACGTCTTCTTACATTCTTGACAACGCAAAGCAGCCCATCAGAGATTCATATACCATGGAGGCAGCTGACCCCTATGAGATGGGTGCAGGTCACATAGATCCCGAAGCTACAGTGGATCCTGGACTTGTCCACGATATGAAACCTCAAGACTATATCAACTTTCTCTGCTCTTTCAAGGAAACTAAACTAAAGATTGCTCTACTCACCAACGAGTCCTGCCCCGACTCGACTTTGGAAGCTACAGATCTCAATTACCCCTCATTCTCCGTGGATTTTAAATCAGGCAGTGAACGTGTTCAAGTGAAGAACAGAACAGTGACGTATTTGGGCAGCCTTCCCATTGTAACGATAAACACACAGCCACATAATTTAATGTTCTGCCCCAAGTCTGGTTTGGAAGCCGTCGGTCTCAATTTCCCCCCATCGTCTTTTATGTTCAGTTCTGGCAATGAATCGGTTGAGGTGGAGCAAAGAGCATTGTGGAATATGAGTGAAGAGGCTGATGTAGAATATAATGTGACTGTGAATAGCCCTCTTGGCGTGAATATAACCGTGGAGCCACAGCAATTGAAGTTCAGAAGGCTTGAAGACAAAACAGTCAGTTATAGTGCCAAATTCGAACGCACAAGGAAATTTCGAAATGGCAGAGTTAGATTTGGAGAGATAGCGTGGAAATGTATCAAAGGAGGGAAACACATTGTTCGTAGCCCAGTTGCTGTAAAATGGTAATCACTAGTAATACCGCTTATACTTTTGGACTGCTGTAGGTTCGTTTTCTGTCGGGTAGAGGTCTGTCTGCTGTAGCAGTTTGTTGGCCCTCTCTTGTTGCTCTGTTATTCCATGTATTCTCTGCTTTTATTTCCGCTTAATAAAATATAAAATAAAACAAGGGCTGCGTTTGCGATGACCCTTACTAAATATATAGCAATAGGTTGTAGATCAATGCTTCAGGATTTAACTGTGTGCAAATTGTTTCCTCAACGTTTCGGATCATACTCTATGATTAACTCTGTGCAAATTTTTTCCTCGACATACTCCATGATCCATCATCAGGAGAATAAAAAACAATAGATTGCACAAACAGAAAAGCAACATTCACCCACATGCTGAAGCAGGAAATTTCATTCAAATATTTTATTCAGTATTTTTTTGCTTGACATAATCGCAAAGATTTGCTGATTACAATGATTGCAGATATATTCTGCAAATACTCAAAATGTTGAAAGTACTCAAAACAAGCAACCTCCATATGAAGCTGTCTTTAGGAATTTAAAGGGTTTTTGTCCTTCACTTTCTATGAAATCCACTCAATCTTTAGAATCTAAGGGCTTTCATTCATAGAACTATTAGATAATCACAAGTGCTCAGCTATACAAACTAGGGTTTGATAAGATGACAAAAAGATGTAGTCCGGGCTCACACATGTTGATTATAATCCATGATGAAAGTAAAAGTGGATTATATTTTTGGTTTTGATTTAGCATAGGATTATGGTTTCTCTAAGAAAATAATAATAATTTGTAGGCCAATACAAAATCATCTAGAAATGAGCTAGAAAAGAGGGATGACACCAATATTGGGCTCTAGAAATATTGAGGTGTTTGATGACAGAGGTTAAATCTTGCACTTCATTGGTCAAAAAGTCAATAGCAATTTTACACCTTATCCACAACAAAAAGTGGTAAATATTTGTCCTATTTTTATTGGCCAAAATTGACTTTTGAATATTAAAATGAATGATGTTTAAAAATAGCCTAAATCTTATTGCTCTATCTTTACTTTTTTTTGTCAATTGTATAAACACATATTCATTCAACGTTCATTTGTTTAACTTTTGTCAGGTTTTGTAATGTTGTGTATGATTATTCCAAGATAAAACAAACTACTATTCGCATTTTTGAATAAAAGATGTAGTAAGCCTGCCCTGGAAACGTGAGCTCAATGATTTAACATCCGTTTTAGACTTTTTCGGGCACTCCCTCTTGAACACACTATTTGTAACAATTATATTTGATCCTTAGATGCATTATTTTTATCAATTTGTTGTTCATGTGCTCCTAGACATTGAAATGGGGTTCATGGCCCTAACTGTAAGTAGTGTTTTGTCCTCTAGTTTTCATAGGCTTTCTAGGAGGAAAACAAGTAGCAATTGGACTGTAATTTGTTTTAGCTTTGTTTTAATTTGCATAAAAGCGCAGTTCATATCCGTTCATAATGTCTGACACACGGGTTGTTGCAAGTGCATAATGTCTTCTTGCCTGCAATAAGTGTTGCAGTTGAGTTGTCGGTGAATATAGTTGTATTATAACTAGTAATTGGACCCATAGATTTAATGGGCACGCTGATAATTTTATGAAGAAATTATAGAATTTGTTAGATATTTTTTATTATTTATTAATTTATAAGTTATTTAATCCACTAAATTTTATCAATTATTATTGAAATTTCATCAGATTAAAGGTGATCTTCTTTCACTTATACTAGTAAATTTCCTTTTACATTATATATTGAAATGAACAAATATAGTTGGATTTGGGTTTGATTTTCATGAAGCCCTAATTCATTCATGGCTCTATATTATTGAAATCAACTAGACAGTACAATTATTATCATGTCAATTCCTTACCAGGGAAATAGTCAAAGATATTCAATTTCAAAATTTAATTTTCACAAAGAATATATAATAAATTCTAACAAAAAAATGTTGCAATGAAGACATAATTGTAACCCAATAAATAAAAATGCACACAAGTAAGTTTTGAAAAGAAATTCTAAAGGATATTATTTTCTCATAGTTTTTAGAAGAAATTGTAGAATTTCTTAGATTTTTTTTCTTATTTATAATTTATAAGTTATTTAATCTACTACATTATGTTATCATTACTTTACATTTAGTCATAGCATTGCTTTACATTTAGTCCCTATGGGACATATCACTTATTCCTAAGATCATTTAAAAAATATAATTTTGAAAATTATAGTTCACCTTCAATGTGGTAAAATGTTATAACACAAAAAATAAAAA
Source organism: Cunninghamia lanceolata (assembly GCA_027924645.1). Taxonomy (NCBI): domain Eukaryota; kingdom Viridiplantae; phylum Streptophyta; class Pinopsida; order Cupressales; family Cupressaceae; genus Cunninghamia; species Cunninghamia lanceolata. The sequence continues at coordinate 2,653,580 of BSBN01000959.1, forward strand.
GTGCAATAATTAACTTTCTTTTTTTCAATAAAACTATAAGTAATTTGTCTATATTCTATATATCCAACAAATGAATTGAATCCCTTATTGATTTTTATATAACCCCCCATAAAAACAAATGCATATTTAATCATATCATTATTTTAAAAATAATCATCTGAAAGTAGAATAGATTTATGTACTACAACTTATATCTAAAATTATGCACATAAGGCATAATTATATTTTTCAAACAAAAAAAAAATTCTAAAGGAAATTTAGATAATTTTCATCATAGTTTCTACTACCTCATATTCTATTTCTATTATATGCAAAACAGTTTGTGGAAATGAAAATTATAGCCCACTATTCATTTTTAATATAGGATTGCAACATAAGGTTGCATCAAATCATTTTCAATATAGGTCGGGCAAATCTTTTAGATAGATGTATTTAAGATATATATGCTAGTTTTATAAATGACACATATATTAGATAGTTTTGATATTTTATATAAAACCAAAACATATTTATTACACTTGTTAACAAATATATTTATGATTTTTTATATGACATTTAGAAGTTCTTAGATCCATCTTAATCAACATTTGATCATCTGTTAATTTACATATAGAATAATTATTAACAATGTATAATATAAATATATTGCAAAACTAAATCTTATAACCACAAATACTATATCAACAATAAGACTTCCCCTTACCTAATTATAAAACAATCTATAAGTTAAAGAAAAAAGGTTTGGACACTCTTGTGAATGCTTCCCCCTCTTACCTAATTATAAAGCAATCTAATAAGTTAAAAGGAAAAAGGTTTGGACACTCTTGTGAATGGTAAGCTTGGGAATATCTTAATACCCTTATACCGAGAAACTCAAAATTATTTTTTGTGAATTCTGATATCATAGCTCGAAAACCCTAGTTCCATACCTGAGAGTCGTTTTAATGTAAAAATAGGAAACATAGAAAAATCTACTGGCTAGGGTTTCATCGCTGTTAAAGAATCTGCAATATTGGTGTTGAGGAGGAGGCAATTTCACTCGGCAGTGGATAGAGTGGTGTTCCTGAAGCACCGACACAAAAGTTGGTATTGTACTAAAAATCACACAATATATGATTTTTTTAGTCTAATATCAAACTCACCAAAAATACAACTCACAGACCAAATATCAACAGGTGTGGAATAGTAGGTTGAATCAAGCAATACCTATGGAGACTTGTACCACAGAGTAACAATCTGCAAGAATACAGATAAAGATCTAGTAAGGATATCTATCAACAATTAATACTTAAAAATGAAATAGATAAAATACAAAGGGAGTGGAATCCAGTTTTAAGATGAAAGACCTCATGGGTGTAACTCATTAGAAGCACAATAAAAGCTCTCCCAAGTCCAAGATCTCCAACATTGAGCAAACCCTTGTTCTTTCCTCCAATAGGTTCTATGGTTTTAAATCTCTGGACAAAATCACATACCACTAAAGACCAACATCAAAGAAACCATCTACCAATCATTTTTTGTGATTCAATTATCTGGGCTTACACAACTAGGTGAATTTCACTCGTAAACAAATGGTTCTTGACAGACCAAGATAAATCAAGAAACCCAAAAAACAAGTCTAAAACCTATAAGATATAAACATACAAATGATAGACACACGTGTGCACACCAAACATTACCTGTGCATCACTCCATGGCTGTGGTAATGAGCGACTCCTTTGCACAGCTGATACATGAAACTCTGTAATAAACAATTAATACACAGATAGTAATTAGTGGCTTCTCTTCCTATAATACTGCCATATAGTACAGATAGGTTTAGTGAATTATGTACTTGGATCAATTTGTGGGGAAGGGGATTAACATTGGCACCTCGTCGGTTACAATCCATGAATTTATTTAGAACTGTGTCAAGGTATTCAAAGACCAAGTACAAAAGTGGTTTGCCCTTTTTTTCGACATGCTCCACACAAAGTAACCTGAAAATCCAATTCCGTCATCACATAGAATAGTAGAAAGAGAAACCCCAAACATGATAATTTATTCTGCATTAGTCATTTTTCATGAATCACAAAGCAATACATCTTTGAAATTAAAAACCTAGAAAGAAAAAAGACCCCGCTTAATCAAACCTTGGCATGACACAATAGAATCTCAAACATGTGATGGTACCCCTGATTCACTAGTGTGTTGGCCAAGCTTCATACAGTTAATTGAGGTTCCATTACAAGACTTGTTGATCGTCCTGATCCCAATGACATCAAACATGCAAACAAAGGCATGGGTCCAATGTAGGTTCTGCATGATGTTTTCCTAAGGATATATGTGCATATTGTTAGTGGGTAGAGACATAAAATAACAAAACAAGAGATATATCGAACTGTGTTGTTGCACTGAATTAATTTCATTGCTTTCTTAAAATGGATTACATAACCTCATTTATATAGAGGGATTTGATTGATACAAGAGTATTCTCGAATGATATAGCTGACATATTGAAAATTCTAGAATCGCCAACAATAGCCATCTTAAAATAAACTTCTAGAAACTTCTTGAACATAGCTGGCAAAACTTAAAACCTATAGCCGACAATAGCCATCTTAAAATAAACTTCTAGAAACTTCTTGAACATAGCTGACAAAACTTAAAACCTATAGCTGGTAGAAATTACCAGAATATTCTAACACTCCCCCTTAATTTCTACCACTGATTACATCAATATTTATAATACCCAAATTTTCTCTCAAATACTGAAATTGTTCTTGTGCTAAAGCTTTTGTAAATACGTCTACAAGTTGTTCTTTAGATCTACAATATTGTAGACTAATTTCTCCATTGCTTACCAGCTCCCGAATAAAGCGATATCTAGTATCAATGTGTTTGGTCCTCTTATGAAAAACATGATTCTTTGATAGCACAATGGTGGACTTGTTGTCACAATTGATTGTAGTAGACTCCTCTTGCTCATGCAATAGATCCTTCAAGACTCTTCGCATCCATACAGCTTGACATGTTGCTGATGTACTTGTAACATACTCTGCTTCTGCTAAAGAAAATCACTATAGGTTGTTTCTTTGATACCCATGCTACAACACCTGTTCCAAGATGAAATGCATATCCAGATGTACTCTTTCTATCATCAATATTCCCTACAAAGTCACTATCTGTATATCCAATCAACTAAAAATTATCTGAAGTAGAATACAATATGACATTATTGATAGTTCCTACAATGTACCTTAGTATTCTCTTTCCAGCTTGTCAATGTGAATTCTTAGGTGAATCCATGAATCTAGAAATCAAACTGACTCCATACATTATATCCGGTCTAGTTACTGTAAGATACATCAAACAACCTACTAATTTTCTAAATATAGTTGAGTCAAAATCCATCTCATTATCTTCTCTACTTAATTTTGTGCCTGTTGCTACAGGAGTAGAAACTGGACTGCAATTTAACATTCTAAACCTTCTCAATACATCTTTTGCATATTTACTTTGACAGATGAAAATCCCATTATTATTTTGTATGACTTCAATACCAAGAAAATATTTCATCAATCCCAAATTTGTCATCTCAAATTCTTTTGTCATTGCAGATTTAAACATGTCTATAGAAATATTTCCTGTAAAGATCAAATCATCAACATATAAGCAAACAATTAAAATCTGACCTTGCTCATTAACTTTGGTGTATAGAGTAGGCTCTCTAGTACTTTTGCTGAATCCATTCTTTATCATGTATGAATTGCTGTACCATGCTCTTGGTGCTTACTTTAATCCATAAAGTGCCTTCTTCAACCTGTAAACCTTGTGTTCATTTCCTTTTACTTCAAATCCTAGTGGCTGTTGCACATAAACTTCTTCTTCTAAATAACCATTCAAGAAAGTTGATTTAACATCCATTTGGTAAATCTTCCAATTGTTTTGAGCTGCAATAGCAAGTACCATTCTAATAGTATCAAATCTTGCTATGGGAGAAAATGTTTCATTGTGATCAATTCCATATTCTTGTGAATATCCTTTAGCTACTAATCTTGCCTTATACTTCTCAGCTTCTCCATTTGCCTTATACTTAGTTTTATAAACCCATTTCACACCTATGCACTCTTTGTCCTTAGGCAAATCAACTAGATCCCATGTATCATTTTTCTCAATAAATTCCATTTCATCATTTATTGCATTAATCCAATGTTCTTCCTTAATTGCCTCTTCAAAATATATAGGATCTTGTGCAAATAAAGCAAAGTTTAATTGCAATTCTATCATATCTCCTTGATCATAAATTTCTTGCAAACTTCTTGTTTTCTTGCTTTTAAGCCTTGGTCTTAATGATGCAAGTGTAGGATTTGAGTAATTACTTACTTGTGGACTTGATGAATCTCCTTGCTCAACTTGCCTTTGTGAGTTTTCTCCTTGTGGACTTATTGATGGTGTTCTTCCTTGCTCATTTGATTGTTCTCCTTGACCTTTTTCTTCTTGTTCTTCATATGGTATTGCTATTGTACCTGTAATTGTCTTGTCTATATTGCCATCCCAAAATTCTTCCTCTTTGAATATAACATCTCTACTTACAATGACTTTCTTGGTTATAGGATTAAACAACTTATAAGCCTTAGATTGTTCATCATAACCAATAAAGATGCATTTTTCACTCTTATCATCCAACTTACTTCTTGTTTCCTTAGGGACATGTGCAAATGCAATACAACCAAATATTCTGAAATGAGAAACACTATGATGCTTACCACTCCATGCTGCTTGTGGAATCTTGTCCCTTACACTCTTTGTTGGAGACCTATTCAAGATATAAACTGCACAAGCTATAGCTTCAACCCAATACTCAATAGGTAGACTCTTGCCTTTTAACATGCTCTTTGCCATTTCCATTGTTGTTCGATTCTTTCTTTTAGCAACATCATTCTGCTGTGGTGTGTAACTTGTAGTAAACTTTTTCTTTATTCCATTATACCTGCAATAATCCAAAAATTCATTTGACTTGTATTCTCCTCCTCTATCCGATCTCAATACCTTGATGGATAGGCCACTTTGTTTCTCGACCAATGCTTTGAACTCCTTAAACTTTCCAAGTGTCTCAAATTTATATTTCAGAAAATAAACCCATGTTTTTCTACTATAATCATCAATGAATGTTAAAAAATAAATGCTCCCCCTATTGATGGTGTTTGCATTGGACCACATAAATCTGTATGCATGATTTCTAAAGGTGCCCATGCTCTATATGCCAATTCTTTTGGAAAAAAGTTTCTATGTTGCTTAGCCAAAATACAATTTTCACATGAACTTAATGGTGCTTCAATAGGGGGTAAACCTCTTACCATTTCCTTTCTTTTCAATAAACACAATCCTTTGAAATTTAGATGACCATACCTTAAATGCCATACCCATGCTTGATCTTGACTTGATGCCTTGAAACTTGCTGCAATCTCCTCTATCTTTTCATTTTTCATGTGAAGTGGGAACATCCTGTTATTGTCATTTCAACTCTTGCAATCACCAAATTACTAGGAGTGTCAAGTATAGTGCACACATTATTTTTAAAAACAACTTTATAACCCTTTTGAGTAAGTTGTCCCACACTTATGAGATTATGCTTCAAACTAGGTACAAAATAAACATCAAGAATGGTCTTCTTACCAAGCTTTATTATCACATTAATTGCACCTTTGCCCATGACTTCAACTATGTTATCATTACCCAATTTAATTTCTAATTTCACTGAAGTATCCAAACTTTCAAATAAATCTTTATTTCCTGTCATGTGATTACTGCAACCACTATCTAGAAACCAAATGTTTCTTGAACTTTCTTGAGCTACATGGCATGTAATAAATAATGTTTCAGAACTACTTTCAGAAAAATTTGCATTTTGTTTTCCCATATCTACTTGTTTCTTTCGACATTCATTTGCCAAGTGACCATACTTCTTGCAATAATAACATTAAACATTTGATTTGTCATACCTTTGTGATGCCTGATTGCTATTGCGTCTCCTTGAATTGAAACTTTGATTTTTCCTACCTCTTGGATCTGGACTCCTTCTTTCTTCTCTTTGGTAATTACTTCTTCGTCTTCCTCTTCCTCTGAATCCTAAATTTCCTCTTCCTCTACCTCTGCCAAATGACATTTGTGTTTTGAATGCATTCTCCAATGACGTATTATTATTCTTGTCCAACCTATACTCATAATTTTTTAAGGCACCAAACAACTCATCTATTGAATATTTTGGCAAATCCTTAGTTTCCTCAATCGTCACCACAATAGTATCAAATTTAGTATGCAAACTTCTTAAAATCTTCTCTACAACCTTTTGATCTATTAGTTCATCACCATTCATCCTTATTTGATTAACCAAATCCATGACACGAGTTGAAAAATGATCTACTGAATCAGAATCTTTCATTTGCATATTTTCAAATTCTCTCCTAAGCATTTGTAATTTGGCAAGTTTTACCTTACTTGTACCTTGATAAGTCGTTTCTAGAATGTCCCATGCTTGCTTGGCTGTAGTGGCTAGCTTAATCCTTCCAAGAACTAAATCATCCAATCCTTGTGCAATGATCTGCAAAGCCCCTTTAGTCTTTTGCCTATTTTTATCAAGCTTTTTCTTATCATCTAGACTCAATGTAGACTCATCTGGTGGTTCAGTATAACTTTTTCAAATATTTCTAATAACTCATGTGAAGCAAGTGCCAATTTCATTTTGTATGACCAATTATCATAATTTTTACCAAAAAATATTGGAATTATAGGTTGCAGAATACCTGATGCCATGACTTCAATCTGGTCTGCTACAGCAGATTGGATTCAAAAAATTGTTTACTTTGATTAGCTCCAGTAGCTTCGCATCTCCACTCTTTCTTGGCTGTAAATAACCCTGGAAGTGTCTTAAAAAATCTCCTTCAAAAATTAGGGTTTAGGGTTTTTCATACTGTATGTGGCTGCAACTCCTTTTTGCAATCTTCAGTGACTCTTCTTTCAGTAGTGATCTGAAAAAACTCCAGCAATTCTGTATTACTTTGGTGCCTCCTTCACTATTGGCAATCTTAAAGACTTGATAAGATGTGCGTCTCCTTATGGGGGCTGGTTCACTATGCTATGACTTGTCCTTTTTCACCCGATTGGATCAAATCTACCATGATAGATCTCTTTTTTATTATCTTTTTCACACAATCTTGGCATCACTCTAAATTTGCTTTGGCTTCTTTCACCAACGATTGCAGGCTTCTATTTTGATTTCTGAATTTTGCTTCCTGCATTCAGATCACAGTTGGAACCCACGATTTTATTTCAGCCTGCTCAGAAGACCTCGCTCTGATACCACCTATTAGTGGGCAGAGACAGAAAATAACAAAACAAGAGATATATCGTATTGTGCTGCTGCACTGAATTAATTTCATTGCTTTCTTAAAATGGATTACATAACCTCATTTATATAGAGGGATTTGATTGATACAAGAGTATTCTGGAATGATATAGCTGACATATTGAAAATTCTAGAATTGCTAAAAATAGCCATCTTAAAATAAACTTTTAGAAACTTCTTGAACATAGCTGACAAAACTTAAAACCTACAGCTGGTAGAAATTACCAAAATATTCTAACACATATGTCATGCTGAGAGTGAGCATAAATGAAACAAATGCCCATTTCACTAGTTTCATATGTGCTGAGAGAGAATTTTTCAAAGATTATTTGCATCAACCAAGGTTTCATTACAGGGGCGATCTAATTATCTAATCCACCTAAATGATATGCGTTACATATGTATGAGGCTTGATGCAAGCCCCAACTAACATCCAAGCCTAGGGATGACTAGATTAATATTCTGTGAGGCATTAGAAAAGAACAAATACCCATTTTCACTGGTTCAGTGGCATGTTTGTAAGATTTCATACGCCAACCACGGAGATGGAATGTCAGCATAACGATAGCTACAAGTCCAAGATGACATTTAAACCTACAGATGCCTATACTAATGTTTTATAAACATCAACAAAAAGAAACACATTATAGTTTACAATTGGCAGTAACAGAGTAAGAGAGTCTCCTGCTTGAAAAGAAACACAAACACCCATTTGAAAAATAATTAGGTAATTAAAAAAGAAAAAGGTGACATTGCCATACCTGACCATAACAAAATCCCAATGAATATCGATCTGAAATTTATTAAAGCAAAGAAATAGGAATAGAGCACGACATCCTTGCTTTACCACCCCCACACACACAAATGAGTTCAAAAGACACACACATTCATTCAAAAGACAGAGATAGTAGCAAAGTTTTCTTACAATTGTGGGCATGAGTTTTCTCAGTCCATTAGTTTTCTTACAATTGTCCTGCTTCCTTGAAATCAACTTTTTTTTGTCATGATCCAACTCAATCTGGTACACCATTTGAAAATAACAGGAGAAATTTCTAGGGTAGGATTTAACTCAATCTCATAGAAACACCCTTTTGGAATTTAAAAGGGTCGAGTTTAAACTCTTTCCCCTCCTCCCCAAGAGAAAAAGCCATTGCTGCTCATTTTGAGTGTCAACCAAACTCCTAAATTCTAATTGAAAGCAGTAAGAGCAATGGTAGAATAGCAGTTTGGCTTTCTTTGTATGACCCAACAATTGTAGAGAAGGAAATTTTGACAGGACTCTATTGCTTTCAAAAGTGCATCTGATATTAAAGTCTTTTCCCTCCCAAAGAACATATTATAACCCAAAAGAAAATCCATAGAATGGCATAATTGGTGGACTAACCTGACAATGTAAATGCTGGTAGAGAGCATCTAAAGAAAAGAGACTTCACAAAGTGTAGTGGGAGGTATTCATTCTTCATCCATCTCAAGGTGAGTCTTCCTGAAAGCAACAAGTCGTCCCGTGCTCTTATCTTTGGCCTTGTACACTTTCCCATATGTGCCCTCTCCCACCTTCTCAAGTTTCTCATACTTCTCCATGCCCATCTCAATGCATGTGAAGGCAGGTGCCTGCTCTTCTTGTAGTCCGTTCATGGTTTCCCATCTCCTGACCCAGTTATATAGATAGGGGCTACCTTTGAATTCTAGATTTCTGTCTCGGTACGTGTAGAATTGTAGGGCTCCAACTTACGTTTTGATGGAATACACCGAGGGCTTTGGGAGGTAGAAGCAGTTGTAGGGGAGTTTTGATCCATCTAGTTCTGAGCCGTAGTAGTATGGGAGACCCAGAGTGACATTGGCTGTCAATACCACTGGTATTGAAGGTATGCATGGATTGTTAGGTCTAGATTAGATTTGTGGGTTTTATCAAAATAGGAGTATAATATCCAATTTCCTCCACTTGTGAGACCAATAATGGTAGAAGCATTAAATTTTAGGCTCAAGATTGTGGCGTGTGAGTAGAGGATTCTACACACAAGACTGTTTTTATAGGGTATAGCTTTCATTGTATATTTCTCAGAGCTGGCAAAAGAAATTTAAGACAGGCATGTCCTGTCAATTAATGCCAAGCTACTTAATCTTCTAGATGCTGTAATATCATATCATCACCCTGCAAGTTTCAAACCGCATTCATTGAGATATTTATGGCATGTGCGAGGACTTACCATATTTCAAATGTTAAAGAATTTTAAAATCAAAAGTTTTGACGTGACAATCAGATATTAATTAATTTATTTTGTTTTTTTGTAATTTATGGTATAATTTTTAAAAAGATCAATGGACAAGATTGATTTCATGGTAGTCTTTTTAATTTAGACCATTGTATATAATTCATCATGTGCTTCTCACATAAGGAACGCTTATCAGCGTAATAATAAAACTAGCAATTGGACCATAGGTTCAATGGGCACGCTGATAATTTTTTCCATGCAAGGTTCTCCCCAAAAGAGTATTGTCTTATCTTTCATACTTCTTTGCTAACTACTTTATTATGACACTCATCTTTGCTCTATAAACCCCCCCAAAATACATTAGAATACTATAAACCCCCCTCAAACTACATTAGAATACATACACCGCAAATAAAAATGTGAAATAAATCTATAAGTAACTTGGCTTTGTTCTATATACACAGTAAATTAATTAAATTCCTTATTCATTTTTATATAATCCCCTATATGTTTGTGTAAGCTTGCCTATGATTTCTATTAACTTACCTCTAAAATTTTCAAGTCACACATGTTTGTAAAACTGCCTATGAGATCTATTGACTTACCTTTGAAATATTCAAAGTATAGCTATTTGTGAGAGATTGTATAAAAACAATAAGCAAGTCTCTATTCTATATTGAACTTGTAGAGTTAAAATATAGAAATATAGGGCCTAATGTATATTTGTTAGTACCTAGTTCACACTTATTTAGTTATTAATCTATTTATTGTAAACCAATCAAAAGACATGATTATTTTTCTTGTCAGGTAAATTTGATTTAAATTTGTACTTTTCCTATGTCAACATATATTTGGTCATTGGCTGAAAAAAAATTACTATAGGAGAGTGCAACAAAAAGCTATAAATGCAGAGAGAATTTTGGTTTGAGGGGAGGATGTGGCCAGTAAATAAATTATGAACACAAATTTTGTCTCCCACTAGTTAAGTCATGCCCAAATAGATGGCCATAATTATGGGAGGGAAGAATCATTATGAATTTAATTTTTTGCTTCATTAGCTACTTTTTGTCAAATGGACAAAGTTATAATAATAATAATACTATTAAAAATATAGGGTTCTACACATTTTATTTTATGAAATTAAATTATTTTTGGGATTTTAATTTTATTTACTCAAGAGTTAAAAATCTAGTATTTCAATTTTATTTATTAAAAAGTTAAAAATCTACAGTATCATAAAAAATATTTCGTTATTTCATTTTTTATTTTATTCTTCAAACATACAATATTTTAATGCATTTTAAATTATGATAGTATTAATATTATTACATTTTAATATCTTAAGCAGACATTTCAAATCTCTATACACTCAACTAGGGCTAGGGCTCTCCACATAATACAAATATGCAGGCTTTGTAAAGTTTAGTTTTATAGTTGAGGAAATATTTGTGTTATTTAATAGACTTTGTAAAGTTTAGTTTTATAACTAAGTAAATATTTTAGTGCTATTTTATTTTTACCAAATTAAATTATTTTTGAGATTTCAATTTTATTTACCGAAGACATTTCAAAATGAGTTCACATAAATTTTTCCTTATAAATTTAGTTATGAAAATATACAAATTTGAAATGATAAACAATTCTTTATCTTTAGAAAAAATCATTACTAAATCACAATATTAGATTAATTAAAATAATTAAAATCATGTTCTCTAAAATTACTTACTACTATTACTTAAACAAAAAAAATTAAGTGACTAAGATAAAATACTATAGTTATCTAAATATGAATATGTATTGTTATTATATTGTGTAATTATTCTTCAAACTTACAATATTTTAATGCATTTTAAATTGTAATAGTATTCAATATTATTACATTGTAATATCTTAGACAGACATTTCAAATCTCTCCACACCCAACTAGGGTTAGGGTTCTACACATTTTATTTTATGAAATTAGATTATTTTTGGGATTTCAATTTTATTTACTCAAGAGTAAAAAATCTAGGATTTCAATTTTATTTAAGTAAATAGTTTTATAGTTAAGGAAATATTTTAATCCTATTTTATTTTTATCAAATTAGATTATTTTTGAGATTTCAATTTTATTACCCAAGACATTTCAACACTCTTCAAAAATTAATTTTTCAATTATTGGAATGCAATTTGTCTATACAACCAATACCTAATCAACAAAAAAATTACAACTAAACAAATACTATATACAACCAATAGCTAATCAACAAAAAAAAATTACAACTAAACAAATACTATAATAACAACACTACAAGGCAGGTACTGGCCACTATATGGCACTTGTTTTTAAATCTATTAGTGCTATTGTTGTATTTTTTATTCCTATGCTAATTGACTAAAACATTGATATATGGAAAGTATATTTCTATACTTTTGAAAATGATTTGGAATCTATTGGCTTTCTTCATTTCACAGTTACAATATGGAAATTATATTTCAAAAATTTTGAAAATGATTTGGAATGTATTCAATTTCTTCAATATATAGTTACAAAACTTTGAACAAAGTTTATATTCCAATATAAAAAAACCCTATTAGATTTGTTAATTATATTTATGTATTTTTGAAATGATTTGGAATCTATTCAATTTCTTCAATATACAATTACAAAATTTTGAAAAGTTCAACTTCAATTAGGAAAAAAAGATTCAATTCAATTACAATATGGCAAATTAAATTTGTTTTATGAGAATTGAAGAGTAACAAAAGTCATAGGTATAATTCCTTTCTTTCAATTTTTGGAGTTCATAGCATATTTTGGTTTGGCCATAGTGCCATCAACAATATCCCAAAGATCTCTTTCAATTAGTAACAACTATGTAGTCTAAATTTGTCGCATATGGAAGTCCTTTTCATCAAACTTGTCAAGTAGGCTTAATTTCTCTATTTTAATCTTACAAAGTTTGATGGACATCAGTTTCAACCAAAAATGCATTCTTATACTAAACTGTATCTTCAATTTGAAGTTTGACACAATATTTTCCTTGTATCACCTTACAAAACATTAAAATATATTTCAATTTTTTAGAGATTTGAAATTTAATATTTTTATCTCCAATTACAAAATCTTATCACTTCAATACAAAATAATATCCTCTAAAAACTGTATTTTATTTTTACCATCTTCTTTCTATACGTATATTATTTTAAAGTCTTTTAAATTTTAATGAAAAAACAACAATAAAACATTTTATACGTTTACCCTAAACTTGCCTTTGCCGCATAGCCTTCAAGATTGATAAAAGGAAAGTTTTTGTTTTTGTTCTCTCGGTGGCTAGAAATGACATTAGTAGTATCTAGTTGTTTAAAAGCCTCAAGTGATGTTGGTGGTGGTTGTTCAAACACCTCAAATGATATTGTTCAAAACCATTAGAATCTATTCAAACACCTCTTGCTATTGAATATTCCAATGCCCAAAATGTATGAAATTGTCATCTCTATAAACGAGAGAAAACTGTTGTTCCCATCTCTTGCCCTGTTTAGATAGAAAAATTAAAAAACTTAAAGAATAAACCTTATCAAACTTTAAAATAAAAAAAATCTAAAACCAACCCAATTCCAGAGCTGACCTAAAATCTCCTATTTCAACAAACTTTCCTATCACTTCAACATTTCCAGCATACTTCCAATTTATGCCAATATAGAAGTTTTGGAACAGGGTATGGGTATCCATTGAAGCATAATGGAAAGGGGACTTTCGTCAGATGTTGCAAATGCCCTAGTAGAGATGTATAAAAATGTGGGATTATTCATGTGGCACTAAACTGTTTGATAAAATGCCTCAAATGAACGTGGTCTCATGGACGACAATGATTGTAGGATATATAAACAAAATGGTGATCTTGAGGAAGCTTGAAAACTTTTCAAAGAAATGCCTCAAAGGGATGTGGTCTCAAGGAATGTAATAATTGCAGGATATGCACTCAGTGGAATTGTTGAGCAAATGCGATTCACAGGTGTAAAGCCAGTCTCCACAACTTTTGTCAGCATCCTCCCGGGCATGCCAAAATGGGAGCTTTAGAATAGGGTATGTACATCAACCAAAACATAATGGAACAACTCAAACCGTCGATCTCCCATGCCGACTATATAGGAGCTCACTTATTTTCAGAGGGGAGCGCCTGGGAAATGCCTATCACGTAATAATAATATCTATTTAAAAATAATAATAATCCCTAATCCATCTGGCATGCACTAAAGCAGCTCAAATAACCGGGCAATCTAAGGTGCAGATTTATTCCACAGATCTCGGATGTGCATCTTAAAATAATAGCAATGCGAATGAATTTGAAGGTAAACATGAGCCATCTATGCTTATTAAATCGATGATAAAATGGTAGTGTTCTTTCCTGGTTGGACATACAATGTCACATCCAGTATGACGCATCGTTGGTAAACTGTAGGATCTGATAAAATCAGTGGTCAATTGCAAATTGGATGGAGACGATCTTTTGCATCGTAGTCTTTTTAATCTCTACCATTCAATTATATAAATCAGGTAGTACTGCTCACTACAAACGCTTATCAGCCTAAATATATATTTCTAAATACCTGGCAAAATATTTGGCTTCTATATCATCCCTATATTACTAAAACATCCCCACGCTTTGATTGTTTTGGTATAAATTGCACCAGTAATTTAGCATTGCTTAAGAAATTGAAAAGAAATCTTCAGGACATATAAATCGGAGCACTTAGGCATTGGTTCTATGGAGGGGATTAGCCAAAATTTATGAGCTCACAAAAGAGCCTCTCTTCTTTAGGTAATAATGTTCATACAATCTTTTGTTTAAAATGTCTGTGTAAAGATAAAAAGTGTATATTTTGTAATTTTATCTTTCATTTTATACTTATTTTATGTGGGTGTCCTAAGTGTATAGTTTTAATTTTAGTGTATAAATTTGATCAATTGGGTGTTTCCAATGACTTCAAAGTTCAAATTGATTTTCAAAACCAAAATCTAACTCCTGCTCAAACATATCCTACATCCTAGAATATCAATTCCTCTAATAGATTAAAAAATGTAGGTGTGACCTTGACTTAGTTCAAGGTTATATGTTCAAGATTACCCTACTTTTTTCAAAATCCAAATTTAATGTAGGCCCTAGGAAGACTTAAATCCAACTAGTTATTATATGTTGATTCTCGACCCAAAATTTTCAAATTATATGTCTATAACATGTATAAAAGGACATCATTCCTAGGTTTTTTGGATCATTAATTATCATCCAAAAAATCACCCTTTGTCATCTAGAATAACTCGCTACTGGAATAATTTGTGCCACTTAGAATCAATCATCCCCTATCATAATACTATTTTGCATAAGCTATTCTTATTACATTGGTCTTTTTATCCATAAACTTTGAAACCCTAGTTCTTGCACTAGGTCATTACATCACCCATTACTCTTTGTTCAAGTCTCGAGTTATAATCATCATAGTCACATCATTTGCATTTACTACTTATTATCTCCCAAATTTATCAAAATCATTAAATCAATCAATGAGGCTTGACTAAATTACAAGCAAAGAACAAGTTGATTTGTCATCCCTAACATAGCAAGTTCTAATGTTGTTCTTCACCACCACCAAGTTTTCCACTGCAAGTGTAAGTGCAGGTGATTTATGGTAGCCATTGAATTTCTAAGGATCATGTGTTCAAGATTGTACTAGAAGTTCAATATTGCACCATTTAGGTGAAAACCATAGATGTGGGATCAAGGTCGCACATGCAAGACTGACACAATTTCACACACAATTTTAGATTTTACAAAGCATAGTCCCCTCAATTTGTTTGTCTCGTCCATTTTTAGATTTTGAGTATCAATCGTCTATTACAATCTTTTTAGTCTTATCTTCTCCAACACCTAGATATGCATTTACTTTAGTTGTTTCATTCATGTTGCACATCTGATCAAGTACATATTTTTGCCTCAACTCATATATCTATGTTCATTCATTTATTATCACTTATTTGCATTTAATTCACCTAAATATTTTATGTAAGGGGTGTTTTATTTCCTTACAAATGGAAGTAAAGAATTTTACATGAAAAATGATAACAACCATATGCAAACAAAAATTAGAATTTAAAAAGAATGGCATGCAAGCTACCACATAAACATAAAAATTCATAAGCTAGTGGATAAAACTTTATCGCCCCCTCCTCATTGTTCAACACTAGCATAAAGTTTAGAATTAATTATGTAGGGCTCCTATTTTTTCAAAGAAAATTTTATTAAATAACCATGTAGCTACATCTTTTTAATTCCATGAGATTGTCCTTGGAGTAAATATAGGAGCTCAAGCCCCTTTGACTGCATCATTAGGACAAAGAAAATAAGGCTCTCAATTTGTTGGATAGCCCTTGGGTGTGTGTGTTATTTGTGGGGATGGTCACTTTTTAGTTAGTTGTTAATATACTAATATAGCTATATTTAAAATATATATCTAAAGTACACTGAGAAGTATCCATCTCGAGGCATCCTTTAATCAATTTATTTTAAATTATAATTGTAATTATTATATACTTTAATAATTTTAAATCATAATAAAGTAGTATAATATTAGTAAACATTATAATAATGTATTTATATTATTGTTTTATTATAAATGTTTATTATTTTACGCATAAATACTTTCATATTTTAAATCAGAATAATAAATTTAAATTAGAATAATTATTTTAAAGTTTCCTAACATATTTAATTCCTAAAATTAAGGACATGATTTTGTGATAATAAAAATTAAAATTATTTTGTTGATGGGGAGGAGGTCCCCCTTGTGACCTCCACGAATAAAAAAAAAAATTATTTTAAGGTTTCATAACATATTTAATTTTTAAATTTAATGACATGATTGTGTGATAATTAAAATTAAAAAAACAATATCAACATTTGTACAATTAGAATAACATTTATAAATAATATTATATTATTATAAATTAAATATATTATAATATTATTTTATTTATTTATAATAATTAAATTTTTTTTTTTTTTTTGATAAATCATGGGTGATCAAGTCACCTTCTATTATATTGAAAGGAGAATTACAAAGGAGGCAGCCTGAAGAAGAAAATGGCTATGCCCAGTAGATAAGAAGAAAGATCAACTAACAGAAACAATGTATATAACATAAAAAAAAAAGAGCCCAAAAAAAACATCAAAACGAAAAGGCTCAAGAGTTGCAACTACCAAAAGAACTATCATCACCAACACGATCCACTTTGTCATCAATAGCATTTGAAGGACTAACTTCAGGGGGCAGAGGAGGCAGAAGAGGGTGTAGAGAGCTTCTTCCTCCGCGTGTTTCATAAGGTGTTATATATTATATTTAGAATTAGAGTTAGAGATTAAAATTAGGGTTAGGGTTAGTGTTACAATTAATCTAATAATTAATCTATTTATTATTGTAGACACCTAAAAATGTCTTAACCCTTCAACCACCCTTTGACATCTTCACATCACTAACTATCACATCCAATTAATTAAATAAATTCATTTTATTTAATTAATTTATCCCTAATCTTCTACCCTTAGCCATTTATCCATCCTTTTTGATCAATTAATTCATGTAATGTATCACTATACCTTATAACTATATCCTCATTGAATAAATAAATATTCTCAATATTTATTTAGTTAATTTCTCCTACTCCTAAACCTAATTAATTAGATAAATTATGCTTATCTAATTAATCTGCCCTACTAATCACCCTAAACCTAGCCTAGTTGATTAAATAACAATTATTTAATTAGTTACCCTAGCCTACATGACCCCTAGACCTAGATTAGTTAAATAAATCCTTATTTAATTAATTTTAACCCTCCATTAACCCATCTACTAATTTTCTATAGCCATATTAATTAAGTTAAACACTTAATTAATATGGTCAAACCTTGGTTAACCCATCCTCCCACACACTTTGAATAAAAATCATTTTTTTAATTCAAAAGATCACATCTTCCTTACAAATGTAAGAACCCATAAGTGTACATATGTCCTTGACCTTCACACTTCCACATAAAGTTGAAGTTTTAATTCAACACTCCCCCATAAAATGAATTTTTAATTTACATCTAACTTGTCATATCCAACTCTTCCCCCAAAATAAATTTTTAATTCATTTTAATTCTCATCACCCTTCCCCATGTGAATTTAAAATTTACAAATAATGGGAGCCATCCAATCTTATTGATCAAATCTTAGCCTTTGATCTCTCTTATCCAACCCTCTTACAACTCCAATCCAAACCCTAATCTTCAAGCATTCCTAGTCATTGATCTAAACTTTCAATCCTCACCCTCCATCATTTTACCAAAAATCTATAAATAGAGCCCTCATCTAATCCATTTTAATAACTTCTTCTTGCATCAAAACTATGGCCAATTTTCGATCAAATCTTCTCATCATACCATCATAATGCCAAAATCATTCTAGCCTCTCTATCCATATCCAATCCCCATCCAAATCCTTATCAAATCCATCTTAAATCTTCATCATATTGTGTTGAAAGAATATGAGCAATCCACATTTCAACTATCAACTTGGGTAAAGCTAGGAGCTCTTTGGGTGCAAGCTCCTCCACCTTATTAAGGAGAAGGAAGATCTTGAGGTATAACTTGGTGTTTTATTGCATTTTAGTTGTGTCTCTAACCTCTAAGATTTCTCTTGTCTTTATTTGGCATGCCCAGTGGGACCCCACGGTCCCTATCTAATCTTCTTTGCTGGAGTTTTTGCAAGAAAATGTGTTTTGCAGGGTTTTGGCACTAAAACCCCTCAGTTTGGCGCTATCTACTCCTGGATTAATGCTATTTCTTAGATTTGTGGTGCCATTTCCCTCTGTTTTGGCACCATTCTTCATCAACACCCTTGAACTTTTCTTAGGCCCATAACAAATTTTTATTGCATTTTTAGGGGTTTTAGTGGTTTTTTGTATTTTGCTCTCTGTTTTAACAGAAACATCATAGATAGAGAGGGTCATAATGCTAAAATTCCTTTAGGGTGTTTGAAATAGATTTTTATACTAAACCTACAATCATTTTTCCTTCATAACACATATTTTCTGGTTTTCATCTGATCCTTGGTGGTTGTTGACAGAGAAAGAAGACATACTACCTCTTTGGACTTGTTTATGTGAAGCTAACATCTTGTTGAAAGGTTTTTGAAGGACTGTGTCATTTTGGTGCTATATACACATAGTTTGGTGCCATCCTCTAGTCTAGCAGTAAGGTAAGACAAGTAAAACCTTTGTTTAGCACCATCCAGTCATCCTTTGGCGTCATCTTCTCCTTTGGTGCCATCTTCTCCTTTAGCACCATCCTTTGCTTTGGTGCTATCTTCCAAATCTTTGGTGCCATTCTCTGCTTTGGTGCTATCTTCCAAATCTTTGGCACCATCTTCTATTTTGGTGCCATTTATCTCTATTTTGGCACCATTTCTATATCATTTTCTCAGGATCTGTGCAGGTTGCTAACACATTTTGTAGGGAAAAAGAATGCTAGCCAAAGAACAAAATCCAAACTACTAACATGTTTCCTTGCAGGATTTCCACTTTTGTGTGTGTCTTTGCATGCTTAAACTTAGGAACATCTCAATTTGGTGCTTAAAAAGAACATAGATTTGTTTGACATGTTTGGTGCACTTGCATGTCATTATCAAGTAGATCCCAAGGGATAGAATCAAAGTATCCTCTCCCCTTGCCTTCATAAGGATCTTGAGTGAAGAGAAATGGTTCTATTCTCTTCTTTTTTCATTTTTTTAGGAAAGAGCCTGCCTTGGTGGGAAAAGAGGTACTCACCCTGAGAGACGACTCTAAGCGGTACTTTCATTAAAAGCCAAGTCTAACCGGTATTAGCACTTACTGTATAGTGCTAGTTTGAATGGAGGCGTACCTTATGTATATGAGACTCCTAGTAGGACTGGTTAAAGCTTTAAGTAGCTTGTTAGACACTCGTAACATGTCGGTCCCCCGAATGTTCCCCCACTAAACACCTTAAAGTAGAAGCCTACCCTTTTTAACTCCTTGGCGCCTTTGACCTTAGGTAGGCTAAGCATTGTTTTCAAGTGTATTCGATTGTGTTTAGACCAATGGAAATTTAGCCTTGAGGGGCTATTGAACATACACATAACACTTATACTTCCTATCAAACATTTGGCCATTGTGTTTTCTTGTTTGATTGTTTGTCTACTTGCCAAGAAAAATCAAATTCATCCATCAATCCAACCATTTCCAAAACTTCACAATCTTTCAGCGCCTTCAGTCCTCTATTTAGTGCCATATGTTAATCCTTTAGTGCCATCTACCCATCTTTTAGCGCCATTTCCATCTTTTTTAGTGCCATCTATCTTTTAGCATCATTTCCATATATTTTAGCGCCATCTATCTATCTTTTAGCATCATTTCCCTCTATTTTAGCACCTTCATCTGTTTTGGTGTCATTTTCCTTTGTGTCCAAAAATCAAAAATTTCCATCAAAAACATCAATTTTATAAGCCCATTTAAAAAAAAAATCGGTCGGGGACTACGCCCCCAAACCCCTGTCAGCGGGGGGTCGCATCTGCCCCCCTACAACCCCCTCACATCGAGCTAGGTTTTCCTCTCAACACCGCTAAACCACCCCCTCCATTTATCAAATCCCATCTTTTGAGCTTAATTAATCCCCATCTTTGAGCTTAATCCCATATTATCCTCCTAATCACTCATCCTATCATACCTCTTTCATCTCAACCATCCTAATCAACCTCATCATCCTTAATCGAATTCCTTATCATCATTTTAATCCCATTCCTTCATCCATTTGATCAATTTCATCCAAATCAAATCCAAAATCCAACCAACATCATCCAACTAGAAACAATATTATCCAAACCCTCATCCAAAATCAACCCCAAGTTAATATCATAACATCAATCCAAATCCAAATCCAAATCAACCCAATCTAAAATCAAGACCTTAGTTGATCATTATCAACCTTTATCCAAACTTGCTTGAGATCATTAGTCTATCTCAAGTAAGTCAACCAATCAAATCAAACCAATAAATTTTATTGCTTAAGATTATTAGTCTATCTTAAGTATAGAGAATCATCCATCCTGATGAGTTTAGTTTATGACTCAATTTTGTTAGAATTTGTTATCCATTTTCTATAGTTATCATGGACTTCGGTACCTAGATCTTGATCTTTTTATGATATTTCCTCAAAACCATAAGATATTGGGCATAGGTTATTTCCTATAATCTTTAACGACATTGACATGCTATATGAACTATCTACGTTAATTTTACATGTGGTTAATGAATGTTACCCTAAGATAGTTACAAATATGTAATTATTGTGCGTACTAATATTGTTATGCAAATATAATTAGCAGCCTATAAAATTGAGGAAGATTCTATTAGTTGGTTACTCGCCATCAAAGTCAACAAGATGGTCATTCAAATGTCAAATGGAGGGAAGATAACCACCTTGTAACTGGTCTTAATTACTTGTTGAGCGAATATAGGAGTTGCTGTTGTGCTAGATCTGCGTTAAAGTCAACATGCTTGACCAGATTCCATGCATGCATAACCTCCTCTTCACTTTCTATGCTTTCTCTAAAGTGGTGTCCCCCTATTATGTTGGACTTGACCGCCTTGTTAGGTAGTTGGTTTGCAGCCTTTCTTTCTATAAATAAGACTCAGATGCTCTTTCAAAAGGGTTGATTAATCTAAGGTTGTACTTGCATTATTAAGTTTTTCAGTAATACAATTATGTTGCTCGTTTGTAATCATGTTTTCCAATGCATAAAATGAAGTTATAAGTTCGCATCTCTGAGTTTACATTTGTCTTAAGGGATACTCATCAAAGGGGGCCCACTTGGTGAGCATTCCATCTTTTAGTTTAGTTTTTATTTTCTGTTAAGTAGTTAGTTAGAATCTGGCAACGTACATTCTTATAGCCACTAGAATTCCATTCTGTGTATGTTCCTACAGCCAAAGCAGACAGAGTAGTTTCCTATTTGTTTGCCCAGATTTTCATTTTCTATCATGCACTTCAGTTTAGTATAGTTGTTGATTGATGTTCAACATTTATGTTATTTCTTTCCAAGCAATATACTTTCAGCATTATGTCTTTCTTAGCCGTAGAATGAATGTGGCTACTTTGGAACTCCTAGTGCACATATTGTGCTGACCCATTTCAAGTTTGCGTCCCTAGGTTGACAAGTTAAATGCATCTTCATAGTGATTAAGACAACTATTTAGGTTAGATGCCCAATCTCTGAGTCACAGCTTTATGGGCTTAGTTGTTAAATTATTATAGGAGACCAACATTTTTGGCACCGTTGTCAGGGATGGTGTCAAACTAGGAAGATCTTTGGAATCATTTTTAGTATTATTTCTTACAGAAGTAGTATACCCCTCATTTAGGAAGTAATGACCCACAATCCATTCACAACATTCTTTGTGTGAGTTGGCTGATACTGAGTATATACTGCATGCATAGAAGCAGAAGAAGAGATGCTTTAGTGAGATTCCTTCCTAATGATCTTATTCCTGATGACAGCTTAGTTGAGTATCCAAACTACCTAGCAGAAGAAGCAGAAGTGAATCCTTTTCTTGATGCATTCCCCGATTTGAATAGTTCTGAAACATCCTCTAAAGAACAAGTTGCCCAAAACTTGATTGACAATCCATTTGCTTTGATAATCAGCCAAGTGGCTATGGCTGCCCAAAATAGAACCAATCAACCAACCTTTCCATTTCTTATTGCTCATCAAAATGAAGTAGATAACCTCAAGAACATCCCTACTTCAGTTCTCCCCAAGTTCTATGGACTTGCAACAGAGGACCCAGACACCTTCTTGTTTGAATTTGACATCCTCTGCAGAAGCTATGACTGCTCATAGGCTTAAGTTGTTTCCTACTACCATGAAAGATGTTGTGTTGAGATGGTTTATAGGTCTAGGTAGTGATATTGTCAATACTTGGGATGAGATGAAAGAGAAATTTCTTGAGAAGTATAAAGACTACTGTAGGAGTGGAGATATGAGAGGAGATGATATTTTTAGAATGCAGTAGAAAGAGGATGAAAGTTTGGAGGATTACATCTCAAGGTTCTTATTTTCTTTGCAAAAATCTCCCCATTATACACTCAATGAGGAGTCTCAGAAACTACTCTTCCTCAGAGGAACAAGTGAGCATTGTATGGATGCCTTGGATTTAATGGGAGGAGGAGATATTACCCAAGTGCCTTGGGAGGATATTAAGAAGATGTGCCAGAATTATTCCAGAGCAACCATGAAGAAAGGAAGAGGCTACCATTCCCTTATGGAAACCCCTACCAATGGAGTTTCAAGGATAAATATAACTCACTTGCTGTCTAATTTTAAGCAAGATATCATAAATAATATGACCACCTAGTTGGACACACTTCAGGCAAAGAAGAAGCAAGATGAGGCAGAGGCAATGTTGGCAGAATATTGCCCTCATTGCAGACAAAAGAAGAGGGACTGCAGATGCAAGATGGTAGCTAATATTGACAGTAAGCAGATTCCACCTGAGTTCAAGCCATTCCAAGTTGAAGAAGATCAAGTCTACTATGTTGCACAAAGGAAGCTATGGGCTCCAAGACAAGTTATGCCACTAGATCCATTATCATTTGTTGAACCATATTTTAATACTTATGCATCTAGTAACCAATGGCAACAACTATCTCCATCCAAATATGGATGATATTCACCTCAGCCTTGGAATAACCCTCCAAACACTTGGCAAAATTACCAAAACCCTGCACCCCAATGTCAACAACCTCAGCGGAATTGGTAGTCACCTCTAGGAAATTGGCAGCAAACATCTCAATGGAGGGGAGGACAACAATGGCAAAACCAGACAACTAATTACACACAACCACCTTCTCAGCCCCAGCAACCTGTTATAATGCCTCCTACTAGTTCCAATTCAAATACACCTAAACCTACTCAGTTACCAGCTCATCCCTCACCTATCCCAAATAACAAACCACAATAGCAGTCTATATACTCTACTAATCCAAATCACTTCCTTGCATATGTTGTGAGTATAAATGACATCCACCTGCATTTAAGAACTACCTTGATAGCTCCTTCCAGACCAATTATTATTGAGCTTCCTGAGGAGCCTTTAAATGCCCCCATTCAGCCAAATGCACCTAAAATTCTTGAACTAGTCCTAGTCAAGCAGACTGCATAAGAAGCACCATTTCCACAGAGGTTGGAAACTGTGAAACAAAAGGAAGAGAAAGAGGAACCCACTTTTGACATTCTAGAGCAGTTGAAACATGTATGTGTCAAGATCCCTCTATTTCAAGCCATAAAAGATGTTCATATATATGGCAAAGCAATCAAGGAAGCATGCCTTATGAAGCCGGGCAGAAAGATGAAAGACCCCACTATGGTTCATGTGGTGGGACAGTTGGCTGACATCATGCTTGGGAAAGTGACTGTTCCTAAATATAATGATCCAGAGAATCCTGTGGTAGGAGTTATAAATGGGATCCAAATAAGGAATGCTCTGATTGATTTGGGAGCAGCCATAAATGTAATGACCAAGGATAACTTGTAGCAACTAAATATTGCAAACATGAGACCTACTCCTACTGTCCTACAGCTTGCTGATAGTTCTACTGTTAAACCTGATGGGATAGTAGAGGACCTTGTGGTATCCCTAGACTCATGGGAATATCTAGTTGATTTCATGGTACTTTCTCCTAAAGCTACATTGGGAGAGTATCCCATCATTCTAGGAAGGCCATGGTTAGCCACAACTGATGCTTATATTGGATGATGATTAGGGGACATGACCATCTCTGATGGGAGAAGCACTAAAAAGCTTGTTCTTTACCCACCTGCACAGCCATCTCATGATATGGATAATCCTGTTTGGCCACATGTTGGTGAAGAGGCCGAGGAAGCTAATTCTATGGTACAACTTATGATGTTAGGTAGAAGCTCTTTCATGCAGCTTCAAGAGGAAGATGAGGTATTGTCTAACATAATTCAGAATCATTGTGTAGTAGAGGAAGCATCATCCTCTCATTCTCTGCTGATCCAGTGAAGACACTTATTCCCACTTTTCCTGCAGTAACAGGTATGTCTCATACATTGCTTCCACAAGAAATCAAGGTACCAAGCATTAGTGAAGCAACTATGGTAGAATTAACAACTCAAGTGGAGATTTCAAAAGAAAGATATCTGAATATTAACAACAAATTGACTCAAGAACAGTAGCTGTCTTTGACAAACTTGTTAAAGAAACACATGAATGCCTTTGCATGGGATTACCATGACATTAAAGGACTAAATACCACATTATGCACCCATAGGATTTACATAAGGGAAGATTGTACACCAGTAAGACTACGACAAAGGAGAATCAACCCTACATTAAGAGAGATTGTCAAAGAAGAATTACAAAATCTATTAGATGCCGGGTTTATCTACCCAATCTCAGATAACCAGTGGGTATCTCCTCTGGTTCTCGTGCCCACAAAGGGAGGGAAATGGCGAGTTTGTATTGATTACATAGAATTAAACTCTGCCACCAAAAAGGATCATTTTCCCCTTCCTTTCATAGACCAGGTATTGGACTCACTTGTAGGAAAGCAGTACTTTTCCTTCTTGGATGGGTTTAGCGGTTACAATCAGATATAGATTGTACTAGAGGACCAAGAAAAAACAACCTTTACCTGTCCTTGGGGGACTTATGCCTACTCAGTGCTTCTATTTGGCTTATGCAATGCACCTGCAACTTTCCAAAGGAAAATCATTAGCATATTTTTTGATATCTCACATGATTGCATGGAAATCTATATGGACAATTTCATTACTTATGGTGCTACTTTTGATGAGGCATTTGAAAACTTAGGGAAGGTTTTGGAGAGATGTGAAGACCACAATCTATCCCTGAACAGTGCAAAGTGCTTCATGATGATATAGGAAGGAGTAGTGCTTGGCCACTATGTCTCTCCAAAAGGAATTCAAGTAGACCCAACAAAGATTGAAGTGATAATCAATCTACCCATTCCTGCAAAGCAAAAAGATGTCAGAGGATTCTTGGGTCATGCAAGGTACTATAGACATTTCATCAAGGATTTCAACAAAATAGCAACCCCATTGTATACTATTCTCACTAAAGATGTTGTATTTCAGTGGAATGAAGACTGTAACAAGGCATTTTCTAATTTAAAGGCAACATTAACTCATGCTCTTCTACTCAAAGGGCCCAATTGGGAGCTCCCTTTCCACATTCATACTAATGCATCAGATTATGCCATAGGAGCAATCTTAGGGTAGAAAGAAGGAGCCATTGAACATGTTATTTATTTTGTTAGCAAAAACTTGCAGGGAGCTGAGTTCAATTATACAGTGATAGAAAAGGAAATGTTGGCAGTAATCTATGCCCTCAACAAATTTAGGAACTACATAATAGGCTATCAAATCTTTATGTATAGATCATGCAGCTATTAGGTATCTCATGAACAAACCTCTAATATCAGGTAGATTAGCAAGATGGGTGTTGCTAATGCAAGAATTTGACATTACCATTATGGATAAGCTAGGGAAGGCCAATGTTGTAGAATTTCTTTCAAGGCTGACTACATCAGAGGACAACCAAGTTATTGATGACTTTTTCCCTGATGAACACTTGTTTTCCATCACTGTGCAAACACCCTGGTATGCTGACACAACTAATTATCTGGTCATGGGGAGAGTCCCTCCTCATTTCTCTCCAAAGGAGAGAAGGGTGCTCATTGAAAAGTCTTTTCCTTTTTCATGGATTGCTGGATGTTTGTTCTACACTGGACTAGACCATGTCATGAGGAGATGTGTGAGGGAAGATGAAACATATGATATTTTGCATGCATGCCACAATGAACCATGTGGAGGCCATTTTGTAGCCAAGAGGACAACAATGAAGATTTTAAATATAGGTTATTACTAGCCAACACTCCACAAGGAAGTAGGGAGATATACAAGGAAATGTGACCGATGCCAGAGGATGGGACGACCAACCAAATCTGATGAGATGCCCCTTTACCCTCAGTTAGTGATCACTCCATTTGATAAGTGGGGATTAGATTTTGTAGGACCCATTGATCCTCCATCCAATGGTAAATCTTATATCTTAGTATGCACTGATTATGTAAAAAAATGGGTAGAAGTTAAGGCCATGAAGCATGCAAGAGATAACAAGGTTGCAGAATTTCTTTATGAGGAAATTTTCACATTTAATGGGGTTCCAAAGAGATAATGACTGATCAAGGAGCTCAATTCACCTCAACCCTAGATGCAACACTAGTCAATGAGTACAACATAAGGCACAAGAAATCTACTCCTTATCACCCTCAAGCCAATGGCCAAGTTGAGGTGACTAATAGGGAAATTGAAGCCATTTTGACCAAAATTGTGGTTGTCCATAGGAAGGATTGGGCAAACAGGCTACCAGAAGCTGTCTAGGCCAATAGGACAACCTAGAAAACAACCACAGGCTTCACCCCTTTTGAGTTGCTGTATGGAAACATAGCTATGATGCCCATTGAATTCAAACATAAGACTCTTCGAACTACAATAGACTTGGGGATGGATATCTCTGAGGCACAAAAGGACATAATCATGCAACTCAATGCTTTGGATGAGATGAGGAAAGCAGCCTTGCATCACACAGAGGTAGTGTAGAATCAGAGAATAAAGTGGCATGACAAATTCATCAAAGACAAGAAATTCTAGCCAAGTGACTAGACACTGCTCTATAACTCAAGGTATCAAGATAATGCAGGAAAATTGTAGACAATGTGGCTAGGACCATATGAAGTTGCTAAATTTTTCCCCAATGGTGCTATTCAACTCACCACCATTGACCCTGTCAGATTTAAGCTGATCGTCAATGGTCATCACCTCAAGTTGTATCACAAGCCAACTTCAAAGGATGAATTCCTACAACAATTCACTCAGCATGCAACTCCCAAACTTCCTGCAGCCAAAGGCAGCAAACCTAGTGTCCCTCCTTCTAGCTAACCAAGGTACGACACTTATCATAATAAAGACTTCAACTTTTATGGGGTCCACTTCTTCATTCATTCACCCATCCACCCATCCATATCCATCATTCTCTCTTCTGTCACGTTGCCATGATCTCACTTCATTCCACCTCACTTTATTCTGCTCCACTTTCATTCATTGCTCAATGAATTTCTTAAAAGGTGACCAGTACTTTCTCCATCATTTTTGTAACTGATCCTCCAAATATTAAGGTACGTATGCATCAATTTGTTATATCTTACTTATCTTTTAGTACATTCATTTAATTATTATAAATTAATTTCAATGTTCTCCATAACATTTAATTATTCCCTACCCTGTCAAATCAAGCATCACCATTCCACATGTGAGGACACATGCTCAAATTTAGGTTGGGGAGGGAGTGTGAATACCAGGTCCATGTGTCAGTCCATGTTGGTTTATGCCAGCACGTCAACAAAGTTTAAAATTGAGTTGATTTGAATTTTGAGTGAGATGACAGCTCGTAAGTGTGAGGTGATAGCCTTCATTGATTACCCTTGTCATAATCTTGAGTCCCCAAATATGGAAAATTTAGATGACATTCATTGGAAATTTAGCAGTGTTGCAGGAAGGCGAAGTTTAGCTATCAGATAAAGATTGTAGGAGGAAAAGATTTGCAGAGTGATTGTTTGTTTATTTTTAAACAGCTAAACAATGGGAGGTGGATTAATTTGAAATAAACCCTCGGTTCATGAAGTATTACTGTAGGATGCACCTAGCCAGGCTGAGTTTAGAAATTGCGAGTGGTTAGATTATTTCCTAAAGCTAAATGGTTTTAATGAAGATGTTGCATTAGAATTTGCCCAGACATTGTTTGAAGGTAAGGCCATGATAAAAGGGTTAGAGGTATTGGCTACTGAAGAAAGGATTGCAGAAGTTATAGGATTGCCTGTTGACGGTGAAAATTACCCTATTTCCAGAGACGCCAGGTTAGCTAGCGCTAAATTTATAGAACCCGGTGACCCTCCAATAATTGTGGACAAATAGGGAGCTAAGAGAATCTCTCTACTTGAGCCATGGAAGAAAGTAGCTATTCATGTTGTGAGGTATGCCACTTGTGAAGGTCGTCAGTCGAATCTTCATTCTATGCATTTTAAAATTCTAAAGTTTATAAGGCATGGGAGAAGAATGAATGTGCCAAATGTGCTATACCACCTTCTCTCAATCATGGCAACCAAGACCCAAAAAGGTAGGGCTAATTTTGTTTCTCACCATTGTTTGATCAAATTGTTAGTTGAAAAGTCTATACATGATGTGTCTAATATGACTTGGGAAGAATTCCTAAATATTGATCAAATTAGACCAAAGCATTTGCAACCTATAGTTATGCCTCAAGCTCATAGGACTAAGAGGAGAGTGAGTTTTGTTGAAGCTACTCTTGGAACCTCAACTTCTGGTGTAAACCCTCCTACAGCTGAACAAACTATAGAGATTAGTTCTTCTAAGGCAGAGCATTTAGACAAAGATAGTTCTTCTTCCAATTCTGATGATGATGTTCCTCTTAGCAACCTAATTCAAACTAGGGCACAAAAGAAAAAGGCAGAAGTAAGAAAGGGTAAAACTAAAAAGAAAACTACAGGAAAGGAAGTGCCAAGCTCTAAGAAATGGAAGGCTGACCCTATTCTTCCTGCAGCCGAAGAAAAACATGAGAGCACTCCTAGAAAATCAAGACCTACTGGGCTAACCTTTGGTGTGCCTCCACAAAGAAGCCCTAGGGCTGAAGAAATGTCACTAGAAGATATAGAGGCTCCAATGGTACATGTGAACGTTGAAGGAAATGACATATTTGAGGAAGTAACAAATGTAACATTGGCAGACCTTACTACTGTCGCTAAACAAATTGAGAGTCAGGGACATGAGGACAACCAGGAGTTCCTGCAACAAGAGGCCCTGTAGCCAGAATTGGTTGAACATTCAAGAACCCTGCAATTATTGCTATATGAAGGGAAACCATCCATACTAGGAAAACTTTTGGTAGGAAAACACATGACCTCTAATTTTTCAATGCATATGGTAGCTATGAATTTATAGAATGAGATGTGGAGGAGAGAAGAAGAATGGAAAAAGGAGAAACACAGGCTGAAGGAAGAAGTTCAAAAGAAAGATGAAGAGATTAAAGATAAGAATGCATAAATTGTGACTTTAAAGGAGAGAGTGTATAATATGGCAACCTTAGTGCCTCAGGTATTAGATTGTAGGACTCCTCCAAGGGTCTATGCTCTATATTTGAAGGAGAAGTATCTTTCTTTTAAACTAGCAAGGATTGTTTCAGGTTTGGATCCTTCCATTGAGACTCCTCTTGAAATTTTCAATGCTTATCGAATTGCTCCTCCTGAAATGAAGAATTTGTTGTGTGAATTCTATTTACATAATTATGCTATGTCCCAAGATCATGATTGGAATCCCTTATTGTATGTTGGGGATGTTCAATTAAGGGCATTTGTGTCTTGGATACAAAATGAGATTAGTTGGGGACAACATTTCAGGGCTTATAGGCAAACAAAATTCAATACTCCCCTGTCCATCAGAGCTGAATCTAGAAATCCAGGGAGCATTTTCAATTATTGGTATAGAATGCTTTATAGACCAAGCTATGGCACTAGAATCCTATCTAAGAGAGAAGCAGTTTATAGAGAATATGAGAAGGTAGAAAACACTATAGGAGAATCTATAAAGGGATATTTGGTACAAAGGTGGAACAGTTTGACTGATGAACTAAAACAAGAAGAGCCTCACTCTTTGCAAAACTATGTTGCAGCATGTAAAAGAGTGGATAGATATATATAGATTGGGAGGACAAAGGGGCAATTTTGGCTTCCCTTAATTTTCCAACCACCTATCCTATTATGGCCTGTGCCAAATTTCAAGTACTACCAGTATGATATTGCTAAAGAGAGATAGAGATGGAGCAGAATGGATAGACAACAAGGGTTCTATTGGGATCCTAATTCATGCACTACAGAAACTAATATAAGACAACTGGCAGTTGCTAATTTCAGGGCACTAACCAAACAGAAGAACAACCCTTCCTCTGCTAGAGGACCAGCAAAGTCTTAGGCTGGGAAGAGTGATGAGTCTAGTTTATGACTCAATTTTGTTAGAATTTGTTATCGATTTGTTTTAGTTATCATGGACTTTGGTACCTAGATCTTGATCTTTTTATGATATTTCCTCAAAACCATAAGATATTGGGCATAGGTTATTTCCTATAATATTTAATGACATTGACATGCTATATCAACTATCTATAATAATTTTACATGTGGTTAATGAATGTTACTCTAAGATAGTTATAGATATGCAATTATTGTGTGTACTAATATTGTTATACAGATATAATTAGTAGCCTATAAAATTGAGGAAGATTCTATCAGTTGGTTACTCACCATCAAAGTCAACAAGATGGTCGTTCAAATGTCAAATGGAGGGAAGATAACTGCCTTGTAACTGGTCTTAATTGCTTGTTGAGTGAATATAGGAGCTACTGTTGTGCTAGATCTACGTTAAAGAGAACATGCTTGACCAAATTTGATGCATACATAACCTCCTCTACACCTTCTATGCTTTCCCTAAAGTGGCATCCTCCTATTCTATTGGACTTGACCGCCTTGCTAGGTAGTTGGTTTGTAGCTTTTCTTTCTATAAATAAGACTCATATGCTCTTTCCAAAGGGTTGATTAATCTGAGGTTATACTTGCATTAATAAGTTTTTCAGTAATACAGTTATGTTGCTCATTTGTACTCATGTTTTCCAATGAATAAAATGAAGTTATAAGTTCACATCTCTCAGTTTACATTTGTCTTAAGGGATACTCATCCAAGGGGTCCCACTTGGTGAGCATTCCATCCTTTAGTTTAGTTGTTATATTCTATTAAGCAGTTAGTTAATATCTAGCACCGTATGTTCCTGCAACCACTAGAATTCCATTATGTGTCTGTTCTTGTAGCCAAAGTAGATAGAGTAGTTTCCTATTTGTTTGCCCAGATTTTCATTTTCTATCATGCACTTCAGCTTAGTATAGTTGTTGATTGATGTTTAGCATTTATGTTATTTCTTTCCAAGCAATTTACTTTCAGCATTATGTCTTTCTTATCCATAGAATGAATGTGACTACTTTGGAATTCCTAGTGCACATACTGTGCTAACCCATTTCAAGTTCACGTCACTGGGTTGACAAGTTAAATGCATCTTCATAGTGATTAAGACAACTATTCAGGTTAGATGTCCAATCTCTGAGTCATAACTTTATGGGCTTAGTTGTTAAATCATTATAGGAGACCAACACATCCTTTGAAGCAAAACAAATCATCCTAAGGTCTTGGAATTTGATCCCCAACATCACAATCATCCATTATCCTCCATCATCCCATATCTCTCCAATAACATGTATCCTTATGTGGCAATGCAACAATTACAAAGACTTAAATATGCCTATGAGGATTTTGATCCTATCACTAAGGAGAAATGCAAAAACATCATTAGAGATATCCCCTTAGCACACCTCATCATTGGAGAATCCCAATCCCCTACCCCACCTTCATCATATCAACCTTCATCATACCAACCTTCATCCTATATATCCACCCCTTCAACCTCATATAAACCTTTACCATCATATCAATCTTCATCCCCTTATACATTCATGCCATCATATCTACCCATCTAATCAATACCTCCAACTTATCCATCCCCCAATCTTTGTCATACTAACTTTGATCAAGGGAACGCCAATCTAGCACACCTCATGGACGAAATTCAAAGCCTCTATCAACAACCATTTCCCACTGTGAATCCCCCATATTCCAATCCATCAACCTCAATCCCCACACCACAATATCCCTCCAACCTTATCAACCATAATCCATCATCCTATGTATCTCCCAATCCATCAATCCCTATCATCCATCCACCATCTAATCCACCATCAAACCTTCCAAATCTTAAGCCAAGAACACCCAATGAATCCTTGAGGGATTTTCTCTGAACAAAAAGAGAAGTTAGGGAGTCCTCCAAATCCCCCACCCCTCCAACACCACCATCCAATCCAACACCTATCCTTGAACCCATCCAAGAACCATCACTACATAATCCCATTATCACTTCACCCAATCCCAATCCTAATCCTACACCATCCACCCTTATTATCCATCCATTATATTATTCTTCAACCCATACACTCATGAGGGATGTCATCCATTGGCTATTGGCAAGGAATCAAACACCCCCATACAATCCAACACCCACCAACCCTCTTGAACAATATCCTATCATAAGTCAAGAACCATCACGTAGTCATGTTCAAGAACCCATAAGCCAATCACCTATCACATCCATCCAAGCACCAGCCACATCTATCCAAGTCACTTCCATTTCTATCCAAACACATGAGCTATACCTAGAATCAAATCCAAAGCATGTTAAAACATCGACCCCCTATCCTAATCAAGATCTAAGCATCCCATCTAACCCCATCCCTGATACCCTCCCATATAGTGATCAATTGATTGATCCCACACCATCTTCTATCACCCTTTTATCATCTCCCATTAATCCTTTACCTCCATCTACCAATCCCATCCCAAATCCATCCCCTTATCCACTTGGAAAAAGCACCTTCATCCATGGTGGCTCCCTCATAGGAGGCAAACAACTCCCATCCACCACCTATCTTTCCCCAACAAATAATGGACTCGCATCTTGTTTCCAAAGCACTAAACATCCCATTGCATGTCGCATGCTCCAACATATGAACTATCAAGGCAAAGGATTAGGCCTTCATGTACAAGGCATCTTGGAGCCCATCCACACCACATTCCATCCATCCTTGCATGGCCTTGGCTATACATCCGAAGGAAAACAATCTAAACATGTTGATAACACTGATGCATCCCCCAAAATCCATTCATCCAATTCCAAATCCAGTGCATCTCATTGCACCTCCAAATCATATGTCACCATCCACCCTCCATTGTCATATCATTTTCAAAAGGATGTGACCAAACACATCCATCCATCAACTTTACCTCCACTTCTACCAACTCCTAACATCCCCATCCTTAAATCCTATTATCCTCCAATCCTTCCAGCTCTTAAAATCAAATCCCCTTATCCCCCCATCCTCCCAACTCCTAATATCCCTATCCTCAAACCCCCTCATCCATTTATCCATAAATCCACTTTTAACCCTTACACCCATAAATCCCCTAAAATCCCAAATCAAGACCAATAAAAGAACACATCATCCAAACATGAAGCTTCCACCAAATCCATGGGATTCAAAAGTAATAATTTGAATGCCTTGACTCATAAAGCACAAAAGCCTAAAGATGTTATCCCTCCCAAGCAAAATAAAAAATCCAAAAGGCTACCAAAGCCCACACTATCAAAAGAAAAATCAAAAACAAAAATGGTATGGGTCCTTAAGCATAAAGAAA
Source organism: Cunninghamia lanceolata (assembly GCA_027924645.1). Lineage (NCBI taxonomy): Eukaryota > Viridiplantae > Streptophyta > Pinopsida > Cupressales > Cupressaceae > Cunninghamia > Cunninghamia lanceolata. The sequence goes on from BSBN01000959.1 coordinate 2,687,735, forward strand.
ACAATCCAAATGAGGCATCCACCTCCAAATACCAAACATCCCACTCCCCATCTAAAAATCCCATAATTCCTAAGTTTATTTGGGTCCCTAAAACCCCAAATCGACCATCCGAAAATCCCCTATCCCGATCCCCATTACTACCCACCCCCCATCCAAAATACAAGCTTCCAAATATATCACGGTGTGTACAACTGTTGGTCTTGGTTCCTCTCCATTCCAATACATTCTGACATACCCCCATCACTCCATCTTTCATCAACTATTCTACATATCTCCCCCATCACATCCCTATAGTCCATGCTTTTGCATAAACCTTACATAATTCACATCATAATCCTCCTCATAATCTACTATCCACCATCCATTCCATCTTCTCCTATCTACCAACATCCATGCAATCATCATCTATAATGCTATCCAACATGGGACCATCTTCAACTTGCTATGGAAATAGATGCTAGAGTCCCCATTCCATCAAAAAAGAAAAAAGAAGTAAAGAGAAAAAATCCGTCCAATGGTAAAAACCACTCCTTGTGGCACCTTGGGCAAGTACCATGATGAAAACCCCTTGTGGGCATCATGTGTAATCCCTTTCCCATCCATTTGTACCCTATTCTTGGGGGCAAAATCATATCTTTCATCCTTTGCACATCTTACCTATCATCCATCCTTATCCTATCATATTCCTATCCACCATCTTCTATCCTATCGTTTCCCATCCATCCTATCTACTACACCTTCCTCCTTAGATCTTGATAAATACAAGAGGCAAAAGATAAAAAACATGCTTTGGACACCCCTTGGCATACGTCCCTTTCCAAGCATATCCTCCATCCATCTACCTACTATAAAAGTCCATCCCTTTAAACATGAGCCCATTATCCAAAACACTAAGCATCATACCTAGAGTGGGGCATGTGATTCTTGCAACATAGTCTTTGAAAAATCATCCTAGAAACACTTCCATCCATATACCATGTGTATACACCTAAAATTGGCTCGTGTCGAATTAAGTAAATATTTTAATATTTATCTTAATTCTTATTTTCTCTTATCAATTAAATAAAATATTCTAAGTTTATTTGATTGGTTCATTATCCCATAATTAAATAAAATTAATTTATTTAATTAAATTCCCTAAATTCTTCTAATATCTCACATAATTAAATAATCCTACATTATTTAATTAATCATAGATTCCTCTATCCTAAATCCTAATTTCATAAATCCACCTCATCTTTCCATCTCACCTTTTCCACCTCACCATGTTGCACATGTAATTAAATATTTTAAATATTTAATTAGTTAATATTCCCTCACCCACATGCCCTATTTATCCTCTAGTCAAAATTAGTTAACTCATCAATCAAATCTGTTAACTAATTAATCATTCAAGTTCACTGATCAATCAATTCAGTTAAACTCCCCAGTTAATTCACTTAACTAATTGGTCTATTCTATTAACTCTTCAATCAATTGTGTTTAACTCCCCTGTTACATGATGGAGCTTGGACACTTGTCCTCTTTCTATTCGTGCACATTCCTCAACCATTCTTAACCTTTGATCTTCTCATTTCTTCTCAACCATTAACCTTCTCTCACACATCTCTATAAATGCAACCCTCTTCTTCTTCATTTGAGATCCATTGTTCAAGCAAACTTATGCTGCAAAAACACTAGCACGCCTTTAGCACCCCCATCTCCATATCACTTATCGTCCATCAATAGTGTGTTGAAGCTCATCTTCAATCACACAAAGTATCATAGCCAACTTCATCTTGTCATCTTGAGGACTTCAAAGCAAGGAAGCAAGCTTCCTAAGGGCCATATTCATCCCCATCAAGATCAAGATAGAAAAGGTGAGCGATGGAAGACGAAAGGTAAAAGGTTGTAAGTATCATTTGTTTTGTTATTTAAATCTCCTTTTCTCCTTCATATTCTATTGATGTTTGGGTTTATTATTGTTATTGATTAATCCACATTTTACCCTCACATTTTTTGCACCCACCGTGGGGCCCTTGCCCCTTTATCTCATCAAAATCTAAGCTTTTTTGTAGACAGGTTCTGTACAGGTGTCGCACAGGCTTCTAACAGGCTAATCTGGTGCATTTGAGCAATCTCATGGTGCTTCTATCTTCTATTCTGGTTCCTGTGATCATTTGACACATTTATCCCCTGAGACGGTGCATACGAGTCCTTTTCTGGCACTTTTGAATTTACGGTGCATATAGCTCACCAGATGATGCTTATACTCTGTTTCATGACGCATATGTTAGTTTAACACATTCATCTCATATTCTCATGCTTTTGACACCTGTCTTAGCGTATCTATACAACAGCACATGCAAGCTCTGTTTCTGTGCATTTAAGCTGCATAGCGATGCTTCTATTCTGCACTGTGATTTTAGAGTTTCATCTGATTTTTTGTTTGAGCTAACATTTTGTCTTGCAGGATTAGAGGCTAGAGTAGTTCATTTAGCTGCATTGATTAATTCATCTAGTCTAATTAGGGAAAAAAGTAACAAAAAAGTAACAAAAAAATGCATACATGCAAATTTGACGTAGTCCATAACTAGGAAGTGAGTAATTGAACCATTGCTATATCTGCATATTGCTATCTTTAGTAGTTAGGTCATTGCTATCTTACAAACAAGAATGAACATTGCTATCTTTTTAACCACTTCAAAGTTAACAAAAGCATGAGTGCATAAAGTAGATAGCCCATTTAGTTTCTTTTACCTTTAACTAGGTTGGATTAATCAGTGTCTTCTATACTTATCGAATGACAATAGGCTTATGCTCTCCCCTTCACTAGGTGACCAGAACGCCAGACTTGTCATTCTATCTGTTTAACCTTTAGAGGGGCCTACCCTTGGATGCACGCTTGTCCAAGTGGGAATGACCCTGAGTGGAAATAGGCTAAAGCCAAGCCCTACCAATCCACTTAAAATAAAAGTGCTTGAGGTGAAAACCTCCTACAATGAGTGCTGATGTGTTACACCGACAGCCAACATCCCCCAAAACCCTCTAAGGCGTAATCCCTTTGAGGCTGGGAGACTCCATAACGGAGATTAGTTCTGTCGCATGTGTAACCACTCGAATGGTTGCCTTGACTATGAACCAATTGTGTAGTATACCAAAAACCCCTATTTGTTGATGCAAAGGGCGGAGCCCTTGAAGCGACCTCGATTCATGTGATTCTTAGTAGAGGTAGCAAGGACAATCCTATGGTTTGGTGGGGGTATGAGCCTAAGCAAACCCAGATCTAGTATGCATGAGAAGTGAGTGTCATGGAGGGGAGCCGGTGCTACCCGATCTTGGAGCTACACGCTTTAAATTTTCCCAACTAGAGGATTCAATAGATATTGTCCTATCCATCTTAGGGTGTACTTTTTTTTGAGTCAAAAAGTCCAAAAATACAAGAAAATATATAACAAAATGTAAAAAATCATGAAAACTTTCTATGTGTTTGTTGTATCTTTGCCATAACTGAAAATCAAAATTTAGAAGCAAACCAAATTTTCAACCAAAAAAAAATTGGAAAATCTTGAAAAACATTCCAAAATTCTTAGAAACCAAGCTGAAAGCCAGAGTTGCACATTTGCCATGACCCGTGGCACATTTGATCCGACTTACAACACATTTAAACTTTGTTGCGGTGCTTTTGAAAAACCATAGAATTATGCATTTGATCTGACTTTTAGCACATTTGAACTTTGTCACGACGCATTTAACTCTGTGCATCCAATCCAGAGAGCAAATCGGTACCTTCCAAGAGCAAATTTTTCAACATTTCAAAAACCATTTCAAACCTGTCTCATTATTTTCCAAAATCTGATTAAGACCTTACAAATCAAACATTTTTCTCTTCTTTCTACACCATAACTTCCTCATCCAAAATATCATGATTTTCTTCCAAAACCCAACAAGGTTAAAAACCAGGCTATTCTTGATCACATCCAAAATCTCAAACAAACCTAGTGAGGCTCCATTATCAAGGATCACTTATCCTTTTTCTCTAGGAACTCCACTAGTGGTTTGTGCAAGACTAGTCACATCAAGTAAACAGATTCCTATCATCCCTGCTTTGACTATCGTCTTGTTCACCCATCTTGTTTGATACCAAATTGATCTAAGAAGAACCTCACTATAATCTTGTTCCATTCTAGCACCTTGTTCAAAACTTTCTCATTCCATCTCATCTTTAGTCACCATTTGCATGGTCTTAACATGGTCTCAAAAACAAAAATAGATTGAAATGGCTGAGAAAAATATCCCAAACTCTCATGAAAATGATGAATAATTTTTATGGAAGAGCTCCTCCAAATGCAACATGACCCAAAATTTCAACGCCTATTGGATAAGGTACTTGCCCAAGACCCTACCAAATTCTTTTTACACCTAGCAAATCTAGGAGTCAAGCTCCCCAAAGATTTTGATGTAGAGGCTCTAAAAGAAACTGAGGAAGAAAGAAACCCTGAGGGAAGTAGACATGAGGAAGTACCCATAGACAAAATAAAAGCAACCATTGATTCCATGGATGCCCTAAGTCTAGTGAACCAACAGATTCAAGCTTTACAACAACAATTCATAGACATGAAAATAGGAGCATCGAATAAACATTACACCCTAGAGGATATTTCACCATATCCTTTTGATAGGACCTTGATCATGATACCTTTCCCCTCTAAATTTGAGGTGCTAAAATTTGATAAATATCGAGGAAAGGGTGATCCAAGGGACCACATCAGGGAATTCAATGCTACGTGCCTCGAGGTCCCACACAATGACACTTACCTTATGCGACTATTTCCATGAAGCTTAGGAGGACAAGCCATGGAGTGGTTTTCTAGACGACCACCCGGCATACATTCAATGAACTTGTGGACAAATTTGTCATCCACTTCTCTTACAATATTGAGCACGACACTTCAATATTGGATCTTTGCAACACCAAGCAAAAAGGTGGAGAATCTTTCGCCGCCTTCCTACAAAGATGGAGATAGTTGGCAAGTAAGTGCCCACACCAAATGCCTGAAAAACAAATGTTGGAAATGTTCGTCCATAACTTGCAAACTGATTTAAGCTATCAGATACAAATCCAATGTCCTACTTCCTTTAGCAAGGTCATTAAGATGGGTCTAATCATCAAAAAAGCTTTAATCGCAAAAGGACAACTAAAGCTCTATAAGGACACTCCTAGTACCAATACCAACAATGATAAACCAAGATTCTAGATGAAAAATAAAAACATTGTGAACGATGGGGTGGTAGATGCCAAGAATGTGGCACCTAAACAACCAATCTTCAACTCATCGACTCCTCAAAATAACCCCCCACAAAACAAACCAAGAAACACGAAATCACGGTTTACAAATTTTCAACCTAGGAGAAAGTTCACACCTTTGGGAGAATCATTGGAAACCACTCTACAGAAGTTAATCATGAACAAGATCATAACACTTCCCTCAGCATGAGAGTATGAACCAAAATTCAAACCCCCTTGGTGGAACGACGACAATTTCTGTGAGTTCCATCGAAACAGGGGGCACAAAACCAACGATTGCATTGCCCTAAAGCACACTATCCAAGATTTGATAGAGAAAAACAAAATATCCATTGGACATACCTCTAACAATGCTCATGAGGCATTCAAGGATCCTCTTCCCAACTACGAGCAGGGAGGACCTTCCAACCTAAATAATAGTGGAAATAACAACACCAATTACACAAACATCACCTTTGACTATGTTGTTAACCACATATCGAAGAGTGAGTCACATATCAATGTGATCACTATAAACAAGGATCCAAATTGTAACATTACCACCCACAGTAACAAAGTCACCCTTAGAGGAGCCCCCACCTCATCGGCCAATCAATACAGCATCTTGGATCAACTGCATAAGACACCTGCACATATCTCCATCCTAGAACTTCTGCGTCTGTCTCCATCACATAGGGCCATTCTTGACAAATCCTTAGCAGAAGCCTCCATTCCCATGAACCTTGCTGAGGAACAGTTTCAAACCATGGTTGGTCACATTACCTCACCTCACTCCTTATCATTCACTGAAAAGGATGATATGTCAATAACCTAACCCCATAACGCCTCTCTTCATATTGAAGCTTTCATACACAAACACAAGATCAAAAGAGTCCTAATTGATGGAGGAGCTGGTCTAAATATTTGCACTGTAAAGCTAATCCTTGCATTGGGGTCTTCTGAGAAAGCTATAGATCCAAAAAAGAAAATCACTATCAAAGCCTATGATGAAGAGGAGAGAACTTTCAAGGGAATTGTTACTTTACCAATCAGAGTGGGACCTATAGTAAAAGATGTGGCTTGCCAAGTCCTTGATATGGAGCTAGCATATAACATCCTCCTTGGGAGACCATGGATACATGCTCTACAAGTAGTTCCCTCAACATACCATCAGTGTATAAAATTCCCTTACGAAGGTCAAGAGATCACCATCCAAGGTGACCCCAATCCATTTCAGTACTTTCAACTCCATCTAATCTAAACCTGAAGTTGTGATTCCTAACAATCGTCCCTCTTCTTTATCTTCATCTCGTGTTGACCCAACTTCACTCGCTTCCTCTTCAAGAGCATCTCAACCTAAACTCTAACTCAAAGATAAGGGCTTGGGTGATTACACAATTTCCCAATCCCTCTGTTTGGCACAACTCCCCCTATCTCCCAAATCTTAGGGGAGACCTATCCTGAGCAAGCCCATAGTAGAGAAAGCTACCAAAGGACCTTTTGTCAAATGGGGAAGCCTCAAAGATGAGAGCGATGAAAAAGATATCCTACAATGGCTATATAAGGAGGAAGGTAGTTCATCAACATGACACGACCATCCCACTATACCAACTACACAATATGGTCAAGGATTCCAAATACTACAAAGAATGCGGTATGAAGGACATGGTACACTCAGTTCAAGAAAGGATGGTATTACTAAACCCCTCCAACCTCATACCTTAACGGCCTGAGCCACTACAGGGCTAGGTTACACTGGCATGTCAAGAACCGATAGAACAATCAAGAACAAAGGCAAACAACCAGAAACATCCACTAGCAATTTGGTTGAGCAAATTCAGCAAATGCAACTGGGGAGTGAGACTGATTCTAACGAATATGAATGGGATAGAATCTCTGAGATATCTTGTGATGAAAAAGACATAGATGTTGTCCACGAGTATGACCCAACCCACGTAAATGAGGAACAAGGTCCAAGGGCTAGACCGCTAGAGTCCGAACTGCATAATTATGATAGTGAAAGTCATGAGGAAAGAATGATATCCCCATTGATGGATCCGCTAATAGAGAGTACCATCGCCCAATGACCCCTTGCCATTGGTGCATCCTGAACTCATAGACTGAGACTTAGAGGATACTACCCCTAAGCTTGATACATTTGAAAACAATGAAGCCATTATAGACTATCTTGAGCTTAGAGATCATATACCCGCAGGGGACCACAGAGCTGGCTATGCTATAGAACTCAACGAGAAGGCCTATTTTGGAGAGAGTGCCAAGCCTTTGAGTCTCAAAAATATAAAAATGAAAGAGCAATCTAATGGTGAAAAATACTCTACGACAGTGTTAGATCATGAAAAAAATAAAAATAAAGACATATCCAATGGTGAAAACCTTTCTGAGGCACTGAAGAATGGAAGCCTTGACCCTCTACCCAATCTTACACATCAGGAGAGATCGTCAATCTTGATAGAACCGATAGAGCCAATCAATGTCAGCACAGGTGATAATCCCAGAATGATCCACATGGCAAATGCTCTAACTGAACAAGAGAAGCCTGCATTCACCAACTTCTTCAAAAGAAAACAAATCAACTTTGCGTGGACATATACAGACATGCCAGGGCCAGATCTGAATCTCATAATGCATCATCTATCTTAAGCTCCAGGAGCTAAACTAGTAAAGCAAAAACTTAGAAAGATGCACCCACATGTGGCCCTCATGGTAAAAAGAAGAGCTGAAGAAACTGTTAGATGTCGGATTCATCAGACCAATAGACTATCTTGAGTGGATTTCAAACATAGTACTAGTGGCTAAATCAGATGGTAGAGTTTGACTATGTAATGACTTCAAGGACCTGAACAAAGCTTGTCTGAAAGATGACTTCCCCCTACCAAATATTGACATGATTGTAGATCTCACGGTAGGACATACCATGTTGTCACTAATGGATAGTTTTTTCAGATATAACCAGATAAAAATTGTACTTGAAGACCAACACAAGACTATATTTACATGTCCTTGAGGCACCTATTGTTGGTGTGTCATGCCATTTGGTTTGAAAAATGCCAGTGCAACATATCAGAGAGCTATGACCACAATCTTCCACAACATGATGCACACTATAATGGAAGATTATGTTGATGACATTCTGGTAAAATCACTCACAAGAGAAGGACACCTGGCAGTACTGGACAAAATCTTCACAAGACTAGAATAATTCAATGTGCACCTCAATCCAAAGAAGTGCGTATTTGGAGTTACCTTAGGTAAGTTACTAGGGTACATAGTGTCGGCAAATGGAATTGAGGTCAATCCAGCTAAAGTGAAGGCCATCATGGAAATGCCACCTCCCAAGAATCTCACTCAGCTTAGTCTCTACAGAGGAAACTACAATCTATCAGGAGGTTTATTTCTCAGTTGGTAGACAAATGCCACCCATTTTCCCACCTTCTACATAAGAATGTCCCTTTCAGATGGAATGAGTCATGTGAGCAAGCATTTCAGCAATTAAAGGAATATTTGATGAAACCACTTGTGTTGATGCCACCAATTCAGGGTAAGCCTCTACTATTGTATATCTTAGCGACACCAACAGCTATAGGATCTCTTCTTGCACAACAAAACCATGAAGGGAAAGAACAAGAAATATACTATATCAGTCGAACACTTGTTGGATATGAACTGCAATACACGCCCATTGAAAGAGCATGCCTCACTATGGTCTTCACCTCACAAAAGTGGAGACATTACATGTTATCACATTCTATCAAACTAGTGGCAAAGATCGATCCACTCAAATACTTACTCAACAAGGTAGCCTTAACAGGTAGATTGTCCAAATGGGTCATGATTCTCAGTGAGTTTGATATCGAATATGTGGATAGGAAAGCAATAAAAGGTCAAGTACTTGTAGATCAACTGGCAGATGTACCTCTCATAGATGACAGCCCTTTGAGCATTGAGTTTCTAGACGAATCTATCTTCCATATCAATACAACAATTTGGAAAATGTACTTCGATGGTTCCTACACTCAGCATGGATCGGGGGTAGGTATCTTGTTGGTTACCCCTAATGGCAACACTATTCCAAAGTCATACAGACTACTCTTTCCCTGCACTAACAATGTGGTGGAGTATGAAGCCCTAGTCATTGGTATCAACCTAGCAGTGGAATGGAATATCAAAGAACTATAGGTGTATGGTGATTCACAAATGGTCATAAATCAAGTGAATGACGACTACCAAACGAAATATGAGAAACTGATCCCTTACAAATGGATGGTAGATGACTTCAAGGAATGTTTTGACCAGATCTCTTTTGAGAAGATAGATAAAGAACAAAGCTGCAAACGCAATGGCAATGATTGTATCTCTCCTTGATATCCCTAATAATTAAGCACATTATGAGTTCTTGGTAGAGACAGTGTCCTATCCTGCATATGACACCCCTGAATCCCATATCATTTACCAGATTGTTGGAGTTGAATACCCTCTCTACGAAAAAATATTTGCCTACCTTAAAGATAATACCCTCCCACCTGACCTCTCTAGTAACCAAAAATAAACCTTTATCCATCAGGGATCCTGATATGCCATTGTTGCCAATACCCTATATCGCAGAGGTCTCAATGGTACTCTCCTTAGATGTCTCGATAGTGAGGAATATCAAACTACCCTGAGCAAAGTGCATGACGGTATATGCAGGACTCACTCTAGTGGTCCTACCTTGGCTAAGAAACTCATACACATGGGATACTACTGGCCAACTATGGAACAAGATTCCTATCATTTTGTAAAGAAGTACAAAAAGTGCCAAGTCCATGGGAACCTGATACATGCACCAACATAGGAGCTGCAGCCATTAATGACTCCTTGGCCTTTCTGTCAGTGGGGAATCAACTTAGTGGGCAAGATTCATCCTCCCTCATCTAGTGGACATAAATTCATAATCACCGCCACTGAGTACTTCATAAAGTGGATTGAAGCCGTGCCCTTAGCCAACATCACCGGTAAGCAGATTGCCTCTTTTATCCTGAACTATATCATTTGTCGCTACAGTATCCCTTCGTCCATTGTCACGGATAATGGATGACCCTTCAAAAATCAGGATGTTAGGGGACTATATGACAAATTTCATATCTGACACTGCTTTTCAACCCCATACTACCCCCAAGGCAATGGTCAGGCGGAGGCATCAAATAAAACCATCTTGAAAATCCTAAAGAAGATTGTCAATGATGCCAGCTATGATTGGCATGTCCAATTAAATCCTACACTATGGGCCTACCGCACAAGCATTCACACACCTATAGATGCCACACCGTACTCTTTGTTCTATGGATCTGAAGCTATCTTTCCCATTGAAGTCGAGATCCCGTCCCTACAAGTTTCATTAAAAGGCCTCATGTTTGATGAAGAATACAGAGTGACAAGACTTCAAGAGTTAGAGCTACTCAAAGAGAGAAGGCAACAAGCCTTTAACCACCTAAAAGCATATCAACAATGAATGTCCAGAAGCTACAATCATAGGATAAAGCCTCGGGTCTTCCAAGTTGGTGATCTCATTTTCTGACAGAACCCTAGAAATCAGAAAGATAGAGAAAAGAAAGGAAAATTCAAACCCAACTAGTTGGGTCCCTACGTCGTCATTGCAGCTTAAGGCTTAGGAGCATATCAATTGGCTACATCTGATGGTGAATTATTTGATGATCCTATCAACAACACGCATCTCTAAAAGTTCTATGTACCTAAACCTCAATGCAAGGGAGTCCTAAAAAAATTCAAAAAAATTGAAAAATAATCAAAAAACAAAAACAAAATTTTAAAAATGGAAAAATAACAAGAAAAAAAATGTCCTATGGTGAAAACCTGGCAAATAGGTGCCTAGGATAGGTACCATGGTGAAAAATTGGCAAACAAGCATCATGTGTACTTTTAGCTTTCGTGCAAATAAAAGCAAGTGGTGAAAACTTGGTAAACAGGTGCTATCTGCGATGAACCACTTCCTCCATCTATTGGGATCTCGTATCTCTTGTGTCCATCATGTCGTTCATCTTGAACTTGTCCTTTGAACTGTTGTTGAACTATGTTGCCTCTAAGTTATCACGTAGGCAAGGCCATTCTCAATGCGCCCCTGAGGCTCCACCATCCCATCAGTCCCATATCTGGTCCTTCTATCTATCTGATTCCATGCCATTTCTACATCCTTACCATCACCTAGGTCTTAGGTCCATCAAGTTCTCCTTGAACTATGTTGCCTCTGCGTCGTCACGTAGGCAAGGCCATTTGGTAATGAGCCCCCGAGACACTAGGTCAGTCCCTTAGAGTCCGTCTCTTCATGTTTGTTTGTCCTATCACCCATAATAAGCCAATCCTTGTCTAACTAGGGGCAACTCCTTGACCTAGTTACAGATTTGGATTCTTGAATGCCACATGTTCCAAGAGGATACCAATAAAGGATTGTGATACTTTCACTAGACAAAGTGCGCGTAGCAAAAGAAAGCTTCCCAAAATAGAAATCTTGACGCAAAACATCAACCTATCCAAAACAAAGACGATCACCATACCAAAGCACTCAAACCAATTCTATATCAATTATGGCAAAAAGACACATCTAATGCAAGAATGTTTTGTGAATCAAGTTAACTTATAGAGTCTTGAATTTTTGTCATTATGTCTTCCTATGCTACTCAAGGATGCCAAAAGCTAGAGATGCTATGAGGGGGGCATAATCTTTTTCTTTGTCTGCTGCTTGTGGATTAAACTTTAGTAATGTGACGCCTTTCTATCTAACGACATGATCAACAAAAGATCATCGAGGACTTTGGAGGTCTAAACATGAAAAGGGGTAATCCTTGTCTGTTGAAATGCAAGAAGTACTCAGGTCATCTAGATTCAAGTTGACTAGATGCTTGTATCAACTTGCTATATCAAAATCCATGTAAGGATTGCTCAGGTCACCTCGGTCTAATTATACCCAGATTCTTGTATTTTCTTACAACATTTCAAAAAGTGAAAAATACCAAAAAGTGTCCAATGATGAAAGCAAAGTACTTGCACTTTCAAGATGACAATCTGTATCCATTTCATATCTAGACAATCCATACCAACCACTCAATAAAGGAAATCTTGCAGTATATCAAATAAAATCTTCCTTTTCCTCATATCTTTTCTTCTGCTCGTCCATATCATATCAATGTCGATTGAGTACATCTGGACATATCAAAAGCATAGCATATAGTTGCATATCATATCACATTAGATAGTCATCCACATGATGAAAACATTTGCATCCATATAACATATCAAAAATCAAACACATAACCAAGTGCATCACATAAATTGCATATCATATAGATACCATTGGCATTCACACACATTAGAAGCATATCAAGTAAAGCATCTAAGTCTACATTGTTGCAAGTATGGGCCTAACTAGTATTGTCATTGATGTCAACATACTTCTGTTGCATTAATGATAAGGATTGGATGAGTTATATGTTGAGGATACTGAGAAAATTAGTCTCAATTAGGAACAGTGAAGAATGGTGATGACAACAAGGTAAAATCTCAAGACAGGTTGAGGATCAGAGGATGCAGATTAAAGGGTTTGTAGATATGAGTCTTAAGATGTTCTAGTAGAGATTTCAGAGGTCCGTATGAAGATATGAAGAAGTTGTGATCGCTCAAGTAGAACCGGTTCTGGTAGATGTTCAGAGGTGACAGAGTGTTACAGAAAGGTCTGATGAGATCCGGAAATGCATTATCCTATCTTGCGGATTTAAAGGAGTGTTGGGGAAGTCCTTATGATGTATAATCTTGACTTGTTCCCAATTTGAAAATCTGGAAGCATCTATTCCATTGTGACAATAATGGCAGACTGTGTTCTTGAGGTTCCAGATGAAGAAGAGAAGGATTTCAATAAGTAGAGGAAGTGTGGATGTTCTTGGAGATTCAGGAAAGCTTGTGGAGGTCCTTGGATCATGTTCAGTTTGTGTTGATAGTCCATATTAGAATTGGAGGCCCAGAAATGAAGAATAACTTTTGGATGATGGTGTTCTCCTTAGGCTGGCCGACCGGATGAGTTACTCATCCTGCAGATGTTCTTTTGAATGTTTGCCGACTTAGATGTTTGTTCCTAAGTTGATGTCATGTATAAATAAGGGATTGCGAAGTCATTTCAGAGTGTGACTTGTGGAGATGAGTGTGTGGTAGCGAGGAGAAGAGCAAAAGGCAGAGTAGAAGGTTTGGGCTTAAATGGAACTGACTCAAGCATGGTGAAGATGCTATTTACTAGTTCAAGTATGTGATACTTATTCTTTTGTAGACAGTGTGTCTCTTGTAGGCAGTGAGCCTCTTGTGAGCAGTGTGCTCGGGCAGTGAGCCCTAATTGGCATGTGCCATTTTTTTCTTTCTATTCTTCTAATAGAGAATACAATCTTGGGTTAGTCACCCCGTGGTTTTTCCCTTAACCGGGCTTTCCACGTTAAAATATTGGTGTCTCATGTGTTGATGTGTTTCTACTCTTGATTAAATGCATTAAGTTTCATGTTTGATTTATTGTTATGTTGCTAAGAGAATACAAGTGTTGAAAAGGAAGAAAAGTTTTGGACAACTGATTCACCCCCCCTCTCAGTTGTCTTCCCTAAATCTAACAATTGGTATCAGAGCTAAGTTCCTCTGAAAGGAGCTTAACCACTTGAGGAGATCCAGGATGTCATCTTACAAGAAGGATAGTCCGAAGTTTGATGGAACCAACTTTGCTCTTTGGAAAGGTCACATGAAATGTCATTTACAGTGTATGGGAATGGCGTACTGGTCCATGGTTACAAAACCATATGTACCTCCACAGGGTGGTCTGACAACCCTAAATGAAATCACAGATGCTGAAAACAATCTGCGGACCATAGAAGCTCTTCTTAGTGCATTATGTGACTCAGAGCTCTCAAATGTTATTGAACTTCCAACTGCTTTTGAGATTTGGAAAAAATTGGAACTTTTGCATGAAGGAGACTAGTATGTTAAATGTGCAAGGTTACAGAGTCTAAAAGGGAAATTTGAAAGACTGAAGATGAGAGATGATGAAAATATTACCACCTTTATGCCAAGAGTAAATGAGCTGGTTTGTGGAATTAGAAATACAGGTGGAATCTTGAGTGAAGATGAGATTGTTGGCATAGTTCTCAGATCCCTTCCTGATTCCTATAAAATCAAGGCTGTGGCAATTGAAAAATTTAGAGCTCACACAACTGTCACAAGAGATCAGTTGATTGGTAAATTCGCTGCTTTTGAGATGGCTGAGTTTGGAGATGATCCCCCAAAGACTGAATCTGTATTCAAAGCCAGTGCTTCTGTAAAAGGAAAACAAAGGTTTGATCCTGAAGAAAACTCTTCAAGGAGATCATCATGTTATGAAAATGCAAGAAAAGACTTGGAAGAAGAAGAAGCTGAAACTGCTCATCTTGAAGCTCTTATTGCAAAAAGACTGCCAAGAGGATCCGGTAAGTATGAGGGGAAATTGCATTTTAAGTGTTTTAATTGCAATAAGATTGGTCATTTTGCATCATGGTGTTTGGAAAGATTTTCTAGGCCAAACACTAATAGAGCAAGATTCTAGAAGAATTGTTACTATGCTCATGAAGAAGATGATGAAGGAGTAACAGATGATGAATCAGAAAAAGGAGACAAATCTGGAAGTGACTAGGTGTTCATTGCCATCAAGGAAGAAGATCCAATGCCCTCTGAATCTGTCAATCATAAAGTTGAAGAAAAAGCCATGGCTGCCCAAGTTGAAGAGAAGGATGATTGGGTCATTGACAGTGGTTACTCTCACCATATGACAGGTGACAAAAACAAGTTCATAGATTTGGAGAG
The DNA here is from genome assembly GCA_027924645.1 of Cunninghamia lanceolata. Taxonomy (NCBI): domain Eukaryota; kingdom Viridiplantae; phylum Streptophyta; class Pinopsida; order Cupressales; family Cupressaceae; genus Cunninghamia; species Cunninghamia lanceolata. Next base: position 2,702,877 of record BSBN01000959.1, read on the forward strand.
ATATGAAGGAGGAGTGGTAAAGTTTGGTGATAACTCTGCTGGTAGAATCAGAGGTAGAGGAACTATTTCTTTTGATGGAAAGAACAAAACTGGTAATGTATTATATGTTGAAGGATTGAAGCACAATCTTCTCAGTGTTGGACAGTTAGTAGACAAAGGCTATGATCTTAGATTCAAGAATGGAAAGTGCAAAATCTTTGAAAGTTCTGGAACAAAGATTGCATCTGGTACCCAAACAAAAGGTAACATCTTTCACTTGGTTGGTATTGGTAAAAGTTGTTTATCTGTTCAAGTTGATCAGAGTTGGTTATGGCATAGAAGAATGTGTCATGTGAATTTTGATAATATCATCAAAATAAGCAACACTCAGGCTATAAGAGATCTTCCAAAATTGGTAAAAGCTACAAATAGTTTGTACAAAGAATGTCAGTTGGGGGAAACAAAGTAGAATCTCATTCAAAAGCAAGGAACAATCTTCTACCGGATTATTACACTTGGTTCATACTGACTTATGTAGTCTGGAAAGAATCAGGAGTGTGCAAGGTGATAGATACTTCATGTTGCTAATTGATGACTATTCCTGGATGATGTGGGTAACCTTTCTAAAAGAGAAATCAGAAGCTCTTGAGAAATTCAAAATGTTCAAAGCTATGGTGGAAAATGAGACTGGATTGAAATTGAAATGTCTAAGGTCTGATGGAGGTGGAGAATTCACATCCGGTGAGTTTATAGATTTTTGTGACAGACATGGAATAAAGAGACAATTGTCTACTCATAGGAATCCATAGCAGAATAGAGTAGTTGAAAGAAAGAACTGGACCATCCAGGAAGCATTAAGGACCATGATGATGGAAGCAAATGTTCCCCAGATCTATTGGAGGGAAGCTGTCAGCACTGCAGTATATACTCTCAATCGAGTTCAAATCAGAAGCAATATCAGTAAGACTCCTTATGAACTTTTGTTTGGTATTACACCTACTGTAAGGTATTTCAGAGTATTTGGTAGCAAATGTTACATCAAGAGAGATGAAGATCTAGGCAAGTTTGATGCTAGAAGTGATGAAGGAATATTTTTGGGTTATTCTACTCAAAGCAAAGCATACCGGTGTTATAATAAGAGATTGAGAAAGATTATAGAAAGTACTAATGTGAAGGTTGATGAAGGAATTGAAAAACCCTCAAGGTTTTATGAGAATGATGAAGATGATCAGAATAATGGTCTGATTCAAAGTGCTGAAGTCTTTTCTGAAAAACATATTGAAATTGATCCGGTAAGTCAGGAAGAAGAGATAAGTTTCAATGAGCCTGATCAAGAGCTAGAAGTGCAAGAAACTCCCAAAGTTATGAGGTATGTGAGACTGAATTATTCTAAAGACCAGATCATAGGTGACAAAAGCAAAGGTGTACAAACAAGAAGAAGAATTGCTCAAGATTCAGATGATTATTGTCTGATTTCAAAGATTGAACCCAAGATAGTAAATGAAGCCTGCAATGATGAAAACTAGACTAAAGCAATGGAGGAAGAACTGATGCAAATTGAGAAGAATCACACTTGGGATCTTGTTCCCAGACCTAGAAACAAAAATGTGATTGGAACCAAATGGGTCTTCCAGAACAAACTAAATGAAGCTGATGAAATGATTAGAAATAAGGCCAGATTAGTTTGCAAAGGTTACTCTCAAATAGGAGTTGATTTTGAAGAAACTTTTGCTCCGGTGGCAAGAATTGAAGTAGTCAGATTATTTCTTGCATTTGCTACCTTCAAAGATTTCAAAGTGTATCAGATGGATGTCAAGTCTGCCTTCCTGAATGGTGATTTGGAAGAAGTGTACATTGAGCAACCGGATGGATTTCAATTGTCTAACAATGGTGATATGGTCTGTAAGTTGAAAAAGGCACTATATGGACTGAAGCAAGCCCCAAGAGCCTGGTATGAAAGACTAGATAAACATCTCTTGAAGATTGGTTTCAACAAAGGTACTACTGACAGTAATTTATATTTCAAAATTGATCATGAAAACATCTTAAGTGTTGAAGTGTTTGTTGATGATATCATTTTTGGAGGAAAAGATAGTTTGTGTAAAACTTTTGCAAATCAAATGAAAAGTGAGTTTGAGATGTCCATGCTTGGTGAAATGAATTTCTTCTTGGGTCTACAAATCACTCAAACAAAGAAGGGTACCTTCATTTCTCAGACCAAATATGGGTATGTGCAGGATCATGATGGGCCAAACTATACTTCTAAGTGGCAATGAAAATACAAAAAATCAAACTTTATCAAGTTCATGTGAAATTTTGAATGGATTATCTATACAATTTGAAAAAGATGTAAGAATGAAATTTGTAGAGAATTGAATCTAGTTTATAGGCTACTATTTTTAAAAAAAAAAACTAAATTTACTAAGTGAAAATTGAATATTTCAATGAACTATTAAATTTTCTAGGAAAAAATAAAAAGTGGGTGTCTGTCCAGCCAACCTAACTATGAGTAAAAATATATATATATATTTTTGAAACTTTCAAAATAAGTAGAGGACTCATGTCCGGATGTGATGCATATTTATTTGAAATTTTTTTCTAATAAAATAATTAGTTATGATTTTTTTACTGTGACTTTTTTTAAAAAATAAAAAGTAATTTTCCAGCCAACCTATCTCGATAAAAAAAAATCAAAATTTAAATTTTTTTTTGACCTATAGCCAGAAAAGCATAGAGTGTGATGCGGGTTTTGGATCTCAAAAAGGTGAAATGGTTTGAAAGTTATGGATGTTTTTCAATCAGTGTGTCCATCAGGATTTCAGAGACATGGTATATTGAAAATTATTAATAATTATTTAATAAAATAATAACCAAATAAATCTTGTATTTTTAGAAAGCTAACAATTTTTTCTATAAACCCTTTTTGTTTTATCAATTTTGCATTAAAAAAAGTCGTCAGCATGAAGGGTGAAGTTCGAAGAAGAGACTGAAACATTAAAACACATTACAATCCATAAAAAGTCAACAATCAAAATGGATATCCGTCTTGCTTTGTACCAAAGCAAGACATATATCCGTTTTGCTTCGGTAAAAGCAACTCAAAACGGATATCCGTTCTCAAAACGGATATCTGTTTCCTTGATCTTTGAAAAATTTTGTGCCATTGGTTTTGGATGAAGAGAAGCAACATATTTTGTACCATTGGTATTGTTTTACCAAAGATACAATCCATGGGTATATCATTTATGTATGCGTGGACATTTCGTGTATATCCTGCTATCGTTTATCATGGTTGTAAATGGTGAATGTACATGTCAAAGGATACAAAGGTTGACCGGCCATATTGGGAAAATTGGGAAAAGATACGTTAGTCGACCGGTTATAACAAGTCATGTTATGTATAGGCTAAATCAAAGACATTGGACTGACAATAGTTATCGGAGAGACAAAGTTCCATTCAGCCGACAACATTGATCTCACCGATCAAGTCATATCAAGGTGACAATCATTAAGTGTCACCGATGGGTTATTTATCGACACATCAGAAGAATGGTTGAGAACTACACCGATGAGAGGGAGTCACACCGACAGAAGGAACATCGGAAAGAGATGGACTATCGAAGGCGAGAAGAAAAGTGTCACCGATAGAGGCAGTCTGGCCGATGGTGTAGTTCGGTGTTTATTGTTTCGGTGTGAGATACGATATCAGAAATCGAAGAGAATGTCTGACTGATGTAGAAGTCTTACCAATGACTAATGGACAGTAAACACATCGGGGAGAGTTATAACATCAGAATGCAAGTAAAAAGTCTCACCGAGGGTATTGGTCTTACCAATAGACAAGGGTGGTGAATCTCACATCGGAGTTAGTGTGTATATCAGAGAACAATGGAGGAGTCACACTGATAGCATAAGCTTGAGAGATGGATTCTACACATCGGTGAGAGGTCCCACATCGGGCTAACAAATTTGAAGGTTACCAATAATGATAAGTCTAGCCGACAATAGAGAAAGGAAGAACATGTGAAGCATAGTTCGATGAGACATTAGAAATGTCTTGCTAATAGTAAAGAAAGAGTGTATTTCAGTCTCGTTTGGACCTTGGGAAGGATATTTTAAAAGCTATTTGAGCAATTGGTGGGTTAATGGGTATTTTACACCTTGTTTGTAAGCTTTTGCTATGTTGCTCTACATCACTTTTCTACAACATACAAAGTTTACCTTTCTCACCCATACCTTCAGTATATAAAGGACATTAATAGGGAATTTTTAATTTCCACTCAGTCAGTGCAATCTAGGAGAGGATAGATTGTCTAGAGTTGTGATCTATTTCCATTTACACTTGCCATAACTACAAATGCTTAGTGTTTATTCTCAACCCTGGTATATGAATAAAATGTGACCTATTGTTCTAATAGGCCTATAGGGACAAAGAGGTGATAAAGCCTCTAATTTTAAACATGACATAGTTTTGATAACTTCCCATAGTGGTAAGGTCCTGGATGACAATCCTTTGATGCACCTAATTATAATAGGTGTTATGATAGTCCTTGGTATCTTTTCATTTATTTCTTGAATGGCCTGTAAATAAGACATAAGACATATTAGATCCTTCATAAATAAGAATTCTCATACATTACATTTAAACTTAAACTCCCTAAACATCCATCAATCGATCCATTAATATCAAAATGCCATGAATATCCTATGATCAACCATTCTAATTCCTAGGATAGTCATATATTGCAATTTTGCTTCTCTATACTAAAATAGCCCAAGGAATATCTAACCTTGAATTTGTATTTTAACAATCTAATGTCTTTACGAATAACATTGAGCCTTCTTTTGGGACAATATTTTTGCCTTTAGAAGCTCCTCATTTGATGATAGCCTAAAATCAAATAATGGCTTATATCCAGAGCTTTATTAAGTTGATACCTAGGTGGATTAGTGTGTAAACATTGAAATTAGATGGTAATTCACAAGTTTATTGAATAATACAATGAATCCCTAGTCTAGAATCCAAATGTACACAATAAAATGGATATCTATTTTGTAATAGCGATATGGACATTGCAGGGTGTCTGTTGCAAAGTATTGGGCTTTTACAAAACGGATATCCATTTTCAAAACGGATATCCATTTTGTAAAAGCAGAAAAAAGACAAAAGGAATATTGTTGGGCCCGACTTCCGCAACCAAAGACCCTCTGCTGTCGAAATACTCGTGATTTATGGCTATGACAGTGAAAGGAATATTTTTATGTACTTTTGGAGACACAATTTTCTTGTTACAATCATAAGGGTGATATTTTTGTTCCCCTAATCGGGAGCAACAGTTGTCGTAAAGCAAAAAGGAGGAGGAAAGTTACATTGGAGGAAATTGAAGCAATTAGGGAAAAAGATAGGGAAAGGAAGAGGGTTGGAAGGGTGGGTTTGGCAAGTGCTCATCAAGGTGAATCTTCTTCTTTACCATCTAATGACATGCAAATTGAAGATGTTAATTTTGATTATAATGAAATGTTAGATAAGAATAAAATTCACCATGATATTGCAAATGAAAATATTGAAAAATGTTATGAAACACCTATTCATAATAGCAATACAATGGACAAAGAAGAAGAAGAAAAATGAAGACATGCACTTGAAGAAAGTGGATATGAACATCATGATGTTGAAATTGCACTCCATAATCCATTTGTTGATAAAATTGATGAGGTTGATAACATGGATGAAACAAGAACAATCAATGTATCTCCAAATTTCATAAGAAGAGAGGACATTTGTCAAGAAGAGAATAACTGTGATGAAATTAGAAAACACCCAAAAACCCCAAAATGATTACTTGAAATTGATGAGAACATAATGGAAAAACTTGAAGGCAAGAGGTCATCACAAACGATTCGGTTGTGGGCTACAAAACTCTTCAATGAATACTTTGAGAAGAAAACATTAACCAAACAATGCCAACTTTTTTTACAATTATTAAAGATGTACAAAATGAGACCTTTACTAAAGAAATTAAAGATTTGGTTAAACAAAGTGTCCGATCGGAATAAAATTATTGTAAGAAGCCTTTTCAATGCACTCAATTCTATTGGAAAGACTAGCAAGGAGAAAGATAAAAGAGCTGTCCATAGAGTAATAACAACCTCAATAGTAAGCAAACAATTAAGAAATGCTTGATTAATGAGGCAAACTAGTGTTGGCTTAAGATTGAATCGTAAAACATTGTCAAAAGCACTAGCATTAAGATCAAGGCTAGATAGTCCTGTTGCCAGTGATACTTGGGCTTTTAGTGGTAGGCTTCCACGAGTTGACAAGAAGCTAATTGATAGCACAAAGGAAGAAATTGAACAATTTTGGCACACTAACTCTAGGGTATCACTGAATGCAAAAGATGTTGTAAAGTTAAGAATTGGTGATAAAGACCGCACACCACATCCTAAACATTACTTGGAATGTAGCCAAACAACATTGTACAAACAATATTGTGAAACTCACCCAGGTATGACAATCTCACAAAGAGCATTTGAATCTCTTAAGCCATTTTATTGTGTTCCTCTTAAAGTTTGTAATACATGTTGTTGCAAATACCATGTAGAATTTTCTATGTACCATGAATTATTATGCAATATTCATTCTACTTTGCACACTAACGAAATGTTACAGGAGTGTGGTGCAATTCAACTACCAAAGTCATCTAGGGACTTATTGGATTTATTTCTATGTATTAGAGATGATGGTTGCATGTTCTACAAGAATGATTGTTTAAATGAAAAGTGTTTACAATGTGGTGGGTTATCTAAGTTTGTATCATGTTTTCATGAGGGCAATGAGCATGATTTTGGAAAGAGAATGGTTGAGAAAAAGAGATATGAGATAGTGAAATACAATTTGAAAACTGGAGGTGAAGGTTCTAGATGTGAGTTGATTGTAAGAGAGGTAAGTATTGCTGATTTTATTGATGATTTTAAGAAAAATCTTTTCTACAAGTATGTCAGACATAGCCACAGGTCTCGATTGTTAGATCAACAGTTCAGGATGTGTAAAGACTCTTTCCTGATTGGAACTATTGTCTCTGTAGTTGATTTTGCAGAAAACTATACATTGCAACCCCAAAATGAAGTTCAATCCCAGTATTATAATTCTATTCAGATTGCTATTTTTGTTCACATCACATACAGACATGCCCCCGAGAGTACAGAAGAGAACAGGAAGATTGTCAGAGAATACCATTTTTACATGAGTGATGATCGATCTCATTCAGCAGAGTTTGTGCAATATTGTTTTCAACAATTTTATGGGTTCTTGCAAGAAAAATATATTAGAATAGATCAACATCTCATTTGGTCAGATAATTGCACAGGTCAATTCAAGAATGCTCGTAATTTCTATTGGTTGAGGAAAATGCATGTAGAGAAGGGTATACCTCATATTTGGAATTTTTTTGAAGCCAGGCATGGAAAAGGTGAACATGATGGAGCAGGTGCATGTGTGAAGATAGCTCTTTTTAAAGAACAACTAAAGATTAGAGGTGGTGCTACATTCAATGATGCAGATTCCATTGTTAAGTGGTGTAACTATGCATTGTCATGAGGAGTGGCTCTTGATTCTGAAGTGCACAGGTTTTTTTGGTTGGTTGATGATGGGATAGCGATAGAGAAATTAGAATGTCAGAGAATCAGTGAATCATCAAAGATGCATTCATTTCAAAGCTCAGATGCAAGTACATGGACTATTTGGACACAAGAATTAGCTTGTTTTTGTCAGAGTTGTATTAAATGTGATTGGAACAATTGTGAGTCAAGTGAGTGCGTAGATGCATGGACTCCACAATATTTAATCCCTTTATATGAAGGTCAATCACCTTCCGTCAATGACATGGAGAGCTCATTTGACTATGAACATCTTTCAGACCTTGTACAGCCAGGTCATGTTTATGTAGTTGTTGCACCGCATGGAAATGAAGAGAGGTCAGACTATTGGTTGGCACGATGTGTATAGGGAAAACAAAAGCTAACACAACCTATGACAGATGATGATGGGTTCACATATCCTACAGGATTAGTTGTTATTTTTGGGACTTGGTTACGAACATATATGATTAAAAAGAATGGCATCCCGGCCTTTGAAGACTTTGAGAAGCATAAAACCATATTGATGTATTCTCACCTAGTTGTAGCAACAAATGTCAAGTTACTAAAGCATCATGGAAAACCAAAATCAAAAGAACTATGGACAATTAGTAATGCTGATCATGAAGCAATATTGGATACTTTGAAGGTAAGAGATGACCCCTCAGGTACGCTTGACTAGCATTTAAACTTCCAGATGGATAGGAATGACATTTTTTATCCTAACTTGTTCTTGTTTTTTCTATTTTTTAGAATTGTTTTATTAAAAATCTTGTTACTTTAACTATAATGCATGCTTTTGACTATACAGGACTGCGAATAAAGTTATTTTACATGGCATCGTAGATTATTTTGCATGGCATCGTAAATTATTTTGTATGGCATCGTAGGTTATTTTGACTATACTCGAGGTATGATTTTTAGTTCTCATTTGTATTTCTTAATATTGCACATTTGTACCTTTTTCTACATAAGGCATTCCATGAGATGACATGTATTTGATGTCTTTTGCCGAATAGTTCATGTGCCTTGTCTATGCTTTCACATATTACATACATGTGTCACATGGCAATTGTAACTACAACATCTGACAAAATTCTCATTTCTTTGAGGTATTCCACCAAATAGTTCATGTGCCTTGCCTATGCAATTTTAACTACAACAGTCCTAAAATAGTACTAGAACAGTCCTAAAATAGTACTAGAACAGTCCTATAATAAGCACAGCATTTAATGTACATATTTATGATATTCATGTTTACTTTTAAATCTGCTTGTTCATGCTTCTCACAGGATGTCACCTCCCCTACCCATCCAGCTCTACAGAAGAAGAGAGACAACAAATGATCAAGAGGGATCACCAATTGGTGGTAAGTGATTGATTACTTATGTCATGTTATATATTTTGAATATTAAATTCTATATTAATGTGCACGTTGTTTGATTGTATTAATAGGTGGAAATTCAAAAATCTCTATCAAGGAGGTCTAGTCGATGAGCGATAGAGGATGAGTCATTGACTGGTTCACCATCTTCATGGCCTAGCAAGAGCCATAGATTATTTGATAGCAATCCATAGGAGACTTGATTTTGGAATATTTTGTTACATATGCGTATTTGGCTTTGTAAACATACTTTTGTATGTTATCGATGTATATCATTGTATATACCCATATGGTTTTATTTGTACATGCCTATATGGCTTGATATATACACTATACATTATTTTCATGACATTATGTGCATATATGTATATATAAGATCCTAATTTTGCACAAGTAGGGAGAATGCTTGCACAAGTTATGGAATTTGGTTTTAAATGTTCCAATTGTATTTGCTTCAAAGTTTCTAAAGCCTTTTCAAAAAATCCATTTTGTGCATATCTTGCAATCATTGCATTCCATGAGATAGCATCTCTTTGAGGTGTCATGCCAAACTATTCACATGCCTTGTCTATGCTTCCACACTTTAGATTTACACCCGCCAATTGCATTTTCTTAACATTTCCTTTCAATCCTTATCAAAAATTCTATTTTGTGCACATATTGCAATCATTGCATTCCTTCATTTACAACACATGATTAAATAAGAAGATGCATATTTACAACACTTAAGACCTTCATGAAATGATACATTGGTTTCTTGATATTCAATCATGCATTGGAGATCTTCAAAGTGTTAAATATGTTTGAAGTGATGAAGAAACTTGTTATTTTGATGTATTTCAACTCCAAACTTCCACCTAGAATAAACAACCTAGAATGAGTGCCTTACTATTTGAGGTGCTAGTTCATGCTTCTAGAACACCAAAAGTGCACCTCGATGTTGAGGCACCAGCTCTTGCTCAAGCAACCTTGAAAGTGCGCTTTCACAAGGAGGTTAAAATGTATTATCAAAGGATTAAGTTGAATCAAGGAATCATCATTGAAGATAAGTAAAACATGACTATGAATGAGGCACATTTTTCATCATCTCTAACCTCACAATTGCACCTTCCATTGGAAGCTCATATTGTGCCTAAAGGAATGGTATTGAGATATCATCCATGTCAATGATTGAGAATGTGTCAACTGGAACAATATTTTTTGTTCTGCTCATCGTGGGGTCGAACGGACTATGCCAATGCGTTGGGGTGGGTGGGTAAATGCTAGGGGAGGTCTCATTTTGTGTGCCAAGTGTCCCAGTCATTCCAGGCAAGAGGCTACTGGCAAAGTCCCTTAAGATCCCTAAGACCAAAAAACTGCCAAACTTTGACGGGGTAGTTCTCAGAATTCGTGACAGTTGGGAATGTTCTGTTTGGACCTACAGGTGCACGTGGCATCCTTCCACAATAACCTCTCTCATTTTTTGTCAACTCCATTCCATTTGACCATGCTGAAATCAAATGCATTGTTGCAAAATGCTTCAATTTGATGCAGTGGAAAGGTGCTAGGTATGACATTTTTCATTCCATAGCTCGTGCGGTCGAATGAACTACACCAACATGTCAGGGTGGGCGAGTAAATGGAGATCATACTCTGACGTGTTCAACAGTGGCTCACTACTCTCCATAATAGGACCTAAGCATAAATGATTGCAAGAAATGCAATGATGGGGCACACATACATGTCTGGACGATGACGGTCTAGTAGTACCAGGTGATCCAATATCATCACCTTCATCATGTGCTTGTGCAAACTGAGATGTCTATATAATCAAATGCTCGGTCAAAGAGTGTATGGCACTAAGGCCCTGTTGTGTTTCATTTGCAACAACGTCTGGGTGCTGCATTGGGGGTGGAGAAGGGATAGCAAGAGGGGGAATATAGGGACCTTGTACTTGTCTAATTGCCTCAGGTCTATCTTGAGACATTCCCTTGCCCACTCCTTGAAACTCTCTAAAATCAAAATAATTAACATGTTGACCCATGACGAACTCTGCATAGAGTTTATGGAGGAAATACAAAGGCACATCTAAATTGTTGTTGGGTGGTTTATCAAAAACCATCCACCAACGATCCCAAAAGTTTTGACTAATGCCCTCATGAATACACCATTTGATTGAAAACTTGGGCTTACGAACATCAACATGCAATCCGGTTTTAGGATTGATAAAGTGTTGGGCTAACATAGTTTTTGTAATCTCTAAATCTTTGACTTCCTCATATGACAAACCGTTAGCATATTCGGCCTTCTTGGCTTCTTGCCATTGCCTAAATGATTCGTGTTGGGTTGACAAAGTTTGAATATGATTAATGATTCCCTCTAAATTTGATGTCATTATAGACAATCGAGGGTGGCGATGATACATTTCAATGATCCTACTTATATGATCAATATTTCTTTGAATATTCTCTTCTATTGTTGGAGGGGGAGGGTTTGGTGGTGGAGGGTTTGGGTTTTCATTTTGTGCATCCATTTTACCTAATTAAATTACAAAACATACCCACTTAGCATAAAAACCAAAAAAATTGCTTGAATATACAAAACAAACAAAAAAATGCACGAAATCTTACCTCTTTGGATCGGATATCTATTCCTCAGCTCTGATATCCATTCTTTGAAGATGAGACGGTGTTTTGCAAGTCGCGGGTTTACAAAAATGCAGTCTTTTTTCGCTTTTTATGTTCTCCAAAACGGATATCCGTTTTCTTTTTCTTGTTTAGTTTGTTTTCATTGTTTTTTATTTTATTATTTTAGCATTTTAAGTATTTAGGCATTTTAGCTATAAAATACAATCCAAATTTTAGAAAGACTATATCATATGAAAGGAGAGATTTTGGACAAACTATCAAAATTTATATAGGATTATGATGATATATATATTTGATTTTTATATGATTTACTTATACTAAGGTATCTAATAGTATTTTAAAGGCACTTTTGAATAGACACAGGAGAGAGGTAGATGCGAGTTAGGGGTTAGGGATTAGGGCCATTATTTAGGGTTTACAGATTTAGAGAGAGAGAGAGACTACTTTTGACATGCAACCGTAAACCCTAAATAATGCCCCTAAACCCTAAACCCAAGTAACCCTAAATAATTCTTCCAAATCCTAAACCGTAACCCCTAAACCATAAACCCTAAATAATTCCCCTAAGCCCTAAACCCTAAACCTGAGAAAGGGAGTCCTAGTTTTCTTGTTTCCATTTGCTTCATCGATAAGGGAGAGGGAAAGATAGAGGGGAGAGATAGGATATATAGGAATGATAGGGGAATGACTGGGATGCATGATTAAACCTAACCCCTAACACCTATTTCCTAACCCCTAAACCCTAAACTTGAGAAACCATAAACCCCTAAATCCTAAACATTAAACCCAAGAAACCCTAAACCTCTATCTCTCTATCTCCCTATCTCACTATCTCCCCATCACTATCATTCCTCTACCTCTCAATCTCTCTCCCTATGCTTTAGCCATGTCCCTCACTCTATATCTCCCTATTGGTCCTCTCTCTCTAAACACTAAACCCTAAACCTCTAAACCTTAACCCCTAAACCCTAAACGTGAGAAACCCTAAACTCTATCTCCTATCTCTCCCTTATCTCCCTATCTCTATCGTCCTTCTACCTCTCAATCCTTCTCCCTATTTCTCTAGACATTTCGCTCACTCTCTATCTCCCTATCTCTCCCCTTTGTCACCTCTATCTCTCCCTATCTGTCTCCTCTCTCTTTCTATCTAGCTATCTCCAAAACTGAGAAACCCTAAACCCAGGTACACCCTAAATCCAATCAACTCTAAACCTATATCTCCCTATCTCTCCCCTATCTCCCTATCTCTATCATCCCTCTACCTCTCTTGATCTCTCTCCCTATGTCCTTGGCCATGTGCCTCACTCTCTATCTCCTTATCTCTCTCCTCCGTCTCCTCTCTCTATCTCCCTATAATTCCTCTCTCTATAAACCCTAAATCCAAAACCGTAAACCTCTAAACCTAACCCCTAACCCCTAAACAATTTAAATCCTAAACCCTAAATAATGCCCCTAAAACCTAACCCCTAACCCCTAAACCTGAGAAACCCTAAACCCCTAAACCTTAAACCCCAAACCCCTAAACCCTAAACCCAAGCAGCCCTAAACCACTATCTCCCTATCTCTCCCCTATCTCCCTACCACCTTTGTCCCTCTACCTCTCAATCTCTCTCCCTATGTCTCAAGCCATGTCCCTCACTCCCTATCTCCCTATCTCTCCCCTCAAACTCCTCTATATCTCCCTATCATTCCTCTCTCTCTATAAACCCTAAATCCCAAACCCTAAACCTCTAAACCTAACCCCTAACCCCTAAACAATAAATCCTAAACCCTAAATTATAATGCCCCTAAACCCTAACCCCTAACCCTTAACGCTGAGAAACCCTAAACCCCAAACCCCTAAACCCTAAACCCAAGTAACCATAAACCACTATCTCCCTATCACCTTTGTCCCTCTACTCTCAATCTCTCTCCCTATGTCTCTTTCCATGTCCCTCACTCTTTATATCCCTATCTCTTCCCTTAGACTCCTCTATATCTCCCTATTGGTCCTTTATCTCTCTTTAAACCCTAAACCCTAAACCTCTAAACCTTAACCCCTAACCCCAAAACCCTAAACCCTAAACCCTAAATAATGCCCCTAAACCCAAGCAACCCTAAACCTCTCTCTCTCTCTCTATGTCTTTGGACATGTATCTCACTCTCTATCTCCTATCTCTCCCCTTTGTCTCCTCTATATCTCCCAAACTCTATCAGTCCCCTCTCTCTATCTCTCTTTAAACTGTAAACCCTAAACCCCTAAACCCGAGCAACCCTATACCTCTAAACCCGAAATAATTCCCCTAACCAACCTCTAAACCACTTCTCTATATAGGTGCAACTAATACCACTTTTTCATTGTTTTCCACATTTACTTATATTATTTTCCATTTTCCAAGTCCTACATGTGTCCAAATTGTATTGTTTGTCAAGTTTTTAGTCTAATTGTTAGTCCCAGCTCTCATGGTTATTAAAATGTTATTATATTATAGTTAGATTTATCCTTCAGTAACATTAATTTACACATTGTTGCACAAACAACCACACTAAAACATAACCTTACCTAATTAAGGTTAACCTTTTAAAAGGTTCTTTCATAAATGGTGAGCTTAACAGATCCAACTAGTTCAATGTTCTTATAGTCCATGCTTACCCTTCCAAGAGAGTTCATGCCATGTTAACTTTGCATTATGTCCTAACATATCACATGAAGGACATCATCATCACAAGGAATAACAATGTCATGAAGGATTAACGAAGGTGTAGCTTCACCACATAAAGTATCATTCATAATTTTATCACTAGAGGGTAAGGGTATATCATGTGCATCCTTCTCAAACCATGTATCATGAATCAAATCATATGAAGGATTGCGTAAAGCAATTTAGGGCATGAAATCCAAAACGCCCCAAAACACAACCCCTACTGCCCCACCATTCCTATCCCTGAAATATTGGAACATAGTCTAGAAAAGTGATTATTTCACCTGATGAACAAAATTAAATATTTTATTAGTGATTATTTGAGTAATTCATTAGTGATGATTCTTAGTGTTTAACAAATCCTTATGGATCAATGTGTAAAGAAGCTACCAATGTTAATTTTCCCTCCTCCTTCACTAGAAACAGTCTTTAAGGAGGTTCATATATTGATGGGAGATCCAAGATTTAAGAGGTGTATTTTCAAAAAGAGTAAAAAGCCTCCCCTCTTACCCCATCATGATTTCCTTCACTCTTAGTCGATTTCTCTTCCCCATCCTCCCCTCTTACCCCTCCCCTCTCTTTCCTGACCCGATCTTGTTAGCTCCCCTCTCCCTTCTCCTATCTTTGTCCTTTTTTCCCCTCTTTACTGGTTCTTGCCCCCGCCCCCCCTCTGTCCCCTCCTTGTCCTCTTTTGTGGGATTGAGTCTTTGCCCCTCCTCTTTTGCCCTCATCTTATCCCCTTTTCCTCTCTCCCCTAGGCTCCTCTCCCCCCTTTCCCTTTGCTCCTTGTCCTCCCTCCTCTTTACCCTCCTTGGCTTATTCTCACCTTTTTATTTCTCATACTCTTGTCCCCTAGCTTAACCTCCCATCTCCAACCTCTGGATCTCGTTGCCCCCTTCTCCCTCCTCTTTAATTTCTAGGTTTTTAACCGTATCCTTCATTTCTTGTTGCCCCCTGGTGCTCCATTTGTGGCTTGGAGTTTGTTGTGAATATATATTTATATATATTATTTGGTTGTTGTAGCTTGTCTTCCCTTTTATGATTTACTCTTCTCTCTTATGCTTTCTCCCAGTTAGTTTCTTTCCTCCTTTGGATAGTTATTAGCTTACCTTTCTTTTTTGTTAGCCCCCCCTCCTTTACCTTCGTAGTTCACCCCTCTCTCTCTTTTAACTTGGAGCCCTCTCTTGTTCTTTATATGTAGCTTTTCCCAATCTATCCCTCACATTTTAACCTCTTCGGTTGTCCCCCCTTTTTTATTATTTATTTAATTATTTAATTATCTTATCTCTTTCATCCTCAGTTTGGTCTTTATGGTTGATTGTATTACAGTTATTCCTCTTTTTGCTTCCTTCTAATTTGTGGCCTTGCTCCTTTGTTTGCTTTTTTAATTTTATTTACTTGGGTCTTCCTCTCATCCTAGTTAGTCTTTCTTTGTTTGTTTTGTCTTAGTGTGCCTAGATGTCCCCCACTCCTCTTTGTCCCTCACTTCACTAGGTTTGATAGGCAGCTATCCTTCTCCCTCAAGTGATCTTGGTTTCCACCTCACATCTCTCTCACTTTTTTTAAGTGGTCTTAAGTCTGCATACTGTCATTCATGTTCTCTCTTCTCTTGCTTGCTATCTTTCTCCTGATGATGGATCACTGTGTGTGATTCGAAACATTGAGGAAAATAATAATACACAGTCAAATCCAGAAGCATTTCAAACTCAACATCATGGACTCTGGAAAATTGATGACTACCAGTAAAAAGCCTTTATCCCAAATATTTTTAGAAAATAGATATCTTTTTCCAAAATGGATATCCGTTTCCAAAACGGATATCCATTTCCAAAATGGATATCCATTTTGGTTTGGTATCCAAACCAAAATAGATATCCATTTCAAAGTCAAACTTTGCCAAGTCGCGAATTTGGCTAAGTAAAAACGCGATTTTTTTCCTATTGCCATTGTTTGGCCCACGATGATCTTGCACATACCCATATGCAAGAGAATTGTTGAAGAAATTTGGGATGGAAGATTCAAAGCCAATGAACACTCCCATGGCAACCGGGTGTAAATTAAGCAAAAATGATGACTCTCCTAGGACCGATCAAATAAAGTACAGATCAATGATTGGAGGACTGTTGTATCTCACTCAAACTAGACTAGACATTATGCAGATTGTTGGTCTTGTTGCAAGATTCCAGGCTGATCCTAGAGAATCTCATGTCATGGCAATCAAGAGGATTTTTAGATATCTAAAAGGGATAGTTGAGTATGGTCTGTAGTATCCTAGAGATCATGATTTTTCTCTTCATGCATATACTGATGCAGATTGGGCAGGAGATGTGGATGACCGGAAGAGCACTAGTGGTGGAGCATTCTTTTTGGGGAAGAGATTGGTTTCTTGACTGAGAAAGAAACAAGAGGCAATATATCTGTCTACAACTGAAGCAGATAATATTGCAGCAGGAAGTGGTTGCACTCAAGTATTGTGGATGAAGTAGATGTTAAGAGATATCAAAGTGGAGTATGAGGAGCCTATCACAATTTTTTGTGATAATTCAAGTGCAATAAACATATCTAATAATCTGGTGTTGCATTCAAAGATTAAACATATATCCATCAAGTTTCACTTCCTGAGAGAACAAGTGAATAAGAATGAAGTCAGATTGGAGTTTGTGCCTTCTAAGGATCAGATTGCAGACATCTTTACAAAACCTCTGCCTAAGGACTCTTTTGAGTATCTAAGGGAGAAGTTAGGGGTTATTGCCCCTCTGGTGATGAACTAAGGTGCATCAGTCTGGTGCGTATCACAGTCACATCTTTTGGTCTGGACTGATGATGGGGAGCTGCTACTCAGGGGGAGCAGAAGATATGAATCTGAAGTGATAGAATTTCAAGTATGAGCCCTTTGCCATTGATGTCAAAGGGGGAGAGAAGACATGTGAAAAACAAGTGGTTACTAATCAAAGGGGGAGCAGTAATGGGAGAGAAGAAATGTGAATGATGGTTGCTGATAGGGGGAGTTGTGACAATAAGGAAAAGTTCTTGTCTTGATGGTCAAATCAGTTTGTCACATCATATGTTGCCATCAATGACAAAGGGGGATATTGTTGCAAGTATGGGCCTAACTGGTATTGTCATTGATGTCAACATACTTCTATTGCATTAATGATAATTATTGGATGAGTTATATGTTGAGGATACTGAGAAAATTAGTCTCAATCATGAACAATGAAGAACAATGATGACAGCAAGGTAAAAGCTCAAGACAGGTTGAGGATCAGAGGATACAGATTAAAGGGTTTGTAGATATGAGTCTTAAGATGTTCTAGTAGAGATTTTAGAGGTCCGCATGAAGATATGAAGAAGTTTTGATTGCTCAAGTAGAACCGGTTCCAGTAGATGTTCAGAGGTGACAGGGTGTTACAGAAAGGTCTGATGAGATCCAGAAATGCATTATCCTATCTTACGGATTTAAAGGAGTGTTGGGGAACTCCTTATGATGTATAATCTTGAATTGTGCCCAGTTCAAAAATTTGGAAGCATCTATTCCATTGTGACAGTAATGGCAGACTGTGTTCTTGAGGTTCTGGATGAAGAAGAGAAGGATTCCAGTAAGTAGAGGAAGTGCGGATGTTCTTGGAGATTCAGGAAAGCTTGTGGAGGTGCTTGGATCATGTTTAGTTCATGTTGATGGTCCACATTAGAATTGGAGGACTAGAAATGAAGAATAACTTCCAGATGATGGTGTTCTCCTTAGGTTGGCCGACCAGATGAGTTACTCATCTTGCAGATGTTCTTGTGAATGTTTTCTGACTTAGATGTTTGTTCCTAAGTTGATGTCATGTATAAATAAGGGATTACGAAGTCATTTCAGAGTGTGACTTGTGGAGATGAGTGTGTGGTAGTGAGGAGAAGAGTGAAAGGTAGAGCAAAAGGTTTGGGCTTAAATGGAACTGACTCAAGCATGGTGAAGATGCTATTTACTAGTTTAAGTATGTGATACTTATTCTTTTGTAGACAGTGTGTCTCTTGTAGGTAGTGAGCCTCTTTTGAGCAGTGTGCTCAGGCAGTGAGCCCTAATTAGCATGTGCCATTTTATTCTTTCTATTCTTTTAACAGAGAATACAATCCTGGGTTAGTCACCCCGTGGTTTTTCCCTTAACTGGGTTTTCCACGTTAAAATCTTGGTGTCTCATGTGTTGATGTGTTTCTGCTCTTGATTAAATGCATTAAGTTTCATGTTTGATTTATTTTTATGTTGCTAAGAGAATATAAGTGTTGAAAAGGAAGAAAAGTTTTGGACAACTAATTCACCCCCCCTCTCAATTGTCTTCCCTAAATCTAACATACATTAGGTTGTCTAACATCACATAACATCATGTCAAAAACATCATCTAGATAACATCATATAGCATTAGATAAAACATCTAAGTCTACATGTGCATCACATCATACACAAGAAATGCATCATAACCCATACATATAGAGTGAGTCAAATAGTTGCATCATTATATAAAATATCATAATGTCATGTCCAAATGTACAATATCAAGTATCTGTCTCTGAATGAATGTCATATACAATAGATACATCCCAAGGATGGTAATACATGTCTCAGAAATACAAAAATGGTACAAGTCTCTCTAGCTAAGCTGGGCTATCCTTGTTGCTGTGGACCGCTGCTCCCAGCAGTGTCTCCTCCCCCTCCTCCACTAGCCTCTGACTTCTATGGGCCCATCACAGAAGCCCCTGACCTAGATGGACCTGCTCTCTGAGAGGCCGCATATTGGCGCCTATAGCTCGAAGTCCTCTGAGTCACTAGCACTGCTCCATGATATAAACCCCTATAATATTGAGCATGGGCCTGTGTTCTAGCAAGCTCACTCTGTACCTAATCCAGCTGAGTCTGTGCCTGCTGCACCTATGAAACTAGAATGCTAGAAGTGCCATCTATGCCCATAGCCATCATGGCTGCATCTCTCTCTACTCTCATAGCCTGCATGCTAGCTAAGGCTGCATCTCTCTCCCTGATCAACTCTGATATCTGGCCCACATCTGCATCTCTGCGAGACTATGCCGCTCTCAAATGCACCCTTAGCTGTCTAACCTGGCTCTGTAAGGAAACTATAGCCTACTGCTGTAAATCAGGCTGTGGAGCCTGTGCTACCTATCCCAGTGGCACCTACTGCACTGGCACCTATACCTATCCCTGTTGCTGTGCCACCTACTATGGTGGTAGCATTTGTCCCTGTGGTGCCACTAGTTGTACTGGCACCTATCCCTGCACTTGTACTTGCACCTGTCCTACAGCCTGCAGCTACACTGCTGCCTACTGACCTAAAGGTCTCTCTCTAGACCTCTGCCTCCATCACGATCTACCTCCTCCTCCTCCTCCTCTCCCCCTCTGCCATCCTCTCCTCCTGCCAGCTTCGCCCTCGTCGTCTAAATCCTCCTCATCTATCTGAGGCACCAACTCTCCAGGCCCTGAATATCTAGGGAGCGAGTGGGCCGCAGACCACTCCTCATAATTTGGTGTCATGCCAGCATCTACTATATCTCTCCTCAAGGGCCACGCTGTATAAGGAATTTGCTAAAAATCTGCCAGGGCCTCCTCATAGGATGCCACAGGACCCCACCTATACCTCTCTGCATGGGTCCTAGAAAAATGTGCCTACCCCTGTGGTCTACCCTATACTTGACCAAATTGCCTCTGCACCTTGCTAACAATCTACCTCTCCAGTATGTACCTAGTCCTCCCAATGAGCAACCAAGTCTGGAAACAATACGGAAGCTCATCAGCGTCATCATTCCATAACTTGTAGTCTAAGTATGGATGCCAGATAACCTGATCTACATTATCGAACACGTGTCTCCAGTACTCAAGCTTCCCCAGCCTATGCTAGGAAATCACACCTGCATAGTCGTAATTGTAGGGCTCACCCCTCTGCCTATGAAAAAGACAAACCGGTCGTGTGATAGCTATGTGCTCCCACAACCAAAACTGTAAAAGAGACATGCCTGCAAACAAGCTGGCTCCTCTATGATACACCACCTGGTGCATATCCCTGTATAAGTGTGCAAACATGCACACACCCCATGCATATTGTGTCCCATCAGTGAGCATAGTCTCTAACACCTGCCCCCAGCCAATCGAGAAGCTGTGTGACCTCCTATCAGGGCATACTATGCCACTGATCAACCCTACCACTATACCCGAGAAGTAGTCATAATAGTCATGGATGTCTTGCCATGATATCACCTGCTCCACCAAAATTTGGGTCATCAAATACCTGTCTGCACTCTGCTAAGCTAGCATCCCATTACGACTCATACTCAACCAGCTCTCCCTGGATAGGGAGGTGCAGAATCTAGTACATGTCCTCGAGAGTGATCGCCATCTCCCCTATTGGAAGATGGAATGTACCATCCTCACTGTAAAATTGCTCTACAGTTGCAGTCAGTATCGCCCAGTTCGTGCGAACCTCAGGCATGAAACAAATGTAATGAAGACCCATAGCACCTAGAGCCTCATGGTCAATCTCAAGCAACATGTACCACTGCAACAATAGTAATGGGAACTGCTGTCGTGACATGAGGGTATCCCAGATATCCTCCTGTAGTCAGGCAACACATAATGTCAGAAAAAAATTAATATCTAAGCAAAGCTACTCTAGGCAATCAAACCATCCTATCATTGACTTCACATATCAAATTAATCAAAACAACATATCATCTCTTGACTAGATTCTTGGCAATCTCAAAGATCGCTCATCAATTGACACATTACTCAAGGTGCCAATTGGGTTAATTTCATTAAGTCAACTGATTTTCTTAAAGTGCAAATGTGTCGCTCTAGGTGGCAGAGGCGCCAATCCATATCATATGTGCCTCTTCACCATGAATGTGCCACTGCCTAACGTGTATGCGTCGTTCGAGCATATGCACCACTCAATGTGTCACGTGTGCAGCTTGGTGGCATATGCACCAATTTGGAGCTTGTATGCACCAAATTATCATATGCACCACAAGATTGAGCAAATGTGCCACATCGTGGCATATGCGCTGTTTCGGAGGTCATATGCGCTGAAGGATAGTTCAGCGCATCTAATCTAGTTATTTTCCCTAGCCATTAATGAGCCTAATAAATGACTTTTAGCAAGTTTTGAAGAACTACGTACCGGGGGTCCTATCTTCACTGGCTGATCAAATTGTCAGATTCGCTCAAACTGGTGCTCATCGCGTGGAATATCCATATGTCTGGCTGCCATGCTCTCCTTAGCTCTCAAAATACCAATCAACTATGGACAAGTGTACAAATGAATGGACCTTGTGGACCCAGCTCCTATATATAGCAAGTGACCCATATCTGACTGTATGACTACTGTGGCTACTTCCCATGTTTGTTCCTCCAAACTGTGTCCTTTTTTTCTCCGTCCTAACCCACTTTTCACCTTCTTCTTCATGAGATTGTCTATCTCACGCCTTTCTATCTTCTTCCTGTCCAATCTCCCAAGAGGGCATTCTATTGTCAAACTTGTACCAGGGGCAAACTGGGGCATGTATCATTGTCAAACAATCTTTTTCTTTGAAACAACGTGATAAAACACATTGCTTCAAAGAGGGGCAAAATGTATACACCTAAAATTGGCTCGTGTCGAATTAAGTAAATATTTTAATATTTATCTTAATTCTTATTTTCTCCTATCAATTAAATAAAATATTCTAAATTTATTTGATTGGTTCATTATCCCATAATTAAATAAAATTAATTAATTTAATTAAATTCCCTAAATTCTTCTAATATCTCACATAATTAAATAATCCTACATTATTTAATTAATCATAAATTCCTCTATCCTAAATCCTAATTTCATAAATCCACCTCACCTTTTCCACCTCACCATGTTGCACATGTAATTAAATATTTTAAATATTTAATTAGTTAATATTCCCTCGCCCACATGTCCTATTTATCCTCTAGTCAAAATTAGTTAACTCATCAATCAAATCTGTTAACTAATTAATGATTCGAGTTCACTGATCAATCAATTTAGTCAAACTCCCCAATCAATTCACTTAACTGATTGGTCTATTATGTTAACTCTTCAATCAATTATGTTAACTCCCCTATTACATGATGGAGCTTGGACACTTGTCCTCTTTCTATTCGCGCACATTCCTCAACCATTCTCAACCTTTGATCTTCTCATTTCTTCTCAACCATTGATCTTATCTCACACATCTCTATAAATGCAACCCTCTTCTTCTTCATTTGAGATCCACCATTCAAGCATACTTATGCTGCAGAAACACTAGCGTGCCTTTGGCACCCCCATCTCCATATCACTTATCATCCATCAATAGTGTGTTGAATCTCTTCAATCACACAAAGTATCATAGCCAACTTCATCTTGTCATCTTGAGGACTTCGAAGCAAGGAAGCAAGCTTCCTGAGGGCCATATTCATCTCCATCAAGATCAAGATAGAAAAGGTGAGAGATGGAAGACGAAAGGTAAAAGGTTATAAGTATCATTTGTTTTGTTATTTAAATCTTCTTTTCTCCTTCATATTCTATTGATGTTTGGGTTTATTATTGTTATTGATTAATCCACATTTTACCCTCACACCATGTACCCCAATCCTATCCCTTATCTCTATCTTTCATTCATCTATCTTGAATCTCCTATCCATTATCCTTTCATCGTCAATCCCCCTATCCCTTCACCCCTAGACTTGGTGTTCCCTTGTCATTTGTATCTAGCACTTAGGCTATCCAGTTGCAATCCAATGCAACCATCTCATAATAAACCATTCCCTATCCAAAATCACAAAAATCCAAAAAATCAAAAAATCACAAAAATCCAAAAAAAAAAAATCTAGAAAATCCAAAAAAATTAAAATATCCACAAGATCCCAAAAATATCCATTCCAAAATTAACAAAATCCCATCACCAATCTAAAACATCCCATCGCTAATCAACCATCCCACATCATCATCATAAATCAGAACTACATATCATCACCATCTGCATCTTAATGTGCCTTGATCTCGTGGATACAGAGTATGTAGGTAGTTTGGAATACGAAGGAAGTTTCTAGTTCTCAAATACATAAGATGCACCCATCCAACCCACTTGGATGGTCCCTATCCCCTAAGATTACACTAGATCCAAATATAATATCCCAAGCATTGCATCACCTATTAAAACAATCATCCCTTAATAAAAATCATCAACTATCAAATCAGCATCAACCATAACATGCAAACATCATATCTTGTGCCAATCTTACAACATCAACTAGCAAAACCATGTCCTAGGATATATTGTTCCTACAATGGGCATGATCCAATCATCCATCGATTCCTGCCTTAGGATATATCGTTCCTACAATAGGTGAAATAAATCCATCAATCATCATCCATCATGGTAAGAGATACAATGGCTGTTTATTGGGTTGGTTGGTCTTTTAGTTATTGATTTTTATCTTTTGTCCTATTTGAAGATCACGTCAAAACTACCTTGATTTCACTATATCATGGTATGTGGTGAAAACATCTAAAATGGGGCATAGCCTTGCTTTCATATGTTGTGCTTGTGGGTTGGTCTCATTACTCCAAGCTAGTATTCATATCTTGTGGATCACAGGGTCGGTTCTAGCATATTGATCTCCTTTTGTATCTAAGGTTCTTCATACCTTTTGTGTATTAAGGGCTTATGCTATGAATCCCCTTCCCTCATTTGGACAAGGTTGTACTATCTTAGGCATGCATGGGATCATCTCTTTGTCTATGTGTCTAGTCCATGCAAATGTTGGATAAACATCATCACCCTGGTCTTCTATACCTTGGTGAAAATATCCACTTTGCTATAACAAACCTAGGATTGATCTAAATCATTTTCAACACAATGATCACCCATCAACCAATCTACCTAAATCATCACTCTTTCATCTCACTCCTTATCCTCCAACCACTTCAACCAATTCATTTCATCCATTTTAAGAGCACACCCATGTTCTTGTTACCTGCTTATCCTCTTGAGGGGGCATCACCCTTACCAATCATCCCTAAACCTTACCCTATTCTTCTAAGCCAAAATCTTTCTCTATCCAATCCAACTCTATATTTTAAACATCTTTGAAAAAATGTTACTTAGCCGCAACACCATTTCAAAGAGGGGCAAATGTAGACACCTAAAAATGTCTTAACTCTTCAACCACCCTTTTACATCTTCACATCACTAACTATCCCTTCCAATTAATTAAATAAATTCATTTTATTTAATTAATTTATCCCTAATCATCTACCCTTAGCCATGTATCCATCTTTTGTGATCAATTAATTCATCTAATTTATCACTATACCTTATAACTATATCCTCGTTGATTAAATAAATATTCTCAATATTTATTTAGTTAATTTCTCCTTCTCCTAAACCTAATTAATTAGATAAATTGTGCTTATCTAATTAATCTTCCCTACTAATCAACCTAAACCTAGCCTAGTTGATTAAATAACAATTATTTAATTAGCTACTCTAGCCTAAATGACCCCTAGACCTAAATTAATTAAATAAATCCTTAATTAATTTTAACTCTCCATTAACCCATCTACTAATTTTCTACAACCATATTAATTAAGTTAAACACTTAATTAATATGGTCAAAGTTTGCTTAACCCATCCTCCCACACACGTTGAATAATTTTTTTTTTTTTTAATTCAAAAGACACATCTTCCTTACAAATGTAAGAACCCATAAGTGTACATATGTCTTTGACCTTCACACTTCCACATAAAGTTGAATTTTTAATTCAACACTCCCCCATAAAATGAATTTTTAATTCACATATAACTTGTCATATCCAACTCTTCCCCCAAAATGAATTTTAATTCTCATCACCCTTCCCCATGTGAATTTAAAATTCACAAATAATAGGAGCCATCCAATCTTATTGACCAAATCTTAGCCTTTGATCTCTCTTATCCAACCCTCTTGTGACACTTGTCACAAGACTACAAATCCAATCCAAACCCTAATCCTCAAGCATTCCTAGCCATTAATCTAAACTTTCAATCCTCACCCTCCATCATTTTACCAAAAATCTATAAATAGAGCCCTCATCTAAGCCATTTTAATTACTTCTTCTTGCATCAAAACTATGGCCAAATTTTGATCAAATCTTCTCATCATACCATCATAATGCCAAAATCATTCTAGCCTCTCTATCCATATCCAATCTCCATCCAAATCCTTATCAAATCCATCTCAAATCTTCATCATATTGTGTTGAAATAATAGGAGCAATCCACATTTCAACTATCAACTTAGGTAAAGCTAGGAGCTCTTTAGGTGTAAGCTCCTCCACCTTATCAAGGAGAAGGAAGATTCTAAGGTATAACTTGGTGCTTTATTGCATTTGAGTTATTTTTCTAACCTCTAAGATTTCTCTTGTCTTTAATTATAATTAGGGTTAGGGTTAGAAATATAATTAGGGTTTAAATTAGGGTTGGGATTATGGTTAGCATTAGGGTTAGTGTTATTATTAGAGTTACAGCTAAAATTATGGTTAAAATTATGTAATTAAATAGGGTTAGATTTTGAAATATGGTTAGGTTGAGGGTTTTGAGGCTTATAAAACTATGGTAAGTGTAATGTTATAGGAACCCTAATCCTAACTCTAACCCCAACCCTAACACTAACCCTAATTCTAATCATAACTCTGATTCTAGCCTACTATAACCCTACTTTTAAATCTAAAAATAATTGTAATTCTAACCCTTACCTTAATCCTAATTCTAACTATGATTTTAACCCTAACCCTAACCTAAATTCTAACTCTATCCCTAATCGTAACTCTAATGCTTACCCTAACTCTAATTCTTACCCTAATTCTAATAGTAAGCGACCTTAATTCTAACCCTAATTCTAATAGGAAACCTAATCTTAACTCTAACCCTAACCTAACCCTAATTCTAATCATAACCCTGATTCTACCCTAACTATAACCCTAATTTTAAATCTAACAATAAGGTCCTCAATTCTAACCCTTACCCTAATCTTAATTCTAACTATGATTTAACCCTAACCCTAACCTAAATTCTAACTCTAACTCTAGCCCTAACCCTAACCCTAATTGTAATTCTAATGCTTACCTTAATTTAGTACCCCTAATTCTAACTCTAACCCTAACCTCAATTTAAACCCTAACCCTAATTATAACTCTAACCTGATTCTAACATTAATTCTAATTTTAACCCTAACCCTAACCACATTGATAATTGTAATCCTAACTCTAATTCTAAACTTAACCCTAATCCTAATTTCAACCCTTATTCTAACCTTAAAAATAGCTCTAATTTTAACTCTAACCATAACTGTAACCCCAAGCCTGACTATAATTCAAACCCTAAGCTTGAGCTTAATACTAACCTTAACCCTAATTGAACTCTAACCCTAACTATAATTTGAACCCTAGCCCTAACTATAAGTTTAATTTTTAACCTAATTATAATAGTAACCCACCTTAATTTTAACCCTAATTCTAATAGGAATCCTAATCTTAACTCTTACCCTAACCCTAATTCTATTCATAACCTTGATTGTACTCTAACTATAACCCTAATTTTAAGTCTAACAATAATCTTAATTCTAACCCTTACCTTAATCCTAATTCTAACTATGATTTTAACCCTAACTCTAGCCCTAACCTTAACCCTAACCCTAACCTTAACCCTAAACCTAACTCTAATGCTTACCCTAACTCTAATTGTTACCCTAATTCTAATAGTAACCTAATGAAAAGAATTTTGAACATTTTGAAATCCATATTTTTTTTGGTGCTTTTTTTCACACATGCTTTTAATTTAAAAATTAATTCTAACTATGATTTAACCGTAACACTAACCTCAATTATAACCCTAACTCTAAGCCTCACCCTAACCCTAATTATAAAAGTTTGAAATTTTATATTACATTAAATTTGTAATATAAAATTTCAAACTTCCAAGGCCTTCTAATAATTCACCTTAATTTTGAATTCAAAGTTTAAACAACTTTAATTTTTAGACTTTGGCATTTTTTAAAGGCCACTTATAATTAGCAATTTACCACAAATTTGTAATATAAAATTTCAAACTTTGAAATAGTATTGTATATTTTACATTAAATTTGTAATATTTCAAACTTTTATAATCTACAATTTACAACAAATTTGTAATATAAAATTTCAAACTTTTATAATAATTAGCAATTTGCCACCTTGCATGGGGTAGAGAAGACCAAGCCCCCCTAACAATTCACCTTAATTTTGAATTCAAAGTTTAAACAACTTTAATTTTTAGACTTTGGCATTTTTTAAAGGCCACTTATAATTAGCAATTTACCACAAATTTGTAATATAAAATTTCAAACTTTGAAATAGTATTGTATATTTTACATTAAATTTGTAATATTTCAAACTTTTATAATCTACAATTTACAACAAATTTGTAATATAAAATTTCAAACTTTTATAATAATTAGCAATTTGCCACCTTGCATGGGGTAGAGAAGACCAAGCCCCCCTAACAATTCACCTTAATTTTGAATTCAAAGTTTAAACAACTTTAATTTTTTTGACTTTGACATTTTGTAATAATTAAAGCAATTAGGGTTTGAATTAATTCTAACCCTAATTCAAACCCTATTTTAAATCCTAATTCTAAACCTAATTGTAACCCTAACCCAAATTGTAAATCTAACCCTAATTCTAACCATCATTCTAACCCTAAATCTAATTCTAATCACTATAATTTTAACCCTAACCTTAATTTTAATCCTAATGGTAAACCTAATCCTTATTATATCCCTAACCCTAATTTTAATCCTTATTGTAATTATAACCGAAACCCTAACCCTAACACTAACAGTAACACTAATTCTAATTCTAACCCTAACCCTAACTCTAAGCTTAACACCAACCCTAATTTTAATCCTACTTCTAATCCTAACTCTAATTCTAAACCTAAACCTATCCCTAATCGTAGCCCTAACCTTAACCCCAATACAAACCCTATCCCTAACATTGATTCTGATTCTAATCCTAATCCTAAGCCTAAACCTAACCCTAATTGTAACCCTAACCTTAATTTTAATGATAATTATAATTATATCCCTAATCTTAATTCTAATCCTAATTATAATTAAAGTATTTAGGGTTTAAATTAATTCTAACCCTAACCTTAATTTTAATCATAATTATAATTATATCCCTAATCTTAATTCTATTCCTAATTATAATTAAAGCATTTAGGGTTTAACAAAGACTGTAACAGTAATTCTAACTATAACCCTAATTATAAGCTTAACACCAACCCTAATTTTTATCCTACTTCTAATCCTAACTCTAATTCTAAATCTAATCCTAACCCTAAATTTAACCTTCACCCTAAATCTAATTCTAACCCTAACCCTACTTCGAATTGTAACACTAATTTTAATCCTAACCATAATTCTAACCCTAACCCTAATTCTAATTCTTACCCTACATTAATTCTAAACCTAAATGTAATGCTAATTCTAATCCTAACCCTAACTATAATTATCATCCTTACCCTTATTCTATTTGTAAGGTTGATTCTAACCTTCTAATTCTAATCGTAATTGTAACCCTAATTCTTTTTCTTTTGACTTGTTGAAAAAGACTATTGCTACATGTTGTCTATCCTCTAAGTATTATGAATAAGTGTAAGATACAAAATAAATTATATAAGTATCATATTTAAAATATACTTTTGAAGTATAGAAGTTTAAGTTGATAGGTTAAATATCCATTTCCCTTTTTTTTAGTAAATTGATTTGTATTTTAACAATTAAACTAAATTGCTTTATTTATTAAAACTAAAGATAACATTTTCTTTATAGTATATTAAAACAAACATTTTCCTTTACCACATAGTTGAGTGGTGGAGTTTTATATTTAAGAGATTTTAATGTGTCATTTCCACTAAGTTTTTATCTTTTAATATTTTAGATTTGTTATACTTACTTTACTTTGTCCTTTAGATGGATTTTTTTTAATCTATATACTTTTACATTTTTGTTTTATATTGGCTACTTCATTTTTTCATATTAAAATGATAATTATTTTGGAGCTTATTCTCTTATAATCTCTTAATACTTTTGTCATCATATTATGTTAAGTTAAAAAATTATAGATTCAACCAATAAGAATGCTATATTTATTTTATTTTTAAATCTAGTATCAAACTCAACCCCCCATCTTATTCTTAGTGAACTAAATCTCATTGTGCACCCACCAAACCAAATGATAGCAAATGTAGAATCTAAACATTTTATATAATTCAACGTAGATCCTTGTCATTGCTTAATACTTCTCTATAGATTTGAATAAAACAACCAAAAATCAATAAATTTTTTTATAAATTGAATATGATAGCATAGAGGATAACTATGCAACATGACATTGGAGGGCAAGTTTCTTGGAAGCCTTTTTTTATTGAAAATGAAATTGGTCGTGCCCTTAAATACTACCAAAAATTAAACACGTTCAATACAACAAGATAGATTTTATATTTTGAAAAATAATGTGCTTTAAAGCTGGGAATGAGAATCCTAGAAAGAATGTGGCAAATCTGCCACCTCTAAATTTTTGAAATAGATGAGCTTACATGTATGTACATTTCTAATTTATACTAAGAATCAACCCTAGAAATTACATAGTCAAAACCTTGGGTTGCTATTTTATCTTACATTGATAAATAGCATTATCCGTCAATTATAGAATTACAAAGAAGATTTAGAATATAGATTAGCAAAGAATCATGAAGGTTAATATATAATTCACCTCCCAAATCCCACTCACCCACATGAATATCTCAATGTAGGGAATTACAATTCCATTTTCATGTGATTAATTTTGAAATGTCCTCAAACAATGTGTAAATTAATTAGTCTTTATTGTTTTGAAAGAATGCAAACAATATATATTTTTTATAAGCATTACACTACTATACAGACCCATTGAAAGGGAATGCATTTTCAAAAGTTACTTTAGACAAGCATTGCTACTGTCAAAAAGTTAATATAAAGTGACAGCTATCGTATTGGATAACAGAAAGGAGCAAAGAAGGGCACATGATAAAGTGGGGAATATAAAGAAAAGTCATACAACTTACATTATTACAACTAGGCACCAAATCCTGCAAATATTTCATCCTTTTGCTAATCTTTTCTCTTGTGACCTGTACACCAAAACCTTTGAAGTCTTAGAAAAAGCTTACAAATCTTAATCATTATACATATGGGCATGCATTCACAATAGGCATTGGCATAAAACAAAACATTAAACAAAGGTGAAAAGTGGCAGGCATTCTAAAAGTAATAATACTTTTTTATTTTTGTAGAAACTTCAAGTAAAATATTATCCACTAAGTCATGATAGGAGTGCAACTCCCACAATTTTTTGAGACATTTGTGCCAAACCATTGTAAATCTAAAAACATGGGTTGTTGTCCTTTGTAAATATGGAATATGAAAAGGGGTAATATTTAGAAGCCTAAGAATGCACTGGTTTTGAACATGTTTGTTATGAAGGGAGCAAGGTTACCAAAAAATCCATACCCTTTCAGCTAAGCTATGATTGTAAGCAGCCTGACCCTGTCTAGATCAGACATGGATGTAGTCCTATTTCTGATTCTCAAAGGCCTTTAAATTTTCCTTTATAGAATTTTGAGTGGAATCTACTAAATTGTCACTATTACTCTGCTTTGTTTTGCTCTTTCTCAAGTCCTCTTTTTCCTTGGCACCACTGTCACCAAATTTAGTCCTTTTCTTTTTAGATTTTTAGAATCTGCTACCTAGATTGCATTTTGCCAAAAGAATATAGTAAGAGTGGATATTAACTTTCAATTTTGTAAGTGTATGAATAGATCCAAAGTATTGGAGGTCTAGAACAAAAAATTTCAAAATATATGAAAATCTTTACATAAGCACTCTATTTTATGGAAGATGTTTGTAAAATTCATAGGAGAGGCATAAATTTAGGTAGAGGAACAAATAAAAACAAGAAACTCTTAGAGTAGAATATTGGCAGAGAATCTATGTTCAAAATTGGTAAGTTGTTATAGTGATGAGGAAATTTTGGAGATGGCATTAAGAAATTTCTTCACAATTTGTAAAAGCTCACAAAAGAAAAACTTACGAAACTTGCAAGATTTTGAATTAAAACCCAAAAAATAAAGAAGATGAAAAAGGAAAATGCCTGAAAATGGGAGAATCTTCCAAGAGGCCTAATAATAGACACAAATCTTTTCTCAATATTTCTTGAAAACAACACTTCTCTAAGCTATTGGGATAGATCTTCGACAAGAAAAGTCCCCCATTATCCTCTCAAATGTGAGCTAAAATTCCCTAACAATATGAAAATTCTCAAAAGGAAAAGGAAACCTTTAATGAAGGAAAGAAATTTCCTTGCGAATTCTTACGATCTCAATAACCTTAAGAAGTTTAAACCGCCCAATCCAAAGAAGGAAACTTCAAAAATGACAAACTTTTGAATGAATTCTTGCAAAGAATTGGTCAAATCTTTGCCAGGCCTATCCTAAATGCCAAATTTCTTCTAAAATGCATCCATTTAAGCTTTCAAGAGCCAATTTGGGCAAACAAATTTTACAATATCTCGCTCCATCATTTCTCAAAACATAGGTTGCCGAATTAATGGAAAGCATACCCTAAAAATTTAAGTAAAATTTTCCAAAATTGAAAATACTAAGCATACCTTGATTTCCTGAGGCCTTGTTCTATCATTTTTCCTCTTTCTCCCCCCATTATCCTTCGAAGATTTGTTTTTTACTATTGTTAATTTCTCTTGACATAGCTGGGATTCAAACCTTCAACCTAGAGGCAACCAAAGGCTCCCAATTAAAAATATAAGGATCAAGGGCTCAACAGATCTGTGAAGTTGGCAACAAATAATGGATAACTGATGCCAGTCAATTTCCTAACTACCCACATGCCACTATTCTCTCCTACAAGGAAATCTGATCATGCCAATATTCTATCCTACAATATGGGAGGTGATGGGATGCTTCAATAGTTCAAATAAATATAAAAAACATGCAAAAACTATAACTATATGCAAATTTACATTGATAGCTAAGTAAACGCCAATTTAAATCGATGGAACAAAAGTTGCAATCATGTTGTGGCTGTATAATGCCTTTCGGCGTAATTAATTAACTTTCATGGTATCAACAAATTTTTATTGATGTAAATGTATAGAAATGTAAAATTGAAGGACTAGGTTTTTTAATAATAATGTTAAGATGGTCCTTTTCCCTTTCTTTGTCTATTTCTTTGTCTTCACAATGATTTTGAAAGACTTTTTTAAGTACATGAATATTTGTAATGGTGACATTTTTGATATCGTGTCAATTCTCATTTAGTTTTGGGTCTTTTTTGAGAGGTCATAATACTAAACATAGTTGTAGCATACCCGAAAATGTAACAAGAAAATCTCTTTTACTTTTATCAATAATTACAAACATAACCCATAACTATGAATGTAAATGTGCACAAGTAACTAGTATAGATATCTTAAATACTCTATATTAGATAACTACGTAATTATTTCAAAAATATTGCTTATTATTTTATTTATATAATATATTACTTTTTATTTTTATTACTAAAGTTGGTATCTTTTTACCATTTTATTTACCAAATTACTATTGATTTCAATTTAAAAAAATATAATTTTACTATTCTATATTTTTTTTCTTTTATTTTGATTTTTTTAAGTACATTAAATATTATATGTATATGTAACTTATTGTTTTATTTATAAAGTACATAAAATATACTAAAAATATATTTAAAATATTAAAGTTTTAGTTATTATTTAATATAAAATTTTACTTACTATTTTATTTAATACCTATATACTTAAATGAATATGTACTTTATTTTTCTAAATTTTGAAAAAGAAATTGAAATAAATTATCTAATGCTCATATTTAATCATAGAGTTATGTATACTTTTTTATTTATTTATCAAAGTGTTTAATTATTTTCTATTATTTTTACTAAAGTAAATAGTTATTTGATTAATATTGACAAAAAATGATGGGTGGTAAAAAGGCACACCTTCAAAGTTTATGCAAGACAATGTCTAAAACAAAGACGAAAGTTCAACAAAGGGCCAAGACCAAACATTAAAAAAAATTAAGCAACTAATGGAACACTAGTGGGAGAGGGGCCGACCATGTATAGATTGGTCCAAAACCTGGCTAATGTAAGGAACAAAGTCAAGGGGTGGAATAAGTACACTTTTGGGAATGTTCTGGTTAGGAAAAAGAACATCATGGGTCAACTTTTGGAGGTTCAATCCAAAATGGAGCAGGAGGACCCATCTGATGAGTTATAGGCTTTGGACAACTCTCTCTCTAAGGAATGGATGTTGACATTGAGGGAGGAGGAGGTCTATTGGAAACAAAAGTCTAGGGTCCAATGGCTGAAAAAGGGGGACAAAAACACATCTTTCTTTCATTAGTCTACTTGGAGGCATAGAAAGAGGAACTCCATTAGTAAACTTAAGGATGAGAATGGGAATGTGGTGGTGGATGATTCTGAAATCTAGAGGTTGGCTTCTAACTACTTTGAGTCTCTCCTAGCTGTTCACTATGCCCTAGAGGAAAATGAGTCTACTCTAGACTCCATTCCCACTTTATTGACTAACAAAGACAATTCCCTTCTGACTAAGCCTATTACAGAGGAGGAGGTTAGGGCTAATGTCTTTTCTATGGGAGCACTCAAGGTGCCGGGTTCAGATGGGTTCCCCCTGACTTTTTTCCAAACCTTTTGGGATATTAAGGGGAAGGATGTTACTAGTGTGGCCAAAGACTTCTTTAGGACTGGAAGACTCCTGCAACAATTGAACAACATATTTATTGCTTTGATTTTGAAGAAGACTAACTCAACTTCCATGATGGACTTCAGACCAATCAACCTCTGTGCAACACTATGTACAAAATTTTCACCAAGATTTTGGTCTTCAAACTTCAACCTCTTCTGAACAAACTCATAGCCTCTAATCATAAGGGTTTTGTTCCAAGTAGGCAAATCCTCGAAGCGGCCATCACCACACGTGTAACATCTAGTTTCTATAGACATAGTAAAATTGAAACATTTACCATGAAGTAATTTTAACAAGGTAAAAGAAAATGAGATAGAGAATTTTTCTCTTTTTTTCAACATATAATCAAGTAACTTCAATCGCAAGATTTCTCATACAAATAGAATAAACTATATTGTTCATCATAAATACAAATGTTTACAAAAGTAAATCATTTACAATATAAAATCTTTGGAATATTTACTACATCTAAATATCTGACATCTTTATCACAAGTCCTGGCATGCTTCCTGCTTGGAGAGAGAGCATCTTTCCAGTGATTTACCTCCATCCACAGACCGATGGTCTCCCACACATCTTCCACATACAAAGTGGCCCTACCCTTCATGACGGATATAGACCATAGGTGACTAGTGGTTATTTGCCTTTTCTGAGTACATAGTGTTGCATTCTACTAAACTCTATCAATCATACAACCCTAGATACCCTCTAGCTAAGTATGATTTGTGATATGTTGAGTATTCCGAATATAGTGAACAGACAATGCATGCAGAAAACAAATGCATTACTTTGGCCAAAGTTTTTAATTATAAATAACATTCATAAGAACGTAGTCATTATGTTCACCCACCTCTACTCGACTTGGATAATGTCATATTCATACAGTTATTCATTCTGACTAACTATACATAATTAGTTTTATCATCATGACCTGATAATAGTCTACTTAGACATAGTTAAGTCTAAATGACATTAACCCTCATTTGGTCCAAATCAACTCTAGGGTTTTTAAAACAACCATTGAGTACTATAATATTTCTCCTTTATCATTCCTCATAAAAGATTAGAAAAGACTTTTGGTTTAACCCAACCATAAATAGGTTTACTATAAATCTTGATAAGGTATTATCCTCTACTCAATAAGAATATGAGTACCTTTTCAATTCAACTTTACATGAAGCCAATGCTCATTACTACATACTTATACCCTTATATGCTTTATACAAGTTTATACCATAGAGACTTGGTCTATTTCTGCAAATTGGTTTACTATTGACCGAACTCATCATGGTTCTAGTTTAGATAAGAAAAGAACTTTGACTTGATATCCAGTTCAACTAACTATCAATAGTTATTCTATCATTTCAAAGGATACCTCTTAGCCACCATTGTTCTCCATGAATCTAGTTTCTTGGATAAGTTACCATTTAGACAAAACACAGAAAAGAAAACATGATTGGATTCAATACCATCGACTTCACTAATACTCTATTCCATATTACTCTTGAATGGAGATTTTTACTAATGAAATCCCTCTACATTATTCTCATAAGAATACATATTTTACCTATGATAAGAATAGTCGACTTAATCCTGAAGATTATTCTTCTCACTATGCGACTGGTTTTCTAGTTGATAGAAGATTAAAATTGTTTCTAAGAAAATTTGTTATAATAAACTGAACAATAGAAGAGTCTACTTATCAATGAAAGATGATTGTATTACTGACTCACTGTGGATATTCAAAACTAAATACACTGCTAGAGTTAGCATCGGCCCATAATAGACTAAATGATGCTACTCAGATATACTAAAACTCAGCTTTATTATCGACTCAGACAAATAGTCACAATGATAGTAATAAAGTTGACACAAATGATTTATATCATAGCTTACATTTAACACTAATAGAATAACCAAACTTAGATAACGATTACTCATAACAAATATTCCATATGTTTATCTTTGTCTAATAAAACAACATACAGGAATGTCTACCTGACAACATCAGTTTACTAAGAATATAGACTGGTGATAAGCTATTGTGTTCATCCCCAACAACCACACTATTACTTAACTTAACCAGCTTCCTCACTACCTGCTGCGAACTCTTTTCTACCTTCTCCTCAGACCTCTTTCTATCTACAAAAACTTAGGCACTTACCTGATATCTTCCATCGACCAGCCAAACCGTGGCTTTTAAGAGCTTAAAATAGACTCATAAAGAGTCATTCTATCTGTTTTCTCCCACTCCAAAACAATTATCAAAACTCATAACAAATCCAATGGTAAAGACCAACGGTTCGACTTCCACCTAGCTAAATACATGTAAACATTTACAAATGTTAATGATGGATACATCATTTGAGAAGATTAGCGATAGTGGTGGAGTCATCCACCACTCCTCCTATACGAGGCCACCAACTTCTCAAAACTAACCAAAGCAACCAGTTACTCTTAATGAGTAAGTTCAATCCATCATGCTTTTATCATATAAAGCATTCCTCAAAAGATGCCTTCAGCTGCTCAACTTAAACCATAATATTATATCATGAGGTATTTCCTCATTCGACTCATTCATTTATATATATAATTTGATTAAATCAAATATTATTTATATAACATTAACTCTATTTGATTTCATGATTTAATCAATAAGAGAATAATACTTAAAATAAAAGTTACAGATAACGTGATTGAGTTGAGCTAGTCTCCTCATCACGATCCACTGACAAAACAAGTTATCTTAACTTGATGATAAAGTTTTAACATTAAGAATGGGTTTAAACACTTCAAAAGACTTAGTAATAATATGACCACCTTTTTACAACAATAACATCGTAATATTTACGTTAAATGTAAATAGTCGTAAATCAACTTAACAATGTTGTTAATGTATTTAATAACCTAAATGACTTAATATGAATAAGAATGATTGTAAAACAATATTGACTACCTGTCGATTAGGTTCAAAAGTGAACTAACAAACTAAGCTTACCTCAAACGACACCTTGGTTCACTTTTTTGTTAAACACTTTTAACTCGGTTTGGCAAATAAACTATTCGTATCCCAAGGTCTATATCTCTCTCCTAGAAAGATACTTTCTCTCTTCTTCAGAGTCATCTAATAGCCTATAATCCTATTTCTATTGTCATCAAACAATACATGTGATTAGTGCATCATTATTCAATTAATTCAACTAATATATCAAATCTCATAAAACAATTATTAAATCAATATTAACATAATCATTCCTATAATTTCAATAAATGACATTTAATATAATCCATATTTTTCCTTGTCATTAATCTAAATATCATAATGAATTTACTTATGTCCAAGTAAAAAGTAAAAGTAAAGCAAAGCCAAAATTGGGGATGTAACAACACGAGATCATTCACTCAATATTTAAAAGTAAAACCCTGGGTATGATATTTAAATTGGATATTTCTAAGGCCTATGATAGAGTCAACTAGGATTTTTTGATTAGGGTTCTTAGGAAATTTGGTTTTCAAGACCGGGTGATCAATCTGGTGAAGGTGTGCATCTCCACAGTTAGATTCTCTATGTTAGTCAATGGTTTTCCCAAGGGTTTTTTCCCCTCAGGGAGAGGTTTTAGACAAGGTGACCCTCTTTCCCCTTACCTCTTCATCTTGTTGGCTAAAGTTCTTGGTAGGAATTCTTGTAACTTGCTCATGTAGGGGTGACTCCGGGGCATTAAGCCTGCTTCCACAACTTAGGTGTCGGTCATTCAACAATTTGTGGATGACACTATATTGTTTGGAATTGCCTCTGTCATTGAGGCTAGAAGGTGGAAAAGTCTCCTCAATGATTATGAAAGGGCTTCTGGGTAGAGTATCAATTTTGAGAAAAGTCACATCTACTTTCTAAATACTTAGGAGGACTTACAACAAAAAATTACCAGAGGCTTCTCTAGTGTGAGGTTGCTTGTTACCTACCTTGGCTTGCCGCTTATGATCATGAAAGTCACCCCTGATTATTGGAACATGATTATGGAGAGAATGTAGAGGAAACTGGCTGGGTGGAAAGGAGCTTTATTGAGCCAAGCCAGGAAATTTCAACTTCTCAAAGCCTCCCTGTAGGGCATTCCCAACTATTTCCTAAGTCTGTTTAAAATCTCGAGATTTGTGGCTGAGAAGATTGAACAAATCTAGAAGAAATTCCTTTGGTCTGGGGTGGAGGAAAAAAGAAGAATTGTGCCAGTGGGCTAGGAAAAGGTTTGTACTCCCAAATGTTAGGGGGTTTTGGGTTTAAGGAGAATCCATCTCATGAATAGGGCCCCAATATCGAAGATAGGTTGGAATCCAATCAGGATAATAAGGATTGGGGTGATATAATGGCTGCTAAGTATCCTAATGGAGAGGGAGGTTGTAAGTTGTTGATGAACCTTGGACTTCCAAAAGGTTCTGTTATCTGGAATGGGACCCTCAAAACTCACGATATTCTTTGTAGAGGCAACATATGGAAGATTGGGGATGGTAGAAATGTCAATTTTTGGGAAGATAGATGGTTGAAAGACCTCTCTCTCAAAGAATTGAACTATGGAAGACTTGTTGATTAAGCCTGTAGGTTCTTTAGCAGTAAAGTGGCCACTTACATCAGAAATCATAGGGGCATTAGGTGTTGGAAGGGTATCATGGAATGTGTCACTAATCAAGATGAGGATAAGGAGGTGGCTCTTCAGCTTCAAAAGGAATTGGTTGATTTTAGGCTATCCATTCTTCCTAAACAGGACCAAATGATTTGGGATAAAAACAACATAGGTAGGTTTACTATTAAGAGTGCCTACGGACTATTGTTGGACCTTGGGGATGATAGGCTATGGGGGAAAGTTTAGCTCCCCAAACTTTTACCCAAGATTAATTTCTTCTAGTGGACCCTAATGCATAACAAAATCTTGACTTGATAATCTAAAGAAGAGAGGCTTTCAAATGCCAAACAAGTGTGTTCTTTATGGTGAAGAAGAGGAGACGATCACCTGCCTCTTCCTACACTATAACTTTGTTTGGGAGGTTTGGAGTCTTGTTACGCAGAGGCTGACCTTGTGTTGGGTTGTTAATGAAAATGTGGTGGCCCTGGTTAGGGATTGGAGGTCCCCATTCAGATCTACTTTTCCTATTGTTGAAGAGTCATGGCTACAAATCCCCCCCACTTGGCCCAGAATTTGTGGAAAGAGTGGAAAACAGGTTTTTCAAACCTTCTCCAAACTACTAGCAGAGAATATCAATTCCTGCAAATTCAAAATTGTGGAGAACCCTCTAGGAAAGGAAGAGTAGAATTTATTGAAACAATGGGCTATCAGCCCAAATATTTGCCAGATTGATAATTCTAAAAAGATTGCCAGAGCTAAAACTATTTGGACCTTGCCTCAAAAAGGTTGGTTCAAGCTCAATTTTGATGGGGCTACCAAAGGGAACCCTAGGATTGCTAGTGGAGGAGGCATTATTAGATCTGATTTGGGGATGTTTGTGGCTTCTTACATTGGGGGATGAGGTGTTAAAAGAAACAATGAGGCCAAAGCCTTAGCAATGCTATGGGCATCAAACTAGTTATTTCCCTAAACATTAGACATCTACATGTTGAAGGGGACTCACAGTTAATTGTGAATGCTGCTCTCGGTTCAGCAGGTATAGGTTGGAAGCTGGAGGACATTATTGGTGACATCCAAATCCTCCTCAATGCTATGGAGGAGTACAAGGTTTCCCACATCTATAGGGAAGGTCATGTTGTAGCTGACGCTATGGAAAACTTGGGTAGTAATAGTGATGGTTGGCGGTGCTGGAGGCTTGTGTCTAGGCTACCTAGTGGGATTCAAACTCTTATCAAGCATGATGGAAGCAAGAACACAAATTAGGCATCATTGGCTCTTCGCCATATATATTCTTTAGCTATGTGGAGAAAGCTATATTGCCCTAATGGGCAATAAGCATTCTAATGAGACATTGGGTTTCAAAATTGTGGCCATTGGATTTCAAATTCAGGGCAACAAGAAAGAAGTTAGTGCTTTTCAAATGTCTTGGCCCGATAAGGAAAAGTGGCAAAAGGAGATCATGACTAGGTGTTACACAAAGACACTAAGGTGGCATGCAAAAAGTGTAAGGAAGACTTGGAGGATGAGATGGCTTGGTAGCAAGCTGAGGTGGCAAGATACTAGTTGGCAGGCTGATTGGATGACAGACTGACTTGGAAATAAGTTGAGGTGGCACGCAAAAGGTGGTTGGGAGAAGAAATGGATAGGCTGGCATGGCAAATTGATGAAGTGGCATATGACAAAAGGATGAGATAATCAATGGACTAAGTGGCTTGAGGGAAATTATTTCCATTCAGTCCTCATTTCTAGCAATTTTATTTTTCACATGAGGTGGTGGGCGCAGGCCTTTCCCAAGGGAGAGATCCAGGGTGGTGAAGGCATTACTTATTGGCAGAACTATAATGAAGATTTCACCCCACGGCCTTTGATTAGATGGATGTGCATGGAAGGGCTTAATTACTCTTTTGAGTATTTGGCTAAGCATTTCTATGCCCTCTTCCTTAAGCATTTTCATTCTCTCTGGTTGCGTAGACTACTATATTTGAAGATGGGTGGAGAAATTGTTAATATTGAACCAACCTCAGTTGAAGAATTCTAAAAAGAACCTACGGTCTGGCATATTATTCAGGAGGGGAAGGTGGCTCCATTCCTTGACGCAATGATTGGTCATAATGAAAATTTATCATGCCAGTTCGCTGAGTCATGGGATGAGGATTCCAGGCAAGTCCACTTGGGGGAAATTGGTTTTGAAGTCTCTAAGGAGGGTGATAGGGCAAGCCACGGGTCTCTCCACCAAAGGTAAAAAACACAGTCGTTGTAGCAAGGTGCTAGACCCTGAGAATATGGGGATTTTCTTCTGTGAAGGTGAGGCTACCATGAAACTTCATGGGTGTTTCAAAAGAGAGAAGTTGCTAGCATGATGGGGGACAAATTTGTCTGATGATCATGAAATATTTCACATTGGAGGGCAGATTTAAGGTATTCTACCATTATCACTTTGTGTTGCTTAATCACTTTAGGAATAAGATGGAGATTGGTTTTCCCTTTTTCCTATTGTCTTCTCTGGAGAATTCTATTAAGTCTACAAAGGATATTTGGGTGGAAAATCCTAACTACCCTCTCATTCCCATCTACCAAGGTCTAATTGTGAGACTATACCACTTCCATTTGGCCTTGTGCCCCCCCAAAAAATTAAGGTTAGTCTGATTGAGAATACCTCATTGACCTAGTCTCCTACTGCTAAAGGTAAAGCCAAGAAAACCATTAGGACCCTAAAATATCCCCTCTTAAAAACTCGAAGGGGGGGCGCAGAATTGAAGAATGTAGTACCCCTGTTGGGTCCCCTACTCTTGAATCCAAAACTAAGTCTCCTAAGAAAGGCAAACTTGAGGCCCCTAGCTGGGAGATTGAAAAGGAGGCAGGGGTGTCGGCTAAAAGGGATTGGAAGGCTGTGGAGGATGAGGGCAATGTGTAGTCTAAGAAAGTTAAAACTAGGAAGGAGAACCTCGATATGATGGAGGAGACTATGAAAATTTTTGACTTGGACTCAGGTGCTAAGTAGGTGGGGAGTGATGATGGGGGATGTACTAGTAAACAAGGTGCTCTTGGTGTGTACACATCCAACTGTATAGGAGGAATCCCATCTCCTAATCCCCAGGGCGTGGAAATCTCTGATGATTTTGAATTTTTTGAAGACACCATGGGGGAAGGTGAAGATGAAACGCCCACTAAGTCCATTCATGAAGAGGAAGGAGAAAGTCACTTTGCCAAGATGAACAAGCCCGGTGAGGAAGAGATGGAGGAGGCTGCTGAGGAGACCTGGGGCTTGAAGAAGAAAGGAAGTTGATCATTATGTGTCAGGATGGCTAATGACCTGGTGGTGCTCAAGGATAGGATGGACAAGATGCAGAAGAAGTGGCGTACCATGACCGAGTTTGTTGCCAAGGCTCTTCATCTTGTAACCTTTGTGTTTGCTACTGTTAAAGACTTTGACAACAAGGTCAGAGATGTTGGGGCAAATAGCCTTGGTGATTATAAGGACATGGTCAATTTATTGGCCAAGTATGGAACAATTGATAGTCCTTAGTTTTCTGTTGGTTTTATGTTTTTGATTAGTTTCATTTTTTGTCTATTGTTATTGTGTTGTTAATGGACTGTTTCTGGCATGTTTGAGGCCTTTTTTCCTTGGGGGTTGTTTTGTATAGGGTTCAAGACCCTTTTTTCCTGTTGACCTAATAAAAAACACTATTAGGAGAGGGTCTTTATCATCAAGTTTACTCTTGAGACTTGGAATATTGGTTGCAACAATATTGAATAAGGAAGTTACAACTGGTAGGTCAATGGTGAGAGCTACAAATTGATTCCAACCACTTTTCTCTCTACTTGGTGCTTGAGAGAGTGGAGCATTTTTTTGTTATGATGGGTGGGGTCCACATGTTGTAGTGCCTTGAAAATGGAGTGCTACTTTTGGGGATGTGTGCCATGGGAGTTATTAGTCAAAGATGTTACAATTATTGATTGTTATTCTTGTGTACATTGACAAATTTGCATATGGGGCATTAGCTTTTTGTCGATATGCAATTATTGATTGTTATCTTGTGGTCATTGATGGATTTACATAGGGGGCATTGAATTTTTACCGATACCATGGCTTAATGGCATAAATGGTTTTAGAGAACCCACATGAAGTTTCCATACTCTAGTCTTCTATAAATTAGATGCCTTTTGTAGTTGAGTAATGTTTGTTGCCAAAATAATGTCAAAAGAAAACTAGGGTTGTATTATTGTAACACATTGTTATTGGTTAATGTAAGCCTGAAGGGTCTCTTCAGTGGTGGATTTTTATCTCAAAAGGGTTTCTCCACATAATTTTAGTGTTATGTGTTTATTTGCAATTTGTTGATTTTTATGTGTTACTTCATTCCATAATATTGGCTAGCTACATGAATCTTTAATTAGATAATCGAGATTTGAACACATAATATTTTATTTTTAGTGGGAGCAAATTGTTTAGTGTCATTGTAGATCCATGTGTATTTTAGAAGCCATGACAAGAACATCTTGGACAAAGATTGAGAAGTTTATTGCAACAAACTACGAGATTTGGAAGCTTAAGGTGATCTCCTCAAGAAGAGAGATCAATGGAGTATTATGCAAAAAGAAGGAAAGCCTAAGGGAATGCCTAATGACCATTGGAAGAAGTTGGAAAAGAAGAAATGAGGAACCATTCAATTATGTCTTGAGATTCTATTGGGTCTTGAAATCACTGCTCACACTCCTAGAGATTGTTATCTTGAAGGTGAATCAATTAGCTCATCAATAGAATATGAGCGATTAAGGTCCAATTGCTAAGAGTGGGCATGCTCTCCTTCACTTTGGACTTAGCTAGACCCAGGAGGGTGTTTCTAGATGTATCCTTAATAGGGTATTAAACCAATTAAGATGGATCATGACTGAACCAATGGTAGCTACACCCAATGTACGCTTGACCCTTATATTTGTCACTAAGTCAAAGACTAACTAGTTGCCTACAAAACCTCCAATTAAGCTAAAACTACAACCTTGCATATGCACCTACATATGATAACAACATGATATCCCCACAAGTGAATCCACTTAACATTTCATACACAATTTTAAGGTGTATGCATGTATGATATGATTCTCTAATAATTTTACTATTTGAAGTCACTTAGGATGTTCCCTAGTTTGGAATAATGAATCGTGACAACATGTGAAAATCTGATGTAGGAGCATTCAGGCGGACTGGTGATTAGCATCAACCAAAAATAGATTTTAGGTTTGGTTTTTAGTTTTGGTTTTTGGGTTTTATTTGGCATCTCTCAACATCGGGGGACTTCATAGTTGGCACATAATTGAAAGAATCAAACTTTTGTTAGAGTACAGTTTCAACATTTCGCAGATAATTTTGTGAAATTTATTCCCAAAAATCCATAATTGCTAGAGAAGAATCCCTTTGCATGAGCATTCTTGGAGGTACCATGTCGAATGTGCAAAAAGAATCGAAGTCATATCTTTCACTGTTTGAGAGAAATTAATGCTAAAAATTTGTGTCATTATTGTCGAAAGTGTGTCACAGATTTATGGAAAGTTTAAAATTTCAAAATTTATGAGGGCTGGAGCGAAGTATTTTTGTAGAGGACTTGAGGGGGTCATAACACACCTTTGGGCAAAATGGAG
Organism: Cunninghamia lanceolata; assembly: GCA_027924645.1. Taxonomy (NCBI): domain Eukaryota; kingdom Viridiplantae; phylum Streptophyta; class Pinopsida; order Cupressales; family Cupressaceae; genus Cunninghamia; species Cunninghamia lanceolata. The sequence continues at coordinate 2,747,340 of BSBN01000959.1, forward strand.
AAATTTCAAAATTTTCACCTTTCCAGCACTCAGTTGTGCACTTTCAAAGCATCAATTTGATCAATTTATCTTGATGAGGTATTGTGGAGTTTGTGGCAATTAAATTATTGGTTATTATTCCTTTATGCTTCATCTATCCATTGCATTTAAGGAATCTAGAGGTGTTTGAGTTTGAAAACAAAATTTTAAAAAAACATTTTTCAAGCCCGGAAGCATATAATTGTCATGTTTTTCAACTCCAAGTGGAGAAACTACATTAATCAGAAATGGTTAATAAGAAAGGGGCATCTTTGGGCAGTTTCAAATGCCTCTAAGAGGTAGATTTTTATATTATTTTAAAATAGAAACAAAACAAATACAAGAGGCACCCAAGGAAGATTAAATGCCTCTTTTAAGGATGAATTTGAAACAGAAAAAAAGAAGGAAAAAGGTGCAGAAGTTGGAAGGGGGAGAGACGCCTCATAGAGGCATATATTTGATATTAGTTGTAGGAAAGGATAACTTTAAGGAAGCCCCCCTAAAAAACCCTATAAAATCATGGCAAATCTTAGCTTAAGGCCAAAAAAATGTTGATGAATCTATGCCTATTTTTGAAAAAAAAAAATTATTGGCGATTTTTTTCAAATTTGTCGACATTGGTTTTTTGCTAGCGAATTGTATATAGATTTGAAAAAAAAATTGCGTTAGCGAATTATAGTTGTATTCCAAAAAATAAAATAAATTAGGTGGTGAATTATAGTTGTATTCTAAAAAATAAAATAAATTAGGTGGTGAATTATATGGATATTCAAAAATATAAAACAAATCATTTGGCGAATGTGCTGACAATTTTTTGAAAAATCATAATGTGGATGGCGAAAATATCAAATGCTAAATTATAATGATTAATTTACTTAGCAAATTTATATCTTAAAAAAATATGTACATTTAGATCAATGGATATTCAGTATCAGAGATCAATGACATCAGTTCTATTCCAGGGTGCAGTTTTGACACACCTGTCTTTCTACATAAAGTCTCTGGAATAGAGACAAGTGTCAATGAAGGAACAATTCAGATTAATGAAAATTAATAGATAATAATTTAATAAAATAAAATTCAAAAGGATACATAAGAAGAATATAGATTCATCCACCATAACACAAAGTTTATGACTTCAGAAATCAACCCCTGAAGCTTCCATTCGTATATTTAAAATAACTAAAATATATATTAACACAAAATTGACCTATCAACAACACAAAGTTTGCCAAAAGATCCTAAATGCATAGATAGGCTTAGTATATATAGCCTTTTCATAAAATAATTGTCTTTGAAATAATAACAGCTTCTTGGGGATAGCCAATTTAAAACATAAAATAATAATGTCTTTTACCACAAGAGTATACATAGCATGTTTAAACAAATAACATAAAAATAAGAAATGCCATCATGTGGCTGCAGTTTGGTCTTCCTCCTGAGTCGCTTCGCTTTCATGTTCACTAGCAGCAGTCAAGTCCACCTGTGCTCTCAGTTTCACCTTGTAACTCCCGTACCTAGTAATGATAGGATTTAAATCTTGACACTTGGTCTATAGGTTATGTTTTCCCAAATTTTTCACTTATTTATCATTATGTCCACATCTGTTAGTCTCTTATAGACATCATCAATTTCATGCCTGAAAGTTCTAAGATACATTGCTATATGTCCAAGATTCCCTAGTGATTCACCATTCATTGTGTCAGCACTAACAAGCTCTTCAGTAATGTAACATCACATTCCATAATGATCAATAATTAACATAAATATTAATCTTAATCAAGAATTAGATTACATTATGATTATCCAAATAAGAGTTAAACAAAAATGAATCATTAGCATTTTGATAATTAAGAATGTTATTCTAAATCAGAATATAACAAAGCTTACAATTACAATATCCAATTACATATCACTAGTGAATAACTTTCACTAAGCATGTACAAATCTATGCTCAAGGCATCAAATATCAAATTATACATAATAACTGACTATCAAGTCATATAATGAAAAAGCACTGCATCTGGAACTCTTGACATCTGTCTTCATAAGCCTCAACTTGTCTCATGCTTGCAGGGAAGGACAACATCATCACAGTGCTTTTCCTCCAACCATAGATCGGCGGTCCTCCGCACAACTTCCTACCTGGAAGTAGCCCTACCCTTCACGGAAGGTATAAATATAAGGAACCATTAGGTTTTCCATCTGAGTATCTGGTGTTGTGTCCATAATGCCTCTCTATCATGCAACTATAGATCCACTCTAACTATGCTTGACACTATTGGAGACATTATGCCATTTGAAGCATTGTGGACCGACAATGCATGCAGAGACAAATGCATTACTTTGGCCAAAGATTTACATGCATATACATTTTGCAATGAATGTAGTCATATGTCCACCACCCTTACTCAACTTAGAAGTTGTCTCATCCTATAATATGCTTAGTTTGACCTCTCTAGGTCTAGTAAAAGTGAGTTTAGTTCATTCTTAGTCCAATTCTTGGAAAATCAACTCCTATCCTAGGAGCACATTCAATTATGTTACATTACTTATGCGACAAGGAACCTATGACTCCTTGTCACTCTATTCCATCTTTTCAAAATGACAATAGCCAAATTAAGTTTTCCCAACAAACGACTCCTATCTTGGGAGTACATTCAATTATGTTACATTGCTTTCACAATAGGGAACCTGTGACTCCACGTCACCCTATTCCCTCCTTTTCAAAATGTCAATAGCCAAACAAGTTTTCCAACTTATGACCTTCCTAGGTTCACAATTTCATGTTGACCTATCACAAGGTTTACATTCAAATTCATGACATTTAAGACTTATATCATAATAGTCTAATAAGATGGTCTTACTAAAAAGACTCTATCTCAAGTATTCTTGTGAGTTTTAATATATTATACCTCATTTGTGAAGTATGGCAATTCAAAAAGAGATGGCTTCCATTTATGTTGAAATATAAGAGTTTCATACTAATCATAGTATTCATTCTCATAAGTATATAAATATCTAGGAGAAATAGTTCCTCCAACAAACCCAGTAGGCACTTAATGCTGCCTACAAGGCAATACAACTTACCTCTTTCTTATCCAGTTTCTCCTTCTTCAACAAGGGGTCAACATATCTTTTAAATACCTAAGATGCATCATAGTTATCATAATAACTATTATTAATAGTCAAGCATTGTTATAGGGAATTTGTGACTCCACGTCACCTTATTCTCATACTTTCATAATGACAAAAGTTTAATCATGTTTTCGAATTGTGACCTAACCCGATTGATGAACACATTATAGCCTTATCTCAAGGTTTACTTTTAGTTCAAGTCATTTCGAAGGGTATTTTCAAAGGTCCAAAAGGTCAATTCTATTAAAAGGATTCTATCTCAAGGACTCTACGTGATTTCATAGCATTATATACTCCCTTCATGGAGTTTGGCCACTAGATAGAAAATGGCTTTCATTAATAAACAATAACTCAAATACCCATATGAGTTTTTATTGATAAACACTCTCCTCATGGAGTTCAATCACAAGTAAGGAAAAAGGGGTTTGATTCTTGTAATAATACCCATATAAAACTTAAGCTAGTCATGCTTCCCATCTTTTCATATTTATCAATAGTAAAAGAGATTCCTCTCTAGTGAATTAGCTAGCACACTATGCTACCATAAACCAGAACAGTGGTCTTTTGTATAAGACACCTCCTCCCTTATTGAGGGGTAGAAAAAGTACTGCTTGGGTATTTCAATAACCCATTACGCATTAATCAGGTTTCATATACATAATGGTTCAAGACTCTGGTTATGCTTTAAGCATAGTCAAAGTTAAGACTTGCCATCCATCACTACAGTTTGTGGTGGCTAGTTTTGGCCACATGCAGGCTGAGCCTTTGAGTATATACATAATACAATAGTTCAACACATCTTGTACCATGAGCACTATCAGCTCAAATCATCATACGAGTCTTGGCACTATCTTTAAATTATTATCAAGAGCCACAATGATAATTAACATATAATTGCTGCAGTGGTTATGTGCTCAGCCTTAATGGCCTTGAGCTGCTGTTGTATTAAAAACTACAAAGGTTTCAAGCTCTGCCTTTACGGCCTCAAGCTATAGTCTAAATAAAAAGCTTCAAATAGTTAAAGGCTCAGGCTTTCGGCCATGAGCCACTGTGTATAGGATGTTTCAAGTTTTAAAGACCCGGCCTTGTCGGTCATCGAGCCACTACATAATAATGAAAACAAAAGCTTACATTGCAATAAGCATGCTATAGAATAATCGACACAGTCAATACTTACAATATTAGTAAGCAAACAATAAAAGGTTTGGTTATTACAGACTTTCATTCTACCTGAATGAAGTTGTTCACTACTTTCCTAAGCAACTCAACTGTCTGCTCTTTCTTGCTCCGCTCCTCTTCCTGAGCATAGAGAGCACACCTCCAATAACAATTCCCTGTCAAAAGCTAACTCTCTCTAAAAAAACATAACAATGCTTATTATCTTTCCCAAGCTCGACATGCCAAGCATATTGGAACTACCACCCTCGCCATAACGTGGTGGGTGGTTTTCGCCCACTTGGCCAACCTATCTGAAACATAGGGTCCATCATCCCCATACTTGCTATCGGCAAGCCTTGGGTGAGCTCAAAGCTCCCAATGGTTTTTAATTAACTATAAAATCACTCCCCTTTCATGGGTGATAGCAACCATATCAAATGAGTAAACATATTAGTTTAACAAGAAATTCAATATTAGACTTGTATAAACATAGCATAGTATTAATCCATGCATCCACTTGATGTATGGAATTACTTATCTTGATCAATATGTCATTTTTTGACAATATCACCTTCATGGTGATAGGATCAACATATGATTTAGGGGTTGAGCATCACTCCCCCTTCTTCGTTAAAAACCTGAATGCATAACATACCAAAATAATAGACTTATAATTCCAGATCGAGGATATTTTAAGCAAATAAGAAGATACTCTGATGCAAGGAGAGACTATTCCTCCACTCGAATTGACATTCTAAGAACGTCATTGGATTGAGTTGATGCAACTGGTCAAAATGACTCAAACCACAAGATGACACAAAAATAAAATCAACTATCAAAGAAAACGTAACTTACGCCGACTTACAAAGGTTCATAAGGACATAAGGTCTAACACTCAGATGGCAATTGGACCCATTTCTTGACATCTATCTCTTCCTCTTGGATAATAGCCTCCTTTTGTCTTCGAAGGACAATTCATTCTTGTTCACACTCAGGACCATAAAACCATGATCAGTGCATCATCATCTATTTCGCAATTCATAATAATTAAATAATCTTATGAGCATGTAATCTCATGTCTAACTAACATTAGTAAGTATTCACATAATCAATGATTAAATTAGATATTCCACAACATCTAATCATTAGACTATGGTTAATCATCTTGATTACCACACAAAAATAAGATTAAGCTAAATCATAAGTTGGGGATGTAACAAGTAAGCATCTTCTTCAAAATTTTCTTTATTTCATTGACATCAAGCAAGTTCTCTCCACTTTCATCTGAAATCTCTACATCTAAGATGGTATAATTGTTTTTAAGATCAACCATATCAGTGTAATATTGAGTCAAAATTCTACTTATTTCTCCACACAAATCCCCTAGCACAGACCTCTTCCACTCTAGTGCATCTAGCCAAGACACAAAATTATTCTCATTTGGATCATTAAAAATTTTCTCAGCTATAAGAATATTTGTATCAATTTCCATCATATCTTTTATCTCTGTAGACACCATGAGCAGATTACTATCTTCCCTCTTTAGATTTCATAACTCTACAATTAACCCTTTCCTTTTATCAGAAGTGAGGGTATATAGTTTCATGACCTCCTTGATGTACAACAAACCATCATCAGTGACTTGCTTTACCCATTACTCGGTGGCCTTAGCTAGAGTTTGATATCTCATGATTTGCTGCAACATGCTAAGATCCATTCCATCAATAGAAACACTCAAAGTTGCATCAGAGGATTGAGAAGTAAGATTCAAAATAGATTGAATGAAAGATGTCAGAGAATTCACCTGGGCTTGCAACTTTGTGTTCTCTTGTTGCTCAGCTTTAACTCTCTTTGCTAGCATGCCTACAAAGAATTTTGCATGATATATATCACCTTCCACCTTAGCTAAACCATTCTCAATAATTGAATCCATAGGGGAACCCTAATATTTGTACTTCATCTTTACTTGTTTGAGAAACCAATAAACAAAAGCTTATGTAACTGCTAAGGGTGCCAAATAAATCTCTAGAAGATTTGGGGTAAACAAACAGTTCAAACTCATGAAAAATAATTGCTCTTCCCACCTAGTTGACTTAAAGAATTCAAGTTTATCACTATAAGAAATGTGAAAGAAAAAGTACCAATTAGCTAACCTAGTTACGAAAACTTGTGTTTAACACCTGTAGAAGACACAGTCCAGAGCTCCTCCAAAGTACACCAGTGAAAATGTAGAATAAGGTATCTGCAAGGGTTGCAAACCTAATAAAATGTTTCCATAAATTGCATTGATTTCGGTGGCATGTACTACTGTATGATTCATAAATGAGCTATGTAAATTCCCTTTCAAAAAATGTGCAATTGCGCTTCTCACGATATTCCTTATTTATTACGAAAGGACAGATGTCACGTTTACCATGCATGTCAATAAATAGAAATTTGGCACCTTAAAATTTGACAAATGTAAGCTTACAATTTACATTGATGTACTTATAATATTCTAATAATTTTTTATCATCAGATGATCACAAATCGATGGCATAAGTTCTATTTCAGGCCAAAGTACTGACACACCCAAATTTCTACAGAAAGTCTTCGAAATAGAGACAAGTGGATTGTGTTGTATGCCATGTGGCTCATCATGATTGCATCGTGATGTTTCATGTACATCACAAAATCAACAGGTGGGCCCATCTTCACAGTTGAGGGCTTGCACTCTGTCGCCACCTTGACCTTTATTTTATATTAAATAATTCATATTATATATACAATAATCAATATAAATATATTATATAGTTTATATATATCTCAATCATTGATCTAATAATATATAACGGCTCCTGGTTGATTTTGGAGGATTTTGTTGGCAATGTGTAGCGTTGGAGATCTACCTTCCAAAATTTAACTACAACCATTCATCATTTGTTCATCAAATGGTGGAACAATTTACAAGTGGAACAATTTGCTTTGATGGCTAATGTTTTGGTGGTCACATTAGTCACCCAAGGCGATCAAGTGGATGCAAAATTCAAGCTTTGTAAAGGGAGCCAAGGTACTTTTCAATGCGAGATGTCAAGTTCCATATGAGTAAGATGAGAAGTCCATACAAGGATTTCTTGAATTAGATGTCCAAACACTCTCAAAGCATGATATGAAGTGACATTTTGGCATTTGGTGATTTATTTGCATGGTTAGTAAGATGTACTGATGGATAGTTAATGATTTTTTGAATTCCTAGTAGTCATTGCTATAAGGGGATGGAGAAAGTTGCTTTCGACAATCATTTTCAACTTTTGGTTGTTCCTTGTTAGCTAATTTGAAGGGAATTATTCAGGTAGAATGTAGTCTTTTTTGGAAGAGGAAGGGGTTAGAATGGTTACACAGATGGGTTGTTATCAGGTTACCTTGAAGGACCTAGTTCTTGTAAGATGAAAAAATGATCCATGGGAACTCCATGTATGACATCCGAGGATCTGGAAAGATAACAACCATCTACTTCAGAAATAAAGAGGAAGGAGAATGGTGCCTTCTGACATCAATCTTCTTTTAGTGTAGTTGGAAAGTGTCTTGGTTCCTCAAGCAAATGCATATGGAAATTTTGTATGCTAGATGGTCTTGCATCTATCTGATGGGTTGTGGTTAGTGTTCTCTCCCAATCCACTGATGCATCTTTTTGGCAGCCTAGTGATGGATTGTGGATAGTGGTCTCTCCCAATCCATTGGTTCATGTGTCTAGCAGCTAGCTTGGTATGATGATTCTTTTGGCTTCCTTCTAGACAGTCCATACTACAAAAGGATTCTTCTTTCACCATGTTAGCCTTTCTTCTTAAAGTTGGAAAAAATCCCTAGATTTATTCCCAATTTCATTCACATAGTCTTCCCACTCCAGCGACCAGGACTTAAGTGAAGGTTTCTTCTTCATTGTGTTGTAAGGAAAATACAAGGGAAATACACAGTGTTCAGTTCTCTATCAACTAGAAATATTTATCCAACGAGGGGCTGAGGGATTCTTCTTTCACCATGTAACCTTTATTATAAAGGGATGTCATCTTTGTGTTGTCATCTTTCTATAACAGTTGTTTAAGTTTTTTGACTTAATAAAATGAGAGATGATTCTAATTCTAATTTGTTAATTTCATTAATTACATAATTTGTTAATCTCTTTTCTAAAGGATTCAAGGAATTATTTTGATTAAACTTTTTTTTTACATATATTCTGAATTATAATACTTCCATAATCAACCAATCGATCTAACCATAAAATAATAAAACATAAAAGTTCCAGAATTATGTTATTATAAAAAAATAATAGATAATAAGACAAAAGAATTAAAATGATGACAACAATTGTAATCTATATCGACAACCCATATTAATATATTATATTAAATAAAAGAATTTTAGTTTACAGTCTACAGAGGATTTTTAGTATTTACATAGTCCTAGAATCCAAGCCCAAGGTGCCCTAACATGAACCTTGGATAAAGGAGTATGCAGAAAAGGAAAAATTTAAAATAGTTTCAATTTTCAAAAACTCAAAACAAAGTTGTTAGTGGCCACCATTCATTTGTCTTCTAACAATCACCACGTGAAGAAGAAAATCTACAACATAGACAATAGACCTTGCACTTCTTAAGCAATAGTTAGATAAATCATTATGTAAAATAAGGGTCATGTTAAAGCACTCCAACTAGCCTCTAACAATGCCCCTCCTTGCCTCCTTGAGAAGGTGTTTAGTTGCAGCCGAGCACTCTGTTGGGTGAATATTTTGTCGTTAACTAACTAACAACAAAATGGTTATATCACCATAGCTATGATGAGAAATTTCTCTCCTCTCAGTAAGGGAAGGGCCCCTTTCCTAACTATTTCAAACTTATTCACACTAAAACTAACTTTGGGGTGATTTCATATCATCCATTTCTCTTTTTTCAGAAATGATGTTTATACTTCACTATAATGATTTCAATAAAACTAATATTAAAGAGCTTATAAACTATCACAAAACGACAGAAACACAAAGTCGTATGTCACCTCACTTACCAAATGCAAAAAGAACTTTTTGAAGTTAAATGCAGCCCAAAGTCTCCACTCTTCTCCAAGATGGTTTAAGTAAATTGAATATAACAACTTGCAGCACAAAGTCTTCAAGCTATTTTACTCTCCCAAACATTAACACAATCCTCAAAAATGATTTGATAACACAAAGTCTATCATAATCAAATTAAGAAAGCTCTTCAATCACTTGAAATAATACCCACACCTCAATTATTATCAAAGAAGCTTATGATAGAAAGACGTAAGAACAATGCTATCACAACACAAATAATCCCAAGACAAAGATTAGAATTGAACTTGCTTTCTTGTATTGATAAATATTTGATAATTGATTTTCACAAAAAGCACAAAGTCTTGATTTGCTTCTCAATTTTCCAGAGTTTTCTTGCAATAGATAAAAGATGAATATTACAAAAGAGGCCCTCTTTATTTATAGAGAGGAGCCTAGAGCAAAAATAGGAAATCTATATATACTTTGACTTATTCAACAAAAGAGTCCTATTTGACTTGTGACTTCTTTTGTCTCACATGTAATTACATTTTGGGAAAATACATGCAAATATGTCTAAAACAAAATACAAATTGCATATACAAAAATGAAAATCAACTAAGGCATGAAAAATAATTTTAGCTGCCACCATCATTCTTTTTCAAAAAACTTTGGTACATAGTCCACACTGCTACCATCTCATATACATTAGGCCCAACTGTATCGTCTGAAATGGCCTGAACCCCGAGAACTGCATCCTTGACCACCTTTATCACCTTCTCATGCTTTTCAAGATTATCCTTCAGATTTTCAAAGGTTCAATGATGATCATAAAGGCTATCCATTTAAACCATTGTAAGCACTTCATCTTCAAACTTCTACTGAACCATTTTCTCAAAAGCATCAATCATCTCCTCTCCTAAGAGAAACTTGTGATCTTCACCTGTTAGAGTGCATGGTAGTTCGTCTAATCTGTATAAAAGTGAGATATCACTATCTTCACTATTTTCTCATACTTGGCACAAATCATCAAGTAGACCTCTTATCACATTGATGCGATGAGTCAGAGATTCTTTGGTCTTGAGATAAGACTCTCGGTTTGAAATGACACCAATAGCAATCAATTTCTTCATCTTGATTTTCTTCATCTCAATCCATTCTTCTAAATTATCTTCTTGATCTTGAAGTTATTGAGATAATGAATCAACAATATTATCTAACTCAGCTTTTGCCTTTGCCATTTTTTCCTTTCTTTCCACTATGGTCTTCAAGAGAACTCTGCCTTGTACCAACAACCGTTCCACAATATCACCAACCACTCTCCCTCTGGCTTGAAATTTCTCAACCTTTTGAATCAAAAGGTCTTCTATAGTAACTAGCATTTCCACAATCTTTGATGATTTCACTATTTTTTGAAGGACATCAGCAAGTTGCTCAGCCTTTTCTTTGTATTGTTCTTTTTCCTTCTTTACCTTGTCAAATTTTACAAGCAATGAGCTTCTTGTATCTTGAAAATCTGACTTGATACCTTCATGAGTCATCTTACATAACTCAATTTTGGAAACAATATAATCATTCACATCAAAAGTATCTATAGTAGCATCATCCAGTGGCTTAGCAATTTTTCAATACCTGACTCCTTTTTCATCAATTAGCCTAGAAACAGTTTTAGGCTTCTTCTAAGTTTTTGGTTTAACAGGTAGTAATTTCTCAATGTCAATATCATCTGGCGAGATAGCCTACTTTTTCTTTTTGGGAGTATAAGAAGACAACTATGTAGGTAGTGTTGGAGTACTAACATTTGGAGAAGGATCAACTACCTGCTTAGCGGGATCCATACTAACACCTGTTATAGTGACAATAGGAGAGGTGTTGGTGAAAATTGTACCTGTATCAACATTTTTCTCTAAACCGTCAAGTAAATGACCCAGAATAGTTTGTTCTCCAATATCAAAAGAAGGAGAAGATAGACTAGGGATAGAACCAGAAGAATAAAAAATAGTTCCAAAAATTGTTCTCACAAAAGGAGGAGTATTATCAGAAGATACAATGATAAAAAGAACATTAGAAACTATTGGAGGATTATCAAAAATAGAAACATGAGGTAAGGATGTAGAAACTTCTGGGTCTTGTGAAAGATCTTTTTGAGGAGATTTTAATGAGCCACCAAGTTGTTCATGTTCCACATCTTTCTCTTTTTCTTGTTCTTTATTACCTTCCTCATTAGGTTTCTCACCCATTTCCACCTGTTAAGTATCAAGTTCCTCAACATTTTATTGTTCTATATCAGTATCTTCAACCTCCATTTTATCAACATTTGTTTCTTTAGCACCTGAATCTGTAACAGTAGAAGTTCCTGCAATCTCTTTTGCCTTCCCTCCTTCAGAGACAAACTTGACCTTTGGTTTGGACCCCTTGGAAGAAGACAGAACATCACTTTTATTTTTAGTTCTGTATTCTACCTTCTTTCTGGTCGACTCTTGAACCTATGTCTCTGATTCAGTGAGGAACTCTTTCAAACCAAGACCTTTTCTTTACAACCATATATTGGTGTTAGCCAGTATAGGTTGAAATCTCTTCTTGATAGAAGTTTCTTCTTTCGCTAACCATTTGATTTCTAGCAAAGATGAAGCTTCAATATTGTTGATGTCATACTTGGGGTCTAGAACATTACCTTTGTCTTCCATACCTTATGGAACATTAGCTAATCCAAGTTCCTCTATCTGACTTAGGTGTAACCTGCAGTAATCCAACTTTCTTATCTCATTCTGGGTTCTGAGATCAGCCCAAATATCCTCAACCATAGGAACATGAAACACTACCTTTCTTTTGATCTTGTCTTGTACCCTTTGGAAATCAAAGTGATCTCTTTTCTTGAACTATTTCATCATCACTAGATGCATTTCTAATTCAACAGCCTTAGCCTTTGTAGCTGATTACATTGAGTACCTACCAATTTCCACCGGAAACTTAATTCCTGACTTCTTCAGTTCCATCTGTTTATTATGCACAACAATCAATTGTCTACATAACTCCATAAGAACAACCTTATCACTAGGATATCATGGAAGCATGTATGGATATCCAAGATAATATCCAACTCTTAAATAAGTGAAAGTTGGAAATTGGAGAAACAAACAACCAAAAGAATTTACCACTTCCCAAGACTCATCTAATACTCTCTTCTGCTCAAGGTCATTGTCCCATAAGCACATAAACACTGAAAAGAAGGCATCATTCAACCTACAGAATGACGAATTGATCCTTTAAGAGTAATTTGTAGATAGTATTGAAAAATTGGAACTAACCTTTGATCACCATTTTGAGTTAGACCTAGAAAACTCCTCATACTTGCAGCAGCATATACCAGATATGAAGTCATATAAAACTTAAAAGTTGTATTGACCTTGATCAATTGATCATGTAGAGCATTGCTGATCTACTCTCCCTAGAAATTTTTTTGTTGTCCCTTAAGAATCACCCTGATATATGTATACATCCATTCATGAAATTTGGATGAAGAAGGAAGGCCTCTGATTCTACTCGGCAATGTGATCAAATCACTCACCTCTTCTACAAAATCACTTCTTGGGAGCTCCTTAGGCCATCTAGACAAATTAATCCTAGGAGTCTTTAGCCAATTACTATTGATATGTTTCTTTCCAGTTTCCACATCAATCTCAAAATCCTTTTGATCTTTGGCAAAATCAATTTGCCCAACATTTACTATAGGTGAACACATGAAAATCTTTTCAAGAAATTATGCACCTAATCTCATGATTACGTTCCCTTGAGAATTAGACACAATCCTGGTATCCCTATTGTAGTGGCTTGCCACTTGGAGAACAAATTATGGGTTATGTACAGTGACAGGAAAAGATGCTACCAGGCATATATTGCTCTCAACAATCTTCTGCATGTAGCGAGGAGGATTAGACTACTTTGTCCTTTCCACGAACTTAGCCATGTCTACATGCCCTATCTCTGTGTCCCTAGTCTCATCCACATTGGATTGCAATGAAGTAATAGGGAAAACCCCATGGTACTTATACTTCATGATCTTGGCTTTTGAAGGAGACAGCTATGACATCAGCTTTGAGAAGAAAACTAGAAATGGTGTCGATCTCGATTGCTTAATGAAACTACAAAAGTTCATGATCTCATAGTTAGAGGAAAGATAGGCAAATTAGGGTTACTGTGAACTGATGATTATGAACATGGGATCATGCTTGAAATGGATAGAGAGCAAGGGGGTCAAAAAAATGGAGGAAAGCAGGCTCAGGATAGCAATTCAAAAAGTTCTCTAGAGTTAGAAAAAATTAGGAGAGTGAATGCACGGGCTTCAAAATTCACCGCCCTTGCATGTTAAGGGGAGTTGCAAATGTCAGGGCTAGAAAATTGGTCACTTTTGTATGGAAAGGATAATAGGTTTTGTAAAGTATATGAGCAGTGAAATTTACCGCTTTTGCATATGGTAGATAAAGTTCATTTGTTTGGTTTGTGTAAGGGCAGTGATTTTTGTCACCCATACACCTTGGGATGGAAATTTGGGAATTCATGCACTAATGGAAATTTTTGCTAACATAACACTTGATAAAACCTTTACAAATATCAGGATCACATGGTTGAGTTGTAAACATTGCCGACTCAACATAGATTTGGGAAGTTTGAAGTTTTCATGTTTAAGCGGTAAAATTTACTACTATCGCATATTAGACAAACGTGTTTCATGTAGGGGTGGTGAATTTCATTGCCCTTACACAAAGGTAGGTCTGCTAAGGGACATATGCATCGGTGGCAGAAAAGACGACTGATACATCAGTTCTAACATGAGAAAAAAACCTAAGTTTTAGAAAATCAATCGAAATCCATTCATACACATGAACCTACGTTTTAAAATTGATGAAAATTGCCGATAAAAAAATGATGGTAAATATCCTATATACAGAAACTAGGGTTTAGAAACAGTAAACAAGAAATGATTCACATATATATGAAAACTTTAACAAAATAATACATTTACAAGAAATGCAAACAAACATTTCATTATACACATAAACCCTATAAAGAAAAAAAACCAAAACTGAAAAATAAAAGCTTACCTGTAAAAGTAGACCAAAACCCTAGGTGCAACCACGAGGAATAAATCCATTCAATCCGCAATTTATGCAATTGAAATGACTTCAAGAAGGGTTTAACAGTTGACCTAGAGAGATTTGAGAATGATAACTAAACAAAACAATAACTAAAATGCTTTTTTAAAAAGGTTTTAAAAGGTCGCATTAATCCTAGCACAAGTGCCATTAATGCGACTCTAAGTTCACTTGATACACTGAGATCTGCTCGATCAGTCAATATGACTGAATATGCATCAGGTGATCAACATGCATGGGCACTACAACAAATCCTTGTGATCAGCTCCCTTTTTTGCTCTATTCTTTGCTTCCACCCACTATTTTAATGTATTTTTCTCCCATTTTTTGAAAAAGTCAGTGCTGTTTATCGAGATGGCAATATTTTTGGCATTTTTTGCATCGATTAGAACATGTAGGTGCTAAATTTAACACCTAATTTAGCGCTGACTTTATCACTGATAGTAGCACTTACATTAACACCGCCTTTAGCACTAACTTTAGCATTGACTTTAGCACCAACTTTAATGCCTATCTGTGTTAGATAAATGTCACATGGTGGAGGATGGTGTTAGGATGAGTGATGATTGTTGTGGCAATGTTATGGTCAAATGTGTTATGAAAATGAGGTGGCATGGGTAGTGGGTTATCAATGTTGGGAAAGGGGTTAGGGAGGATGTAATGGAGGAAGGGATGTGTGTCATGGTATGCTGTCTATATATATGTGGAGAGAGAGATAGAGAGAGAGAGAGAGTAATTTGTGCCTAGTTATGATGGATGATTATAGAAATTATAATGAGTGTGATATGAACTTGCTATTGGTGATTTAAGCTTTAATCTAGTATAAAGAAACTAATTTGTGCCTAGTTATGATTTCAATGAAATTTAATTGATGTGCAATTTACTCAATTACATCTCTCTATAATTACAAGTCCTCACTATTCCATCCACCTTGTCTAGCATAATCTACGAATTTGTTGTTATGATCTCCTCCAAAAGATATGCTACGGCAAATGAACCATTTAAGCACTCATTCTAACAAGCATTAGCCTATCTTAAAAGAGTGATTGTAAGGCACTATACTAATTCACTATCTTCAATTTGAGCTTATGAGCTAAATTACATGTATTTTGCATATGCACCTAAGACAAGTCAAGTGGGTATCATACATGAGAAGATACAGTACAAAAACCAGAAAATGAACACAATTGGTGTCGATTTTCTATGCATATGATATTGATTAGCTTTTCTCCTCAAGCATGAGTGTTGACATTGGTTCTAATTCACAAGAAGGGATATTACTTCAAGCAACTCTAGATTCTAATGCTAAATTTGAATGGCAAATGCACAATTGAATACAATAGTATAACACTTTGGCAAAGAATTATAACAATATCCTAAAATAACTCTTCGATCTAAACACTTCAATCAGTACTTTCTTCTCTAGGTCATCCATCTCTGATCAAAGGAGCCACTAATGCATAGAGTTAAAATAATGTTGTCAATTGTCATTTGAGAATTAATTACTTTCTACACAATTAATGAAAATAACTTTTACAATGAAATGTACAATTATATATATGCTCACACAATGACTCTTCCAAAGCCACTAAGTTTTGATTTAATAGCTACTAGAATCATGATAAAATCTACCATGACTTGTTAATTACAATTGTATTTCCCCTTCTGATACCCATGACTACATCTATTCCTATACATTTTGTTCTATGTTCCAAAAGTAAAAAATTAATTGCATACCAATAACGTCCTTGCAAAAATATAGATAAATACAGTTTATATAACCAAATTAAAACTATTATCACCTTCAAATCTAACTACATTAGAGGTCATTTATTTGCAACCCCTTTCTTTTCTCATTGATATATCTATTTGTTGTATGTTTTGAATTCTATTTTTGGTCATTTGTTGACATTAATAGAATTATTTGGAAGGGTTTAATGTATCTAACATCTTGATAATTTTCTTTCTTGCAAACTAAATCAGTTTGCTATGTATTTGACAAATTCTCTATGCACTTAACTTTTTCAAAATAGTCTTTTGAAAATAGTTTAAATCTTGTCCAAATCTCTAGACAACTAGAATTGAAGTAAAAGGTTGCCTTATTGCCTCAAGACTAAAGATGGTAAACAATATATAGTTACAAGGAACAATATGCATTCTACTTTATAAGTAATTCACAAATGTCATCTAAGCCAACTACCATATGACTTGCTGATGGTTATTTTATTTTACTATTCTAATACATACAACCTTAGACATATGCCTCCCATCATGAACTAGAATAACTACCATATAAATTGCATAACTCATTTTGTATAAGCACAAAACAATCTTGCATAGTTGATTGTTTCATGTTTAGTTTGCATCAATGACCTACTCTTAATTCATGCTTAGTCAAGGTGATTTGAAGGAAGATCAAAGTTGCACTCCAAGTAGATGTGTGGATAAAGAAGGGCTTAGCGAAATATGGAAACCTTTAGATTTTGTGATTTTTGTTTTTCCATTTCAAAACTATTTGTTTTCTTTCTTTACTAATGAACATTTATTCAGAAGCCCTTTCCTACACTCAAATCTTCAGTTTTAAACTCACTTGCATGGAAGATGCATTAAAGGTATCAATTATATATGTTCCATGATTTAAATCCATTATTTTGTGGTTCTCAGTATGACAAAAAGAAGGATGTTGTTGCTTCTTAGACTTGTTGCACATCTTGCACTAGGTCCACAGGCTAGTGGAATGGTATCCGAGGACACAATGGCTCTCATATCAGATTTTTTTACAAAGAATCAATTTAAAATGGTTTGAGGCCTTGCTTTCATTCCAACTTAGGATTCCATCACAATAATGTCATATTACAGTCTTCAGATATGTGTATAGTTTATGTGCATGGTAGCAACCATTTAGTAATAATTCCTCACACACCACACTGTAACTGAGATGTGTGAATGCCCTAAAACTATACAGGTTCAGTCCAAACACAATCATAAGATCATGCTTGATAATTTCATGAATACATCATAGTGTAGGTTTCTAAATGCTTAAGTCCTCATTTGTCAGATATTGTAGTTGCAACTGCCATGTTAGACATGTATGCAAAATGTGGAAGCATAGACAAGGCATGTAAACTATTTGACAAAATGCCTCAAAGAAATGTGGTCTCATGGACTGCAATGACTACAGGATATGCATAAAATGGATTTGTTGAAAAGGCTTTAGAAATTTTAAAGCAAATGCAATTGGCTAGTGTAAAGCCAAATTCCACAACCTTTGCCAGCATCCTCCCTGCTTGTGTCAAAATGAGAGCTTTGGAATAGGGTATGGACATCCATCAAAACATAAAGAATAGAGGAATTTTGTCAGATGTTGTAGTTGCAACTGCCCTGTTAGACATGTATGCAAAATGTGGAAGCATAGACAAGGCACATGAACTATTTGACAGAATGCCTCAAAGAAATGTGATCTCATGGACTGTAATGACTATAGCATATGCACAAAATGGATTTGTTGGAAAGGCTTTAGAAATTTTAAAGCAAATACAATTGGCTGGTGTAAAGCCAAATTCCACAACCTTTTCCATCATCCTCCCTGCCTATGTCAAAATGGGAGCTTTGGAATAGGGTATGGACATCCATCAATACATAAAGAATAGAGGAATTTTGTTAGATGTTGTAGTTGTAACTACCATATTAGACATGTATGCAAAATGTGGAACCATAGACAAGGCACGTGAACTGTTTGACAAAATCCCTCAAATAAATGTGGTCTCATGGACTACAATGATTGCAAGATATGCACAAAATATGGAATCATAGACAAAAAATATGAATTGTTTGACATAATTAAAATATGTTGTAGTCATCAAATCCTCAATCATAACTTCCTCACAATGAATCAAGGCCATTGTAGAGTTAAGCCTAAGGTTTCTTCTTAGTACAAAATGAGGATTAGGTTGAGACCTTGACATTAAAGCAAAATATAAAGCAATGAAAAGGAAATTGCATCCAAGTAATCCTAATTTTTTCTTCCAACAATTCATACCAAAGATTGCACAATTTAAGGATATTGCAATAGGTAATTTGTATCAACACAAATAATATTACTAAAGCATTGCAAAGTTTAGGTCATAATAATCATCCTTTTTGAAACATGGATTGCAAATAATTCTAAAAATTTAGAAGTCTTGGTCATTAACATTATTGTTTGCTACAATGTCATCAAGTGTATCATTGTCAATGTTCATATGTTCTTTCAAGCATTTAATATTATCATCATCCTCATCTTGACCTGCATCATCTTCATCATCATTGAAATTTGACTGTAGACCATCTATATTGTTACTAGATGTATTTGGATCATCATTTTCTATACCATCCATATTGTTGTCTTTCATAACATCATCTAACTCTGGATTGTTGTCTTCTTGTGCCTGAACATAACCATCTTCAACATCATCATGGATGTCAATTGCTTTGATGTTCTCTAATCCCTCTCTCTCATTTTGTTGGCCATCATTGTTTTGCTCAGTATCCACTAATGCATCGTCAAATACATGCCTTAATATTGGATCATAATGTATGACAAATATCATTTCGGGTCCAAAATATCTTCATAGAAAAATACCTGCACATGAATGACATACATATATTAGATGTATGGTATAACAATTTTATTGATTAATAAACACATGTATATATTTGCAATAAACTATGAATTAATAGATTAATGATCACTACCGCTTCTTGTTTGAGATAAAGAAATACCTTCTCACAATGAATTGGTAGAACATAAGGCTCCTTATCCTCTGGTAGAAAATATGAGGAATCGATAGAAAATAGTCCACTATGGGTATCATGTCTTCATGTCCTCTCAATTTCTTCATACCATCTATACCTAAAAACACAATATTTAAAAGAGTGGTAATCCAACTCAATAATTTATTATATTTTCCCAACATAGTGTAGATTCCCTTCAATTATATTCTTATCATTTGAGCTTGATCGACTGGATTGCTTGAAGTCAACCATGATGCCACAATCGAAGGATCATCTCTTTACATCTACACTTTCTACATGATAATGTTGACCATATGACTGCATTACTAGATATTTCCTCACCTATGAAAGACCATTTCTTTTAGTGAAAACAAATATAATTCAATGAATATTAAAATAGTTAATAGTGTCAAAAATGTAAGGAAACAACATTTTATAAAATTCCAACTGTACCTTTCTTTCACATCCTCTAGACATGTTGATTTCATCTTCTATTATGTTTGAATCTATACCTGCATCTTCTATTTGATTTTGAATTTGTTCAGTAACCCATTCTAGTGTGCAATCTTTGCCCCATTCTCTAAGCAGATCAGTGGGAAGTGGAGTATTCCTTGGGTTCGATCTCTTAAACTGTCTCCTTGCTTCTAACACTTCTCTCTTTTTATCATACAGATCGATCCATTTGTTCATAAAGTACATGTGGTATAGAATGAACTTGTTGAGTATAGCACTTTCTTCTACACCTATTACATGTCAACATGCTTATTTCAAACTCCAAATGTCATGCTATTAATTTGACAAATAAATTACAAAGTAAATTAATGATTGAAAGAAAAACAACCACACTGATCATGAATTTACTTACTAATTTCTACTTGAACACCATTAGATTATGGCTTTTCTCCATCAATAATATCTGATGCTTGTTCTTTATCCCAAAAGCATGGCCCATATTCAAAATCCTTACCAAGGAATTCACATAGGAAGAAAAATGATTCATTCAATACATACCCTTCAGCCATGCAACCCTCTAGATGTGCCTTTTGTCGGACATATCTTTTTAGAGTTTTCATATACCTCTCAAAGAAAAACATCCACCTCGTTGATACAACACCTTCCAATTCAATGCCATCGACTAGGTGTATAAGTAAATGGACTTGTAGGTCCATGAAACTTGTAAGGAGCTCCTTCTCAAATACACATACAATTTCTACAATTTCCTTCTTCCATTTTGGCACTTCACATTCATGGATCTCCTTGGAGGTCACCCACCTAATATATGAATAGTAATTTAGTATAAACCTTTAGTCAAAAATTAAAATGGAATATAATATCTCTATGTCTCTCACACATGAACATTTCATATAACCACATACCTTGTAAATGCTGACAATCGACTTATGGCATTCCTTAAGTCAATTGTAAGACAGGAATCCCCACTAACTGTCAATGGCATGATATGCTATCAAACACATTTATGAAAAGTTCATTAGTAATTTTTCCTCTCACAAAAAAATATCAAAATATATTTAGTACTTAATCAATGTTACTAGTAAATATTAAATGATGATATATAATACCTTCATAAAATTATGAAAATCACGTGTTTTAAATCCTGTGATATGTCCATCAACTGTAAAATATTTAGCCAATGACGACCCATAGCCAGTAGGTATCCTTATTGAATGGATGACATTTTTTAGTTGGTCTAGCTATTTTTTTTCAAAATCCATGGAGCTTCTACATATGTTTCATTTTCCCTGTTTGGCCACTGTATACACCTAAAATTGGCATGACTCTACTTAAATAAAAATTTTAAATATTTATTTCATCATCATATTCCTCTATCAATAAATAAATAAATTTATTTATTTATTTGATTCATCCCCTCTCATTTAATTAAATAAATTACATTTTATTTAATTAATTAAAGTCTCCTACACCAACTCCATTCTTCTAAAAATAATTAAATAATTTTAATTATTTAATTAAAATCTTTTATTCCTCCAAATTTAAATAAAATGCAAATTTTATTTAAATAAAATCTAAAATCTCCACAAAATAAAATATATTTCTATATTTTATTTATTCCTCTCAATTATCTATAAAATAATTAAATAAATTCATTTATTTAATTATGCTTTCTATCTCTTCGAAAAATCATTCTTATCTTCCAAAAATAACCTTCCTCTTGTCACACAAAAGCAAAACTCTGAGTTGCAAAATCAAAATTAGTTTTAAAGCATCTTTAAAGCAAATTTTTTCTTAAAATAGAGAAAATCAAATCTCATCCTCATCAAGAAAAGAGTTAACTCAACTAAGCTGCTTTTGGAATGACATGTGTCTTTCTTCTATTGGATGCACGTTCCTCAACAATCCTCCTCTGTTGATTTCTTCTTTTCTTCTCAACCATTGATCTTCCCTCACTCTCTTCTATAAATACAACCTTCTTCTCTTCATTTCATATCTGGATTTTGTGTAAACTTATGCTGCAGAGATATCGGTGCGCCTTTGGCACCCCTACTCCCATTTGAGCATCCTCATTCATAATCCATTTCTGTATTTGAAGCTCATCTTCAAATACATCAGTATCATAGCCATTCTTCCTTTGTCATCTTCAACAAGCAAGCAAGCAACTAGCTTCTGAGGGCTTCACAATCAAGATCAAAGAAAGATAGGTGAACTACAGAAGGCGAAAGGTAAAAGGTGAAGGTATTATTTGTTTTTCATTGTTTTGAATCCTCCTTTTATCTTCATATTTTGTAGATGTTTGGGTATTTTTATCATTGATTTGATTAACCTATTTTCCCCCACATTTTGGCGCCCACCGTGGGGCTCTTGCCCCTTTACTAATAAAAAACTAAGTGTTTTTAAGTGAGGTCCGTACATGCGATGGACAGGTTTCTAACAAAGCCAGTCTTGCGCATACAACCTCCCAAATGAGGCATTTACCTTCCGAGTTGATGCATTTGTTTTTCTGGTGCATCTGACCTTCCAAGTGATGCATTTACATTCTGCTTTTGTGCATACAACAGTTTGGCGCATTCGACATCCACAGTTACACATTCAACCTCCGCAGTTGCGCATTCATCCTTGGATTCGGCACTGAGTTCAACTTGCACATACACTTTGTCTAATTTTACATCTATCCAAGTTTGTGCATTTGCACTATATTTTTGCGCATTTTCCCTATATTGTTGCACATTTATCCAAGTTGCGCATTTACCTTATCATTTTGTGCATACGTTCTGTCAAACAGCACATGTGTTGTTATTGCGCATATACCTCATGATCTTGTGCATTTGCTTCCTATTCTTGCGCTTATGTACAAAGACGCATACACTCTCTATTTCTATGCATTCAGGCTACAGTGTTGCGCATCTACCTTCTACTTTTTTGTTGTACGGTTTCTAATTTTTGCATGTTGAGCTAATGTTGGTTTTGCAGGAGTAGTGGCTGGATTAGGTCATCTAGATGATTTGACTAGTTCACTTAGACTAACTAGGGGTGAAAGTAACAAGTGCATTTCATAACAAACTTCACTTAGTTTTCTAACTAGGAAGGAAGTAACTGAACCTTATTGCTATCAATGCATTGTTGATTTATTTTCTAGTTTAATCACTACTATCTTTTGCAAATGGAAAATGAACAATGCTATGTTTTAATCACTTCCAAGTTAACAATCATGTGAGTGCACAAGTAGATTAACTCATTTAGTTTTTCTATTTTTAACTAGGGTGGATAAACAAGTGTTTTCTGTGCTTGCGAATGACAATAGGCTTATGCTCTCCCCTTAACTGGGTGATCAAAGTGCCAGACTTGTCATTCATTTTGTCAAACCTTTAGGGGGGCCTACCCTTGGATGCACACTTGTCCAAGTGGGAACGACCCTGAGTGGTAATAGGCTAAAGCCAAGCCCTACCAAGCCACTTAAAATAAATTGTGCTTGGGGTGAAAACCTCAAGCAACAAGTGCTGCTGTGTTACACCGATGGCCAACCTCCCCCAAAACCCTCATAGGCGTAACCCTTTGAGGCTGGGAGACTCCATAACAAAAAGTAGCACCGCCGCACGTGTAACCACTCGAACAGTTGCCCTAACTAAGAACCAATTGTGTAGTAATCCAAAAACCCCTATTCATTAATGCAAAGGGTGGAGCTCTTGAAGCGGCCTCAATTCAAGTGACTCTTAGTAGAGGTAGCAGGGACAATCCTAAGGTTTGGTGTGGGTACAAGCCTAAGGAAACCCAAATCTGGTATGCGTGAAAAGTGAGTGCCATGGAGGGGAGCCGGTGCTACCAGATCCTAGAGCTACATGCTTTGAGTGGCACAGCTAGAGGATTCAACGAATATTGTCTCATCCAGCCTAGGTTGTACTTGCTTTGAGTCATAATAGTCCAAAAACACAAAAAAATATAAAAAGATAAAAATCATGGAAAACTTCTATGTGTTTGCTGTGTTTTTGCCATAATTGAACATCAACATCATCAGAAACACCAAGTTTTTCAAACCAAAAACACTAAAAAATCCAGAAAACGATCCAAATTTTCTAAAATTCAGAGAAAACAAGCAAACAGCTAGAATTGCACATCTGTACCAAATTTTTGTGCATTTGAATCGACTTTTCACACATTTGCTATTATTGCGCATGTGAACTATGTTTTTGTGCATGCAAACTTCACCAGTGTTGCGCATACGTATCAACTTTTTATGCATTTGCCTCCTGTTGTTGCGCATTTAAACTAGAGAGCAAAAACCATATCTTCCAAAGAGCAACATTTGTCAATACTTTTCAAAAACCAATTCAAACCTATTCTAGCTTTCAAAATCTGATTAAAGACCTTGCAAAATCAACCATTTCTCCCTTATCCGCACCATAGCTGTTTGTTCATCCAAAATTTCACCACTTTCTTCCAAGTTTCCAACAAGGTTATAGTCAAATTTTTCTTGATCAAAATCAAATCTCAAACAAGACCTAGTGATCCTCCAAGTATCAAGGATTACTTATCCTTCTCTATCAGAACTCCACTAGTGGATTGTGCAAAGGCTAGTCAACGTCAAGTAACAGATTCCTAACATCCTAGCTTTTGATTATAGCTTTTGTATAGCCACCTTGTTTGACACCACCTAGATCTAAGAGGAACTTTGCTAAAACCTTGTTTCATCCTAGCACCTTGTTCAAAATCTTCCAATCTCACCTCGTCCCATCTCTTTACTATCTTGCATGGCCTTGACAAGATTACAAAAACAAAAACAGTTAGAAATGGCAGAGAAAAGTGTCCTCAATGGTCACAAAAGTGACGAAGAACATTCCATGGATGAGATCCTCCACACGCAGTATGACCCAAAATTTCAATGCCTATTAGAAGGGGTGCTTGCCCAAGACCCAACAAAATTCTTTTTACATCTAGCAAGTCCAGGAGCCAAACTCCTTGAGGATTATGACGTGGAGGTTCTCGGAGAAACTGACAAAGAGAGAATCCCTGAAGGAAGTAGACATGATGAAATACCCACAGATAAGAGAAAAGCAACAATTGACTCCTTGGATGCCATAAGTCTAATAAACCAAAAATATGAAGCTCTCGAACAACAAATTTTAGACATGAAAATGGGAACATCGACTAAAAACTACACCCTAGATGATATTTCACCATATCCTTTTGATAGGTCCTTAATCATGATTCCCTTCCCCTCAAGATTTGAGGTTCCTAAATTTGATAAGTATCGAGGGAAGGGCGATCCAAGAGATCATATCAGAGAGTTCAATGCTACTTGTCTAGAGGTCGCACATAACGACACTTACCTTATCCGACTATTTCCACGGAGCTTGGGAGGACAAGCCATGGATTGGTTCTCTAGACTGCCACCTGGTATTAAAACATTTAATGAACTTGTCAACAAATTTGTCACCCACTTCTCATACAATATGGAGCACGACATCTCAATATTGGATCTCTGTAACACCAAACAGAAAGGAGGAGAATCTTTTGCTGCCTTCTTACGGAGATGGAGACAACTAGAAAGCAAGTGCCCACACCAAATGCCAGAGAAATAGATGCTAGAAATGTTTGTCCACAATCTGCAAACGGACCTAAGCTACCAAATCCAAATCCAATGTTCTACTTCTTTTAGCAAGGTCATTGAAATGGGCCTCATCATAGAAAAAGCTCTAATCGCAAAAGGTCAAATCAAGCTCTATAAAGACTCTCCCAATACCAACACCAACAATGACAAACCTAGATTCTGGACTAAAAACAAGAATGTTGTGAATGACGGAGTGGTGGATGCCAAGAACACGGCACCTAAGCAACCAATTTTTAACCTATCAACACCTCAAAATAACCCCCCTCAAAACAAACCAAGAAATACCAAATCTAGGTTTGCCAACTTTTGGCCTAGGAGAAAGTTCACACCTCTGGATGAGTCACTAGAAACTGCCCTATGAAAGCTAATTGCCAACAATCTCATAATGCTTCCCTCAGCACGAGAGTATGAACCAAAGGTCAAACCCCATTGGTGGAACGACAACGACTTCTGCAAATACCACCGAAACAGGGGGCACAAGACAAATGATTGTATTGCACTCAAGCATATAATCCAAGACTTAATAGAGAAAAACAAAATATCCGTTAATGAACAATCTCATGGACATACTTCCAACAGCTATCATCAGGCATTCAAGGATCCTTCCTAACTACGAATAGGGAGGACCTTCCAACAGAAATAATAGTGGCTCTAACAACGCAAACTACACAAATGTCAGCTTCGACTATGTTGTTAATCATATCTTAGAAGGTGATTCACACATCAAAGTGATCACTATCAACAAGGATCCAGATTGCAACGTTACTACCCGTAGTAACAGGGTCACCCTTAGAGGAGTGTCCACTCCTTCGCCTAGTCAATACAGTATCATGGATCAACTCCATAAAACACCTGCACACATCTCTATGTTGGAACTTCTGCATCTGTCTCCTTCTCATAGGTCCATACTGGATAAAGCCTTAGCAAAAGCCTCCGTTCCCACGAACCTAACTAAAGAGCAATTCCAAACTATGGTCAGTCACATCACCTCACCACACTCCCTATAATTCACTGAGAAGGATGATATGTCTATCACTCAACCCCATAATGCCTCCCTTCATATTGAAGCTTTCATACACAAACACAAGATCAAAAGAGTCCTAATCAATGGAGGGGCTGGTTTGAATATCTGCACATTGAAGTTAATCCTTACATTGGGGTTTTCAGAGAAGGCTATTGATCCAAAAAGAAAAATCACCATTAAAGCCTATGATGAGGAGGAAAGAACGTCAAAAGGAATTGTTACCCTACCAATCAGAGTGCGCCCCGTAGTGAAAGATGTAGCTTGTCAGGTCCTTGACATGGAGCTAGCATACAACTTTCTTCTTGGGCAACCATGGATACATGCTTTGAAAGCAATACCTTCTACATACCATCAATGTATCAAATTCCCACATGAAGGTCAAGAGATCACCATCCAAGGTGACCCTAACCCCTTTCAATACTGCAATTCTATTCAGCCAAAACTAGAAGTTGTAATCCCCACCAACCGTACTTCTGTCGCCTCTTCATCTCATATAGATCCGGCTACACTAGCTTCCTCTTCAGGGACGTCTCAACCTAAACTCCAACTCAAAGATAAAGGCTTGGGCGAATACACGGTATCTCAGTCCCTCTGTTTAGCTCAACTACCTATATCTCCTAGATCCTATGGGAGACCCATCTTAAAAACACCCAAAGCAGAGAGAACCACCAAAGGACCATTTGTGAAATGAGGAAGCCTAGAAGATGAAAGCGATGAAAAAGATGTCCTACAGTGGCTATACAAAGATGAGGGTAGTTCCTCAACACAACATGACCATCCCATTATACAAACGGCACAATATGGTCAAGGCTTTCAAATGCTATAGAGAATGGGGTATGAAGGACATGGCCCACTTGGTTCAAGAAAGGATGGCATCACTAAACCCATCCAACCTCATACCTTAATAGCCCGAGACACTACAGGGCTAGGGTACACTAGAGCATCAAGAAGCAACAAAACCAATAAGAACAGAGGCAAACAACCAGAAGCATCCACTAGCAATCTGGTTGAACAAATTCAGAGAATGCAGATGGGGAGTGAAACTGGTTCTAACGAGTATGAATGGGATAGCCTCTCTGAGATATCTTGTGATGAAAAGGATATTGACATTGTCCACGAGTACGACCCAACCCATGCCAATGAGAAACAAGGTCTAAGGGCTAGGCCATTAGAGTCTGACCCACATAGCAACAATAGTGAAAATCATGAGGAAAGAATGTTTCCCCCCTTGATGGATCCATTGATAGAGAGTACCATCGCAGACTTTGTCTGTTCCATCAATAATTTTGTCCTAACCATCAACACCATTGAAACAGACCAACCTAATGATCCCTTACCTTTGGTACACCCTGAACTTGTAGACTGGGACCTAGAAGGTACTACCCCTGATCTTGATACCTTTGAAAATGACGAAGCCATCACCGATTATCTTGAGCTCAAAAATCACATACCTGCAGGAGACCACTGAGCTGGCTACGTTATTGAACTCAACGAGAAAGCCTATTTTGGAGAGAGAGCCAAGCCTTTCAGTCATAAAAACATCAAAATAAAAGAACGATCTAACGGTGAAAACCACTCCGTGGTAGTGCTAGATCATCAAAATAGTAAAAATAAAGACGTATCCAATGGTGAAAACCTCTCTGAGGCGCCGAAGGATGGAAGGCTTGACCCTCTCCCCAATCTTATACATCAGGAGAGATCGTTGATCTTGATAGAACCAGCAGAAGCAATCAATGTCAACACAAGTGATAATCCTAGAATGGTCCACATGGCAAAGGCTCTAACAGAACATGAAAAACCAGCATTTATAGATTTCTTCAAAAGAAAACATATCAACTTCGCATGGACATACGCTAACATGCCAGGGCTAGATCCAAATCTTATCATGCATCATTTATCTCTAGCTCCAGAAGCTAAACCGGTCAAACAAAAACTCAGAAAGATGAATCCGCATGTGGCCCTCATGGTAAAAGAGGAACTAAAAAAGATGTTAGATGTTAGATTTATCAGGCCTATAGACTATCCTGAATGGGTTTCGAATATAGTACCGGTGGCTAAACCAGATGGCAGGGTCAGAATATGCAATGATTTCAGAGACTTGAACAAGGCTTGTCCCAAAGATGACTTCCCCCTACCCAACATAGACATGATTGTCGATCTTACAGCAGGACACACTATGCTGTCACTCATGGATGGTTTCTCAGGATATAACCAGATAAAGATTGCACTCAAGGACCAACACAAAACTGCCTTCACATGTCCTTGGGGCACCTACTGTTGGTGTGTTATGCCGTTTGGTCTAAAAAATGCTAGGGCAACATATCAAAGAGCCATGACAACAATCTTCCATGATATGATGCATACTATAATGGAAGACTATGTCGATGACATTCTGGAAAAATCTCTTACAAGAGAAGGGCATCTAGTAGTACTAGACAAGATATTCAACAAACTGGAATAGTTCAATGTGTGCCTTAACCCAAAGAAGTGTGTATTCAGAGTTACGTCAGGCAAACTACTGGGATACATAGTGTTGGCAAATGGTATTGAAGCTGATCCTGCTAAGGTAAAAGCCATCATGGAAATGCCACCTCCTAAAAATTTGACTCAATTGAGATCCCTACAGGGCAAACTACAGTCTATTAGATGGTTCATTTCCCAATTGGCAGACAATGCCACCCATTCTCTCATCTACTACACAAAAATGTCCCCTTCAAATGGAACGAGTCGTGTGAACAGGCATTTCAGCAACTAAAGGAATATCTCATGAAACCACCTGTGTTAATGCCACCAATTCAGGGCAAGCCTCTATTACTGTATATTTCAGCTACACCAACTGCTCTGGGAGCTCCCTGGCACAACAGAACTATGATGGAAAAGAACAGGCTATCTACTACATTAGTTGAACACTCATCGGATACGAATTGCAATACACACCAATAGAAAGAGCATGTCTAGCTGTTGTATTTGCCTCGCAAAAATGGAGACATGACATGCTGTCACACTCTGTCAAACTGGTGGCAAAGATTGATCCACTGAAATACTTACTCAACAAGGCTGCCTTAATAGGTAGATTATCCAAATGGGTCATGCTTCTCAGTGAGTTTGACATCGAATATGTGGATAGAAAAGCAATAAAAGGACAAGTGCTTGCAGATCAACTAGTAGATGTACCTTTAACAGATGACAACCCCCTAAGTTTTGAATTTCCAGATGATTCTATCTTCCATGTCAACATAGCAAACTGGAAAATGTACTTCGACGACTCATACACCCAACACGGATCGGGGGCAGGTATCTTATTGATCATACCTAATGGTGACACTATTCCAAAGTCATACAGGTTAATGTTTCCCTGCACTAACAACATAGCAGAATACAAGGCCCTGGTCATTGGTATCAAACTGGCAGTTGAGTCTATGGTGACTCACAGCTAGTCATCAACCAAGTAAATGATGACTACCAAATGAAGGATGAGAAACTGATTCCTTACAAATGAATGGTAGATGACTTCAAGGAATATTTTGTTAAGATATCTTTTGAACAGATACCAAGGATCGAGAATAAACCTGCAGATGCAATGACCACGATCGCATCTCTCCTCAACATCCCAAGCCATCAAACACGATATGAGTTCTTAGTAGAGCCAGTCTCCTATCCTGCTTATGACACCCCAAAGTCCCATATCATATGCCACATCGTAGGAACCAATTCCCCACTCTATGGTAAAATATTTGCCTACCTAAAAGGGAATACCCTCCCACCCGACCTTTCCAGCAACCAAAAAAGAACCTTCATCCGGTAGGCATCCCTGTATGCCATTGTCACAAACACCCTATATCGCCGAGGTCTCGATGGTACTCTCCTTAGGTGTCTAGATAGAGAGGAATATCAAACTACTCTAAGCGAAATACACGACGGGATATGCGGGACTCACTCTAGTGGCCCTACCCTAGCTAAGAAACTCATACGGATGGGATACTACTAGCCAACAATGGAACAAGATTCCTACCATTTTGTCAAGAAGTGCAAGAAATGCCAAATCCACGGGAACCTGATACATGCACCAGCGTAAGAGCTACAGTCATTAACAACACCTTGGCCTTTCTATCAGTGGGGACTCGACTTAGTGGGTAAGATCCACCCTCCTTCCTCAAGCGGCCATAAATTTATTATCACTGCCACAAAGTACTTCACGAAGTAGATTGAAGCCGTGCCCTTAGCCAACATCACAAACAAACAGATTGCCTCATTTATCCTGAACTATATCATCTGTCGTTATGGTGTCCCTTCGTCCATCATCACGGATAATGGACGACCCTTCAAAAATCAAGACGTCAGGGAAATATGTGACAAATTCCATATCCAGCACCGCTTCTCAACTCCTTACTACCCACAAGGTAACGGCCAAGCTGAGGCATCAAATAAAACCATTTTGAAAATCCTAAAGAAGACTGTCAATGATGCTGGCCGTGATTGGCATGTCCAACTGAATCCTGCGCTGTGGGCCTACCGCACAAGCATCCGCACACCCACAGACGCAACACCATACTCCTTAGTCTATGGATCTGAAGCAATATTGCCCATTAAAGTCAAGATCCCATCCTTGCATGTTTCACTAAAAGGCCTCATATCAGATGAAGAATACAGAGTAACTAGACTCCAAGAACTAGAGCTTCTCAAAGAAAGAAGGCAACAGGCCTTTAACCATCTGAAATCATATCAGCAATGCATGTCCAGAAGCTACAATCACCGAGTAAATCCCTGAGTATTCCAAGTGGTTGACCTAGTCCTAAGAGAAAATCCAAGAAATCAGCAAGACCGAGAAAAGAAAGGAAAATTTGAACCTAACTGGCTGGGTCCTTATGTCGTCATCACAGCTTATGGATTGGAAGCATATCAATTGGCTACATTTGAAGGTGAACTATTCGATGATCCTATCAATAGCATGCACCTCCACAAGTTCTATACCTGAAAACCCCAATGTAAGGGAGTCCTGAAAAAATCAAAAAAAAATTGAAAAAGAGTGATCAAAAATAGAACAAAAAAATCAAAAAGAATGAGAAAATAAAAAAAATCGTCCTATGGTGAAAACCTGGCAAACAGGTGCCTAGGATAGGTACCATGGTGAAAACCTAGCAAACAGGCGTCATGCGTACTCTTGCTTCCATGCAAATAAAAGCAAGTGGTGAAAACCTAGTAAACAGGCACTATTCTGTGACAACCCACCTTCCTCCATCTGTTTTGACTTCATGTCTCTTGTGTCCATCGTATCATTCATCTTGAACCAGTCTTTTGAATCATTGTCGAACTACGTCACCTCTGAGTTATCACGTAGGCAAGGCCATTCTCAATGTGCCCTCGAGTCTCCATTGTCCCATCTATCCTGTGTCTAGTTCTTCTGTCTATCTGGATCCATACCGTGTCTACATCTTCACCATCTCCTAGGTCTTAGGTCCATCAGGGTTCACCCTAAACTACATTGCCTCTGCGTCATCACGTAGGCAAGGCCATTTAGCAATGAGCCCCCAAGGCACTAGGTCAGTCCCTTAGGGTCCATCTCTCCATATCTGTTGTTGTTGAACCCATAATAAATCAATCCTTGTCTAAACTGGGGGCAACTCCTCGACCTAGTTACAGATTTGGATTCTTGAATGCCACTGTTCTAAAGAGGATACCAATAAAGGATTGTGATACCTTCACTCGATAGGCACAACAAAGTAAACTACCCAACAACAAAAATCTTGACGTGAAACATCAACCTATCCAAAACAAAAATAGAGTACCATATCAAAACACTTCAAACAATTCTATCTCAATTATGGCAAAAGACACATCTAATACAAGAATGTTTTATCAACAGGTTAACTTACAAGGTCTTGAATTTTGTCATTATGTCTTCCTATGCTACTCAAGGATGCCAAAAGTTAGAGATGCTATGATGGGGGCATAATTTTTCTTTGTCTGCTGCTTGTGGATTAAACTTTAGTAATGTGACGACTTTTGTCTAATGACATGATCAACAAAAGATCATCGAGGACTCCAAGGTTTAAACATGAAAAGGGGCAATCCTTGTCTGTTGAAATGCAAGAAGTACTCAGGTCATCTAGATTCAAGTTTGACTAGATGCTTGTACCAACTTGCTATATCAAAATCCATGTAAGAAATACTCAGGTCATCTTGGTCTAATTATACCTAGATGCTTGTATTCCCTTACAACATTTCAAAAAAGTGAAAAATACCAAAAAGTGCCCAATGATGAAAGCAAAAGACTTGCAATCCCAAGATGACATATCCACATCTATATCTGTCTCATATCCAGCAAATACATATCATCCATGCAATAAAGAAAATCCTGTAGTATACCAAACGAAAGTCAGTATTTCTTCATCTTCTTCTATTCCACTCGTCTGTATCATCTCTATGTCGATTGAGTACATCTGGACATATCAAAAACATAGCATATAAGTTGCATATCACATCACATAAGATACTCATTCACATGATTACATCATTTGCATACATCATAAGTCCATTAGATCAATTTCCATACATTTTTTGGTCATCCACATACATTTGCATCCATACATCATATCAAAAGAAAATAAAAAACATAGGTCACATACATATAGAACTGCATACTCATATCTATCCACATTAGCATTTGCATAAATCAAAATCATTCTAAACATCCATATAGTCTGCATAACATATACAACATATCATAAGATCAAATTGCATCCATAGCATAATAAAAGTGTAAAAGCACATGCATGTAGATCATGAACAACAACATCATCATATAAACATCAAACACATGTCCAAATGTACAATATATCACAATCTCTGTCCAATCTCAAAGTCATGTCATAAATGTATACAACCCATAGTGATACATGTCTCAAAAATAAAAGTACATCGGCCATCTCAGCCATCTATCAAGAATGTGCTACGATACAATCAAAACTGGTACAAATATCTAGGTCTGCCTAACCCTACTACTGGGGCATACTGCTCCCTGCACTGGTTGCTCCTCTATCTCCCCCTATCAGCTATGGGCCCCTCACTAAAGCTAAAGACCGAGACCCACCTGCTCTCTGAGCTGCCTCTAACTAGCTCCTAAAGCTCATAGTTCTTTGGCTCGCTGGCATAGCTCCGTGGTATAATCCCCTATAATACTGAGCCTGTACCTGGGCTCTAGTCAGCTCACTCTGCACCTAGGCCACCTGTGCCTGTGCCTACTGTACCTGTGCCACCAAGAAACTAGAGGTCCCATCTGTGCCCAGGGCCATCACGGCTGCATCCCGCTCTGCCCTCATAGCCCGCATACTGGCTAAGGCTGCGTCTCTCTCTCTAGTCAACTCAGATAACTAAGTCACATTTGACTCTCTCCATGACTCTGTTGCTCTCAGATGAGCCTTCAACTGCCTAATCTAGCTCTGTAGTGAAACCATAACCTACTGCTGCACATCAAGTTGTGGAGCTTGCTCGGCCTGTGCCACCTGCTGCGCTGGCACCTGTCCCTGTATCAGCTGTGCCACCTGCTGCGCTGGTACCTGTCCCTGTATCAGCTGTGCCACCTGCTGTGGTGGTGGCATCTGTCTTTGTGCTACCTTTGGCTACACTGGCACCTGCACCTGTGCCTGTCCAACTGCCTACTGACCCACAAGCCCCTCTTCGACCCTCTACCTCTGTCTTGAACTCCCATCATCTCCCTGATCTCTCCTCCTCCTCCTCCATCCTCCCCTCCCCCAGCCAGCTGCACCCCCCATCTGAATCCTCCTCGTCAATACGAGGAGCTAGCTCTCTGAGACCAGAATATCTAGGGAACAGATGTGCTGCAAACCACTCCTCATAGTCTGGCATCATGCTAGCGTCTACTATGTCTGTCCTCATGGGCCAAGCTGCATAGGGAATCTGCTAAAAATCAGCCAATGCCTCCTCATAGGATGCCACGGGACCCCACCTATACCTCTCAGCATGGGTCCTGGCAAAATGTGCCTCTCCCTGAGGTCTGCCCTGTACACCAACAAACTGTCTCTGAACTCGGCTGACAATTTGTCGCTCCAAAATGTACCGAGTCCTGCCAATGAGCCATCTCATTTGAAAACAATATGGGAGCTCGTCTGCCTCATCGTCCCATACCTCGTAGTCAATATACGGCCACCAGACAACTGCATCCAAGCCATCAAATGCATGGCTCCAATACTTGAGCCTCCCCAACCTGTGCTAGGAAATCACACCTGCATAGCCATAGCTATAAGGCTCACCCCTCTGCCTGTGAAATACACATCTCGGCTGCGTGATAGCAATATGCTCCCACAACCAAAACTATAAGAGAGATGTACTGGCTGATAAACTGAAACCTCGGTGGTACACTGCCTGATGCAGGTCTCTGTATAGGTGTGCAAGCATGCACACACCCCAAGCATACCGTGTCCCGTCTATCAGCATCCTCTCTAGTACCCGTCCCCAGCCAATGGGGAAGCCATGTGATCTCCTATCGGGGCACACTACGCCACCGATCAATCCTGCCACTATGCCCAAGAAGTAGTCATAGCAGTCATGTATGTCATACCATCGAATCACCTGCCCTACCAGCTCGGGGTCATCAAAAACACACCTGCACTCCTCCAGCCTAGCTTCACGCTGTGACTCGTACTCCACCAACTCTCCCTGAATAAGGAGGTGTAGAATCTGATAGACATCCTCCAGAGTAATGGCCATCTCTCCTGTCGAAAAATGGAAGGTCCCATCCTCGCTGTGAAATCGCTCCACAGCTGCATTCACCATCACCCGGTTTATATGAACCTCGGGAATAAAGCAAACATGGTACAAACCCATAGCATCTAGGGCCTCACGATCCATCTCAGTCATCATGTATCGCTGCAGCAATGGCAACGGAAACTACTCATGCAATGTAAGAACGTCCCGAATATCCTCCTGCAACCAAGTAACGCATATCGTCAGTGAAATCCATATCCATGTTAGGCCTACTCAAAGCAATCAAGCTATCCTATCATTGGCTTAACATATCAAATTAATCAAAACAGCATATCATCTCTCGACTAGATTCTTGATAATCTCAGAGATCGTTAATCAATTGATGCATTGATCAGGATGCCAATTGGGTTAATTTCGTTAAGTCAACTGATTTTCCTAAGTGCAAATGTGCCAATCCAGGTGGCAAATGTGTCATTTCATACCAAAAGTGCCACTTCACCGTGAATGCGCCACTTCCTGACGCGTATGCGTCATTCTAGCACATGCGCCACTTCCTATATCAAATGCACAATTTCCCAGCAAATGCGCCATTTCATGGATCACATGTGCAACACTAGCATATGCGCCCATTCAAAGCACATATGCACAATTTTTGGATGTATGCGCCACTTAATAGATCAAAAGCGCAAAAGTACTCAAATGCGCACATTCATGGCTCAAATGTGCAAAATGAACAAATGCGCCACTTTGCGGCATAAATGCTCCATTC
Source organism: Cunninghamia lanceolata (assembly GCA_027924645.1). Lineage (NCBI taxonomy): Eukaryota > Viridiplantae > Streptophyta > Pinopsida > Cupressales > Cupressaceae > Cunninghamia > Cunninghamia lanceolata. The sequence continues at coordinate 2,783,220 of BSBN01000959.1, forward strand.
CACAATGCATGTGCCATTTCGGCGCACATATGCGCCAAATGGGAGTTTTTGCGCATCTATCTCAGTTGGGTTTCCTAGCCATTAATACGCTCAAAAATTGACTTTTGACAAGTTTTGAAGAATCACATACTGGGGGTCCTGCCTCTGCTGGCCGATCGAACCATTGAATCCACTCAAACTGATGCTCCTCACGTGGAATATCCATCTATCTGGCTGCCATGCTCTCCTAAGCTCTCTAGAGGACAAATCAACTATGGACAAGTGTACAAATGAATAGAATATATGGACCCAGCTCCTATATATAGCAAGTGACCCATATTGGACTACATAACACTATGGCTACTTCCCATGTCTGTTTCTCCGAACCATATCCTATTTTTCTCTGACCTAACCCATTCTTCACCTTCTTCTTCATGAGATTGTCCGTCTCACGCCCTTCTGTCTTCTTCCCATCCAATCTCCCGAGGGGGCATCCTGTCGTTAAACTTGTACTAGGGGCAAACTGGGGTATGTATCACTGTCAAAAATTCTTATTCTTTGAAACAACGTGATAAAACACATTGCTTCAAAGAGGGGCAAAATGTATACACCTAAAATTGGCATGACTCTACTTAAATAAATATTTTAAATATTTATTTCATCATCATATTCCTCTATCAATAAATAAATAAATTTATTTATTTATTTGATTCATCCCCTCTCATTTAATTGAATAAATTACATTTTATTTAATTAATTAAAGTCTCCTACACCAACTCCATTCTTCTAAAAAAAATTAAATTATTTAATTAAAATATTTTATTCCTCCAAATTTAAATAAAATGCAAATTTTATTTAAATAAAATCTAAAATCTCCACAAAATAAAATATATTTCTATATTTTATTTATTCCTCTCAATTATCTATAAAATAATTAAATAAATTCATTTATTTAATTATGCTTTCTATCTCTTCAAAAAATCATTCTTATCTTCCAAAAATAACCTTCCTCTTGTCACACAAAAGCAAAACTCTAAGTTGCAAAAGCAAAATCAGTTTTAAAGCATCTTTAAAGCAAATCTTTTCCTAAAATAGAGAAAATCAAATCTCATCCTCATCAAGAAAAGAGTTAACTCAACTAAGCTACTTTTGGAATGACATGTGTCTTTCTTCTATTGGATGCATGTTCCTCAACAATCCTCCTCCGTTGATTTCTTCTTTTCTTCTCAACCATTGATCTTCCCTCACTCTCTTCTATAAATACAACCTTCTTCTCTTCATTTCATATCTGGATTTTGTGTAAACTTATGTTGCAGAGATACCAGCGTGCCTTTGGCACCCCTACTCCCATTTGAGCATCCTCATTCATAATCCATTTCTGTATTTGAAGCTCATCTTCAAATACATCAGTATCATAGCCATTCTTCCTTTGTCATCTTCAACAAGCAAGCAAGCAACTAGCTTCTAAGGGCTTCACAATCAAGATCAAAGAAAGATAGGCGAACTACAGAAGGCGAAAGGTAAAAGGTGAAGGTATTATTTGTTTTTCATTGTTTTGAATCCTCCTTTTATCTTCATATTTTGTAGATGTTTGGGTATTTTTATCATTGATTTGATTAACTTATTTTCCCCCTCACAACCACAAATGTTTTCTATCAATTTTGGTATGCAAAAGAGCAATATCTCTCCTCGAAGACAAGTTGTCCTTCTCTTTGCCTGATATATGTCAAAATATATAATCTGGGACATTTTTGGAGATGTGCATAGGATCTAATAGGTGAGATATTAATAGATCCTTCCAGTAAGGGAGCTCATAAAATATGGATTTCCTTTTCATTCCTTGTGGCATATTAACTACAACTTGTTCTGGTTCTTCAATTGAATTACCTCGATCAAAAAAATCCTCCCAAGCTTTCAATTTAGCATCTTCATACTTCTTAAGCCAATCACCTGGACCCATAATCATGGGAGGGCCTCTATTTTCAACTTTTTCATCAAATTGATTCTTCAAGCGATTTATAAACTTATGATCTAGTGGTAGAAAAACCTTGTTGTTTGCGTAAATAAATTTATGTAGATCTTTAGAATATTGCCCTTGAAATTGTTCTACACATCTTGGACATGCAAATATCCTCTTTGTTTGAAGCCCTGCAATTCAATAAGTAATGTTAATACCATCAAAAAACTAGTATGAAACTAAGTATGAAAGTTGGGATGGAAATAAATTATGAGTGTAAATATGTAAATATTTTATGTTACCAGAACAGACACCAAGTCTTGGGAAATCATGAATAGTCCAACATAGCACACCATACAACATGAAGGACCTATTTGATGGGGGACGTGATATGTCATACATTCTTATGCCTTTCCATAGCAGTTGCATCTCATCAATAAAAGGCACAAGATAAACATCCATGTTTTTAACTTGATGTTTTCCTGGAACAATGAGAGTCAACATAAGGTGCTCCTTTCTAACACTCATTGATGAAGGGGGTAAATCAAAAAACACACAATAACAGATAGTGAACACAGCAAATAGAACTTTCTTTTATTAAACTGGGAAACTCATTACATTACAAAAGCTCAATTACAATCAGAGGATGAATCCTCTTCTAGCTGCAACACATTACAGCTTTCCCAACCTCAAGACTCTAGAATCTTCAGCCTTCTGTAACCCTAAATCAATTAGGGTTTCTATTTTTCCACCTATTCTTGACTCTACACTGGCCCCCTTAACGCTACTACCACCCAGGGTTCCCAAAATAGTCATAAATAGCACTTTTTGGCGGCCTCCAGCTGAATTTCAAAATTTGCAATTCCCTCCAAAAGTAGGTCAACTTCCGAGAAGCATAACTTTTGATCCGGGTGTCCGATTGACGAACCGTTTTAAGTGCCAGAAAGCTCGTGATGTGAACTATCATGCTGGAAATCCATAAATGGATTTACATCAACTTTTTGAGACATTATGGGAATTTTTAGTGCCTCGTATCTCGTTCCAAAAATTTTCAGGGGCTTTTCATAAAACAAAAACTTTAATATCTTTCAGCTCACAAATGGTCTTTTCTTGATTCCTTTGCCAAAGGTCTTATATTTCCATTATGTAATTTTCTAGAAGTTTTTGCTTTGTTACGTGCCCAAATGCAAACTTTCTAAAAATAGCAGGTACACTTTCCAAAATAGGCAGGTCGCTATTTTTAGCAGTTTTGGAAAAACTGAAAGTCCTACATTATTATTCTGGATATTATAGAACCAAAAACACTAATTATGGAAAGAAATGAAAACAACTACAATGATTTTGAATTAACTTCTTTTTGGGTGATGTAAGATTGCCCTTACACCACTAGATGCTCCTGCATCACTCATCCATGAGGGAATATTGTATACTATCAATCTGACTAGCTAAACACTATAATTTGAGCTTAGGAAAGAGAATGGGCACACTCCATCAATTGCAAGACCAAACCTGATACTACGGGGTTCATCTTTGAATTTTCTTGGCCATTTTTCCTTTATGTATTTTATTGCTTTGGAGTCAGCTGGAATTCACATGAATCCATCTTTACTCCTATTTTTTGCATACTAGTCCATCAATTGTGCAAGTGACTTACAACGAAACATTCGTTGAAGTCTAGGTATAATTGGCATGTGACGTAAAACCTTCTTTGGAACTGTAGGACCTTGTACATTTGTACGATATCTCTTCTCTTTGCATACAGGGCATTCTACCTTGTTTTCATAGTCATCTCTATATAAAATGCAATCATTTTTACATGAATGAATTTACTTATATTCAATCCCCAACTCAACCAACAATAGATGCACCTCTCTGCAAGTTGATGGCAACACATTCTCTTCAGGGAATATTATACTTTTTAGTGCCCTATAAGATTGCTAGAGATTAAATCAATTGAATGTTTGACTTATGATGAACATGTTTCATATGTCAATCTATCCTAGGACTATTTATATACAATATATGGTTTTAAATTCCCCTTAAAGAAATAAAAATGAAGTTGATGAATGTTTACGAATTATGTACACCAATTGACAATGAAAAGTAAGAAATGGATTTCATCTCACTTTAGTAGGGTAGTGAATCCTTTGTCTGACTAACGAAATAGTGACTTGATTTCTAATAATATTAATGTGCATGCCAGTTTTGAAGTTCTACTTGCACCCGATTTGAACACGGGTGTCTTCACTGCTTGCTTGATAGAGTCTTTCAGGTTGTTATCATCAACATTACATTGGTGGTAATTACCCCTGCTATCATCATTACTGTCAACCATATGATCATTATTGTCATCATTGTTTCCATCCCCATAGAAACCTATAAGCATTTCATTCAATCCTTCTTCATGCACTGCATTTTCACTGTCATGATCATCATTATTAAGGCTATCTGGCATGTCATCAGTGTATGCGGATCTCATGAGCAGTTCAAATTTCTCAGTTGCTAGTATTCTTTTCAATGTTGCTCTTTTCTGCTTGGTATGGTTTAAAGGATGGTTTGGATCATCATGTCCAAACCTTAATAACCTAGTTGGATCTTGGGTATTAGTATGTGTTTCATCAACATCTTCTACCTATCAACAAACACAAGCATTATTTAATGTTTGGCAACAATTGCACTAAATTCAAAATGTATCAATTTCAAAGAAATACATTCAAATATGGCTTAAAAAATAAAAATATAGATTGTATGAACATATATACATCAATTGAATAATGGAACATTATTTTATAGACTACCTTTTTTATACAATAATTTAAAGAAAACACAATTTTGACAACATAGTTTATAAAACATCAGTCCACACTCATTTATTATTCTTTGGTTTTCTGCCCTTAAGAACATCCTTAGGGAGACCTTGTTCTTCCCTTTTCTTTCACGCAAGAGTGCATTTTAAGAAGGGGTAATCAATCAATAACTCATCCCTAATGGTAAGGTCCATAATAGCCTCAACCATTATGAATCTATCAACCTCTCTTTCCATAGCTCCATCTTTATCATTTATAACCTCAGCAAATTGACAATTCAGTCTTACATTAGGGTCCCTTCCCTTACTACTATTTATAAATCCTACAATATTTTTGTGTGTGTATGCACATCCATCTATATACATAAGATGACCTCTATTAATTTCTTTTCCACTTTACAATTGGAGACGATGTGTATACATATTCAAATTTAGACCATATGCTGACATGCTAGGCTTATATTCTACTAGCCTTCTCCATTCACCACTGTAATATGATGGACCATAATATGGCATTAATCTCCTAGTGGTTTGTTTTGAATTGTTTCTATGTTTAGATCCCAGATGTACATTTTGGATGACAAATAGGCCTAGATTCACTCCATGAATATTGGCGGGTCGTATCATGTAGTTGTATCCCCAAAATTGGAACACCTCATACACTCTAGGTAGTTGTTGATCACTAGGCCAAGCGCAATATAGTCGACGATCAAATGTCTCTTTGTAAATTGATCTCAAACTCATGGGCAAGTCATAATATCCATCACATTCATTCTCATAGGGTATGTAGTCCACCTTCCCCTTGTCTTTAAGCAAATTATGCATCTTTAAACTGGTTCTTGTTCTATTACTTATTTTCATCAATTCCATGTCTTCGGAGCTGGTATATTAGAACATATTTTTTTAGATGTATCATCTGATGAATGATCATTGCCCTCTAGGTTGGAAGTTGGTGATCCAGGAAACTTTAAACCAAGAACTTTATCCTGCAAGTATCCATTAAGAAAAAAAATAGTTATTTAAATAATATAAAACAATGTTTAAATGAAGTATACATGTTATTTATATCAAATTAGAAAATTCCTTACCACGATTCCTATTAGATTTGAATCGACTATAGGAGGCATACTACCAACTGGAATCTCATTATATATGTAATGTCTTTGTACAATCACTCATTTGAATTGTTTCTTTCCACAACATACAGAACATCCACAAACAACAATTTTCTCAAAGTATTCATCCCATGTACTATAGTCCTGACCAACCTCTTGTTCAGTGCAATCATTTGTTGTGTCTGCAAGATCCATTGTCATATCCTCTTCCACCCACTGTCATCTACGTGATTGAATAGTTTTAGGTCCAAATCCACGTACATATCTTTTTCTTTTGCTAGTTGAATGCTCATGCTCTACATTTGCTCCAATCTCCATCTAAAATAATCAACAACATGCATTAATCTATGTCAAGATTGGATAATACATTAGAAATTTCAATAATACTATGAAAAAAGATGGACGTATCACAAAATGCCATCAGATCATTTTTTCCTAAGTTAAGTCAAAATTTGAGTACCTGATGTCTCGCTTCATCCATTGTGTCCTCATTTGATATGATATGATCTATTTCCATGGCCTCGTCTGGCCCCTATAATACACAACATAGTAAATAATGTTTAGTACACCAATTATATCATTTCAACGAATAGGCTATCCAACACAAAACCTCACTTTAGTCATATATGTGACATATTCATATCATGTTTTGGCCATCCTAATTTTCAAGCTTTTCCCTTGATCATAGAATCACATTTAATCACCATTCTCATGCATTTTCAACCAATAAGTTTGACCTTAGAAGCCTCATGGACAAAAAAATAACTTTATCTTCTCTATTTTGTAGCATTTGTGAATTCATAAACACCTTCCTCCTTTGGTTGAGGTTGCTTTCTCTTCTTACCTCTATTGTATCTGTAGATTCCGTTGTCATATCTATTTCCACCCACTTTCCTCTCTGTGATTTAGTAGTTCTACACCATCCATGTCCTCTCTCCATGGCCTCCTCTAGATCCTTTAATACACAACAATGACAATAGTCACATAACAGTTGTTTACCAAGAGGTTAAAAGGAACCAATCAAGATAACCACACATGAACAACAAATGTGTCCTGACAGATTATATCAATTTCCTATATGTTTGCATTTATCCTCTAACCTTTCTACATCATCCCTCAATTGTTCAAACCTCCTAGTTGTTATATGCAAATAATTTGTATCCTTGCATTCCTATTGGCAAATACAGTGAACTGATTTGAATCCTTGTATAACCAATTTGTAGGTATAGTGAATTGATTTGAGTTTTTGTATTCACAATTAAAAAATCACAGTGAGATGGTTTGAATCCTTGAGTTTTAAGTAAAATAAAATGGGTGAGACCAGTGCCTTGTTGGGTAAATGGAATCAAATGAAAATCTAAGATAAGTCACTTATATTTGGTAGTAATTCTAATTGTTTGGCACACTAATATTGGTTAATAACTTGTATAACCATGCAAGGAAATAATTGATAGACTCTTCTTAATAATCCAACTGACACAACTAGGTTACTTGTAATTTATCAAAAGGATCTTTAATCCCTACTTGAAGGAACCAATTGAATAAATCAAACAAGAATAGTAGATGATATCAACTTGGAAATAGAATGCCAACCCTAATTATGTGGTTCTTCTTACTGATCCAATTAATACTCCCAGATTACTGTGATCTAAAAAATAGTGTTGGTAAGATTTTTGGGATATCTTCAATGGGGCTCTCGGTATCACTAAAAGAAACATAGGGGAGAGGACCCAATTGTTGAGCATGTTCCAATAGCTGTGATAGTGTTTGTGGACTTAAGGCTCAATATTTTTAAAACTTTAGCACTAGTAGTTGTAACTTTAAGGTTGTTAGTGTTGACTATAAGTACCTATAACTGAATGAAATGTGCCCTTTAGATTTACAAACAACCAATTATGTGATGCCACATCAACACACCAACAAAACATGACTTAATGAACAACTATTGGTCCACCTTTTTTTTGGGAACTATTAGACACCTTAACAAAAAGCATGCTGAGCAACTATTGGTCCACCTTTGGTCAAGTGCATTACCCTTAAACCTCACTCTAGTTTTAAAAAGAAAAAAATAAAAAACATTTTGAACCATGCTGCCCATACTGCACAGGCCTCATTACCTTCATCAATGACTCGGGCATTCTTGGTGTTGGGTAACCAAGAGCAGCAATCAATCTAACAGCAAAATCATCTTGAAACACTACAAAATCACCTTTTGTACACCTACTATCCCAAATTCAACACCATTTTTGTACAGGGAGTCTGACTCCTCTTTCTTTTGTACATAATTCCATCCTTGTAGTCCACTTCATTTCATTCTGATGCATACTTAAGTGACACAATAAAGAATATCTTCTGAAAGTAATAGGGGCCTTGGCTTCCCTAACTTGTAGCAAAACTTCATGTAATTGATATTCATTCACAGATGCAAAATCAAATTCTATATTTGACTCAAAATGTTGAATTATCATAGCCATTCTCATCAACCCTATTTGCATTTGCTCCTCTGCATCTATTCCCAAAACTTGACACAATTCATAATAGGTATTCTTGAAATAAATTTGAAATTCAGAAACATGGAAAGGTTCCATTTTGGAAGAAGGAATAGAGAGCCGTTTGTTACCATCACCCCTCTACATGTGTAAGGGGAGCTCATCACTTCGATATGTTTTCCTCAACCTCTTATATTCTTGCTCAAGTTTCTCTAAGTTCACCTTTGTTATAGCTTGTTTATTGAGGTTGAAACATTTGATAATGGCATCTCTATTGATATCCACTAAGCACTCACCATTTGGAAGTTTCGCAGTTTTGGTTGGGGCATGGTAATTGTGGGCAAGGGCTTTAATTAGCTCAACATCAACGAAGATGTTGGGAACAATCAATTTAGCCAAATCTAGGGCCCATGGGTTTGATGCTGGTTCTTGGTCATTCCTTTTTATATAGAAGTACTAGTAGAGGTTCCATCCTAACAATGGTATATAGGGGTCCCTATAGCCTTGAGCTAAGTCTCTTAAAACCTTTTTAGAACCATTATCAATTGAGCCAGGCAACAATGAAAGCAGAGGGGATTGCAATGAAGATTACTAGTTTTGGGTTCATCCTTCTTGGCTTCTACCTCAGTATTTTTAGGTGCCATTTTATGAAATTCACAAGAAATGATGAGAAAAGCTTACCCAAAAAAATTTCCTTGAAGAATTCTCTTTACTCCCGCGGCTTGAGCTCCTGTGTAACTTGTCTTCCACTACTATGAGTGAGAAATCTTAATTTATTTCATGTATTTCAAGACGCATTTACTTATGGTTCATAAATTTGCACAATTCAAATCTTTGTGTTGAGCTTCAATCTTCATATTTTGATGTTGATGTGATTAGTATGTTTTAAATAACCCAACGGCTTGGTTACCATTCTACCACGGGCTATGTTTTGGCCCCCCGAGGTATAGCAGTATAGTGTGTAGTGTCTAGTATTAACTATTATCATGGTCAAATCTTCATGTTGAGCTTCAATCTTCATATTTTGATGTTGCTGTGATTAGTATACTTTAAATAACCCAACGGCTTGGTTACCGTTCTACTGTAGGCTATGTTTTGGCCCCCCGAGGTATAGCAGTATAGTGTGTAGTGTATAGGATTAACTATTCTCACTGTCAAATCTTCATGTTGAGCTTCAATCTTCATATTTTGATGTTGGTGTGATTAGTATGCTTTAAATAACCCAATAGATTGGTTACTGTTCTACCGCGGGCTATGTTTTGGCCCCCCGAGGTATAGCGGTATAGTGTGTAGTGTATAGTATTAACTATTCTCGCCATCAAATCTTTGTGTTGAGCTTCAATCTTCATATTTTGATGTTGGTGTGATTAGTATGATTTAAATAACCCAATGGCTTGGTTACCGTTCTACCATGGGCTATGTTTGTGTTAGTGTATCAGTGGGACACCAGGTAACGTTACCCTGATGTACCTTAGCTTAGGCAATATTGCACCTTTGGTTAACTTATGGTCATATCAAGTTATCGGGGGAACAAAAAGATTTGTTTTGCTGATGTTTATAAGTCACAACAATGTGCTAGCTTTTGTTGATTTTATTGGTCTATTGGTGAGGGACTCTCAAGAGTTAGGCTGATAGGATATTGTTAGCCTGATATGGCTACGAGTTATGTTTATAGGACTATCGGTGGGAGTATGATGGGAACTCCAACGATGAGGGCTAACAATATTGCACCTTTGGTTAACTTATGATCATATCAAGTTATCGAAGGAACAGAAACATTTGTTCCACCAATGTTTATGAGTCACAACAATGTGCTAGCTTTTGTTGATTTATCGGTCTATCAGTGAGGGACTCTCAAGAGTTAGGCCGATAGGATATTGTTAGCCTGATATGGCTATGAGTTATGTTTATAGGACTATTAGTGGGAGTATGATGGGAACTCCAATGATGAGGACATGTTCAGCCAATTATGTCTAATTTTGGACAACCCACAGTTATATTGGGTCATCGGGGGAATATGAATAACTATCCTACCGATGACTATGTGTTGCAACGATGAGGGCTTGGTTACCATTCTACCATGGGCTATGTTTTTCCCCCTCGAGGTATAGCGGTATAGTGTGTATATCGGTATAATGAGTATTAACTATTCTCACTGTCATACTGCGGGCCTTTTGAGAATGTTTTGCGGTAAGGAGGTATGACGTGGGTATTATGAAGGCTAGCCAATGTGATAGCAGTATCACGGTAAAAGCTAAAAATGACTTTATGAATGGTAATAACATGATTTATTATGGAAAAATAAGAGTAGGAGTCATGGATACACAAATAAAATACTCAGAACTTCTATGAAAATTCTAGTTCCAACAGATCCATTTACCATACCTTTATCACTTTGTCAATTGATAAATTGTTAATTTTTTATTTTATTTTTCTACAAAATGTCATAAATGATAAAAAAAAAAAAAGTTCCCTTTACCTTTATCACTTTGACAATTTTGAGAGGAATGGGAATTTCAGATGGGAGTAGATGGTTGGGATTTTTTAGAGGTAGATGCCTCATTTAACTTGATTTAATGTTGCTTAGGTACCCATACCATTTTGGTTTTGGACTTTGCTTGTGGAGGTATGGACTTGGATAACTTTTTGGATTGATTTTTCCTTGACTCTTTGTTTTTATGTCCTAAGGCATGAGGACCCTTAGGATATTTGACTTTATCAGTAGAGGCATCTAATTTTGCATTTCTAGATCCCTTGATGATGGTGGAATGAGTGGAAGCTTTAAGTTTAGCTTTAAGATTAGGGTTGAGGGTTAAGGGTTGATGGATTAGGGTTTAAGGTATAGTGTTGAGGGTTGACGATTTAGGGTTTAGGGTTTAGAGTTGAGGGATTAGGGTTTAAGGCATAGTACTATTTAGGGTTGAGGGTTTAGGGATAGGTTTTAGGATTCATCCTTCAAGTGTTGAGGGTTGAGGCTTTAGGGATAGGGTTTAAGGTTTAGTGATAAGTGATTAGGGTTTAGGGTTCAGGGATTAGGGTTTAGTGTTGAGGGATTAGAGTTTAAGGTATAGTGTTTAGGGTTGAGGGTTTAGGGTTTAGTGTTGATGGATTAGAGTTTAAGGTATAGTGTTTAGATTTGAGGGTTTAGGGATAGGGTTTAGGGTTTAAGGTTTAAGGGTTGAGGATTTAGGCTTTAGGGATAGCATTTACAGTTGAGGAATTAGGGTTTAGGGTGGAGGGATTAGGGTTTAAGGTATAGTTTTTAGGGTTGAGGGTTGAAGGTTGCATTACATTGCAATGAAAGGTTATAGTCCCATTAGAGAACGATGTCCTCGTGCATGGACCACGTCGAGTGCCATCATTGATGTTGGTAAGGGATACATGGAAGACAAAAGGATTAGGCAGATAGTGGATTATGACATGGATTCTAAAGGGGAGAAAAGTGGATTATGATGTGGATTATGATGTGGATTATGTCAGACTTATGCCAAAACATGGACCATAAGGACGGTATGTGGAGTGTATATAGGATAGTGGATGAATGATGGTAGATTTATTACGGAATGGAATGGAACCATAACCAATGGTTGCACACATCCCCATAAATGTTGAAGCTTGTGATGCGGAGGTGGTGTAGGGTGCAATGGAGATGTTTTCTTAGGAGATGGATGATGAAGGTCTTTAGGAACCCACATAGACTTAGGTGTTTTATTACTTTTGTTTTGCTTGTGGGATGGAATGTTTTGACACTTTCGAGCGGAATGGGAATTTGAGATGGGAGTAGATGGTTGGGATTTTTTAGAGGTAGATGCCTCAGTTAACTTGATTTAATGTTGCTTATGTACCCATACCATTTTGGTTTTGGACTTTGCTTGTGGAGGTATGGGCTCGGATAACTTTTTGGATTGATTTTTCTTTAACTCTTTATTTTTATGTCCTGAGGCATTAGGACCCTTAGGACGTTTGGCTTTATTAGTAGAGGCATCTAATTTTGCATTTCTAGATCCCTTAAGGATGGTGGAATGAGTGGAAGCTTTAAGTTTAGCTTTAAGATTAGGGTTGAGGGTTAAGGGCTGAGGGATTAGGGTTTAAGGTATAGTGTTGAGGGTTGAGAGTTTAGGTTTTAGGGTTGAGGCTTTAGGGTTTAGAGTTGAGGGATTAGGGTTTAAGCATAGTACTATTTGTTGCAAGTATAAGGTAAACCAGTGTTGTCATTGATGTCAACATACTCATATTGCTTTGACAAGAAGGATTCAATGAGCAGTGTGCTGAGGATATTGAGAAAATTAGCCTCAGTCAGGAACAGTAAAGAACAGTGATGAGAAGAAGGCAAATGTACTGTATAGGATGCGAACCGGAGGATGTGGATTAAAGGGTTTGTAGATATGGGTCTTGAGATGCTTCAGTTAAGATTTCAGAGGTCTGCATGAAGATCTGAAGGAGTTGTGGCTGTCGGTGTAGAACCGGTTCCGGCAAGTATTCAGAGGTGACAGAGGATCACAAAAGGTCCGGTGAGGTCCGGAACTGTATAATCCTAATCTACGGATTGGAAGGAGTCTTTGGGATGTCCTTGTGATGTGCCATCTCGAGTTGTGTATGATTTGGAGGTCCGGAAGTACCTCTTGCATTATGACAGTGACGACAGACAATATTCTTGAAGTTCCGGATAAGGAGGATAAGTGATTTCAGTAAGTAAAGGAAATGCGGACGTACCTGGTCATTCAGGTAGGCTTGTGAAGGTTCCTGGATCATGTTGAGGTTGTGTTGTTGGTCCACAGTGACAGTAGAGCCCGGAATTGAAGATATTCTTCCGGATGAAGTTTTTGCTCTGTTTAGCCAACTAGATGAGTTGTTCATCCTACGAATGTTCTTATGGTGGCCGACCGGATGTGTCATTCATCTTGCGGATATTCTTATGATTGATTGCCGACTTAGATGATTGTTCCTAAGTTGATGTCTTGTATAAATAAAGATTTGTGAGTTCATTTTGAGGTGTGGCTCATGTGGAAAAAGGTGAAGTAGCGAAGAGAAGTGCAGAAGGCAGAGCAGATGTTTCTGGGCTTAATGGAACTGATCTGAACATGGTAAAGATGTCATTCTCCAGTTCAAGACTGTGATTCTTATCACTTTGTAGACAGTGTGTCTCCTTGTAGGCAGTGGGCCTCTTTGTGAGTAGTGTGCTCGGGCAGTGAGCCCTAATTGGCATGTGCCATTTTGTAATTCCTTATTCTTCTAATAGAGAATAATCTTTGGGTTAATCACCCCGTGGTTTTCTCCCTTAACCAGGTTTCCACGTCAAAATACTGTGTCATGTGTTTCTCATTTCATGATAATATTTGTCTGTTTGATTCAATACTGCTTTGATTAAGAAGAAGGTTCAAAAGAAGAAATAATTTGGATAACTGATTCACCCCCCCCTCTCAGTGATCAACAATTGGTATTAGAGCCAAGTTCCTCTGAAAGAAGCTTAACCGCTTGAGGAGATCTAGGATGTCGTCATACAAAAAGGATAGTCCGAAGTTCGATGGAACCAATTTTACTCTCTGGAAGGGTCGCATGAAATGTCACCTGGAATGTATGGGAAAAGCATACTTGGCCATGGTTTCAAAACCATATGTACCTCCACAAGGTGGTCCGACAACTCTGAATGAAATCATAGAAGCTGAAAACAATCTGCGGACCAAGGAAGCTCTTCTAAGCGCATTGAATGACTCAGATCTCTCAAATGTTATTGACCTACCAACTGCATATGAGATCCTGACTAAACTGGAACTTCTGTATGAAGGAGATGAGTTTGTCAAAAGTGCAAGGTTGCAAAGTCTGAAAGGGAAATTCGAAAGATTGAAGATGAGAGATGATGAAAACATCACTACTTTTATGCCAAGAGTGAATGAACTAGTGTGTGGAATTAGAAATGCTGGTGGAACTCTGGATGAAAATGAGATCGTTTGCAAAATCCTTAGATCCCTTCCTGCTGCCTACAAAATCAAGGTTGCTGCAATTGATGAATTCAGAGCCCACACAACCGTCACAAGAGAACAATTGGCTAGCAAGCTAGCTGCATTTGAAATGACCGAGTTTGGAGATGATCTTCCTAAGACTGAATCTGCTTTCAAAGCCAGTACCTATGTGAAAGGCAAACAGAGAATTGATCCGAGAGAAAACTCTTCAAGGAAGATGACATGGTATGATCAAGCAAGAAGAGACATGGAAGAAGAAGAAGCAGAAACAGCTCAACTTGAAGCCCTCATTGCAAAAAGACTACCAAGAGGATCCGGTAAGTATGAAGGAAAACTACCCTTTAAGTGCTTCAACTGCAATAAGATTGGTCATTTTGCTTCAAGATGTCCGGAAAGATCTGCAAGGTCTAATACTAACAGACAAAGGTTTCAAAAGAATTGCTATTATGTTCATGAAGAAGATTGTCATGCCCACATTTTCCTTGTGGTCACAACACACATCGCACGTGTCATAGCCACATCTGTCATGTGGTTATGACACGAGATATGAAAAACTTTTCTCACACTGTCCTAAAAACCCCTTTCGCATGCGTACGCATGCTCAACGGTGTTCTCTCATGGCGAAACACTATACTCATCAGCGGAATACAAGTATAATGGCGTGCAACCAGAAGCATATAGATCAACAAGAGGGTCTATACAACGCTGCTAACGTCATTGCAAGAGTGAGATTACCAAAGTTCTTAAATCGAATCCTCAGCAATGTTCGGTAGCAGAATGCCTTACGGCGTTAGTGGGAATTACGCTGCACTCATTTACGCACGTGGTTCGCTGATAGAGGAACCACTCCCCACGACGCCTTGTTCCGACTAAACCGGCTAGTGATCTCCCTATTTAGTCATTTTTCAGCCAGGCACGGTTGTCTGTCTCCTCTCTTGTTCCCTGAAACATACTCCTCCTATGACTTAGCATTTTCAACAAGGCGGTTTGGTTGCCCTCTCTTCCCTTTTCCACAAGTTCTTAAGTTGGATTATATCTTTATCGCCCTTACCTTAACTATCTCTTAGTTCATTTAGTGTGTTTATATTTCGGTCTCTCTCTCTCTTTCATTTTCTATACTTTCTTTATGTGCATCCTGTCCTTTCTTCATGATTTACGTCAGTCAGGGTTATCACTGCAGTTATTGTTGATATTAAACCTAATTTCAGGATGATCTAGGTCACAAAGGCTGGTTTACTATTTTGCTGGACTCGGTCTCCTAATCTTCCCCGATCTAGGTTCCTCCTCTTCGTAAATACTTAGTCAACTTGTTCCTAAGCACAATTGACAGAAGGGTCCGTCAACTTAGTTCTCTTATCCCGTGTGAGAAATGTCGCGCATTTTCTCCTCTGTGTTTTCCAATGTTAGTTTTTCCTTCTTCGGAACCTCTTACAGGTTTAAATATGAGATCGTTTGCTACAGTTGAGATTAATATGGCCACATGGATTGTTAGTGGTGGCATCATAAGTTTATTTCCAGTGTTCTTTTGAGCAAAGAGTTGTGTAATTTTCCTCTTCATTTTCCGGGTGATTATTAGTACGTTAACAGTTGAAACTTCCGAGAAACTCTTTCCAGAGTATCACTGAATACTCCTAAACTCTCTTTACATTATAATTTTATTTTCTCTTGTTTAGAATTACTGTTGTTACTGTTACTCTTAATTACGATTCATACACTGATTGTAATTCGTATGACGTTGTCAATAGATGTAGGTGGTTCACCACTTTATAAAACTCTGTTCATGGTAATATATCTTCTTTGGTTGTTGTGTTCAACACTTAATAACATCTACTGTGAGAATATAATTGTTATATTTACTTTTTTTTTCTCCATATCCATGAAACATAGTTTATAACGATTTTAAACGAGGGCCCAATAAATTGGTTCGTAGATTTACTCCTATGTATGTTATATATATATATATATATATATATATATATATATATATATATATATACATACATACATACATATATATAATATATTTATTTTAATGTCTATGTAAAGGACAAGTTGGTTTACCACAACTTATATATATATCTCTCTCTCTCTCTCTCTATATATATATATATATACAGATATATAATCATTATTACATTATATATATAGCTATATACATAGACATATATAGTATATATATATATGCCTATATATATCAAGCTATATAAAAAAAACTGTATTTATATTACAAATACACCACTCATATGTTAGGGCCCAAGCCCTAACATTTTTTTATTGCTTTAGACTCACAGCAGACGGCGGCCATGGCCGCAGTGACAGAGGAGCAGGGTCGGGGTGGCCGCAGAGCGGCGGACAGAATTTCGCGGTGGCCGCAGAGCGGCGGAAAGGTTTCGCGGTGGCCGCAGAGCGGCGGACAAGATTTCGTGGGAGGCATAAGGGATTGGAGGGGGGAGATGTGGAGTGGGGCGGAGCCCCACCCACATTCCCACGACGTGGGGTGTGGGTGGGGCTCCGCCCCACTCCACACCTCCATATGTAATAACAACTTGCGGTGGGGTTTACTCCCCACCGCCCATATAAAATTCGACTGTGTTTTTTTTTTAATCCGCGGCTTACATGTTGACAGTCTTTCACCATTCGTTGGTTATTATCAATAATAATATATTAACAAGTATGTATATATATATATATATTTATATATATTCATTTATAAATATATATATATATATGTATATATATCAACGATAATATATTTATATATATATATATATATATATATATTTCATATATATATATATATATATATCCCCTTTTTTTTATATTGATATATAACAATTATAATTACTTTCAATTATTCTATTATTTTATAAAATGATAATTACTCAAAATGAGAAATATATATATATCTCTATATATATATTTATAAATTATTTAGAGAAAAAAAAATATTCTTTATATATTTGTATAATTCCAATTTCTTCAAATTCACTACTCTATGCATTTTCTCCAAATCAACCTGTTATAAAGAAATTGTCATAACAATTAGATATAAATATATAAATGCCAATTTCACCAAATGGTAAATAGCTATCCCCTTATTTTAAGTATAAATTTCCATTTTCATAAACATATAAGACTTGTAAATTTACAAACAGATTATATTTACATGCTAGATTTCCTCTAATCCTTCTAAATTAACAGAATCCATTAAATATGGAGAATAACTCAAGTATTTAAAACTGTCTTTTCCATTTTAACATTGAAAAGAAAATTAGCATTTCAATTAGTGAAGCAATTCCAAACTTTCAAATGTAAACAACTCAGATTAAGTTGCAAAAACGAACTTATTCTTTTCAGTAATACTTGAAACACAAAAATTGCTATTGAACAAAGGTTGCAAACATCAACTTAAAAATTTAAGCACATTCATATTACAGCTCTCAATCATGAATACCAACTTCCCAGATATGAACTTTCTCCTCCCAAACAGTATACAACTGAAAACTTATGACAACCAATAAAATCCAATAATAACAAGATCAGGGAGGTGATTTTCTTCACTCCCAGAATATCATTAATTTACAACAATAACAAGAGAGGTGTTCCCTCTTCATCTCTATGAAATGAACCAGGCCTAATTCTCATGACAAGAAGATAATCTGTTTCTTCATAAATAGCCAACCAGAAGCTCCAAGAGAAAAACCTGCGTATCAAAGACAAACAAAGAAGAAAATACCACTTGTCTAGCTCTCCTCCCTACCGTAGACCCGCAAGAGGGTCACCCCCGAGCTAGGGAGACCATACTCACACCTGGGTACTCAAACACTCCACTTCACAACAGAAACAACAACAATCCCAAAGCACACAGACACCCGTGGCTATTTTACACAATACGGAAACTCAACTACAGTGAGTTTCATAAGGGGCAGGAGAGTGGATACACTCGACTCCAGAGTGTCACCCTGACAGATAAATGAACTCATATAAATTTCTCTTGGTCTCAACCAAGTGTGATCACAATTTGTAAGAAATCTGTATATGACTCTCAAGTCAAAAATACAGTCACAGATACATGCCCTCAAGGCTTTCAACATCCCAAAAGATGGAACAGGTATGCACCCGAGGAGGATCTCTCCTCCCCTACCCCAAACTTGATGAGCATTTCTCCCAAGTGGGAGACGCTCTGTCAAACAACCCGACAAGAACCCCACAGAAAACAAATTTAAACACATATTTCACACACATTTCTTACACATTTCAGTTCTACCAAAACAAAGGTAAAATTCAGACCAACCTTGCAAAGCCCTCCTGGAATGAAGTTGTTGCAGAGTCCACAGAGTTCACTTCCAAGCTTAGCCACCAACTCCCTCTCCCTTCTCTATCTTCCAAACTAACTTCTCTATTTTTGGTAAGGCCAAAATGAAAGATTTTTCCCCAAAATTCAACTAACTCCCTCTCATCCCAAAATTTGAAAATAAATAACCCAAAATTCTCTTTCTTTCTAATTTTGAGAAATGGGGAAGTGACACTTGTCACCTCCTCACCCTTCCCAAAAATCACTATTCTGTCCAGGTGGCTTATGTCACTCTCCATTCCCAAGGGTACTCCTTATTCCTTTCATGTGACTCCACTTTCTCATGGGAAAAAATAAAAAAAGGAGTTAAATGGGAACAAGACAGGTGACCCATGCCTCTTTCTCCTTTCTTCACATGGGTGTCCCCATAGTACATGGGGGAATCTTACTAAAGAAGAGGTAACTTTTACTAATGGATGGCATCTCTTATCTAGGGAAAAGTAGAGGGGATGGGTTGAGTGTTGGTACAACCCATCATGTCCCCTCCTACCTCCAATTTTCGCCACTTAACTTCAGGGGAAGGTTAAGTTGACTAAATGGAGGTTACTCAAGGGTTACCCATGCCAAATGGGCCCCTAGACCCATGGGGTAGAACCCAGGGTCAATTTTAACCCATACAAGACACCCCAGGTCAAAGTAAAGCACAAGAAAAAGGGCCTCATAATTTAAATAAAAATAGAAATTTCAAATTCAATCTCTTTACAACACTTACTTATAAAAATAATGTTACATGAGGGTAACCTAACCCACTCGACCATACGAAAGACCACATTACATCATGACATCAAACACAAAGAGATCTTGGTTCTTCGTGGAACCAGATCGGCTTAACAGGGAATAACAATTAACAAGGTGTGGAATGATCTCCGAAATCTGTGGTTTGATTAGTAGTCCCTGCACACTCAATTACAAGATCAGTAACCACATAAATTCATCATAGCCGAAGCAACTGAAATAACACATGCATTCTCATGCCTTAGTACAATTTAACATAATTAAAAATCATATTACAATTTTCCATCATCCCTAATTCATTTTTCTGAAAAGTAACTTATCCAAACATCACCCAATTAGTTTTTCTGAAAACATAATAAAGTTAAATAGTCTGACAATTTTTGGGAACTGCTATCCCACAAATATGCAAGTAACAATAACAGTACTGTAAATAGTCATAACAACAGTAGTAAAAAAAAGGCGGTCCTCACATCCTCTCCCCCTAAGACGGTACTTCCTCCTGGAAGTCGTCAAAAAGGTGAGGATACAGGGTCTTCAATCTCTCTGCATCTTCCCATGTTGCAGTGACTTCGTCGTATAAGTCCCATTGGACTCTAACCTGGTCCAGCTCTCGACCTCGAAGGGCCAGCGTCCGTCGAGCCAATATGCGAATTGGCTCCAACGCCAGTTGTCCGTCTGCCTCTACCTGAAGAGCACTCCAATCCAACACATGAGATAAGTCAGAAATATATTGACGTAAAACTGATACATGAAATACATCATGGATACGTGACAGGCTAGGTGGCAAGGCTAGACGATAGGCTACTGGTCCTATCCGCTCCAAGATTTCAAAAGGTCCTACAAATCGAGGTGCGAGTTTAGAGCCTTTTCCGTAACGGATTGGACTTTTGTGCGGCCGCACTCTCAAAAATACTCTTTCCCCCACAGAGAAGCTTCGGTCTGTCCTTTTAGCATCGGCATACTTTTTCTGCCTGTCCTGTGCTTCCAGAAGCCTCTGTCTTATCTGTTTAACTTGCAGTTCCATATTCTGAACTATCTCTGGGCCGATGACTGTTCTGTCCTCTATACGATCCGAACTCAAAGGTGTTCTGCATGGTCTGCCATATAATGCCTGGAAAGGAGGCATACCCAACGAGCTATGATGCCCATTATTGTAGGCGAATTCAACTAGATACAGGTACTCCTCCCATCTAGACTGGTGGTCCATCACATACATGCGAAGCATGTCTTCTAACACCTGGTTAACTCTCTCTGTTTGTCCATCAGTTTCCGGATGATATGCAGAACTGAAGTTGAGCTGTGTGCCCAACGCCTGATGTAAGGCTTTCCAGAACGATGAAGTGAATACGGAGTCTCTGTCAGATATAATGCGGCGAGGTACTCCATGAAGTCTAACAATCTGATCAAGAAACACCTTTGCCACTGATGGTGCATTGTACGTTGTACATATTGGTGAAAAATGCGCCACTTTGGTCAGCTTGTCAACTGTCACCATAATAGCATCATGGCGACGTGATGACATAGGTAGACCAACGATAAAATCCATAGAAATGGTATCCCATTTCCATTCAGGTATCTCGTGAGGGTACAACAGTCCCGCTGGATGCTGATGTTCGGCCTTGACCCTCTGACATTCCAGGCAACGAGCAACAAATTCGGCAATGTCACGCCTCATCCCAGCCCAATGATAAAGCTGTCGTAAATCAGCATGCATCTTCTTCACTCCTGGGTGTGCTGTGTAGGGTGCTCTATGAGCCTCTGATAGGATTACTGTACGAAGATTACCCGCATGGGGTACATAGATGCGTTGCCGATGTCGAAGCATTCCATCAGAATCAAGGGTATATCCTGTAAATTTGCCCTCAAGGGCCTTCTGATTTAGTACTGCCTGCTGCACTTCAAGAAACCATTCGTCCTCCGGCAGATGCTGTAAGATGCGATCCTTCAAGTCCATCTTCAAGGTCAGGGTCTGGATCTCGTGGCGTCTTCGACTCAAAGCATCAGCGACCACGTTCTCCTTCCCTTTTATATAATGGACATCGAAGTCATATTCGCATAGGAATTCCATCCAACGCCGTTGGCGGGCGTTCAGATTAGGCTGTGTAAAAATATACTGCAAACTATGATGGTCTGAATGGAGTTCAAAGCGTCGCCCTAAGAGAAAGTGTCTCCAGCGAACCAAGGCATGAACAACAGCTGCAAGCTCTAAGTCGTGCGTAGGATAGTTTAACTCATGTGTCTTTAGTTTCCGCGATTCGTATGCGATCGCTCGTCCATCCTGCATAAGCACGGCTCCCAAACCTTCTAATGATGCATCCGTGCAAACTACAAACTCTTCCGAAGGATCTGGAACTGCTAAAATAGGAGCGCTCGTAAGACGCTCTTTGAGGACTCCAAAAGCCTTTTCACACTGCTCGGTCCAAGTGAAACCCTTCCCTTTTCGCTGAAGGGAAGTAATGGGATGTGCTATCCTGGAGAAACCTTCGACAAACCGACGATAATACCCAGCTAACCCCATAAAGCTTCTGACCTCTGTCACGTTCGTGGGTGCCGGCCACTCCTGGATTGCTCTAATTTTAGATGGATCTACGGAGATGCCATCGCCTGATAAAATGTGTCCCAAATACTGCACCTCTGTCCTGAAGAAGGCACACTTCGTCAAGTTGCCATAAAGTTGCTGCTCTCGTAATTTCTGCAAAACTTGACGCAAGTGCTCTACATGCTCCTCCTCAGTCCGTGAATAAATCAGAATGTCATCTAGGAATATGATCACGAACCGGTCTAGGTATGTACGGAACACCCCGTTCATGAGACTCATGAATACTGCAGGAGCGTTCGTCAACCCGAAAGGTACCACTGTGAATTCATAATGGCCATATCTGGTTCGAAAAGTAGTTTTATGAATATCTGACTCCGTGATGCGCAATTGATGATACCCAGATTTTAGATCGATTTTTGAGAACACTCTGGCTCCCTGCATCTGATCAAAAAGGTCGTCAATCCTAGGTAGAGGATAACGATTCTTCACCGTCACCTTGTTCAACTGTCTGTAGTCCATGCATAGACGAAGAGACCCATCCTTCTTCTTCACGAAGATCACTGGTGCTCCCCATGGTGAAACGCTAGGTCGGATGTGTCCCTTCTCAAGTAATTCTTCCAACTGCAGCTTAAGTTCTGTGAGTTCATGGGTCGTCATTCTATAGGGTGCACGGGATATCGGCTCTGCACCTGGCACTAAGTCAATGTGGAAGTCCACTTCTCTACGTGGAGGCATACCAGGTAATTCTGGCGGGAATACATCGGCAAACTCTCTAAGGATAGGGTGATCATCTAAAGTAGCCTCAGGTTCATCCTCTGCTCTATCACTGACTGTGATAGCAAACATCTGACATCCCTTCCGCATACAGCGCTTAAGCTGTTGTGCGGATATCATACGAACTGCCGTGGGCTTTTGAATGCCCACTATCTCAACCGACGAACCATGATCGTCTAAACAGCTAATCGTTCTCTGGCGACAATCAAGCTTGGCTCTATGTGCCGCAAGCCAATCCATACCCAGAACTACTCCGTAAGATCCTAATGGCATAATCCTAAGGTCGCATGTTGTGGTGAAGGGTCCCAATGTGATCTCACAGTCTTTAACCAAGGTATCTACTGACATCCGGGCCCCTGAGGCCAACTCAACTTCCCACCTAATGTCTTGCCTAGAAGCCACCAGCCTGCAACGCTCCACTAACGATGTAGACAAAAAGGAGTCAGTAGCTCCTGAGTCAAAAAGGATCGAGATGGGAAAGTCTCTAATCGTACCTGCTGCCTCGATGACAGAAGCCTGGAAATCGGCCTGGCGGTTATCAACCGCTGCAAACATGTGGTGAGATCTGCCCACGTCACCTACGGTCTGCTCAGACCCTCCTGATCGGGGCTGACCCCCTGCAGTGAATCCCTGTGGACACTCTCTAGCCAGATGCCCTGCCCCACTACATACATAACATGGTCCTCTAACCTGTAACTGCCCTGACTGTGTTCTGCCCGATTGTTGTTGCCCGGTCCGTCCGGTGGATCCCTGTGAGCCTCTGTAAGACTGCTGGGACCTTGCGGGTCCTGCCGATGAACCCTGCTGTCTCTGATCCCTGCGTGGTCCCTGCTGCTGCCATCCACGGTTCTGTCCTCCCTGTCCCCTCTGTTGAAATTTGGATTTTTGCTGATGTTGCTGTTGCTGTGGAGGCCTAGGAGGTAATGATGAAGGATTATATCCTCCTCTCTGTGTTGTGTTTTGAGGCCTTCGGAAATTCTGCTGTTGTTGGGGATTCCGTTCCTGGTACTGTGGGCGTGAATTCTGTCCTCGTCCCTGAATTTCCTATGATATAAGGGCCTTTTCAACAGCCTCGCTCATGGTTTGGGGATTTTCCATACGAACTGGTCCTGCTATCCCGTGGTTTAGCCCCCTGATGAATTTGTGTATTAAGATTTTCTCGTCATGGAGGTATTCCGCATAACGAGAAAGCTCTATAAATCGGCTCTCATACTGAGTAACGGTGAGTCCCCTCTGCTGTAGATCATGAAACTCATCGATTCTGCGCTGTCTATAGTGTTCGGACAAATACCGCGCATTGAAGCGCTCAATGAAGGTGTCCCATGTGAGTGTATCCACGGAGAGTCGGCGCTTGCACTCCTCTGTGCGCCACCAGGTGGCTGCTGCATCCCTAAGAAGATGAACTGCCACTCGTGCTTTCGTGTTGCTCTCATATGGTCGCAATGCGAAACACCTGTCTAAGCTAATTAGCCAAGCCTCGGCCACAGCTCCCTCTGTAGCTCCTGCGAAGGTGGGTGGGTTGAGCCTCAGTAGATCTCTGATAGGGTCCCCTCTGTCTCTAAGTCTCCCAAGTGGCTCTTCCACACCATCCTCATATACTCCCTGCTGAACCTGTTCTTCTCTCAAAAGTCTCAGAGGACTCCTGCTCCGTGCTTGGGAGGCCGACCCTACCTCCTCTACTGTTTTATCAGGAATCTCAACGAAGGGCTCCACACGTATCACCTCTAGTGGATCAACGCGGGGCTCCATACGTGGCCCAATACGTGACTCGGCACGTGGCTCCTCTCGCGGATCAACACGAGGCTCTATACGTGGCTCAGGAATCACTGGTGGTAACCTGTCTAACATAGTCTGTAGTGCCTGTAAGATCTGTGGACCTATATCTGTTACTGGTGTCGCCTGTGGTACTAGTGGTATTTGTGGTACAGGTGGTGCAGGTGGTGCTGCTGAATCTGCGGGTGCCAGTCCCTCGGCTGAGGAATCGCTGTGCACCTCGACTGACGCTGTGTGGCGTGAGCGCGTTCGTCGAACACGTCGGGGAGGCATCCTACAAAACAAGGTAGAAACTAATTAGCCAAAGTTGCGGAATAATAACGTGCCCAAATACGCCCAGTGTTTACAAACTGGGCTCTGATACCAAATGTCATGCCCACATTTTCCTTGTGGTCACAACACACATCGCACGTGTCATAGCCACATCTGTCATGTGGTTATGACACGAGATATGAAAAACTTTTCTCACACTGTCCTAAAAACCCCTTTCGCATGCGTACGCATGCTCAACGGTGTTCTCTCATGGCGAAACACTATACTCATCAGCGGAATACAAGTATAATGGCGTGC
This sequence comes from Cunninghamia lanceolata, assembly GCA_027924645.1. Lineage (NCBI taxonomy): Eukaryota > Viridiplantae > Streptophyta > Pinopsida > Cupressales > Cupressaceae > Cunninghamia > Cunninghamia lanceolata. The sequence continues at coordinate 2,808,271 of BSBN01000959.1, forward strand.
AACTAGAAGCATATAGATCAACAAGAGGGTCTATACAACGCTGCTAACGTCATTGCAAGAGTGAGATTACCAAAGTTCTTAAATCGAATCCTCAGCAATGTTCGGTAGCAGAATGCCTTACGGCGTTAGTGGGAATTACGCTGCACTCATTTACGCACGTGGTTCGCTGATAGAGGAACCACTCCCCACGACGCCTTGTTCCGACTAAACCGGCTAGTGATCTCCCTATTTAGTCATTTTTCAGCCAGGCACGGTTGTCTGTCTCCTCTCTTGTTCCCTGAAACATACTCCTCCTATGACTTAGCATTTTCAACAAGGCGGTTTGGTTGCCCTTTCTTCCCTTTTCCACAAGTTCTTAAGTTGGATTATATCTTTATCGCCCTTACCTTAACTATCTCTTAGTTCATTTAGTGTGTTTATATTTCGGTCTCTCTCTCTCTTTCATTTTCTATACTTTCTTTATGTGCATCCTGTCCTTTCTTCATGATTTACGTCAATCAGGGTTATCACTGCAGTTATTGTTGATATTAAACCTAATTTCAGGATGATCTAGGTCACAAAGGCTGGTTTACTATTTCGCTGGACTCGGTCTCCTAATCTTCCCCGATCTAGGTTCCTCCTCTTCGTAAATACTTAGTCAACTTGTTCCTAAGCACAATTGACAGAAGGGTCCGTCAACTTAGTTCTCTTATCCCGTGTGAGAAATGTCGCGCATTTTCTCCTCTGTGTTTTCCAATGTTAGTTTTTCCTTCTTCGGAACCTCTTACAGGTTTAAATATGAGATCGTTTGCTACAGTTGAGATTAATATGGCCACATGGATTGTTAGTGGTGGCATCATAAGTTTATTTCCAGTGTTCTTTTGAGCAAAGAGTTGTGTAATTTTCCTCTTCATTTTCCGGGTGATTATTAGTACGTTAACAGTTGAAACTTCCGAGAAACTCTTTCCAGAGTATCACTGAATACTCCTAAACTCTCTTTACATTATAATTTTATTTTCTCTTGTTTAGAATTACTGTTGTTACTGTTACTCTTAATTACGATTCATACACTGATTGTAATTCGTATGACGTTGTCAATAGATGTAGGTGGTTCACCACTTTATAAAACTCTGTTCATGGTAATATATCTTCTTTGGTTGTTGTGTTCAACACTTAATAACATCTACTGTGAGAATATAATTGTTATATTTACTTTTTTTTTCTCCATATCCATGAAACATAGTTTATAACGATTTTAAACGAGGGCCCAATAAATTGGTTCGTAGATTTACTCCTATGTATGTTATATATATATATATATATATATATATATATATACATACATATATATAATATATTTATTTTAATGTCTATGTAAAGGACAAGTTGGTTTACCACAACTTATATCTCTCTCTCTCTCTCTCTCTATATATATATATATATATACAGATATATAATCATTATTACATTATATATATAGCTATATACATAGACATATATAGTATATATATATATGCCTATATATATCAAGCTATATAAAAAAAACTGTATTTATATTACAAATACACCACTCATATGTTAGGGCCCAAGCCCTAACATTTTTTTATTGCTTTAGACTCACAGCAGACGGCGGCCATGGCCGCAGTGACAGAGGAGCAGGGTCGGGGTGGCCGCAGAGCGGCGGACAGAATTTCGCGGTGGCCGCAGAGCGGCGGAAAGGTTTCGCGGTGGCCGCAGAGCGGCGGACAAGATTTCGTGGGAGGCATAAGGGATTGGAGGGGGGAGATGTGGAGTGGGGCGGAGCCCCACCCACATTCCCACGACGTGGGGTGTGGGTGGGGCTCCGCCCCACTCCACACCTCCATATGTAATAACAACTTGCGGTGGGGTTTACTCCCCACCGCCCATATAAAATTCGACTGTGTTTTTTTTTTAATCCGCGGCTTACATGTTGACAGTCTTTCACCATTCGTTGGTTATTATCAATAATAATATATTAACAAGTATGTATATATATATATATATTTATATATATTCATTTATAAATATATATATATATATGTATATATATCAACGATAATATATTTATATATATATATATATATATATATATATTTCATATATATATATATATATATCCCCTTTTTTTTATATTGATATATAACAATTATAATTACTTTCAATTATTCTATTATTTTATAAAATGATAATTACTCAAAATGAGAAATATATATATATCTCTATATATATATTTATAAATTATTTAGAGAAAAAAAAATATTCTTTATATATTTGTATAATTCCAATTTCTTCAAATTCACTACTCTATGCATTTTCTCCAAATCAACCTGTTATAAAGAAATTGTCATAACAATTAGATATAAATATATAAATGCCAATTTCACCAAATGGTAAATAGCTATCCCCTTATTTTAAGTATAAATTTCCATTTTCATAAACATATAAGACTTGTAAATTTACAAACAGATTATATTTACATGCTAGATTTCCTCTAATCCTTCTAAATTAACAGAATCCATTAAATATGGAGAATAACTCAAGTATTTAAAACTGTCTTTTCCATTTTAACATTGAAAAGAAAATTAGCATTTCAATTAGTGAAGCAATTCCAAACTTTCAAATGTAAACAACTCAGATTAAGTTGCAAAAACGAACTTATTCTTTTCAGTAATACTTGAAACACAAAAATTGCTATTGAACAAAGGTTGCAAACATCAACTTAAAAATTTAAGCACATTCATATTACAGCTCTCAATCATGAATACCAACTTCCCAGATATGAACTTTCTCCTCCCAAACAGTATACAACTGAAAACTTATGACAACCAATAAAATCCAATAATAACAAGATCAGGGAGGTGATTTTCTTCACTCCCAGAATATCATTAATTTACAACAATAACAAGAGAGGTGTTCCCTCTTCATCTCTATGAAATGAACCAGGCCTAATTCTCATGACAAGAAGATAATCTGTTTCTTCATAAATAGCCAACCAGAAGCTCCAAGAGAAAAACCTGCGTATCAAAGACAAACAAAGAAGAAAATACCACTTGTCTAGCTCTCCTCCCTACCGTAGACCCGCAAGAGGGTCACCCCCGAGCTAGGGAGACCATACTCACACCTGGGTACTCAAACACTCCACTTCACAACAGAAACAACAACAATCCCAAAGCACACAGACACCCGTGGCTATTTTACACAATACGGAAACTCAACTACAGTGAGTTTCATAAGGGGCAGGAGAGTGGATACACTCGACTCCAGAGTGTCACCCTGACAGATAAATGAACTCATATAAATTTCTCTTGGTCTCAACCAAGTGTGATCACAATTTGTAAGAAATCTGTATATGACTCTCAAGTCAAAAATACAGTCACAGATACATGCCCTCAAGGCTTTCAACATCCCAAAAGATGGAACAGGTATGCACCCGAGGAGGATCTCTCCTCCCCTACCCCAAACTTGATGAGCATTTCTCCCAAGTGGGAGACGCTCTGTCAAACAACCCGACAAGAACCCCACAGAAAACAAATTTAAACACATATTTCACACACATTTCTTACACATTTCAGTTCTACCAAAACAAAGGTAAAATTCAGACCAACCTTGCAAAGCCCTCCTGGAATGAAGTTGTTGCAGAGTCCACAGAGTTCACTTCCAAGCTTAGCCACCAACTCCCTCTCCCTTCTCTATCTTCCAAACTAACTTCTCTATTTTTGGTAAGGCCAAAATGAAAGATTTTTCCCCAAAATTCAACTAACTCCCTCTCATCCCAAAATTTGAAAATAAATAACCCAAAATTCTCTTTCTTTCTAATTTTGAGAAATGGGGAAGTGACACTTGTCACCTCCTCACCCTTCCCAAAAATCACTATTCTGTCCAGGTGGCTTATGTCACTCTCCATTCCCAAGGGTACTCCTTATTCCTTTCATGTGACTCCACTTTCTCATGGGAAAAAATAAAAAAAGGAGTTAAATGGGAACAAGACAGGTGACCCATGCCTCTTTCTCCTTTCTTCACATGGGTGTCCCCATAGTACATGGGGGAATCTTACTAAAGAAGAGGTAACTTTTACTAATGGATGGCATCTCTTATCTAGGGAAAAGTAGAGGGGATGGGTTGAGTGTTGGTACAACCCATCATGTCCCCTCCTACCTCCAATTTTCGCCACTTAACTTCAGGGGAAGGTTAAGTTGACTAAATGGAGGTTACTCAAGGGTTACCCATGCCAAATGGGCCCCTAGACCCATGGGGTAGAACCCAGGGTCAATTTTAACCCATACAAGACACCCCAGGTCAAAGTAAAGCACAAGAAAAAGGGCCTCATAATTTAAATAAAAATAGAAATTTCAAATTCAATCTCTTTACAACACTTACTTATAAAAATAATGTTACATGAGGGTAACCTAACCCACTCGACCATACGAAAGACCACATTACATCATGACATCAAACACAAAGAGATCTTGGTTCTTCGTGGAACCAGATCGGCTTAACAGGGAATAACAATTAACAAGGTGTGGAATGATCTCCGAAATCTGTGGTTTGATTAGTAGTCCCTGCACACTCAATTACAAGATCAGTAACCACATAAATTCATCATAGCCGAAGCAACTGAAATAACACATGCATTCTCATGCCTTAGTACAATTTAACATAATTAAAAATCATATTACAATTTTCCATCATCCCTAATTCATTTTTCTGAAAAGTAACTTATCCAAACATCACCCAATTAGTTTTTCTGAAAACATAATAAAGTTAAATAGTCTGACAATTTTTGGGAACTGCTATCCCACAAATATGCAAGTAACAATAACAGTACTGTAAATAGTCATAACAACAGTAGTAAAAAAAAGGCGGTCCTCACATCCTCTCCCCCTAAGACGGTACTTCCTCCTGGAAGTCGTCAAAAAGGTGAGGATACAGGGTCTTCAATCTCTCTGCATCTTCCCATGTTGCAGTGACTTCGTCGTATAAGTCCCATTGGACTCTAACCTGGTCCAGCTCTCGACCTCGAAGGGCCAGCGTCCGTCGAGCCAATATGCGAATTGGCTCCAACGCCAGTTGTCCGTCTGCCTCTACCTGAAGAGCACTCCAATCCAACACATGAGATAAGTCAGAAATATATTGACGTAAAACTGATACATGAAATACATCATGGATACGTGACAGGCTAGGTGGCAAGGCTAGACGATAGGCTACTGGTCCTATCCGCTCCAAGATTTCAAAAGGTCCTACAAATCGAGGTGCGAGTTTAGAGCCTTTTCCGTAACGGATTGGACTTTTGTGCGGCCGCACTCTCAAAAATACTCTTTCCCCCACAGAGAAGCTTCGGTCTGTCCTTTTAGCATCGGCATACTTTTTCTGCCTGTCCTGTGCTTCCAGAAGCCTCTGTCTTATCTGTTTAACTTGCAGTTCCATATTCTGAACTATCTCTGGGCCGATGACTGTTCTGTCCTCTATACGATCCGAACTCAAAGGTGTTCTGCATGGTCTGCCATATAATGCCTGGAAAGGAGGCATACCCAACGAGCTATGATGCCCATTATTGTAGGCGAATTCAACTAGATACAGGTACTCCTCCCATCTAGACTGGTGGTCCATCACATACATGCGAAGCATGTCTTCTAACACCTGGTTAACTCTCTCTGTTTGTCCATCAGTTTCCGGATGATATGCAGAACTGAAGTTGAGCTGTGTGCCCAACGCCTGATGTAAGGCTTTCCAGAACGATGAAGTGAATACGGAGTCTCTGTCAGATATAATGCGGCGAGGTACTCCATGAAGTCTAACAATCTGATCAAGAAACACCTTTGCCACTGATGGTGCATTGTACGTTGTACATATTGGTGAAAAATGCGCCACTTTGGTCAGCTTGTCAACTGTCACCATAATAGCATCATGGCGACGTGATGACATAGGTAGACCAACGATAAAATCCATAGAAATGGTATCCCATTTCCATTCAGGTATCTCGTGAGGGTACAACAGTCCCGCTGGATGCTGATGTTCGGCCTTGACCCTCTGACATTCCAGGCAACGAGCAACAAATTCGGCAATGTCACGCCTCATCCCAGCCCAATGATAAAGCTGTCGTAAATCAGCATGCATCTTCTTCACTCCTGGGTGTGCTGTGTAGGGTGCTCTATGAGCCTCTGATAGGATTACTGTACGAAGATTACCCGCATGGGGTACATAGATGCGTTGCCGATGTCGAAGCATTCCATCAGAATCAAGGGTATATCCTGTAAATTTGCCCTCAAGGGCCTTCTGATTTAGTACTGCCTGCTGCACTTCAAGAAACCATTCGTCCTCCGGCAGATGCTGTAAGATGCGATCCTTCAAGTCCATCTTCAAGGTCAGGGTCTGGATCTCGTGGCGTCTTCGACTCAAAGCATCAGCGACCACGTTCTCCTTCCCTTTTATATAATGGACATCGAAGTCATATTCGCATAGGAATTCCATCCAACGCCGTTGGCGGGCGTTCAGATTAGGCTGTGTAAAAATATACTGCAAACTATGATGGTCTGAATGGAGTTCAAAGCGTCGCCCTAAGAGAAAGTGTCTCCAGCGAACCAAGGCATGAACAACAGCTGCAAGCTCTAAGTCGTGCGTAGGATAGTTTAACTCATGTGTCTTTAGTTTCCGCGATTCGTATGCGATCGCTCGTCCATCCTGCATAAGCACGGCTCCCAAACCTTCTAATGATGCATCCGTGCAAACTACAAACTCTTCCGAAGGATCTGGAACTGCTAAAATAGGAGCGCTCGTAAGACGCTCTTTGAGGACTCCAAAAGCCTTTTCACACTGCTCGGTCCAAGTGAAACCCTTCCCTTTTCGCTGAAGGGAAGTAATGGGATGTGCTATCCTGGAGAAACCTTCGACAAACCGACGATAATACCCAGCTAACCCCATAAAGCTTCTGACCTCTGTCACGTTCGTGGGTGCCGGCCACTCCTGGATTGCTCTAATTTTAGATGGATCTACGGAGATGCCATCGCCTGATAAAATGTGTCCCAAATACTGCACCTCTGTCCTGAAGAAGGCACACTTCGTCAAGTTGCCATAAAGTTGCTGCTCTCGTAATTTCTGCAAAACTTGACGCAAGTGCTCTACATGCTCCTCCTCAGTCCGTGAATAAATCAGAATGTCATCTAGGAATATGATCACGAACCGGTCTAGGTATGTACGGAACACCCCGTTCATGAGACTCATGAATACTGCAGGAGCGTTCGTCAACCCGAAAGGTACCACTGTGAATTCATAATGGCCATATCTGGTTCGAAAAGTAGTTTTATGAATATCTGACTCCGTGATGCGCAATTGATGATACCCAGATTTTAGATCGATTTTTGAGAACACTCTGGCTCCCTGCATCTGATCAAAAAGGTCGTCAATCCTAGGTAGAGGATAACGATTCTTCACCGTCACCTTGTTCAACTGTCTGTAGTCCATGCATAGACGAAGAGACCCATCCTTCTTCTTCACGAAGATCACTGGTGCTCCCCATGGTGAAACGCTAGGTCGGATGTGTCCCTTCTCAAGTAATTCTTCCAACTGCAGCTTAAGTTCTGTGAGTTCATGGGTCGTCATTCTATAGGGTGCACGGGATATCGGCTCTGCACCTGGCACTAAGTCAATGTGGAAGTCCACTTCTCTACGTGGAGGCATACCAGGTAATTCTGGCGGGAATACATCGGCAAACTCTCTAAGGATAGGGTGATCATCTAAAGTAGCCTCAGGTTCATCCTCTGCTCTATCACTGACTGTGATAGCAAACATCTGACATCCCTTCCGCATACAGCGCTTAAGCTGTTGTGCGGATATCATACGAACTGCCGTGGGCTTTTGAATGCCCACTATCTCAACCGACGAACCATGATCGTCTAAACAGCTAATCGTTCTCTGGCGACAATCAAGCTTGGCTCTATGTGCCGCAAGCCAATCCATACCCAGAACTACTCCGTAAGATCCTAATGGCATAATCCTAAGGTCGCATGTTGTGGTGAAGGGTCCCAATGTGATCTCACAGTCTTTAACCAAGGTATCTACTGACATCCGGGCCCCTGAGGCCAACTCAACTTCCCACCTAATGTCTTGCCTAGAAGCCACCAGCCTGCAACGCTCCACTAACGATGTAGACAAAAAGGAGTCAGTAGCTCCTGAGTCAAAAAGGATCGAGATGGGAAAGTCTCTAATCGTACCTGCTGCCTCGATGACAGAAGCCTGGAAATCGGCCTGGCGGTTATCAACCGCTGCAAACATGTGGTGAGATCTGCCCACGTCACCTACGGTCTGCTCAGACCCTCCTGATCGGGGCTGACCCCCTGCAGTGAATCCCTGTGGACACTCTCTAGCCAGATGCCCTGCCCCACTACATACATAACATGGTCCTCTAACCTGTAACTGCCCTGACTGTGTTCTGCCCGATTGTTGTTGCCCGGTCCGTCCGGTGGATCCCTGTGAGCCTCTGTAAGACTGCTGGGACCTTGCGGGTCCTGCCGATGAACCCTGCTGTCTCTGATCCCTGCGTGGTCCCTGCTGCTGCCATCCACGGTTCTGTCCTCCCTGTCCCCTCTGTTGAAATTTGGATTTTTGCTGATGTTGCTGTTGCTGTGGAGGCCTAGGAGGTAATGATGAAGGATTATATCCTCCTCTCTGTGTTGTGTTTTGAGGCCTTCGGAAATTCTGCTGTTGTTGGGGATTCCGTTCCTGGTACTGTGGGCGTGAATTCTGTCCTCGTCCCTGAATTTCCTCTGATATAAGGGCCTTTTCAACAGCCTCGCTCATGGTTTGGGGATTTTCCATACGAACTGGTCCTGCTATCCCGTGGTTTAGCCCCCTGATGAATTTGTGTATTAAGATTTTCTCGTCATGGAGGTATTCCGCATAACGAGAAAGCTCTATAAATCGGCTCTCATACTGAGTAACGGTGAGTCCCCTCTGCTGTAGATCATGAAACTCATCGATTCTGCGCTGTCTATAGTGTTCGGACAAATACCGCGCATTGAAGCGCTCAATGAAGGTGTCCCATGTGAGTGTATCCACGGAGAGTCGGCGCTTGCACTCCTCTGTGCGCCACCAGGTGGCTGCTGCATCCCTAAGAAGATGAACTGCCACTCGTGCTTTCGTGTTGCTCTCATATGGTCGCAATGCGAAACACCTGTCTAAGCTAATTAGCCAAGCCTCGGCCACAGCTCCCTCTGTAGCTCCTGCGAAGGTGGGTGGGTTGAGCCTCAGTAGATCTCTGATAGGGTCCCCTCTGTCTCTAAGTCTCCCAAGTGGCTCTTCCACACCATCCTCATATACTCCCTGCTGAACCTGTTCTTCTCTCAAAAGTCTCAGAGGACTCCTGCTCCGTGCTTGGGAGGCCGACCCTACCTCCTCTACTGTTTTATCAGGAATCTCAACGAAGGGCTCCACACGTATCACCTCTAGTGGATCAACGCGGGGCTCCATACGTGGCCCAATACGTGACTCGGCACGTGGCTCCTCTCGCGGATCAACACGAGGCTCTATACGTGGCTCAGGAATCACTGGTGGTAACCTGTCTAACATAGTCTGTAGTGCCTGTAAGATCTGTGGACCTATATCTGTTACTGGTGTCGCCTGTGGTACTAGTGGTATTTGTGGTACAGGTGGTGCAGGTGGTGCTGCTGAATCTGCGGGTGCCAGTCCCTCGGCTGAGGAATCGCTGTGCACCTCGACTGACGCTGTGTGGCGTGAGCGCGTTCGTCGAACACGTCGGGGAGGCATCCTACAAAACAAGGTAGAAACTAATTAGCCAAAGTTGCGGAATAATAACGTGCCCAAATACGCCCAGTGTTTACAAACTGGGCTCTGATACCAAATGTCATGCCCACATTTTCCTTGTGGTCACAACACACATCGCACGTGTCATAGCCACATCTGTCATGTGGTTATGACACGAGATATGAAAAACTTTTCTCACACTGTCCTAAAAACCCCTTTCGCATGCGTACGCATGCTCAACGGTGTTCTCTCATGGCGAAACACTATACTCATCAGCGGAATACAAGTATAATGGCGTGCAACTAGAAGCATATAGATCAACAAGAGGGTCTATACAACGCTGCTAACGTCATTGCAAGAGTGAGATTACCAAAGTTCTTAAATCGAATCCTCAGCAATGTTCGGTAGCAGAATGCCTTACGGCGTTAGTGGGAATTACGCTGCACTCATTTACGCACGTGGTTCGCTGATAGAGGAACCACTCCCCACGACGCCTTGTTCCGACTAAACCGGCTAGTGATCTCCCTATTTAGTCATTTTTCAGCCAGGCACGGTTGTCTGTCTCCTCTCTTGTTCCCTGAAACATACTCCTCCTATGACTTAGCATTTTCAACAAGGCGGTTTGGTTGCCCTTTCTTCCCTTTTCCACAAGTTCTTAAGTTGGATTATATCTTTATCGCCCTTACCTTAACTATCTCTTAGTTCATTTAGTGTGTTTATATTTCGGTCTCTCTCTCTCTTTCATTTTCTATACTTTCTTTATGTGCATCCTGTCCTTTCTTCATGATTTACGTCAATCAGGGTTATCACTGCAGTTATTGTTGATATTAAACCTAATTTCAGGATGATCTAGGTCACAAAGGCTGGTTTACTATTTCGCTGGACTCGGTCTCCTAATCTTCCCCGATCTAGGTTCCTCCTCTTCGTAAATACTTAGTCAACTTGTTCCTAAGCACAATTGACAGAAGGGTCCGTCAACTTAGTTCTCTTATCCCGTGTGAGAAATGTCGCGCATTTTCTCCTCTGTGTTTTCCAATGTTAGTTTTTCCTTCTTCGGAACCTCTTACAGGTTTAAATATGAGATCGTTTGCTACAGTTGAGATTAATATGGCCACATGGATTGTTAGTGGTGGCATCATAAGTTTATTTCCAGTGTTCTTTTGAGCAAAGAGTTGTGTAATTTTCCTCTTCATTTTCCGGGTGATTATTAGTACGTTAACAGTTGAAACTTCCGAGAAACTCTTTCCAGAGTATCACTGAATACTCCTAAACTCTCTTTACATTATAATTTTATTTTCTCTTGTTTAGAATTACTGTTGTTACTGTTACTCTTAATTACGATTCATACACTGATTGTAATTCGTATGACGTTGTCAATAGATGTAGGTGGTTCACCACTTTATAAAACTCTGTTCATGGTAATATATCTTCTTTGGTTGTTGTGTTCAACACTTAATAACATCTACTGTGAGAATATAATTGTTATATTTACTTTTTTTTTCTCCATATCCATGAAACATAGTTTATAACGATTTTAAACGAGGGCCCAATAAATTGGTTCGTAGATTTACTCCTATGTATGTTATATATATATATATATATATATATATATATATATATATATATATATATATATATATATACATACATACATACATATATATAATATATTTATTTTAATGTCTATGTAAAGGACAAGTTGGTTTACCACAACTTATATATCTCTCTCTCTCTCTCTCTCTATATATATATATATATATACAGATATATAATCATTATTACATTATATATATAGCTATATACATAGACATATATAGTATATATATATATGCCTATATATATCAAGCTATATAAAAAAAACTGTATTTATATTACAAATACACCACTCATATGTTAGGGCCCAAGCCCTAACATTTTTTTATTGCTTTAGACTCACAGCAGACGGCGGCCATGGCCGCAGTGACAGAGGAGCAGGGTCGGGGTGGCCGCAGAGCGGCGGACAGAATTTCGCGGTGGCCGCAGAGCGGCGGAAAGGTTTCGCGGTGGCCGCAGAGCGGCGGACAAGATTTCGTGGGAGGCATAAGGGATTGGAGGGGGGAGATGTGGAGTGGGGCGGAGCCCCACCCACATTCCCACGACGTGGGGTGTGGGTGGGGCTCCGCCCCACTCCACACCTCCATATGTAATAACAACTTGCGGTGGGGTTTACTCCCCACCGCCCATATAAAATTCGACTGTGTTTTTTTTTTAATCCGCGGCTTACATGTTGACAGTCTTTCACCATTCGTTGGTTATTATCAATAATAATATATTAACAAGTATGTATATATATATATATATATTTATATATATTCATTTATAAATATATATATATATATGTATATATATCAACGATAATATATTTATATATATATATATATATATATATTTCATATATATATATATATATATATCCCCTTTTTTTTATATTGATATATAACAATTATAATTACTTTCAATTATTCTATTATTTTATAAAATGATAATTACTCAAAATGAGAAATATATATATATCTCTATATATATATTTATAAATTATTTAGAGAAAAAAAAATATTCTTTATATATTTGTATAATTCCAATTTCTTCAAATTCACTACTCTATGCATTTTCTCCAAATCAACCTGTTATAAAGAAATTGTCATAACAATTAGATATAAATATATAAATGCCAATTTTACCAAATGGTAAATAGCTATCCCCTTATTTTAAGTATAAATTTCCATTTTCATAAACATATAAGACTTGTAAATTTACAAACAGATTATATTTACATGCTAGATTTCCTCTAATCCTTCTAAATTAACAGAATCCATTAAATATGGAGAATAACTCAAGTATTTAAAACTGTCTTTTCCATTTTAACATTGAAAAGAAAATTAGCATTTCAATTAGTGAAGCAATTCCAAACTTTCAAATGTAAACAACTTAGATTAAGTTGCAAAAACGAACTTATTCTTTTCAGTAATACTTGAAACACAAAAATTGCTATTGAACAAAGGTTGCAAACATCAACTTAAAAATTTAAGCACATTCATATTACAGCTCTCAATCATGAATACCAACTTCCCAGATATGAACTTTCTCCTCCCAAACAGTATACAACTGAAAACTTATGACAACCAATAAAATCCAATAATAACAAGATCAGGGAGGTGATTTTCTTCACTCCCAGAATATCATTAATTTACAACAATAACAAGAGAGGTGTTCCCTCTTCATCTCTATGAAATGAACCAGGCCTAATTCTCATGACAAGAAGATAATCTGTTTCTTCATAAATAGCCAACCAGAAGCTCCAAGAGAAAAACCTGCGTATCAAAGACAAACAAAGAAGAAAATACCACTTGTCTAGCTCTCCTCCCTACCGTAGACCCGCAAGAGGGTCACCCCCGAGCTAGGGAGACCATACTCACACCTGGGTACTCAAACACTCCACTTCACAACAGAAACAACAACAATCCCAAAGCACACAGACACCCGTGGCTATTTTACACAATACGGAAACTCAACTACAGTGAGTTTCATAAGGGGCAGGAGAGTGGATACACTCGACTCCAGAGTGTCACCCTGACAGATAAATGAACTCATATAAATTTCTCTTGGTCTCAACCAAGTGTGATCACAATTTGTAAGAAATCTGTATATGACTCTCAAGTCAAAAATACAGTCACAGATACATGCCCTCAAGGCTTTCAACATCCCAAAAGATGGAACAGGTATGCACCCGAGGAGGATCTCTCCTCCCCTACCCCAAACTTGATGAGCATTTCTCCCAAGTGGGAGACGCTCTGTCAAACAACCCGACAAGAACCCCACAGAAAACAAATTTAAACACATATTTCACACACATTTCTTACACATTTCAGTTCTACCAAAACAAAGGTAAAATTCAGACCAACCTTGCAAAGCCCTCCTGGAATGAAGTTGTTGCAGAGTCCACAGAGTTCACTTCCAAGCTTAGCCACCAACTCCCTCTCCCTTCTCTATCTTCCAAACTAACTTCTCTATTTTTGGTAAGGCCAAAATGAAAGATTTTTCCCCAAAATTCAACTAACTCCCTCTCATCCCAAAATTTGAAAATAAATAACCCAAAATTCTCTTTCTTTCTAATTTTGAGAAATGGGGAAGTGACACTTGTCACCTCCTCACCCTTCCCAAAAATCACTATTCTGTCCAGGTGGCTTATGTCACTCTCCATTCCCAAGGGTACTCCTTATTCCTTTCATGTGACTCCACTTTCTCATGGGAAAAAATAAAAAAAGGAGTTAAATGGGAACAAGACAGGTGACCCATGCCTCTTTCTCCTTTCTTCACATGGGTGTCCCCATAGTACATGGGGGAATCTTACTAAAGAAGAGGTAACTTTTACTAATGGATGGCATCTCTTATCTAGGGAAAAGTAGAGGGGATGGGTTGAGTGTTGGTACAACCCATCATGTCCCCTCCTACCTCCAATTTTCGCCACTTAACTTCAGGGGAAGGTTAAGTTGACTAAATGGAGGTTACTCAAGGGTTACCCATGCCAAATGGGCCCCTAGACCCATGGGGTAGAACCCAGGGTCAATTTTAACCCATACAAGACACCCCAGGTCAAAGTAAAGCACAAGAAAAAGGGCCTCATAATTTAAATAAAAATAGAAATTTCAAATTCAATCTCTTTACAACACTTACTTATAAAAATAATGTTACATGAGGGTAACCTAACCCACTCGACCATACGAAAGACCACATTACATCATGACATCAAACACAAAGAGATCTTGGTTCTTCGTGGAACCAGATCGGCTTAACAGGGAATAACAATTAACAAGGTGTGGAATGATCTCCGAAATCTGTGGTTTGATTAGTAGTCCCTGCACACTCAATTACAAGATCAGTAACCACATAAATTCATCATAGCCGAAGCAACTGAAATAACACATGCATTCTCATGCCTTAGTACAATTTAACATAATTAAAAATCATATTACAATTTTCCATCATCCCTAATTCATTTTTCTGAAAAGTAACTTATCCAAACATCACCCAATTAGTTTTTCCGAAAACATAATAAAGTTAAATAGTCTGACAATTTTTGGGAACTGCTATCCCACAAATATGCAAGTAACAATAACAGTACTGTAAATAGTCATAACAACAGTAGTAAAAAAAAGGCGGTCCTCACAAAGATGACAATGAAGGAGTAATAGATGATGAATCAGAACTAGGAAGCAAATCCGGAAATGAGTGGGTGTTTATTGCCATCAAGGAAGAAGATTCAATACTCTCTGAATCTGTCAATCACAAAGTTGTTGAAAAAGCTTTGGCTACTCAAGTGGAAGAAAAGGATGATTGGGTTATTGACAGTGGATGTTCTCACCATATGACTGGTGACAAGAATAAGTTCTTGAATTTGGAAAGGTATGAAGGAGGAATGGTAAAGTTTGGTGACAATTCTGCTGGCAGAATCAGAGGCAGGGGAACTATTTCCTTTGATGGAAAGAGCAAAACAGGTAATGTACTATATGTTGAAGGATTGAAGCACAATCTTCTCAGTGTTGGTCAATTAGTAGACAAAGGCTATGATCTTCGGTTTAAGAATGGAAAATGCAGAATCTTTACAAGCTCCGGAACTGAAATTGCATCCGGTACTCAGACAAAAGGTAATATCTTTCATCTGGTTGGTTCAAATAAAAGTTGTTTGTTTGTTCAAATTGATCAGAGTTGGTTATGGCATAGAAGAATGTGTCATGTAAATTTTGATAACATCATCAAGATAAGCAATACTCAGGCTGTAAGAGATCTTCCAAAATTGATGAAACCTACAAATAGTTTGTGCAAAGAATGTCAGCTAGGTAAACAAAGCAGAGTCTCTTTCAAAAGCAAAGATCAGTCTTCTACCAGATTGTTGGAATTAGTACATACTGATCTCTGTGGTCCGACAAGAATCAAGAGTCTGCAAGGTGATAGATATTTCATGTTGTTAATTGATGATCATTCCCGGATGATGTGGGTTACCTTTCTAAAAGAAAAATTAGAAGCATTTGAGAAGTTCAAAATCTTCAAAGCTTTGGTAGAGAATCAAACCGGATTGAAACTAAAGTGTCTAAGGTCTGATAGAGGTGGTGAATTTACATCTGGAGAGTTCATTGACTATTGTGAGAAGCAGGGTATAAGGAGACAATTGTCTGCTCCTAGGACTCCACAGCAGAATGGAGTAGTTGAAAGAAAGAACCGGACCATCCAGGAAGCTGCCAGGACAATGATGTTGGAAGCAAATGTTCCTCAGATGTTCTGGAAAGAAGCTATCAGCACTGCAATCTACACTCTAAATCGAGTTCAAATCAGAAACAATACCGGTAAGACCCCCTACGAACTCTGGTTTGGCATCACTCCCACTGTGAAATATTTTAGAGTATTTGGTAGCAAGTGTTATATCAAAAGAGATGAAGATCTAGGAAAGTTTGATGCTAGAAGTGATGAAGGAATTTTCTTAGGCTACTCTACTCAAAGCAAAGCATACTGGTGTTACAATAAGAGACTGAGGAAGATGATAGAAAGCACTAATGTGAAAGTTGATGAAGGAATTGAGAAGCCCTCAAGATTTTATGAATCTGATGAGGATGACCAAGACAGTGTTCAAGGAACTCAATCCTCTCCGGTAAGACATAGTCAGCCTGATCCGGTAAATCAGGAAGAAGAGATAGGTTTGAATGAGCCTGATCAAGAAGCAGCAGTGCAGGATACTCCCAAAATTCCAAGGTATGTGACACTAAACCACTCTGAAGATCAGATCATAGGTGACAGAAGCAAAGGTGTGCAAACTAGAAGGAATGTTGCTCAAAATCAGGATGAATGTTGTTTGATTTCAAAGATTGAACCTAAAACAATAAATGAAGCCTGCAATGATGAAAACTAGACTAAAGCAATGAAAGATGAATTAATGCAAATTGAGAAAAATCATACTTGGGATCTTGTTCCCAGACCTAGAGACAGGAATGTGATTGGAACCAAATGGGTCTTCCGGAACAAATTAAATGAAGCTGGTAAAGTAATCAGAAACAAAGCTAGATTGGTCTGCAAAGGCTACTCCCAAATAGAAGGAATTGATTATGAAGAGACCTTTGCTCCTGTGGCAAGAATTGAAGCAGTCAGATTATTTCTTGTATTTGCTGCCTTCAAAGACTTCAAGGTATATCAGATGGATGTCAAGTCTGCCTTCCTAAATGGTGATCTGGAAGAAGAAGTTTACATTGAACAACTGGATGGATTTCAATTATCTGACAATGATGATATGGTCTGTAAGTTAAAGAAAGCATTGTATGGATTAAAACAAGCTCCAAGAGCATGGTATGAAAGGTTGGATAAGCATCTTGTGCAGATTGGATTCAGCAAAGGTACTGCTGACAGTAACTTATATTTCAAAATTGATCATGAAAACATTTTGATTGTTGAAGTGTTTGTAGATGATATCATTTTTGGAGGAAGAGATAGTATGTGCAAAACTTTTGCAAATCAGATGAAATGTGAGTTTGAAATGTCTATGCTTGGTGAAATGAATTTCTTCTTGGGTCTGCAAATTACTCAAACAAAGAAAGGAATCTTCATTTCTCAGACCAAATATGTGAAAGAATTGTTAAGGAAATTTGGTATGGAAGATTCAAAACCAATGAACACTCCCATGGCAACCGGATGTAAGTTGAGCAAAGATGATGACTCTCCAAAGGCAGATCAGACAATGTATAGATCAATGATTGGTGGATTGTTGTATCTCACTTAGACCAGACCAGATATAATGCAGGTTGTTGGTCTTGTGGCAAGATTCCAGGCTGATCCTAGAGAATCTCATGTTATGGCAATCAAAAGAATTTTTAGGTACTTGAAAGGAATAGTTGAGTATGGTCTATGGTACCCTAGAGATCCGGATTTCTCTCTTCATGCTTACACAGATGCAGATTGGGCAGGAGATGTAGATGATCGAAAGAGCACCAGTGGTGGAGCATTCTTCTTGGGGAAGAGATTGGTTTCTTGGCTAAGCAAGAAACAAGATGCAATATCTCTGTCTACAACTGAAGCAGAATACATTGCAGCAGCAAGTAGTTGCACTCAAATCCTATGGATGAAGCAGATGCTAAGAGATATTAAAATTGAATATGCGGGGCCTATCACAATTTTCTGTGATAATTCAAGTGCAATTAATATTTCCAAGAATCCGATATTACACTCTAAGACTAAGCACATATCTATCAAGTTTCATTTCTTGAGAGAACAAGTGAACAAGGAAGAAGTCAGGTTGGAGTATGTTCCCTCCAAGGATCAGATTGCAGATATCTTTACTAAACCTCTTCCCAAGGACTCTTTTGAATATCTCCGGGAGAAGTTAGGGGTCATGGCCCCTCCGGTGATAAACTAGGATGCACTGATGTGCATCAGTCTGGTGGATATCACAGTCATATCTTGTGATCCAGATTGATGATGGGGAGCTGCTACTAAGGGGGAGCAGCTGGTATGATTCTGATATGTTAAAATTGCAAGTATGAGCCCTTTTCCATTGATGTCAAAGGGGGAGAGAAGACATGTGAAAAACAAGTAGCTGATGATCAAAAGAGGATCAGTAAAATGAGGAGAAGACATGTTGCTGATAGGGGGAGAAGTGACAGAAAGGAGAAGTTTCTTGTCTTGATGGTTTTTCACATCATATGTTGCCATCAATGACAAAGGGGGAGATTGTTGCAAGTATAAGGTAAACCAGTGTTGTCATTGATGTCAACATACTCATATTGCTTTGACAAGAAGAATTCAATGAGCAGTGTGCTGAGGATATTGAGAAAATTAGCCTCAGTCAGGAATAGTAAAGAACAGTGATGAGAAGAAGGCAAATGTACTGTATAGGATGTGAACTGGAGGATGCGGATTAAAGGGTTTGTAGATATGGGTCTTGAGATGCTTCAGTTAAGATTTCAGAGGTCCGCATGAAGATCTGAAGGAGTTGTGGCTGTCGGTGTAGAACCGGTTCCGGCAAGTATTCAGAGGTGACAGAGGATCACAAAAGGTTTGGTGAGGTCCGGAATTGTATAATCCTAATCTGCAGATTGGAAGGAGTCTTTGGGATGTCCTTGTGATGTGCCATCTCGAGTTGTGTATGATTTGGAGGTCCGGAAGTACCTCTTGCATTATGACAGTGACGACAGACAGTATTCTTGAAGTTCCAGATAAGGAGGATAAGCGATTTCAGTAAGTAAAGGAAATGCGGACGTACCTGGTCATTCAGGCAGGCTTGTGAAGGTTCCTGGATCATGTTGAGGTTGTGTTGTTGGTCCGCATTGACAGTAGAGCCCAGAATTGAAGATATTCTTCCGGATGAAGTTTTTGCTCTGTTTAGCCGACCGGATGAGTTGTTCATCCTGCGAATGTTCTTATGGTGGCCAACCGGATGTGTCATTCATCTTGCGGATATTCTTATGATTGATTGCCGAATTAGATGATTGTTCCTAAGTTGATGTCTTGTATAAATAAAGATTTGTGAGTTCATTTTGAGGTGTGGCTCATGTGGAAAAAGGTGAAGTAGCGAAGAGAAGTGCAGAAGGCAGAGCAGATGTTTCTGGGCTTAATGGAACTGATCCAGACATGGTAAAGATGTCATTCTCCAGTTCAAGACTGTGATTCTTATCACTTTGTAGACAGTGTGTCTCCTTGTAGGCAGTGGGCCTCTTTGTGAGCAGTGTGCTCGGGCAGTGAGCCCTAATTGGCATGTGCCATTTTGTAATTCCTTATTCTTCTAATAGAGAATAATCTTTGGGTTAATCACCCCGTGGTTTTCTCCCTTAACCGGGTTTCCACGTCAAAATACTGTGTCATGTGTTTCTCATTTCATGATAATATTTGTCTGTTTGATTCAATACTGCTTTGATTAAGAAGAAGGTTCAAAAGAAGAAATAATTTGGATAACTTATTCACCCCCCCCTCTTAGTTATCAACACTATTTAGGGTTGAGGGTTTAGGGATAGGGTTTAGGATTCATCCTTCAAGTTCTGAGGGTTGAGGCTTTAGGGATAGGGTTTAAGGTTTAGCGATAAGGGATTAGGGTTTAGGGTCGAGGGATTAGGTTTTAGTATTGAGGGATTAGAGTTTAAGGTATAGTGTTTAGGGTTGAGGGTTTAGGGTTTAGTGTTGAGTGATTAGAGTTTGAGGTATAGTGTTTAGGGTTGAGGGTTTAGGGATAGAGTTTAGGGTTTAAGGTTTAAGGGTTGAGGCTTCAGGCTTTAGGGATAGCGTTTACAGTTGAGGGATTAGGGTTTAGGGTAAAGGGATTAGGGTTTAAGGTATAGTTTTTAGGGTTAAGGGTTGAAGGTTGAATTACACTGCAATAAAAGGTTATAGTCCCATTAGAGAACGATGTCCTCGTGCATGGACCATGTCGAGTTCCCTCATTGATGTCCGTAAGGGATACATTGAAGGCAAATGGATTAGGCAAATAGTGGATTATGATGTGGATTCTAGAGGGGAGAAAAGTGGATAATGACATGGATTATGTACGGAAAATAGTGGATTAAGATGTGGATTATGTCAAACTTAGGCCAAAGCATGGACCATAGGGATGGTATGTGGAGGGTATGTAGGATAGTGGATGAATGATGGTAGATTTATTACGGAATGGAATGAAACCATAACTAATGGTTGCACACATTCCCATAAACATTAAAGCTTGTGATACGGAGGTGGTGTAGGATGCAATGGAGATGTTTTCTTAGGAGATGGATGATGAAGGGATTTAGGAACCCACATATACTTAGGCATTTTATTACTTTTGTTTTGCTTGTGGGATGGAATGTTTTGACACTTTTGAGCGGAATGGGAATTTGAGATGGGAGTAGATGGTAGGGATTTTTTAGAGGTAGATGCCTCATTTAACTTGATTTAATGTTGCTTATGTGCCCATACAATTTTGGTTTTGGACTTTGCTTGTGGAGGTATGGACTTGGATAACTTTCTGGATTGATTTTTCTTTGACTCTTTATTTTTATGTCCTGAGGCATGAGGACCCTTAGGATGTTTGGCTTTATCAGTAGAGGCATCTAATTTTACATTTCTAGATCCCTTGAGGATGGTGGAATGAGTAGAAGCTTTAAGTTTAGCTTTAAGATTAGGGTTGAGGGTTGAGGGTTGAGGGATTAGGGTTTAAGGTAAGTGTTGAGGGTTGAGGGTTTAGGGTTTAGGGTTGAGGGTTTAGGGTTTAGAGTTGAGGGATTAGGGATTAAGCATAGTACTGTTTAGGGTTGAGGGTTTAGGGATATGGTTTAGGATTCATCCTTCAAGTGTTGAGGGTTGAGGCTTTAGGGATAGCATTTAAGGTTTAGCGATAAGGGATTAGGGTTTAGGGTTGAGGGATTGTAGTTTAGTGTTGAGGGATTAGAGTTTAAGGTATAGTGTTTAGGGTTGAGGGTTTAGGGATAGGGTTTAGGGTTTAAGGTTTAAGGGTTGAGGCTTTAGGCTTTAGGGATAGCATTTACGGTTAAGGGATTAGGGTTTAGGGTGGAGGGATTAGGGTTTAAGGTATAGTTTTTAGGGTTAAGGGTTGAAGGTTGCGTTATGCTGCAATGAAAGGTTATAGTCCCATTAGAGAACGATATCCTCACGCATGGACCATGTTGAGTTCCCTCATTGATGTTGGTAAGGGATACATGGAAGGCAAATGGATTAGGTAGATAGTGGATTATGACGTGGATTCTAGAGGGGAGAATAGTGGATTATGATGTGGATTCTAGAGGGGAGAAAAGTGGATTATGACATGGATTATGTAGGGAAAATAGTGGATTATGATGTGGATTATGTCAGACTTATGCCAAAGCATGGACCATAAGCATGGTATGCGTAGGGTATGTAGGATAGTAGATGAATGATGATAGATTTATTGCGAAATGGAAGGGAACCATAACCAATGGTTGCACACATCCCCATAAACATTGAATGTTGTGATGCGGAGGTGGTGTAGGGTGCAATGGAGATGTTTTCTTAGGAGATGGATG
Organism: Cunninghamia lanceolata; assembly: GCA_027924645.1. NCBI lineage: Eukaryota > Viridiplantae > Streptophyta > Pinopsida > Cupressales > Cupressaceae > Cunninghamia > Cunninghamia lanceolata. The sequence goes on from BSBN01000959.1 coordinate 2,830,074, forward strand.
ATGAAGGGCTTTAGGAACCCACATAGACTTAGGCATTTTATTACTTTTGTTTTTCTTGTGGGATGGAATGTTTTGACTCTTTTGATATTACTTTTGTTTTGCTTATGGGATGGAATGTTTTGACACTTTTGAGAGGAATGGGAATTTGAGATGGGAGTAGATGGTTGGGATTTTTTAGAGGTAGATGCCTCATTTAACTTGATTTAATGTTTCTTAGGTACCCATACCATTTTGGTTTTGCATTTTTTTTGTGGAGGTATGGGCTTGGATAACTTTTTGGATTGATTTTTCTTTGACTCTTTGTTTTTATGTCCTAAGGCATGAGGACCCTTAGGATGTTTGGCTTTATCAGTAGAGGCATCCAAGTTTGCATTTCTGGATCCCTTGAGGATGGTGGAATGAGTGGAAGATTTAAGTTTAGCTTTAAGATTATGGTTGAGGGATTAGGGTTTAAGGTATAGTGTTTAGGGTTTAGGGTTTAGGGTTTAGAGTTGAGGGATTAGGATTTAAGGCATAGTACTATTTAGGGTTGAGGGTTTAGGGATAGGGTTTAGGATTCATCCTTCAAGTGTTGAGCATTGAGACTTTAGGGATAGGGCTTTAGGTTTAGCGATAAGGGATTAGGGTTTAGGGTTGAGGGATTAGAGTTTAGTGTTGAGGGATTAGGGTTTAGTGTTGAGGGATTAGAGTTTAAGGTATAGTGTTTAGGGTTGAGGGTTTAGGGTTTAGTGTTGAGGAATTAGAGTTTAAGGTATAGTGTTTAGGGTTGAGGGTTTAGGGTTTCGAGTTGAGGGATTACAGTTTAAGGTATAGTGTTTAGGGTTGAGGGTTTAGGGTTTAGTGTTGAGGGATCAGAGTTTAAGGTATAGTGTTTAGGATTGAGGGTTTAGGGATAGGGTTTAGGGTGTAAAGATTAAGGGTTGAGGCTTTAGTCTTTAGGGATAGCATTTACAATTGAGGGATTAGGGTTTAGGGTAGAGGGATTAGGGTTTAAGGTATAGTTTTTAGGGTTCAAGGTTGAAGGTTGTGTTACACTGCAATGAAAAGTTATAGTCCCATTAGAGAATGATGTCCTCGTGCATGGACCATGTCAAGTGCCCTCATTGATGTTGGTAAGGGATACATGGAAGGCAAATGGATTAGGCAGATAGTGGATTATAACGTGGATTCTAGAGGGGAGAAAAGTGGATTATGATGTGGATTCTAGAGGGGAGAAAAGTGGATTATGTAGGGAAATAGTGGATTATGATGTGGATTATGTCAGACTTATGCCAAGGCATGGACCATAGGGATGGTATGTGGAGGGTATGTAGGATAGTGGATGAATGATGGTAGATTTATTGTGGAATGGAAGGGAACCATAACCAATGGTTGCACACATCCCCATAAACATTGAAGCTTGTGATGCGAAGGTGGTGTAGGGTGCAATGGAGATGTTTTCTTAGGAGATGGACAATGATGGTGCTAAATTAGGTGCACTTCGTGCCGATTTTGGTGTCCCAAAGAGATTACATTTAGCATTGAAAGTTAGCGTTAGAGATGCCGACTTTAGCACCGACTAATGAATCCAAAAAAAAATTTAAATTCACGCCAGCTTTAAAACATACCACACATAAAAAGACAAATAAGTTAATACATTTGAGCCCACAACACAATGTACTCTACCTCTGTTTTAGGTTTCCTACTAAGAATTTTAGGTTGCAAAGTGATGACTTTATTAGGTTGAAAATAAAAGTTACTGAAAAGTTTCTACAATGGATCCGTGAATTTGTATTTTATTTATTTTTGGTTCTAGACATCTAGAAGATAAAAATTTCTTTAGCTAGTTTCTAAATTTGGGGTTTCTAGCTACCTTAGCCATTTAATCAAGCTTGTTCATCTACCTTTTAGCAAGTAAGTTCCAATTGCTGAGCAATTAAATCTTGACCTAGGTTTTTATTGATTTTGATATAATTTTGAGCTCAAAGAAAGTTTTTCTAAGATGTTATACTCACGCTTTAGGCTAAATTTGAGTAGTAATGTTGTTAATTATCCTTGCTTATAGTATAACTTGCATTTACCATTTTTGGAAGGCCTATCGAATAAGGTCTCTTTGTACATCATACCCAAAATACAAGCTGTTAAGATTTGTTTTTGGCTACGATTGGTCAAGCACATTGTTAATTCATACCTGGCTACAATTGCCTCCACAGACTAGATGAAAATAATTTGCCCTAGGTCACCTCAAAATGTCAAGCAATAAAGGGAAGGGAGCAAACTCTGGCCACAATCAAGTAATTCAACATCAATTTATAGATTTGTAAATATTTCCATTCTTTCTTTGATTTTTAGTATTTAGTTTTCTATTTCTAAATTTAAAAGAAGAATTTTATTTTATATATATATATAAAAGATAAAGAGGCATTGGCTTCCATATTGGGGGTAGAGGCAGTGAACAAATTGGATGGTGTTGACTTGACAATACTTGCCAGATACATAGAAAAATGATCTAGTAAAGCCCCTGAAACATTGCAACTAAATCAACAGTGTCAAAGGGAATCAATTGATTCCCCAACCAGTCATGGATCAAGAAAAATATCTAGGAGGAAATCAATAACAGTAACCTCTAAGAATGTAGAATAGGGAGTAGAGGCTTCCAATGTCCCAGCCACTCTTGAGACACAGACTTCTTCGACCACCACGCCATGTTTTACATCTTGCATTGGTAGCTATGATACCAAGATAGAATACAGTGTGGTTTTAGGGGAAGTTCGAATGACAGATGCTGGAAAAATGTTTGTGAATAGGTTGAAGGAATCATGCATTCAATGGTTCAAAGACCATCTACACTTGCCATTCTCAAAGATACCCATGCACCTGCAAAAAGTAGTTATCCAAGACATGGAGACTGAATTTGGCATAGGTTGGTCTGTAAAGAAAATAAAGCTACGAATGTCTCAAAACTGCAAGAGATTTCGGTGCAACCAAACAAAAAAGATAAAAAAAATCCCTCCTAAGTAAAGGCTCAAAAAAATGCCAATTGATGTAAGTCTCAAAGTATGGAAAGAGCTTGTAAAAGCATATGAGAAGTTCGATGCATGGAGGAAGTCCAGTGAAGAGAGTACATAGGTATTTGAATTTGCTCATAAGATTATATCAAATTTATTAAATGATTTTTAGAATTTTATTTGTGCATAATTAAATTTAATTAGTATATGTTTTAGGACAAGACCTCCAAGGCTAGGCTTGACAAACTTCGTGCCACTCATCACAGTGGCCAGAAAGGTTTACAGGGCTTGATCTGTACATTTGTAAGTATATTTAATATGTTAAATGATATTTTTTTATTTCCTAGGAAAAAGTAAATGATTGCATATTAATTAGTTTAACTATTCCATGTTCCATGTTTTGACAGGAGGAGAAATATGGGCGGCAACCAACGCAATTTGAAAAGGAAATGTTACAAAGCAAAAAGTGGACCGATTTTGTAATCTGGATGGAGAATGAGGTATCAATAGTTGATTTTCAATAACTTAGTGTGATATTGTTGTGTTAATATGTCAATTTGCATTTCTTATGTTGACTTTCAATAATCTTTGAAGACGTTATAGAGTGATACTTGAGACAAACAGTTATAGTTGTACTCTGTTGTTTTTGGTTTCTATTGGTCTTCTTGTCTTTTTGACTCAAGTGGATTGTTATTCATAGGTCGCTTGTCATTCTTGTTGATCATGTGGATGTAGTTATTATTGAGTTTTTAGGTGATCTCCTAAGTGAACAGACCAAAGGGTTTATCTCAAGTATTTGTTTCCTAACCTTTTTATTATAAGACTTAAAGGGGGGCATGCATTACAGTTACGTTGTTGGTTATATTTCAAACCTTTGAAATATAATAGTGGACATTTAAATTTTAATATGCACATTTTTTTTTGTTGAGAAGGAGTCATCATTGGTAGTAGGCATTAACTCTCCTCTACCATAACAGCTTTGGGAAGTACTAGCTTTAATGTGCTTGGTTTTGGGGTATGTGAGGGAGAAAAGGAAGGAGTGGGGAACCATTTTGGGGGGGAATTCTTATTTTTTCCTTAAGGTCGAGGAAGGAAGATTGATGGTTGGACTATAAGTGATTTAGAGGAAGGGAGACTTTGGGTGTGCTCATCATGTTGGCTGAGTGTCTTACTGTTTGGGTTGGAGACTAAGATTCAAATCGCCAACTAGTCTTCTTCAACTAAGCTAACCTTTCTTTGAAGCAAAGCTCCTTGCCATCCATTCTTGTAAAATTACATTGACCATTTTGCTGAAATATTTCCTCTAACTTGTGTAACTGTATGTGGTCTTGTGAAAGCCTATGCTAAAGGGTTTGGATGAGGAAAATATTGTTAACTGTGAGAGTTTAGACTTAAGATCATGGGACTTACAAATTGTGGCAAACTATTGGTTATTGTGTTTTGGATTTCTATCATGAAGGAAGCTACATTAATTTGGTCACAGTTTGAGGTGGAGTTTCAAACCTTGGCTAGAATTGCTACAATGCTATCATTGCAACATACCATGAGTCTTGAGGAAACCTGGCCTGGTTCATGGTTATCTTTTTTGACATGGTTGTAAACCCTAATGGTGTTGGTATTTCACCTATAAATGTCCACTCTCTCAATTGTGGATGCGAGGTCTTCTTGGGATTAATAATGCCACTCCTATGTGGGCTTTTGTGATGGTTTTGGATCCTTGGTTCAGGTCAACTTGCCCCCCAACACTCCCTCCAAGGTTATGAGGTTTACATTACTGAAGCCACAATCAAATACAATGTTGAAACAACACTACATGATTGTATTTAATTACCAGTTGACTCTTGGAAAGAATGGGTTTTGTTAATTACATACAGTTGTGTAACATTGCAATAGTTGTATTGTACTTGTAACTAGAATAGTCTATTGTGAAGGCATTCATTTGATGAGAATGACCTTTGAGTTAATTGTAATGACTTGCACTAACTTAGAAATGTGATTTCAAACTAGTATTTATTAAATTAGACACTGTTTGTGAACAAATTTATCTTAGTAGGACTTCCCTATGTTTGAATGTCTAAGCACCACCCACAGAATAGTAGATATTATGTACTTGTGATCACTGTGTCATTTGGAAAGAGGAATCATAAATGGAATATAGGAGGTTTTGTTTCATTGTACATAAAATCCTTAAGGGTTGATTAAGTTATTGTGCATGGATGTAAATGGAAACTTTAAGCTCTATGAAGTCTTGCTTATTGTTTGCAAAGTAGCATTAATTTCTTATTTTAAGTGTGGAAACATCTCGTGAACACTAGTATGGTGTTGACTAAGGAATTATCATGTAAACACTAGAAAGGCCTATGCATGTTAATCATAGACTGTAACCCTACATTTGGAAGGGAATTGTTACTATAGATGTGATATATACTGTATAGTGGTATCTGGTCTATGGCATGACATCTTTAGTAGGAGGTACCTTCAGATTTATGTAGCATCATGTCTAGGCTAAGGTACCATAAAGTTAAGTGTACATTGTATGGTGTTATTATATTAGAGGTTGTTGTATGCAAATCTACAGTGATATAAGGAGACTTGACTCTCATCATTTCATTGCACAAAATGAGTGACAAAACAACTACCTAGTTTAAAATTGGCCCTTCTTTAAGCAACATATGTAGCAATGAGACTTAGGATTCTTGAAAATGAGAAGCATCCTTCTCCCCATACAACCTGCTAACTAGGGTCTCTCTGTTTACATGCATGGTTGACCTCCTTGCCATTGTTGGCTATCTTGAAGACACCCTAAACTTTATCATTGAGATACCTGTTAAATCTATGCTAGTTGTATGCAAGTGTTTTCTTGGTGCTTGTAGATCACATATGAATCTAGGCTTAGGAGTATTTACAACAACACTACTTTTTTATTTGGATCCTAAAAATGCTACACAGCTTATGTTCTTCTCTCAAACATCTATCCATAAGTGGGCAGGTGTGGCGAGGTATGGAGATTGATGAAAGATAGAGGAATTAAAAAATACCTGTATGCAGTTGGATTGAAGGGCATAAAATGGTACATGTTTTTTTGTGTAGGAGATAGATCACATCCATAGACAAAGGAGACCTATGCAAAGTTGGAGAAATTGGCTTGGAAGATGAAGGCGGCAAGGTATTTTCTAGATTCAAGAATTTACTTAATGCTGTGGAAGGATGGGAAAAAGAATCATTTCTCTGCCACCATGGTGAAAAGTTGGCAATTGCATTTGGTTTGTTAAACATGCCCCATGGAACAACTATTAGACCTTTATCTTAAGGTTACATATGAACCTTAAGATAAATAATTATTGAAAAAAAAATGTGCATTCATTAATGACATGTAAGAGAATTTAATCAACTGCTACTTAAAAACTCTTTAATGTTTTTGTCTAATGCAGGTTATTAGATTAATAGTGAAAAAGAACATACATTTACCACGCAAATTGTGGCACTTAAGGTTATGTAATAGAATTTACAGTTGATAGTTAAATTGTATAACAAATTTTTTTATGATCTTTAGTAATGTTTATTAGAATTGTTGCATGTTTTACATCATTGGAATGACATATTAGCTGTAACTTTTTTGAAATTTTATTATGGTATGTGCACTTTGATATGATGTAATATGATTATGGTTTCGTTTCATATGTTGGAATATTAGATATATAACAGAAAAATAAATTATTACATGAAATAAATAATAACTTTTCATTTTAATTTTTTTTTTTGCAGAGAAGATGAAGATGATCCTGATGATATAGATCTAGATTATATTGGTTCTAGTACAGATTGGATGGCAGAGGAGGATGATGATGTAGATATAGAAGACAACAAGGCCAATGACGACGATGATGATGATGATCATGATCATGATGATCATGATGATGATGATCATGACGGTGATGATGATGATGAGGCAGTTGCTAGTAGTATCCAGTGACATTCATGATCATATAGACTACATCATGGATCATTGTTGATATATTGTTATGATGCCTCTTTTCATGGTTACTATCATATGTATCATTTTCACAGCCTGCAGTACCATATTATTGAGTTGTATCATTTTCACATGTATCAATTTGACTTATATCATTTGGACATGTATCATCTTGACTTGTATCATTTTGAGTTACATAATTTATCATTTTTACTTATATCATTTGTACATGTATCATTTTGACATGTTATTGATCTACTGGCATATTTGACTTTCACTTGTTTTAGTTATATATGATGACATTCTTATTAGTATTGACTTGTCAATTTATATATATTGAAAGTGGTCAATGATTTTTGGATGGATATTTATTACGTATGATGATTTTAATTTACTGCAGGATGGATGTTGTAAAATTAAATTAAATTATAGATATTTGACTCACTTGTTTTAATTATAGATGATGATCATGTTATAATAATTATCTTGTTATTTTATAATAATTATCTTGTTTTTTATATAATTATCTTGTTAAATTGGAAGCAAAACCCAAATCAACAAAGGAGATCATAATGGAAGCAAAACTTGGCATCAATTAGGAAGCCAAAAAAGAAGCTATTTTAGATGCCATACAAGAAGCAAAATACGAAGCACGACTAAGAGCAAAACTAGAAGCAAAAATGGGAGCAGACATGGAAGCAAAATTGCAAGCTAAATTGGGTGCCAAATCCAATGCTAAATTGGAAGCAAACTTGGAATCAAAAATGGAAGCAAATCTAGAAGCAAAACCTGAAGCAAACTTGGAAACAAAATCGGAAGCAAAATTGGAAGAAAACTTGGAAGCCAAACCAGAAGCAAAACTGGAAGCAAAATTGGAAGCAATACAAGAAGCCAACTAGAAGCAAAATCAGAAGCCAAATCTAACGCTAAATTGGAAGCAAGTCTGGAAGGAAAATGGGAAGCAAAACTGGAAGCAAAAATTGAAGCAAAACTAGAAGCAAACTTGGAAGCAACACAAGAAGAAAAATTGGAAGCCAAACCGAAAACAAAATTGGGTGCCAAATCTGGGCGCTAAATTGGAAGCAAATCTGGAAGCAAAATGGGAAGTGAAATTGGAAGCAAAACTAGAAACAAACCTGGAAGCAAAACCCAAAGTAAAACTGGAAGCAAATTTGGAAGCAACACAAGAAGAAAGACCAGAAGCAAAATTGGAAGCCAAATTGGGTGCCAAATCTGGTGCTAAATTGGAAGCAGATCTAGAAGCAACATTGGAAGCAAAACAAGAAGCAAACTTGGAAGCCAAACCAGAAGCAAAATTAGAAGCCAAATTGGGTGTCAAATTTGGTGCTAAATCCAATGGCAAATCTAGTTATTGCTTTCTAGTGCTAAAGGCAACTCTAAATATGATGCTAAATCCGGCACAAAAGTTGGCGCTAAATTTGGCGCTGAAGTAAGAATGCAAAGTTGCACCAAGTTTTACGTCAGTAAAAGTGTCCAATTTCTAAGCTCAATTACACTAAAATCTGGAGCTATTTTAGGTGCTAATGGCCTATTCTGTTGTAGTGGGGTGGCGATTTTTGCTGCCCCTACATATTGAACAAACAATACAAACCAATGCACAAGTCAAATGCACAAGTGGCAAAAATAACCGTCAATGCATATGCAATTTTTGTTGCCCCTACTTATTGAACAAACAATACAAACCTATGCACAAGTCAAATGCACAAGTGGTGAAAATAACTGTTGGTGCATATTCACAGAAAGCTAGACATATGCACAAGTGGTGAAAATGATTGCCGGTACATATTCACTCTGAAAAATGACTAACACCTCAAACAAGCCAGAATTGATATTCTAATAAGCTTACGACTTGGTCAATTTCACGAGTCTTGAAAAATTAACCAAGGGGAATGTCATAAGGTGTTCCAAGGTGTTAGATGACTTCACATGAGGCCAAGAAAACTTGCCTTGATTTGCAAACATAGAGTGTAGGTTACAAAATGGACAAGTTTCGTAGGGGTCATCCTACAAAATGAGCACAGCTAATTTTGAGGACAATAGCTAGCTCTAACTGGGGAACTTCCTTCGCTCATTCTTTGAAATGACCAAAGGGAGAAGAATCCAGTCTCTAAGTGCCTTCATCCATGCCATTGGGCCATAGAGTCAAGCTACCAAAAGAAAAAGACACAAAAAGACTAAACAAAAAATGAAAAAGAAAAACACAAAAATATACAAATATACAAATGAACTTATCTGATACTTTAGGGATTCAAATGCTTCAGATCTTGTCCACTATGGGGTAGCAAGAATGGTGTCCCATCTTGATACTCCAGTAAGAAATTATTCTCACCACAAAGTTGGTGAATGACGAACGGGCCTCTCCATAGGGAATCAAACTTCCCATGCATTCCTTTTGGCTCTCTCCTCTTGTCCCATAACAAGACTTGATCCCCAACTTGAAATTATCTGGCCTTTGCCTTCTTGTCAAAAAGTTTCTCAACATGACTTTGATGCTCAGCAATACAGTCTACTATCATAATCCATTGGTCCTCAAGTTCAGAAAGGTACATTATTCTTTTGTCAATAGAACTTTCAAAAGTTCTATCTTCCACTGCTTTTCCCAACTTCAAAGCTAGAAATTCCAAGGTGATTGGGATCTCTACATTCAAACCATATAGAAGCTGGAATGGAGACATACCAATTGCCCTTTGAGGGGTAATTTTTTCAGCCCATAAAGCATCAAACAAAGCTTTATGCCACGTTCTCTAATTGTCTTCTACCAACTTCCTGGTAATTCTAACTAGATTCTTGTTACTAGATTCTACTTGACAATTCCCTTGTGGATAATAGTCTAATGAATGTGAAAGGATGATCCCATATTCAAAGAAAAAACTAGTGATTTCATTTGAAGAAAAACACATAGCATTATTTGCTACAATTTTGTTTGGAACTCCAAACCAGGAAATGATATTTTCCTTGAGAAAATTACACACTACCTCAGAAGTAGCATGCTTAATTGGAATAGCCTCCACCCACTTGGTGAAGTAATCTATTGCAGTGAGAACAAAACTATGTCCAACACTCGATGGTGGATTCACAACACCAATGAAGTCAATGCCCCATTGTTGAAAAGGTTCTTCAATCAAAACTAGTTTTAATGGTAATGCAGCTAACTTAGGCTTACCGACAAACTGCTGGCAGAGTTCACATCTACATACCTAGTTGTATGCATCTTGTAACAATGTAGGCCAATAGTACCTAGCCCACAAAATTTTATGAGCTATTACAGGTGCAAAAAAATTTCCTCCACAAGCCAAATTGTGAAAAGACTCTAAAAGTTTGCTTTGTTGTGCTTTATCCACACAATGGAGAAAAACTCCATCAAGGCTTCTTTTATACAAACCCTTATCCCACAAAACATATTTTGCAGCCTTTAGCTTGATAGTTTTCTTCTCTTTATAAGATAAATGAGAAGGGCACTCACCATACATGTAAAAATAAGTGATGTTGGAATACCACTCATCTGTTGTAGTAACAAAGAGAATAGTTGGAACCTCTTCAACCTCTTCCTCTTCATCACCTGTTTCTTTTGGGACATTATTAGCAATCAGTTGACATAAACCTCTACCATGCACAAGCATGGTGGGTTTGATATCAAGATCAAATTCTTGAATTTTGGCAATCCAATTGCCCCTTTTAATTCCAAATTCTTGTTGTGTCAAGATAGATTTCACTATTGTATCTCACACCAAAACAACAGTATGTGAATTCAGAATGTAAAACCTAAAATCCTTCACTGCTTTGACTATAGAGTAAGCATTTTTCTACATATTTGAGTGCTTAAGTTCATAAGCCTTTAGTGGGAAACTCATAAACAAAATCAGAGATTCCACACCCTCCTCATTTTGTTGAACTAGAATTGCTAAAAGTGTATGCTCTGAAGCATAACTATACATTATGAAATCTTTAGTGTAGTCAGGACAAACCAAAACTGGAGCATGTGCTATGGCTCTCTTAATATCCTCAAAAACTTCTTTACCTTCTATGCTCCAACAGAAAGTGGTCTTACCTTTCATCATATTGACAATATGACAAGTTTTCTCTACAAACTCTAGAATGAACCTTCGCAGAAAATTCACCTTCCTAAAGAAAGAATGAACAACTATCTTACTAGCAGGCAAAGTAAGACTTTGGATAGATTTAACTCTCTTAGAGTCAATTTTAGTACCTTCTTTGGACACAATGTGACCATGAAGCTTACCCTCTGTAACCCTAAAACTAACTTCTTAGGATTAAGAGAAATACCATTTTGATGACATTGTTCTACAACTTGTCACAAATGATAGGCATGATCTTGATGTTTCTTAGAGAAAATGGTCAAATCATCAAGGTACACCACAATGAACTTCCCCATTTCATCTCTAAAAGTGAGGTCCATTGCTCTTTGGAAAATAGTGCCATCATTGATTAAACCAAACGGCATCGTGCGGTATGCAAATGTGCCCCATGGTGTTATGAAAGCAATCTTGTATTGATCCACTTCACTGACTTCTACTTGACTATAGCCTGAAAAACTATCTAACATAGATAGCATCTCTGAACCAATTACAGTTTGTAACACTTGATCCATAATAAGCAGAGGGTAGTTATCTTTTAAAGAAGATTGATTCAAATTTCTAAAATCAACATAAATACAGATTTCTCCATTCTTCTTTCTTATAGGAACAATATTCACAATCCAAGTGGAATTATGGATTGGAAAGATTATCCTGACATTCAACATTTTTTGGATTTAAGAAAGAATAGTACGTGATATCTTGGGATTATACTACCTCTGCTTTTTCTTGTGAGGCAACGATCCTACCTTGAGAGGAATCTCGTGTTGGATCTCCTTGGGTCTGAAAGACTTCAGATCATCATATGAATACGCTAACACATCAATGTAGTGGCGAAGAAGTGTAATGAACTTGAATTTCCCATCAGCAATACAATATTTCTTGATGTTAACCATCTTGGGATCTGCTTCAAAACTCAAGTTTAATTGTTCAAATTCCATTGATGAATTTGAATCAAGTTGTTACCGCTGTTTGATATATCTATCATGCTTGTCAAATAACTTTTCTAGAGAAACCAAACCTTTCAAAATTTTATTTCCTTTTAATTAGAGAATCTCCTCACCAGTCTGTGAATCTACTTTGGAAACATATTCTTGAGGTGGAGAATCACTGCATTCAAAGTAGAGTTCATCAAAGCTATCAGTCTTCTCTAAGAAATCTATGATCCGATTATCACCATTGAAGACTTGCCAATGGTTGGTATTATCTGGTACACTTGGTCAGAAAACCAACTCAATTGTGTACTTATCACCTTTAAAATCCTTGTGAGGGACCATAAGGGTGGCAGAGACAACTAATGAATTAGCACAATCATTAAACTCCCTTGGTACTGTGGAGATATCAAAAGCATCAAAACCTTCAATGCAATCCCAGACACGATTGCAGTAATGTCTTAGCCCTTCATTCTTGGTTTGGTAAAGATTTCTCACCTGACAAACAACAAGCTTTGCATCACCTTGTGCATGAAGATTTTTAATACCTTTAACACGAGCAGCCTTCATTCCGAGTAACAATGACTTGTACTCAGTAGTGTTATTAGTATTGTCAAACTACAGCTTATAGGAGAAGGGAAAAATATCACCTTGAGGAGATATTAGAACTATTCCAGCCCCAGATCTAGTGGAAGAACAGCTACCATCAAATTCTAAAATCCAAATATCATTTGAATTTCCCACTTTAATATTTCTATGACCAGTAGACTCCTCATTGGAAAAGGACAAATCTGGTATCACTATGCTCTCGTCTGAACTTTCATCTAAATTTTATTCTGAGTTTTCATATGAATTATTTGAATTTTCATCTAACAAACTAGAAGTGTTTTCAGCGGTCAACAAATAGTTACCCATCCCTGAAGACTCAAATAAAATTTGAGCTTTAGGATCTTCAGTTTGAGTAACAATATATTTTTCTTCCCTTTCAGGAAGCAATTTCTACATGACACCTTTAACAAGTATCCTTGCCTTAGATAAATCCATATTTAGTTCTCCTCCCACATCTTTACAAAAATTGTGTCCAAGCAAAATGCCATAAGAGGCTGGAATATCGGCAACTAGGACAGTCATCTTTATTCTCTTCTTTGGAAAAGCTGCAAATGCAAATTATGCATCTTTTATTTGACCTAACAAAGGCACTTGCTTATTTTCCATTAAAAAATGAAAGGAAGCTAGGTGTGCAGAAATCACTTCCTACACTAATCTAATGATGGGAGGAGAGTTCCAATTCAATTTAATCCTTACAATTACAGAATGTTAACAACAATGGAGATATTGCAGCAATACACATACACAGAGAAAGTGAGACAGAATAGAGAGACATAAGATATACGTGGGGAAAACCCTTATCAGGTGAAAAACCCCACTCCAAAACCTGCACAATGTATTATCAAAACTAAAATGGTTTACAATACACTTGCAATGCAATCTCTTAGGAGTCTTCAACACTCGTATCTGGGGACAAACTGGTAGCATAACAGTACCTGTCAAACCTGTAGTACATCTCCTCTCCAAAGCACCTATTTATATAACAAATACAAGGCAAATATGGGTCCACATTGGGATGGGCATCCAAAATGGCCTCATGGCCCAAAACTCACACCTATGGACACTTGTCCAACTTGGTAGGATGTTCTTGACACTTGTCAAGTCACCCCATCCCAAGGAGTTTGCCTATTTCTAAAATGGGCTATGACAGATGCTCTTACGACTCTTACAACCATCATAAAATCTGTCATAGCTGTCATAACTTACAGTTGTAAGAGAATCTATCATACACAGGCTATAATTAGCATATTCTCTTACAACATGTTATAGTCCACCTTGGGGTGCCCAAAGATGCCTTTTTCAAAGATGCTCTTCGACACATGTCTTCCCCTGTCATAGAATCTCTTATTTCTGACTCTTACATGTCATAACTTCATCATAGGAATCTATCATGACCGTTACGGTCAATATTCCCTTACACAACATCTAAGATGCCAACACATGGCAAAATATTTCTACCACTAAGTGGGATGCCTATCTCCTCATGTGAGGACAAAAATACATGTGGTCATATGCCATGTAGGATGACACATCACCGTGCCAACTCCCACAATATGACAACATAGGATTTGTATCCAATTAATACAATAGGCAATAAATAAATAAATACAATGTAAAAATACAAGGAATTACCAAGGTTGAGACACCTTAATTCCCAACATTCTCCCACTTGTTGAACACCTTGTAAGAGCCAATAGAATTAACAAGATTTAACTTCTATAGGCCGAGAGGCCCATAGACTTTGAACACCATTTGAACTTCTCTGTGCCCACTGGTTTTGTCAATGAATCTATAACATTCTTCAAAGAATCTACCTTCTCCAAATTTACTTTCCCATCCTCTACCATGTTTTGCATGAAGAGAAATTGTACATCAATATGCTTTGTTCTGGCATGGAAAGTTGGATTCTTTGCAAGGTAAATTGCACTCTGGCTGTTACAACTGATCATAATCTAACCTACATCAACACCAATATCTGAACATAATCTTTTAAGCCAAATGGCTTCTTTACAAGCATGAGTTGCAGCCATGTACTTAGCTTTTGTACTAGACAAAGTAACCATACGTTGTCACTTACTCATCCAACTAATTGCACCACGAAACATAGTGAACACATAGGCACTGGTGGATCTCCTACTATTAATATCACCTGCCCAATCAGAATCCACAAATCCATGAATACAAACTAAATGCAGAGGTCTTGTAGCATTGCCATGATATAAAATGGAATACTCAAAAGTACCCCTCAAATATCTGAACACTCGCTTAACCCCATAAATCGACTAAGGACTCCCATTTCTTGGGCAATGTCTGGTCTTGTGCAAACCATAGCATACATCAAACTGCCAACAACACTAGCATAAGGTACTCTTCTCATGTCCTCCACCTCACTAGGAGATTTTGGACAATCATTAACAGACAACTTTGTCCCCATTGAAACAAGAACACACAATGGTCTATAATCTGCCATGTTAAACCTGTCCAACACGATCTTCGCATACTTACTCTGGCTTAACCAAAGTTTTTTGTTAGCTCCATCTCTTATGATTTCCATTCCCAAAATATACCTGGCAGCCTCAAGATTTTTCATCTCAAACTATGTTGACAACTGAGACTTCAAATCAGAAAACATTTTCTTACAATTCCCAATCAATAGCATATCATCAACATACAATGCAATAATAAGAATGCGATCATTGTCAAACTTGTAATACACACAATAATTTGATTTTGATCTCAGCTATCTAATCGACAACACAAAGGCATCAAAATTCAAGTTCCACATCCTAGGAGATTGCTTCAGACCATACAAAGACTTCTTTAACTTGCAAACAAAAAATTCTTTACCTTTCTCTATGTAATGCTCTGGCTATGACATGTAGCTTTCTTCCTCCAAATCACCATGAAGGAAAGTTGTCTTCACATCCATTTGTTCTACCTCTAAGTTATAAGTAGCTGCAAGATATAACAAAAATTGAATGGATGTCAGCTTTGCAATGGGAGAGAAAATTTCACCATAATCAATTCCCTCCACTTGTGAATACCCCTTCGCAACCAATCTAGCCTTGTACTTTTCAACATTGCCATCTGCACCAAATTTCTTCTTGAACACCCATTTGCATTCAACAAGTTTCCATCCATCAAGCAAAGGCACCAAGTCCCATGTTTTTTTCCTCTCTAAATAATCCATCTCATCCTCCATGGCCTCCTTCCAGGAACCTACATCTTTCATGCCCATAGTCTCTTTCATAGTTCTAGGCTCATCATTGTTAGTAAGTAAAGCAAAAGCACAACTAGAATCAAGTAATGAATAACCAAACCTATCAGGTTTCTTTCTCTTTCGTGTAGACCTCCTCAATGGCTAAGGTTAAGGTTCTACTTCTTCTGAGCTTTTAGAGTTGCTAGACCTCTCCTCATCATCAAGTCTCATAGGGTCTGTTAGTTCAATCTTCTTAGGGGTAGAAGAAGACTGAACCACATCTTCTTTCTTTTCTATCTGTTCTAGCTGTAGAGCTATGGAAGAAGGTGTTAACTCTCTGAAGATAACACTTCTGCTATACAACACTTTTTCAGCCACAGGATTCCAAAGCTTGTATCCTTTCACATCGACACCATAGAGAATGAAAATACATTTAACAGCCTTGTTCTCCAATTTAGACCTTTTCTCCCTAGGCACATGTACATATGCCTCACAACCAAAAACACAAAGATGTCTAACTAAAGGCTTCTTACCATACCACACCTCCATAGGTGTCTTACCAACAAGAGCTGATGTAGGAGATTTGTTTACCAGATAGCAAGCAGTGGCTATAGCTTCAGCCCAAAACTTTTGTTCGAGGCTTGCTCCACTAAGCATACTCCTAGCCTTCTCCATTAGTGTCATGTTCATCCTCTCTACAACTCCATTTTGTTGCGGAGTGTATGGAGTTGTCTTATGTCTTTCAATCCCTTGCTCCTTACAAAACTTATCAAACTCTACCAAACAAAACTCACCATCGTTATCAGTTCTCAAACACTTAATCTTTTTACTAGTCTAATTTTTAGCAAAGGCTTTAAACTCCTTAAGCTGACTAAAGACTTCAATCTTACTTTTGATAAAATAAACCCATGTCCTTCTACTGTAATCATCTATGAAAGATACAAAATATATAGATTTTGAAATTGAAGGAACATTAACAGGACCAAACACATCAGAATGAATAAGATCCAATACACTAGAAGACTTGTGAGAACTAGAGTAAAACTAAACATGGTTTTGCTTTCCATAAATGCAATGTTCGCAAAAGTCAAACTTGAGATTATAATCATTTAACCCCTCAACAAGGTTTTTATTTTTTAGGGTATGCAGATCCTTCTCACCAATGTGGCCATATCTCAAATGCCATAACATAGTCTTTTTAGTAGGAAGTTTAACTTCCAAAGCATGTGCACTACCATAAGAACTAGGTACAACAGATTTCTTTGTTGTTCATTTAGATGGTGAGGATGAAGTGATTGCAACTCTTTTCCTCAAGTTAGAAGAACTATTGCACTGTGAATTGCATGCCTCTAGCTAAAACAAAGTACCTCTCTGAGTACCCTTTGCAAGCACCATAGATCCTCTAGTCATCTTGCATCCATCCTTTGAAAAGACAACCTGCACACCTACATCATTCAACATACTTACAGAAAGTAGGTTCCGTGCAAGGCCTGGAATGTGCATAAATCTAATGATCCCCTTCACTCATCCATCAGGGAATCAGATTGAGACTCTTCCATGACCAACAATCTTTAGATGAGAATCATCACCCAGGTACACTCTTCCACCATCTAACTCTTCATACTTCATGAACTAGTCTTGATGTGAGGTCATGCAGAATGATGCACCAAAATCAATCAACCACACATCATTAGATGTATGGGTGGCCAGGGCTGTGATGAAGGCATCACCATCATCTTGTGACTTGTCAGAATCTGAATCAGGAGCATTCTTTTTCTTCTCCTCTTTTCATTCCTTTCAAAAATGCCCGATTTTCCCATAGTTCCAACAAAGAACCTTGTACTTTCTAGGAGATTTGGATCTCCCATGGGATTTGGATCTGTCCTTTTCACCTTTCTTGTCCTTCTTCTTCCCTTTCCCTTTGGGTCTTCCATGAACTACAAGAGCTTCTTTAGCTGATTCAGATGTCTTTCTCTGCATTTCTTCAAATAACAATGAAGATACCACTTCATCCATCGTGAAGGTGGTGGTAGTGCTTTCGATAGCCATGACAAGATGATCCCATGAATCTGGCAAAGAATAAAGTAGGGTCATACATCGATCCTCCTCCATTTTTACACCCACAGATGTCAACTGTGCAACAATCATGTTACAAGTATTTAAATGGTCTGCAACAGATCCTCCGTCTTCCATCTTTAGAGCAAACTTCTTTTTCAGAAAGAGCTTGCTCACCAGAGACTTAGCCTGATAAATAGATCCCAGCTTCTTCTAAAGTTCTTTAGTAGTCTTCTCCTCATGGACATTCAACAGGATAGAGTCATCTAGACAAAGTCTTGTGAGACCCTTAGCCTTCTGATCTTTGAGGTCCCAATCAGCTTGTGACATTGTCATAGATTTTGTTCCATGAATGGTTTCCCATAGATCACAATCAACAAGTAGGTCCTCGATCTTGAGTTTCCACAACTTGAAATTTGTGACATGGAACTTCTCCACCTCTACCCTTCCAGATGTGGTTGCCATCTCCTTCTTGTAACAAGATACAAAATACTCTACACAGACTCCCACTCAACTTATGATCGGCTCAAAAATCCTACCCAACAGCTAAGACCAAAACTAGCCAGGCTTTGATACCAACTAAAAGGAAGCTAGGTGTACAGAAATCACTTCCTACACTAACCTAATGAGGGGAGGAGAGTGCAAGTTCAATTTAATCCTTACAATTACAAAATGTTAACAACAACAATGGAGATATTGCAGCAATACACATACACACAAAAAGTGAGACAGAAGAGAGACACACAAGATATACGTGGGGAATACCCTTATCGGGTGAAAAACCCCACACTCCAAAACTTGCACAATGTATTATCAAAACTGAAATGGTTTACAATACACTTGCAATGAAAACTCTCAGGAGTCTTCAACACTCATATCTAGAGACAAACCAATAGCATAATAGTACCTATCAAACCTGTAGTACATCTCCTCTCCAAAGCACCTGTTTATATAAAAAATACAAGACAAATATGGCTCCACATTGGGATGGGCATCCAACATGGCCTCATGGCCCAAAACCCACGCCTATGGAAACTTGTCCAACTCTGTAGGATGTTCCTGACACTTTTCAATTCACCCCATCCCAAGGAGGTCACCTATTTACAAAATGGGCTATGACAGATGCTCTTACAACTCTTACAACCGTCATAGAATCTGTCATAGCTGTCATAACTTACAGTTGTAAGAGAATCTATCATACACAGGCTATAATTAGCATATTCTCTTATAACATGTCATAGTCCACCTTGGGGTGCCCAAAGATACCTTTTTCAAAGATGCTCTTTGACACATCTCTTCACCTGTCATAGAATCTCCTATTTCTGACTCTTACATGTCATAACTTCGTCAGAGGAATCTGTCATGACTGTTACAGTCATTATTCCCTTACACAACATCCAAGATGCCGACACATGGAAAAATATTCCTACCACTAAGTGGGATGCCTATCTCCTCATGTGAGGACAAAAATACATGTGGTCATATGCCATGTAGGATGACACATCACCGTGCCAACTCCCACAATATGACAACATAGGATTTGCATCCAATTAATACAATAGGCAATAAATAAATAAATACAATGTAAAAATACAAGGAATTACCAAGGTTGAGACACCTTAATTCCCAACAAAAAATCTCTTGAAGGTCTTGGTCAAAGTGAGACCGAGAGCATCTGCCACCTTGGCAGGCATGACATTGTCAGAAACTCCCGAGTCTATGATACAATTGCTTAGCTTGTGGCCACTAACTAACAGAGAAACATAGAAGGGTTCTATTTTCCTTGGAGCAACAAGGGGAGTAGTAACTAGGTTATTTTGGGTGGACCTATTCTTTGAAGAGTCATGAATAGTCTTAGGAGAATGTTTCCCTATAGGGGCAGCCTTATTTTTAACATATTTAGATAACCTCTCAAATTGATCAGGGTTAGCTTGTAAATATTCTACCTTAGACATCTAGATTTTGGTTTTCCTAGCATGATCAATTATGTCAAAGAGCTGAAATGAATTAGACACAGAGGCAGGAAATCCTTCATTTTGGGGTTTGATTGGGGTAGTACTGGTCTGAGGAATAGAAGTAGAGGAAGTTGGATTGTTAGAAGAACTTACTTGTTCATTGACAGTCGTGTCCTTTGATTGAAAAGGCAATGGAGTTCCTCATTTGGAAATTAAAATCATAGGTTGAGGATCTTCTCTTGACTTTCCTTTATCAACCACTTGCTGATTTAATTGATTTTGGGACCTGGTGAAAACAACATATGCTCCACCATATACATCTTCTTCTCTTTCTGCTTCATCTTGATAGTTTAGGAAACCAATAGTAGAGTCACCAGTTAATTCTTCATCTCCTTCTATAAAAAGATTAACATTATTTTCCTAATCCAAATCAGGTTGGAAAGAATTATCCTGTTCCACTTCATAGTAGCCAACTGCTGAGTTGACCGATGGTGCTTCAATGGCAAGATTGCCCTATGTTGGTGGAAGCCTATTCTACCCTTGGTTTCTCATAGCATTGCCTTGATATGAATTGTTAGGGAATGTCCTTCTTGGTATGTCCCTATAAGAAGGAGTGGACATACCCTAGGACATTTTCTTTTTCAAAGCTAGCAAATCATTTGCTAGCTTCTATACCATAGGATCTATGGTGCTTGTGGAAGGATTATCAGTAGAGGACTGACCTTTATTTCTATTTGAATCCCTTCTTATTTTACCTACAAGGATAAGATCGTCTTCAACCTCCATAGCCAATCTTTGAGCTAAAGGAAGATCAACAAGATTAGCCTATCTTAATAGAAAACTTACCTTAGGAAGCTGAGTGTTGATGAATAAACCTTTCAGATTCTCTACCATTGGTTGAGCGGTTGGTGGAATCCTATTTGTCAATTTATTGAACTTGGTGATGAAATCTCGCTTGGGCTTATGTGGTTCTTTCTTCATCTGTGTTAGCTGGGCTAACAAAGCATGTGCATATTTCATAGGCTTAAACCTAGCTTCAAACTTGGTTTTAAGAGTATTCCAATTGGTTATGGTTTTAGCTTGAAGATGATAAAACCAGTCTGCAACAACACCTTGAAGTGTTTCTATAAAAATTCTCATAGCTACATCTTCGTGTTCCACCCCTAGTACACCACAAGCTATACAAAAAGCTGCAATGTGTTCATCAAGATGGACTTTCCCATCACCATAGAATTTTGGGAAATTATTTATTGAACTACAGGGTAGTTCATGCAGTGGTGGTGTCAAATTTAGAGGTCCAAAATTATTACCCCATTAGCGTTGAGCTACCATTATGCGCTAATTGAAAGGTGGGATGACAAACCTTTGTTGAACTTGAAGGGATAAAACTTTGTTAGTATTTGGGTTAGAAGCTTCACCTGGTATAGGACACCTGGTGTTGGTAGGAGGAAAACTCCTTGTTCGCTGAAGCTGAGGTTTTGGAGGCAAAAGACCAAAATTATTTTGTTGCATTAACTCAAACCCAGGATCAATAATTCCTTCAGCACTCTTACTTCTTATATACCTTGAGTCTGCCAGAATGCAATGTACTTAACAACAACTTAAAACAATGGATGAGGATAAAATTCTTTAGCTCAAAGCGTGAGGCTCCAAGTTATGCATTCTTCCCCAGTAGAGTCGCCAAAAAACTGTTAGGTGAATATTTTGTCGTTAACTAACTAACAGCAAAATGGTTATATCACCATAGCTATGATGAGAAATTTCTCTCCTCTCAGCAAGGGGAGGTTCTCTTTTCTAACTATTTCAAATTTATTCACACTAAAACTAATTTCAGGGTGATTTCATATCATCCATTTCTCTTTTTTCAGAAATGATGTTTATACTTCACTATGATGATTTCAATAAAACT
Organism: Cunninghamia lanceolata; assembly: GCA_027924645.1. NCBI lineage: Eukaryota > Viridiplantae > Streptophyta > Pinopsida > Cupressales > Cupressaceae > Cunninghamia > Cunninghamia lanceolata. The sequence continues at coordinate 2,851,808 of BSBN01000959.1, forward strand.
AATATTAAAGAGCTTATAAACTATCACAAAACCATAGAAACACAAAGTCTTTTGTTACTGAATGCAAATAGAACTATTTGAATTTAAATGCAGCCCAAAGTCTCCACTCTTCTCCAAGATGGTATAAGTAAATTGAATATAACAACTTGTAGCACAAAGTCTTCAAGCTATTTTACTCTCCCAAACATTAACACAATCCTCACAAATGATTTGATAACACAAAGTCTATAACAATCAAATTAAGAATGCTCTTCAATCACTTGAAATAATCCCCACACCTCAATTATTATCAAAGAAGCTTATGATAGAAAGACGTAAGAACAATGCTATCACAACACAAATAATCCCAAGACAAAGATTGGAATTGAACTTGCTTTCTTGTATTGATAAATATTTAATAATTAATTTTTTTTAAAAAGCACAAAGTCTTGATTTGCTTCTTAATTCGCTAGAGTTTTCTTGCAATAGATAAAAGATGAATATTACAAAAGAGACCCTCTTTATTTATAGGGAGGAGCCTAGAGCAAAAATAAGAAATCTATAACTAATTTGACTTATTCAACAAAAGAGTCCTATTTGACTTGTGACTTCTTTTGTCTCACATGTAATTACATTTTAGGAAAATACATGTGAATATGTCTAAAACAAAATACAAATTGCATATAAAAAAATGAAAATCAACTAAGGCATGAAAAAGAATTTCAACTGCCACCATCATTCTTTTTCAAAAAACTTTGGTACATAGTCTGCACCGCTGCCATCTCATATACATCAGGCCCAGTTGTATTGTCTGAAATGGTTCAAGCCCTAAGAATTGCATCCTTGACCACCTTTATCACCTTCTCATGCTTTTCAAGATTATCCTTAAGATTTTCAAAGGTTGAATGATGATCATAAAGGCTATCCATTGAAACCATTGTAAGCACTTCATCTTCAAACTTTTGCTGAACCATTTTCTCAAAAGCATCAATCATCTCCTTTACTAAGAGAAACTTATGATCTTCACTTGTTAGAGTGCATGGTAGTCCCTCTAACCTGTGTAAAAGTGAGATATCACTATCTTCACTGTTTTCTCATACTTGGCACAAATCATCAAGTAAACCTCTTATCACATTGATGCGACGAGTCAGAGATTCTTTGGTCTTGAGATAAGACTCTTAGTTTGAAATGACACCAATAGCAATCAAATTCTTTATCTTGATTTTCTTCATCTCAATCCATTCTTCTAAATTATCTTCTTGATCTTGAAGTTCTTGAGATAATGAATCAAAAATATTATCTAACTTAGCTTTTGCCTTTGCCATTTTTTCTTTTCTTTCCACTATAGTCTTCAAGAGAACTTTGCCTTGTGCCAACACTCATTCCACAATATCACCAACCACTCTCCCTCTGGCTTGAAATTTCTCAACCTTTTGAATCAAAGGGTCTTCTACAATAACTGCCATTGGTTCCATGATCTCTAATGATTTCTCTATTTTCTGAAGGATAGCAGCAAGTTGCTTAGCCTTTGCTTTGTATTGTTCTTTTTCCTTCTTTACCTCATCAAAATTTACAAGCAATGAGCTTGTTGTAGCTTGAAAATCTGACTTGATACCTTCATGAGTTAGCTCACCTAACTCAACTCTGGAAACAATATAATCATTCACATCAAAAGTATCTGTAGTAGCATCATCCAGTAGCTTAGCAATTTCTACATACATGACTCTTTTTTCATCAATTAGCCTAGAAATAGTTTTAGGCTTCTTCTTCTGAGTTTTTGGCTTAACAGGTAGCAATTTTACAATGTCAATATCATCTAGTGAGATAGCCAGCTTTTTCCTTTTGGTAGTATAAGTAGACAACCATGGAGGTAGTGTTGGAGTACTAACATTTGGAGAAGGATCAATTACCTGCTTAGCGGTATCCATACTAACACCTGTTATAGTGACAATAGGAGAGGTGTTGGTGAAAACTATACATGTATCAACATTTTTCTCTAAACCATCAAGTAAATGATCTAGAATAGTTTGTTCTCCAATATCAAAAGAAGGAGAAGATAGACTAGGGATAGAACCAGAAGAATCAAAAATAGTTCCAAAACTTGTTCTCACATAAGGAGGAGTATTATTAGAAGATACAATGACAATGGGAACATTAGAAACTATTGGAGGATTATCAAAAATAGAAACATGAGGTAAGGCTGTAGAAACTTCTGGCTCTTGTGAAAGATCTTTCTGAGGAGATTTTAATGAGCCACCAAGTTGTTCTCGTTCCACATCTTTCTCTTTTTCTTGTTCTTTATTACCTTCCTCATTAGGTTTCTCACCCATTTCCACGTGCTCAATATTAAGTTCCTCAACATTTTATTGTTCTATCTCAATATCTTCAATGTCCATTTTATCAACATTTGTTTCTTCGGCACCTAAATCTGTAACAGTAGAAGTTCCTACAATATCTTTTGTCTTCCCTCCTTTAGAGACAAACTTGATCTTTGGTTTGGACCCCTTGGAAGAAGACAGAACATCACTTTTATTTTTAGTTTTATTTTCTACCTTCTTTCTGATCTACTCCTAAACCTCTGTCTTTGATCTAGTGAGGAACTCTTTCAAACTGAGACCTTTGCTTTGCAACCATATATTGGTGTTAGCTAGTATAGGTTGAAATCTCTTCCTGATAGAAGTTTCTTCTTTCACCGACCATTTGATTTCTGGCAAAGCTGAAGCTTCAATATTGTTGATGTCATACTGGGGGTCTAGAACATCATCTTCATCTTCCATACCTTCTAGAACATCAGCTAATTCTAGTTGCTCTATCTGACTTAGGTGTAACCTGTAGTAATCTAGCTTTCTTATCTCATTCTTGTTTCTCAGATCAGCCCAAATATCCTCAACCATAGGAACATGAAACACTGCCTTTCTTTTGATCTTGTCTTGTACCCTTTGGAAATCAAAGTGATCTCTTTTATTGAACTATTTCATCATCACTAGCTGCATTTCTGATTCAACAGCCTTAGCCTTTGTAGCTGATTACACTAAGTACCTGCCAATTTCCACTGGAAACTTAATTCCTAACTTCTTCAATTCCATCTTTTTATTATGCACAAAATTCAATTGTCTACATAACTCATTAGAACAACCTTATCACTGGGATATCATGGAAGCATGTATGGATATCCAGGATAATATCCAACTCTTAAATAAGTGAAAGTTAGAAATTGGAGAAATAAAAAACTAAAAGAATTGACCACTTCCCAAGCCTCATCTGATACTCTCTTCTACTCAAGCTCACTGTCCCATAAGCACATAAACACTAAAAAGAGGGCATCATTCACCCTACGGAAATGATGAATCGACCTTTTGAGAGTAATTTGTGGATAGTATTGAAAAATTGGAACTAACCTCCGATGGCCATTTTGAGTTAGACCTGGAAAACTCCTCATACTTGCAACAACATATACCAGATATGAAGTCATATAAAACTTAAAATTTGTATTGACCTTTATCATTTGATCATGTAGAGCATTGCTAATTTGCTCTCCCCCAAAAAATCTTCTATTGTCCCTTAAGAATCACCCTGATATATGTATACATCCATTCATGAAATCTGGATGAAGAAGGAAGGCCTTTGAATCTACTCAGCAATGTGATCAAATCACTCACCTCTTCTACAAAATCACTTCTTGGGAGCTCCTTAGGCCATCTAGACAAATTAATCCTAGGAGTCTTCAGCCACTTACTATTGATATGTTTCTTTGCAATTTCAACATCAGTCTCAAAATCCTTCTGACCTTTGGCAAAATCAATTTTCCCAACATTTACTATAGGTGGACACATGAAAATCTTGTCAAGAAATTTTGCATCTAATCTAATGATTACATTCCCTTGAGAATCAAACACAGTCCTGGTATCCCTATTGTAGTGGCTTGCCACTTGGAGAACAAATTCTAGGTTATGTGCAGCAATAGGAAAAGATGCTACCAGGTGTATATTGCTCTCAACAATCTTCTGCATGTAGCGAGGAGGATTAGACTGCTTTGTCCTTTCCACAAACTCAGCCATGTCTACATGCCCTATCTTTGTGTCTCTAATCTCATCCATATTGGATTGCAATGAAGTAACAAGGAAAACCCCTTGGTACTTATACTTCATGATCTTGGCTTTTGATGGAGACGACTCTGACATCAACTTTGAGAAGAAAACTGGAAATGGTGTCTATCTCGAATGCTTGGCAAAACTACAAAAGTTCATGATCTCATAGTTAGGGGAAAGATAGGAAAATTAGGGTTATTACAAACTGATGATCATGAACATGGGATCATGCTTGAAAGGGCTAGAAAGCAAGTGGGTCAAAAAATGGAGGAAAGCAGTCTCAAGATAGCAATTCAGAAAATTCTCCAGAGTTAGAAAAATTTAGGAGAGTGAATGCGTGGATGGTAAAATTTGCCGCCCTTGCATTTTAAGGGGAGTTGCAAATGTCAGGGCGACAAAATTGGCCGCTTTTGCATGGAAAGGATAAGAGGTTTTGTAAAGTGTATGAGCAGTGAAATTTACCGCTTTTGCATATGGTAGATAAAGTTCATTAGTTTGCTTTGTGTAAGGGTGTCAAATTTTTCCGCCCATACACCTTGGGATGGAAATTTGGGAATTCATGCACTAACAGTGATTTTTGCCGACATAACACTTGATAAAACCTTGACAAATATCAAGATCACATGTTTGAGTAGTAAACATTGCCGACTCAACATAGATTTGGGAAGTTTGAAGTTTTCATGTTTAAGTGGTAAAATTTACCACTATCGCATATTAGGCAAACATGTTTTGTGTAGGGGTGGCAAATTTCACCGTCCTTACATAAAGGTATGTCTGCTAAGGGTCATATGCATCAGCGATGGAAAAGACCGCTGATACATCAGTTCTAACACGAGAAAAAAACCTATGTTTTCAAAAACCAATCAAAAACCATTCATACACATGAACCTAGGTTTAAAAATTGACGAAAATCACCAATAAAAAAATGATGGTAAACATCCTATATGGAAACTAGGGTTTAGAAACTGTAAACAAGAAATGATTCACATATATATATATATATATGAAAACTTAAACAAAACAATACATTTACAAGAAACACAAACAAACATTTCATTATACACAAAAACCCTAAAAAGAAAACAAAACCAAAAATGAAAAATAAAAGCTTACCTGTAAAAGTAGACTAAAACCCTAGGTGTGACCATGAGGAATAAATCCATTCAATCCATAATTTACGTGATTCAAACGACTTCAAGAAGGGTTTAATAGTTGACCTAGAGAGATTTAAGAATGATAATTAAACAAAAAAATGACTAAAATTCTTTTTTTTTAAGTTTTAAAAGGTCACATTAATCCTGGCCTGAGTACCATTAATGCCACTCTAAGTTCATTTGATACACCAAGATTTGCTCGAACAGTCGATATGACCGACTCTGCATCGAGTGATCAACATGCACGGGCGGTGATTTTCACTGCCCCTACATATTGAACAAACAATACAAACCTATGCACAATTCAAATGCACAAGTGGAAAAAATAACCACCAGTGCATATTCATAGAAAGCAAGACATATGCACAAGTGGCAAAAATGACCGTTGGTGCATATTCACTCTGAAAAGTGACTAACACCTCAAACAAACCAGAATTGATATTCTAACAGGCTTACGACCTGGTCAATTTCATGAGTCTCAAAAAATCAACTGAGGGGAATGTCATAAGGCATTCCAAGGTGTTAGATGACTTCACATGAGGCTAAGAAAACTTGCCTTGATTTGTGAACTTAGAGTTTAGGTTACAAAATGGACAAGTTTCATAAGGGTCATCCTACAAAATGAGCGCAGCTGATTTTGAGGACAACACGCTCTAACAAATGTAAAGGGAAAATTCTAGCCTTATTCCATGGTCTGACATCACAATCATAATTATTTAAAGCTATATTACGTTTATCCACAGGGATAAGCAATTCTTGAATCATTGCCTCCCTATCATCTTCACCAGACTTAGATCATTGAGTAGGTCCATTAAATTCATCAGAAATGCACAGACAATGTCACTAAAAAGATTTTGTTGAGGATATTGTGAAAGAATATCATGGCCAATAATATCCCATACAACATCGTCAACCATGGGGGAGTCAATCAGAAACACCTTTCACAGTTTTTGCTCATCATATCTATGAAAATCCACCATTTCCCACTTACAAGGGAAGAGAGAAACACAACGAGAAATCAAATGACTCATTTTGAATCTCAATGATAGCAATTCGCCACAAAATTGTGAAAATGAAAATAACAAAAAAAAAGGAAGATGCTTAATATACTTATAGAAGAGGTTTACCTAGCTATATTTATTATGTCACGTGTGAAAATGTAGTTGTACAATAACCATGTGACATGCCACATTATTTCCATTTATTTCCATTTACAGTGGGTTAATTGTGATCTCAATTGGGATGGATTCAAATAGTGTTACACAATTGATAGGATGTTGACTGCACTTGTAGTACCTCTATCATTAATTAGAGTCGTACGGTTAATTTGATTGAAAGCACTTAACTAGCTAGATTAGCCAATGCCAATTGAATTTTCAGGGTACAATAGAGTCAATTAAATGGAGTTTGCTTGTTATTTATTACCCATTTGTCACGGCAGTACATGTCATGTATATATGATAGTGTTTATTGTTTCAACCTTATATTGCATTACTAAGTTTCAGATAGTAGAAGAATCAATAAACTATAAAAGTTCAAAGTAATGGCTCTCATTACAGTAGCTATGCAAAGAAAGTAAGTTATCAAGTACTTATTTTGTGTTCATTCATGACTTTGAATTTAACCATGTGATAGAGTTCTTAGTTCACAGATGTAGAATAGTAAAACGTATGATGGAAAATTTTATTTGTGTATGGCTATGCAGGATGTTATTTCTTTGCATTTCTCAGAATGAAGAAATACGAGCATTCTTCAAGTGGAATAAATTGTGTCAAGAATCGACACTTTTAACATTTGCAAATGACACATTCTATTCTGGGTGGTGGGTTCAATCTCCCACACATGCATGCATGTATGAGAAACTAGAAATTCAAATTGATGCATGGAATTGATATTACAACTCAATTGCCAGTGACCTCGAGAAAATTGATTTAATTCTCCTTTACTAGCCTTATTGTTACCCATACCTAGTGGTTTCTTGTATATATAAAGCAAGGTTCCATAGAAAATCATTTACTAACATTGTGAATGAGTACATAATTGAATTTGTAATGGAGACATTACATGTTAATAGGATAATTATGGACTACAGTGAAATATTCATTAAGCATCATCGAAAAGAGGAACCAAAAAGATTTTGGATGACCAAAGCAAGGTTTCAAGGTCGAAGGATAGGAGTTTTGTTTGGAACTTTGAGGTTAGTTAGATGTTCATGTACGATGTAATTCCCCAATCTTTTTGAAGGGTGATGTTAAATTTTAACAAAAAATATAAAAGTAATTACACTTTGAAATTGACATGAGTTCAATGGCAAATTGTAATGTATACAAATGGTTCAAATTTTCAATATTAAATAACATTCATCACATGGAAAAAATATATGAGTTTAATGGCAATGTATAGCGATGTATAAAAAGGGCAGAGATAAATGGATGTGTTATGTCAATTCAAATTTTTATGATTTTTATGTTATCACGATTCACTCTGCAAAATCTCCAAGTAAAAACACTGTGGTTGGTGTTGTCTAAGGCGTTTAGGGTTTATCCTTCTAATTGATCATTGACTTGTGTAGCTAATTTCCCTAGCTTAAGTTGTTCTTTTATCCCCTTGGTGGTCATTGAGTTACTGGCCCCTTTGTTCTAAGTTACCGGTCTCGAGCCCCTTTATTTTATTCTAAGTCTGATTTCATCATGGGCATCATAGCCTCTATTTAAGCCTATATTTCTGAAGTTGCGATAGTGCGCGAAGACACCACGTATTCCATGTGGGTCCTTGTTTTTTATCGCCCCAATCTATTTTAATATTATTTTGATATATTTTTAATATTTATCAAGTGTATCCCCTCCGGTCCTTTGACATGTGGCAGTCTCTATTGTCTTGTCACAAGGATTTACCTCATCGCAGCCTTGCTTTAAGTTGAAAACTTAAAGCTGCGATGGTGCAATAAGGCACCATGTATCCCTTTGGCCATAGTGGGAATTCCATGGTCCCTCTAAAGGTACTTTTCTAAATCCTGGCATGTGCCATTTTATCATTTGCTGTGAATATTCTGATGATGACATGAATGCCAACGGTTGAATAATTATTATATATTATAATATATTATATCAATATGATATAATATATAATAATAATTATTATATTATATGATTATTATCATATATTATATTATTATCATAATAATATAATATATGATAATAATTATATAATAATAATATATAACTATTATTATATATTATAGTATAATAATAATATAATATATAATATCATATATAATATAATATATTATACTATAATATATAATAATAGTTATATATTATTAATAATTATTATCATATATTATATTATTATCAAATAATAATATAATATATGATAATAATTATATAATATATTATAATATAATAAATTATAATTATATTATATTATATATATAAAAATAATTTGCCTCATCACACTTCTTAGCCTTGCTTTAAGCCAGAAACTTAAAGCTGCAATCGTGCGATAAGGTGTCATGTGTCCCTTAAACCTTTGGTTGTAGAATGAATTCCATTGTCCCAACAAAGGTACTTTCCTGACATGTGGCATTTATCATAATTTGGTACATAAATAAAACATTAAATGTAATGCTAACGAGATTTATAAAGTATAAACATAACCATAACCCTGATTAGATTAAAATTTTAAACCTTATTCTAAACCTAATTTAAGTGACTCTAAAAGTTATAAGTTATCAGAAATAATTAAAACTGCTAATAAGATTCATCATGAGAGAAGTAATAATTTATAAATCCTTGATTGTATTAATTCTCAAATTCTCAATTGTCAGTTACAAAAAACACAAATGGAGATAAGATGCATAAACAGTTTGCATTTTTTCATTTAATTCAATTGGGGAGAATACATCATACAAAAGTACTCACACTACACAGACCAAAACCCCCTATAATTTATTCTTCCTAAACATTGACTAGACATAAAATTACATATGGTGATTACATCACATACTTTTGCACCCATACATTATATTCCTCCTTTGCAGGCCAGTTGTACTTCAAAATTTTATCAACTCTTTACATATAAGTTGTGTACCTAGCATCTAATGATATTTTAGTTTCCTTAATAAAACTACTCAAGCGAGATTCTAAATTCAGTAGCCTGTCCATTTGAGCATTACATTGCACATGATCAATCTTGCTCCCAGTGATGATTGATTTGATGGAGACTGGAACTATGCTACCAAATTGTGCTTTCTGATCTGATAGAGACTTTTTAGTGCCATTTTTAGTACAAACTAGTGGCAAGGAATACTTTTCAAGAGACTTAAAGCTATTAAATCTATCCTTCAGCATTATATCAAGTTGGTCATGAAAAGCCGAGACTTCATTCAAAAGGCCTATGACTTCATATGTGTTGATCACTCCATCTGGCACATCAGAACCTATGATGTCACTATTATAAATATGATTCATCACATACACATGAGGAATCCAAGTACCTAGAATACCCCTTAAGGCTGACTCATTCATAGTGTGGGTTTCAATTGCCTTTTTCAAATTACTTAGACAAACCCATGCATCATCTACTTTATTCAACACTTTACTCATCTGATGATCCAAGAAGTTTTTAATTAGAGCTACCTATTCACTTTTGTGCTCTTCTTTGAGTTTGTCAATCAGACTATTGCTCCTCAAATTCTCTTGTAATTTAGTAACAACAATAGAATCTCCTTCATATCCTAATGAACTCTTTGGACTAGACACAGAAGGTGCTACTAAGACTTCAATTCTAGTGGAAGGAACAAGTGATTTGAGCTTGTTGTACTCATGTAATAGCTTCACATAATCCTCCCTCTACTTGTCTAGTTCTTCTTGTAGCTTCTTTATTGCAGCTTCACTGAATTTTGTTGTAGCTACCACCAATGATGCAGCCTGAGGTGCAGTGGTGTTAGTTAATCTTCTCACAATTAACTAGCCTGTGAGCTCATTTATATCCCTTGCTACTTGTGTTTTATTATCACATGGAGCCAGAGCCCAAATTTCCAAAGTCTCATGATTGGCATTAAAACCTGCTCCAAACAATTTTTCTGCTTGCTCATGTGTCAATTCTTCATCATCAAATTCATCTTGCCTTCTAATAGTATCCATAGCAATAGCAGATGATATATCCCATCCTGGCAAGAGAAATAAACCACTTTCCTTTACTAACCTTCTTGCTTCCTTAGGGGTAATGCTACTAACATCCATGTCAACTTCCTTCAAAACCCTCTGAGCAATTGCCACCTTATCCTCATTTTTAGCTTTATCCTGTTCCTCATTCAACTTCTTCAGGTACATCTTAGACTTCCTTTGCATAAGCAAAGCTCTAAATTCCTTTGATTTAATGAATTCATCATCAGATAGAAATTCCTTGCAAGCCAGTGCCCTGACATCTTTTTACAGTTGCACTACTTTCTTGCAGGCTTAATAAAGTTCTTGATGGGGGAGGTATTGACAAAAGTATTTCATTCATAGGAGGTGACCTTAACACCTACTACACCTCATCAAAGTCAATTTGGTTTTCCTCAACCTCTTCTGTCAAGGAGTAATCAACTAAAGGTTGATTTTCAATAGTTGGTTAGGGGGAGGAAGTGAAATCCATGCCTCTCCTACAACCATCTCAACCATAGATTGAGCAAGTTCTTCAATATTTTCCTCAAGAAGATGTTGCTTCTAAGGGGACACTGGCTTCCTTTTAGCTACAAACTTGAGTTCCTTGACATGTTCCAACATCACTTGCATCCTAAGAATAGGATCATCAATTTCACTAAAGGCACCATTATATGCAAGGTTCTTCAACTTCCCCTGCCTTTCTCCAAGGAGAATGAGACCCTAATTTTCTCTTCTCAATTTAATCTCTACCTCTAAAACACAATTTCAAAGCAAATCCTCCTACTCATTGAAACAATGCTAGAACCCTGATCTATGTTTCCCTCTCCTTACACTGTCAATAAATTGCTTAGGGTCATAATTCCTATGGTCTGTTGTGGGTAGTCTGTAGTGTTGCAATTTTTCCAAGCAGGCCTCCAAACCTTCTTTAGCACTGATAAAGAAATTGGGGAAATTGATTGTTGAAGTAAGGAAAGTCACCTTTTTACTATTTCTCAAGTAAAACTTATCAAATTCATTCAGCTGCCACATAATCTCCAAAAAATGCAACCCTATTTGGCACTTTCTTGGGCAATAAGTGGGGTCTGACATTTGCCCCATAAACCCTGATTATGGTTACATTTATGTAAAGGAACCAATCACCCCAATTGTGATCAATCACACCATGTAGTTTTCTCCAAAGGCCTTAGCGAGTCCATTATCTCCTTGGAGAGTCTAGGCCTCTCATGTCCTAATAGTCCCAGCACCCTTTGTGCAAAATGCTCCTCAAACACTAGGTACTTTGCATTACTATGAAACGAGTCCCATAAGTGAACTCTACCCTAAATTGGCATAGGATCTTCATCCTTGGTTTGATGTTGGATTGGCATTTCACTTCCCCAAAATCTTCTCCCACTGTGCAATAAAATATGGCATAACAAGGAATACCTAGAAAAGGTGGGGGCATGATCTCCCCATTTGCATCATACCAATTCATCATGGATATGTTCAACCAGATATGTAGCAAAGTAGTCTTCAAACATGTCAATGCTAAAAGGTTCTATTTCATGGTCAGATATTTTCAAATGCTTGCCCATGCTTCTTGGCTTGTGAAAGGTAACTTGTATGTTCTGTAAGCCTGCCTGTTTCTGTTGTATTCCTTCTTTAGCTCCTAGACAACAATTATTTCATGGGCCAGGGGGTTTAGACCAAAAACTTCAATTATCAATTCTCTATTTAGATGGAAAAGTTGGTACCCTCATAATTTGATAACACCCGAGTGTTTGAATCGTAACTTCAGCTAATTGCTTGAATGATGTCCACATTTACAAATACATTGGGGACAACTAATTTCCCTAAATCCAATTCCCAAATGTGAAATGGGTTTTTCTAGGGCACGATGGTTGTATCCAAACTCAAATAGCTCCCACTCTCCTATTGGTAGGATTGCATCCTTAATGTATTAATGGAAATCATTAAACATGTCTATCAATTCCTCAGTACCTTGGGCATGTTTATATTTTTTAGATCTCGAGAGCTAGTTTTTAAGGTCTTGGGATAAATTCCTCTTTATTTTACCTCCACGGTCTTACCTCTGACTCATGATTACAAGCAAAAGGAGTAGGATAGGCTACAAGGAAAAAAGGGGAGTGAGGGCTTGACAACTCTAACAACTTGGGAGGGGAGTCAATTTGGTTTTCCTCAACATTCAATGCAATTATATAGGTCAAAGATATCCCTATTGATCAAGATTCAACATACCAGTTTATGTAGTCACCCCGCACCTGAAATTTGAAGTCTTAATCACCAGCTACTCAGTAAAAAATTGCTTCAACTCATAGAAGTCTTCAATCTTTAGTATGCTGAGAATTACAATGTGCATAATGGACTTCAAAATGGCAGATGAAATCCATTTATTTCCTATCATCGATTCATTAATTTCTCAATTAAACATAGCATGCCACAAAGTGTAAATGGTCACATCTATTTAATATCAACCGTTTGATCAAGACTAGATCTTGATCTTTTGAATATCGCATGTCAAGGCCATATCACAACCGCAAACAAAGGACAAACACTTTAAAGTAGCGGGGTGCATTGGGTTGTTCTATCTTTATTAGTTGAGCACCTTAAAACACCACCGTCGATATTATATATTATATAATATATCTAATATAATTATATATAATAATATATATAGTTATATAATAATAATATATATAATTATATATCTAATAACTATCCAATATATCATTGGATGACTCTAGTTGAATTCCATAATGAAATATCTGGAGCGCTAGACTTGCAAACTCATACCTCCAGAACCAATCTAGAGCTGTTAGATTTACAAAGATCAATGGATGGATGAATAATTATTATATATAATATAATATTTTATTATATAATATAATATATAATTCTAATTATTATTATAATATATTATAATAATAAATCTAACCTATATTATAATGTTTTATATAATATTAATTATAATCATTATATAATATATCTAACCTATATTATATCATCAAAGTGGGTCTGACTTCATATAAAGGGAGCTTCAAACTTTAGCACCATGTTTCATCATTCAATGAATGTTTCAATGGACAACTGTAGTTGAATTCCAGAATGAAAGTCTAGAGTGAAAGTTCAGAGTGCTAGACTTGTGAACTCAAACCTCCGGAATCAATCAAGAGCCATTAAATTTATAAAGATCAATGGTTGAGATTATACAAATATAGTTTTCAATTCCACTGCTCGTTGTACGTGATGTATTAAATTATTAATTCAGGCTATAGACTTGCAGGCCATCCTTAAATTTTGTTTGAAGTGGGAGTACTTAGTACAACTACAACTACAAACTTGTACTGAAAGTGAAGAATAGAATAGAATAACTTTTAAAAACTTAACTTCCTTGAGAATAAAATAAGATTTATAACTTTAATAAAAGAATGTAACACATTTCACTCGCTTTAATTCACAGTTGGCACTTAGCAATTTTAATTGATACTATTTGGAAGCGAGAGGGTCAAGGACTCAAGGAGATTGTAATGCACCAGAAATTTTAATATAGATTGTGTGATGCCATGGAGTCACTTAGTTACAGTCTTTGTATTCATCTTTTCTAGGTAAGTGAAATACAAAAATACTTTATTTCTATTACTATTGTCCTTGAGACTTCAATTTTTTCAATCTTGGGGTTTAGGGTTGAGTGTTTACAAGCATGTCTACCAGCACTACCACACCAAAAATTGGCAAAAACCAAACAAAGAGATAAAATAGATTACGTCAAGCTAATTAAAACCCCAAGTTTTATAGATGAATACCATGATATTTATGACCCTATAATCTTAGATTTTCATTAGAGAATAAGGTACGTCAAGTGCAACCTGACCCAAAAAAACCAATACCAATTAACGGGTTGACTGCACCATGGGTGGTTGGATTGGGACGCCTGATGTTTCATGAGGTTTTCCCTTGCCCTAAATTTATCATGGTCTATGCCTAGAATTATGATGAAAATAGAAAAGCAATAGTTATAAAAGATAGCCATGAAGTAATGTTTCCCATTAATGGAGAATATTTTGGCAAATTGTTGGGTTTTACCACTGAAGAATGTGGAAAAGTCCACATAAACCTAGAAAAACTTGCTAGTACTTATGAAGCAGTTAGTGAAAATGAAAAAAAAAATCTCAAATCTCTAACATTGGATGGTGCCCTACTAAATCAGAATCACAAGCCTCCTTATAAAATTGATATTTTTAAACCATGGGTTCAGGATATTATTTCCATGCTAGTGTTTTTCCTTGGATTGGATAATAATAGTCAAGTGGATGCAAGCCTCCTTGAAATGGTATACAATATCCATCAATGTAATCCACCTGCTAAATATAGATTTATTGAGCACATTGTAGAATCCATGCATGATTAGTTTTTAATGATTAAACGAAGTCAAAGTGAACCTCCCACTTCTAGTTCCAACAGAAACACATTTAGGTTCACAACCTACTTGTGCTATTTATTTCTAGTGGAGTTTGTAGGGATGTTTCAGGACGACAAGCTTCAGATTCAACAAAATAAAAATAGACTACATGATTGGACCCATAAGATAAAGATGTGTGATAATCAAAAGAACTACAATCATTTTGTGGATTACTTTTTGTCTCCATTGCATCAAACCATTACAAATACTCCAATGCCTAGATTGCTCAAGTCTTGTAGAAATTGCATTCAACTAGGAAAAGAAACACAATTGGTTGACTGGTACTTCATGGAGGAATATATTGTCTTAAGATTTTATGGATTAGGAGTAGATCCCCACAAACTTCCAATACATGCGACAGAGAGGATTTTTCATTGGAATACATACGACAAATGGAGAGTATAGATCAAATGTACTTTGTTAGTCAACAAAAAAAGAGCATATTTCCTTCCTTACCTTTTTCATGTGGAGGGTTCACATTCAAGAGAAAAGCATTCATTATAGCACATGAAATTTTCCAACTTTTTAAATTTGATGTTGACTCTCACTGGTAGTATGACCCATGTGATGTGATTAAAACAAGGCTTGTGGCCAATAAGAACACTCTAACTAGAATTCAACATGAAAGTAAACCCCTGCTAGAAATGTTGAGAAACAAGAATTCTTGGGATGAAGTCAGAAAAGTCATGGAAGAAACTATTGCTCAAAGAGTTATTTCTTTTGAAATATTGTCATTAAAAATAATGGGATTGCATCCAATTCCACAAACACAAAGAGATACAATGGTGGCACTAGAAAACAAGAGATACAACAATTTCCATAGAAGAGCTGCTAAAAAATCTACGTATACAAAAATTCCACAAAATCTAAGAGATGCTTGTATAGAGGAACAATGGTCACAATAAAAAATTAGTGCCTTTTGGTCTATAAGGAAGGATCTCGGTGATCCAAAAGATACTACAGAATTTGAAGAAATCTCAGAAGATGAAGAGTTCAACAAATTGTGGGATATAGAGCATCCCACTATCACTAAAGCAACTAATGTTGAAAGTGATGATGAGGATGAAGACCAACCCACAGATCTTAGTGCCTATGCATTCAAACCTTGTATGAGTGAGGCCACAAGAGAAACATATACTACAGAGGCATCAATAGCCCAAAAATTAGGTTATGAAGGTGGTGGTTTGGGGCCCACGGGATAAGGCATTTAGATGGTACCAGAGGTATACCCTAGAAAACCTAATGATCTTCAACTTAGCATTGGAGGTGATGAAAAGCCAAAGGGCATACACATACAGATCAAGAGATTAGTTTTATTCCATCTTTAAATCCTCAGACTGAGATTCAATCACTAGCAGTACCACAAGAGTCTTTTGATCTGCATGTTTCTCATTCTTTTCCTATAGGAGATGGTGGACATTCTAGTGCTACTGGTGGCAAATTTGGCAATGGTACAAGTAATCGTAGTAGTAGTGGTCAACAAGAGCCATAACAACAAACTCAAAAGAGGCCAACAATAACATTAGATGATACTATAGACAAACTTAGAGGACAAGGCCTTGTGAACACTAAGAAGCAAAAGATTATAACAGGTTTTGATTCCACATCCACAACAAAGCAATTGTTTCTAGAAGGCACCCCCCTCCTATCATTAGTGTAACTGGAATAGGAATAGCTAATCCTCGGCCTCAATTAATTAGAGATGCTGCCAACACTGCAACTACTCCTTCGTCATTCAAAGTTATGTCAAGTGTCACATTTTCTAATTACAAAGTTGAGTTTGAAAGAAAGCAAAAATATCTAAAAGACACAAGAAGCAAGTGCTAGAGATAGAGACTACTACAACTTCAGAGCCTACAACAACCAGGGTATTGTCTACATTTGACCCAAAAACTAAAAAAATAGATTACATTATTATTGTGCCCAAAGTTCAAGATAAACTAGAGGACCAGATGCAACACTCTGACTATGAGGTGAGCACCATCCAAGTGGATTTTTTTGGAATGAAAAATTATGACAAAATTAATGTATCAAAAAGGAACAATGAAGTGGTGTACACATCATTGCTAAAGCAAGAGAGAAAAAAAAGGTATGGTTGTTTTTAATTTCCTAGTAACCTTGTTGAATTTATTGTCTAAAAATTAGAGTTGTAATATAGATAGGTCACAGGTTCCAATAATTGAGTTACAATAGAAGGAAAATATATCCAGTGATGTTAATTCCATTCATATTGCTTATTTTCATTTGACTTTGTGATTTACGTAACAAGTTGTAGACTCAAATAGAAAAGTTACAAGCAGACATAGCAAATAAAAAAGCCAAGAAGAAAGAAGTAGAGCAAGACCAAAGAATTAGAGAAAAGGATAAAAAACTCCGACTCTACATCTACAAGTGAAGTGAATAAACAGACAGAGGTGGAAGTGAATAAACTAAAGAAAATGTTAACTGAAAGTAAAAAAATTTATGATATTGAAAAAGCCAATTCAAAAAAATTAGAACAATCCTTGATTGAAGCCAATGTCAAACTGCAGGAAGCAAAAAAAGTAGGACAATAGTGGGAAGAAAATGTGGAGAGCGATAGAAAAACTCAGAAAATTTGCAGATAAAACTGAAGAATGAAGAAAATGAAATAAAATCCTCCCAAAACAAAGTATCTAAATTTTATAGAAACACAATGGTTTATATAAAACATAAACTTTGGGAGAAAATAAGGAAGAGGATTGATGGTTTGTCTAAAATGTTTGAATTCATTGATTATCTACTATTATGTAGTAATACACTCAAACAATACATTGCTGAAAATGGAGACATGGCAACTTCAAGACAATCAGATGTAAACAAAATTTTGTAATCAATCTACATAGCTAGTGGCGAAGAATTGGAATCCAATGGAATTTAGAACCATATTGATGCCACAATAAAGTCCTCATCTATCATCAAAAAATGTACGAAGCTGGAACAAGCAAAGGATCTTTTGGAACAAGATGTAATATTAACAAAGAGGCTACAAACAAAGGAAGAATACTTCAAAAAGCTTGGTTTGCCGGTGGCTTTTTACCCATCATGTCAATACATTGGAAATCATGCTTTCATAAAGAATATGGAGGATAAAATGAAGTTGGATAAGGACCAGTTTCCTCAAAATCTTGATGAGACAAACTTTTTGGATTCTATCACACCACTGAAAACCTTGAATGCAAATTTGAGGGATACATTCAAGTGAAGTAACTATATCAATTATAAAATGTTAGCACACTTACAACTTGGTCACCATGGGTTAAAAAAAATTACACTTCCATCAGATGAAGAGTGGAGCACTCTACAAAAGTTGATAAAATGATTTAGTAATATGTGTTTCCAACATAGCATTATGCAAAGTTGGTTTTGAGCAAGTTGTTGTACATTGTAAATGTAATACATCAATGTATGCCTTCATTTGAAAATCAATATAACACTAAAATCCATTAATGTGTTCAAATTATCTATATTATTTAATTGCCTACTTCAAGAAAACTCTGGTTTCTACATACACATTAAAAATTTGCTAATGTTGTATATTAATATGCTACTGTTGTTGATTACTATGCAATGCAATAAAAGAAAACAAATGAAACACTACTATGGTTATAGAGAAGAAAAATTACTTTGCATTTAGTTGAATGCTTGTATAACTTATTAGTATCACACAATAATAATATGAAAATATTAATTTTTTATATCGAAAATGAAAAATGTACATCACTGATAGACAAATAAAATGTCATCAACAACATTTTGGAGTTTGGAAAATGAAATATAGTATAAATACCTAGTAACTACTAA
The DNA here is from genome assembly GCA_027924645.1 of Cunninghamia lanceolata. NCBI lineage: Eukaryota > Viridiplantae > Streptophyta > Pinopsida > Cupressales > Cupressaceae > Cunninghamia > Cunninghamia lanceolata. The sequence goes on from BSBN01000959.1 coordinate 2,870,457, forward strand.
ATCCCTTCAAATTACCAAATCATCTCGTCATCCTGATTCTCCTCCCTTTGACCATGGTATCCAGTGTCATCCTAATCATGTTCTTCATTTTCTTCTATCTTCATATCTCCACTTAAGAGCATCTCATCAACACCACTACAACTACATGTGGTACTGGTTTTCATTGTGTCACTGTCATTGTGTGCTATTATTGTTTGAAGTGTTGCACAACTGATGTAGGAGCATCCCTAGTTCAAGAGTGATCTTGCATCACCAAAAACATTTGCATTTCAGTTCAGTTCAGGTAGTTCAGTCAGAAGCAGCTTTCATCTTGTGGTCTAGTTTTGGCATTTCACATCTTGCATCTCTGGAATTAACATCTACATTCATTCATCTACATCATATCAAGAATTTAGAGCATTTGGATCAATTACTAGAAAGATATCACTATCAGAAGATTAACTATTTTCTCAAAGCGGAGCATCCTGACAGCTTCAAACAAATCAGTTGTAGGAGAAGGCTTGCGGATCATTCCTTGACTTGTAGATCCTAATGGCACATCGTTAAATGATCCTTGGTTCGTGGCTGACCCTTCCTAGAGGTCCACATGTTATTCCATTCATTTGTGGGCATGTTCTATGCATTTAGGTCTGACCTATCTGTGAACACTTTACAAATCTTCATCAGAGTTTGTGACCTTCCTTGGCCAACATGGAGGAATCTATTGGTCTGGAAATGATAAATAAACATGTAATAGATCCATAGGAAACTAGGATTAAGTTATCATGATTTAGAAGTTTTATAGTTAGATTCTTTGCAAAGGAGCTTCAAAGCTTTATCTTGCACATGTATGTAATCAGGCCTATGAGCCCTAGTTGTAAGCCTGCATGTTGCCGGCTAGACTATATATGAATTCTTTGATATACTAAATGACTAAATCTGCATTATTTTTTGTGTTGTTTCTATTGTGTTTACTCTTTCTACACAGTCTGGATAGTTCATTCTGAGAACACTTCTATCTCCATATCCCCACTTAAGAGCGTCTCATCAACACCACTACCACTACATGTGGTACTAGTTTTCATTGTGTCACTGTCATTGTGTGCTATTATTGTTTGAAGTGTTGTACAACCCTCTTCTTTCACATAAGGAGCTTCATATTGTGAGTGTCCTATCAAAAGGAAAACTCTGGATATCATGTCTAGTTGTATACATTCTCAAGCAATTTTCTAAATTCTTGTCAAGTTTATTTCTTATCTTTGATTTCAAGAAGCCCAATGCATTGAAAACTCTCTCATCCTCCATCGACCCCAATATCATGGTTTGACATAAATCAACAAGTTTGAAAATTTTTGATAATGCATCACATAATATTTCGCTTTGACTTAAGGTTTCCCAAAGCTTTTTTATTGATCCTCTTGGTGGGGAGCCTCCATGAGTTTAAAATTTTCCTTCATTGAAGTTGTAAATCAACCTAATTTCTCTATAAGCTTAGTTTTATTTAAAATTCCTTCTAATTGTTGTCCATCGAAATCTATACTTTTGCAAAAATGATTTATTAAGGTCTTTATCTTGTTGTGATAATCACTTGGTTGATAGTTGACCCAATATTGAGGATACACTATAGACATGGCTTCAATAAGTTCATCACGAGGGAACTGATCTCTAATCTCTGAGGAAAGAGATTTCACAATATTCTTTAAAGTAGTACTTACAAAATTAATGATCTTGTCAAAAGTTTCCATTGAAACAAGTTCTTCTTTGATAGTGTGCTTGACCTTGTTAAAACAATGCATTGGTATCTCAAATCCCTTTACAGAGACACATAACTCCCCACTATCATTAAACTGTAAAAAAATAGTAGGATTGGTCACATTTGTTATCAAGTGCCAACTGCTAAATTTTGGACTTATGAAGGACTGGTCTGATAGATATAGATTATCGAGGGTCATGCATATCATTTGACGTAGTCTAGTATATTCACAAATATACATAGTTCTTTCTTGGACTTTTTCACAAGCATGTTCATTTCCTCCAGCATGGAAAGAATATCAGCTAAAACAAGGAGTGTCTCTATGTCACTAAGCCCTGTCAACTGTGAAGTGATGATCATACATTACACCAATCAATGATTGATATTATGCTAAGAGTTTTTTCATTGGTTCATGCAAGGAGATCCATTTGGTATCAACATCCTTAAGAAGCTTGTTTCCTATAGTTATTCCATCAACAAAATGTTGAAATTTTAAAAATTGTTTGGGACTTCGGCAAAAGTATGAGTAGAGATTGTAGACTAGATCTTCAACTTTTGATACTGCAGGAAACTTGCTCACCATTTTAAATGCTAAATTCATTATGTGCCTGCCATGAAGTGAATGACAATCATGTATGGTGAAATAGAAGTTTGTAGCTTTACACATAGACCATTCCTATGACCTTTCATTACTGAAGCTCCATCTGCCCCTTCACACACCAACTTTCTGGCAATTGTGTAGTCATCCATACCTCCACTTTCATTCAACTATTTTTAACTATCTCAAATAGATTTGTGATGTTGCATTCTCCTTCATTTTATAAATAGAGAGTAGATGAGATTGGTGGACATGATTTGCCATAGTATACACATGCATACATATCCAAGAAGTATTATCTATTGTTGTAACTTCCTCTAGAGATAATGCAATAAAAGTTGACTCTTATTTTTTCCTATAAATCACATTTTTCCACATCAGCAAGACAACTTGCCCATTCCCATCCACTGTTTATTGACCAATTTGTGTTAAGAAAATTAGGAATGCCCATAAAAAATAATAAACTACTATATTCTAGGTAGTCTATCATAGGATGCCCTCTAGTTAAAATATGAAAAACAATACCCAACTAAATTGTTTTTTCCATTTGTGGTTTTCCCATCATCTTTCCAAATTTAGCTTCAATTAAACCTCCACTTGCATGAATGTTTTCCTTGCTTTGCATATGCACATCATATTCAAGGGCATTCTTTACATGAAGACATTCTTCCTTCATTTTCCATCTTATCACTGATTTTTCCTATCCATCTATGATTTGTTTTTCATGAACTTTGCTAATATAAATTTTCTATGGTGTCAAGCTTTAGCTACAACCTCTTGTCCCTATGATACTTCTAATTGCAAATCTTACACTTGCATTCTATGGAAGGTTCATCTTTGTTTGCATTCTCCACCAATTCAATGAATGAGAATTTTGACACCCAATCAATCTGAAAACTTGTTGACATTTCCCACTCACGCCCCTTTTTTTTATTTGGCTTTTCTTTTCCCCTTGCATGCACTTGTAGGATCTTTATCTGCATTGATTTCTATAACTTCATTATCATTTGTTGAGTTTGATTTATTCATATTATCATTCATGCTACCTTGGGTATTCACTGGAACATCATCTATGGCATTGTCATCATTCCTGCTACCTTGGATATTCCCTCAGACATCGTCTATGACATTCTCATCATTCTCCGTACATTGGGTATTCCCTAGAACATCATCTTTGACATTGTCATCATTCCTGCTACCTTGGGTATTCCCTAGAATATCATCCGTGGCATTGTGATGCAAGTCATTAGATGGTACAAGTTTTGATGTTGTAGCTCCATCAGATGGACCACAAACATTGCCAAAGTATGACTTTATGTTTCTCCGTTTTGATGACCCTAACCTCCCTTCACCACCCTCAGACAACTTCTTGCTCGACATCTCTCACAAATTAAAAGTTACAAAAAAAATGTCATTTTGTTTAAGAAGGAATCATAGATGATAGAATATAGATCCTTCGGTCCTAGATTAAGATATCTCCCTAGTCCTAACTCCTACTCAATCAATATCATCTATAACAATGAAACCAAACAAAGACAAATATTATTACACAATAAAGAAATGATCACTTACCTTTCAGTGACTCGCCAATGCCTATAGCTATAACTTCTCTATGATCCAAAATGAATAGAGGATTCCAGAGATCAGAGCTGAACAAAATGTGTAAAGGATTAATTAGAGTATCAAATGCATTTATATCAATGCATATTTAGCAAATATCACGGGAGTTTCAAATGGTAGTATAATAATTTGGTGAAACTTGCATACTATTAATCGGACACTTATAAATGTTGAGAGAAATGGACATTGATCAAACACATATGTTGTAATTTTCTAGGCGAATATGGCCCTGGGATTAGCATGGAATTATAATGGTATTGGCAAAATTGGTCCTCATACACCTAAACTGTTTAATGATACTAGCAAAATTGGTCCTCATGCATGTCAATAGTTTAATGATATTGGTGAAATTGGTCCTCATATATGTCAACCATTTAATGATATTAGCAAATATGTCTGTGAATTAAAACATGCCTTTGAAATTCCAAGTGAATCATTGTTAGAACCATGTCATATATTGTGGTAAAAATACTAACTATAAATGACTCAAAAATTAATAGGGTGGCGAATTGAAACACATTTGACTAAAAATCCAAAAAATCCAGGCGAATTGGTCCCCCCACTGGTGGTAATGTATTCGCCAATTCCCAATTTGTGGATATCAACTATTCGCCAATTGGTGAAGATTTGCCACTTAAAAAATCCCTGGTTGCACGTTTGGGCAGTGGCCAAGGAGGAAAGAAGAGTGTGTAGGCCGCCAAGAAGAGATAGGAATTCACTAGGGGAAGAATTGAGAAAGATTAGAGAAGCAGCCTATTGATGGTGGTTTTAGCACATAGCAATGTAGGTGTGATTATTGGTTTCACACCTCTCTTGAAAAGTATCCTACCCTAAGTAAGACTTCTCCAAGGATAATACAGCTAGGTCTAAGCTTGCTTGGAATCTCTCAATTGGTATGTTCTAGTTGTGCCTACAAGGGGTCTTACATGCAATCTACAAATCTTCAGGTTTGGGGTAGCAAATACACATAAACCCTTTTATGATTTTTAGTTGATAAACAAGATAAAATTCTACTGAAATTCCTATTCTAATAGCTAACAATGGTTTTAAAGAAAATGCAAAAGGTTAGGGTTTTTAGAAGGATCCTAAGTGACATTCACAATGCACAGGTTATCTTTAGTAGACAAATACTCTAAAACTTTTAACTAGCTTCCTGAGTTAACAAACTAAAATGGGTGTTACAGTGCTGTAGAAAACGGTGCTATCTTCAATGGAAGTCAATAGATTTTTAGATTACATTCATTTGCTAAATAGCCAATAAATAACACAACTTAACTTATGCAATGCAATTGAACTTTAGCACAAACAATTAGCCCAGACTAACTCTACATAGCTATTTACCATCAGCAAATAACTAAAAGTATGGACTTAGAGTATTCATCAGATACTTCAACAAACCATGAACATTATAAAATCACAACTAACTAACTATGGGAGAGCAAGAAGTGAACCATGAAAACCACAATGAGTCAACACAAGATACAAATTCTCAGAATTACCGTAGAAACTTGCTTTGCATTACTTCAAATGGCATAGAGTCAACAATTCGGTATCAAAATCTCTCTTACAAACAAAGGAAATGGCAGCCCTTTATATAGAAAAGAAGCATACAGAGTTTTCAAATGAACGGTGGAGATTAACTTGACACTGATGGTCTAGATTACATCAATAAATGCAATTATAAAAGCTCACATCAATTCTCATATTACATTTTGTCTTCTATGAAAAAGATGAAAAACAACCCCCAGATACATTGAATCTAGTCAACTCAATATATTAGTAGAAAAGAACATTTTAGAAGCATGAAAAAAACAAAATAGAGTCACATACTGCCCCGAATACATCAATTTACAATTATGATAGGATTACATCCTTAGTATTCAAAATAATATCAAGATTCTTTATCTAAGTCAATTTTGTCTTCGCTAGCCAGCTTGTTACGGTAAGTCGGCCACACATCAAGTGCAGGATTAATCTCAGATGAATATGGATCCTTCAAATTATTTATCCTATAGTCAAACATCTTTAGCTCCAGACTGAATTTACTGTATATCTTCTCTATCTCTGCACCTGCCTTGTGAACTACCTTGAATTTGTCTCTGAGGTCACTTGCCTTGTCCAACCTATCCTCCATACTGAGCATGGCATCTTCAAAAATCACCTTATGTAACTTATCTTTACACTTCTCGATATCAAATGAGGCATAATCATCGTAGGATGCTTCCCGGTAATCCTTTAAAGAGTCATTGATATCATATATGATTGATCTTAGCTCCTCATCGACTGGCTTATATGATTCTTTTATATGCTCAAAAGTTTCTTTCCTCAAAAGCAGCTATTCATACCATTCAATGGCCTTGGGTAGCTGATTCCTAATCAAAATATTCTCTACAACCAAAGTTTGGGCAGGCAATTCTCTGATGCTCTTTATCTAAAAATACATATGCGAATAGTACTCATCAAAGGAGTCACACTTTTTGCGCAAGTCTTTCCATTTCTTATGCAATTCTACCAATTTCTTATGCACTTGAACAAAGGCATTAATGGTTTCACATCCCATCTCAAAAACTTTTAATAACCAATTTTTTGTACCTTGGGATTTGGATCTTACCTCACCCAATCTGGCCATTTCATCAGTAGACAAGAAAGTGTGTATCATCCTTATATCACCTCTGCAACTACTGGCTTTACCAAAAACTAAAGGCATGCTTGAAGTTCTTCATTTTACTGCTTTAAATCCTTCTTGGATGTTTCATCCTTGTCTAGTTGTTCCAAAATTGATGTGACCGAATCCTTAAAATCATGCACTCTTTGAGCATGAGTGGCTGGTCCCAGGTCAACTGTAGATATTATGTAATCTTCCGCCATAACTTGTTCTTTTGCTACATCAACTGGCGGGACTGCTATTTCTACAATTCTCGATCCTAATTCATCCCTATAGATTCTAGGCTGTATCTTAGCCTTCTTTTGTTTCTTAGACTTCTGAGCTTGTGACAGGATTGTACTCAGATAAAGCTGCATTATCTCCACTTGTGGCTTAGGATATGTCATTCTACTTTGCATCCATTCAGGCGTGAAAGATTTATTCAATTTAGTAACTTCGTCACCATCAATTACAACCAGCTCTTTGGGTGATTTCTGTTCTTGCTCTGGCTCTTCATTCTTCTATGTGCTTATCTCTTCTTCCTTTTCTTCTTCTTGGGCCAAGTTTTCCAGATTTACCATTATATTTTCTTGAGAAGACTTGAAAACTTCCTCTGTCTGACCTTTATCTGGAGGGCTATCAAATACATCAATGACTTCAACATTGACCGAAGGTTCATGGAAGTATTTATCACTTACTTCAGCCAATCCATCTTTTTCCTCTTCAAATGTTGTTTTAGGCTCATGTAACCCTAACTCTGCACATACTTTCTCAATCCCCAGTAGCAGTGGCTATATACATCATGAAAGCATCATTTACTCTTTTAAAATGTATCAAAGATTGAGAAGAGATCAGCTGTGGGTAACATTTGTACACCTTTATCTGGGTTTGCTCATCATTCCCAACTTCACCAATCCTAGATAGCCTGACATAGTGATTTCTTCTTGCCAATGCATAAACAATATAGGATGTCCATCCGAAGTACCTTTTGTCCTTGAAATTGGTAAAGGCCTCATGAATGTTGTTGCTGAGGATTTGAGCCTAGTGGAACTTAGTCCCTTTCAATATCTCAATAATAATGACAAACATCCACTCCTCAAAAGTGGAGGTTGTAGGTAGTCCATATATCCTGCTCACGAAAGTTACTAAGTCTCCAATTTCATCATGAAAATTGCTTCTGTATAGTATTCAGGGAAGTTTGATGAGAGCAAACCTTCTACTTTTGGCCCAATTGGCATTCATGTATTTTGTGCAGCCTTCTACATCTTTGTTATAAGTTTCCTCTGATCCCTATTTGTCTGGCATAGTCATTACCTTGTGCCGAGGAATATCAAAGGTCTCAGCTAGAGAAGGTGGGCTTAAATCAGTCAAGATATCCCCACTGGTTGTTTGGATTGTTCTCGTCATGACATCATATCTAACTGCACAAGTTGCCATCAGTTCTGCACATTGTACTGAGGTGGGGAAGGCAGCAACTTGTGATATACCACTGTCCTTGAGTATTTTGGCCCTAGGAGTTGGGCTTGAACCAAAGACCCTCAATCTAAAGTCATCTAGGTCTATGTGACCTAGTTCTGTATCTCCTACATCACTCCACCTAGAGTGAATCTTGGTCTCTGGAGGGATTCCTTTGAATTCGTACTTCATAGCTTGGGCTCAGGCAGTTATTTAGTTTGCAGGCCCAGACCTTATAAGTTTGATACCTTGAGGAATCTTTTAACATACTCCTAAGTTTAAGATGAACCTTAATAAATCTACTAGTACTACTAATATATCCTTTGAAGGAAACTCAAATCTAACATTTATTGCAATTATAAAAATCATCATAAATACATGCAAAGAAATATTTAATGTTGCAAGAAATCTCATGAAAACCATCATTATCTATGCATTACAACATTAACTCTATCATTTTGGCATTTTCCCGAAATCAGGGTCTACCGACCTTAGCAGGAGAAATGGGCTTGTCTAACCAAGGTTTTTCTACCACTCATGTTTCTACAATTTGTACAAATTTTGATGGTTACCAACTTGCACGGGCTTTGAAGTTCGCCAACGTCCATCAGTTGTCAATTCAGTCGGTTGTGATTTAGCACAAATCCTTTTGATATCATTTGTATTACATTTGGGCGAGATTCGGCTTGGTCTGATTTGTGTGAGTTTTGGTTGCTACTGACCAAGTTGGTGGGAGAGTATTACAGTGCAGGTCAGAAGGGATCATATTTAGTGCACAACTGATATCTTGTTTCTAGCACGATTCTGAGATGCCACCAACTTTGCGGGGAAATTCGAGGTGTCTGACCAAGTCAGAGATGAGGTCTTTAAGCACAAGGTCAGCACAAGGTTGGCGCAAGGGGTTTTTGGCACAAAAGTAGCTTTCAAGGTTTGCGGGGTTTTGTAGGTCCTTCTGACCAAGTCGAAGAAACACGATACGAGCATGTAGGTCAGAGGTTGATGTTTTTAACACACAATGGATATGGAAGTGCAGTGCAGGTTTTAGAGGTCACCGACCAACTAAAGAATTGACAAGTTTACAGGTCAGTCGGACCTCATTTTGGTGCTAAAAATTGAATGCGTCCACAGGAAATTTGTCTAAGTTTTGTCTTAGTCAACTCATGGCAATCCGTTTACGTTTTCAATAGGGAATCATAGCAGGGTTTGAAAGGAAAAACAAACAACTTATATGCAAATCCTAGCTAGAAACCCAAAAATCCTGTTTAGAAAGAAACACATTCAATCAAACCCTAATGGCATATAGTGAAAGTTTGAAGGACAAGGGTTGGATCCCTACCTAGTAGATGTGGAAGGCGTGTCTCGATTGTATAGGCAGGTCACAGTTTCAAGCTTGGGTGAATCAACAGCAAGAGTGTTCAAATTTGCAAATGGAGCTCCAGAAATCCTGTCCAATGCAAAGAAAATGGTTTAAAATGGAGGATTTGCCCCTTTTATCCCCTGGCAAAATCACCATTAATGCACAGCGTATGCTTGTCAGTTTAGGGTTTAGCATGGTTTCCCCTTAGCTTAGACTTGGCGGGGAAATTGGATGCATCAAACCTAGTCGGTGAAGAACCTTTTCAACGCTAAGATTTATAAATTCAACTTGCACAATTTGTAGACATTTGAGGTCCATCCGTCTTGTGAGGTATTTTGGTCTCATCTGACTTAGTTGGTGATCGATCAATTTAGTGCAAGTTGAAGATAGTAGATTCTAGTGCAGAAGTCTGTTAGAGAGGAAATTAGCGCTGAAGTCGGTGACAATAGATTTTAGCATGAGGTTGGTTGGAAGACAATCTAGCGCAATAGTCAGACAGATAAGAATTCAGCACAAAAGTCAGTTGGAAGGCAATTTAGCGCAAAAGGGCAATTCAAGGCCTTCAAAAGGAATATAAAAAACCAACCTAGCAGATTCTTAAAGTAATTTCTTAATATCATCATTCAATCAAGGTCAAAGTGTACTTTGACCACTTAACCACTTAGGAGATGAAAAGATCTAATGACATCCAAGCCAAATCAAAAGAGGGGGTCTTTATTTTGGAATGGGGCATGTGTGCAAGGCACAATAAATGGCAACTCTGCTAGGAAATGCACCCGAGCATTCCAATCATAAACATTTAGTTTGAACCCAGAATCTCTGTGTTCCCCACATATTAATTGAAAAAGCAAGGTACCTTATCAAAGAATCTAATATCACTAACTAGTGCAACTATCCACATCCTAAAAACCTGAGTGTGTGCAATTGTATTCATTCCCATCCTTTGGCAACTAGGTTTATCCAAGATCCCTTAAGACAAGCTAGAAAGATGACATCATTCTACCACCAAGAAGTGCTCAAGTTTTAGAATGTGATGAGATTTGAAAAGAACAAATGATAGACAATGTTTTCTGGTATGATGGCATTTGATGGTAATCATTTCTGGATAGTACCTTTTTGTAAGTATTTGCAATTGGTAGTTTCTTGATATTTGCACTATAACGGGTCTGGTGTTGAAAAATACCTTTTATTTTTAACCAATATAGGCAAGCAACACTTAGTGTCACTTGCCTTCTTTCTTGATTGATAGTGCATGTGGTAGAAGAAGAAATCAACCCTTTTACTTGACAAAAGCTCACCCAGACTCACCTAGCTACTTTAGGATTATTTAAAGTGTGAGAAATATATGGTTAGAAAATACTTCAGGTGCACCAACTAATGACTCATTTCCAATGAACAAACACCATACTCCCTGGTGTAACAGTGGAACCCACAGCAGGACTAAGTAGAAACCTTAGCTTCTCAAAGGAAGACTCACAACCATTCACCCATCAAAGAAGCACTTGCAGGCCCACACAACTACCACCACATCAAAAAACAAAGATCCCGCGAAAAAGCAAGCGCAACAAGTAAAACCAAAAGGACAACTAATCTAAGCAAAGCATCTAACAACTAAGGAAAGCAAAGGCAAGAAAGAAAAACTAAATTAAAGGCAACCTAGACTAACCAAAGTAAACAAACCCCTAACTATGTACACTAAAATGAGGCATGACTGCCTCTCAGGCCTGGAAGTAGTGCTTTAGGAACTGGCCATTGACAGGCAATGGCACCTCCTCACCAGTAAGGCTCTTGAGTTGATACATGTTGCCTCCAAGAATCTCATAGATCTAATATGGGCCCAGCCAAAGTTTATCAAATTTACCATGTTCTCCTTTCTTCTCATGTGCTTTATCCCAACATAGGACCAAATCAAAAATGCAGAAGGCTTTGACCTTAGCTCTTTTGTTGAACCATCATTTTACGACTCCCTAATGTTTAGCAAAGTTTTCTTTAGCATCATCACATTTATCTTCAAGGTGCAGTAATTGGGCTAGCCTAGAGGACAATTGATCATTAGTTTCAAGGTAGTCTTACATGAATTGTAGTACAGGAATCCTCAAGTGGATGGGAAAGATGGGTTCGATCCCATAGACTAGGTGATAAGGCGATGTGCTCAGGGTTACTTTATGTCAAATTCTATCATCTCATAGGGCGAACCTAAGTTGGGTATGCGACTCTCTGGGGTTTTTGTCCAATAGTTTCTTAATAACCTCGAGCAGATTTGTGTTTGTTGATTCAGCTACCCCATTCCCTTGTGGATAGTAATTAGATGAGAACTTGAGAGTAATCCCATAATCAAATGCCTAGTTAGAAAAGAGTAAAGATGAAAAGGCAGGGCCATTATCACAGACTAAATCAAATAGGCAACCGAATCTAGTGATAATATGCTTTTCAACAAATTCAATAACTACCTCTGTCATGCATTGCTTACAAGATATTGCTTTAGACCATCAAGTTCAGTAATTAGTAGCAGTCAGAATATACTTGTGGCCTGCAGAGGAAGGCATATTGATCATATTGATAAAGTCAAGGCCCCACTGAGCAAATGGTCATACCTCCACCATGAGTTACAAGGGCATGGCTACATGTCGCTCTCTGTGTGCAGCTGTTTGGCATATATGATAGGTTTTTACATGTGAATATGTGTCTTTGAACAAAGTTGGCCAGTAATATCCAACACGAAGAACCTGATTAGCTATTGAGTGGGCTGACCCATGACCTATCCTGAATCTCTTGTGAGAACTGGTTAATACTTGACTAACCTCTGACTTATCCAAACACCTTAAATAGATGCCTTCGTGATTCTTCTTGTAAAGGACAAATCCCCTTATCATGTAACTGCTGCTTTTTAGTCTAAGTACTCTTCTTTACACTAATTTTAGGTGTGGTGGATAGCATTGATTGAGTAAATAAAATATGGTATCTCCATACCACTCATCTTTTGAAACATCTTCCAACAGATATTGCTAAGAAACTAGGTCTAGTCCCACTTCAGCCATTGTTCTAGTCAGGGCCTGACCTCTTACCAATTTCATAGGTTGAATATCTATGTCAAACTCTTGCAGTATGGTGACCCACTTCCCTCTTCTTTCTCCTAATTCACTTTGCATAAGTATTGCTTTGACTGCTGCATCTAGGACTATAGCAATTACTTGACTTCTTAAGATGTAATGACAGAATTTCTTAACTGCCTTTACTAGAGCATATGCTTGTTTTTCCACATTTGGATATCTTAGCTCCGCATCTTTCAATGGGGTGCTCAGGAAATTGATGGGCCTTTCATCGTCAACTGACCTCTTCTGCGTCAGCATTGCAGCACAAGTATGCTCGGAAGTAAATAAGTATATTTGAAATGGCAAAGTATAATCGAGACTCACCAAGACAGGTGCATTGGCTATAGCTTGTTTAATTTATGCAAAGGTAGCCTTGGCTTCTAGAGTCCAATCCATTTTAACGTCCTTCTTCAGCATGGCGTTGAGAGGTTGAACAATCTCAGCAAACCCCGTGATGAATTTACGTACAAAATTGATCTTACCAAAGTATGACTTAAGTTCCTTCTTGCTGGCTGGGGGAGGTATTTTGAGTATTGCTTGGATCCAGTCTAGGTCGATAGATATTCCTTGCTCAGATATTACATGTCCTAGCAACTTCCCCTTAGTTACTCCAAAAATGTACTTCTTGGGATTGAGTGATATACCATAGTCTTTGCATCACTGCAACACCTTTTTCAAATTTGCTACATGATCCTCTCGCCTTTTTTAGAATACTATGAGGTCATCCATGTAGATGATAATACATTTTCCAACTAACCCTTTAAAAGCAACATCCATTGCACACTAAAATGTTGCACCAGCATTGATTAAACCAAATGGCATGCGGCGATATGCATAGATGCCCCATTTACAGGTGAAGGATGTCTTCAATCTATCTTTATATTCTACCATCACCTGGTTATAACCAAAATATTTGTCCAAGAATGACATCATCTGGGACCCATTAATAATCTGTAATACTTCATCCAAAGAAGGTAGTGGGTAATTATCCTTTTCAAATGCTCTGTTTAAGTTACGGAAGTCAACACAAAGCCTGATTTCTTCATTTTTCTTTCAGACTGGAACTAAATTCGCTACCCATGTAGAATGTCTAACTAGAAATATTATCCTTGCTAACAACAGCTTCTAAACTTCTTTGAAAATCAATGGTTCCAGTAGAGCATTCACTAGCCGCTGCCTTTGTCTGAATGGCTTTGCCCCTGGCTTCAACAGGATGGTGTGCGTGATGATTGAGGTATTGTATGTCTTTAGATTTTCATAGCTCCATGCTATAACCTCATGGTAATTTCTTAATGCATGTATGATTCCTGTCTTTTCTTCTTCGGTACTAGCTTTCCCAATGAACACATTCTTAACATTTTCTTTTGTTCCCAAGTTAAATAGGTCACACTTTCCTCCTGGAGACTCTCCTTTCCTTTGGTTCCTAAGTTATCTGCATCAAACAATCTTTCCAATTCTACCATCCCTCGTGGAATCGTATTTGTTTTTAGGTTTAGTACTCCTAAATCCATTTCAGCAGGCTTTATTTCTTCTTCATCTATTATCTAGGTAGTAAAAACATCGGATGAAGTAAGAAAATTAATTATGTGCTGATCATTTTCAAAAACTTATAAATTGGTAACATTATCAGGTACAGATGGGGTAGCAACAAATTCAATAGATAACTTTTTTAATCCTACCATGGATGTTAGCTCTAAGGTACTTGTTGCCTGAGCTAGAGCATTTGCAACATGATTCTGCCTCCTTGGGATCAATTGGATGTTAAAACCATCAAAGCATTCTATTAAATCCCAAACTCTATTCATGTACCTATTCAACCTCTTATCATTGCATGAGTACTTCTTTCTTACTTGTTTCACCACCAATTCAGAATCACCAAACACTTGGATAATTCTTACCTTCTTCTAGAGTGCTAGCAGCAACCCTTGCACTAATGCTTCGTACTCAATAATGTTGTTTGTGCATGAAAACTGCAATCTTTGTGATGCCAGATATGGGCTCCCAGTGGGGTTGATTAATTCAACCCCTACACCAGACCCTTGTTTGCATCTTGAGCCATCAAATCTTAGGGTCCATAAGAGAAAATCTCTTCTGTTATCATTTTGTTTTACAGATTTCTTCTCCTCAAGCAGAGGCTCGAGTTCTTCCTTCCTTTCAACACTTGATACCTTCTTCAGAATTATGGGGATTTTTAGTTGTCTTTGTACTTGTTGTTGTTATATGGAGCCTAATTAGACTCAGAGGTTAAATTTTCCCCACTTTTATCAGCATGGTTTCCCCCAAATTCCCACAGGGTCAAGGAGCAGTGCCCCTTGCAGGGTACCTCACAGTTTTCATTATTTTATAAAGGCACCAGGAGTTATTTTTTCATTGACCGACATAAGAAAACCCTATTTTTGTAACCGACAAAAAACTTAATAAAAGCAGCTAAGGGTCAGGGTTTTGATTGATATATTGTATTGTAGCATTTTGCAGCGGTATTGAGTTGCACAGATTGCTAGTTGTAATCAGTTTGATTTACTAGATAATAATATTGGACTCTCTATTTGGTGGATGTAGCCCAAGTTTGGGTGAACCATGTTAAAACTTGTCTCTCACTATTATTATTTCTATGTATTTCCATTCCTTTGTTTAATCTTTATTTGCATTTAATTGATATCTTTTGTCAACTAACCCTAACAAGTGGTATCAGAGTGGGTTGTGTTTAATTATCATCTACAGGAAGGTCTCACGGTTGAGTGGGAGCAATGGCAGATGAGGGTAAATTGAAGGCTGATAAATTCAATGGGCAGAACTATCAGTTATGGAATATGTAGATGGAGGATTACCTCTATCAAAAGGATTTATGGATGCCATTGGAAGGAGTAGCCAAGAAACCGGCAACAATGACTGATGAGGATTAGAATCTTCTTGACAGAAAGGCACTGGGAACCATTTGGTTGTGCCTAGCACCATCGATGGCATTCAATATAATGAAAGTGAAGACAACAAATGGTCTGATTAAAGGTTTGGCTAAATTCTATGAAAAACCCTTAGCCTCAAATAAGGTATTTCTCATGAAGCGTTTGTTGAATCTGAAAATAGTTGAAGGTGGATTTGTGACAGATCATTTAAATGAATTTAATACGATTGTCAGTCAATTGACTTTTGTAAATGTAAAATTTGATGAAGAAGTTAGAGCTTTCTTAATATTATGTTCTTTGCCTAAAAGCTGGAATAGTTTGGCAATGGTGGTTAGTAACTCTATTTCTAGTTCAAATACCCTGAAATTTGATGATGTTGTTGGTGTTATTATGAGTGAGGAAATTCGTAGGAAAATCTCAGGTGGATCCATATCAGGTAGTGTTTTGAATGCAGAAAGTAGGAGTAGATCAAAGGAGAGAGGAAAAGGTTCTAGAGGTCATGGGAAGTCACAAGAAAAATTAAAGGATAAGAGGTCCCAAACTAGAGGACAGAAGGACTACTGGTACTGTGGGAAACCAGGTCATCTGAAGAAATGTTGTTGGTCTCAGAAGAATAAAGAAGGAGACAAACAAGAAGGCAATAAGGAGGCAAATGTGATAAGTAATAAATTTGAAGATGGTGCTTTGATTCTTTCCCTAGATAATGCTGATGATTCCTGGGTTTTAGATTCAAGGGCCTCATTTCATGCTATGCCCCATAGAAGTTATTTTCTTGATTATGTCCAAGGGGATTTTGGGTTGGTTTATTTGAGAGATAACAAACCCTATCAGATTGTTGGAAAGGGAAGAATCAAGATTAAGTTGCAGAATGGGAATCATTGGCTACTACAAGAGGTAAGGGATGTTCCAAGGCTCAGTAGGAATTTAATTTCAACAAGGTAGCTAGCTGAAGAAGGTTGCATTGTTACATTTACTGATAAAAATTGGAAGGTTTCAAAAGGTGCCTTAATAGTAGCAAAATGTGTGAAAGTAGGCACTTTATATCTTTGTACAAGTCATAATGTTCCTTCTACTTTAGTTGTTGTAGAGAAAAAATAAATAGGTTCAAGAACAGTTGTTACAGGTTCGCAGGAAGAGACTGAAACAGTTGCTGCAAGTTCTGAGACAACACTGTGGCATAACAAACTTGGGCATATGAGTGAAAAAGGTATGAAGGTACTTCATTCTAAGAAAGTTTTACCAGGTCTAAAATGTATTAATATGGATTTGTGTAAAAGTTGTGTGTATGGCAAACAAAAGAGAGTTAGTTTTCTCAAGGATGGGAAGCAAAAGAAAAATAAAAAGTTGGAGCTTGTGCATACAAATGTATGGGGACCAACTCAGGTATCTTCTATTGGTGGCTCTCGATATTATGTTACATTCATAGATGATGCAACTAGGAAGGTATGGATTTATTTTCTTAGGCAGAAATCTGATGTATTTGAAATATTTAAAAATGGAGAAGCTTGGTTGAAAATGAGATGGGTAAAAGATTAAAATGTCTCAGATCTGATAATAGTGGTAAGTATTGTAGCAAAGAATTTGAGGATTATTGTTCCTTTAATGGAATTCATAGGCAGAAAATGGTTCTAGGGACTCCACAAGAAAATGGAGTGGCTGAATGCATGAATAAGACAATAATGGAGCATGCAAAGACCATGAGGTTGCATGTTGGGCTGCCTTTAAACATGTGGGTAGAGGCTGTCAACACTGTTGTATATTTAATTAATAGAGGTCCTTTAGTTCCTTTGGGTTGTGGTATTCTAGAGGAAGCATGGATAGGTAAAAAGGTGAGTTATTCTTTTCTGAAAACTTTCAGATGTGAAGCATTTGCACATGTAGATTCTGAAAATAGAACCAAGCTGGATGCAAAATAAAAAAAAGTGTACCTTTGTTAGATATGGCATTAATGAATTTGGTTATAGGCTTTGGGATTTTGAAAATCAGAAAATTGTGAGAAGCAGGGATGTTATATCCAATGAGAAGGTGTTGTACAAAGATCAGTTGCAGTAGCATGAGAAGAAAGAAAAGGATTATGTGGTACTGGATGATATTCCAAATAGTGATATTCCAGTGGTTCCTCATGCTCTGCAGCAGCAACAAAAAATACCACAAACTCCAGTGAATGTTAGACGGTCAACAAGGATAAGTAGACCTCCTGAAAGGTTTTCTCCCTCTTTGTATTATATTTTGTTAACAGATGCTGGTGAACCAGAAGGGTATGATGATGCTATGCAGGTGGATACATAGGTTTATTGGGAGCTTGCAATGAAAGAAGAAATGGACTCCTTGCTGAAAAATTAGACTTGGGAATTATGTAAGTTGCCTGTAGGTAAAAAGGCTTTACCAAACAAATGGGTTTATCGGCTGAAAGAAGAAGATGGAGGTAAGAAAATATTTAAGGCCAGGTTAATTGTAAAAGGATTTGCACAGAAAAAGGGCATTGATTTTGATGAGATATTTTCTTTGGTTGTCAAGATGACTTCTATTCGTAGTGTTTTAAGTATTGTGGTTGCTAAAGATTTGCATTTGGAACAACTGGATGTAAAAATGGCCTTTCTCCATGGTATTTGGAGGAGGAGATATATATGGAACAACCACAGGGATTTGACGTCAAAGGTAAGGAGAAATTGGCATGCAGATTGAAGAAGAGTTTGTATGGCTTGAAACAAGCATCTCGGCAATGGTATTTGAAATTTGATAGTTTTATGGCTGAGCAAGGCTACAACCAGTGTAATTATGACCATTGTGTTTATTTTAAGAGGTTGGATAATGACAACTACATTATTTTATGTTTATATGTTGATGACATGCTTGTAGCTGGGTCTAACATTGATCACATAAGAGAGCTAAAATAGCAGTTAGCACAGTCATTTGCTATGAAGGATTTGGGAGCAGCAAAACAAATCCTTTGTATGAAAATTTGTAGAGATAGGAAGAATAGAAAATTGACTCTATCTCGGGTTGATTATGTTGAAAAGGTGTTGCAGAGATTCCATATGGAGAATGCCAAAGCTGTCAGCACACCTTTGCCTAGTCATTTGAAATTGACTAAGGAGATGTGTCCTAAGACACAAGAGGAGGAAGAGAAAATGTCCAAGGTACCATATGCTTCAGCTATAGGAAGTTTAATGTATGCCATGGTATGCACGAGACTGGATATTGCACATGCTGTAGGAGTCGTTAGCAGGTATATGAGTCATCCCGGATTGGAACATTGGAATGCAGTAAAATGGATTCTCAGATATTTGAGAGGTACATCCAATAAACACTTATGTTTTGGGGGCTCTAATACTAATTTAGTAGGTTATGTAGACTCAGATTTAGTAGGGGATATTGATACCAGGCAGAGTACTACAAGTTATGTCTTTATTGTAGGTGGGATAGTGGTGAGTTGGATTTCCAGGTTGCAAAAGGTGGTTGTTTTATCCACCACAAAGGCAGAATATGTAGCTGCAACAGTGGCAAGAAAGGAGATGATATGGCTATAATCTTTCATGGAAGAATTGGGCAAACAATATGCTAATAGTTATTTGTATATAGACAGTCAGAGTGTCATACATCTTGCAAAGAATTCTACCTTGCATTTAAAGACCAAACACATACAGTTGAGGTATCACTTTATTCGGGCGGTGTTGGATAATGGATAGTTAAGGCTAGACAAGATACATATAGATGAAAATCTAGCAGATATGTTTACAAAGGTAGTGACAAGGGACAAGCTGAGCTCCTCTTCAGCTTAGGTTGGTCTTCAAGACTGAAATAACAAAAATAGAATAGCAGAGTCCAGGGTGCTTATTTCCAGTGGGAGTTACAGGGTCAATGGTGTTATGATCAGTCTCCAAGTGGGAGATGATATGGTGTGGAGTCTGATTAGGATCCAAGTGGGAGATTGTTGTTATATGGAGCCTAATCAGACTTGGAGGTTAAATTTTCTCCACTTTTATCAGCACGGTTTCCCCAAAATTCCTACGGGGTCAAGGGGCAGCACCCCTTGCGAGGTACCTCACATAGTTTTTATTATTTTATAAAGGCATTGAGAGTTATTTTTTCATTGACTGACATAATAAAACCCTATTTTTGTAACCAAAAAAAACTTGATAAAAGAAGCTAAGGATTAGGGTTTTGATTGATATATTATATTGTAGCATTTTGCAGTGGTATTGAGTTGCAGGGATTGTTGGTTGTAATCGGTTTGATTTACTAGATAATAATATTGGACTTTCTATTTGGTGGATGTAGCTCGAGTTTGGGTGAACCACGTTAAAACTTGTCTCTCATTGTTATTATTTCTGTGTATTTCCATTCCTTTGTTTAATCTTTATTTACATTTAATTAATATCTTCTATTGGCTAACCCTAACACTTGCTTCACTACTTCTTGGCACAGCTGGCAAGTAAATTTAGAATGCAAAGTATCATGTATGCAGAACCAGTTGGGTAATAAAAACTCCTCCATTTGAACCTACTTTCTAACAGTGGTTTGATCTTGCACAAATTTGGCTATGAAATCATAAAATCCTTCGAATATCTCAGGTTCATCCTCTCCTAAAGAGTCTTCTGAATCTGATTAAATGTATGGTTCTGTACTTTCTGGTCTTTCTATAAGTGATTTAGAGGGTCTTAAGCAACTCAGCATAAGGGCTTCTTCTAACTGACTAATGTGTGGAAGATAAATTCCCAAATCAACTTCTGAGAACAGAATCTCATTGGGTTGATTGTATTCTGTGATCATATGCTTCATCTTAGGTTCTCTTTCAATACGTATTTGATTGGCCAACCCTTTCCATGGCAGCCACATGTGGGAAAAGTTAGTTGCCATATAACCGTTCAAAGTCCTAGACCAGTCTCTACTCAGAAGCATACCATATTGATTTGGAATGTCCACCACATGAATATCTATATACTACTACACCCTAGGATCAGAAGCTAGCTGCATGTGTATCCTGTTTAATTCACCTACTACATTCATTTTAGTCTTATCTAATTGCGTCACCTTCCTAGAAGACTTGGCTGGAGTGAGCCCAAGTGCTTTATAGATTGATAATGGCATTACATTCGTGGAAGCACCAAAATCTACTAAACAGTTATGAAGGTTCTTATTGAATATCTTGAGTGTTAAGAGGAAAGGAGGACTCTCTCCCTCTTGTCTTTATATAGTGTCATCTTTTGTTCCACATCAGTCACATGTATTCTTTCTTTCCCTTTATCAATGCTATCCTTGGTGATGTTTTCCTTTGGTACATAATTAGTTTTGGTTCCAGTACCCATGTCTTGAAAGAAGGATGTCCTAACCTCAGGTATTTAAAGTAACTCATACATAGAAGGACTAACCTTCATTTTCTTAAGTTCCTCAGCTACATACTACCCCATTTTCACCATGTTAGATCATTGAGAACTTTCAGCAATAGTAGCGCCCTGATATACTAATTGATGGGGAACCTTTGGGGGTTTAGGGTTATTGGTAGCTTTTGGGTTAGGTGGAATCTGATAGCTATTTGGCAGGATGGAGGTGGTGAAAGGGCCTTTAGGCTTGCTACTTCTCAAGTTGTAAGGAGTCTTATTGTACTACTGATATGCATTAACTTCTTCAGACTCTTCTTCCTCAGGTTAATTATCATCTTGGAATGGAAATGTATAACTATCGAGGACAAGGGTAGTGTCATACCTCTGAGAAGGAATGATTTCATACCCTGTTGGTGGAGTTTTTTTATTTCTAGCATTCTAAATGTCCATCTAGAAGATATTGTATGCAATCTAAAATTCTGAGCAGTCTAGTTTAGAGTGAGCATTCGTGTTATGCAGTCTGCACCAAGTGGATAAAGTTGCTTCAGCTAACATCACACGACCCGGGGGCCTGGTATCATTGTTCTAATTTTTCAAAGGTGAGGGCACTCCTCCATTGTCCAGTCTGGTGTTCCAGGACTAGTTTGGCTGCTGTTGAAAGTTCTAATTTTGATATTGATTTTGATTTGGGAATTGGTTCTGATTTTGATTCTAGGAATACTACTGATTTTGGAAATGTTGTTGATTCTATCCCCTTTGCTGCAGATAAGCATTTTGGTTCTTGAGATGGCTAACCTTGATAGTTAGCTTCTTCATTTGCTCAACCAGTTCTTTGATGTCATCTTTTTCTTCTTTGGCTTTGGCTATTTCTAAAGACTGTAGGAAAGGCATTTGTGCTGGAGGCATTTCAACTACTGGATTGCCTGGGTGGATCACTAGAGTTTGTGTTGCAGCTAGGTTTGGAATCAGATTCATCACAGGAGTATGATTAGCTAATGCATGATTTATCATAGGTATTTGATTTGGCATGGCAATAGGTCCCATATGGTTCAATGGACTAGAGGCTATCTATCCTAGCTGGGTACTCATAGTGACAACAGTAGAATATGCTTGAGCTAAAGTAGCAGGTATTGGGTCAACTCTTCTTGCAAACATGGAGGTAAGTTTATCCAGGGCAGCATAGTAAATGGGTAGGGCAGCGGCATGTTCTATAGTGTAAGGAGCTTGCAAGCGGCTGAAGGCTTTCTGAAATCTATTGTTAAAGGAACTTATCATCTCTCCTTCACCTCAATGGATCTCCACAAAAGATTGATAAAGATCAGTTGGGGTGGTAGGCATACGGAACCTATCTAGAAATGCTATCTTTAGGTTCAACCACGAATTTATGGATGTTGTAGGGAGGTTAGCAAACCAGTAATAAGCTTATCCTACATGGAATAAGGGAACAACCTACATATCACATCCTCATACTGTACTTGCAATATGAAAATGTTAGCCTCAAAGATTTTAATGTGCTCATCTACAGTCCTATCTAGATCATTTACTCTGAACTTTGAATAGAACTTATCTGGGTTCTTTGGCATATGATGTTAGTCGTTGAATAGAAAAGGATACTGGTTATTTCTTGGAAAGAAGGCCATGTTGGGAGGATTAAAGGGAGCTGCAGCTGTGTTCCTAGGGGCTGATTGAGCTCTTGGGGCTCTGGGTATTCCTTGATCCCTTCTTGTTTGTCTAAATTATGTTAGGGACAGTAATTCTTCTCCAGCTCAACTAGATCTACTGTGTCTCTGTCTAGTCCCCAGACTTGTTGATTTTTAAACAAAGGGAAATAGGCCCTCCTTCTAGTGCCAATTCTGTTGATGGTGGTTTTAGCATGCAGCAACACAGGTGTGATTGTTGGTTTCACACCTCTCTTGAAAAGTATCCTACCCTAGGTAAGAGTACTCCAAGGATAATACATCTAGGTCTTAGCTTTCTTGGAATCTCTCAATTGATATGTTCTAGCTATGCCTGCAAGGGGTCTTACATGCAATCTACAAATCTTCAAGTTTGGGGCAGAAAATACACATAAACCCTTTTATGATTTTCAGTTGATAAACAAGATAAAGTGCTACTGAAATTCCTATTCTAATAGCTAACAATGGTTTTAAAGAAAATGCAAAAGGTTAGGGTTTTTAGAAGGATCCTAAGAGACATTCACAATGCATAGGTTATCTTTAGTAGACAAATACTCTAAAACTTTTAACAATCTTCCTGAGTTACCACATTGAAATGGGTGTTATAGTGCTACAGAAAACAATGCTATCTTCAATGGAAGTCAATAGATTTTTAGATTACATTCATTTGCTAAATACTCAATAAATGGTGTAACTTAACTTATGCAATGTAATTGAACTTCAACATGAACAATCAGCCCATACTAACTTTACATAGCTATTTACCATTAACAAATAACTAAAAGTATGGACTTAAAGTATTCATCAGATACTTCAGCAAAATATGAACATTATAAAAGCACAACTAACTAACTATGGGAGCAAGATACAAATTCTTAGAATTACTGCAGAAACATGTTTTGCATTACTTCAAATGGCATAGAGTCAACAATTCGGTATCAAAATCTCTCTTACAAACAAAGGAAATGACAGCCCTTTATATAGAAAAGTAGCATACTAAGTTTTCAAATGAATGGTGGAGATTAACTCAACACCAATGGTCCAAATTACATCAATAAATGCAATTATAATAGCTCCCATCAATTCTCGGATTACATTTTGTCTTCTATGAAAAAGATGAAAAACAGCCCCCAAATACATTGAATCTAGTCAATTTGACTAGCCAACTCAATATATTAGTAGAAAAGAACATTTTAGAAGCATGAAAAAGACAAAATAGAGTCACATGCTTCTCCAAATATAGCAATTTACAATTATGATGGGATTACAACCTTAGAATATTCAAAATAATATCAGGATTCTTTATCTAAGTCAATTTTGTCTTCGCTAGCCAGCTTGTTACGGTAAGTCAGCCACACATCAAGTGCAGGATTAATTCAGATGAATCTAGATCCTTCAAATGATTTATCCTATAGTCAAACATCTCCATCTCCTGACTGAATTTACTGTATATCTATGTTGTTCTCAAAATTAGCTATGCTCATTTTTGTAGACAACCCCTGCAAAACTTGTATGTTTCGTAGCCTACACTCTAAGTTCAAAAATCAAGAGAAGTACTCTTGATCTTGTGCAAAGTCATCTGACATCCTAGAAGAGTTTGCGACATTTTCTTGTGACGATTTCTTGAAAATTGTGAAGCTTGTTTTGGTTGTAAGCTCACCAAAATATCAAATATTGAATATTTTGGGGTGTTGGAAAAGTTTTTGTTATTCCATGCAATAGTTGTCCAAATAACCACTATTACATGTGTTTTGGTTGTTTTGTGTGTAGAGTCGGCTCTTTTTGTCGCTTTCACATATCTTACTTAAAAAATGTTATGACATGTGAGGGCAGTCTGAACCTCCGCTCATGCATGTCCCTTGACCTCTTAACATGTAGTAGCAGTATCATACATTGCTTGTACATATGTTAAGTCATTTTTCTTTTTACATGTTCGAATGGTCTTTTCCCTCACCTGTGCATATTGATCGCCTAAAGTAGTGACAGTGAAATCCGCCGCTCGAGCACAATCTTGGCGAATCAACTCAACTTGAAGTTGCATTAATGGCACTCGTGCCATGTTTTAATGCAAATTTTTAAACCTATTTAATTGCTTTTTCATTTTTTTTGTTAGTTTATTATTACCAAATCTCATATTCAACTGGTAAAACCCTCTTTGAGATCTTTTCGATCACGACGACTGTGGGTTCAAGTGCATTTCGCCATTTTTTGCATGAACTAGGATCTCGAGTCAGCCTTTCCAGGTAAGCCTTCATTTTTTCATTTTTCTTTCATTTTCCTATTTAAAGTAAGGTATGACTAGTATTGTTGTCATTTGTTGTCGTTTCGTTAAGTTTTTTTGACAAAATTCATGGTTTCATTTTCATAGTTATTTGAATGTTGTGTTTTCGTCATTCTTTATTCAAAATAGTGGCAAAGTCGTCATACCCTACTTCACCGTCTTAAACTTTGGTTGAAGTTTCCTTTATGCAGAAATGGTGTTTCCTACCGCCCTCACATGAACCTTACATTAAACCATCACATGTATTGGTAGAGTTTTCCCCCGTCGTCACATATTTTCAATATGTGGTCTTTCCCACATGTAAGGGTGGTTAAAACTGCCACCCTTACATAATCCTTATGCAAACCTTCTAACCTGTGATGGCAGTCAAAACTCCCGCTCATACACATAATTTGGAGTTTGTGAAAATACCTGCGATAGCGATCGATTTGACCGACAGTTCATTCTAACTTGCAACGGCGGTCCTTTTAGCCACTCTTACATGTGCCTTGACTTCCAAATTTTTCCTACATGTAAGGGCGGGTCTTTTTGCCACCCATACATGAAAATCTCACCTTTCCCACATGCAAGGGTGGGCCTTTTTGTTGTCTTGACATGAGATAAACCTTCTCACATGCAGGAGCGGTCATTTTGACTGCCCGTGCATGAAATTCTACAAAAATTTCCTAACACTAGGAAATTCCTGAAAATGATACATTTAGCCTACTTTTGCCCTTTACCTCGATTTGCATGCACTCAAGCCCTTCGATGCATGCTTTCCTATCCATGATCATCGAGATATAGTTTCCCAATTTATCCATTTCTCCCCTAACTGCGAGGTCATGGCCTTCTATAGTTCTCAACAAGTGTTTGTGGTAGATATTTCTTCCAAAGTTCTCTCCAGAGCTGATGTCAAAGTTGTCTCCATCCAAAGCCAAAGTCATGAAGTACAAGTACCAAGGTGTCTTCCTGATGACTTCAGTACAGTCAAATATTGATAAAATCAGAGATACAGAAATAGGACATGTGGATATGGCACAGTTTGTGGATAGAACTAAACAGACAAATCCTTCCAGACACATGCAAAAGATCATTGACAGCAATATTCACTTGGTTGCCTCATTTCCAGTTTCTGCACATAATCCTGAGTTCATTCTTTAGGTGGCTAGCCATTACAACAGGGACACTAGGGTTGTGACAGATTCCCAAGGGAATGTGATCATGAGGTTGGATGCAAAATTCCTTAATAAAATCTTCATGTGTCCGCCTATTGTGAACATTGGACAGATTGATTTTCCTCAAGGGCAAAAGGACTATGACACAAATGTGGAAGCTGCAAGAAGGTATATAAACAACAAATGGTTAAAAATTCCTCAAAGTAATCTAACCAGATGGCCAAAGGATCTCCCTAGGAGTGACTTCGTAGAGGAAGTTTGTGACTTGATCACACTCTTGAGTCGCATCAGAGGACACCCTTCTTCCTCCAAGTTTCAAGAATGGATGTACACATACATCAAGGTGATTCTTCAAGGCACACAGAGAATATTCTGGGGAGAGTAGATCAGTAATGCATTGCATGAACAACTATTGAAGGTCAACAAAACATTCAAATTCTATATGACCTCGTAGCTTGTATATGTTGCTGCTAGCATGAAGAGCTTCCCTGGTTTGACTCAAATTGGTGACAGGAGATTGGTTCTTGTATATGAGTATTATCCTCAAATTACTCTGAAGGGATCAATCAATCATTTCCAAAGTGTCAATGATGTCTTCTTTTCAATATTCATGTGCTTATGGTATAATGAACTTGTTTAGAAGAGGGTCTCAGATGAAGTTTGGGAGGTTGTGAATTCTTTTGGCTGCTTGTTCTTACAATTCCCCACTTTCACATATCTCAGGGTAGGGTATTACCCTTGCTACCCTTATATTATTCCATGGTATCCTAGTGACCGTATTATTCTCATTGAGTTATGTAGACAGCTGATTGTAGTGCATAATAAATAGATGGAGCTGAAAAAGTCAGTGATAAAGTTTCCTGTAGAGATAGGAAGGTATTCAATTCAATCAGCTAACAAAGCAAAAATAGTTGATTCTGAATTACAGTTGGTCACTATGAGATCTTTAAAGAAAAGGGACCATTTTGACTTTAGGAGAGTGAAAGATAAGATCAAAAGGAATTCAATGTTCCATGTGCCTATGGTGGAAGATATTTGGGCTGATCTCAGGACACAAAACGAGATCAGGAAATTAGACTACTGCAAACTTCATTTGAGTCAAATAGAAGAGTTGGACCTCACTGATATTCTAGATAGAATGGAGGATGATGGGGATGTTCTAGATCCCAAATATAACACTGAGAATGTTGAAGTCTCACCTCTTCTAGAGGTGAAATGGTCAGTTAAAGAGGAAACATCAATAAGGAAAAGATTTTAGCTGATTGAAAGCAAAGGGATCAAGCTGAAGGAATTTCTCACAGGGTCAGAGACTGAAGCACAGGAACAAACAAGAAAGAAAGTGGAGAATAGGACCAAGAATAAGAGTGACACCCCTTCTTCCTCCAAAATAGGAAAACCAAAAATTAATTTTCTATCCAAAGGAGGGAAGAAGAAGGAAGTTGCAGAAACCTCCAATGTCACTGAATCAAGTGTTGAAGATATAAATGTTGAGCAAATGGAGGTTGAAGATGTTGAGGCTGAAGAGCAAAATATTTAGAGATCTAAGGATGCCCAACAAACAGAAGTGTCTGATAAATCTGATGAGGAAGATGAAACTGAACAAGGCAAGGATGAGAATGTAGAAAAGGAACAACTTGGTGATCCACATCAGTCCCCTAAGAAAGATCTTCACACTGGAACACAAGTTTCTACACCCCTTCCGCATGCTTCAGTTTTTGGTAGTTTTCCAATAGTTTCAAGTGTTCCTCTTTCACCTGTTTTCATTATTTCTTCTAATAATACCCCTACTTCTGTAAGAACTAGTTTTGGGACCATTTTTTATTCTTCCGATTCTATCCCAAGTTTATCTTCTCCATCTTTTGACATTGGTGAACAATCTATCTTATTAAATCTTCTACATCGTTCAGAGAAAGTTGTTGATACAGGTGTAGTTTTTACCAACACCAATCCTATTGTGACCATAATAGGTGTAAATATGGATCTAGCAAAACAAGTAGTGGACTCATCTCCGATTGTTGGTGCTTATGTGCTTCCCCCATGCTTGTCTGCATATACTCCAAAGAGAAAGAAGCAAGCTATTTCATCTAATGAGATTGATATTGAAAAGTTGTTACCTGTAAAATCAAAGACTCTGAAGAAGAATCCTAAGATTGTTTCTAGGCTTATCAATGAGAAAGGAATCAGATATGCAGAGATTACTAAGCCACTAGAAGATGCTACTATTGACAACTTTGACATGGATGATTATGTCATTTCAAGGGTTGAGTTAGGCAAGCTAACTCATGAGGGCATAAAAGCAAATTTTCAAACTACTACCAGTACCTTGCTTGAAAAATATGATGAAGTAAAAAAAGAGAAAGAACGGTATAAGGCCAAAGCATAACAACTTGCTACAGTTCTTCAAAAAATAGTTAAGTCATCTGAAATTGTGGAACCCATGGCAGTGACTGTAGAAGATCCCCTGATCTAGAAGGTTGACAAAGCTCAAGCTAGAAGAAGGGTGGTAGGAGATATTGTGGAATGTTTTCTAGCTCAAGGGCAAATTCTACTAAAGACCACTGTAGAAAGAAAAGAGAAGATGGATAAATCCAAAGTCGAGCTTGATAACATTGTTGACTTACTCTCCCAAGAACTGCAGGATCAAGAAGAAAGCTTGGAGGAGTGGATAGAGATGAAAAAGATTAAGATAAAGAATCTGATCACCATTGGGGTCATTGCAAATAGGGAATCATATCTTAAAACTAAGGAGTCTCTGGTTCATCGTATCCACATAATAAAAGGTTTACTTGAAAATCTATATCAAGCTTGAGAATCCAGTGAAGACAGTGATGTCACGCTTCTACACAGGCTGGAAGAACTTCCATGCACCCTCATAGGTGAGGATCATAAGTTTCTTTTAGTAGATGAGATGATAAGTTCCTTCAAAAAGATGGTTCAAAGGAAATTCGAAGAGGAGGTGCCCTCAATACCTTCCATGGATAATCTCTATGATCAGCATTTGACTTTGAGAACTTGAAGGATAATCTGGACAAACATAAGGAAATAAAGGTAGTAAAAGATGCAATTCTTCAGGCCCGCACTATCTCAGAAAATACAACTAAACCAGATGCATGTGAAATGGCAACCATATAGGCCATGTACCAGAATTTTCTAAAGAAGAATGATGGAGGAAGCTGATACCTTAGTTTATTTTATTCTTGTATATGTAATTTGAATTTTGTTGTGGACATATTCATATGTAATTTTCTAAAATGTAATTACATGTGAGGCAAAGGAAGTCCTAAGTCAAAAAGGACTCTTCTGTTTGAATAAGTCAAAGTATTTAGCATTTTCGTATTTTTTCTCTCTGTTTCTCTTATAAATAAAGAGGACCCCCATTGTAAATAATCATCTTTTTAGTTATTGAACGGAAACTCTACCAAATTGAAGATCATTTTGAGACTTTGTGTTCAAATTGTAAATCAAATTTTATTAAGTGAATAGAAAAGCAAGTGATTGTTCAATCTTTGTGTTGGAATAACTTGTGGTGTATTGGAAATTGTCTTATGTCCTTTTCTTAATACTACCTTATCTACTTGATCAAATTGTAGTGTGAGTGTGAATAATCTGGGAGATGTTCTAAAGCTGATTTTGGAGACTTTGTGCTATAACAATTATCTTTAGTTTGTGATTTTATGTTTTGTAGTAAAAGATATTGGAAAGGCTTTGAACTACTATTATCTTTTGTGATCATATATTTTGTCATAGTATTCGGTGAAGACTTTGAGCTGCACCTTATCCTACTTGGTTCTAAATTATAAATCAATAAAAGAAGCAATGATAGACTTTGTACTTTCATGGGTTTCTTGGTTATTTCAATTTGTATTGAGCAAGTGCTATTTCAGTTTGTAAACATCATTTCTAAAAAAAGAGAAATGAATGATATGGTCTCACCCCTAAGTTAGTATTTAGTTTAAATAAGTTTGTGATAGTTGATAGGGAACCTCCCCTTGCTAAGAGAAGAGATTTATCTCATTACACTGTGGTCGATATAACCATTTTTCCTTCAGTTAGTTGAAGACAAAATATTCACCCAATAGTTTTTTGGCGACTCTACTGGGGAAGGAACGCGCAACTTGAAGCCTCACACTCTGAGTTGAAGCATTTCAGTTCTTTTCCATTTGTTTCAAGATTTTTCAAAATTTTGTTGAGTACACTACATTCTGGCAAATTTATGATATACCAAAAGCAAGAGAGCTCAAGGCATTATTGATCCTATATTGGAGTTGATGCAGCAAAATACCTTTGGTCTTTTGCCTCCACGACCTCGACTTTAGCGAACCAGGAGTTTACCTCCTACCAACGCCAAGTCTCCAATACCAAGTGAAGCTTCTAGTTCTAGTATTAGCAAAGTTTTGTTTGTTCATATTCCATAGAGGTTTGTTATCCCACCCTTTAATCAGTGCACCATGGCAGCTCAAGGCCCTTGGGGTAACACTTTTGGTCCTTTGAATTTAACTCCACCATTGTATGAACTAGCTCGTAGTTTGAGGAAGAATTTTCCTAAGTTCTATGGCGATGGGAAAGTCCACCTAGATGAACACATTGCATCTTTCTACATAGCTTGTGTTGTAATAGGTGTTGAGCATGAAGATTTAGCAATAAGAATTTTTGTGAAAACACTGCAAGGTGCTACTGCAGATTGGTTTTACCATCTTCAAGCTCAAACTATAACCAATTGGAATACTCTCAAGACCAAGTTCGAAGCTAGGTTCAAACCTGCAGAAGATGCACATGCCTTATTGGCTTAGCTCACACAAATGAAGAAAGAACCTCACGAACTTATGCAAGACTTCATCACTAAGTTCAATAAGCTGAGAAATAGGATTCCTACAACCACTCAGCCAACAACGAAGAATCTAAAATGTTTCTTTATCAATACTCAGCTTCCCGAGGTGAGCTTTCTGTTAAGGAGGGATGGCCCCTCAAATCTTCTTGCAGTTCAAATTTTGGCTATTGGAGTTGAAGATGATCTTATCCTTGCCAGTAAGATAAGAAGAGATTCTAACAGAAACAAAGGTCCATATTCTGTTGATAATTCTTCACAAGCACCACGGATCCTATGGTGCAAAAGTTAGCAAATGAATTGCTAGCTCTAAAAAGGCAAATGTCATAAGGTATTTCTACCCCTCCTTATTAGGATATACTAAGGAGAACATTTCCCAACAATTCATATGAAGGCAATGCTACTAAAAATCAAGGGCAATACAATCATCTTCCACCCACACAGGGGATGCTCGCCATTGAAGCAGTGCCGGTCAACTCAGCAGTTGGCTATTATGAAGCAGAACATGATCATTCTTTCCAACCTGATTTGGGCCAGGAAAATGATGCTAATCTTTTTATAGAAGGAGAAGAAGAATTAGCTGGTGACTCTACCATTGGCTTCCTGAGTTACCAAGATGAAGTCGAAAAAGAAGAAGTATATGATGGAGCATATGTTATTTTTACTAGGTCCCAAAATCAATCAACTCAACAAGCTGATAAAGGAAAGGCAAGAGAGGAACCTCAGCCAATGATCTCAATTTCCAAATGGGGAACTCCGTTGCCTTTTCAGTCAAAGGACCCGGTGGGCAATGAGCAAGTAAATACACCTAACAATCCTGTATCTTCTACTTCTGTCCCTCAGACCAGTACTACCCCTAATAAAACTTAGAATGATGGATTTCCTGCTCTGTATCTAGTTCATTTCAACTATTTGATATAATAGATCATGCTAGGAAGACCAAAATCCAAATGTCTGAGGTTGAGTATTTACAAGCTAATCTTGAACAGTTTGATAGGTTAGCTAAATACGTCAAAAACAAGACTGTTCCTATAGGACAAGATTTTCCCAAAGTTGCTCATGATTCCTCAAAGAACAAATCCACCCATAATAATCTTGTCACTACTCCCCTTGTTGCCTCCATAAAAATAGAACCTTTCTATGTTTCTCTATTGGTAAATGGTCATAAGTTGAGAAATTGCATAATAGATTCTGGGGCCTCTGATAATGTCATGCCTGCCAAAGTAGTAGACACCCTTGGCCTCACCTTAACTAAGACCTTTGGGAGATGTTTCTCCATGGAAAATAAGAAAGTACCATTGTTGGATCAAATCAAAGATGCCCAATTTGCATTTGCAACCTTTCCAGACAAGAGGATTAAGATGACAATCCTAGTAGCTAATGTTCCAGCTTCTTATGGCATTCTGCTTGGGCATAATTTTTGTAAAGATGTGGGTGGGGATCTGAACATGGATTTATCTGAAGAAAGGATACCTATTAAAGGAGTCATGCAAAAGTTGCTTCCTGAGAAAGAGGCAAAATACATTGTTACCCAAATGGCAAATCCCAAAGCCCAAATTTTGTTTGAGTCCTCAGGAATGGGTAATTATTTCTTGTCTACTGAAGATACTTCTAGTTCATTAGATGAGAGCTCAGACAATTCAGATGGAGAATCAGAAGAGTATTTAGATGAAGGTATAGTAATGTTGGATTCTGCCCTCACTTATGAAGAAGAATCTTTTGGTCAAAGAAATTCCAAAAAATCAAATTCTAATGAGGTTTGGGTTTTAGAATTTGATGGCAGTTGTTCCTCTACCAGTTCTAGAGCTGGAGTTGTTTTGATATCTCCACAAGATGATATCTTCCCTTTTTCATACAGGTTACAATTCAACAATACCAATAACACCACTTAATATGAGTCATTGTTGCTTGGATTGGAGGTTGCTCATGCTAAAGGTGTTAAAAATCTTCATGCTCAAGGAGATGCCAAATTAGTGGTTTGTCAAGTGAGAAATTTGTATCAGAACAAAAATGAAAGTTTGATACATTATCGCAATCACGTATGGGATTGCATTGAAGGTTTTGATGCTTTTGATATCTCTGCAGTGCCTAGAGAGTTTAATGATCGTGCAGATTCATTAGTTGTCTCCGCCACTCTCATGGTTCCTCATAAAGACTTCAAAGGAAACAAGTACACAATTGAGCTGGTCTTTCGACCAAGTGTACCTAATAATGTTGACCATTGGCAGATGTTCAATGGTAATAACCAAATCATATCTTTCTTGGAAAAGATGGATAGCTTTGATGAGCTCTATTTTGAAGGT
The DNA here is from genome assembly GCA_027924645.1 of Cunninghamia lanceolata. Taxonomy (NCBI): domain Eukaryota; kingdom Viridiplantae; phylum Streptophyta; class Pinopsida; order Cupressales; family Cupressaceae; genus Cunninghamia; species Cunninghamia lanceolata. The sequence continues at coordinate 2,903,421 of BSBN01000959.1, forward strand.
AGTGAATCTCCACCACGAGAATATGTTTCCAAAATATATTCACAAGCTGGTGAAGAGTTTCTTCAACTAAAAGGGAATAAGATTCCAAAAGGTTTGGTTTCCCTAGAAAAGCTATTTGATAAGCATGACAGATACATTAAATAGCAGCAACAACTTGATTCAATTTCCTCTATGGAATTTGAGCAAGTAAATTTGAGTTCTGAGGTAGATCCCAAAATGGTCAACATTGGGAAGTGTTGCACTGCCAACGAGAAGTTCAAATTCATTACACTCCTTCACCATTACGTTGATGTTTTGGCATATTCTTATGATGATCTGAAGTCCTTCAGGCCTAAGGAGATTCAGCATGAAATTCCACTCAAAGCTAGGTCATTTCCTTACAAGCAGAAACAAAGGCAATACAATCCCAAAATATCAGGTACTATCCTTTCTGAGATTCAGAAAATGTTGAATGCAAGAATAATCTTTCCAATTCATCATTCCACCTGGATCATAAATATTGTTCCTATAAGAAAGAAGAATGGAGAAATCCGTATCTGTGTTGATTTTAGGAATCTCAACCAGTCTTCTCTAAAGGATAACTACCCCTTACCCATTATGGACCAAACAGTAACTGGTTTGGAAATGTTGTCTATGTTAGATGGTTTTTCAGAATATAATCAAGTAGAGGTCAATGAACCAAATCAGTACAAGACTGCTTTCACAACACCTTGGGGTACGTTTGCATATCACAAGATGCCTTTTGGTTTGATCAATGCTAGTGCCACATTCCAGAGAGAAATGGACCCACTTTCAAAGATGAGATGGGGAAATTCATTGTGGTATATCTTGATGACTTGATTGTTTTATCCAAACAATGTCATGATCATGCATATTATTTGCGACGGGTGCTGGAAAGATGTCGACAAATGGTATCTCTCTCAACCCTAAGAAATCAATTTTTGGGGTTACAGAAGGTAAACTTCTCGGTCACATTGTGTCCTAAGAAGGCACTAAAATTGACTCAGAAAGAGTCAAGTCCATCCAAAGTCTTACTCTACCTACTAGTAAGACTGCAATTCACTCTTTCTTCAGAAAGGTGAATTTTCTGCGGAGATTCATTCCAGAATTCGCAAAGAAAACCTATCACATTGTCAACATGATGAAGGGTAAAGCTACTTTCTGTTGGAGTGCAGAAGGTGAAGTAGCATTTGAGGACATCAAGAAGGCCATAGCTCATGCTCTAGTTCTAGTTTGTCCTAACTATACCAAAGATTTCATAGTATATAGCTACGCTTCTGAACATACACTTTCAGCCATTCTTGTTCAGCAGAATGAGGAAGGTGTGGAATCTCCAATTTCATTTATGAGTTGTCCTCTAAAGGCTCATGAATTGAAATATTCAAATATGGAGAAACATGATTATGCCATGGTCAAGGCGGTAAAGTATTTCCAGTCCTATATTTTGAATTCACATACTATTGTTTTGGTGCCTGATACAATAGTAAAGTTGATTCTGACTCAACAAGAGTTCGAAACCAAAAGAGGCAATTGGATTACTAAAATCCAAGAGTTTTATCTTGATATCAAACCTACCAAGCTTGTGTGTGGCAGAGGTTTGTGTCAATTGATTGCTGACAATGTACCAAAAGAGACAGGGGATGAAGAAGAAGTTGAGGATATGCCAACTATTCTTTTTGTCACTACTACAGATGAGTGGTATTTAAATATCACTCATTTTCTTACCTATGGTGAGTGTCCTCATCTATATTATAAGGAGAAAAGGACTATCAAATTGAAGGTGGCTAACTATGTCCTATGGGACAATGGTTTATACAAAAGAAGCCTTGATGTAGTTTTTCTCTGTTGCATGGATAAAGTGCAACAAAGTAGACTTCTGGAGTCTTTCCACAATTTGGCTTATGGAGGACATTTTTCTACACCTGTGATGGTTCATAAGATTCTATGGGCTAGATACTATTGGCCCACACTATTTTAGGATGCATACAATTCGGTACGTAGGTGTGAGTTATGTCAACAGTTTGTTGAAAACCTAAGTTGGTTGCACTACCTCTCAAGCCAGTGGTGATTGAAGAACCTTTTCAGCAATGGGGCATCGACTTCATTGGTGCTGTGAACTGATCATCAAGTGTGGGACACAACTTTGTTCTCACCATGACTGATTATTTTACCAAGTGGGTGGAAGTCATCCCAGTAAAGCATGCTACTTCTGAAGTGGTATGCAATTTCCTTAAGGAAAACATTATTTCCCGGTTTGGAGTCCCAAACAAAGTTGTAGTAGATAATGATACTTGTTTCTCTTCCCACGAGATTACTGGCTTTTGCTATGAACATGGTATCATTCTTTTCCACTCTTCAAACTATTATCCGCAAGGAAATGGTTAGGCGGAATCAAGTAACAAAAATCTGGTTACTATTATCAGGAAACTGGTGGAAGATAATTAGAGAACTTGGCATAAAATATTGTTTGACGCTTTATGGGTAGACAAGATTACCCCTAAAAGGGTGATAGGTATGTCACCATTTCATCTTCTGTATGGTCTAAATGTAGAGATACCTATTACCTTGGAGGTGTTGGCACTAAACTTTGCAAAGGCAGTAGAAGATAGAACTTTTGAAAGTTCTATTGACAAAAGAATCATGTATCTAACTGAACTTGAAGAGCAGCGAGCTATGGCAGTAGACCGTATTGCTGAACATCCAAATCAAGTGAAGAAACTCTTTGATAAGAAAGCAAGGACTCGTGAGTTTCAAATTGGAGATCAAGTCTTGTTATGGGACAAGAGGAGAGAACCAAAAGGAATGCATGGGAAGTTTGATTCCTTATGGAGAGGCCCATTCATCATTCATCAACTTTTTGGTGAAAATAGCTTCTTACTGGAGTATCTGGATGGAACACCATTCTTGCTTCCTCATAGTGAACAACATCTGAAGCACATCAATCCTTGAAGTATCAGATAAGTTCGTTTGTACATTTGTATAATTTTTGTGTTTTTATTTTTGTGTTTTTGTTTAGTCTTTTGTGTCTTTTTTTTTGGTAGCTTGACTATATGGCCCAATGGCATGGATAAATGCACTTAGAGACTAGATTCTTCTCCCTTCAATCGTTTCAAAGTTTAATCAATGGAAGTTCCCCAGTTAGAGCCAATTGTTGTTCTCAAAATCAGCTATGCTCATTTTTGTAGACAACCCCTACGAAACTTGTTCGTTTCGTAGCATACACTCTAAGTTCATAAATTGAGACAAGTATTCTTGCTCTTGTATGAAGTCATCTGACATCCTAGAAGAGTTTACGATATTTCCTTGTGATGATTTCTTGAAAATCGTGAAGCTTGTTTTGGTCGTAAGCTCGCCAAAATATCAAATATTGAATATTTTGTGGTGTTGGAAAAGTTTTTGTTATTTCATGCAATAGCAGTCCAAATAACTACTATTACATGTGTTTTGGCTATTTTGTGTGTAGAGTCAGCTCTTTTTGCCGCTTTCACATATCTTACTAAAATTTTGTTATGACATGCGAGGGCGGTTTGAACCTCTACTCATGCATGTCGCTTGACCTCTTAACATGTAGTAGGGGTATTATTCACTACTTGTACATATGTTAAGTCATTTTTCTTACATGTTCGAATGGTCCTTTCCCCCGGCCATGCATATTGACCGCCTAATGTAGTGACAGTGAAATCTGCTGCTCAAGCACAATCTTGGCAAATCAACTCGACTTGAAGTTGCATTAATGGCACTCGTACCATGTTTTAATGCAAATTTTTAAACCTATTTAAATGCTTTTTAATTTTGTTTTGTTAGTTTATTATTACCAAACCTCATATTCAACTGGTAAAACCCTCTTTGAGATCTTTTCGATCACGACGACTGTGGATTCAAGTGCATTTTGCTATTTTTTGCATGAACTAGGATCTTGGGTCGGCCTTCCCAGGTAAGCCTTCGTTTTCCATTTTTATTTCGTTTTCCTATTTTAAAGTAAGGTATGACTAGTATTGTTGTCATTTGTTGTCATTTCGTTAAGGTTTTTTGACAAAATTTGCGGTTTCATTTTCATAGTTATTTGAATGTTGTGTTTTTGTCATTCTTTATTCGAAGTAGTGGTAGAGTTGTCATACCCTACTTCACCATCTTAAACTTTGGTTGAGTTTTCCTTCATGCAGAAGCAGTGTTTCCTACCACCCTCACATGAACCTTACATTAAACTATCACGTGTATTGGCAGAGTTTTCCCCCATCGTCACATCTTTTCAATATGTGGTCTTTCCCACATGTAAGGGTGGTTAAAATTGCTGCCCTTACATAATCCTTATGCAAACCTTCTAACCTATGATGGAGGTCAAAACACCTGCTCATACACATAATTTGGAGTTTGTGAAAATACCTACAATAGCGGTTGATTTGATCGACAGTTCATTCAAACTTGCAACAGTGGTACTTTTAGCCACTCTTACATGTGCCTCAACTTCCATATTTTTCCTACATGTAAGGGCAGGCCTTTTTGCCACCAATACATGACAATATTACCTTTCCCACATGCAAGGGCAGGCCTTTTCGTCATCCTAACATGAGATAAACCTTCTCACATGTAGGAGCGATCAGTGAAATGACAGCCCGTGCATGAAATTCTACAAAAATTTCCTAACACGGGGAAATTCCTACAAATGATACCTTTAGCCCACTTTAGCCCTTTACCTTGATTTGCATGCACTCAAGCCCTTCAATGTATGCTTTCTTGTCTATGATCATCAAGACGCAATTTCCTAGTTTATCCAATTTTCCCCTAACTGTGAGCTCGTGGCCTTTTGTAGTTCTCAACAAGTGTCTGTGGTAGATATTTATTCCAGAGTTCTCTCCAAAGCTGATGTCAGAGCCGTCTCCATCCAAAGCCAAAGTCATGAAGTACAAGTACCAAGGTGTCTTCCCGGTGACTTCAATACAATTCAATATTGATGAAATATTCACAAATCCTTCTAGACACATGATTACATTTCATGATATAGACAAATCCTTCTAGACACATGCAAAAGATCATTGACAACAATATTCACTTGGTTGCCTCATTTCTAGTATCTACACATAATCCTGAGTTCATTCTTCAGGTGGCTAGCCATTACAACAAGGACACTAGGGTTGTGACAGATTCCCAAGGAAATGTAATCATGAGGTTGGATGTAGAATTCTTTGATAAAATCTTCATGTGTCCGCCTATTGTGAACATTGGACAGATTGATTTTGCTCAAGGGAAAAAGGACTATGACACAGATGTGGAAGCTGCAGGAAGGTATATAAATAACAAATGGTTAAAAATTCCTCAAAGTAATCTAACCAAATAGCTAAAGGATCTCCCTAGGAGTGACTTTGTAGAGGAAGTTTGTGAGATCACACTCTTGAGTCGCATCAGAGGACTCCCTTCTTCCTCCAAGTTTCAAGAATGGATGTACACATACATCAAGGTGATTCTTCAAGGCACATAGAGAATATTCTGGGGAGAGTAGACCAGTAATGCATTGCATGAACAACTAGTGAAGGTCAACACAACATTCAAATTCTATATGACCTTGTATCTTGTATATGTTGTTGCTAGCATGAGGAGCTTTCCTGGTTTGACTTAGGTTGGTGATAGGAGATTGGTCCTGTATATGAGTATTATCCTCAAATTACTCTGAAGGGATCAATCCATCATTTCTGAAGGGTCAATGATGCCTTCTTTTCAGTATTCATGTGCTTATGGGACAATGAACTTGTTTAGAAGAGGGTCTCAGATGAAGCTTGTGAGGTTGTGAATTCTTTTGGCTGCTTGTTCTTACAATTCCCCACTTTCACATATCTCAGGGTAGGGTATTATCCTCGCTACCCTTATATTCTTCCACGGTATCCCAGTGACCATATTGTTCTCATGGAGTTATGTAGACAGCTGATTATAGTGCATAATAAACAAATGGAGCTTAAAAAGTCAGGGATAAAGTTTCTTGTAGAGATTGGAAGGTATTCGGGTCAATCGGCTAACAAAGCAAAAATAGTTGATTTTGAATTACAGCTGGTCACTATGAGAACTTTCAAGAAAAGGGACTATTTTAACTTCAAGAGAGTGCAAGATAATATCAAAAGGAAGTCAACTTTCCATGTGCCTAGGGTGGAAGATATCTGGGCTAATCTCAGGACACAAAACAAGATCAGAAAGTTAGACTACTGCAAACTTCATCTGAGTCAAATAGAAGAGCTGGGCCTCGCTAATATTCTGGATGGAATGAAGATGATGGGGATGTTCTAGATCTCAAATATAACACTGAGAATGTTGAAGTCTCACCTCTTCCAGAGGTGAAATGGTCAGTTAAAGAGGAAACATCCATAAGGAAAAGATTTTAGATGATCCTGGCTAACACAAATATATGGTTAGAAAGCAAAGGGATAAAGTTGAAGGAATTTCTCATAGGGTCAAAGACTGAAGCACAGGAACAAACAGGCAAGAAAGTGGAGAACAAGACAAAGAATAAGAGTGACACCCCTTCTTCCTCCAAAATAGGAAAACCAAAAATTAAGTTTCTATCGAAAGGAGGGAAGAAGAAGGAAGTTGCAGAAACCTCCAATGTCACTGAATCAGGTGTTGAAGATACAAATGTTGAGCAAATGGAGGTTGAAGATGTTGAGGCTGAAGAGAAAAATATTCAAAGATCTAAGGATGCCCAATAAACAGAAGTGTCTGATAAATCTGATGAGGAAGATGAAACTGAACAAGGCAAGGATGAGGATGTAGAAATGGAACAACTCAGTGATCCACATCAGTCCCCTGAGAAAGATCTTCCCACTGGAACACAAGTTTCTACACCCCTTCCTCATGCTCTAGTTTCTGGTAGTTTTCCAGTAGTTTCAAGTGTTCCTCTTTCACCTGTTTTCATTGTTTCTTCTAATAGTACCCCTACTTTTGTAAGAACCAGTTTTGGGACCATTTTTTATTCTTCTGGTTCTATCCTAGGTTTATCTTCTCCGTCTTTTGACATTGGTGAACAATCTGTCTTAGAAAATCTTCTAGATGATTCAAAGAAGGTTGTTGATACAGGTGTAGTTTGTACCAACACCAGTCCTATTATCACCATAACAGGTGTAAATATGGATCTGGCAAAACAAGTAGTGGACTCATCTCTAATTGTTGGTGCTTTTGTGCTTCCCCCATGGTTGTCTACATATACTCCAAATAGAAAGAAGCAAGCTATTTTACCCAATGAGATTGATATTGAAAAGCTGTTACCTATAAAATCAAAGACTTTAAAGAAGAAGCCTAAGACTGTTTCTAGGCTTATCAATGAGAAAGGACTCAGATATGTAGAGATTGCTAAGCCACCAAAAGATGCTACTATTGACAATTTTGACATGAATGATTATGTTGTTTCAAGGGTTGAGTTGGCAAGCTAACTCATGAGGGCATAAAAGCATATTTTCAAACTGCTGCTAGCACTTGCTTGAAAAATATGATGAAGTCAAAAAAGAGAAAGAATAGTATAAGTCCAAAGCAGAACAACTTGTTGCAGTTCTTCAAAAAATAGTTAAGTCATCTAAAATTGTGGAACCCATGGCAGTGACTGTAGAAGATCCCCTGATCCAGAAGGTTGAAAAAGCTCAGGCTAGAGGAAGGGTGGTAGGAGATATTGTGGAATGTTTTCTATCTCAAGGGTGAATTCTACTAAAGACCACTATAGAAAGAAAAGCAAAGATGGATAAAGCCAAAGCCGGTCTTGATAACATGGTTGACTTACTCTCCCAAGAACTGCAGGATCAAGAAGAAAGCTTGGAGGAGTGGATAGAGATGAAAAAGATTAAGATAAAGAATTTGATCACCATTGGGGTCATTGCAAATAGGGAATCATATCTTAAAACTAAGGAGTCTCTAGTTCATCATATCCACATAATAAAAGGTTTACTTGAAGATCTATGTCAAGCTCGAGAAACTAGTGAAGACAGTGATGTCACACTTCTACATAGGCTGGAAGAACTTCCATGCACCCTCACAAGTGAGGATCATAAGTTTCTTTTAGAAGATGATATGATAAGTTCCTTCAAAAAGATGGTTCAAAGGAAATTTGAAGAGGAGGTGCCCTCAGTACTTTCCATTGATAATCTCTATGATCAGCATTTGACTTTTGAGAACTTGAAGGACAATCTAGACAAACATGAGAAGGCAATAAAGGTAGTAAAAGATGCAATTCTTTGGGCCCGCACTATCTTAGAAAATATAGCTAAACCAGATGCATGTGAAATGGCAGCCATACAGGCCATGTACCAAAATTTTCTCAAGTAGAATTGTGGAGGAAGCTGATACCTTAGTTTATTTTATTCTTGTATATGTAGTAAAAGATATTGGAAAGGCTTTGAACTACTATTATCTTTTGTGATCATATATTTTGTCATAGTAATCAGTGAAGACTTTGAGTTGCACCTTATCCTACTTGGTTCTAAATTATAAATCAGTAAAAGAAGCAACGATAGACTTTGTGCTTTTGTGGGTTTCTTGGTTATTTCAATTTGTATCGAGAAAGTGCTCTTTCATTTTGTAAACATCATTTCTAAAAAAAGATAAATGGATGATATGGTCTCACCCCTAAGTTAGTATTTAGTTTAAATAAATTTGTGATAGTTGATAGGGAACCTGCCCTTTCTAAGAGGAGAGATTTATCTCATTACACTATGGTCGATATAACCATTTTGCCTTCAGTTAGTTGAAGACAAAATATTCACCCAACAATCTTCTCTATCTCTGCACCTACCTTGTGAACTACCTTGAATTCAGCTCTGAGGTCACTTGCCTTGTCCAACCTATCCTCCATACTGAGCATGGCATCTTCAAAAATCACCTTCTGTAACTTATCTTTACACTTCTCGATATCAAATGGGGCATAATCATCGTAGGATGCTTCCCAGCAATCTTTTAAAGAGTCATTGATATCATATATGATTGATCTTAGCCCCTCATTAGCTGGCTTATATGCTTCTTTTATATGTTCAAAAGTTTCTTTCCTCAAAAGTAGCTATTGATACCATTCAATGGCCTTGGGCCGTTGATTCCCAGTCAAAATATTCTCTACAACCAGAGTCTAGGTAGGCAATTCTCTTATGCTCTTTATTCGAAAATACATATGTGAATAGTACTCATCAAAGGAGTCACACTCTTCGCGCAAGCCTTTCCATTTCTTATGCAATTCTACCAATTTCTTGTGTGCTTGAGTAGAGGAACTAATGGTTTCACATCCCATCTCAAAAACTTTTAATAACCAATTTTCTGTACCTTGGGATTTGGATCTTACCTCACTGAATCTGGCCATTTCATCAGTAGACAGGAAAGTGGGTATCATCCTTATATCACCCCCTGCATCTACTGGCTTTACCAAAAACTAAAGGTATGCATGAAGTTCTTCATTCTGCTACTTCAAATACTTCTTGGACGTTTCATCCTTGTCCAGCTGTTCCAAAATTGATGTGACCAAATCCTTAAAATCATCCAGTCTTTAAGCACGAGTGGCTGGTCCTAGGTCAATTGTAAATATTATGTAATCTTCTACCCTAACTTGTTCTTTTGCAACATCAACTGGCGAGATTGCTATTTCTGTAATTATTGATCTTGATTCATCCCTATAGATTCTGGACTATGTCTTAGCCTTCTTTTGTTTCTTAGGATTATGAGCTTGTGACTAGATCGTACTTAGATCAAGATGCATTATCTTCACTTGTGGCTCAGGTTATGTCATTCTACTTTGCAACCATTAAGGTGTAGAAGATTTATTCAATTGAATAACTCTATCACCATCAATTACAGCCAGCTCTTTGGGTGATTTCTATTCTTTCTCTAGCTCTTCATTCTTCTCTGTGCTTATCTCTTCTTCTTTTTCTTCTTCTTGGGCCAAGTTTTCTAGATTTGCCATTATATTTTCTTGAGGAGACTTGAAAACTTCCTCTGTCTGACCTTTATCTAGAGGGTTATCAAATACATCAATGGCTTCAACATTGACTGAAGGTTCATGGAAGTCTTTATCACGTACTTCAGCCAATCCATCTTTTTCCTCTTCAAGTGTTGTTTCAGGCTCATGTAACCCCAAATCTGCACATACTTTCTCAATCCCCGGCACCGGTGGCTATATGCATCGTGAAAGCATCATTTACTCTTTTAAAATGTATCAAAAATTGAGAAGAGGTCAACTGTGGGTAACATTCATACACCTTTATTTGGGTTTGCTCATCATTCCCAACTTCACCAATATTAGACATCCCAACATAGTGATTTATTCTTGCCAATGCATAAACAATATAGGATGTCCATCTAAAGTACCTTTTGTCCTTGAAGTTGCTAAAGGCCTCATGAATGTTGTCACTAAGGATTTGAGCCCAGTGGAACTTAGTCCCTTTCAATATCTCAATAATAATGACAAACATCCACTCCTTAAAAGTGGAGGTTGTAGGTAGTCCATATATCCTTCTCAAAAAAGTTACTAAGTTTGATGAGTGTAGACCTTCTGCTTTTGGCCCAATTGTCATTCATGTATTTTCTGCAACCTTCTACATCTTTGTTATAAGTTTCCTCTGATCCTTGTTTGTCTGGCATAGTCATAACCTTGTGCCAAAGAATATCAAAGGTCTCAGCTAGAGAAGGTGGGCTTAAATCAACCAAGATATCCCCACTAGTTGTTTGGATTGTTCTCATCATGACATCATATCTATCTGCACAAGTTGCCATCAATTCTACACATTGTACTGAGGTGGGGAAGGCAGCAGCTTGTGATATACCACTATCCCTGAGTATTCTGGCCCTAGGAGTTGGGTTTGGACTGAAGACCCTCAATTTGAAGTCATCTAGGTCTATGTGACCTAGGTCTGTATCTCCTACATCACTCCACCTAGAGTGAATCTTGGTCTCTGGAGGGGTTCCTTTGAATTTGTACTTCATAGCTTGGGCTCAGGTAGTCATTTAGTCTGCAGGACCAGACCTTATAAGTTTGATACCTTGAGGAATCTTTTAACATACTCCTAAGTTTAAGATGAACCTTAATAAATTTGCTAGTACTACTAATATATCCTTTGAAGGAAACTCAAATCTAACATTTATTGCAATTATAACAATCATCATAAATACATGCAAAGAAATATTTAATGTTGCAAGAAATCTCATGAAAACCATCATTATCTATGCATTACAACATTAACTCTATCATTTTGGCATTTTCCCTTTGAAAATTCTTTGAAAATTCAGTCATTTGCATGATTTGCACTACTTTTATGGTCATCCGACCTACAAGAAAAAAAACTACTGAAATCAGGGTCTGCCGATCTCAATGGGAGAAATGGGCTTGTCTAACCCAAGGTTTTGCTACCACTCATGTTTCTACAATTTGCATGGATTTTGATAGTTATCGACTTGTGCGGGCTTTGAAGGTCACCGACCTCCATCAGTTGTCAAGTCAGTCGGTTGTGATTTAGCCCAAATCCTTTTGATATCATTTGTATTACATTTGGACAGGATTCAGCTTGGTCCTATTTACGCGAGTTTTGGTTGCTACCAACCAGGTCGATGGGAGAGTATTACAACGCAGGTCGGAAGGGATCATATTTAGCACACAACCAATATCTTGTTTCCAGTGGGATTCTGAGATGCCACCAACTTTGCGGGGAAATTGGAGGTGTCCGACCAAGTTGGAGACAAGGTCTTTTAGCACAAGGTCGGCGCAAGGGGTTTTCCGCGCAAAAGTAGCTTTCAAGGTTTGCAGGGTTTTTAGGTCCTTCTGACCAAGTTGGAGAAACGTGATATGGGCATGCAAGTCAGAGGTTGATGTTTTTAGCACACAATGGATATGGAAGTGCAGCGCAGGTTTTAGAGGTCACCAACCGACTAAAGAATCAACAAGTTTACAGGTCTATCAGACCTCATTATGGCACTAAAAATTGAATGTGTCCATAGGAAATTTGTCTAAGTTTTGTTTTAGTCAACTCATGGCAATCTATTTATGTTTTCAACAAGGAATTGTAGCAGGGTTTGAAAGGAAAAATAAACAACTTATATGCAAACCCTAGCTAGAAACCCAAAAATCCTATTTAGAAAGAAACATGTTTAATCAAACCCTAATGGCATGTAGTGAAAGCTTGAAGGACAAGGGTTGGAGCCCTACCTGGTAAATGTGGAAGGTGTGTCTGGACTATACAAGTAGGTCGTGGTTTGGAGCTTGGGCGGATTGACAGCAAGAGTGTTCAAATTTCCAAACGGAGCTCCAGAAATCCTGTCGAATGCAAAGAAAATGGTTTAAAATGGAGGATTTGCCCCTTTTATCCCCTGGCAAAATCACCATTAATGCACAACATATGCTTTTCAGTTTAGGGTTTGGCATAGTTTCACGTTAGCTTAGACCTGGCGGGGAAATTGGATGTGTTCGACCTGGTCGGTGAAGAACCTTTTCAACTTTAAGATTTATAAATTCAACTTGCACAATTTGTGAGCATTTGAGGTCCATCCGTCTTGCGGGTATTTTGGTCTCATCTGACTTAGTCAGTGATCAATTGATTTAGCGCAAGTTGAAGATAGTAGATTCTAGCGCAGAAGTCTGTCAGAGAGGAAATTAGCACTGAAGTCGGTGACAACAGATTTTAGCACCAAGTCAGTTGGAAGACAATCTAGTGCAACGGTCAGATAAATAGGAATTCAGTACAAAAGTAAGGTGGAAGGCAATTTAGAGCAAAAGGGCAATTCAAGGCCTTCAAAAGGAATATAAAAAACCAACCTAGCAGATTCTTAAAGTAATTTCTCAATATCATCATTCAATCAAGGTCAAAGTGTACTTTTGTAAGGAAAGCATAGGTGTAGAATACAGCTTCCCTAATGTCAATTCAAAGGGGATAATGCAGATAGGTAATGTTTAATTCAAATACAAAGATGAACACACTAGAAAATATAGAATAAACATACAAGATAATAGAGAACAACACCAGATGTACGTGGGAAAACCCTTTCGGGTAAAAAACCCACCACCACAAGAGAGACAATCTTTATTTACAGTAAGCTTAGAAAGGTTACAATAAAGATCCCAACCTTCTCGTTTAGGTATCGATTCTCAAATCATACACACAATTCACATCCTCTGTACATCTACAAAATCAACAATTTTGATCAAATCACATCATATCTAAAATATTCTCCATTACTTTTTAGCAATCAAAATTGACTCAACCATCCGAGCAACCAATCGATTCAGTTACACTTAGTCCAACCACCCAAACTATCGTCTAACTATTCACATTCAAGAGGACTCATTAGTCCCACATGCACTAGACATCAGTCGTAGCTGTAGTATATATACACAACCACAAGAATGTTAATTGTCAACACTTATGCCGACAAGACCAACCACAGTCTACCATTCACCGCCCATTGGAAGACTCTAGCTGATATCTTTCATCAGAGTGACTTAAGCAATCATAGTGATATCACCAAACAGTGCTGATGGTTCTTTCCTTGCTAATGTCCAACCTTCATTGGAGAGACAGTTAACATCGAAAGGACTTCCAAATCTTAGACCGACAATGCTTCTCACACTGACGCCAAGACCTCATCGGAGTAGCCTGAATTGTTGGAGAGACTCATACCGAAGTGACATGTCTCACCGATGTCAAACCTTCGTTGGTGTAACATGAAGTACCAAAGAGACATCTTCCAACCACGCCGATGTCACTTGTCATGCCGATCATTGGAATGACTCTCACCGATGCTAAACCTCCATCGGAGTGACCCAACACATCGGAAGGAGATATCCACAGCATGCCGATAAGGTTTGTCACGTTAATGTCCAACTGTCAAAGTAACACAACACACCATCTTACCAATGCAAAGAACAAACCACTATGATCACTAAGACAAAGGTCCACTCTTGTCGATGCCTGTAAAGCTATGAACAAAACCAATGAATGAATGAATGAGGTTCTAGGTAGTAACTTGAGACATTAGGTCTCTTCAATCTCCCACTTGTTGAATAGATTACTGCTACCCCTTAATCCTCATTCGATTACTAAGAATTATGGGCCCAAAGACCCATTTCATCTGAACAGCATTTGAACTTGGTCGTGCTCACAGCTTTAGTCAAGGCATCTGCAACATTATGCAAAGTATCAACATTTTTCAGCTTTACCTTTTTGTCCTCCACCATATCATGAACAAAGTGATATTGGACATCAATATGTTTTGTCCTAGCATGAAAAGTAGGATTTTTTGCCAAATAGATAGCACTTTGACTATCACAATGAATTTGTATCTACCTTGCATCAAAACTGACATCAGAACACAACCTCTTCAACCAAATGGCTTCTTGGCATGCACGAGTAGCTACCATGTACTTTGCCTCTGTTGTGGACAATGCGACTACAGCCTACTGCTTGCTCATCCAACTGATAGAACCACCATTTAACGTGAACACATATCCACTGGTGGATCTTCTATTGTCAATGTCCCCTACCTAATCAGAATCAACATATCCCTGAATGCTGATAGATTTCTAAGATCCAACTGAGTTTCCATGATAGCAAATAGCATAGTCAGAAGTTCCCTTCAAATACCTCATAACTCTCTTCACAGCATCCCAATGTGATTTGCCTATATTTGCCATAAATCAGCTCAAAACTCCCACTACCTGGGCAATGTCTGGTCTGGTATAGACCATTGCATACATTAAACTGCCAACAACACTTGCATAAGGCACTTTTTTCATGTCGCCAATTTCATTCAAAGATTCTAGACAATCTTCAACAAATAGTTTCGTTCCCTACAAAACTGGAACAACTAACTGTTTGCAATCAGACATATTAAATTTATTAAGAACATTGGTAATATATTTGCTCTGGCTAAGCCAAAGCTTTCTATTAGATCTATCCCTTTTGATTTCCATTCCAAGAATGTACTTTGCTACCCCCAAATTCTTCATTCCAAATTTCAAGGACAACTGAGATTTTAAATCTGAGATCATCCCCTTACCATTGCCAATGAATAACATGTCATCCACATACAGTGCAATTATAAGAAACTGATCATCATCAGTTTTATAATAGACACAATGATCAAATTTAGATCTCACATATCCCAAAGATAAAACATATGTATCAAATTTCTAATACCACATTTTGGGAGATTGCTTCAAGCCATAAAGAGACTTTTTAAGTTTACATACCAGATGTTCTTTACCTTTTACCACAAAATGCTCTGGATGGGACATATAAATTTCTTCTTCAAGGTCCCCATGAAGAAATGTTGTCATCACATCCATCTGCTTAATTTCAAAGTCATACGCTACTGCAAGTGACAATAGAAATCTAATGGATGTCAACTTAGCTACAGGAGAAAAGATTTCTTCATAATAGATACCTTCCTTTTGAGAATACCCCTTAGCAACCATTCTTGCCTTGTACTTTTCAATACTACCATCTGGACCATATTTCTTTTTAAATACCCACTTATAGGCCACAGGTTTTCTACCTTCAGGCAAGGGCACCAGATCCCAAGTTCCATTTTTCTCTAACGATGACATTTTGTTATCCATGGCTTCCAACCAAGAATCTAAATCTAGTAAACTAATGGCTTCTTTCATAGTCCTAGGTTCATCAGTATCAGTAAGCAAAGCATAGGAACAACTTGAATCAAGTATTGAAAATACATACCTATCTGGTTGTCTTCTTTCATGTGTAGACCTCCTCAATGGCTGAGGTACAGGTTCAGGTTCTTGCTCTAGATCTGCATCTTCAGAGCTACTCGAACTCACTTTTGAATCATCTACACTTGGTGCTTGTTGTTCCTCTTTTATAGGGGTCAGAGAAATATTAACAACACTCTTTTCTTTCTTCTCTTCTGTCTTCTCTAGCTGAGGATCAATAACCAAAGGTTTCAGCTCTCTAAAAATTACATTCCTTCTATAAATTACTTTTTTAGTTTCAGGATTCCAAAGCTTGTACCCTTTAACACTGACTCCATAGCCAATAAAGATACATTTGACTGCTTTGTAATCCAGCTTGGATCTTTTTACCTCAAGAATATGAGCATATGCCTCATAGCCAAAGACATGAAGATTTCTTAGAGAGGGCTTCTTTCTAGACCATGCTTCCATAGGCGTCTTGTCAATCAATGCTTAGTAAGTAACAAGCTATAGCAACTGCCTCAGCCCAAAACCTTTGTTCAAGACAAGTATAACTCAACATACTTCTTGCTTTCTCCATCAATGATCGATTCAACCTTTCAGCAACTCCATTTTGTTGTGGAGTATAAGGTGTAGACTTATGCCTTTTTATTCCATGATCAATGCAATATTTATCAAAATCTACATTGCAATATTCACCACCGTTATCCATTCTCAAACATTTTATTTTTCTACCAGTCTGATTTTCCACAAGATTTTTAAATTCTTTACATCGACTGAACACTTCTGATTTATTTTTTAAAAAATATATAAATGCCCTCCTTGAATAATCATCAATAAATGATACTTAATATCTTGATTGAGACAGAGAAGGAACATCAACTAGACCAAAAACATCAGAATGTACATAGTCTAGAACACCAGAAGATTTATGAGAACTAGAGTAAAAAGAAACATGGTTCTGTTTTCCATATATGCAATGTTTGCAGAAATCAAACTCCAGATTACAATCAATCAGCCCATCTACCAGGTTTTTATTTTTCAAGGTTTTAAAACCTTTTTCACCTATGTGACCAAGTCTATGATGCCAAAGCATTATTTTCTCTGCAGGAAGTTTAACTTCCATAGAGTTTACATCATGTGTTACAATAGTAGCTTTTTCAGATTTTATAGAGACATTATTATAGCACACTAGTTTAGCATCTAACCTATACAAAGTTCCAATGCATTCACCCTTTGCCAGTACAATAGAACCTCTAGTCATCTTACAGCCACTATTCACAAAAGTAACTTGCACTCCAACATCATTAAGCTTACTAATAGAAAGTAAATTTTGAGCCAGACCTGGTATGTGTAGTACTCCATTCATTCCTTTTATTCTACCATCCGGGAACTGGATTCTGACTCTTCCTTGGCCAACAATTTCTAGTGTCGAATCACTTGCCAAGAACACCTTCCCACCAACATACGGTTCATACTTAGTGAACCATTCTCTGTGAGATGTCATATGAAAAGATGCTCCTGAATCCACCAGCCATACATCTTCAGATGCAGGCATTGCCAAGGCAGAAATGAAGGTATCAGCATCACTCTAAGAAGAATCAGTATCAAAGAAGTTCTTCTTCTTCTTCTTTTTCTACTCTTTGCAGTCTTTTCTGATGTGTCCTTTCTGCCCACAATTCCAACACTTCACCTTGGAATTTTTGCCAGGATATTTTGATCTCCCCTCTGATTTGGATTTAGACTTCTTGTCTTTCTTCTCGTCTCTTTCCTTTGATCTACCTCGAACAGACAGGGCCTCTTTGGCCATCTTCCTTTGCATCTCTTCAAATAATAGCGAGGCAACAACTTCTATTTTAAATGTGGTTGTTGTACTTCCAATAGCCATCATAAGATGATCCCATGAGTTAGGTAAGGAACACAACAAAAGCATACAGCAGTCCTCCTCTTCTATTTTTACACCTACAAAAGTCAACTATGCAACAATCATATTAAATGAGTTCAGATGGTCTACTACAGATGCTCCATCCATCTTCAGAGAGTACAACTTCTTTATGAGGAAAAGTTTATTCACCAAGGACTTGCCCTGATAAATATCTCCCAACTTCTTCCACAAAGCGTTTGCAGTCTTCTCCTCATGGATGCTCAATAGAATAAAATCCGCTAAACTTAATCTTATCAGTCCTCTGGCTTTCCTATCTGCCAAGTCCCAATCTTCTTGCTTCATGCCTAAAGGTTTAGTCCCAGACACAGCAACCCAAAGATCCTTGTCGACCAACAAATCTTTAACCTTAAGTTTCCACAACTCAAAGTTTGTGCCATTGAACTTTTCAATGTCTACTTTTCCTAATGTACTTGCCATTTTATTTAACAAAATATACCGCTACAGAACTCCCACTCACAAAACTAACACAAAAAACCCAACCTACCAACAAGGATAACACAATTGGCCGGGCTCTGATACCACTTGTAAGGAAAGCACAGGTGCAGAATACAACTTCCCTAATGTCAATTCAAAGGGGATAATGCAGACAGGTAATATTCAATTCAAATACAAAGATGAACACACCAAAAATATAGAATAAACATACAAGATAATAGAGAACAACACCAGATGTACGTGGGAAAACCCTTTCGGGTAAAAAACCCACCACCACAAGAGAGACAATCTTGATTTACAGTAAGCTTAGAAAGGTTACAATAAAGATCCCAGCCTTCTCGTTCAGGTATTGATTCTCAAATCATACACATAATTCACATCCTCTGTACATCTATAGAATGAACAATTTTGGTTGAATCACATCATATCTCAAACAGTCTCCATTACTTTTTAGTAATCAAAATTGACTCAACTATCTAAGCAACCAATCGATTCAGTTACGCTCAGTCCAACCACCCAAACTGCCATCTGATTGTTCACATTTAAGAGGACTGATTAGTCCCACATGCACCAGACATCAGTCGTAGCCGTAGTATATATATAGGACCACAAGAATGTTAACTGTCGACACTTATGCCAACAAGACCAACCACAGTCTACCATTCACTTCCCATCGGAAGACTCTAGCTGATATCTTTCATCAGAGTGACTTAAGCAATCATAGTGATATCACCAAACAGCACTAATGGTTCTTTCCTTGCCAATGTCTAACCTTCATCAAAGAGACAGTTAACATCGGAAGGACTTCCAAACCTTAGACTGACAATGCTTCTCACGCCAACGCCAAGACCTCATTGGAGTAGCCCAAAGTGTCGAAGAGACTCATACTGAAGTGACATGTCTCGCCAATGTCAAACCTTCGTCGGTGTAACATGAAGTACTGGAGAGACATCTTCCAACCACGCCAATGTCACTTGTCATGTCGATCGTCGAAATGACTCTCACCAATGCCAAACCTCCATCAAAGTGACCCAACACATCGGAAGGAGATATCCACAGCACGCCGATAAGGTTTGTCACGCTGATGTCCAACTATCGGAGTAACACAACACAC
The DNA here is from genome assembly GCA_027924645.1 of Cunninghamia lanceolata. NCBI lineage: Eukaryota > Viridiplantae > Streptophyta > Pinopsida > Cupressales > Cupressaceae > Cunninghamia > Cunninghamia lanceolata. The sequence continues at coordinate 2,922,561 of BSBN01000959.1, forward strand.
CATCTTGCTGATGCAAAGAACAAACCACTGTGAACACTGTGATCACTGAGACAAAGGTCCACTCTTGCCAATGGCTATAAAGCTATGAACAAAACTAATGAATGAGGTTCCAAGCAGTAACTTGAGACATTAGGTCTCTTCAACTTTGACCACTTAACCACTTAGGAGATGAAAAGATCTAATGACATCCAAGCCAAATCAAAAGAGGGAGTCTCCATTTTTGAATGGGGCGTGTGTGCAAGGCACAACATAGACAGCTTGTGAGGAGTTGTTGGAAACAATGCAGATAACTGAGAGGGGAGGTGAATCAGTTATCTAATAACTTTTCTATTTTTATTTTCTTTTCTTTAACTTATCATTTAATGTTATATCAAAGCAAGGCAATCATGAGAGCCAAAAAGAAATTAACACATAACACAAGGATTTTTACATGGAAACCCTGTTATGGGAAAAACCACATGGTGACTAACCCAAGATTGTATTCTCTGTTAAAAGAATAAAGAGTACAAATTTGGCACTTGCCAATTAGGGCTCACTGCCTGAGCACACTGCTCACAAAAGGCCCACTGCCTACAAGAGACTTGCATTCTACAAATGCTTACAGATGATACCAAGGTGTTTGAACTGATGAACAACATATATGCATGCAGGATTTCAGTTCTGGTTAGGTACAGTATACTAATCTAGCACATTTCATTCTTCCTCTACTCAATATTACTTTCCTATCACATTTTGGACTTGAATTACTACCTTCTCTCTTGTCTCTACTTTTCTTCACACTTAACCATACATACTATCACTTCCACTACTATTACAAGCTTGAATCCATTGGGTATATATCTGCATCAAGGATTTTCAACAACTTTGTAGTCGACAACAAGAACACCTAAGATATTTGCAAGTTATTGATTTGCCAGCTGAATCCATGCTTGATTAGTGATGTGCATCAAGAACTTAGGCATAGAAGTCATTAATCATGTCGACCAACAATGTATAATATCACAGATTGCTTGATCAGCACATTTTACATATCCGGATTGAACTCTGATACTCTGTCGGTCAGTTCTTCCTCTATCTACTCTGCCTGACTGGAACCCAATACTCAGATGCTTATATCTTTTTCTTTCTTTATCATCGGAGGCTAAATCTATGGAATGCAATAGTCATGATAGCCCTCTTGATTTGTCCAAGTCCACAACATACTGAGTTACACCATCTGAGAGATCCGAACCTGATTGTTGGACCTTGTTACATACTCTGTTCTTGTTCACCAGACCAAAACAATCTTCAATCTAAATTCTAGTATAGGCATATTATCTATTACAGATGTATGGGATAGACTTTGTTGCCATCAATGACAACACTTATGAAGCCACACAGTGTCTCTTGCCAACAATCTCCCCTTTTGGCATTGATGGCAACACTTAGTGAAAAATGGCTAAGTGTCGCACTAACTCCCCCTTAGCTTGTGCTCTGTCTCTTGCATTATTTTACCAATGCTCCCCCTTTGCTAGATTCCACATTTTTCACTACTCTTCACTCCCCCTTTGACATCAATGGTAAAGGGTAGAATCCGCATACAAAAAATTTGCAAAAATTATTCTATACATGGCCGCATAAGTATATACACATCATATGTTATACTTACATATACTTAAGTATATCCGCAAAGGTTGTCTTCAACTGGATGATTTTTGTGGCCCAACTCCTTTTCATTCTATCCAAAATGGAGATGTGTCCACTTAACAAAAATGCATATGCTTCTGCCCTCTCTATGTCTGTTGGATCACTGGTCCAGACTGTATTTTGTGCCTATGCCAAGGCATCATGCATTGTCTCTAGCTTAGGGATGATTATCCCACTGAGGTCACCCTTTCTATCCATTGTGTTCTTTTTCTCCTTAACTAGTTCTTTAATTTCATTTATTATAGCAATAGCTTGATATTCATGATTCACCAAAGAGGTAGTAAGGGGTTCAAAATTCTGAGTTAAACTTGACAGTTTTCCTTCTTGTTCTTTCACTTTCTCCTCAATGTCCTCTATCACTTTGGGCCAAGTTAAACAAAATTTGTATATGTCCCCACCATCCTTAAGAGCATTTTCAAGGCTCTTTATGCCAATGCCTAAGGTTCTTCTATCATTAACAATTAACCCTTGTACTTCACTAAACCTCTTTCCTAAGAACTCCTTCCGAACCTTAGTTTTTGTCGATTCCTCTAAGGATTCAAAATGAGTGTTAACAGAATTGACTAATTTTTTTAGATTACTAGATGGAGAGGCAAAAGGATCCTTTTGATATGTTGGCATAATCTTCTCCAACGTCTCAGATGCAATCTCCAATAGCTCACAATCCTCCATGTGAGTTTTTAAAAGTTTCTCTTTTGCTTTGGCCTGAGCAAAAGATGCTACCTTCATTATCTGAACTAGATATAGAGAGTCAAAGTTTAGTGGTCCTTGAATTAACTCAAGTTCATCCAGCTCCATTATTTATTTCCAAGAAATTTTGTATTGTTTCTATAGTGTCTCTTGTAGACTCTACTTCCTTCCTTTTGGGGGCATCTGAACTAACTTGCTTATTGATATTTGTTTCTTCTACCTATCCTTCCTCTTTCGGAACAGAGGAGTCTAATGCCTGAGATGATTCCTCATCATTTTTCTTTAATCCTTCAACATTCATGTAAGAAGGTTCTTCATCTATTTCCTTTATAATGGGAAGATTGAATCTCTTCAAGGCATTCCAGAGGATTTATTTTGTTTCATTAGCTATTTGTTCAGTCTCACCAAGCATGAGTTTGTTCATTCTAGACTTGCTTTGGAAATCATCTTTACACTCCTTAAAAACCATGTCCATTTGTTTTGGAGTGATAGAGGGGCATAGTTGTATCATTATTTGCTCCTAGATCTCTAGGTCTTTAGCCTTTGCATTCACTTTTCTTTGTTCCAATACTTCTAGGATTTTTGGAATTAATGAAATTATTTCAATGAATGTTTTGTTATAGATATTCAAATACCTTATAGTAGCTTCCTCCAGAATTCTCTTGTCAGCATCATTGTATTCATGATAGAACTCTATCACCGGCTACAAGTTCCCATCCACAGTAATTTCCTTGATGATGTCATCAATGGAAAGAGTGGGCTTTTCAACAAATTCCTCTACCTTCTCTTCCTCATTTCTGCTAGCAGAGAACTTCCCAGATGTTCTCTTCTTCTTCATTTTCCTGATTTCCTTATCTAATTTTGTTTCTTCATCATCTTTATAGCTTGAATATGTCCTTATGGCTTTGGTCTTCATCCTATTTTATCCTTTTCTAGATGACTTTACTTCTGGTTTGGTAGACTTTGAGCTTTTAGAAGTGACAGGAGTAGAGCTCTTAGAGGATCTAGTCCAAAACGAGGTTTGCACAGGAACACTTTCTTTCTTTGCTTCTTGTCTTTCTTTCTCTGCCTTCTCCATTTTCTCTCTATTAGCATCTATAGCCTCCTTTGATATGCCAAATCTTTTGGCAATTTCTTCAACTTCCTTTCTTACTTTTCTCTTCATCTCCAGTTGTCTTAACTCAACATGTATCTTTATGCTTAGCTCTTCAAAGGTGCCAAACCTTTTTGCTTCAGTGTCCTTAGGTTGGCTCAGTAGGTGTTGAATATGTAGCTCCAAGATTTTTTCATTGACCTCATAACCCATAGGCATTATCCATACAGTTCTTAGCTCAACTACCTCCATTAGGCATTGATCAATGTCAACCATGAAGCAGACTGTATCTTTGTATTTATCAACTATTATTTGTGGTATTCTTTCTCTGGTGTACATCATGATTTGTAAATTCTTAAAGTAACCCCAGAGGGCTGTGTTTTGGGCTTGACCATCACCAAGTCCATACATGTAATCTTTGATCTGAATTGCAATAGGTTTATCATTTTGCCAGACCCAACCATTTGATCCAGGCAGCTCATTCATATAATAGAAAAACAAACATAGTATTAGACTACCATATTTGAAGGATTTTTTCTTATCCTTTTTGATCTTCTGCAAGTTCTCCATCAACTAATTTAGGAGAAGCTCACACAAATCATAATCTGCATCTTCCTTTAACATCTAATATGCAACACAGATTGTTGTACCAGACACAAAATTCTCCCTGCTCGAGTGGTAGATTTTGTAGCCAATTATCATTGAAGAAAACTTGACATCTGGATCTGTGATGTCATCTATAGTCATTGCTCTTTTGTCAAATTTTGATTCAGTGGCTTCAGTTACCATTTGGTTCTTCATAGATTTGAGTGCGGGTAACCCATCAGATGAATGCAGTCTAGTCACTACCCTGATGGCATCTTTAGTTATCTTGAATGGACTCATTAGCCACATAAAATTATCATGCATCCTACTTAGAACATACCGGACCCAATCATCTTCTGCAAAAGATGGAAAATGTATGCAATGTCCGAGGTGTTTGTCCCAGAAGGTCTTGAATTCAAGTCTAAGTTCAAAATTCTCATCTATTAACTGTTTGTGATAAATGTCAATCAATTTTGAGTCTCCAAAATCTTCAATGTTTGCATGGATATAAACCCTATAATCTTCTACATGCAAGACATCGTGCAGAATACTAGAAAACACACCTAAGGGATCAACTTCTAGAGATTTGTAAGGGTATTTCTTGAATTTTGGTCTTGGCCTATCAGAAATATTAACAACCATTGGAGTAGCCATTTTTGCAAGAGGTCTAGAGAGAGTTTTAAAATGGGAAGTACCTTTTCATTCTTTAGGGTTTGAAGCAGAAATCGAAGCGATTCTCTAGTTGAATTTGATCTTCAGTTGAACTTGAGTGAACTATAGGATCTTCTTCTCAGAGCTCTTCTTTTCTTCTTCATGAGTGCAAGTGTGTAAATAATGAGTGAAAGAACCCTTTTATCCTTGCATAAACCCTAATTTACTTTTGTAATAAATGCACAAGTTTTTAAGTCATCCAATTACCCAGATTCTCAAATGAGCTTTTCTTGGATTGTCTTACAGATCTTCAAATCATTGTCTATGAGGGTTGACAACACATCTTCACCTTTTTCAAACATGTCATAGGTTTGCAGATTAAAACATTTCAATTATGGATCATTAAATTTTGCTTTACCAGATAGTTGCTGATATAGGATCTCCTCATAACTTTCTCAAATATGCATGCGGATTTGTCAAATTTTGACTGGATGACCTTTAAGTGAATCTCCTCAAGCCCTTTAAACTGCAACCTCTTATTCTAACTCATTGTGTTGAATTCAGGCACTCACTAGCTAGCTAGGGGAAAAGGATCTTCTGTAGCTCCCCCTAAGCCAGAGCATACTTTTAGTTTTTGGAAGGAATATCAGCACCGGATTCCAGTCTGGATCCATCCCCAATATTTATTGTACTCCTTTTTACCTAAATCTTGCTCATCTCCTTTTGAACTTCTTCCACATTTACTTTACCTTTGTCTTTATCTTGTTTCTAATCATATTCCACCGAACCTTTTCTATCTGAATTTCTACTTCTGCAGAATTTAGCAATATGACCATATCTATTGCAATTGTAACACACAACATTTCTTTGCTTATTTGAATGATATCCTCTTAATCTACACTCATTAGCCATATGTCCAATTCTATTGCATACAAAGTATTTACCATTGAAAGAATTGCTCATTTGCATATTTCTACATTCATGGGATTTGTCACCATACCTTTTGCAACTGAAACATTGATGAGAGAAGGGCAAATTGAATTGATTCATTCTTTTTTTGCACTAGATTGCTTTATGACTGAACTTGTTGCAATTGAAGTAGTATCCATTGAAGGATGGATATCTTTGAGAGTTTGGTTGCCTTACCGGAGGTCTTCTAGGCCTATTTCTTTGATTTCCTGATCCAAATTTCTTTTGACCGGATCCAAAGCTTTTACCTTTCTCATATCCCAAGCCACGCTAATCATCTACTCTCTTTTGACTTTCAAGAAGAACTTCAAGTTGGGCTGAGCTTATCTTGAATTTTTCTTTGTATTCATTTGCAGTTTGAAGATCTTCTTTAAGAGTGTCTATCTAATTCTCAGGTTGTTCTTCATTGTCTCTAGCTTCTTCAAGATCAGATTCAAGATGCCTGATTATTCTATCCATTTTGTGGTAGTCCTCTATTTTCTCCTTGAGGGATTGTTTAGATTATCTTCAATCTTTCTCTTTTCTTCAATTTCTTGGGTGAATCTCATAACCCCTGATTCCATTTCATGCCTTACCATAACAACTTCTTTTGACAACTTCTCACATAGATTATTTTTCTCATTCAGATCCTCATTAGTATCATTGACTTCACTCTGATTGGCTAATTTCTAGAGCAATTCCTTTCTATTTTTCACAGAAATACTAAGTTTTTCTTTTAGCTCATTTATGAAATCATCAACTTGTTTGAGTCTTTCTCTCAAATTATTGACTTCAGAGTGGGATTGTTCAAGATCATCTAGGGCAGATTGAAGTTGTTCCTTCATATCATATGCATCCATTGAGATTCCCAAATCTTCCTCAAGCTATTAGGCTTTGTCCAGAGTGACTTAGCTCTGATACCAATTGTTGGAAACAATGCAGATAACTGAGAGGGGGGGTGAATCAGTTATCTAATAACTTTTCTATTTTTCTTTTCTTTTCTTTAACTTATCATTTAATGTTATATCAAAGCAAGGCAATTATGATAGCTGAAAGGAAATTAACACATAACACAAGGATTTTTATGTGGAAACCCTATTAAGGGAAAAACCACGAGGTGACTAACCCAAGATTGTACTCTCTGTTAAAAGAATAAAGAGTACAAATTTGGCACTTACCAATTAGAGCTCACTGCCTGAGTACACTACTCACAAAAGGCCCACTTCCTAAAAGAGACTTACAGTCTACAAATGCTTATAGATGATACCAAGGTGTTTGAACTGATGAACAACATCTATGCATGTAGGATTTCAGTTCTGGTTAGGTACAGTATACTGATCTGGCACATTTCATTCTTCATCTGCTCAATATTACTTTCCTATCACATTTCAGGCTTGAATTACTACCTTCACTCTTGCCTCTGCTTTTCTTCACACTTAACCATACATACTATCACTTCCACTACTATTACAAGCTTGAATCCATCGGGTATATATATCTGCATCAAGGATTTCCAACAACTTTGTAGTCAGCAACAAGAACACCTAAGATATTTGCAAGTTATTGATATGTCAGCTAAATCCATGCTTTATTAGTGATGCACATCAAGAACTTAGGCATAGTAGTCATTAATAATGTTGGCCAACAATGTATAATATCACATATTGCTTGATCAGCACCTTTTACATATCCGGATTGAACTCTGATACTATGTCGGTCAATTCTTCCTCTGTCTACTCTGCCTGACTGGAACCCAATACTTAAATGCTTTTATCTTTTTCTTTCTTTATCACCGAAGGATAAATATCTAGAATACAATAGTCATGATACCCCTCTTGACTTGTCCAAGTCCACAACTTACTGAGTTACACCATCTGAGAGATTCAAACCTAATTGTCAGACCTTGTTACATGCTCTGTTCTTGTTCACCAGACCAAAACAATCTTCCATCTAACTTTTGGTATAGGCATATTATGTACTGCAGATGTATGGGATAGACTTTGTTGCCATCAATAACAACACTTATGAATCCACACAGTGTCTCTTACCAACAAGATTGTCTAACAAAGAATGCCCATAAGAGAGACATAAAGGTCTGAAACAGAGGTTCACTGTCCTAAAAAAGAGAGGGGGTAGATTGAAGGTTGATTGTATTGTCATATTTGCAAATGTAATGCATATTTCAGTAGTTGTCTTTGTTGAATTTCAATATCAATAAAATCTTGAGAGAATTAATTTTTTTTGTGTTGCAATCTTGTATTTGTTGCGTGTGTTGTGAAAGTGTATGTGTTTAGGAAAGAGGGAGCACCTTTTACACCAAGTGGTATTAGAGCTGGAAGATCTTGAGTGTGTAGAGTATGCACTAGGACCTGCAAGAAGAGTGAAGTGGTTGAGATGAACTCAAAATGATTGTTGCAGGTGGGAGAAGAGTCTTGAGCAATTGAGAGCTGGGAAGCCACGATGATTGCAGGGTATGAGATGAAAATTTGTTGAAGATTGCAGTAGCGAATGAGATGGAGATATTTGTAAGGAAGCCTGTGATATGGGAAGGTTGGAGGTAGTATCAAAGGAAGAAGATTTAGAGATGATGGTAGATATAAATGTGAGGTTAGATAGGTTGGAAGCATGGCAGCATGGAGAAGTTATTGGGAATGATGGAGAAGAAAGAAGGAATGAATTTGCAGTGAAGTCATACCATAAGGAAGACATGGAGGAAGAGGATGAAAAAGAGAAGAACAATATTGCAGTAGTTGAAGAGGTTGCAGCTGTATACAAAAAATTTAGACAAATGAAAAAGATAAAACAACACAAATGCATTTACCTTGATCCAAACCTTTCGAATACCTCAGATATCTCAAATGATAGATGCATGCATGATTGATTAATGAAGATTGATTTGATGTGTTGATATTGATTACTCATTTTCGCAGCATAACGTTGAGATGAAAGATTAATAAAATAATATAGATGGATACAGATGAGATGATTGGAAGAATTTTGGCAGAGTGAGGACACTAGAAGAAGATGGATTTCAAATGGCCTGTGTGAGGCTAGATTTATAGGCAAAAGCTGATGGGATTCGATGGCCAAGATTAAAAGTCAATTATGTGATGTGTATGGCTAGGATTAAAAGTTGATTTTAGATCCTATGATGCACATTAAGTGGGTTATGACATGAGGCTAAAATTAGGATGTAAGGAAATAAGTGGGATTCTCTTATTTATTTTGGAGAGAAAGATGCCTATGATGCACAATGAGTGGGGCTCAAAAAAGGATGTGAGTGGGAATCTCATAATTTAAATAATAAAATTATTTAAATTATGTGTGCATGTGAAGAGTTGTAGTCATGTGACACATGTTGCAATGTGGTAAAAGGTGAGGGATTACATCAAATATTTAATTTGAATTGTTTTGAGACATGTGAAGGGGAATTAATTAAATAAAGAGATTTATTTAATTAATTAAGAAGGTGATCAAGTGGGATTTATAAGTGGGATAAGTGGGATAATGTAATGACCTAGGGTAAAATATTACAAGATGTCTTACAAGGTCATGTATGACTAGGTAATGTTATGACATGGATAATTTTTGGTGTCTACAATAGTAGAGGATGAAAAGAATGAAGATGCAACTATGGAAATTGAGGTTGCAGTGATAGAGCTTGAAGATGTTGCAGCAAATGGTGATGAGGAGAAATTTGCAACAACAAAAGGAGAGGTAAAGTTTATTATTTTTTGTAATGAAATTCATTTTCCTTCATTTGCAATGGTGAGAGTTGGGCTAGAAAAGTATGATGAGAAGTATGAAAGGAAAATAGAAGAGAAAATGTAGATGGAAATTTTTAATTTCCATGAAGTTGTAGGTGCACATTTGCAAGTATATGTTGCAGGTTGTGATGTGGATGATGTGAGATTTTGGTGGAGGAGGCTGGATAATGGTGGGTTGAATCCCACGAAGGAGGAAAGGAAAGGAGATAATCTTTGGAGGAGGAGGATGGTTCATGGTGGACATGAGTCCATGAGAGAGAAGAGGAAGATGGCACACATTTGGTGGAGGACAATACTTGTCTTGGTGAGATGTTGGAAGAGATGAAAGAAGAAATTCTCTCAACCTAATTCAGTGATGGAGTTTGTTGTAGGTTGCATTCAACTTGAAATAGTATTCCCACTACTCAACTCCATTTTGTGAGTCCTACTCACAAAATTTTCCTACCCAATGTGTCTGATGCAAGAGCATCAAGGCGAACTGGTGATCAACATCAACCAAAAATAGATTTCAGGTTTGGTTTTTAGTTTTGTTTTTTTTTGGGTTTCATTTGGCATCTCTTGGCATTAGGGGACTTCACAATTGGCACAGAATTGAAAGAATCAAACTTCTGCTAGAGTACAGTTTTGACACTCTGCACGCAGTTTTGTGAAATTTATTCCAAAAAAATTGTAAGAGTAGAATCCTTTTGTAGGGGCATTCTTGGAGGTACCATGTCGAATGTGCAAAAAGAATTGAAGTCATATCTTTCATTGTTTGGGAAATTAATGCCAAAAATTTGTGTCATTAATGCCAAAAGTGTGTCGTCAGTTTACAAAAAGTTTAAGATTTCAAAATTTATGAGAGTTGGAGAGAAATCCTTTTGTCGAGGACTTGAGGGGGTTATAACACACCTTTGGGCAAATTTTTGGGCAAAACAGAGATTTTTCAATTTTTCACCTTTCTGGCACTTAGTTGCACACTTCCAAAGCACCAATTTGATCAATTTTTCTTGACAAGGTATTGTGGAGTTTGTGGCAATTAAATTATTGGCTTTTATTCATTTATGCTTCATCTATCCATTACATATGGAATTTGGAGGTGTTTGAGTTTAAAAACAAATTTTAAAAAATTCATTTTTCAAGCCCAGAAAGCATATAATTACCGTATTTTTCAATGTCAAGTGGAGAAGCTACATTAATCAGAAATGATTAATAAGAAAGGGGTATTTTTGGGTAGTTTCAAATGCCTCTTAGAGGTAGATTTTTATATTATTTTAAACTAGAAACAAAACAAATACAACAGGCGCCTGAGGAAGATTAAACACCTCTTTTGAGGATGAATTTGAAACAGAAAACAATGAAAGAAAAAGGTGTAGGAATTGGAAGGGGAAGAGACACCTCACATAGACATATATTTGATTTTTCATTGTAGGTTTGGGCAATGGTGAAGGAGGAAAGAAGAGTGTGTGTAGGTCGCCAAGAAGAGATAGGAATTCACCAAGGGAAGAATTGAGAAAGACTAGAGAAGCAGTCAGCTTGTGAGAAGGAGTGTCTGGCAGAGAAATGCCCATGGGGGATACATAAAGGTCCTAAATAGAGGTTTTCTTTCCTAAAACAGAGGGGGTAGATTGAAGTTTGATTGTATTGTTGTATTTGAAAATGTAATGCAGATTTCTGTAGTTGTCTTTGTTGAATTTCAATATCAATAAAATCTTGAGAGAGTTGATTTTCTTTGCATTGCAATCTTGGATTTGTTGTGTGTATATTGTGAAAGTGTATGTGTTTGGGCAAGAGGGAGTACCTTTTGCACCAAACCCCAATCTACTTCTAAGCTAAAGAGGACAAAGAGGGTACAAAATGAAAGATGTTTGATCTCTCACCAATTAGACTGGTATCTACTCCATTAGGCAACAAAGTCATGAAATGTAAGGAATAGGGAGATACATCTATAAAGCATAACTAGAACTAGATGTACATATACATACAAATCAAAGATAACATTACATGCAAATGGACATACTTAATAATCCATCTTAGAATTGCAATAGCCCACATGAAACAAATTAGAGACTATCACAAAATCTTTGCAATGCATTAACAGTTGTCACACACTCATTAAACCCCTGTTACATTCATACCAACAAATGTGGTAAGAGAGGATAAACAACTAGGTTTGAGCATCCCGCTAAATCATTACAAATTGTCATGGAGACATACCATTTACATGCAAATATTCATTACATAACCTTATGGATTACAAAATGGATCTCATCCCCTTACAAACTACAAGTGCAATATTTGATGCCCTAGAACCAACTCGAAGCACTTATAGTCAAGAAATTGGCTCAACAACCAACCCTTTTTTATCTCTCTTTTACATGTCTATATATCTGTGATAGGGAAAACTTCCACGCAAACATAAATGAGAGATAAATCAAATCAAGTACAAATTATCTCATTTTCACACAAACAAATTGCCTACATTGATCGAGCAAATTGAAGTATGCCCCACTTCAATCGATTGCTCTTTGCTTTATGATTATTGTGGATTGCTCAATTAAGTAGCATAACATTGTGATGGGAATGATGAGATCTAGGATGATTTCTGTAGAGTAATGTTGTGTGAAGATAAGGGAGGATTAACATGGAGAATGAGGTTCAATTTATAGATTCTCGGGGATGAAGATCAACGGTTGTGGATGATTTGAGAGATCAATGGCTAAGAATGGTTGAGAGGATGTGCACGAATGAGAGAGGGACTAGTGTCCTTGCCTTCTCATGCATCAGGGGAGTTAACATATCGGATTGAAGAGTTGACTGAGTTGATTGCTTAGTGAACTCAATTGATTGAGTAGTTAAGTGAGTTGATTGACTAGTCAACTAAATTGATTGATTAGTTAACTAGATTGACTAACATGTTAACTGATTTGATTGATTTAGTTAACTAATTTGATTGATTAGTTATTTAAATTGATTGAGAGTGAAATATGGATGAGAGGGAAATTAAATTAATTAATTATTTAATTTCATGTGCACATGGAAAATAAATAAAATATTAAATTTTATTTATTTTGGAGGGAATGGAATATTAGATTTAATTAAATAAATATTTTAAATTTATCTAATTAATAAGTGGAGGTCAATTAATTTAATTAAATAATCAGAATTATTTAATCAAATATGGAGGATAAATTGATTTAATTAAATAATCAAGGTTAGTTAATTAACATAGAGTACAAATTGATTTAATTAAATAATTAGAGTTATTTAATTAACATGGAGGATAAATTGATGGTAAAGTATGACATATGAATCTGATCTAGGAACAAGTCAATTTTAGGTGTCTACAATAGCATTGTGATTTCTTCCATCTGTTGTCACCTACAAGAACTTGATGTACTTTTGGAGGTTGAAGCATTGAATGTAAACTTAGTAAAATCCCATGAAATATGTGCTTGAGATGTTTCTTTCTCAAAATAAATAGTCTAGAGCTTGTGTGAGGATTATCAGTAGCTAAAACTCAACCACCGCATTCATGGTGATCCCACCCTCCATCATCCACCATTGAAATTTTTAACTGGAAATGTGCCCTTAAGATGAGTGATGGCATTTCAAAACTTACATTTAAGTAGTTGCAGGGGTCAGATCTATTCATTAATGGCAATCTAGGAAGTTGTTGAAGAATTTTAGAGAGTATTAAAGGAGTTTGAAAATTTTATAGGATTTCAATGTGAGTGTAGACATGAGAATCAGAAATTAGAGTGAATGTGATAATGTGGGGAAGAACTGGACATCCAAACATTTGGAAGCAAGGGAAATTATATGAAGGAAATCTAGAAGTCCATTAGGTTTCTACAAAGGAAGAAAATGAATGATTTGATGATGTAGAAAATGCAGGATTTGGTTGCAAAAATAGATGTTAGGATAGGATATGAGGTGAAGAGAAGATATCCTAAAGTCCAAAGAAAGTTTGCGAAAGATATGAAGGTGTGGGAAAAGCATGTGGAACTAGAGGTAGGAAGTGGAAGTATCGAATGGAAGAAGTCTAGGAGTTCAACGATATCCCACAAAAGGAATTGTGAGGAATATAGTTAGGAAGGAGGAATAAAAAGTGGAAAGATCCAAGAATAAATCTTGCAACCTTGGGAATTTTTACAAATGGAAGGAAATGAATGAGTGGAAAATGTGAGAAAAGGAGACAGGACCAGATGAAAGGATGGGAGAAATGCGAGGAAAAGTTATGAAACTAGACATTAGGATAGGATGTGAGGTGAAGGGAAGATATCCTAAACTTTGTCAAAATTTCACAAAATGCTAAATGGAGGAATGGGAGGGGGGATATAAAAAGGACAAGGACATTGTAAAAAAGTAGGAGATGGGAGAACTAGATATCAAAACTTGAAATATGAAGTCTGGTAGTCCAATAGGATTTTGCAAACTAGAAGAAATAGGTAGAATGAAAAAGACAAAGGGCTTGATAAGGTTTGTTGGACTTTTATGTGGGAAAGGAAATGAGGACTAAAAGTTGGAAAGTCTAAAAGGTGGAAGTCTAGTACCTTGTCAGGATTCCACAAAGTTGGAGAAACTAGGGAAATGGAAGAAATGAAGGACCTGGTAGAGTTCTATAGAACTTGTACGTGGGAAAGTAAGTGAGGACTAGATGGGAGGTGAAGAGGAAATTTTTGGTAGTCCACTAAAAGTCTACAAATCCATAAAACATTAGAAACTAACTTAAGTTTTTATGAACTTGAAACTTTATTGAAATTTTTACAACTTCAACACACAATAGGGACATGAGGGATGACTTGGAGAAACAATTAGGAATAATTTGACCAAGGGGAGACCCACTTAAAATTTCTTAGACCGGGTATAAATGGTGGGTTAAAAATAGGGTAATTGCATAAAGGGAACAAAGACTTAGATATTTTTTGCATTTCCAAGTTGGGTCCTAACATTGGCTCTAGTTGGGGACATGTGTCTCTTGGAAGAACAATGAGAATATAGCTATCTCTAGAGGTAGACCAAAAGGCAAAAGGGATGAGGAGGGAGGGGAGACAAAAAAAACCAATATGTACACAAGACAATACACACCCAAGAAGTATGTACAAGACTACAACCTACAACCAACAATATGAGGGCACAAAGACATTTGAGAAGGTAAGGTTGTACTAAAACTTGAAAACAATTACATGTCAGACCTTGCAAAGAAGCTCCATGGCACAAGGCCATGGACAAATTGTTGAATACCACTTGCCTCTGTAAGAGACAAGTTTGATGAAGGAACTAGTCTCCCTCAAACTAAAATTGCATCCTTCACATATCAACAATGAATGGTACTTCTTGCATGCAAGCACATGTAGACTACCAATGTTAAGAGAAACATGCTAAAACTAGAAATAACTATCGTCTAGACATGGCAACCACAACTAGTAGGGATCATCACCATGCTCACCCACTTGGCAACATATATCTTTGAGATCCTTGCTAGCATGATGCACATCTAGATTAGCACACAAATCAACATGAAGAAAAGATTCTCCTAAACTTCAACCTTAAATGTTCCATGTTCAGGTGATACTTCAAGATGTGATGTATCATGTGACTACTTGAGTTCTTGCAATCTAGTTATAACATAGATGTTGATGTACCCTTCCATGATTGAATCACAAACTTGATTCAAATCCATTTTTGTATTATCAACATACAGATCAGAAATTATGGGGCACTTCATGTGAAGACTCATAATCTTTAAATTACCTCTATTGTGTATCCTTGATTGCAAATTGCTATAAAAATATTGCTACTAAGAAATTAATCTATAATTTGTTCTTCCTCTTCCCCCTGCAGACAATCATCTTGACCCTTTTGAGAACACATAACTTCAACATCAAAATGTTCAACCAATGAGTTCAAAAATATGTCCTCAATGCAATACTTACCAGCAAAAGATAATTTCTCCAAACCAAGATCTAAAAATTCATCTAGGTTAAAAACTTCAAGACTGAGAGTAGTTAATTAATGCAACCTTCACATCCCTCTTTCTTACTTACAACAAGATAGGTGTGAGCATCATCTTCTTCAAGATAAATAAAGCAAGAAAGCACATTTAATGAATAACAGAGATTTTGCACTTCAACCTCCTTACATTGACAACATCAAGATCACTATTAAGAGGGATAAAGCATGGGAGTTCACCTCATAAACAATCATCATCATCATCCTCGTGAACTAACCCATCTAAGCACAAATTAGTGAAAACACTATCTTCATCATCTACATTGTTTTTATATGGTGTTGCATCGCAAAATTCTAGCCTCCTAATTACACTCTAAACCTGATTCACTTTATTATTTTCTAGAACAACTAGTTCATCTCTTCCAACACTTTGAGGATAAAAGTTTCACTGTGTAGTTTCTCCTTATTCTTTCAAGGGAGTCAAGGCATTTGTAAGACTATTGTAGATTTGTAAGCTTTAGGTCCTTCTGCACTAAACTCAAACCAACCTCATACGCTTCAAAGAACATATCAATGTATATAGGGGCATCAGGTTTGCAAGCATTTGTGATCCTAGAAAGAGAAAAATCAAATATATGACTAAAGTCCATACTAGACCCACCCTCTTTCCTTTTGATATTCTCCAATTCTTGGACAAGAGAAGCAAGGTATAGATCACTTGCATACTTCTCATCAAATGTAGCCATAAGGTCCTTCTAAGAAGCAAAATAATGGTATGGAAAACCTTCAATCCATCTCCTTATCATCCCATAGAGAGACCTAATAAAAAATCTCATCCATATGTCCTCATCTTCAAACTAAGATTTTTCCATAAGTTTTGAAAATGCATTAACATGTGTATCTCCTTCATAAAAGATCACACCCATCAAAGACAAGCATCTAGTTGAAGACCTTGGTTGTCATGGTTTGCATTTCATAATTGACCCAAGAGAGGTCTATCTAGTTGTAGGTAGTGTTAAGGGGAATGAAAGGAGAGACTGAAAAACTAGGATTTTTGTGGCAATTGGATGAGCATTGGATTACAATTAGACTCGAGTAACCTTATTTGATTTTTAATTTTTTTATGTTTTAACTTGGACTCAAGCAACCTGATTTGGTTTTCAATTTCTTTGTGTTTCCTAATGAGCTCATTGTGATTATGAATGGATACTTGCAAGTTTGGGAATAGATTGGAGATGGAGTATGACTATTAGAGATAGAATAAGATGTCTCACTATAACAGTTTGAGTCATACTCATTTGTATAATGCCTAGGTCTTGAATCATAGGAATGTGGATATGGAGGAACTTCCCTAGAGCATCTCTCAAACATAAAGGCCATGACCACAAATTCATAACATGTTAAAACAAGACATTACCTCTTACAAGTAGAAGTTTCTCTTAATGAAAAAAATGAAGTCACATCAAGGAGAAGAAAACGTTCATGTACCTTAACCAACCATAAAACCAATGCAAAAAAGACTTGTAGTACCACCAACAGGCATGTATTAGCAACAAAAGCTTTGATATTATGATAGAAAAGTCACCACCTCATAGAATGAGGAAATCCTTGGAGTAGTAGACAGAACCACCAAGGTTAAAATATTTCTTGTTTATCTTCCACCAGTAGAGCCTTCAATAAATAAAAATCCTTTAATGTAGCCTATCAAATTACACCAAATGTATCCCCAACATTGACACCATTTATTGGGTCCTAAAATCACTGCTCACACTCCTAGAGGAATAAATCCACTTCAAGGCTAAGGAATTGTTGTCTTTAAAGTGAATCGATCATCTCATCAATATAATATGAGTGGTTAAAGGCTAATTTCTAGGAGTGGGCATGCTCTCCTTCACTTTGGGCTCAACTAGACCTAGGAGGGTGTTCCTAGAGGTATCCTTAATAGGGTATTAAACTAATTAAAATGAATCATGATTGATGGTAGATATACCTAATGTATGCTTGACCTTTATATTTGTCACTAGGTCAAAGAGTAACTACTTGCCTGTAAAATATGTAATGAAGTTGAAACTAGAACCTTACATATGAACCTGTAAATGATAACAACATGATATCCCCACAAGTGAATCCACTTAACATTTCATGCACAATTACAAAGTGTAGGCATGCATGACATGATTCTCTAACAATTTAACTATTTGAGGTCACTTAAGATGTTCCTTGGTTTGCAATAATGAATCATGAAAGCATGTGAAACCCTAATCTACTTCTAAGCTAAAGACGATAGAGAGGATACAAAATGAAAGATGTTTGATCTCTCATCAATTAGACTAGTGTCTACTCTATTGAGCAATAGAGTCACAAACTACAAGGAATAGGGAGATACATCTGCAAAGCATAACTAGAACCATATTTTCATATACATATAAATCAAAGATAACATTACATGCAAATGGACATATTTAATAATATATCTTAGAATTGAAATAGCCCACAAGAAACAAAGGAGAGACCATCATAAAAGTTTTGCAATGCATTAGAAGTTTTCACACATTCATCAAACCCTTGTTATATTCATACCACCAAATATGGCAAGAGAGGATGAACAACTAGATTCAAGCATCCTCTTGAATCATTACAAATTTCCATGGAGACATACCATTTACATGTGAATGTTCATTACATAACCTTCCTATGGATTACAAAATGGATCCCATCCCCTTACAAACTAAATGAAATATTTGATGCCCTAGAACCAACTTGAAGCACTTATAGTCAATAAATTGGCTCAATGACCAACCCTTTTTACATCTCTTTTACATGTATATATAGCATTGTAATGTCTTCCATACTCATAATGGTTGAAGCATTGAATGTGAATTGAGTAAAATCCCATGAAATTTGTGGTTGAGATGTTTCCCACTTGAAATGAATGGTCTAGAGATTATGTGAAGATTATTGATAGTTGAAACTCAACCACTGCATTCATAGTAATCCCACCCTCCTTCATCATCCACCATTGAAATCTATAACTAGAATCATACCCTTGAGATGGATGATGGCATCTAGGAAAATTTCATTTGAGTAGTTGCAGGGGTCAAATTCGGTCATTAATGGTGACCTAGGAAGTTGTTGAAGCATTTTAGAAAGTATCAAAGAAGTTTGGAAAATTTACAATATTTTGATGCAAGTATGAACACAAGAACCAAACATTGGAGTGAATGTGGGAATATGGGGAAGAAATAGATATTCAAACATTTGGAAGCAAGGGAAATGATATGAAGGAAATTTAGAAGTCCATTAGGTTTTTACAAAGGAAGAAAATAAATGATTTTATGATGTGGGAAATCTAAGATTTGGTTGCAGAACTAGATGTCAAGACAAGATATGAGGCAAAGGGAAAGTTTGCAAATATGAGGGCACGGAAGATATCAAGGTGCACAGTAAAAGCATGTGGGACCTGTAGGAAGTGGAAGCATCAAATAGAAGAAGTTTGAAAGCCTGATGATAACCCAACAAAAGGGATTGTGAAGAATGTGGGAAAGGAAGGAGGAATCAAAAGTGGAGAGGTCCAAGGAGAAATCCTACAACATTGGAAAGTTTCATAAATGGAAGTAAATGAAAGAGTGAAAAATGTGAAAAAAGGAGATAGGACTAAAGGAAAGGATAGGAGAAATGCAAGGAAAAGTTGCAAAACTAGACATCAAGACAAGATGCGAGGTGAAGGGAAGATATCTTGAAATCTGTTAGAATTTTGTAAAATGCTAAGTAAAGATAAAGGGAGGGGGGAAAATAAAAAGGACATTGTGGAAAAGCAGAAGGGGATGGGAGAACTAGATATCAAAACTTGAAATATGAAGTCCAATAGTCTACTGGGATTTGACAAACTAGAAGAAATGGGTGGAATGAAAAAGACAAAGGGCCTAATAAGGTTTGTGGGAATTTTATGCAGGAAAGGAAGTGAGGACTAGATGTTGGAACATAAAGGTGGAAATCTGGTACCTTCTTGGAATTCTACAAAGTAAGAGAAACTAGTGAAATGGAAGAAATGAAGGACCTAGTAGAGTTCTGTGGAACTTTCATGCAAGAAAGCAAGTGAGGACCAGATGGGAGGTGAAGAGGAAATGTTTGGTAGTCCACTAGAAGTCCACAAATTTCTAGAACACTAGAAATTGACTTAAGACCTCTTGAACTTGAAACTTTCTTAATGTTTTTACAACTTCAACACACAACAAGGACATGTGGGATGAGTTGGTGCAACATAGGCAAATTTTGACCAAGGAGATACCCACTTAAAATTTCTTAGATCAGTTATAAATGGTGGGTTAAAATAAGGGTAAGTGCACAAAGGAGACAAAGACTTAGATAATTTTTGCATTTTCAAGTTGGGTCCCAACATGTTCCATCTTCTTGAATGTCTTTGAGGAGGCTATGACATAGTTATTATGGAAGAGGATATGTGATATCTATCAAACTAAAAGTTTGACAAATAAACTATATATCAAAAGTCATTAAAAATAAAAGAAGATGACTCAATTGCTAAGCATTTAAGTGCTTTCAATTTAATTTTGAGTCAACTAGATTCAATTGATATTAAAATTGATGAGGATAAGTGTATCTTATTTTTTTTCTCTTTACTAAATCTTGGGAGAATTTAATTGTTGCAATCAATGATGGTTTTAAAGAGCTAGAGTCTCTTGTTGCTACTTTGTTCAATGATGAAATAAGGAGAAATTTCATGGATGATGGTTTGAAGGATGCCATGTATGTTTGGGGAATTCTTAAGGATAAAGGAAAATCTAAAGGGGGACAAAAGAAATTGAAAAATAAGTCCAAGTCAAAAGAAGAGTTTAAAACCTCTAAGAAGCGTAGGGTGAAGTGTTGGAACTATGGGAAGTGGGGACGTGTGAAGAAGGAATGAAAAAACAAAAATAAAACATTTGATGATTCCTCCACTAAGAAATCCCTTGACAATTACAATAATGATATTTTGTATATTGTTTCTAATGTTGCTAGTGATGTGGCTAATTGATTTAGGTTGCTCCTCACATATGACTCCCCACAAGTAGTGGTTCATATCTTACCAAGCTTATGATGGAGGAAAGGTATTCCTTGGTGACAATAGTTTGCATCAAAATGTTGGTTGTGGGAAGGTATATTTTATTTCAATAATGGGAGAGAAAACTCTCAATGGTGTTTTGCACATTCTAGGACTTGCTAGGAATATTCTTTTGTATCCAAGTTAAATAATTTTGGATTGTATGTGACATTTGGCCATTCTAGTTGCAAGTTGGCTAGAGGAGATTTGGTGATAGCAAGAGGCTTACGATGTGGGACTTTCTTTAAGCTTGATGCTTCTATATTTTGTGATTCTACCAATGTAACTAGCACTTTTGAACATGCATGTATGTTGTGGCTCCAATATTTGGGCCACATTAGTGAAAAAACCATAATTAATAAAAAGATGGTTGATGGTTTTTCTATTTATTCTGATTAATTTTATTTTTGTGAGCATTATGTGTTTGAAAATAAGAATTGAGATTATTTTTCTATGGGAAGTACTAAAGAAAAAAATGTTTTAGAAGTTATTCAATTGGATGTGTTTGGTCTTGTGGATGTTGGTTTGATTGGCAAATCACAATGTTACATTTCATTTATAGATAATTACTCAAGATATACCAAGGTTTATTTTCTTAGATTTAAATATAAAATTTTCTCTAATTTTAATGATTTTAAGGTACTTGTTGAGAAATAGTTAGATAGGAAAATATAGGTGTTGAGATTTGATAATAGAGGTGAATATCACTCTAAGGAATTTGATGGTTTATGTAGATATGTAGGTATTGTGAGGAAAAATACTACCCTTTATATGCCACAATAGAATGGGATTGCAAAGAGAATAGATTAAACCTTGATGGAAAGAGCCAAAAGCATAATGAGTGGTACATAGTCAGATTAGTGCATTTAGGCCAAGGTTGTGAGTATTGCATGTTACTTGAATTGATCTCCCTGTTTATCTCTTGCTGATAAAACTATTGGGAAAAGATGTCTCAACCTTGCATTCCTAATGTTCATATTTTGTTTTTGCATTTACTATTCCGTCTTTAGTGTTTTTTCCCTCACATGGGAAATTTGGCATCTCATTTTTAGGTGATGCTATTATTTTGTTAGTGTTTTTTCCCTCATGTGAGGATGTTGGTGTCCCACATTTAGGTGGCACTCTTGTCCATGTGTTAGCATCTTGGAAGGTGTGTAAGAGCATCTTGAGTCATCACATGACAAGAGTTACATACGATAGATTCTTATGATGTGTAGAGCTTGCAAGAAGGAGGTTACATTGGAAGCTTAACTAGCATTATGATACGTTTGGACACTTGTCATGGAACATCTTTGAATGGGTTGAATGAAGACAAATTGGGGCACCCAAGTTTGGGTGGTCAAATATTCTTGTTTATGACATATGACAACATGTAAGAAAAATGCTAATAATAGCTAGGAGGACCAAGACCAAAGAGGGCTATTGGAATTTGGACCCATGCATTTGGGTGCCATAGCTCTTATGGTCTTGTGAATTCTTTTCCAAAACCATTCATGGTTTCTAGTTTGAGCTTCTCCTATTTATCGGTGCTTGGAGTTCGAGTTGTATATGGTTATTTTGTAGGTATCGTTATGTTTCCAAAATTACTCTATAATTGTACATTGGTGATACTTTTTTAAGAGGCATACCCTCTTCAGTATATTGTAACCATGGTTGTTTCTAAATAATACAAGTGGTTGTGCTTTTTGAATGTGGGTTTTTTCTCTCGAAAGGGTTTTCCCCATGTAAACCCTCTTGGTATGATATATTGTTTTATGTTTTATATGTGTTCTTTTCTTTGTAATTATAAAGATTATAAGTTTGTATAATTAGCTCCTCTAAAATTAGTGTGGGAACTATTTTTGTGTACCTTGCTTCCTTTCATTTTGTATTAGATCCTGATCACCTTAGATTATAGGTGTTGGGTAGAATTTTTTTTACTAATCTTCGATTGAGTGGAGCTTGTACAAAAGGATATTTTAATCTTATTGTAGAAAGGAATGGAAAGCACATTAAGAATAAAAATGGAGAATTTTTTTGGCATAAATTTTGAGAGTATATGCTTGAAGACTAAGATCTATGGGTGATAATAGCTAGAACCAAACCTATGTCAATGAAACAAGAAAACAAAGACTTGATGTATAGAAAGGTGAAGGGTCTTGTTAGAATCTATTTGGTAGCTTCGGTGTTGCTAAATGTTCATGAAGAGACCACTGCAACAAATCTTTGGAAGACATTGGGAGAGATTTATCAGGCTAAATCCCTAGTGAATAAACTCTTCTTAAGAACTTGATGGTGTATACCCTTAGGATGGAGAATGGTGGATCCATAACTAAACTCAATAGAGGGTGTAAGATGGCGAGAGGGGCTATGGTGCTTTCTAAGGGTGTTTGCATTGACACTCTACTTTAGTTGGATGTATGCATGGTTTAGTGCAATAGTTCTTTTGTTTTTGTAGTGAAGAGATCTATAGAATCTACACCCTCACCATCAAAACCAACAACAAAGAGGAGTGTTGCATCCACTTTTGATGGTTGTGCTTTGTGGGTACCTAAGGATGCTCATGCTTTAGAGATGAAGCTACTAGTAGAGGAAATGATGTTATGGCACTAGAGGATGGGTCACATAGATTAGAAGGGCCTAAAGACCTTAAAAATAAAAACATTATTGAGGGAGAAAGATATCTAAGTTTCAAATATATTAAATTTTGATTTTATCTTGATTTATTGATATATATCAATCTAAATTTTGATAGAATATTGTAACATTTTGATTTCAATATTTCAATTTAACACATTTCAAATTTATAGATTAGATGGTTTTCAATTTTCAAGATATCAATTTTTAAAGGTTTCAATTTATTTATATTGAAATATAGGGCTTCAATTTAAATATTGAATCAATTAAATCAATGTTTAAGATATCAAACACAATAAAATGATTGTCGTTATTATTAACCTTGTCAACTTTAATCACATTGTTATCTATGAGGTCTTGTACCTTATGTTTAAAAGTATAGCAAGATTGTGTGTAAAATGCCCTTTGACTTTGTAATAATTGAAAAATTCTTAATTGTTATATGACTTAGGAAGAGATTTAGAGGTATCCAATGGATATATGGGAGGGAGTGTAATTAAATTAGCACTCAACAAGATTTTAAGCACATAATTCGTGGATCCTTGAAGCTTAGTGAACTTCCTAGGACCATTTTATTTTAAAGAAGGAAAAGAAGAAGTGTTAACTTGATTCACATTTTCCTTCACATCACCACCCTTTAAAAATTTGTTTGACTTTTGATACTTAGAAGGGTAGGAAACATTTTGACTTGATGATTCATATTTAAAGGCATTATGTGTACCAACTTGGATTCTACATTTTTAACATGTGCACACTATTGGGATAAGTTGCCATTAACTTGCAATCCTAACCAATTCATGTGTCTCCAAAGTTCTTGGAATGTGTTCCGCAACACATAAGGACTTTGAGAGATTAATTATTGATTAATTATATCACTTGGCTTATTGTAATTAATTCCTAATTAATAGGGTCAAACTTGGGCGTCCACTTTTGGAGTGTGGTCCATGAAGACTTGTTGACAACTCCTTGATGTCTATTTTGAGAGTTTGACAACTCTGAGTGAGTAGGAGTTAACTTGGGCGCCCACTTTTGGAGGTGTCTTATATTTAGACTTGGAGTTTGCTCTTTTATGTACATGAGTGGATATTATTGATACACTTTGCATGGATATAATGTTGGAGTTAATAGAGGAGTTAGAGATGCATGATGCTTGCATGAATATGATATAGCAGTTAATAGTGGATTCAGATATGCATGATATTTGTATGAATATGATGTGGTAGTTAACAGTGAAGTTAGAGATGCATGGTATTTGTATGTGCTTGCATGTTGTTGCATGTTACTTGCATGGACTTGCATGTTGTTGCATGTTACTTGCATTTAATTGCATGTTGCTCCTATGGACTTGCATGTGCTTGCATGTGCTTGCATGTTGTTGCATGTCAGTTTTGAAAGGTTGCTTGTAGAACACTCCAACTGTAGAAACTTGCAGGATGTTTTAGATAATGGATATCAATTGCATGTTGAATCAAGTGTTTGCATGTCACTTGCATGTACAAAACAAGGTAATTTAGAAAAACATTGGGGACATCAATCTTGCATATTGTTTGCACGAGATTGGTGTGTGTTGATCACTTCAATTGACTAAAAGAGATTGGCCAAACTTGGATGCCCAATCTTGGGACTTTCAGTTGCTTCTTTTATTTGGAAATGTATTTGATGTTGGCTAAGTTTACTTGGGCAAAATTGGGTACCCACATCCAAGACAGGCAGTTAACAAGAAGCTTGACTTAGTTTGACTTTTGTCTTCTCTATTTGGAGTGCTTGGGTTTTGCATGAGGATTTGTTCTCATGTTATCAATTACAATTGAATGTAATTTGAGTTTCAATCTTTCCAATTAAGAATCTTTTGAATTAATAAGTTTTTGTATTAATTAAAAGCCCCATACATTTTCTAGAGAGTTGATTGTAAAAAGACTTAGAAGAAAAAGTAAGAAGCTTTTTGAAGTTTTTACAGGTTTGAAGATTGAAGAAGCTTTTGAAGTGCATCAAGGAAGCAAAGGATTTCAGTATTGAATATAATCTTTCACAAGAGATTTAATACAAACATAAACACCTTTGGTGTGGAGTTTTTTTCCCTTAGGGGTTTCTCCACGTAAATACTTGTCTTCTTCTTGCAAGCTATTTTCTTCTATTACACTGATTAAATTGGAGAAATACTATAACATCTGAATTGAGAGTAATTTTTAGATTTACACATGCTATTAATTTCATATTTGAAACCATTTTAAAGCATAGCTGCAACATTACCTTGTTCTCTCTCCCTTTTTCCAACACACACAAATACATAAAAGAAGCAAACCTATTGAAATATTCATTGTCTTGAATTGGTTTAATTAACCTTTTAATAAAGGTTTCTGCACTTTAGAGTCATGTAAAGGAGTAATTAAATTAGAGCACAAATATTGAAATTAAATTACATGATCACTAATGTGCATACTAGAGCATCGGGCCCACTAAAATAAATTGGCAATTGTTAAGTTCTAAGGTCCATATTAACTTTGAATTGCTTTAGGAACACTTAAATAATAAGATCATTGAATGAATGTATAGATCCTTGAAGTAGTGGTTAGAACCACTCAATAGCATAATCTATGAGAGTGTGTTAAAATAGCTTGGTTAATATCCCATCCTCATAAAGAAATCTTACACATATAGTTGTTTATGCAATTTAAGACATGCATTAGGTTCAACTTTACCATCATACATTGGAAAGCGGGGTGCCACAAAACCCATAGGCAATGGATGTCACAATCTCAAATCTATCTAGGTGTATGCCTAGGATCAAAAAATCATTATAATCACTAGGCTTTACATCTATAGATTCTCTTTACTTCTTCAATATGCTTTGTGAAATAGTGCACATCTAGATTAGAGGAAGGGGTGGTGACCAAATGGATACCACTAGAAAGTGTATAGGAAGTGAGGGATGGATGAGGTGATGGCTTAGGATAAAGGCATGGAAGAAGAAAGGTACTTAAGTGTATTTCTATGGTATGGGATGTGGAAATGGCTTGAATAAGTGGAGTAACTATAGGTTTAATAGTAGTGGAGGAAAGGGGTGTGGAAGTATGGTTTATCATAGAGGTGGTAGCTATGATAGAAGTATATCTATTAGCTAGGCGATAAGGCAAAGGATAAGTGGAAAAAAGGATATGTACTAAAAGGTGAGATACTAGTGGCCATGGCACTATAAATATGAGTTTTTTTTTTCCAATTATGCACTTGTGGTGTCCACTCCATAGCACTTATGTTTAAGTAATTAGATTTTAGTGTAGTTTAGGTTTCTATTTGTTTTAACTTCATGATGTCTTTTCAATAATTACCTTTATTAGTAAGTTAATAACAATTTAGATTAATAGCTTGTGCATCTTTCAAATTAGAAATAAGGCAGTTCTCTTCCATAATTATTCTTACTTACTATTGAATCATAAAGTTTGACTTGAAAGGATTTCTACAATCTACTAGTGGCCATGGTACTATAAATATGAGTAATGGTAGTGGAAGGAGTAATGGTGGAAAAGGGATCTATAGTAGAATTGGGGATAGGAATAGATGCACAAGTCATTGTAGAAGAAGTAAGCTTATCCAAAACTACTTGCAAAGTTTACACATATTTAAGGACTAAAAACTTCTCCAACTCACACTTGAAATACTACCTTATCATACTCATACTTTAAATGCTACACTATCATACTCATACTTATTTAATAAAAATTTACCTAATTTCAATTTATATCAATTTCAATTTATCGATGATCAAACTTTCAATATAATTTGATTATAGATCAGTAATTCACTTTTGATATAAGCTGAAATATTGAACCCTCATCATAACTCACCTTACTTCCTTTATTAATCACCATTCTATTTTTAATCTAATGATATCCTCTACTTGATTGTAGGGTTTAAATTCAATACATTAGTTAAATTGTGTAAATATATATTAATTAAGACAAGTAATCAACATTGTTAAGTGAGTGACTTACTTAATTGACTAGCTTAGATGTCCTTTAATTTATTCATTATTTAGTAACTAACTTAGGTTTTGTTCCTAATTAGATTTCTTCTAATAAGACAACTTAAGAGTAAAAAAACATAGGGTACATTTCCTATATAAGTTTGAATGAGAAAATCAATCATTTTTGTCTTAGTATTGATATCAAATGTGATTTTGCTGATTAAAATTATATCTAACTTATGTATCACTATCTAATTACAATCGTAAAGCTACAATCCCATTTTATCAAGATGATGCAACCAAATTAGAGTTATGAACAATTCATAATGTAATGAAACAATAGATCTAGGGGAGAGGACCCAATAGTTTAGCATGTTCCAATAGTTGTGATAGTATTTGTAGATTTAAGGCCCAATATTTTTAAAAGTTTAGCACTAGTAGTTGTGACTTTAAGGTTGTTAGTGTTGACTATAAATACTTATAATTGAATGAAATGTGCTCTTTAGGTCTAAAAAGCAACCAATCATGTGATGCCACATCAACACACCAACAAAACATGACTTAATGCACACTTATTTGTCCACCCTTTTTTTGGGTCTTTTTGGACATCTCAACAAAAAGCATGTTGATGTGGCATCATATTTGATGATGTGGACATGAAACCACAATATAAGCAGGGGCCTTGCCAAGTAAGCCGATGTAAATTTTTTGGAGTGATTTGAAATTGCCACGTATGATTTTGAGAGGCCTAAATTTAGTCATTTGTATGTTTTATTTTTATTTGTAGAGTTTTAGTTTCATTTGTAGGATTTTAGTTTCATTTGTAAGGTTTGAGTTTCAAATTTAGAGTTTTAGTTTCATTTGTAGGGTTTTAGTTTTAGATTTAGGGTTTAAATTTCAAAGAAATCTACAAATTTAAAATCTAGAAAAAAAACATTTTTTACCCATAAATAAATAAATTTCAAATTTTCATTAAGAAATAAAATTCAAAAACATAAACAAGGTAAAATGAACTTACCTGTTGGGCATGGAGGAAGGGCAATTGATTGGCAGCTATGTGGGGTCACATGGATGTAGGTAGAAGACTTTTTGTCAACTTTGATTCTGGCAAAATGATATCTTTTTTGTTATTTTCTTTTTTTAAAAGGTTTCAAGAAAAATTGTATGACCCAATAAGTTGTCGAGTGTAAACCTTTCACCTGAAAAGTACTATCTACACATGCGCCATGTATATGGCACGTGGTTTTGGGTGAAACTTTCTCGGCTGAAACCTTCTTAAGTGAAAACCTTTTGCTTGGTACTAGATTTTGTTGGTCGAAAGTGTAACACAAATTTGAACTTTTACCTTTCAAAGAGGTGGAGTACTTCTAGTTCATATTGTTTCACAAGAGGGAGTCAACGTGGACTCTCATAAGATCAATGCAATAGTAGAATGAAAAATGCCTAGAACCCTCAGGAACCTATGGGATTTCTTAAGGCTTATTAGCTATTATCTTTGATTTATAAAAAATTGTGGTAGCATAGCAACATCACTCATAACTTTATTGAAGGACTCCTAGTGGAATGAGACAAACACCAAGGCATTTGAGAAGCTCAAAGACATTATGTACACAAATCCAATTTTAGCCACCCCAATTTTTCTAAAACCTTTATTGTGGAATGCAATACTTCTAGGTTTGGCATAAAAGTAGTACTCGTGTAAGAGGGAAGACCCCTAACATTTGAGAGTCACCAACTCAAAGGTGTGAATTTTTTGAAGCTTGTTTATGAGAAGTAAATGATGGTTGTTCTACATGTAATCAAATAATGGAGACCTTATCTAATGGGAAGGCACTTTAAGGTAAAGATCGATCATGATAGTCTCAACTACTTCTTGAAACAAAGGCTAGTGTCTTAATAACAACAAAAATAGGTCACAAGATGTTGGGATATGACTTTGAGATCATATAAAAGAAAGGAAAGGACAATGTTGTGGTTGGTACTCTATCTAGAATAGATGAACCCATATTGTTGCTATTGTATGTGATTTCTATAGTGCAACTGGATTGGGTGGATGAGGCATGAGAAGAATTGGAGGACATGATACTCAAACTCTCATTCAAATACTCCAACAAGATTCAAGTGTGTTAGAAAAAAATTATGAAAGGAAATGCTCTATGGTCCAAAAACAAGTTGTACCTATGTAAGAACTCAACCCATAAGCTTAATGTTTTGACAAAGCTCCATGCTTCTCTAGTAGGTGGGTATTCAAGCTTCTTGAAGGCTTATCATAGAATCAAACATGATTTCTTTTGGGTTGGGCTCAAAGGGGAGGTCTATAAATTTGTGGCAAAATGCATGGTATGCCAACAAAATAAAGGGAAAACAATTAAGACTCCAGGGCTTCTACAACTCTTATCTATTCCAAGTTAGAGGTGCAAGGAGGTATCCATGAATTTTATCATTAGTTTGCATAGGTCTTAATGAAAAAATGTTATCATGGTTGTTGTGGATCAATTCACCAAATATGCACTTTTTTGTGTTTTGTCACACCCATTTATAACAAGTACTATAGCAAAACCTTTATGAATACCATTCAAAAGCTACATGGGACTCCAAAAATCATAGTAAGTGATCATGATCCTATATTTAAAAGTAATTTTTGGACTAACTTATTCTCTTATTTGGGCACTTAGCTTGCCTATAGCTCATCATATGAATCCCCAATTAGATGGACAAATTGAAGTGATTAACAAGTTCTTGGAGGGCTATCTCTAATGTTTTTCTTTAGATAAATAATAGAGATAGGTGCAATGGATACCACTAGTAGAATGGTGGTATAACATTTCTTTCCATACTACATCCAAAATGTCTTCATTTTTGGCACTATATGGGTACTATCCACCATCCATCACCTCTTCATTACAAGCACACCCAAAGGTTAGAGAAGTTGAAGAACACACTCAACACCAACAAGAGGTACTCTCTAGTCACAAGAAGAACTTGACAAGGGTACAAAATAGAATAAAGCAACAAACTGATCAACACCATAGTGAAAGAAATTTTAAAGTATAAGATTTGGTCTTTGTGCAATTAAAATTAAAATCATATAAACATACGTCACCGAAACAATAGAAGGAGAACAAGCTTGCACCCACATATTATGGCCCTTACACGGTTTTATAGAAGATTGACAATATAGAATACAAGTTAGAGTTACCTAATCCAACAAAAATACATCATGTATTCCATGTTTCCTACTTAAAGAAGGTTATTGTACAAAGAGCTTCAACCTAGACAAAATTTCCAGAGCTTGATGATGAGGGCAAAATAATTTTGGTACCTAAGGGAATCCTTCAAATATGTACTAAAAGGTTGTGGTTGAGGGAAATTATATAATATTTGATCAAGTGGAAGTATTCTCCTGTCAAAGACATGTGAGAAAATGAAGATTTCATGCAAAAGCATCCACAATTGATCTATGTTGAGGATAATGATTCTCTGAAGAGGGGGCATGCACTTCCCTTAACCCATTGATTGTATTGGGATATGTGTGGCCAACTTGTGGCTAGTGTAGACACCTAAAAAATTTCACTCTTTGTCTCATCCCTAAACATCCCTAATTCATCCCCGAACTCCTCTAAAGCATCACTAATAATCCCTAAACATCCCTAATTTATCCCCAAATGCCTCTAAACCATCACTAATCATCTCTAGATACCACTAAACTATAGTTTCTCCACAATTAGCTGAATAAACACATGATTATATGGTTAATTAATCAAATCCCCTTCAATCTGTAATTTTACAATATTTTATTGTCAAAATCACTATTCATGTACTTTCTACTATTCATATGTACTCGTATTAGTACCTACATCGATACTTATCCCTAGCCAAAATAATTTATTAATCATTTATCCCCTTTCTCTATAGTCCAAACATTAAATAAATTTAATTTATCTATTATCCCCTTTTCCCATCCCATGAATTAAATAAATATTTAATTTATTTAATTCCCTGTTTTCTACACTTTTGATTAGGTTGCTAAAACCTAATTAACTAATCTAATCCCCCACTTGGACAACCTAAATCCTAATCTAACCTTGGTCAAATCGTCTCCATTCTCCCAAACGTACAAAGGCATGGCCTCTTGTACATGTCCACATGGCCTTCTTACAAAGGCATGGTCTAGGTTCTTTGTACAAAGGTCCTTTTGTCCTCCGTCCCCTTTTCCTCCAATTTTAAATTGGGCATATACCCATGCTTCCCAATTTAAAATTCAAATCAAATCTAACCCATCCCTTTTCCTCCAATTTTAAATTGGGCATTTACTTGTAAGCACTAAAATCACGCACAACCTCCACGAATACCCCATGATGACATGTTATCTTTGTCACATACATGTAAGTGTTAAAATAACACCCTCTCAACAACATTTCTCTTGGTAACATGTGGGTTTTTGTTTCTTCCTTTATTTCCCCTTTGTCATACTAACTTTTCCCTCACTTTTGACACTTTTTGACACTTGTCAAATTTCATTTTCTATGCTTGTGACTTCATCCCTAAGCCTCTTGTTTGTCTATTTGTCATAAATTTACCTTTCCCTAGTGTTTTTCATCTCACCCCACCCATAGGAGCCCTTCAAGGGACCTCCCAAGTGATGAAGGGGGTAAATCACAAAACACACAATAATAGATATTGATCATAGCAAATAGAACTTTCTTTTATTGAACTGGGCAACTCATTACATTACAGAAGCTCAATTACAATTAGAGGATGAATCCTCTATTGGATGCAACACATTATGGCTTTCCCAACCTCCAGACTCTAGAATCTTCAGCCTTCTGTAACCCCAAATCAGGTAGGGTTTATGTTTTCCCCACATATTCTTGACTCTACACTGGCCCCCTTAACTCTACTATTGCCCAAGGTTCCCAAAATAGTCATAAATAGCACTTTTTGGTGGCCTCTAGCTAAATTTCAAAATTTGCAACTCCCTCCAAAAGTAGGTCAACTTTCGGGAAGAATAACTTCTGATTCGAGTGTCCGATTGACAAACCGTTTTAAGCGTTGAAAAGCTCGCGATGTGAACTATCGTGCCAAAAATTTGTAAATAAGTTTTCCGTCAACTTTTTGAGACATTATGAGAAGTTTTAGTGCCTCATATCTCGTTTCGTAAATTTTCAGGGGCTTTTCAGAAAACAAAAACTTTAATATCTTTTAGGTCACAAATGATCTTTGCCTGATTCCTTCGCCAAAGGTCTTATATTTCCATTATGTAACTTTCTAAAAAAATTTGCTTCATTACATGCCCAAATGCAAACTTTCTAAAAATAGCAGGTACACTTTCTAAAATAGGCAGGTCACTATTTTTGGCAGTTTTGGAAAAACTAAAAGTCCTACATTATTATTCTAGATATTATGGGACCAAAAACACTAATTATGGGAAGAAATGAGAACAACTACAATGGTTTTGAATTAACTTCTTTTTGGGTGATGCAAGATTGCCGTTACACCTCTGGATGCTCCTGCATCAGACACCCAGGGTAATTTGAGAAGTGACCCTGTCACGTCTCATGTGTTTGTGTGAGGAAAACCCAAATGGTCAACCTCTGCCTTAGACAACCAAGAAGAATCTTCAACAAGCCTTCCTTTCCATTTCACTAGATATTCTTCGTATTGCCTGTTTCGAGTGCTCCTTCCCACACGGCTATCCAAGATCTCTTCTATCTCCTCTGTTGAAGTAGATGCCGGAATACTCCATTGCACTTCTGTTGGTCCATCCTCTATTCCACCTTCATGATATTCTGATAAATCAGCAATGTTGAAAATAGGGGAAATATTGATCCCACTCGGCAGCTCTACCTCATATACATTTCCTGAATCATGCTTCTTCATGATTCTGCATGGTCCAAATTTCTTTATTTGTAATTTATTGTATGTTCCAACTGGGAACCTTTCTTTTCTCAAGTGAACCATGACTTCATCTCCCACCTGGAACTCCTTATACCTCCTCTTCTAATCTACCTTAGCCTTGTACTGAATATTCATCTTATTAATGTGCTTTCCCACTTCTTCATGCAATTTCTTCAAATATTTTGCAAAGTCTTCAGCTTCAGCACTTGTCTTTTCTCCATTGTCCAGCTTCCTTAACTCAGAAGCATTTCTCAGGCTATTACCATATACAATCTGGAATGGTGATTTACCAGTACTCCTATTGACAGAATTGTTGTAGGCAAATTATGCCTATGGTAAAATCAAATCCCATCCCTTGGGCTTATCTCCTACTAAGCATCGTAGCAGGTTACCCAAACTCCTTTTCACCACTTCTATTTGTCCATCAATCTGTGGATGGTGTGCAGAACTGAACTTCAAATCTATCTTCAACTTATTACACAATGTCCTCCAGAAATAACCAACAAAATTGGTATCTCAATCTGAAACTATGTTCATCGGTAGGCCATGTAATCTCACCACCTCTTTGAAAAATAATTTAGCAATATGAACAGCATCATTAGTCTTCTTGCAAGGAATAAAATGTGCCATCTTTGAGAATCTGTCCACCACCACAAATATGGAATCATGCCCTCTCTGTGTCCTTGGTAATCCAAGAACAAAATCCATACTGATATCATCCCATGGCTTCTCTGGTATAGGTAATGGCTGATATAGACCTGTGTTCTGACTTGCTCCTTTTGCCATCTGACATACTCTGCAACTCTGCACAAATTTCCTCACATCCTGCTGCAACTATGGCCAATTATAATTTTCACCAACAATAGCAATGGTCTTATCTCGACCAAAGTGTTTGGCCAATCCTCCACTATGCTTCTCCTTAATCAAGTTCTCTCTCATGAAACTCCTTGGAATGCACAACTAGCTTCCCCTAAACAACATGCCATCTTGGATTATGAAATCCAACCATTTTGTCCTATCCAAAGTAACAAGTTCCAAACAAGCTTTCCAGGCCTCTACAAAATCTGGATCTTCAGGATACAAACTTTTGAGCTCATCGAACCCAACAACCTCTATCTTCATTTCTGTCAACAAATTTTGCCTTCTGCTCAAGGCATCTACAACTATATTGGACTTCCCACTCCTGTGCTTCAAAACAAAAGTATAGCTCTGAAAAAACTCAACCCATTTTAAGTGCCTTTGATTTAACTTTCCTTGACTATTAAGATACTGCAAAGCTTGATGATCAGTATATAAAACAAACTCTTTTGGCAACAAATAATGTCTCTATTTCTTTAAAGCCTGAACTATTGCATAAAACTCCTGATCATAAACAGAATAATTTCTCTTGGCATCATTAGGCTTCTCACTAAAATAGGCAATGGGCTTACCTTCTTGGCTCAAAATAGCTCCTATACCACTACCACTAGCATCACAATCTACCTGAAATACCTTATTAAAATCTGGAAGTGCCAAAACAGGTTGTTCTATGACTTTCTATTTCAATGTATCAAAACTCTTGTCTTCTCCTTTAGTCCATCTAAACTCTTTTCTATCCCCTCTCATTGTCTTAGTTAGGGGTGCACAAATGCTAATGAAATTCCTGATAAACTTTCTGTAAAAACTTGCCAAACCATGAAAAGATCTTACCTCTATGACACTCCTTGGCGTAGGCCATTCAATGATAGCCCTTACTTCTTCTGGGTCCATCTTAAGACCTTCTTTTGAGACAACAAATCCCAGGTACACCAACTCCTTTGCAAAACTACATTTCTTTAGATTAATCAACAACTTCTCCTCCATTAGCTTCTCTAGAACTCTTCTGATATGCATCAGATGCTCATCCCAAGTCTTACTGAAAATCAAAATATCATCCAAATAGACAATAACAAAATTTTCCAAAAATTCTTTTAGTACCTTGTTCATGAGCCGCATGAATGTGCTCGGTGCTTTGGTTAGCCCAAATGGCATGACTAACCACTCATACAAACCTTCCTTTGTCTTGAAGGTTGTCTTCCACTCATCTCCTTCTCTGATACAGATCTGGTGATACCCACTCTTCAGGTCAATCTTCGTGAAGTACTTGGCTCCACTCAAACAATCCATGATGTCATCCATTCTTGGCAATGGAAATCTATACTTGATCGTTATCTTATTGATGGCTCGAGAGTCTGTACACATCCTCCATTCTCCATCCTTTTTTGGTGCTAGTACTGTAGGTACCGTACATTGACTTAGGCTCTCCCTTATCAGTCCCTTCCTCAACAACTCCTGAACTTGTCTGTTCAGCTCTTCATTCTCTACAGGGGTCATTCTATGGGCTGCCTTGTTTGGCAAACTAGCTCCTAGTATCAAATCCATTTGATGACTTATCTTCCTTACTAGTGATAAACCTTCTGGTACATTATCAGAGATAATGTCCTGGAACTCTTCCAACATATCTGAAACTTCTGCTTGTACATCTTCACATTTATCTTGACTAATCTTAGGAATCAATGCAAAGCAATGACGCTCATGCTTCATACCCTCCAAAAATTTCCTACCATCTACCAAGCAAATTCTGGCAGTACTACATACTTTTTCTTCCACCTCCTTCAAGGGCTTCAATTTATGATGAACTCCACCTTTTGTTAGGGAATATGTGTTTGCACGGCCATCATGGACAGTGCTCCTATCATACTGCCACGACCTCCCCAACAGCATATGACATTCATCCATCGGTATGATATCACACAGCACCTCATTATGGTAGTCCACAATCTTGAACTTCACTAAACATTGCCCATTGACCAAATCTCTATGGTCTTTCTACAACCATTCAATCCTATATGGATG
This sequence comes from Cunninghamia lanceolata, assembly GCA_027924645.1. Lineage (NCBI taxonomy): Eukaryota > Viridiplantae > Streptophyta > Pinopsida > Cupressales > Cupressaceae > Cunninghamia > Cunninghamia lanceolata. Next base: position 2,958,362 of record BSBN01000959.1, read on the forward strand.
TGGATGTTTTCTTCTTGTCAACTTCAACTTGTCAACCATCTCCTCTGAAACAAGATTATCAATGCTTCCACTATCAATAATAATATCACAACACTTACCTTCACATTTACACCTTGCGCAGAATAAACTCTTCCTCTGATTTGGTTCTTTCTCCTCATTCAACAAGGTTCTTCTGACAACTAGGGTTTCTCCCCTTTCAACATCTTTAGAACGCTCAGACTGTGCATTTTCATCTACATGTGTAACTCGTGCATTACCTTTAGGTCTTCTATTTGTCCTTCCTTGATGTTGTGGATACTCATATGCTTGATGCCCTTCTTCTCCACATTGGAAATAGGTTCCTCTGAAACCTCCTCTTCCAGGTCCTTGCCCAGGTCTACCTCTTCCTCTTCCTCTTTTCTCACCATTGTTCTAGTCACGAGGGTGGTAGGTGTTATCTCCTCTCTGATTTTGACTGGTGCCAGCTTCTTCACTTTTCTTTGCATCTTCATTTCGGCCCCCATAGGGTCTTCCACCAGTCCTTCCGCCTTGACCTCTTCCCCTTCGCTTGCTGTCAAATATTTTATTCAGCTTCTCTTCCACCTTCAAGGAAAACTGGTATGCATCTTCTATGGTGGTCATTCTGACTAGGCTCAGCTCCTCTTGAATACTCAGCCTTAACCCATTAATGTAACGAGCTACCTTTTCCTTGTTGGGCTCTGCATGGCCCGTTCTGATAGTAATCTTATAAAACTCTTCTGTATACTCCTTGACAGACTTGTTACCTTGCTTTAGTCCTTGCAGCTTCTTTAACAACTCCATCTCATAGTCCACAGGAATGAACTGCTTCTTTTCTCCACCATCCGATCCCATCTGGTGATCTTTCCTTTTCCTCTTCTATTCCTCTCTAATTGGACCTCCTTCCACCAAATACTGGCGTGGCCCTTCAACTTTATTTTTGCAAACTTGACCCGATCTGGGTCCTCCACATCTTCGTACTCGAAATACTCTTCCATGTCATTGATCCAATCAATAAGCTGTTTCAGATTCAAATCTCTAGAATATGTAGAAACTTTGATTCTGGGCCTCTTTCCAATCTTTGAAATGGCCCTCAACAACCTAACTTCTGTAGGATCTCCTACAGCTTCTTGTTCTTCCTCAGATAGCTCATCTTCAGCTTCATCTTCACTTTCTTCTCTTGTTCTTGGATCAAACCCTCTTCACAGCTCCTCTTGCAATGCATCAATTTGCCTTTGTAGGGCTCTAAAACCCTCTTCCATCAAAGCATTCCTCCCAACATGATTTCTTCATGGAGGCATCTTGGTCTCTGCAACAAACCCACAACCTCATGTCCTGGTGCAAACTGCCTCACGGTCGGCGATCTGTCTACACACTCAGGAACCCTTGCTCTGATACCACTTGATGAAGGGGGTGAATCACAAAACACACAATAACAGATATTGATCACAGTAAATAGAACTTTCTTTTATTGAACTGGGCAACTCACTACATTATAGAAGCTTAATTACAATCAGAGGATGAATCCTCTATTGGCTGCAACACATTATGGCTTTCCCAACCTCCAGACTCTAGAATCTTCAGCCTTCCGTAACCCCAAATCAGCTAGGGTTTATGTTTTCCCCACCTATTCTTGACTCTACACTGGCCCCCTTAACTCTACTACTGCCTAGGGTTCCCAAAATAGTCATAAATAGCACTTTTTGGCGGCCTCCAGCTAAATTTTAAAATTTGCAACTCCCTCCAAAAGTAGGTCAACTTCCGGGAAGCATAACTTTTGATCCAAGTGTCCGATTGACAAACCGTTTTAAGTGCTAGAAAGCTCATGATGTGAACTATCATGTTAGAAATATGTAAACAGATTTTCATCAACTTTTTGAGACATTATGAGAAGTTTTAGGGCCTCATATCTCGTTCTGTAAATTTTTAGGGGCTTTTCAGAAAACAAAAACTTTAATATCTTTCAGCTCACAAATGATCTTTGCCTGATTCCTTCGCCAAAGGTCTTATATTTCCATTATGTAACTTTCTAAAAAAATTTGCTTCATTACATGCCAAAATGCAAACTTTCTAAAAATAGCAAGTACACTTTCCAAAATAGGCAAGGCACTATTTTTGGCAGTTTTGGAAAAACTGAAAGTCCTACATTATTATTCTGGATATTATGGAACCAAAAACACTAATTATGGGAAGAAATGAGAACAACTACAATGGATTTGAATTAACTTCTTTTTGGGTGATGCAAGATTGCCCTTACACCTCTAGATGCTCCTGCATCACCAAGCCATCTCAAACTTTTAGTTTTTAGTTGTGATCAACCAGAAAAAATCTTTCCCTATTATTTCAGGATCTCCCCTGAGAGATTTGACATTTGCAAGTGGAGATTTGGTTTTTGACCACCTTTTGATCAGTTTCCAGAGATAGTTCACTTCTTCATCCCCAACTAACAACTTCCAACCTCTCATGTCAACCTAGGTCCACTCCTCTATGGGTCACCCATGTGTCACCCCCAGGTGATTTGGAGTGGCAAAAGGGGTGACCCATGGGTGACTCTACCGTCATTTCCAGTCATAGAAAAACTCAAGTTTTGGAAGCGGAAAAGCTCTGTTTTGACCCATTTTTCTTCCTATTTGCATGAGTTTTTGGCCTAAACATAGAGTTGACTATTCTAATATTTCAAGCATGCATAATTATCCCCTTTTAATCTATACTTTTCATCTCATGCACTCTTGAAGACTCCATTATTGCTTCAATGATAAGCTATCTTGGCTTGTTCACTCCCTAATTAGCCTAGTTCACTCCCTAATCAAATGTGTTAACTCTCCAATCAAGGGAGTTAACTCTTAATCTCTCCCACCTTTCATGACCCCTTTCAACCTATAAATACCCCCCTCCCTCAAGAACAAAGGGAGGCAATTTCATTTGTGCATCCAATCTTTGTAGGTTGTTGCTCTCCACATAGCATCCATATGCTCATACAGGACTTGTGAGCCTTTTATTTCATTGTTGTTTCATCTAAGCTTTGCTAAAAGCTTCTCATCACATCATTACATTGCACATTGAGCTCACATTTCAAGCTTTCTAAAGCTATTTTGCATCCCTTTCTTATTGTTGCCAAGAGGAGATCCCCGCTACTACAAGAGGATGAAGTGGTTACCGACACAAGGATTCCTAAGGATAGTGGAGGCTCATTTATCTCACGTTCCAGGTTCTTTAGTGTTTTTTTTTCATTGTGATAGTAATTATCTAATCTTAAAATTTCTCTTGGGAATAGTAATTGGATGCTGCAATTTCCTTGATAGGATAAATCAAATTCTTTTGTTAGATTAGTTTACTTCAAGTACTTTGTATCATTAGTTTAGTTTGTTTTAAATCAATTTCATTTCTTAGAGTGATTAGATCCAAAATATCAAGAGAAACAAAAAAAACATAGATCAGATTGCATTAGATAAACCCAATTTAGATTGCATACATATTTCAAATTCTAGATTAAAAAAACACTTTCCTTTCATAAAAATCCACCAAAAGCACAAAAATATTGTCTTGCATACATAGAGGCTGCATACATTAAAAAAATAGAAAACAACAAAAACATAAGCATCAAACAAAGATTGATAACCTGAGTGATTTCATCACAAGGTCAACCAAAGTTAAAACAAGATGAAAACTCAAGTAAACCCTCAATTTTATCATGAGGTCAACACTAGTCAACCAACACAAAGCAAAGCAAGTTAAACCTTAGGTCATAAAGCCTAAGTCAAACCTAATTCCAATTGAGGTCAACTCTAACCAACTCTCTCTTGATTTGGGCTCACAAATGTGCCCTAGGATTAGAGGTGAGTGGGAAAGGGCGATCCTCGAAGAGATTGAGGAGATACACCCAAGGCCACAACATGATCAATTGATGATCCATGAACAACATAGGCTAAGGTTACCTCAAACATGAGTCATCATACAATGATTTGAAGAGTAACTCCAACTTGACAAAAATGTAAACGAAAACAATCAACAACCAACTCAATGTTGGAATCTTCAGAATCCAAATAGGAGAACAGTAACTAGTGACCCTTTGGTTCATATAGTTTTTTCAACTACAACAGTCACAAAACACCATATCAGAATCAATACCCAAGAAAGGCCCTAGGAACGACTGACCAGTCTCTGTGAAGTATCTCAAGAGAGCAGGAATGCCCCTATGTCTCGCCTCCTCTCAACTGGCTACTTCCACAAGAGCGCGAGTGACATGGAGATTTGCCCTATGGCAAGGAGAAGGGTCCATGTGCTCGTTAAAGCTAAATCGACCGCCTCGTGCAACCGAGTCATGTTTTTGAGTGTACAATACCCATGCTTCCCAATTTAAAATTCAAATCAAATCTTACTCATCCCCTTTTCCTCCAACTTTAAATTGGGCATGTACCCATGCTTCCCAATTTAAAACTCAAATCAAATCCAACCCATACCTCCCATCTACCAAATCAATCACATCCCTCCAATCTTCCCAAAGCCTAATCATGACCATTGATTTGTCCTAAATCCAAGGACATCTCCCATCCATCACTCTCATCATGCCACTTAGCAAGCTCTCCTTGCTTGAGAGCTCTCAAGAATTATCCACCCTTGATCTCCAAATTTAATCTCATCTCTTCATCCAAAATCTAAATATCTATAAGTTGACCCTCAACCCAAGCATTTTCAAGACTCCATGAATTACGAAGTTATGTTGTCCATATGAGGAGCCACCTACATCAAATCATCAAAGAAGCACATCCACACAAGGGTTAGCATGTGAGGTGAATTAGATAGTTTCATTTCATGTTTTATGCATTCCTTTATGCTTAATCTGAGGTTTATGTGAGGTGAATGAAGTAGGCTAACATTACTTTAGTTTATTTCTTGTGTTCATCTTCACATGCATACATTTTGGCATGCCCAATGGGACCCCACTTAACTTTTTTTGTGAGTTTCTTATTTAGTATTGTCATGCAAGTTACAATCACGCATATGCATGTGGATCAACACCTACGTCTCTTCTATTAGTGCCTACACCTTTTCTATCCATGTCTATGCCTCTATTGTACACACCTACACTATGTTTCAGTGCCTACACTCCTATTAGTGCCTGCACTCTATGTTTCAGCGCTTGCACCTTGATTGTCAGCGCCTATGTTGGCTAATATTGTTTATTTTGCAAGTTGTTCTCCATTTGGTGCATGTTTCCAATCAATCAACACCTATGTTTTACATTTCAATTATTACATGTTTTGAAATTTCACATCTAACGGTTGTAATTGGTTTTATTGCATCTTTGATAGGTCCTAAAAATTTGTTTTGCAAGTTGCCCATCAGGTTACAAGTCACCCACCATCTCCACGATGGTTTAACGCCTATGCAATCAAGTTCAGTGCCCCTACACACAGGTACATTTCTACATTTTAGCACATACATTTGCCTTATTAGTGCCTGAGTCACGTAGATTTCAGTGCTTTTGATTCTCTATCAATGCGTGCATCTTAGCTTTGAGTACCTATGTCAGAGCTTTTAGCGCCTGTGTCATACATTTTAGTGCTTGCATCATACATTAGTACTCATGTCAGAGATTTCAGTGCCTATGTCTGCCCATTCACAGATTAGTGCCTATGTCTACCTATTCACAGATTAGCACCTATGCCATAGCTTTTAGTGTCTATGTCTACCTTTTTAGTGCCCGCATCATATATCCGCACTTGTGCAGCGTCTATCAGTGCCTATGTAGCCTCTATCAATGCTTGTGTCTATTTCAGTCCTAATTTTTGAACTAACATCTTTTCTTGGACTAACTCTTGTGATTGCAACATTTTTTGATCGTCCAAGACTACTAATCATTTGTGGTTGCAGCCCCTCTTGTCAAAGGACCCATCATATTTTTTCACTAATCTAGGAAAATTTCTCTTTAGGGTTAAAAAGAACTTGTTTGCTTTGTTTGAAATTAATCAAGGTGTATGCTCTCCCCTCTCACTTCATGTGATCTTGGGGATCAAAAACCCTGATTTGATCTAATCTTTGTTCATCCCAAGGTCCTTGGTGTGTATGCTCTCTTCTCGCGCCATTGGCGATCTTGGAGATCAAAAAATCCTTGGATTGTTTCCTATAGGGGGCCTTCCTTGGATTTCATCACCAAGGGGAAAATCACAACCATCATGTTCCAGCAGGTAAGAAAATCAAAAGACTCTTCCATTGAGGGACATTTTTCATTTGGGTGAATCTTGCAAGAACTATATACCTTGAAAAGTGAAGGAGGAGAGTAGGTTACCCTCTCTCACCTTTCCATTAGACATACGCCTCATCTCACGGACATAGACCTCACACACCTTGTGTGTATCGAGGATATCCCCTATAAGCCCATACATCCTAGTTAAGACCCTTTGACTGTCATATCTTGTGGTGCACCATTGCAGTAGGAGGGGAAGACGCTCACATGTACCGTCATACTTGAGATATGGTCTACTTTAGGCAAGATGAAATTCTCCAAAGTAAGGGGTATAATGTGGTACACCTTATATTCCCTATCTATCTAAGCTATGGCACTATGGTATTAATGGGATTGGGAATCACTTCTCTATTTTGAGTTGGGATTGGCTACCGTCCATTTCATGAGATCCACAAGATATGTCACACCTATTTTACTAAATCTAGGATGTTGGAGTGTTTAGCTTGTCTTCATCGTCGAAACCATTGAATCCCCTTAATCTAAATCAAATCCAAATCCTTTGCAAGAATTGTGCATGTATGTGTGAATTTTATTACAAAGTTGCCTAAGGTCAAGCACCTAGCGATCCATAATCACCTCTTTCAAAGGAAGCAAGGTGTGTAGAAACACTTCCAACACTAATCTATTGAGGAAAGATTTATGCAAATTTTAACTTTTACAGTTACAGGTTATTAGATGCACATTAACAAAAAGGTAATAACAACATCAAATGCAAATACAAAAATCACAATACAATATATATATGGGGAAAACCATTTCAGGTAAAAAACCCCATAGTCCAAAACCTGCATAATGTATTATCAAATCAAAAGATGATTACAACACACTTGCAATGCAAGTTCTTTCAAGAGTACACACTATCGGTTCTCATTTGCATCCTGTGACCTTTCACATTCTCCAGCCGCTTATTTATCAATCCTCTTTGTCGGTTATCCAATGTTAGTTTATCCATGTCAGCCAATAACAAAATAACTACCGACACCTTTATTAAATTTAGGGTATTTTTTTCTTCGGGGGTGCTACCCCCAACAACCCCCACTAGGGAGATAAGCCCCCTAGGCCCCATAGGAGGGGCTTTGCCCCCCTACACTCCCCCATTAATTACTTTGGGGGAAACCACAGCTAACAAAGTTACCAAAATTTACAAGCTACCGACTATGGGATCCTACAACATAGTATTGAATAAATAAATACAATATTAGGAACTTGTAAAGGTTGAGACACCTTAATTCCCAACATTCTCCCACTTGTTGAACACCTTTCAAGAGCCAATAGAATGACAGGAGTTAACTCCTAGGGCCAAGAGGCCCATAGACTCTTAACACCATCTGAACTTTTCTGTGCTCATAGTTTTTGTCAAGGCATCTGCAACATTAATCAAACTGTCAACTTTCTCCAAATTCACCTTCACATCCTCTACCATGTCATGAACAAAATGGTACTAGACATCAATGTGCTTAGTCCTCATGTGGAAAGTAGGATTTTTTGCCAAACATATGGTACTTTGACTATCAGAACAAATGGTAATCTTCCCTGCATCAAACCCAACATCAGAACTCAATCTCTTAAGCTAAATGGCTTCTTTACAAGCATGATTTGTTGCCATGTACTCTACTTTAGTAGTGGACAAAGCAACCATAGGTTGCTTCTTACTAATCCAACTAATAGCACCACTGAACATAGTGAACACATAAGCACTAGTGGATATCCTACTGTCAATGTCACCTGCCCAATCTGAATCCACAAATCCTTGAATACAAAGTGAATGTCAATCATTGAAGGATAACCATGATAATATAAGGAATACCTAGAAGTCTATCATGTCCCTATACTATGATTTAGATTATGCATGACATTAAAATATGGTATATCAAGTATCATATAAATTGTAATATATTTATTTAAAATGCATTATTAAATATAAAACATAATTATTAAATATTATAATATTATTATCATATATAAAAATAAATATGAATTAAATATTAAAAGTTAAATATTATAAATTAATAATTATTAATATTAGAAAATATTACAAATCAGATATCATAAATAATAATGAGTACAATTAATAGTATAAAATAGATATTAACAATGGGTAAATTGACCCAAAGAAGAGGCTAATGAAAAAGTCCAAAAACCATACATAGTAACAGCGATCATACTATGGGGAACTTTACATCGTGGGTCCCAGTTGAAAAAGGAGCCTCATTATATAATACTTGCTCAAATAATAATAATGGGGTCCACCACTCCCAAAACTTTCCTTTGCTTATAAATATGATTAAACTTATTAATAAAGGACTATGATTCATAAATTGGAAGACTCGGCATTCGATGAAATAGTAATGAAATACAACCATCAAAATATCACCGATCAGCTAAGGTTGTTAACACTTGTGAAGGGCCACTTATAAGGTGGTGTCTATTGAATAAAAAGTCATAAAGATATAAAAGGGATCGAGCATTCAACAATGAGGAAAAATATCATGAAGCGGACAAAATACATCTCAGCGATTTACATTATTAGTCAAGAAACTCATTCAATACACTTTAAAATATGCATCAAATCTCCTCAACATCTCATCAAAGTACACAACAGAAATACAGTTCAAGACAGCAATATAAATGGGGTATACATGTATATAAACCAGTCATTTGCAGCAGTCACAGTATACCATGGATCAAATTTGAGAATGAAAATCATTAATAAGAGGAACAGCAATAAGGCATCGAACCAACAAACAAGTAATATCTAAAAATACCAATCGGCAGAGAGAACATCTGAATCTGCACATATATCAGCAAAGATTTATTGGCATCAGTAATGTGGAAGAGCAATACAAATCCATAATATACTACTGGCTACCATTCCTAAGACTCTTCAACAAGCAGTGAGCACATAGAAGTTAAATTCCATAAATACGAAATCTCTAAAAGTGACCAGGTATGATCTCCTAACTCTATTGATGTCACTCAGCATCTCTGGTATGTGAATATCGAATGTAATAGTAAAGTACCTTAGAAAGTCAAAAAATCAACATTTGAATTAGTTATTGCAATGAATGGTAATAAGCATTGAGTAAAATATATGGCACTAACAATATAGATGTCAGTAGCTACACCAAGATAAGAAGTGTGAATGAAAATATAAATTAATTATATGTTATGAGATCTTTCTAGAAAATATACATCAGTCATAATTATCACAAAGGATAGAGTCATGCTTTACTAGAATACTTAGAAATAATTCTTAGAACAAAGAATGTGAATAATAGAGTAATTCTTGAATGTTGATTATTATGAAATTCTATACAATTATGAGAACTTATATGAAATGTTTATTTGAATAAGAAAATGTAATATTAAGCCAAAGTAGACCGGAATGAGAAAGGAACAGCATGGTGCCCTTTGTTTCTATCATTATCATATATAAACTTCTATGATAGTAATCAAACGCACAAGAAGCTTTCATTTACATATGCATCTATGTTATTAATCAGATTTGTACATATGCCATTTTCATTCACATAGGATATGTAGATTGTTATGTAGAATAATCATGCATTCAATATGCAATATTTCATGAAGTATCTTTGTAATCAATGGTGCACAATAATATTTAATTTACCAACCTCATATGAGAGATAGGAGGATAAATACCAAGAGGCCACATGGGTAAAATTATGGCTTTGTCACATGAGGTATAAGGTACCCATGATGCAAAAGTTAATTATCACATAGAGGCCTTATCACATGAGGTATAAGGTACCCATGGTGTAAGGATAGTGATGCATAGGCCTTGGTGACTTGATGTAAGGCATCATAAGAATGCCAAGGAGTCTCAAGAGGCCTTGACTCTAAGGTATTAAGGATACCGTATTAAGTCTAAGGATAGAGACATTAGAGCCCCGTAGTGGATAACGATCACTCTCCCCTAATCTCTCATAGGTTGTTAACAAATGACATATGAATAGATAAATAGATTGCAATGTATATTGATGAAAATCATAGATCATGTAAAATGTCATGATAAGAATATGCAAGGCATATTGATGATGATCACGAGAGTAACATGCGAGATGCTAATGATATGCAAGGCATAGTGATCATAAGAATAGCATGTGAAATATGAATGATAGATAATATCCTTGAAAGCAATCACAAGATTAATAGTAGTGATATGAATAGAAGATGATCATAGAATAATAGTAGTGATTGGCATTTGAAAGTAATCATAGCATTGATCTTAGCAATATGCATGGATAGTAATCTATGATGAAGATCAGTTATGAATTAACATTGAATTATAGAAAGAATTATGGCATTGTTATTATGGCTTTAAATAAAAATGTACTAATGTTCCTTTGTTGCAAGTTGAAATTTGTGAACAAGGTAAAAGAAATCTTGACTTGTAAGAAGGGGACATTACAAGTGGTATCAGAGCAGTCATCTTGCCATCCTGTGTGTATATTTGTAATTTATGCAACCATGTGAATATTTTGTGTATGACATGTATTCTTCATGATTTTTAATATATGTATTGAACTCATTATTAATTATGTTATTAATGTATAATCTCTATCAATCTAGATATATTTAGTATTTTTAATTCTCATCAAGAAATCATGAGGGAGAGGGGAGAAATACTAGTAGGGTGAGCATATACTAGATTTATTTCTAGGTATGCCACTCCGAGCTAGCCACTTGGAGCCAAGGGGGTAAGTGATTGCCCTTGGGCTTAGATAAGAAAATCTACAGGCCTCCTATTGTAGGATTTCCCCAATCCCCACATGGATTGGTTGTTGAAGGGGTTTCAATTGTAAGAGGTATGGATTAAGCAGCATGGATAGGAAAAATAGGTACAAGTTTATCCACTAAGTACGCCACTCCACGTTGGATAGCCGCGTGTCTGCTGCTTAGGGCCAAGAGGGATGGTATATCTGCTCTTGGGCTTAGCATGGATAGCTTCGGGTGGACCTATCATGTTTCTCATCCTAGTCCTAGTATGATTAAACTTCGACTATGCATTATGGATATGATGTAGTTTCCATATTGTGTATACTTTAGTATTACATGTGTTCATGTGTATACTTGGTGACCTTGGAACGGTGGACGAGTCCACAGTGTAGTATGGGATGCGCTAAATCCCCTTTCCAAGTGACCGATAGTAATACTTATATGTATTAATGCAAATTATGTGTATGCATTACCTTGTGACTTATGTATTCAAGTATATAGTCTATAACTTGTATTTGCATGCATGGGTATGCTCCATGTATTTATGTTTCATGTGTATAGTCCATGCCTTACATCTGTTTATATGTATCATGCTTTTATGGGTATTACTTCATGCTTTAACCTTACTTGTATGCTTCCTATGTGTGTACTTACATTCTCATGTGTGTTCACATATTTACTTCATGCTTCCTATCTGTGTGTGTTTATGTGTATTCTTTGTGTATTTATGCTTCTTATCTATGTAATCTTGTGTATTTTTGTGTATTTCTTCATACTTGTATGCTCCCTATTGGTATGCTTTCTCATAGTGATGAAAGTGTGTTTCACATATCTAATATATATTCTCAGCATGTATACTTCAAATGTGTTCATACGCATACTACTAGACAATTATGTGTATACTTCATTAAGTGTATTTGTATGCAAATGTATACTCTATGAATTTATATTTGTATACTTTGACTTTGTATGCTCTATGACTTCGTAATTGTATGCAAGTGTATGCTCTATGACTTTGTAATTGTATTCAACTGTATGCTATATAACTTTGTACTTGTATCCGAGTATATACTCTATGACTTTGTATTTGTATTTGAGTGCATACTCTATGCTTGTATGTGTAGTTGAATGTATACTCTATGGTTATTTGAATGCATACTCTATGATTTGTATTTGCATGTATTCTCTATGACTTTGTGCATTCAATTGTATAATTATGACTGTATGTATTCATGTGTGTACTCCATGACTTATGTATGTTCAAAAGCATACTTCATGACTTACTTGTACTCATGTGTATACTTCATATTTATGCGTATACTTGTGTGTTACATGTATGCTTCATGCCTTATGTATTGTGTATGTATACTTTGTATCCTTTGTGTATCAAGTGTATGCTATGTGTTCTCGTATTGCGTGTGTATACTTTATGTATTACAATGAATACTTGGTGACTTTTATGTATTCATACTTATGACTTGAGTGTATTCATATGTATATTTGTAACTTGTATTCATGTGTATACCATGCGACTTGCATGCATTCACACTTACATACGCCATGACTTATGTATCTTTCATGACTTACGTGTACACTTCATGTATTTACATATGTGCTTCACACATGGTGACTTATGTATATTGTATTACAAGTATTTATGCGCGTATTTATGTGCATGTTTCACAAGTACTTATACCTCATGCTTGTGTATTACGTGTATACTTCATGTATCATGTTCACTTCATGCATTACGTATATGTATGTATGTGCTTCAAGTCTATTTTTTCTTAACAAGTTAATCGATGTGTGAACTTTGTTTGTCAAACACTACTTGGGTTAAACAAATTAACTTATATAATAATAAAGAGTCGTAACTAGTAAAGTAAAAGTGTGACTTCGTCAAATTTGAGAATAATCAAGTGTCTTGATGGTTTTAGAACTTTCCTAATTTTGATTGTTTGAGGACAAACAATCTTGAGTGGGGAGGACTGTCATGTCCCTATACTATGATTTAGATTATGCATGACATTAAAATATGGTATATCAAGCATCATATAAATCATAATATATTTATTTAAAATACATTATTAAATATAAAACATAATTATTAAATATTATTATCATATATAAAAATAAATATGAATTAAATATTAAAACTTAAATATTATAAATTAATAATTATTAATATTAGAAAATATTACAAATCAGATATCATAAATAATAATGAGTACAATTAATAGTATAAAATAGACATTAACAATGGGTAAATTGACCCAAAGAAGGGGCTAATGACAAAGTCCAAAAACCATACATAGTAACAACGATCATACTATGGGGAACTTTACATCGTGGGTCCTAGTTGAAAAAGGAGCCTCATTATATAATACTTGCTCAAATAATAATAATGGGGTCCACCACTCCCAGAACTTGCCTTTTCTTATAAATATGATTAAACCTATTAATAAAGGACTATGATTCATAAAATGGAAGACTCAGCATTTGATGAAATAGTAATGAAATACAACCATCAAAATATCACTGATCAACTAAGGTTGTTAGCGCTTCCAAAGGGCCACTTATAAGGTGGTTTCTATTGAATAAAAAGTCATAAAGATATAAAAGGGATCAGGCATTCAACAATGAGGAAAAATATCATGAAGCAGACAAAATACGTCTCAGCGATTTACATTATTAGTCAAGAAACTCATTCAATACACTTTAAAATATGCATCAAATCTCCTTAACATCTCATCAAAGTACACAACAGAAATACAGTTCAAGACAGCAATATAAATGGGGTATACATGTATATAAACCAGTCATTTGCAGTAGTCATAGTATACCATGGATCAAATTTGAGAATGAAAATCATTAATAAGAGGAACAGCAATAAGGCATCGAACCAACAAACAAGTAATATCTAAAAATACCAATCGGCAGAGAGAACATCTGAATCTGCACATATATCAGCAAAGATTTATTGGCATCAGTAATGTGGAAGAGCAATACAAATCCATAATATACTACTGGCTACCATTCCTAAGACTCTTCAACAAGCAGTGAGCACATAGAAGTTAAATTCCATAAATACGGAATCTCTAAAAGTGACCAGGTATGATCTCCTAACTCTACCGATGTCACTTAGCATCTCTAGTATGTGAATATCGAATGTAATAGTAAAGAACCTTTGAAAGTTAGAAAATCAACATTTGAATTAGTTATTGCAATGAATGGTAATAAGCATTAAGTAAAATATATGGCACTAACAATATAGATCTCAGTAGCTACACCAAGATAAGAAGTGTGAATGAAAATATGAATTAATTATATGTTATGAGATCTTTCTAGAAAATATACATCAGTCATAATTATCTTAAAGGATAGAGTCATGCTTTACTAGAATACTTAGAAATAATTCTTAGAACAAAGAATGTGAATAATAGAGAGTAATTCTTGAATGCTGATTATTATGAAATTCTATACAATTATGAGAACTTATATGAAATGTTTATTTGAATAAGAAAATGTAGTATTAAGCCAAAGTAGACCGGAATGAGAAAGGAACTGCATGGTGCCCTTTGTTTCTATCATTATCATATATAAACTTCTATGATAGTAATTAGACTTGCAAGAAGCTTTCATTTACATATGCATCTATGTTATTAATCATATTTGTATGCCATTTTCATTCACATAGGATATGTAGACTATTTATGTAGAATAATCATGCATTCAATATGCAATATTTCATGAAGTATCTCTGTAATCAATGGTGCATAATAATATGTAATTTACCAACCTCATATGAGAGATAGGAGGATAAATACCAAGAGGCCACATGGGTAAAATTATGGCTTTGTCACATGAGGTATAAGGTACCCATGATGCAAAGGTTAATCATCACATAGAGGCCTTGTCACATGAGGTATAAGGTACCCATGGTACAAGGATAGTGATGCATAGGCCTTGGTTACTTGATGTAAGGCATCATAAGAGTGCCAAGGAGTCTCAAGAGGCCTTGACTCTAAGGTATTAAGGATACCGCATTGAGTCTAAGGATAGAGACATTAGAGCCCCATAGTGGATAACGGTCACTCTCCCCTAATCTCTCATAGGTTGTTAAAAAATGACATAAGAATAGATAAATAGATTGCAATGTATATTGATGAAAATCATAGATCATGTAAAATGTCATGATAAGAATATGCAAGGCATATTGATGATGATCACGAAAGTAACATGTGAGATGTTAATGATATGCAAGGCATAGTGATCATAAGAATAGCATGTGAAATATGAATGATAGATAATATGCTTGAAAGCAATCACAAGATTAATAGTAGTGATATGCATAGAAGATGATTATAAAATAATAGTAGTGATTGGCATTTGAAAGTAATCATAGCATTGATCATAGTAATATGCATGGATAGTAATCTATGATGAAGATAAGTTATGAATTAACATTGAATTATAGAAAGAATTATGGCATTGTTATTATGGCTTTAAATAAAAATGTACTAATGTTCCTTTGTTGCAAGTTGAAATTTGTGAACAAGGTAAAAGGAATCTTGACTTTTAAGAAGGGGACATTACAAAGTACCCCATAAATATCTGAACACTCTCTTCACTACATCCCAATGTACCCGTCCAGGATTAGCCATAAATTAACTAAGGACTCCCACTGCTTGGGCAATGTTAGGTCTTGTATAGACCATAGCATACATCAAAGTGACAACTGCACTAGCATAATGAACTTTGCTCATACCCTCCATCTCTAAAGGAGACTTTGGACAATATGCAACAGATAACTTTGTCCCCATCATAACAGGAATAGTGAATGGTCTACAATTTGCCATGATGAATCTCTCCAACACAGTGTTCATATATATACTTACTTTGGCCTAACCAACGTTTTATGTTATCTCTGTCTCTTCTGATTCCATTCCTAGAATGTACTTGTCTGCCCCTAGATCTTTCATCTCAAACTATGATGACAACTGAGACTTCAACTAAGAAATCAAACTATTACCATTCCCAATGAGTAACATATCATTAACATACAATGCAATAATGAGAATGTGATCATTGTCAAATTTGTAATAAACACAATGATCTAATTTCGATCTCAGAAATCCAATACTCAAAACAAAGGCTTCAAACTTTTGGTACCACATCCTAGGAGACTGTTTCAAACCATACAAAGACTTTTTCAGCTTGCAAACTAGATTTTCTTTACCTTTCACCACGTAATGCTCTGGCTGTGACATATAGATTTCCTCCTCCAAGTCACCATGAAGGAATGTTGTCTTCACATCCATTTGTTCTACTTCTAGATCATACGCTGCTGCAAGAGATAATAGGAACCAAATAGATGTTAGCTTTGCAACAGGAGAGAAAATATCACCATTTTCAATTCCCTCAACTTGAGAATACCCCTTCGCAACCAATCTAGCCTTATATTTCTCAACACTGCCATCTGCACCAAATTTCCTTTTGAACACCCATTTGCATCTAATAGGTTTCCATTCTTCAGGGAAAGGTACCAAGTCCCAAGTATTATTCTTTTCCAAAGAAGCAATCTCCTCGTCCATGGCCTCCTTCCAAGAACCTAAATCTTCCATACCCATAGCCTCTTTCATAGTTCTAGGCTCATTAGTGTTAGAAATCAAAGAAAAAATACAATTGGAATCATGCAATGAATAACCAAACCTATCAAGTTGCCACCTTATCCACGTGGGCCTCCTCAAAGATTGAGTTTGAGGTTCTTCATCTTCTTCTAAACGTTTAGAACTACTAGAGCTCTCCTCATTATCAAGTCCAATAGATGTTTTTGATTCAAATTTCTCAAGGGTGGAAGGAAGTTGAACCACATCCTCTTTCTCTTTTTCTTTCTCTGGTTGTAGAACAATAGAAGAAGGATTGAGCTCTCTGTAAATCGCACTTTTGCTATATAGAACTCTCTTAGCCACTAGATCCCAAAGCTTGTACCTTTTCACACTGATGCCATAACTAATGAAGATACACTTCACAACCTTGTTCTCCAACTTAGACCTCTTCTCCTTAGGCACATGTACATATGGCTCACAACCAAATACTTGAATATGTCTCAATGAAGGATTTTTACCAAACCACACCTCTATAGGTGTCTTATCAACAAGTGCTTTTATGTAGGAGACCTATTAACCAGGTAACAAGTGGTAGAAACAACTTCAGCCCAGAACTTTTGTTCAAGGCTAGCTCCACTTAGCATACTCCTTACCCTCTCCATCAATGTTTTGTTCATCCTCTCTACAACTTCATTCTGTTGAGGGGTATATGGAGTTTCCTTGTGCCTCTCAATCCCATGTTCTTTACAGAACTTGTCAAAATCTATTGAACAATACTCACCATCATTATCAGTCATCAAACACTTAATCTTTCTATCCTTCTAATTCTCTACAAGAGCTTTGAACTCTTTGAATCTATTAAAGACTTCAGATTTAATTCTAATGAAATATACCCATGTCCTACTGTAATCATCAATGAATGAAACAAAGTAAATAGATTTTAAAATCAAAGAAACATTAACTAGACCAAACACATTAGAATGAATCAAGTCCAACACCTCAGAAGATTTGTGAGAATTGGAATAAAAATGAACATGGTTTTGTTTTCCATAAATGTAATGTTCACAAAAATCAAACTCAAGATTACAATTATTCATACCCTCAATGAGGTTTTTATTTTTCAAGGTCCTCAAACCCTTTTCACCAATGTGACCAAGCCTTTGGTGCCATAACATTGTCTTCTCAGCTGGAAGTTTCATCTCCATAGAATGAGCACCCTTAGATGCCCAAAAATCACCACCATTAGAAGTAGACGCAACATTCCTCTTTGCTACTAGTTCCAATGGTGAGGATGAAGACTTTAAAGTTCTCTTCTTTGAAACAGAGGCACTTTTGCACTGAACTGTGCATGCATCAAGCTAAAACAAAGTGCCAATCCAAACACCCTTAGGTAATACCATAGATCCTCTAGTCCTCTTGCATCCTCCATTTGAGAAAACAACCTGCACACCCACATCATTCAACTTACTTATAGAAAGAAGGTTCATGCCAAACCAAGGATATGTAGAACACCATTGATCCCCTTCACTCATCCATCAGGGAATTGAATCAAGGCTCTTCCACGGCCAACAATCTTCAGGTAAGAGTCATCACCCAAGTACACCTTCCCACCATCACATCCTTCATACTTTGAAAACCAATCCCGATGAGGTCATGTGAAAAGATGCAACAAAGTCAATAAGCCACACATCTTCAGATGCATGTGTTTCCAAGGCAATGACAAACACTTATCCTTCATCCTGAGAGGACTTGTCAGAATTTGAATCATAGTTCTTCTTTTTCTTCTCCTCCTTGCACTCCTTGCAGAAATGACTAGGTTTTCCACAATTCCAACACAAGGCCTTGGACTTTCTAGGAGACTTGGATCTCCCAATGAATTTGGATCATCCTTTTTCTTCTTTCTTCTTATCCTTTTTCTTCCCTTTCTCTCTAGATCTACGACGAACTACAAAAGTTTCCTTAGCCAACTTGGAATATTTTCACTGCATCTCTTCAAACAACAATGAAGAAACCACTTCATCCATATTGAAGGTGGTAGTGGTACTCCCAATGGCCATCACAAGGTGGTCCCCTAAATCTGGTAAGGAACATAGTAATGTCATACATAGATCCTCCTCCTCCATCTTCACACCAATAGAGGTAAACTGGACAATAAGCATATTGAATGTATTCAGGTGATCAGTGACATATCCTCCATCTTCCATCCTCAGAGAATACAAATTATTTCACAAGAATAACTTGTGCACCAAGGATTTAACCTGATAAACATCTCCAAGTTTCTTCCAAAGATCTTTTGTAGTCTTCTCTTCTTGGCTATTCAGGAGAACTGAATCAACCAAATAGAGTATTATCAAATCCTTAGCCTTCCAATCCATCAAATCCCAATCTTCTTGTTTCATGCTTGATGGCATGGTTTCAGATACTACAAGCCATAGATCTATATCCACCAATAAGTGCTCCATCTTGAGTTTCCACAACTCAAAGTCACCTCCATTAAACTTCTCTATCTCAAACCTCCCAGATCTTCTCGCAATTTCTTTTCTGCAACAAAGATTTAAAAATCCTCTGCACAAGCTCCCACTCAAATGAAGATCAGCTCAAAAAACCCTCTACCCAACAACTAGAACCAAAGGTGATCAGGCTCTGATACCAACTGAAAGAAAGCAAGGTGTGTGGAAATGCTTCCTACACTAATCTACCAAGGAAAGATTTATGCAAATTTTAACTTTTACAGTTATAGGTTATTAGATGCACATTAACAGAAAGGTAATAACAACATCAAATGCAAATACAAAACTCACAACACAAGAGATATGTGGGGAAAACCTGTTCACGTAAAAAACCCCACACTCCAAAACCTGCACAACATATTATCAAATCAAAAGATGATTACAACACACTTGCAATGCAAGTTCTTTCAGGAGTACACACTATCAATTCTTATTCTCATCCCATGACCTTTCACATTCTCCAACCGCTTATTTATTAAGCCTCTTTGTCGGTTATCCAATGTTAGTTTATCCATGTCGACCAATAACAAAATAACCACGGATGCCTTTATTAAATATAGGGCATTTTTGCTTCAAGGGCGTTGCCCCTAGTAACCCCCGCTGGGGGGATAAGACCCATAGGACCTATAGGAGGGGCTTTGCCCCATGCACTCCCCCGTTAATTACTTTGGGGGAGACCGTGGTTGACAAAGTCACCAAAATTTACATGTTGCCAACTATGGGATCCTACAACATACTACTGAATAAATAAATACAATATCCAGAACTTGCAAAGGTTGAGACACCTTAATTCCCAACACTCTTAATCACGCATCCTAATCCTCATCCAAATCATCCATTTCCTAAATCCAAATCCAAATAATCTATTTTCCTCTTAATCCACATTATCCTAATCCAATTTTTTCCTAATCCAATTTCTTCCTAATCCATCTTACCACTATCCAATTCCTCCTAATCATTATCCTAGTCATCCAAGTCATTCTCCTAATCCATCATCATTATCCTAATCCAATCTTATCATTTGAGCTTAATCATATCCCATCTTTGAGCTTAATCCCATCTTACAATTCTATCACTTTCTAATCCAATATCCATTATCTTCATAATATATATCCAATCCACTTTCCATTATTATAATCATCTCATCCATTTCCTAATCCAATTCATTACCATCTTAATTCCATCTTTGTCATACTCCATTTTCCTTAATCCCAAATCAGTTCATCCACTTATCATAGTCCAATCATCTCCCCCTATCGTTATCTTAATCTCATTATCTCCCATCCCTAATCATCTTATTCAAATCCCTCCATCAACCCCATCATTTGAGCTTAATCCAATCCCACTATTTGAGCCTAATCAAGTCTCTCATAATCCACTTCATCCTTAATCATAATCCATCTTCATCATCCAATCTTAATCCATTCCATCTGTAATCTTCATCCAACCCATCTCCCTAATCAAACCTATCATCCATCCTAATCCAATCCCATCAATTATTCTTAATCGTCTCATCCATTAATCCCCCCTAATCCTAATCCCATTATTGAGCTTAAATCTACTTTCATCCAAATCCCAATCCCATCTAATCATCCCTCATCCTAAATCAACCATTCATCATTCCTCTATCCATCCCTAATCAAAATCCAATTCCAATCCTTAATCCAAAAAACTATTAGTTGTAAATCAAAATTTGGTTAAGGACTTAACCTCTTTCAACCTTCTCCAAATCCTAATCATATTCCATCCAATTTCATCCAAATCCTGATCATTTTCCTCCAAATTATCATCCAAATCACTATCCAAAGGTCCCTTGGCCTAATCTAAAATCAACCCCAATCAATCCAAATTTGGTGAAGTGTCATATATTGTTGACCTTGACTAATCAAATCAAATTAAATTTGTCCTAGCATCAAGTGTCATATATTGTTGACCTTGATCTATCTAAATCCCAAATCAATCCAAAATCATCCAATCCCAATTAATCCAAATAAATCCCCCTCTAATCCAAAATCAAAACCAATTTCATCAAGTCATCCTACATCACATCATCCTAAATCCAAATCCAATCATGACTTCATATGATGATGTTGTTGACCAAGCTAAACTCAAAATCCTTGATGAAATCATTACAAGTAAGCTTGTCATAAATCACTCTCATCCATCTATAAACATGCAAACACCTTATGACCATGCATTCGCTAGCACAAGCTACACCTCTACGCCTAATTGCATATCCTATGGTCACCCTTATGCTACCCTTGACAAGGGAAATCCATTCTATCCCCAATCCAAATCCCAACATCTATTCTCATATGAAATCCCTGTTACCTCTACCTCTTATCCACATCCTTCTTATCCTTATTCCCCTTATTTAGATCCATCCTCTCCTTATCCAAATTCATCGTATACCTATCCATCATCTCCTTATCCACCAACCCCGTCATCTACTTTGTCATCCAATACACCATCTACCCCACTATCCAATTCTCCTACTAAATCCAAATCATCATTTCTCCAAGGACTCCTTGCTAAGAGTATAGAGAAAAAACATGAAAACAAACTTGTGGAGTCACTCCATTCCACTCCTCCCCAAACACTTCAATGTGTTCTTGGTGACCTTGTCACCAACCTCACCCCCATCAAAACCAAATCACCATCTTCCTCCACCCTATCCAAAGCATTGCCCTCTCCTTCATCCACCCCATCCAAGGAGTTATTTCAAATAATTGAAACTACATGCTCCTCTCCCATCACACCATCCATGCAAACCTGACTATGTTAAGAGCCTAGTCCAAAGCATGTCAAAACATCCACCCTAGTTATTAATCATGTTCCAAACATCCCAACTCTTTCCATTCCTGATCTTGCACCATCTCCTATTGATCCTTCATCCTCCCCCATTAATCCTTTACCATCTCCCATCTCCCATCGACCCTTTACCGTCACTTATCAACCCCATCCCAAATCTGTCATCTTATCCTCTTGGTCCAGCTACCTTCATCCGTGGTGGTTTTCTCATAAGAGAGGAACAACTTTCTTCCACCACTCATTCCCCTCCATCTAATAATGGACTCACATCTTGTTTCCAAAACACCACCCATCCTATCATACAATGTATGCTCGAAAACATGAATTGTCATGGTAAAGGCCTAGGCCTTCATGAAAATGACATTTTGGAGCCCATTCATGTCAAAATCCATCCACGTGCTTATGAAATTGGCTATACATCCCAAGGCAAAAATCCAAACATGTTTGTACCACCCACGCACCTCTCAAATCCAATTCATCCAAACCCAAACCCGGTGCATCTCATCGCATCTCCAAATCATATGTTTCCATCCCTCCTCCATCTTATTTAAGCTGTCAATCCAAAAAGCATGGGACCATACACCTCCCTAAGTCCACACTTCCTCCACTACTCCCAACTCCTAATATCCCCATCCTCAAATCCCCTTATCCCTCCATCCTTAATATCCCCGTCCATAAATCTCGATTCCTCAAAATTCCTAATCAAGATCAACGAATGTACACATCATCCAAACATGAAGCTATCAAACACCCCATGGGATTCAAAAATAATAATTTGGATGTCTCCCCACATAAAGCAACTAATCTGTAAATGCTTAAGAGCTATCATGTCGTAGGGCATTAATACGTAAAATCCAAGAAAAATCACTCCAAAAGGTTAAATAAGTCCACACCTCCAACAACAAAAATGAAAATGGTGTGGGTCCCCAAGCAGAAATAAAAAAATCCAAGTGGAGCATCTACATCCCATTCCATCCCCAAATCCTACAAATCTCGTTCCCCATCAAAAAATCCTAAAAATCCTAAGTCCATTTGGGTCCCTAAATCCCCAAATCAGCAAATCCTAAAATCCCCCATCCTAATCCTGCCAATCCATCATGAATCCAAAATCTCCATTACTCCCCACTCCCCCTCCAAATCAAAAGCTTCAAAATCCATTACAGTGTGTGCAGCCGTTGGTCTTGATTCCCATCACGACATTCCCACATACCTTCATCCCCCATCATATATCCCTTATCCTGCATATCTCCCCCATCACATCCCTATGGTCCATTCTTTTGCATATTCCCCCATTTTGCCATCATCTATCCATACCATCCATAATCCACATCATAATCTATCCATATCACTCCATCTCCATCTCATATCGTCCCCTACCAACATACATGTGCATATATCACATTTGACATGGTCCACATGCGACATCTCTCCAACATGGGACGCTATTACCTTGCTATGGAAATAGATGCTTGAGTCTCTATCTCCTCCAAATCACTTCCTCTATCCAAATCCATCCATCCCATCCAAATATCAAAAGCAAAAAATTAAAAAAATAGAAAAAATAGAAAAATCAAAAAATCAAAAAAGTACAGAGAAATAAATTCGTCCAATGGTGAAAATCACTCCTCGTGGCACCTTAGGCAAGTACCATGATGAAAACCCCTAGTAGGCGTCATGCGTAATCCCTCCTCCATTTGCACCCTACACTTGGGGGCAAATCTTGCCTAGCCTATCATCTCCCCATCCTATCATCCTTTATGTTCCCATCTACTTATCCATTAATCCCCCTCACTGTCCCTATCCACTCATCCTATTGTTTCATCTCCATACCTCCCATCCTATCCTATTGTCATCACTTCATCCTCCTTCCCCACTTCTGATCCTACTAAGGACATGGCCAAAATATGTGAGACATGCCTTAGACACACCTTGACATACCTTCCTTCCAAGCATATCCTATAATGATTGACACATATCTAGAGTGGGGTATCCTCTTCCTAAGTGACGTAGTCCTTGGAGATCACCTTCACACTCCCTATATCCACCTCCCATCCTCTATCCTCTATCCACAATCCTATCCCCCTCTCTCACCTCTCATCCATCGGTTCCTTTGGTGGTTTTATAACATCACAAATTCACACCGCAAAAAAGTTACCTAGCAGATCACCCTATTACATCCATCCATCCTCCATCTATCATCCTCTCACTTACCTATCCTCCCTCATCCCCTATACTTTCCTCCCAATCTATCATCCCCTTATCCCCACATCCCCATACTATCCTCCCCCTAACAGTGGTTATGATACCTTGAATCTGATCTGAGCACTCTATTCCCCCATCTATCGCCTAATCACTTCATTTCCCTATCCACACTATCCATTATGCTTTCATCCCTACATCCTTTCCTTTTACTCCCTATCCACTATCCACTATCGCCTAGCCATTATCCCCTCATCATTAACCATTCTTATCCACTATCCATTATCCCCTTATCATTTCATCCTCATCATCCCATCATACCTTATCGATAGACTCAACTTTCCCTTGTCATTGGTATCTAGTTAAAGGTTGCCTACACATAAACCTATGCAATCCACTCCCAGCAATCCAAACCCCCAAATATCCAAATCTCCCAAAAATCCAAATCACAAGATCATCCCTATCAATGCACATCTCAAGATAAGCATCATGATCAAAATCATCCAATCATATACATGGTCTTATTCCTAGCCTTGTTGCAAGCCTCTAATCCAAAAAACTAATCATCATCATTGGGATATATCATTTGTGTATCCTTTTTTGTGCATGTGTGCTTGCTTGTGTATGTGCATTATCTTTTTATCTTGAATAATCAATAGTCCATGTAACCTACCTGCCACAACCGTATCATGGTCTTCCATATCATGGTGTTATATAGCATAGGGTTGCTTGTGACCTTATCAATTGGATTTTATGCATGGGACACATTGTCACCCTAGTTCCTTATACCTTGGTGCATAACGTCTCATGCCATACCAAATAAAGATGGCTCTCATTTATTAGTACAACTTAATGTATAATTCATGGAGTTGAGAAATCAGCTTGCATCCATCCCTTTCATCCATTTCTGCTTCATCATAGTCTTGAGCCTGTCTAGATAGTTTATATCTAGGCTATTTCCAAGAGGGTTTGGATTAACACCCTGCATCCCTCATCGAAATTCATGTCGTACATATTTTCTAGAATGTTTGGGATGAACCTCTCTACCACTTCCCCATCTTGCATCCATGATTTTTTCCTCCTTAATCCTTTCATCCCACCCTTCTATCTCATCATTTATCCTATCATTAATCCCCCATCATCCCCTTCCTCTAATCCCTTACATCCGACCTATCTTATCCCCCTATCCATGTGATCTTTTAAATTCCACTCTCTTCTTTCTAATCCAACCATCTTCATCCTTTCAAGAGCACACCCGTGTCTTGAAACCTACCTGCCCTCTTGAGGGGGCATCATCCTTACCATCATCTCTCCTTGTCACTCTTGCTTTGAGTGGCTAGGGCATCTTTATCCCGAATCCTACCACCTTCTTCTAATCCTATCTAGCACTATATTTTTATCATTCTTTGAAATGATGTTGCTTCGCAACACCATCTCAAAGAGGGGTAAAATGTAGACACTTAAAATTGTCCACTCTTTGTCTCATCCCTAAACATCCCTAAACTCCTCTAAACCATCACTAATCATCCATAAACATCTCTAATTCATCCCCGAACGCCTCTAAACTATCACTAATCACCTCTAGACACCCCTAAACTACATTTAACTGAATAGACAGATGATTAGATAGTTAATTGATTAAATCCCTTCAATACGTGATTTTATAATATTTTATTGTCAAAATTATTATTCATGTACTTTCTACTATTCATTCGTACCTGTATCATTACATGCATCAGTACTTATTCTAAGCCAAAATGATTTATTAATCATTTATTCCCTTTCTCTATAGTCCAAACATTAGATAAATTTAATCTATCTATTTCCTCTTTTCCCTATTTTCTACACTTTTGATTAGGTCACCTAAACCTAATTAACTAACCTAATCCCCCACTTGCACAACCTAAATCCTAATCTAACCTTGGTCAAATCCTCTCCATTCCCCCAAATGTACAAAGACATGGCCTCTTGTACATGTCCACGTGGCCTTCTTACAAAGGCATGCTCTAGGTCCTTTATACAAAGGTCCTTTTTTCCTCCATCCCTTTTTCCTCCAATTTTAAATTAGGCATGTACCCATGCTTCCCAATTTAAAATTCAAATGAAATCCAACTCATGCCTTTTCCTCAAATTTTAAATTAGGCATGTACCCATGCTTCCCAATATAAAATTCAAATCAAATCCAACCCATACCTCCCATTTACCAAATCAATCTCATCCCTCCAATCTTCTCAAAACCCCAATCATGACCATTGATTTGTCCTCAATCCAAGGACATCTCCCATCCACCAATCTCATTATGCCACTTAGTAAACTCTCCTTACTTGAGAGATCTCAAGAATCCTCCACCCTTGATCTCCAAATTCAATCTCATCCCTTCATCCAAAATCCAAAAATCTATAAATTGACCCTCAACCTAAGCATTTTCAAGACTCCATGAATTGTAAAATTATATTGTCCATATGAGGAGCCACTTATATCAAATCATCAAAGGAACACATCCACACAACAAGGGTTAGCATGTGAGGTGAATTAGATAGTTTCATTTCATGTTTTTTTGCTTTCCTTTATGCTCAATCCAAGGTGTATGTGAGATGAATGAAGTAGACTAACATTAGTTTAGTTTATTTCTTCTATTCATCATCACATGCATATAGTTAGCATAGCCCTTAATTTAGTTATATGATCATTTATATAGTCTTAAATAAGTAGTTAGATTAGTTTGGGTGGCATCCTTGACATAAGTATCGTATATATAGAAGGTAGTGGTTAGTTTATTATCATCATATTGTGAATTCTAATCTCATTGGAGTCTTTTGGAGGATCAGCCCTTGAAGTGACTTACTGGTGCAGTCATGGTAGGAGGGTTCACAGAATGAACTATCCAAACCGTGCAGCAAGAGTAAACACAATGGAAGCAACTCAAAGATATGAAATAAATACAGATTTAGTCATTCAGTATATCAAAGAATTCAAATGCAATCTGGCCAACATCGTACGGGCTTACAATTAGGGCTCACAGGCCTGATTACAGAATATTAGAATATGCACAAGATATAGATTTGAAGCTCCTTAGTGCAAAATCTAAACTATGAACTATCTCTATGTGAATCACTTGATAACTTTCTAACTACTTTCCTAGAGATTGAATACATCAATATATATCATATCCGGAACAATAGGTTTCTCCACGTCAACCAAGGATGATCACAAACTCCAATAAAGAGTTGTAACGTGTGTACACGGATAGGTCAGACCTAATCATGTAGAACACCTCTATAAATGCATGGAATGATGTGCGAATGTCGGGGAAGGTCGGCCATGAACCAAACAACATTGAATGATGTGCAATTAGGCTCCAAAAGTTGAGGAATGCTCTACAAGTCTTCTCCTTTAGCTAATTGTCTGAAACTATCAGGATGCTCTGCTCTGAGAAAACAGTTGATCTTCTGATAGCGATAACTTTCTGGTACTTAATCCAAATGCTCTGAATTCTGGATATGATGTAGATGAATGTATCAAGATGCTAAGTCCAGGTCCGCAAGATTTGAAGTGTAATTGTGGTAGAATGCGGACCAAAATATAGAAACTGCTACTGACTGAACTGCCTAAACTGAACTAGAAAATGAAAAGAAACAAACTAAACTGCAAACAAACTGAAAAGCAAATGTTTTTGGTTGATGCAAGATTGCTCTTGAACTAGGGATGCTCCTACATTAGACGTCTGGGGTTATTGAAAAAGTGATTCCCTCACTTTGCTAGGGCTAGAGGAAAACCAAAACGGTTCACCTCAGCCTAAGGAATCCATGATGAATCTTCTTCTGGTCTGCCTTTCCACAAGGTATTCTTTGTATTGTCTTCCTCTTGTGCTGCGTTCAACTCTACTATCCAAAATATCTTCAATCTGCTCTGGTGCTTGTTGTGGTAACTGCTTCTTCATGTCCTCTATCATGCTATCACTGAACTTTGCTTCATGATACTAGTATAGGTCTGCAATGTTGAAAATAGGTGATATGCCCAATGTCTTTGGTAATTCCACTTCATAAGCATTTCTTGAATCAAATTTTTTGAGTATCCTACAAGGTCCAAACTTCTTCATCTTCAACTTGTTAAATGTCCCAACTAGAAATCTTTCTTTTCTCAAGTATACCATCACTTCAGCTCCAACTGTAAATTATTTATGTCTTCTCTTCTCATCTACTTGCTCCTTATATTTGTTGTTCATCTCTTTCAAATGCTTCTTTACCTAATCATGCACTACCTTGATATGTCCTGTAAATTCTTCTGCTTCTGCACCTCTCTTTTCCTCTATACTGATGTCTCTCAATTCTGTTGCTCCTCTAGGAGTTATTCCAATAACAATATCAAAAGGTGTTTTTCTGGTACTCCTATTTACTAAATTATTGTATGCAAACTCTGCTTGTGCAAGAATCAAATCCCAACTTCCTATCTTCTCTCCAACCAAACATCTCAACAACTTTCCCAAACTCCTATTCACTACCTCTGTCTATCCATAAGTCTATGGATGAAAAGTTGAATTGAACTTCAAATCTATCTTCATCTTCTTCCAAAGTGTCTACCAAAAATATCCAAGAAATCTAGTGTCTCTGTCTGAAATTATGCTCTTAGGTAATCCATACAATCTCACAATCTCCTTGAAAAATAGGTCAACTACATGCACTGCATCAGTTGTCTTCTTACAAGGTATGAAATGAGCCATCTTTGAAAATCTATCCACCACTGCAAATATAGAATCATGTCCTCTCTGTGTTGTAGGTAATCCCATTACAAAATCCATACTTATGCCTTCCCAAGGTCTCTCCAGTACTGTCAAAGTTTTGTACAATCCAGTATTCTGACTACTCCCTTTTACAACTTGACAAACTCTACAACTCTACACAAATTTCCTAACATCCTTATGTATCTGAGGCCAAAAGTAATTTTCACTCACCAATGCAACTGTCTTATCAATGCCAAAATGTCCTGCCAATCCACCACCATGTTTCTCCTTGATCAAATTATCTCTCATTGAACTTCTAGGTATGCATAGTTGATTTCCTCTTAACAATATATCTTCTTGAATGAAATAGTCCAACCATTTGCTCCTATCTGTCACAACAGGTTCCTTACATGCTTTCCAAGGCTCTACAAAACCAATGTCTCCCTCATACAAGTTCTTCAATTCATCAAAGCCTATCACTTCAACTCTCATCTCTGTCAGCAAGTTCCTTCTACTCAATAGCAACTTTGTTTGATTTGCCACTCCTATGCTTCAATACAAAAGTATAACTATGCATGAACTCTACCCATCTCATATGTCTTTGATTCAACTAACCATGACTATTCAAATATTGCAAAGCTTGATGATCTGTATACAACACAAATTCCTTAGGCAACAAGTAATGTCTCCACTTCTTCAAGGCTTGGATTATAACATAGAACTCTTGATCATAAACTGAATATCTTCTCCTTTCATCATTCAACTTCTCACTGAAATATGCTATAGGTCTACCTTCTTGACTCAATACTACTCCAATTGCATTTCCACTTGCATCATAATCAAATTGAAACACCTTATTGAAATCCAATAATGCCAAAACAGGTTGCTCTGTCACGTTTTGCTTCAACAACTCAAAACTTTTATCTGCTCCTGATATCCATTTAAAGTCTTTTCTGTCACCTCTCATGGTCTCTTTCATAGGGTTACAAACTAAACTAAAATTTCTGATGAACTTCCAGTAGAAACTGGTCAATCCATGAAATGATCTGACTTCTCCAATCTCTCTAGTATAGCCCATTCAATAATTGCTCTTTCTCAAGGTCCATCTTCAGTCCTTCAACAGAAATCACAAATCCCAAGTATACCAATTCTTCTTTCATGAAACTATACTTCTTGATGTTTATCAGTAATTTCTCCTCTCTCAGTCTTTGTAAAACTTGTCTAATATGCCACAAGTGTTCCTCTTTTTGTCTTATTGAAAATTAGAATATCATCTAAGTATACAATAACAAACTTACCCAAGAATTTCTTCAAGACTTCATTCATCAACCTCATGAAAGTACTAGGTGCATTTGTCAATCCAAAAGGCATCACTAACCACTCATACAATCCTTCATTCATTTTAAAAGCAATTTTCCATTCATCTCCTTCTCTGATTCTAATCTGATGGTATCCACTCTTCAAATCTATCTTTGTGAAATATCTTTCTCCACTCAAACAATCCATGATATCATCCATCCTAAGTAAAGGAAATTTATACTTAACTGTGGTCTTGTTTATTGCTCTAGAGTCAGTACACATTCTCCATTCTCCATCTTTCTTAGGTGCTAACACTGCAGGAACTGCACAAGGGCTCAAACTCTCTCTGATCAATCCTTTCCTCAACAACTCTTGTATCTACTTATTCAATTCTTCATTCTCTACTGATGTCATTCTATGTCCTGCTTTGTTAGGCAAACTAGCTCCTGGTATAAGATCCATGTGATGACTGATACTCCTTATAGGTGGCAATCCTTCAGGTACATTGTCTAATATGATGTCATCATACTCTGTCAGCAAATCGGTTATCTCCTCCAATGGTGATTCTTCAGTCTCCTTCTTCAATGCTTCAGGCTTCTTAGGAATCAAAGCATAACACATGTTCTCATGTCTCAAACCATCCAAGAACTTCCTCCCATCTACCAAATAGATTCTAGCATTCCCACATACTTCACTCTTAGGATCATCTTCCAAAGGAATCAAAGTAATTCTCTTTCCACTTGTTGTTATAGTGTATGTATTCTTTCTCCCATCATGTATAGCTTTCCTATCATACTGCCAAGGTCTACCCAACAAGATATGACATACATCCATATGCATAACATCACACAAGACTTCATCATGATAAGATCCAATATGAAATTTCACCAAACATTGTTCACTCACCAGTACCTTCTGATCATCCTGAATCCATGCTATCTAATAGGGCTTAGGGTGTTTCAATCTTTCCAACTCTAGTTTAGTCACCATCTCCTCTAAAACTAGGTTATCTGAACTACCACTATCAATAACAACTTTACAACATTTACCTCCTGATTTGCATCTGGTTCTGAACAAACTTTTCCTCTACAATGGTTCTTCATTTGTCTCTATTTGAAATAGTTCTCACCTCATCACAAGTGATTCTCCTTTCTCCAGTTTACCAACTAAACTAGGTGATCCAACATGTTCTTCTTCAACATAGGTTGCTCTCTCACTGTTCTCTGTTCTTTTACTTGTACTCCCCTTATTACATTCAAATGCTCTATATCCTTCACCTCCACACTTAAAACAAGTACCTCTGAATGTTCTCCTATCAGATCCTCTACCTTCTCTTTTGTACCCTTCATTCTGGTATGAATTGTAATTACCTCTGTGATGAAAATTTATGTCATCTCTCTGGTATGTATTGTTATCTCTGTCATTCTTTTTAAATAGGTTGTCAAGCTTGTTCTACTCTGAATGTGACATGTCTCCTCTGAAAAATGTTCTGCTTCTCTGAAATTTACCTCCTCTGCCTCTCTGCCTCTAATCATGTCTCTCATTCATCTTCTCTTCAACTTTCAGGGCAAACTGATATGCTTCCTCTAAAGATGTCATCCTTACCAAACTTAGTTCTTCTTGAATGTTCAATCTCAGTCCATTGATGTATCTAGCCACTTTCTCTTTGTTTGCTTCACTATGTCCTATCCTTATGATTATTTTATGAAACTCTTTAGTATACTCCTTCACAGATTTCTCCTTTTGTCTCAGGTTCAGCAATCTTTTCAACAGCTCCAACTCATAGTCAGCAGGTATAAAGTGATTTTTCAATTTTGTCACCATTCTATCCCACTTTGTAATCTTTTCTTTTCCTCTTCCATTTCTATCCAACTAAACTTCTTTCCACCATATAGCAGCATGTCCTTTCAACTTTGTCTTTGCAAATTTCACCTTCTCTGAATCTTCAACTTCTTCATACGCAAAGTATTCCTCTATGTCATTTATCCAGTCAATCAATTCTTCAAGGTTCAAATTACCAGTATAGTTCGGGACATCAACTCTGGGTCTCTTTCCAATCTTTGAAATAGCTCGCAACATCTTTACTTGATCTAATTCTTCTTCTTCATCACCTCCTAAGGTTTTGCCAATTTGTTTAACAGATTGAAATTCCTCTTCATCATCACTTTATACATTAGATCTAGGTGTCAATCCTCTTTGCCTAGCTTTCTCGATAGCATCCAATTGAATTCTCAGTGTTTTCATCATTTCCATCATCTCATCCATCCTTCCAACCATTGTTCCAATAGCAGGGATTCTCCTCGGTGGCATTCTTCCTAGGATCAAGTGCAAATAGCCTCAAGTTCAGTGATTGATCTACAAGGTGACAACTGCCTCACAATTGGAGATCAGTTGCGGCACAAGTACCCTGCCTCAATTTGGCAATCTGTCCATAGCAAGATCTTACATAATTCCTTTGCCAACTTTGCTCAATTCACTCCCAAAGATTCAAGCTTGGCTCTTATACCACTTGGTGCAGTCACAGTAGGAGGGTTCACAGAATGAATTGTCTAAACAGTGCAGCAAGAGTAAACACAATAGAAGCAACTCAATGATATGAAATAAATGCAGATTCAGTCATTCAATATATCAAAGAATTCAAATACAATCTGGCCGGCATCGTGCGAGCTTACAATTAGGGCTCACAAGCTTGATTACAGAATATCAGAATATGCAAAAGATATAGCTTTGAATCTCCTTAGCGCAAAATCTAAACTATGAACTATCTCTATGTGAATCACTTGATAACATTCTAACTAATTTCCTAGAGATCTAATACATCAATATATATCATCTCTGTAACAATAGGTTCCTCTGCGTCAGCCAAGGAAGATCACAAACTCCAATAAAAAGTTGTAACATGTGTACATGGATAGGTCAGACCTAATCATGTAGAACACCTCCGCAAATGCATGGAATGATGTGCGAATCTCGGGAAAGGTCAACCATGAAGCAAACAACATTGAATGAGGTGCAATTAGGCTCCAAAAGTTTAGGAATGCTCTGCAAGTCTTCTCCTTTAGCTGATTGTCTGAGACTATCAGAATGCTCTGCTCTAAGAAAACAATCAATCTTCTGATAGCGATAACTTTCTGTACTTAATCCAAATGCTTTGAATTCTAGATATGATGTAGATGAATGTATCAAGATGCTAAGTCTAGCTCTGCAAGATCTGAAGTGCAACTGCGGTAGAATGCGGACCAAAATATAGAAACTGCTATTGACTGAACTACCTGAACTGAACTGGAAAATGAAAAGAAACAAACTGAACTACAAACAAACTGAAAAGTAAATATTTTTTGTTGATGCAAGATTGCTCTTGAACCAAGGATGCTCCTGCATCACTTACTATTATCAAGAGTATTATCAAGTATTTACACCTTATTTCCTAATCTATTCTTCTCTTGTGCAAGTAATTTTATTATAGAGCACAATCTTGGCTCCTCAAACACTAGTCTTGGTTGTGTCAATGGGCTAACCCAAATCAATGCCATGTTGATTGACATTCACAATCTAATGTCATCCATCATGTAGATTGTATCCCTAGAATTGTCTTGTAATTGTGTATATACTTGATCTCTAGAAGAGGGGGAGATGGTTTTCATTCAGACAAATTGGCTAGGATTCTCATCCTTAGTTTTTGATCATAGGAAAATCCTATGGGAGTAAGAGTGGGAGATAATTTAATTGTAGAAACTTGAGAACATGAAAGCAACACCATGATCTTGTTCCCATCTTGTCATACAAAGTGCTCCTTTTTGGTTCTGTAATTTTCCTACATAAGTAATTGGGAAGAATGAATACATAAAGATTGCATATCATTTTTCCATCTTTACTCTATTAATGACATGTTTTATTGAAACATGGAGGTTATTCCAATAATTTTTTGCTTGCTTTGTTTGTGGATTTTTACTGCACGTTTTTGCAGAGATTTATTTACAACCATGACCACCTATTGAAAACATATTATGATTCCCTCTTCACATTTCTATGTTTCACTTTTCAAACATAAAAAGCATATCCTGTTTGAGCAAAGGAGTTACTAGTGGTCCCATTTCTTCCTATGCCACTATTCATTTTAATATTCTAAAGTTTAAAATCATTCTTTTGGCTATTGTTGTGCAAGCATACAACTGTTGTGTTGGCATATAAACTGTTGTGTTGGCATATAAAGTATATACTCAAAATTATAAATTTACTTATAGCTTGTTGTTGTATTGAAGTAGAACATATTATAATGATTTACCTCCCTCTCCCATATAATTCACCTCAAGCCAACAAGTAGTAGTTAGTCTGAAATATAGGATCATAGATACAAATAACACTGTAAATAAAAGTCAACTTTTCCTTACCAAAGTGAAATCATACGGAACAAAATGAAACCATACCTAAGTATCATCTTTAACTCATGCTACACGTATATAATGCTCAATTCAATAAGGAAAATAAGACTGTCATCCATAGAAATCTCAATAGAACATAAAATCAAACATGATTATTAGTTCTTCTTATTAAATGTAAAATATGGGATGTGACACAAATCTTCATCAAGCCTAGAGCTAAGTATCCTTATTTTATTTATTTTATAATTTCAAACATTTATTTCAGTCTAATATTATTAGTCCCAACTCTATCTGAGCATGGATTGTTATTTTTTATGATTTAACTAATTTATCTAAGTTATTTCTGTGTGGTGATATTTTTCACTTGTTTAATATTTTAAACTACTTGTAATCAATATATTTTGTTTATTATTATTTATTTTACACATATAAAATTGATATTATGATTAATTTTGGTTATTTTGTTTTCTAATTTTTATATTTTTTTTGTATGGACATACTAAGTCATGTTGTACCCAAAACCCAAATAAAATGACAAACCACAAAACCCTTATCTTATGCTCATCCCTGCACTCAAGCCCAAGTTTGAACTTGTACAATAACCTTAGAGTCTATGGAGCATAATCCATTTCAGACATGTAGGGTCTAGAAAGTTGAGCCCCTTTACATCACCTACTATGTGCCCACAATCACCACTTATGTGCACATGAGAGGGTAGGGGGAGGGCTGAGTAGTTTGGCAGGTCCTATAGTGTCATGTCCCCATATTAAAGTATTAATTAAATTAAGATTTAATGTGATGTCATCGATTTAAATGATAATCATGTATATGACAATATATTTAATAAACATATTTTATTAATATGTAATTAAAATACAATATGTTTATTGTATTATCAAATTGAGTATTATTATGATAATATAATAATACTATTAATTATAATATATATAATCCATAATATGTGTGTGTGTGTGTGTGTGTGTGTGAGAGATGATATATATGTTATAATATACAAATATGTATAAGTATATTATAGAAGTATATATATATATATATATATATATATATATATATATATATATATATATATATATATATATATATATATATATATATATATATATATATATATATATATAATAACAATATAATAATATTTAAAATATATATAAATGAGAATGTATATAACAAATAATAAATATATATTTGAGAATCGAGCCCCTTAAGAGAGACCCGATCCCATAACAAATGATGTTTAATAAGTGATAAGTAGCGAACATCCTAAAAAAGGTAATCACTGTCTTCAAAGGTGGTGACCAATGGAGCAAGGCAGCCTTTCAAACATTATAAGTATTGATCATTCCATCCTTTGAAGGGCATCGTTGAACTCAAAAAATTATCTCAAGTGATCGGATAATATCATCTACTCATTTCCAACAAAAGAAATACAATCCAAGTCTTATGGAGCATAAGGAAGTGAACATCCCTTGAAGAATGTAAATAGAGAAGCAGATGAAATATAATCAAGAGGAAATGAGATGTATAGACAACAGATATAATATATATAAATAGGAATGTCAAGATGAATGATTAGTATATATCGTCATATATATTTTCTAAATATAGAAGGGTCATACAGAGATGTAAGCCGGTCTCCCTTTTATATATATATATAGAGCAGACAATCACAAATCAGATCCATGAAATAAGTGCAGCGGAGGTAGTATATTTCAACAATCTTCAAGTGAAAATCATATTTGCAGCATTTAGGGACAGCAAACAAGAGAATCGATTAATAAGGTATGTGAACTATCTATAAAATAATATGTTATAAGAATACTTATAATAGGAGGAAATGTCATCATAGAATGAAACCCATTATAAATGTTAAGTATGTTTATATCTATAACATGTTAGCTTAAGGATGCTCATAACATAAGACTGTTTATTTGATGAAAGTTATATGATGCCTAGTGAATGACAATCAATGAGATAGTAAAGAATAAACTCTTATAAGACATGATATATACCCGAGAAGAGAAAGAGCCTCATCATTAATCTCTCTACACACCCTATAAGTATGAGATTGGTGGTTAGGGTAGGCGGTTAGGATCTAGCACCTAGGTGACTCTCGAGTTGGCGTACACCTAGATGTTATTAATGACCTAACGGTGGGTGACCCTCGAGCTAGTGAAGTATCACCCCTCTGAGCCAAGGGTGAAGTATCGTCGGGTGAATAGCGTGAAGCCCTTGGGCCCATGGCAGTAGGTCTTGTATTCCAGCGCCTTAACGAACCCTCTCATGTTGGATGCCTAGCGTAGAGTGGATTAATGCTCAGGCTCATAGATGTCTCTCTCGAGGTAAACCATGGAACATATATATAGATAAGAGGAAATGTGAAATGCATATTGAATTATGATTATAAGGTTACTAATCCTAAGAGGAAATATAGAAAGTATATGAACTTTGATGTTGATAATTACATGTGAATGTCAACTCTAACTGAGATATATTGATATTATAGAGATGAATTGATCATTAATGTTCTCTTTTACAAGTTGAAATTGTGTGCAGGGTTGAGAAAATTTTGACTTGCTAGAAGGGGACATACCAGATAGTTAGGATAGTGTTTGAGAGTAGGAGAGGAGCCAGTAGTTGAACACCCTAACTTAGTGCCTCTCAAAATCATACATGGCAATTTCAAATTACTCCAAAAATTTTGTTGAGGTGTCCAAAAATGACCCAAAAAAAAGATTGGATGGACCAATAGTTGTACATCAAGTCATGTTTTGTTGGTGTGCGGATGTGGCATCACATGATTTGTTGCTTTTTAGAAGTTTCATTCAATTATAAGTACTTATGTTCAACATTTGGTCATTTTTTATTTACATTTGGAATAATCATTTACAATATATAGTATATAGGGTGTTCAACTACTGGCTTGTATACCCACAACTACTGGTTCCTATACCTACAAGTACTATAACAACAATTGAACCCCGTTCAACTACTTGCACCTCTCCAAAATAATATATAGATTTTTTTCATAATAATAAATCAATCAAAATAAAATAATAAAATACAATCTCCAGTCGAAGACTGTCGAAAGACCCCAATATAACTTTCTAAAAAATCTAAAAATAAGCCATGGTTAATATTTGAATATTTTTGGTTATCACGCCCAACAGAAGAAGCAGGTCCAAATTTAGCATACAAAGCCAGAATTTCTGCATTTGCAGAATGGACCTGCAGCAACAGAAGATAGATAAGAATAATAGTAATAGCAGTATTGTTGAGGACATGTGGACAGAATTTCCATTGAAAAATAGCATGTAGAGCTCTATATATCCAGGCTCCGTATTCATGGAACACTCAAATCATTTTCAGTTAATTTATTTAGGAAGCATGTGTTTGGGATTGTGAATTTATTTTAAAAAGGGTGGTGGTTGCAGTTGTATGTGTTGGGATCATGTCTTTAATTAGATCATCAGTACTGCATTGAATTTGCCTATGAAGCACAAATGTAACTCTGGTGGTCTAACTAAGACATGTTTTCACCACCTACATAAAAGGAGGTGAACTATGTACAAGTCTTTGATACACACGGCAGACTTCAGTCAAAATAAAGGAGCTTGAACAGCAGGTTCATTCTCTTTTCCTAATTTACATTGATTTTTTTAATTTAGAAATAAACTGTACACAATTTTATTTTTACCTTTTGACTTTGTTACGAGGACATAAATTGTATGCTAACTTCTTTCAATAATGTAGCTTTGATTTTGCCTTAAGGGTGTCCTGACATTAACAGTATTCTTTTCTATATGATTTTTGATATTATTTAAGAAAACTGGACAAGTTATTTAAGATAGCAGTTTATGGAGGGTCTTTCTTAAAGAATTTTAGTGGGTGCAGTTAAAAAATTTTAGGAGCTTTCACAAAAGGTGGTCTCATGAATTCTGTAGTGATGGAAATTTAAGAATTCAGTGGTCTTATGATTTTTTTAACTAACAACCAATACTAAAAAATCTAGCTGATTTTTTTTATGAAATGAAAAAAATTCCCTCTAAAAATTATAGATGGATGACATGTGGCAGCAAAATCTTCTATGTTGTTGGGAGAAATTTCCAACTCCACCCCAAAAACACTCTAAAAATTTAAAATCTAAAAAGTAGCAGCTTCTATTTTTGTAGACAATTTTAATTTATCTTGTAACCCTTTTTTTTTCTAACTATAGGAGTGTCCCCGCAAACCACCACGTGCACCGGGGGTAAGCCCGGCAGGAATCTAACCCGAGCCTTGAGGGAGCAAACCCTGAGTCCAAGCCAACACACCACCGTGCGGGTTCTCTTTTTTTTTTAATTTCATGAAATGGCATGCTCCACAAAAATAATTCCTGAAAAGGCTCAAGAGGACTTCCTAAACTATTCAAATCTATATTTTTATACTCTAAATTATTCATATCTTCATAGTTTATTGAATGCTTCTAAGCTACTTGAGGGGAGTGTAGCATTACATGGTAACTATAGATGTTCTCCTCAACTTATATATTCCATCTCCTGATTCAATCATTAGGTGCGAGAAGATCAGCTTGAATTGACAAGTTATGCCTTCAGATTTTCTCTTGTAATTCATCTCATCCAGTCATACTACCAACTCAACAAAGCATGCCTAAGAGCTCTGAATGCAAGTCTACCTCTCCCATTTCACATATTTCATTGATTTCATCTCATCATGGTCCCAATCCTCAAACAAGGCTCGGCGATATGCTTGGCTCCATACATTATATTTGAGTTGAATATGTTGCATATTTGCATAACACAGTGAACTTTTACTCTAGTTCTTCCAACAAGAATTCTCTTAAATTTTTTTAAGACCCTATGCAACCAGGATGGCCCTACAAAATTATATTAGATACCAATATTTTAAAGGGAAGAGTATATGTGGATTCTTGTTCATCCCAGGGTTTTAGGTGGTTTTTCTGATTTATGTTATCATGTTTATTTCTTAGCCTGGCTTATGGATGATGGAACCTTCAAAATTAAGCTTTATTTACATTCTGATAAAAACTTGGGCTTTTATTTACCTGCTAATCTTAAGTATGGACTGTGAAATTGTTAGCAGAACATTCTATGTGTTCATTGTGGACTGCCATTAAAACACACACAGCAGAGGTATTTTGTCTTTTTGGTTACCACAAATAAATGCATGAGAAAACTATTTCAGCGGATTTAACAAGAAGAAGATTATAAATAAACATAAACAAATTGAATAGCAGCCATCCCTAGCCGATAAGCTTCAGGGGGACAAAGTATATCAATGTGAACTCTTTCTTCTGATTGCCCTGAACATTCCAAAGCCCTTCTCAGCGAACACCCAGAAATCAAAACCTATTCTTTAACAGTTATTATGGCGATGGCATTCTTCCATTTGTAGCAGCCTTGTTCATCATGGCGTGGGTTTCGATCCTGTGACCTGCGGATGCAAGTCTAGAGTGCGCAAACCCTCAAAGCTGAAACACCCTGTGGTAATCCTGGTTTCCTCAAATGGCTTTCGATTTGGGTATCAGTACAAAACGCAGACCCACAACTTCCAGAGGTTCATCTCCTATGGTACCATTGCGATTTATCTAAAAATAATTGACAGTCTCATTTGCATTGAAATGGACAACAATAAGACCTCAAACATTCACACAATTACCACGAGACTCAAAGCCACTGGTTGCTAGATTTGTTGCAAGATACAACATGCACTTGCTCTCTTCCACTGAGCTTTCCGGAACTGGCCAAGTCCATTGATCCCACTCTGGAAACGGCTTGAGAATATTGATTCCACTCTAAAGCCGGCTGAAAACACATTCTGTGTCATTATCTAAGTGAAAATATCGCTGAGGCATAGCTTTTGTGACTGGCATATTGGAGCAGCATATAACAGGATTTAGGGTTTGGTATAACTACATCTAGACTTTATCAAAAGGTGCTGTGATCACTTCTGTTGGGTTGCGCTTAAACAGCACACTCTAAGCTTTGAGCATTCCATGGCTCGGCTGAGCCGCGCTCTCACTGTGAAGGAATTGAGGGAGGCTGATACTAACATTTCAAAAGTCATATCTTTTGCTGTTCTGGATGACACCTCTTCTTCTTAGGAAACATGATTTGTTTAATACATAATAGGAATAAGTTTTCTTTTCCGTTCTAGAATTTCAGTTTCAATAAATGTGGGAATGGCAAGGTATTGCAGTGGTGGCTGACAGCAGGTTTCAATTTTTTAAGTTTTCTGATTACGCTGTGCATGCTTTTGATCTAGACTAATCGTTGCAAGCAATTGAAGTTAGGGTTTTTAGCTCTGTCCTATGCGATGAGGATGGACTGAGCCCTGCAATTTGTATTTATTTCCTTTTTTTGTTAGTCCCTTTTTCATGATCTGGTGGACTGTTCATTGTAAGATTATGGAATTTCCTGGAGAAATTCTTCTTTTATTCTTTCAGATCTTTTAATAATTTAAAGACACGAAGATATTGATTTCTGAAGTTCATAAGATCTTCACACTCCATGAATCCCATAGTGTATTTTTTTTTTTTGGTACTTATGATTGTATAAATTGGACATTTTATAGATAGATGTATTACACTCAAATATAAAATACTAGTTAGCAATGCTTTTACGTGTCTTGAAAATCTAGTGAATTACAAAAAAAAATCTTGAAAATCTAGCGAGTTAAAAAAAAAAAAAATGATTAGAAGATATGAAAATATGAAGACTCTTTATATTAAGATCAATAATAAGAATTTCGAACTTCCATTTTAATGCGCATTCATTGATAACGTGGATCAAATACGTTAGAATTTGTAAAATCAATGGCGCCACAATCCACGTCGAAGATCATTAGTCATCATTTCATTTGGGCAAAACTGATTGGCCCTTTGAATTTGAGCGGAATAAATTCAAAATTATTTGAACTTCGTCAATGCCATCACCAATGCCATTTTGTATGTATGGTGAATATGATTTTTGTATGCTATGATTAGGCATGCTGTTTCATATGGAGAATGGCCACTTACTATGGAGAATAGTCGTTGTTATCGAATGTTGTTTAAGACTTACCGACTCCCAATGGGGGGCCTCTAAAATGTAAGGTGGTGTGTGGATGTGTTTATGACGTGGTGGTATGAAGGATTTTATTTTTTGTTTGGCTTTTGTTTATGTTTCCTACTATGTGTTGGTGTTCGAACATGCAGCTCCACAACTCTTAAAGACCAACACCAAAATCTAAAGCCAGGGATATGTCGAGAAAGGTAATAGACAAGACTTGTGCTCAAGCAGTGGCATAAATGGATCAATTATTGTGAATAGGTAAACTCAAGTTTAACTTTAGACTTTACAAGGCCAAGGGAGGTATTCCTTGAGGTCTCAACAAGAAGACAATTAAAGAGAAATAACAAATAAATCTCCAAGCCTTAGTAGCCATACCCAATATGCTATGAACCCCAAGATTTGCTACTAAGTTCATATCAGCATTAGATACATATAGACCTACAAGACCTCCAATTAACACATGAAAATCCACTCCTACCCTATACCAAAGGATAACAATTATACTATTTCCCAATAGATATATTCACTCAACATTGCATACACATGGGCAATAGGGAGAAACACGCCAACATAATCCTCTAACAATATTTTAGTTTTAAAGTTGCTTAAGATATAACAGTTTATAATACTGAATCATACACGCATAGTGGAACCTAACCTACTCCTATAGCTAACAAGATGAATGATTAAAATAAAGAGTATTTGGCATTTCACCAATTAGACTGGGGCCTACACCACTGAACAACATAGTCATGAACTACAAGGAGAGAGGAGATACATCAACAAAGCATCAATAGAACGAGATGTGCATATACATATAAATCATAAATAACATTGTACGCAAATAGATATACTTAATGATCCTTCACAAAACGCAAAAACCCACATGGAAGTCACCCTCCCTCTTATCGCATCCATTGGAGGCAATTAATGGTGGTGTTGGATTATGCAAGAGAGTTGTTGAGGAAGGTGATTTTTTTTTAAGAATTGTGGGAATTCGACATGGAACTGAATGAAGTGAATGCAAGAATGTGAAGAACTAAACATTCGTACATTTGGAAGCAAAGGAAATGTGTGAAAAAAATCTAAAAGTCTATTGGGTTTCCACAAAGGAAGAAAATGAGTGATTTGATGATGCGAAATAATATGGGGTTTAGTTGCAAAACTGGACAACAGGACAAAAAATGGGATGAAAAGAAGAAATCCAAAATGATGGCAAAGTTCTACAAATTGAAGGGAGTGGAAGATATGGTGGTGCAGGAAAAACATGTAGGACCAAATGTAGGAAGTGGGTGTGTTGAATGCATGACTTCCAAAAGTTGGCAATATCATGAGGAATGCAAGAGAGAAAAAGTGAACCAAAGGAAAGGATAGGAGAAAAGCAGGGAAAGTTTGCAGAACAAGAAGTTAGGACGAGATATGATCATATCCAAAAGTCCATGGAATGTCCACAAGGAGAAAGGAATGATAACACAAAGGTGCGAAAAAAACC
This sequence comes from Cunninghamia lanceolata, assembly GCA_027924645.1. Lineage (NCBI taxonomy): Eukaryota > Viridiplantae > Streptophyta > Pinopsida > Cupressales > Cupressaceae > Cunninghamia > Cunninghamia lanceolata. The sequence goes on from BSBN01000959.1 coordinate 3,001,459, forward strand.
TAGGTGAAAGGAAGGAGGAACCGGATGTTAGAAAGGAAGAATGAAATCTGAAAGACTTGGAACACTACAAAATGGAAGGGAATGAGAGAGTAAAAGATGTGGAAAAGTCTTCAAATGAATGGTTCGGTAAAATGCGAAAAATTGATACGAAACAATATGTTAGGATGGAATATTGGTTGAAAGGGAAGAAGTCCTAAGGTATATGAAAAGTTTGCAACCAAGAGGGACTAGAGGAATTGAAATTGTGGGAAAACAATGTGAGACCAAGGGTAGAAAGCAAACAAGAGGAGAGGATGTTAGATAGTTTGGAAATGTCCCACAAATTCATAGAAACACTAGAAAATAACCCCCAACAGCGTTATAATTAGAAAATATAGGAATTTTACAACTTGAACAAATAACTGAAATATAAGGGGGAAGCAAGCACTGCACCAAGCACACATTTCAATCAAAAGGGCCCATTGAAGACTTCTTAGATTGGTTACATATGACAGACACAACAAACCCAATGCAACATAGGGGCACCAAACTTTTCGAAGCATGCCTATTTATCTTAGCTATGTAGATTGTATAAGGTATGGATAGAGCTTTATTTGGTCTTCTTTTCTACCTTTCACCTCTACGTGGGGATTTTGCACAAATGTTTTATTTGTTATGTAGTTGTTATGTTGGTATTGTACTGGGATAGGGACCCATAATAAAACCCCAATAATCATTGCAATCTTAGGATTTATGTGTCATCATTCACTAGAAAAGTTGTCATCATTCCCTAGAAAAGTTGTCAACTAGAGCATAGAGGGAAAAATCAATTGAAAAAACTCAGAAGTATCTTACCTCTTCTTTCATCCCTTTCATCGAAGATGATTCTTGAAGCCATGAAAACGATTCTGAATTCAAAAGTCAAACTTCCTCTTTTCCAAAAAGCTACCCACCGTTTTCCATTTTCCCCTGAATGGGATAAAAAAATAATCCATTTCCAATCAATGGGTGACCATGGAATAATGAAGGTGTCTCCTTTCATCCCAGGTGCAATTAAGGATAAATGGGCCCAAAGGATTCAAAAACCCAAACATAGTTGGGTGCTTGACAATATTCAGCACAAAGGTTATTTTCACCTTGTTCCATGCGAGGAGTTTCTTATTGAACGAAGGGTAATTACATAAGCAAGCTCAAATCTCTAACTTCATTGCAAATATCAAGTTGCGGAGAACACCACCTCCACAACAAATGGATGTTACCACCACCAAACACCCTGCCAATAAAATACATAGCTTTCCAAGAATCATCCTTCTAACACCTGCTAACATGTGAATGATTAGACTGGTCTACGCAACTCGTAACAGCGCAAGACCTGGTTTGTGTGGCTACTACAATGACCAGGAGACAAAACCGTAGGACTGGGGAGACAGTATCCAAAAAAAAACCTAAAAAAAAGGGTGTTACTTGGACATTACAGTTCGCTCCAAATGACAAGTAGCCAATCTCAAATTTCAATAACAACAAAGTTTTCCAACGAATTCTTTGGCTGATGACACCAGCCGCATCACCAGTCATTACTTCCAAGATACTTGTGAGACAACAATGATATGCTAACGGTTCAGAACCCTGTAATGTCCCAAAGTCAATTTTTTTATATATATTTTTAATATAATAAAATCTGACTCACACAATTAATTATAAATATGATATCGACTACCATTAGTTTAACAGTTTATTTAGATGGAATTTATCTTTTGTGTCTACTGTTAATTTTTCAAATCTGCAGTTATCTATTTTCACTAAAATGTCTTTGAAATGTCTCCAAATCTGCTTGAATCAAGGGTTTTCGTCCACTAACTCAGCAATAGAAGTTAAAGTTTTCCTCTTCCAATCTCCTACCAGGGGAGGTTTTATTCTCAAGTTATCAGAATATAGAATTGTTCATTAATGCATGCCTTCTCCTCCTTGCTTGGCCTCTCTTAAATAGATTTTTCCCCAAAAGACATAACCCTTTGAAATTATTATTCAAAATAAACTTTAATATTCTAATTTTATATTTTATAGTTATATTATATTTTATATTTTGATATTTTAATTTATTATCATCATTATTATTATTATTATCCCATTTCAAAAAGAGACATTATAGTCTGTCCTTCCCAAGATTACTTCACCTTAAGCAATCGCATACTAAGATGCTCCAGGTTTACCGGAATCCCAAATCAATCTTGAAAATTTATAATTCCAATCTTCGCTTCAAAACTAAAACCTATACACTCGATTTCAAAAACTTGAAGATAATTTGACATAATAACATGTTGATCATCCTGAGCATTCATCTCTTCTAACTTTTTATGCAATTTGGTGGTTGCATCTTCAATCCTCACACTCTGCTCGCTTTAGAAACACCAGTGTTAACAATGGATGTACCTATTATTCCAAGACTAATGCTTGCAATCTGATTTGTTAATTTTATACTCCATTCCTTGTTAGGTCTAACTGTTTTTTGAGGACCAACAAAAGATCTAACATTATAATAATTGGCCATGGCAAGAGACCTGCCCATAGAAGACGGTGTTGATATAGAATTGGATGCCTGAGGTTGCCTTTTTGATAAATGATGATACCGATCATTTGTTTGAGACTTATCGACAAGCCGATCATGAGAAAAGGGATGTACAATTGCAGAGGGAGCACATTGCAATTGAGTTTTAACTTCTTGTGTATTATTTGACTTCAAAACATCAGCCAGGAACATTGTCTTACACTATGCGTTTTGTGATATTGCAGGAGGGTTGGCAGAATCTAAGTCTTCTGTGATCTCTAATCAGTGATCATAAGAAATTACAAATCACAAAAGAATAGTTATATCAAAAGACAATGATGATTACAACAATCTCAACTAGTACAACATTATTAACAATTGATATGTAACAATGAAAATTGCCAAACAATTTGCCTTAGTAATACAGCTATTTTACAAATGAAATGGCGACAACAATATCCATTGATAAGTAGAAATGACAGCAAGTCCACAAAAAACATCTGTGATGCAATAATAATGACAAATTAAAGAATAACATAGTCATTTGACAGTTTTGTCTAATAATGCATAACACAAATCATAAATAATGACGGCAATGTTTGCTATTCTCAAAGGCAACAGTGATACAGGTCGCGTTTCACTCAAAAACTACATAATAAAGCCCTAATATAAAATATCATAATTTGACACACTGCAAAATATACCTCATACTTATCAACAATAATCTTTTTCTATTCACAAGGTCTTCAAACCCGATTATACCAATGTCTTTACAACTATAGATAATTGTCGTGGCCCCTTTGCAACAGATTTAACTGCTATACGATAAAGGTACCTGGAAATCTCTAGTATGGAAGACTTGGAAAGTTCCACAAAATAGAAAAAAAGTTCCAAAGAAGATTTGATCAAAAAATTGCAGGTCTGATGCTTATATGGAAAAAATTATCAACGATATATCACTCACCAATAATTTTTCAATATATCGGTGAAATTTCGGTCAAAGTCGCATTTAAGGATATTTTGAAAAACTCATTCTTAACCCTGCCAAGAAGAGATTTATCAGAATATATCAAGAAATTTTAAAGATATCTGCTTCTATGCTTTAGACATGTTAGTCCTGCCTTGATGTCAAATTCTGAACCTCAAAATGCCCCCTATGATCTAAGCAGACTAAACAAACCACGTCCCAATACCACAAAATCTGTTACCCCAAAGGATTAGTAGTAAAGAACATGACTCGCCAGGGATACAGGCATATTCAGCAAACAAAGATTACACGGCTGACAAGTTGTGGCTCAAAATAAAAAGATGCTCGATGAAAACAACAGCATACAATAACCACAGATCTCTCCTGCCATTCCATACCACCTTGTCAAAGTTACTGTTGAAAGCAGAGATCACAGAAGACTCGGATATCCAGTCCATCATATGGTAGTCAGCTTAATCATAAGTCAGCTAAACAATGTGGAAGAGAGTGTGATCTGAAAGGTCGATGCTAAAGGCTTACACACAGTTATATCCAAAAGCACTCTCAATTCAATGTGGAATTTAGTAAGCTAATATATGGCAATTGTTAACATAATCACACAAGCATTGGAACACCTACAAACAGCTCCAAGTTATATTCCTTGCTCACTCTTCAAAGTCCAGGATAAAGGCTTCAGGATTAGGTTCTCATTACCCAATGTTGTCTCGGCCTAAATATATGATATATGCCTGTGCCCTCACCGGCTCTCAATCGATTCTTTATTTGGTCTATCAGTACTCTTCTTTGGTCAAAAATGAATAAATTTATCAAACAGAAGATTGAATTTAGGCAAAAATCTCCTCTTTGTTGGCAAAAATCTCTTCTTTGGTCAACAAAGAGAAATTTCCAAACAGAAGATTGCATTTAAGGCAAAATGCATTGTTCGAACTCTAGGCTGCCTGCATAGAACATCAGACTCAGATTTATCAACAATAAAATACACCTCCTCTATAAAATCATATTTTCATAAAACAATCTCATATTCTAGCACCCAATAACATAACTCAAAAAAAACAAATAACTCTTTCGTTATACAATTCCATTTTCAATCTCTTCTTAAAAAAACAAACCACAGAAAAGTCTACAATTCCATGCTCAATCTCTTCTTAAAAAAACAAACCACAGAAAAGTTTAACTCAAAGCAAATGTTCAATAACATTACTTAATAGATACAAATTAATCACTTGGAATTGAATGATAAAATCATAATTCAAACAAGATATTTTCACAGCGATACAAGGTCATTTCAGAACAATAAAAAACTCAAAATATTTGTTTCTAAACAATAAACATGTGGTAAAACAAATCGCATCGTGGATATCAGAAACAAAGACAATTAAACGAAGATCAACCAATTCTACGTACTATGTCATCCTTCAATACAGGCCTTGCGTTGCCCTGCAAGGATCATTGTTTGCTACAGTAGGCACAATTTACATGTATAAAACAAACAACAATAGATTTTAAAAGAGAGAACAATATATTTAAAAAGATAGAACACAATACAGATTCCATTTTAAGAGTCCTACTTAAGTCTTATTATAGAATAAATGCTTCAAATGTCAGGCTAGTCTTGCGAGCTGAGACCAGTTCAGACTTCTACAGATTCGAATAGCAACAAGAAAGGAAAATATTAGACCACTACACATAAAACTGTAAAACCAAAACAAGTAACACAGAGTACACGACTAAAGTTTATCTAGACCCTTAATAGTTCAACTCAGCCACGACATCACCAGACCATCTCACAATCTAAAATCCACCACGAAGACGTAGAACCAGGTGTAGGGTTGACTCCTTCTGAATATTATAATCTGCCAGAGTACGACCATCTTCAAGTTGTTTTCCTGCAAATATCAGCCTCTGTTGATCTGGGGGAATGCCTTCCTTGTCCTGGATTTTTGCCTTCACATTATCAATGGTGTCAGAGCTCTCAACTTCTAGGGTGATGGTCTTTCCAGTGAGGGTTTTGACAAAGATTTGCATACCTCCCCTCAGACGCAGAACAAGATGAAGGGTGGATTCCTTCTGAATGTTATAATCAGCCAATGTTCTACCATCTTCAAGCTGTTTTCCAGCAAAGATGAGCCTCTGCTGGTCGGGGGGAATTCCCTCTTTGTCTTGAATCTTGGCCTTCACATTGTCAATAGTGTCTGAGCTTTCTACTTCAAGAGTAATGGTCTTTCCAGTCAGGGTTTTAACAAAGATTTGCATGCCTCCCCTGAGACGGAGGACTAAATGGAGTGTGGATTCCTTTTGAATGTTGTAATCTGCCAAGGTCCGTCCATCCTCAAGCTGCTTCCCAGCAAAGATAAGCCTCTGCTGATCTGGTGGAATACCTTCCTTATCCTGGATCTTGGCTTTCACATTATCAATGGTGTCAGAGCTCTCGACTTCTAGTGTGATAGTTTTCCCAGTAAGGGTTTTGACAAAGATTTGCATACCTCCCCTCAGACGCAGCACAAGATGAAGGGTGGATTCCTTCTGAATGTTATAATCAGCCAATGTTCTACCATCTTCAAGTTGTTTTCCAGCAAAGATGAGCCTCTGCTGGTCAGGGGGAATACCCTCCTTGTCCTGAATCTTGGCCTTCACATTGTCAATAGTGTCTGAGCTTTCCACTTCGAGGGTAATGGTCTTTCCAGTCAGGGTTTTAACAAAGATTTGCATTCCTCCCCTGAGACGGAGGACAAGGTGGAGTGTGGATTCCTTTTGGATGTTGTAATCAGCAAGGGTGCGTCCATCCTCAAGCTGCTTTCCCGCAAAGATAAGCCTCTGCTGGTCCGGTGGGATGCCTTCCTTATCCTGGATCTTGGCCTTCACATTATCAATGGTGTCAGAGCTCTCAACTTCTAGAGTGATAGTCTTCCCAGTAAGGGTCTTGACAAAGATCTGCATACCTCCCCTCAGCCGGAGAACAAGATGGAGAGTAGATTCCTTCTGAATGTTATAATCAGCTAACGTTCTACCATCTTCAAGCTGTTTTCCAGCAAAAATGAGCCTCTGCTGGTCAGGGGGAATTCCCTCCTTGTCCTGAATCTTGGCCTTAACATTGTCAATTGTGTCTGAACTTTCCACTTCAAGTGTAATGGTCTTTCCTGTCAGGGTTTTAACAAAGATTTGCATGCCTCCCCTGAGACGGAGGACTAAATGGAGTGTGGATTCCTTTTGAATGTTGTAATCCGCCAAGGTCCGTCCATCCTCAAGCTGCTTCCCAGCAAAGATAAGCCTCTGCTGATCTGGTGGAATACCTTCCTTATCCTGGATCTTGGCTTTCACATTATCAATGGTGTCAGAGCTCTCAACTTCTAGAGTAATGGTTTTGCCAGTAAGGGTTTTCACAAAGATCTGCATCTTCAATTATAAAAGCAAACTTCAGAAATAACCTGCAATAAATTAATATAACAAGAATCCGTGTTAACAGTACATTAAAATCACCAAGACAACTTTTAAATTTATATGGAACTTTAGCAAAGAACCAAGTATTCGTGGTGGAAATAAAACAGATTAACAAGGTCCAAAATCATATCTTCCAACATCACGAAGACAAAAGGTGAGATTTAGGAGGTCCTACAAAGGAAAGGCTATTAAAAAAGCTTCTTACAAAACAATGTCATTATGAACAAACTAACATCAACTCAGGCGCTGATGGTTCCAAGACTTTAATTATGTGATTTTTTTTAGGATTCAACTGCTTGTTTCCAGTCTTAATTTTATTAACCCAGAAATATAACTCTTAATCAGTGGTTCGCAAGAAGTTGTTCTCATGATCATGAATAGTTCACTTAACAAGTTAGCACCCATTGCATGTAGGTGATGCTCAAATAGGTGAAGCACATCCCAGTACTACTCTGACTCAGCATGCTTACCATGGAGTTCCCTCACAATCAGACCCACTTGGATCACTATCCCATATGCAAAACCTTCAGGTAGTGTTGTGCATTATGAACCCTTTAATTCATTACCTTCGGTAAAAAGGCTGTTTTCTTAGTCACCTTTAGGGAAAGAGTATTCAAATCACAACTCTAATTCTACTTTCTTAGTTTCATTTAAGAAAACACAGTTGCCTTCCTAGTTGCCTTTACGAAATGGTTATTTAAAGCATTGAACAAAAAGTGAAGAGGGAGGAGGAAAAGTGGGAATACAAAATCAATGCATAGAAGTACAAACACAAACACGACATACCAGTTTGACACACCTTATACATAACTTAGGTTTTACAGATGTATTATAAGTTGTAGGGTTAGAAATCAACTTTGAATTATTTTAGAATATTGTCCTTCATACAACATTCCAAAGAAACAACAGAAAATATATTACTGAAAGCTAAAAACAGTTAGAAATTTTAGATATATATAAAAATTTAACACTATATAGCAAGTATGTAAAATTTGGTAAAACATACTCATATAAACTAAGATTAAAAATTCTGAACTCTTGTAACCTCTCCACAAAATAAACAAATTAGGTTACAGATACCATCATTAAATAAATAAACTCTATACAGACGAGAATATAGATACCATTATTAGCATTAAAATTAAAAAAAGGAAACCGTGGAAGACATCAAATTGAAATATTATAAGAAATATTCATCCGCAGACACAAAAAACGAAAAACAAGACACAATTGAAAATACACTCAACATTAAGAAAGGGAAAGCGTGGATGGCAATGAATTGAAATACTATTAGAAATAATTATTGGCACAGTCACAAAAAGAGGAAAAAACAAAAAACGATCAATTGAAAATAGACCAATAAAAATGGCGCCAAAATGGAATAGTAATATGCACAAAAAATACTGGAATAGTAATATGCGCAAAAAATACATTAGAGATAGTATAAATGTCCAGAAGATTATACAAACTCTCATTCAAGTTTTGGCAAAACGAATGAAAAACTATTTTGGATTTTCTTATAAAATAATTTTTCTTTTAAGTGGAGTTAAAATTTAATATTAAAATACACAATCAAGACATCACAGATAGCATAAGATTGCCTGAAGATTATGAAAACATCAATTTTAATTATAGTAAGCAGAATGAATAGATTTTCAGGATAAATTCTCATCTTCAAAAACAAAAAATAAAAATAAAATGTGACAAGCACATTGCAGAATCTTTTTGGAGCTAATTTGATTGTTTGAGATGTAGAGAATCCATTAGGAAAAGAATTGAGCACAAACCAGAACACACAATGGAGCTGACGTCAAATCTGTTTGAAAATGCAGGTCCATCTAAAGACACAATAATAAAAAGCATCTTTGGCTCTTTCAGTGAAAGAAATTTTCCCCCACACAAACCAAAGGTAAAATGGCAATAAAATAATATTAAATTAATTAAAACACTTATAAAAATAAAATAATGTTAAAATAATTAATACACTTTTACAAATATATAAAAAACTGGACAATCTGACAAAATCCAAATCATTTTCCCACTAACAAATAAAATTAAGCAAAACACTTATACAAATATACAAGAACCTGGACAATCTGTCCAAAAAAAAAATCAATTCCTTTTTATGCAGTTTTGGTGCAACAATTATGCCCTGATTTTAACATAAAACCTAAACGGTGATTCAAATATAAGCCAAATCTCGTAAAAGAAAGCCCATAACCTCCACCGAGATCTACATAGAGATGGTGGACAGGGATCACGCCACTAGAGGCGACCTATTATTTATTTCTTATAATATAAGAGAAAATTATCAAGCAACAATAATTTGATAAAATATTTAATTTTGTATTTCGTGTTTTCTCTAGATGATCGTCCTTTTCACATCATTAGTATATATTGAGAAATATGTTCACCAATACTCCCTTACTTTGAAGACAGATCACAAGATCGAATACACGTATAAAACATCTTCTACACAATTTTTAAAACACCTCCTCTCTCATTTATGGACTGTGTAAACCTTATATTCTTAAACAAAAACAAACAAGAAGTAAAAGGTTTAAAATAGATTTGAAACCCTAAGAAACTATACATCGCATACAAACCCTCCAGAGCCATTTGCCCTGATTAACAATGAAACCCTTTCGACAAAAGCACAAACTTACAACGATGTTTGATAAGAAAAAAACAAACCCTAAGCCCGTTTTCACCAATTACAAGCAAAAGCAGGAAGCCCGATATATGAAGAACATGAAATATTTTTTAAGAGAAGACTACCTGCGATGAAAAGCCTTCGCCGAATCGCTGATTGACCAGGTTACGAGTAAAATAGAAAGTGAATGGAAATGAAATTGAGCAAGACGAGTGATATTTATAGGCGGTCGAGGAGACGCGAACCGACAAACCCTAGACTCTGGAGATTTCCAATCCCTTCTTTTAATTATTTCATTTGTTAATTTTTTAATTTTCTTATTTTTTTCAATAATTTAATCTAATTGATACTAAAAACTTAATTATATTTTTTTAAGGGAATTAATTCCCATAGTAAAAATCTAAAACAAAAGTCATTAATATTAATTTTCTTTGTGGCTTTCAAAGATTGAAGAACCCTAACAGTAGCTCTCATTAAATTAAAGTAAATAATTTAGTCTCTGGGTAATTTTCTTTGTGGTTTTCAAAGATTTATTTATGTAAGAAAAATATTAATATAAAAGATTTATTTATGCAAGAAAAATATTAATATAATTGTAGACGATGCTTCTGGATTAAACTGTGTGAGATTGTTTAATCCGTCTACAACATCATGCACTGTGGAAAATTAATGACTTCTATTAATATAATTTATAGGTTCCATAATTGAGTAGCATGTAAATAGAATAAGAGTAAATAATACACAATGCTAATCTAACCTTCTATAAAGCATTTCATCACACTTCATAAATTCATTTTGCAAGAAAAAAAAAAAATGGTTGCATAGTGCCCTTACCAATTAAACTTCTCTCCTTCGACCAACTTCTTCTCCCAATTCAATTTGCTTTGTTTTTATTTGATTTGATTTTTCTCAAATTTATGTGAGTACTACTTGTATTTATACATATTATGTTTCATTGATTTAATAAATTATGTGGGCTATATATTTATAATTATTTTTTAAAAAATGTCTGGCTATTTAAAAAAAACTATGTCGGCTCTATTTTTATGTACATGGTCACAATCATCCCCTTAATAACACTGGAAACTCCTCTTGATTTAATTACTTTTATATGTCAGCTCTTTAATAGTTTTTGTTAACACACTCACGCTATTACACTCCACCCCTTGCTGTCATTATATGCCTCTCGGCGTAATAACACACTATATGTAATTGTGGCCTTTGAAAATACCCTTATAATTATGTTGAAAGGCATAGTACATCTAAATTTGAAATTTATCGTGGGTAAGGAGAGGGCTATCATTGAAACAATCTTGGTCGAGGATATATTTTCACATTTTTTTGTTAATCCGCAGTAGGTAAGGAAAGGACTACCATTCAAACAATATTGGACATTAGATGTGTTTTTGAGGTCATAGCTTTGGAGAATGAATTGTTTATTCTTTGTTTTCTTCTTCATCACTCCATTCAACTCACTTTAATCTAAAAAAGTCACCATCCCAAATCAAGATTTCTTTAATAAATAGAACCTGAAGTGGATAGATCACCAAAGCCCTATGGCTACACAAGGCACTCAATACTTACATGTATGTTGCTTGTTGTCATCTTCATTATTTTTTCTTGCTTAAGACTCAAACACAACATCTAATATGACTCCATAGCACATAATTCTTCTAAAAACTTGAAATTTTTAGTCACATCTATATTGTATGTCTCATTTGCATCACCATTAATTTCAAAAGGAATGTCCATGGTGTTATGCTGAAGAATTCCACCCAGACATTGTGTGCTCAAAAAAATGACACACGTGACTTTCTAAGATTGAGCCAAATCAAGTCGCAAAAAGACCCAAAAATGTGAATCTATGGCTAGGGTTGTTGTGGTTGAAGAGGAAGGTTTGGTAGTCATTGCCTTAGCCTTTGCTCAACAAGATTTTTGGGGACTTGTTGAATTTCTACAACTCAAACTTGCTCACTGAGAGCATTAAGTTGATTGATGGTGAGTGGTGGTATGGGGATAGAGGTAAATAACCATCCCTAAAATTTAGTGTTTGCACTTGTCTAGACTTATGGTACACCAAGTTGTCACGAAGCAAGGAAAACACATCTTTTACATAGGTGTATGTGTGTGCATAAAGTGTGTTTTTTATGGGAATATTATTTTGGTTTAGAATTATTGATCTAAATTGATTACTAAATTAAAGCAAGAAAAGAAAATGTACCCTGATTGTAAATGCAAAAATGAATCTGCATTTTTTATCTTTTTGTGTTTTTATTTAAAATGCTAGCAACAATAAATGCAACTACTACTTTAAATTTTTCAAATGCAACATAGAAATGCAAATTATCAATGCATAGAAGAATACAATTTTCTCTATGGCTTCTTTCATGTAAGAATGCAACATTTTGACACAAAAAATATATTTTTTACTATTTTTTCTACTTTCTTTTGAAGCTTAAAATGAATAGAACAAATTTTATATCTTTTATGATTTGAGCACAACCTTGCACATTAAAACACTAACACTACTTGCTTTACATCCCTTGTGCAACCACTTGTACACCAGTATAGCATCTAGATGCCTTGGCCTATAACCTAGAAAATTGCATACCCTTGCAATTTCACATTATGTTTTGGACCTGCCTTGGTGTCCACCTCCCCTAGCATTTTCTTAGGCTCATTTAGCCCTTGCCATAGCCTTTTTTTGCCCATGGTGCCAAGGTTAAGCTTCTGTTCTACTTTCTAACATCCTCTTTGTGCAATTTTATTTTTATGTAATGTTATTCTTGTTATTTCTTGGTGACTTGACCTTTTAGGAGCCATGGCTACCTAGATACTAATGCAACACGTGGACATCTACACAACACACTAGCATCCACCGACTTTCTATCATACACAAATCATTTCTAGAGTGTTTCACCACCTTGCTATGTGTTTTGGTCTTAGGTAATCATCTTGACACAAATTTGAATGGCTACCCCTAGCTTGGGACCTTCTACTTTCCCTCTCATTCCTCGGTTTTTAATCTATCTTTTGCAATATATTCAATCTCTGAAATCTTTTAAGGGTTATCTTTTGCAATCTCTCAAGCATTCAAGCATTATCAAGCTCTCTTGTGCTCCTAAAGCATTCTCTTTTAATTTTTAGCTCTCAAATATTCTATGTGAATCCATACAATGGTATTCCAACACTCTTTGTGAAGTCTTGAGCACACTACATCCAAATTTTTTAACGCCTTTACTATTGGTTTTGTAGGCTTCATCACTTCCCATTTGAGGTGATAGTGTTCTTACCTCCTTTTTACATTCCTATTTTGTTTATAGAATCTAGTTAGTGTCTTTGGCATTTGTGGGTTTTCACATCCTCTTCTCTATTCATTCACATACACTCTAGCATATTGTTTCTTACAGACCTAAGAGTAATATTCATAGTTCTTGTCACTACTTTTAGTTCTAGATACATTTAGTTTAAGAGCACACGGTTCTACATTTTCATGGTTGTCTATGGAGTTCAAAAGATTGAAATAGGGACTTGACCATTTGTGGCAAGCTCCTTTGTAGCTACAACCTTTTCTCCTTTGTTTCAACTACAAGTTTCACTAGGAGATATTTAGCCACACAAAGGTTTGCAAGTATCTTCTTCCTCTCATCATTTTCATCTCTTTTCTTGAAATACTTAGGTTAAATCATTTCCTTTCATTCCTTTTTATCACCTAGACCGTTGCTTTCTTATTTTTGTTTCCCTATTGTGCAAACTAGACACTAATTTCAAGGAAGATAGCATTTTACTAGAGTTTCTTTTGTAGCAACTGCATGGATGATAACGCATCATGCAAACATCTTTTAAAATAGAGATCTCCAAATTTCACTTCTAGGTTCCCCATTGCTTGTTATTAACAATTTTGCACTTGGTTTGTTAATTTTGTATTTTAGATTCTTGTAGATCAGCAATTTTTTAGTTAGCATTTATGTTTTAGCCTGATAGAGAACATTGTCTTGCAAGATTAAAACATGTTAGGAATTGCTAGTGTGATTTGCTCTTTCTAATTAGAATAGCAGCACATTATTTTCTTCGAAATAACTAATTGCTCCTAGTGTAGTGCCATATAGAACGTTTAGTTTAGAAAATAACACATTTCTCAGTTAAATCATGTTTCCTACACTACATTTTGGTGAATCTACCTTTTACTTCTAAAACTTGTCTAAACATCACTTTATAGATTGTGTGTTGTGAAGTGCATTGCTCCATTCTTTTATGAGCTTCACAACCCAATCTCTTTATTCTGATAACATTGTTTGAAGAAGCTATATAAATTTGAAAATAGCCCACTCTCGAACCATTACTTCTCCTATCAGAACAACTATCAATTTCACAAATTTCTCCTATGATCTAACTATAACAACTCATCCACTTATTTAGAATTCTCTAACAACAACTTATCATGATACTGATGTGGCCTTTGATCATGAAGTTGCATTGTGCATGGGTTCTCACATTGAGGTGTAGAACTTGGATAGGTACCTCACGGATTCCTAGTCCTATTTGAATGAGAATGAAACCATGTCCAATGTTTCCACTCCCATAGTCAAGGCCCTCCGTACCATGTTAACTAATCACCCTAATGGTCTTGACCTCTTACGTGTGATTGCCCATATATGTGAATAGTGATGTTCCTACTTCAATGGTCCCCTGTGAGCAAAGTCAGGACTCACATTATAATATCATGCATAACTAGTTGTTTATGTTTATGCCAACTCCTAGTGTTCACATGTCTCTCCACGTAAGTGGCCACTTCCACTACTCTAGTTGGTAATGTAGACCCTAGTTCTTCTAAGATGTAGCAAAACCCCATTACTTTTTATGAGTTTGTTCCTCCATCCCAACCCTTGGAATTTAATTTTTCTGTAGCCCAACATACTACCTCCCAACCTTTATCTTTGTATCCATTGCTATCACAACCTCTCGTAGGAATCACTATATCCCTTCCATCTATTGCTCCCCCACATACCACTAACCTAGTCATCAACTAATTAATGCAAAACATTGACAACCTTTAGAAATAGCTAGCCTCATTCTCTACTAGTCCCATCTTATGTCCATCGCAATCCATTGTCTATCAATATCTTGGCTATTCCTCACCTTGTTGGCTTCGAGGTTCCCCATTTCAAAAAAATATAATGGAAAGGGGGACCCATAGACACATGTGTCTACATTCACCACACTGTGTAGTGATTTTATATTTGAAGACAAGTTGTTAGCTAAAATTTTTCCACAACCTTAAAAGAGACCACCTTGGATTGGTTTTGCTCACTTGTTGATCATTCTATATTATCATTCAATCAAGTAGTTACATTTACTGACCTGGTTCATTGTAGATAGGGCACTACTGAAAAGGTTATGGATTTCATCTTTCACTATCAATCACTATTCTCACAAATTCCTTATGCAATCCCTGATTCTGATTTGTGGAGGGTTTTCATTAGGAACCTTCAGCCTCTTATTCAATATAAGATTCTTCTCATGAGGTATCCATCATTCACACACTTATGCATGGCCCTCTGTGATTACCAGCAGACTGTCAACCAGTTTGAGGCACCTACTTTTGCATCACAAGCTTTTGCTACAATATTAAGGCCCTTTACATCATATAGCAATAACTATAAAAAGAACAAAAATTTCTTTAAAAATGCTACATCTACCATTGTTAACAACACTACTGCTACTGCACCTTCATCAGTTGTTATGGATCTCTCTTCTTCTTGTCAACAAAGAAATTAACAATTCACACCACTACCTGAGTCTCTTCACTTTATTTTGTAGCAGTTACTAATAACTTGGTTTAGTTGATGCCCATTAGACCTTTGGACATGAAAAATCCATTTCCACCCTCTTATGATTCTAAGGCCTTTTGTTAGTTCCACAAAGTCCTTGGTCATGAAATCAAGAGATGTATGTGTCCAAAGAATATCATCTAGGACCTCATCAATTCAAATGTCTTCCAATTCATTGGAGTGAATGATAAAGGAAACAAATCCATTGCTAAACCCAACCAGAACCTAAAAATTTACACCAACCCATTCTTGCAACATTCTTCTAATTTTGCAGACCTCTCTTCTGCTCCGCACTTCTACTCCACCCATATTGGACGATGATGTCGATCGTTCTACTTCTACCTTCCTTAGCATGGTGGGGATGGTAGATATCCACCCTCAAGTACCTTGAGGAAGGACTGTCTCTAAATCCATCACCTATGTCTCTTTGGCTAACATGCCTATGGGTTTATATGATGGTCCTCTTTACATTAATGCTCAAGTCAACATGAGAATCATTTGTAGTGCCTTGATTGACCCTACTAGCATGGTTAATATTGTTAATGAGGAGTTTCTATATATCCACTAACTTCATAGAGATGCATATGTCCCATTAGACATCTCTATGCACATGCATGATAGCCTCTCCATGCCTACCCTAAGTTTGATCACCCTTTCTATCTAGGTTAGACCAAAGAGCCTAGATGTTCCTTTCTACCTCATCCATACCTCATACCACTTTCATCTTTTGTCGGGCCAGCCATGTCTCACAATGATGAGAGTTTTCCCTTCCATTATCCATAAGTGCTTGAGGTTTCCTCGCAATGGAGTTGTGCACACTGTCACTCATAGTGGATTCCAACCACTCTCCTTGTGGGGTAACTTTTTTCTCGTTTACTTCTGGCCTACCCCTGTTGAACCTCTCTAACCTTGTATAGACTTTCTTTTTAATTTAGTCTACCAAAAATACAAGCTGAGTTAGATAGATTCTAGTGCTCCTTCTTCTTCTGAGCCTACTCTAGCCATGGTCTCCTAGCCTCGAATGGTTGCTCCCATTTCTCCTCCTACCTCTCCAATAAGTGAAAGAAAGTAACTTGTACTGATAGAATCTCTTGCTCCTTTTACTAAGTTTTTAGCAGGCACATGATGTAACCAACTTACAAGGTTATGCAAGCATCGTGTCAATTGAGTACATCATGCTTGCATAACCAACAGTTAACCAATATTTATTTAGCTAGAGTCGTGTCAATTGACTAATTAGTTAACTGTTTTGATTGATGAGTTAACTAATTCTAACTAGAGGAGAAATAGGACATGTGGGTGAGAGAATATTAGCTAATTAAATATTTAAAATATTTAATTACATGTGCACGTGGATTAATTGAATTATTTTTTGTATTAATTCAATTTTGGAGGAAATTGATAATTTAAATAAATATTTAGATTTATTTAAATATAAAGAATGATTTGACACTTATGGATTTGAAGACTTTGGAATTTAGAAGAATTTAATTAGATAATTTGGTATTATTTAATTTAGAATGATTTTAGAAGAATTTGAATGATTTAATTAAATAAATGATTTTATTTAATTTTTGGAGGAATATGAATCAAATAAATAAATTGATTTATTTATTTATTGATAGAGGAATTTAAAATGAAATAAATATTTAAAATATTTATTTAGCTAGAGTCGTGTCATTTTTAGGTGTATACATATATGTGTGTGTGTGTGTGTGTGTGTGTGTGTGTGTGTGTGTGTGTGTGTGTGTGTGTGTGTTTCTTGCATGTTTGTCTTATTATCCTCATCTTGTTGCTTGCTATGTGTTTGTTAGTTCCTCCTGGAGGACCCATGCTACCCTTGTAGGTACATGTATAAAGGAGGAATGAAATGTTGTCACATTCCTCTCTTTGTATCTATCTTATTCCATTTGTTGTATGCTTTTCTTTCTTAAAATTTTAGGGATGATGCAAAGCATTGAGATATTTAGGTCTCTTCCATGTTGACCCAATTTTTTATTTGTTTTCTTCTTATGTGTTATTCCTCTTATGTTCTTGTTGGTATATATGCTTGGGGGATGGTGATAATTTTATCCCTGTCCCTTAATGATTATTACTCTTATACATATACTAACCATAGGCATGTAGATCCATTTGTGTGCCTTTATGTGATGTTGGTTGTGTCCATTTGGCATTGCTTTTCTTCTCTATGTCATTCCATGTGCACAATCTCACATGTATCATGCTTGCAACATCATCTTTTGTGCCTCTCCTTGGGGCACCTCTTTCTTGTGGGTGACTTTAGGAGCATGTCTATTCCATATATGCTTTCTAAAGGTCTCTCACCTTCTCCCCTTTTCTATTTTAAAATCAATTCCATACTTTTGGTTTATGCAATTATTTAGGGGGGGCATACTTTGTACTCTCACATACAAACACACACATTGCTAGCATGCTCCCTACAACATTAGTAGCTTGTGGTCCCCAAGTATAAACACTTTAAGGACTAACCACCCTTATTAGGATTACCTATGATAGTCCATGTAATCTCTAATATTGCATTTACATGTGAACCCCTAGCAACACATTGCTAGATTGTGTGCGCCATTTTTAGCTACTTTTCATACCTTTTGTGAGTCACCTATCAATGTAGTTTGCTAGTGCTAGTGATTTAGGAAAATATTGTATGATTGCTACCCAACACAATGTGCTAGACCTTGAACCATACCCAACTTACTTTCTAGCTACATACAACATGTTGAAAATGCCTCTCTCTCTCTCTCTCTCTCTCTCTCTCTCTCTCTCTCTCTCTCTCTCTCTCTCTCTCTCTCTCTCTCTCTCTCTCTCTCTCTCTCTCTCTCTCTCTCTCTCTCTCTCTCTCTCTCCCTCCCCTTGCATATGCTTATTTGTGTTTTCTCTTATGTATTGTGTTTAATGTGCATTAGATTATATGATTTTCTAACATCCTTGTTTTGTAGATTATATTTGGTCTAATCTCTCTTGTCTTGCAGGTTTATATGTTGTTCTAACATAGCTTGTTGTGCAAGTTTTTATTGTCTAACATATGTGTTTGTCATAATTCATTCGCTTAAAGAATTTTTTGCATCCTCTACACTATCCTTCTAGGTATCCCTTTCATGATATTTACTTTTAGCATTTCTTTTATGTACTTTAGTGTAGCATATCACCTAGTCTCATAACACTGCTAAAGTGAGGGCAAAATGTAATGTAGAAAATTGTATACCCTTGCAATTTCACTTTGTGTTTTAGACCTACTTTGGTTTCCACCTCCCCTAGCATGTTTTTAGACTCATTTAGCCATTTCCTTAGCCTTTTTTCACCCATGGTGCCAAGGTCAGGCTTGTGTTCTTTCCAACATCCTCTTTATGCAATTAAATTTGTATGCTACATTATTCTTGCAATTCCTTGGTGACTAGACCTCTTAGAAGATATAGCTACATGGATGCCAGCACGATGTGTGGATGTCCATGTGACGCATAGCGTCCATTGACTTTCTTGTTATATGGTGGTCATTTTTGGAGAATTTTTCCACCTTGCTCTATGTTCAGGTCTTTGGTAACTGTCTTGACATGAATCCAAATGGATACCCCTAGCCTAGAACCTTCTATTTTCCATCTCATTCCTCATTTTTGAATCTATCTTTTGTAATATATTGAAACTTTAGAATCTCTAAAATCTTTTGGGGGCTATCTTTTGCAATCTCTCAAGCATTATCAAGCTCTCTTGTACTCCTACAACATTTTTTTTTTTTTGGCTCTCAAATCTTCTATATGAATCCACACAACCATATTCCAAAACTCTTTGTGAGGTCTTGAGCACACTACATCTAGTTGGGGTTTCATTGACACCTTTGCTCTTAGTTTTGTAGGATTCATGTCTTCCCATTTGAGGTGATAGTGTTCTTAACCCCTTTTTGCATTTCTATTTTGTTTGTAGAATCCATTAAGTGTCCTTGGCATTTGTGGGTTTTCACATCCTCTTGTCTATTCATTCACACACACTATAGTATATTATTTTTTGTAGACCTAAGAGCAATATTCATATTTTGTGTCACTGCTTTTAGTTCTAGATACATTTAGTCTAAGAGCACACACTTCTACATCATTTTCTTAGTTTCTTAAGGAGGTCAAAAGACTGAAATAGGGGCTTGACCATTTGTGGCAAGCTCCTTTTTAGTCCCAACCTTTTCTCCTTTATTTCAGCTATAGGTTTTGTTGGGAGCTATTCAACAGCATGAAGGTTTGCAAGTATCTTCCTCCTCTTGTCATTTTCATCTCTTTTCTTGAATCATTTCCTTTCACTTCTATTAGAACTTGGAGCATTGTTGTCTTGTTTTTGTTTCCCTCCTATGCAGACTAGACATAGATTTCTTGGATGATAGCATTTTACCAAAGTTTTAGTTTCAATAACTACATGGATGACAATGTGTCACACAAATATTTGTCTGTCACATAGGTGTCCTCAATAGAGATCTCCAAATTTCACTAATGGGTTCCTCACTACTTGTTATTTACAATTTTACACTTAATTTGTTAATTCTATGTTTCAGATTCTTGTAGATCAACAGTTTTTTAGTTAGCATTTGCGTTTTAGCTTGATAAAGAACATTGTCTTGCAAGATTAAAACACATTAGGAATTGCTAGTGTGATTTTATCTTTATGATTAGAATAGAAACACATTACTTTATTTAAAAGAACTAGTTGTTCCAAGTGTAGTGCCATAGAGAACATTTAGCTTAGAAAACAAGACATTTCTTAGTTAAATCATTTTTCGTACACTACAACACCTAGATGCATAAATAGCAATATTGCTTCATACATATCTACACAAGCATTAACCTTAGCAATTTTTCCTACAACCATGTAAACATTACGAGTCCCTTATGCACAAGCTTCAATAATTTTGCACAGCTCCTTCAACATCATGCTTCACATATGCTTTATATTCCTTCACATTATGCACTACAACACATGATCTACCCTTGCAACTTGATATTTGACCATATGCATGTGACACATAGAACATCAACACCCATGTGTTATGATTTCATACATACATGACACTTGCCAAGCCTTGTGCCATGGGAAATGGCTCTATACAAGTCTAACACTTGGCAACATAGGCATCCAACACATGGCAATACCCTGCGCCACATGTAATTCACACCATGACAGGTTGAATAATTGGTGGTGTCCTATCCACACATGCCATGCAACTACATGTATTAGACACATGTGTTAGCATAAACATGGCTATCAACTATCATCTACACCTATTTATATACTAGCACTATATGCTTTGTATAGGAGAACCATTAGAGGGGAAGCTTTACAGGCATCCAACTTGGCAATCCAACACTTAAGTCTAGCAAGTCTAGCACTCCAGTCTAGTGGTTCCAACACTCCAGTTAGATGTCCACATATCAGCATGCTCTACACATCTGATATCACCTTTCCCACAATCTAGGAAAATCAAAAGATATGTCTCATCCCTTTTTTGATCACGGGAATTCTTATTTTTAACCTTTTCTATAATGAATACACATGTAATTTATCCCTATACACCTTAATTTATGGGTTTTGTTGTGCATTCTATAATTTATAATCTTGTGAGGCAATTCTCAGCACATAGATAGGTTATGGATTGTCATTCACTTGTCTCATGGGCTCGAATCAGATCATTTTATATGATGCCTTTGAAATGCAAAGTAATTTTTTTCTTTCCTTAAATGATGATGCAAGCAAATGAGTTTAAATGTGCTATGAAAAATACAAAGATTACTAAACATTTTTTGTTATGATAGTTAAATCCATATGTCTCTTTATTTACTAAGATGTAATGCATATATGATTGTTTTAACAAGATTTGTTTCTTAAAAGTAACTTTAAGCCAAAATAACAAGGAAAGGCTTTTCAACAATGTTTTTAGATTATTTTTGAAAGATTCAATTAAAATCTTGATAAAATTTAAGACTTTTATTTCAACAAGGGTTGTATGGGGATTTTAAATGTTAGTTAAATGCACAAAAATATAATTTCTTGCCACGGGTAAATCACTATTTGACAATGGATAGTTGATCTAACTACAACTTTTTTTTACTTTTTAACAATAAATGGGCATAAACTTGGCTTATTTTTGGTAGATTTTATAGGACTATGGTTGACAAAGATTCAAAAATCTTTTTTGACCATTAAAAATAATAGGATGATAGCGTTTTGACCTCTAACAACCAAGGATGGATTGGAATGGTTGTTGAATAAGGGTCTGCATAGTCTAAAGATGGTGAAATGGTTGTATCGTTAGGAACAATCTACTATAATGGTTGATACAAGAATGTTCATGTAATTAAATTAACAAGGAGATGATTGTTGAGTGAAAGAAACACACTAAAACAAGGATAAACTAGTCTAAAACTAATTATATCTAATCTAATATCAATATAAAACTATTTCATTGACCACAGATCATGGTTATTCTTATCCTATTGTTTATAATGTTCACATGGTTCAATGAATAATGGCGATTTCTTTTGTTTGTTAAATTGAATTACTATTTACTTCTTTGGTGTGTGGATGAGGTGATAAGAGGAATGACAGATATCTCTTCATGAGAGCATGTGGTTGCAAGTTAAATTTTTAGGTTTCATTTTACCATTTTTAAATTTGCCTTTGATCATTTAACCATTGAATTGCATGAAGGTTTAGCTTGCTTGTCTAAGCTCATCATGGCCTCAAAGTCAAGTTTATCATTAAACATGCTAAATACTCAATCCTATATGTGACACTTTTGAAAAGTTTAATTTTGATTAAAAATAGTCCAAAGAAAGTTCTTCCTTTCTTACTAAGGTTATTAAACTTTCTAAGATTAGAAAGGACCCATATGTGGGTGTAATATGATAATAGAGATCATTATTGTAATGGAAAAATTGCATTCCTTGCACTTTTCCCCTTTGTTTTGGACTCACTTTGACGAACTTGTCCTTTATGAAAATGACTAGTACATACAAGTAGCATATTCCAACATGAAAGTTGGAAAATAACCCAAGCATTATTTGATTTTATTTACACACATTCCTAAGGGACAATCATAATTCTTAGATTACTCATTCATTGTCCCATGTCATTTTGGTAGTCATAGAACTAACCTAATTAGATCTTTAAGTGTGGAAATTACCCCCGAACCTTCAAAATTCAAATTTAAATTTGGGATCTTAGTGACTTCTTCCTACTACCCATTATGAACTAACTAAAGCATGAAAATATGTTAAATTGTATGCTAGGGTATTGTATTTATGGACTAACCCTAATTCATTACTATTCATTAGGTATGAGCATTCAAGATACATCTATAACATCATTATAGATCATTAGGATATGTTGCAAGTATGTGCAATTAGTGTTGTCATTGATGTCAACATGCTAGCTTGGTGTTGTCATTGGTGTCAATTGGTTGAGTAGAGATGAGGTTGTTGCAATGGTATGAGTTGTTTGGTTGAGTTGCTTTGCTGAAGATGATTTGGTTACTTTGAAGAGGTGCTGAAGATGTCAAGAATATGTTTTTGTTGGTTGGTTTCCAAGTGCTTTTGAGAAAATTTGATTAATAAAGGAAACGGTGTGTTGAAGTGGCATATTGGCTTACAGAGTAGTGTTCTGGTTTTGCTCCACATTTCCTCTATGTTAAAGATTTGTCTTTGCGGTTTGGATATGTTGTTTAGAGATGTTAAGAGATGCTATATTCTGACTTTTGTGTTTTGGTTTGTTGTGCAGAGGAAGTTGTGTTCACCAGTGTGTGGATTGTGTTTTTGATATTTGTAGAGGTGTCTGGGTGAAACTGTTTTGCTCTGCATTTCTCTGCAAATTTGTTGTTGGACTTGCAGTTTTGGATTTGTGCTTATAATGCTTATATATTGCTTTAGTTCAATTTGTTTGTGGTTTGGTGCTCCACAAGTTGATTTCTTGAGTTGCAAGTGTATGATAGTGTTGTTTGAATGCTCCAGTGTGAACTTTCGTCAAGTGAAAGTTGTTTTGAAAGGATTTGTTGGTTTTCAAGTGCTTGTGGATGTCTCTAGATCATGTTCAAGCTTGGCACATGGTTCGCAAGTTATCTTTTGATCTTTGAGGAAGCATGTACTTAAAACTTCATAGTGTTAACACAAGTTTGGCTGACTTGGTTGTTTACACTATTTGCAGTTGTGCTTCGGTGATTGTGGAAGCATGAAGTAACGTGTAAGAGTGGATTTAGGTCTGAGCTAAGGTGTGGTGTGGTCTGCATTCATTCCTTTCCACTGCAGGAATGTTTAGGTCTAGACCTAATTTGAATTTTTTGGGTTAAGGTGACTTGCCGACCATAGAGAATGTTCTCAAGGCTGAAGACAATATAAATAAGTGTCAAGGGATGATGATCAAGTGTGTGCATGATGAATGTGATGTGAATAATAGTGTGGTTGAATGTGTGGTGTAGTACAATCTTTCATGTGTTAGATTACTGGATGCAGTGAGCAGAAGGTGTCTACAATTCTTCAGTGTGATTGCGAAGGTGTTGATGGTGTTCCAGTGGAATTCTCTATTACATTGAAATGGTTTTATCCTTGTAACAATCTTCTCTTATCTTCTTCTCTATTCTGGTAGTGATCCTTTCTTTTGGGCAATGATCCCTTTGGCAGTGAGCCTTCTAGTAGTGAGCCTATTATTTTTTGGTGTTGATATTACTTTATATTGTGAGCTAATCCTCACCGTGGTTTTTCCCTTCTTAGGTTCACGTAAATCTGGTGGTCTCTTGTGTTTGATGTTGAGTTGATTCACTTTCTATTATTTGCTTTTATGCTTAATCATCATAACAGTTTAAGGGTTAATTAAATTGATGCTGATCTAAATGTGTTTGAGGGTTTCAAAAGTTTAAGTTACAACTGATTCACCCCTCCTCAATTGTCTTGTGCATTCAACAACATCACATCATATTAGGCATCAAAATTAAATGGTTGCTTGTTGTCTTTGATCCTTGTCCCACAACCATTAAATCAAATCCTAGGGGTTTGAACAAAGGAGAAGATCCTTGCCTAGAAAACTCTTCAAAGGTGTTCCTAAATATTTCTAGTCAACTATTTCCAAATCATAAACACCAAGGCAAGAAGATCATAAAAGTCAAATCAACAAAGTTTAAATCCATGTGCTAGGTTTAAATCCACACATATAGTTAAGATTTGTACTCATGAAGACTAGTTCCACAGTCACAAAAGTGAACTAGAGCATCAAACAAGAAGTTTCTAGATTCAAAAGAGTTCAACTAGAATCACACTAGGCTTTGATAAATTAACAAATCAATTCTTGACCTAGTATAACAATGTTTCCATCAAATTTCAAGCTAAGTACCTTTAAATTTGTTTCATTTTCAAAGCATTTAATTCAATATATTTATATGCCCCAACTCATTTATCTAGGATAGATTTTTATGTCATTGCATTAATTGTTAATTTATGTCAGATATTAAGAAAAGATGAAGCAGAATTATTCTAATAAACACAATAATAAAACAAAGAATTTAACGCACAAAAGTAAATACCATAAGATCACTTTCTTCTAGTGGAGTGGGCCCTACTTCCCATCTGGACAGATCTCCTATGCTAAAAGAGTATCGAAATATTTTTCTTCTTATTTTCAAACAAATGGAACCTTCTACATAGTCCTGCTACATAATTTCTTCTAATGAATTTTTTTTCTAAAGAGAATGTTGAATAATTCCAATATCTTCTGGCTCTATCCTCTTATACATTTGAGCCTTATTAAGATAAATTTAACTAAGGCTTATTGAAATAGGAATCCTGGTGACTCCACTTGAGACTATCAGTCTCTTATTTTAACAAGAGTTTCCTTCACCTTTAACCAAAGAATGCCCTAGATTAAAGGTGTGGGGAAGGACATGCATCCATCGCACTAGAGTGAAACCTAAATTAAAGGAGAACTATCTAAAGAGATTCTTTAGTTATTTACATAACTCAAATGTTAAACCTAAGAGAATAGGGCATGAAGGGGGATACTGAAGTTGTTTGGACTCATCCTACTTCCCATGAGGTGCACACTAAAATTGATGTCATGTACTGAAGTTTGTTGATTTGACACTAGTCTTGTAAATGATCAAACAACTGTAACACTGAGTGCCACTTCGGAGCTTGGTGACCTACTCCGAAGCTTTGTGGTACACTCCAAAGATGATTGTCCTTTCTACACGACTAGTTCTGGAGAGATCCATAGTATTCAAATATTTAATCCTACAGCTGCTTTTATCATGAAAACACAAGTATATACATAAACAAGAAATTCTAAAAACATTCAAGCACATTTAACCATTAAGGAAATAAGTTCCACAACATACTATTTATCTGTCCTTAAAACAATTATAAATTCTTAGAGATGCATCAAATGTACCAAGTCCATTAAAAACAAGGAAATTGAGCAATGTTTTTAAGAAAATAAAAAGATGTACCAAGTCCATTAAAAATGAGGAAATTGAGCAATGTTTTTAAGAAAATAAAAAGACAACACCTTGACTCATCAAGTGTGCCAAGTCCATTAAAAATAGGGAAATTAAGCAATGTTTTTATAAAAATAAAAAGATAGCACTGTGACTCATCAAGTTCCAATATTTTACTTGGATAGTTAAAAAAAAAAGAGAGAATCCTTGAGGAGAGCATAAGGGTAAAGGAAACACTAGTGGAAGATGTGCAAGATGTTGTAGAGAGCTCCAATATTGCCCCTATTTTTTATTTTAGCATTGGGATTGTCACTCCAAAATAGGGAAGGGAAATGATAAGGGAAAATAGATGTCTTTTGTTACCTAAACAGAGTATTGTAGATGCAATGGCCCTTGATGTACTATAAAAAGAAGATAAGGAGATGAGATCATGTTCAATAGCCAAGCTGAGGCTAACAAATTATTTAAGGTGTTAGCCTTTAACTATGAAATGCAAACCTTGGTTGTCTAGTGATTAGCCCCTCCTAAATATGATGCTTATGTAGAATTCATGTCACAAGAACTACAAGGAAAAAATATTGTGAAAAGGGTGGTAGATGTATCGGCACTAGAAGCAACTACATTGGTTATACACACTGACCAATTCAATGAGGTCACAACAAAAATGATACAAAGATTATGGTAAACTAAAAAAGGAAAACTTATATCTAGAAGAGGCCTTGAAAGAAGAAAAATCCCTAGTAAGCAAATTACAGACCGGACTTCAATTAGGAGAAAGAAAAGCAATAATGCCACCTTGAAGTACCTCCTGAACTAGTAGTGATTTAGGGAAGGAGGTGAGAAAATTGAAAGAGTTACTACAAGAAGCCAAAGGTACTTGGCCAAAGGGAAATTCAAAAGATCTAGTCAGACGTGTATTCCAAGCTAAAGTAAAGAGCTTGTTGAGACTTGAGCTAATGACCTATGGAAGTGTCACCATAAGCTAATAAAAGTAGTAGTCTAGAGAAGTGAGATTGAAGAAAAACTATTAGGAATAAATAAAAAATGGATTCCTAGAGCATATCCACTAAAGAAGGTTTTGAAAAAGTCTAAGCATGTCAACGAGAATATGATAAAATGGTAGCAACCTATGAGGTCTACGAGCTACTTTATGATATTACTTCATTTTTCAAAAACTTGAAGGTTGAATTAGATGAGGAGAATTGAATATCAACATTTGGTTGATTCAAAGTTGCCTTCAGTTGAGAACCCTAATGGCAATAGAAATATACTAGAAATTTGGAAGGATGAATTCAATAATCTATCCCCATTGTTTGTTAAGCCACTTATGTCAAGAGATAAAGTGGAACCTATACTATTTAGTTATCAAGTTGAACAGATCCTAGCACTAGAAACAAAGGTGAATAACTTTGTTAGAGAAACTAGGGTCAAATTGGATTCCAAGTACGAGGTTAGTATAAACAAAGCTAAGAAAATTATTAATGTGAATTGGTTGGGTGATGAGGATTGGGATAAGTGGTAAAGTCAAAAAGATTTTTGAAAAGATTTTGACAAAGTTTTGTATTCTTTCAAATATTGTATTAAGATATTTGTCTAGTACAAAAGGCCACATTGGTGCATTAAATTATTTTGTGCGTACACTAATATGTTGTCAATATGGAACCAATTCTAAAAATTTACATAGGGATTTGATGTGACCACACATGGTAGTAACTTACAAGTTCACATTACCTAGCAAGCTAAGGTGTCCCCATAATGTAGCATGTATTCGTCCTTTTAGAAATATATAAGAGCATTTACGCTTGCATATTCTCAATGAAGTATCAGAAATGCAAGTTTCTTTTGTTTTAGTGTTCTATGAGATGTTAAGAAAGAGTATGGAATTAGTTTCACCTATTTCCTATGGTGTCAAGAGTCTAGTTTTGTTGAGGATCAAAGGAGCTATTCAAAGGATTGGGAGTTGTTCTCCTATAATGGTAATGGTGGTTCCTTATTTGAGTAATGTGGTAAGAAGTTTGGAAAGTGATGGTGATTGGGTCTCTTCCCTCACAAATTCTAGCAAAGGTGACTTGAATTTACTAAGGAAGAATACTCTTATTGGTGCATCTATGGAAATGTTCTTTTGAGAGGCAAGCATATGGGATAAATTAACAGTAACATGTTTCCTCCATCACACCTCACACTCTCAATTGAAGGCCCAACTCAAGACCAAGTGGCAACTTTAGTAAATTTTAGTCCAAAATTATTTTTAAGTAGTAACTATTTTTCTAAGATTGTAATGCTAAGAGACAAGTGCCAATCATCCAAGTGAGATTACCATTGTCACTTAGTTATAAATAGAGGTTATTTTCTTATGTAAAATACAATCATTCATAACAAAAGTACTGTAAGCACTTGTGAGAGAGTCTATCTTGAAACTCCTAGCAAGCAAGAATACAATCAAATTCTAAACTATGTTGTTGTACATTTAAATTGTAATTTCATTTCAGTAAAATAAATATAGGACTCATTTCTAAATTGTGTTGAAAATTTTCTTTATTTCTTGCTTAGTACTTTATGTTAAAGATTAGTTAGTATCTTAATCAAGTATTAATTATAAATATTCCTAGCTTAGCATGTGGTGTATTTTGACAATAAATGTGATAGAGAAGAATGATTTGTGATACATTGATCAAGAAAGCATTTAAGGGTTCAAACACTATAAGCTAAAGTAAATCAATTAAATCTATCTAATGTGTGATTACTTTTTGTTTTGTATCTAGTTTGTTTGTGATAGTATTCTCAAGGGATTAGGCACCAATCTTACAAATTGATCTTGATTCAACACTTTAAAATCATAATGTTGAATCTCTCAACAAAGTGTAACTTATTTCAGTTTGTAACTCCATAATGCACTTAATAGTACAAAGGATGACTCAAATACTTTCTCATTCATAAAGCCTTGCTCATTTGATTGTGGATTTGTTATCTTTCTACAAATTTAAGATTTTGATTGCAATTTCACATTGCAATTTCACACAAAATCAACATGGTATGAATTAGTGACAAATATTTTAGGTTCATAGGATGTAGTTTTGTTTTGCAAAATTTTTTTGTAGAGATTTCAACTATTTTGTGAGATCTTGAAAAAGATAAATATCCTAAGTCTTGTAGTACTCAAAGTGCAAAAGCATTGAATCCTCTCTTGTTTATTGGCCTGATTAGGCATTATTTTTATCATTGAGATTCACTTAATCCTTAAATTGACTCTATACCATAGAATTTGTAGAATCATTTAGTGTATCTCATAGAAAATGTTGTTAACTGATTAGATCACCAAAACTATTGTATTCTCAGCAATAACAAGTTACAATACAATCTTGGGCTCTAAGCCTTCTTTAGAAAGTGAGCAATAATTGTTGTATTCCTCATGAGACTAATCCAATAACAAATGAGATCCATGTGTCTCACTACATGCTCATTAGGATCTCCCCAACAAGCAACTCGAGCATTTAGGTGCATAAACTAAGTTTCACTAATAATGAACATGCACAATGTTGGTTCCCAAATCTGCACACATCAAACTCTAAAGATTTGCCACGTCTCATAATCAAGTTCAATGGAGACCTGACCAACAGAGTGGGAGATTGTTCAACAAGGTGGGAAATTATCCACATTTATTTCCCCTACACTTTAGGTTATGCCGCACCTAGGGGGTATTCCCTTATTTACAACCAAAAGATTTATATTTGATGAATACAGGAAAAATGTTCTCATGTATGCACCAAGATTTGTAAGATTAATCCTAGACTAACAATATTCCTAGATTATCTTCATTGTTTTATTTTGAGAACATGCTAAGAACCCTATACTACCAACAAAACTGAAATGGATACAAAGTGATTCATCTTTATAATTATTATTCTTCCTGGACCCTTGAGCAAGTAAATCTCTCCACTAGTGCCTTATCAGGGGTAATAGAGTCAAAATTTGGTCATACAGATGTTACTTTTATGACAACAAAACTCCAAATTCAGAGGGTAGACTTGTACCACTAACTTGCAATGACACACCCAAGAAAAGGTATTTCCTGCAACTCTTCTTCAAAAATCCCTAATGTAATACATCACTTCCTATGTTTTGTTTAAAGCATATTTAATCCAATCCTTGACCAGAAGCAATAACCAAAACATTCAATACAACAAATGTGCATAAGTGAAATCAAGAACCCTTGATTCATTCATTCACAAAAGAAATGTATACATTTAAGGAGACAATTGCAGAAAACACACACATGTAGTGTTATTCATATTACTCAATCTAAATTGAAAATTGTCATACAAGAATTTATTCATATGCAGGTGAACTCCTGCTCTGCAATCTTAACAATGCACCCAATCTATTACAGAAACATACTCCCCAAAATGTGGATACCTTGTATCCAAAAGCCTAGAACAAAATTTCCCTTCTCTATTCTATATCCACCTGATCACTCTTTCTCCTCTTTCTTGTACTACAACATTTGAGAGCCTATAAATAGACACATTATGTCGGCTTAAGATTTTCGTAGTACAATTTTTTAATTATAATGCATTTAATATTTGCACTTAGGAACTTACATCCTTGCTCCGATTGGTTGAGTTCAAAACCACATCTTTTTATCAACAAACCTGGAGCTGATGAAACTCTCTTGACAACAATAGTCTAGGGCCCAAGAACACTCTAGAAGAACATGGAACTCCCCAAAAAGACATCAATTTTTATGTTGCTTATGATAGACCATTAGGAGGGTATCATGACTCCCCATCTTTCAATCCCCAACTATTAAAAACCACATGTTTGGAAGTCGTCAAGAAACCACGAGCATTTGGAGCAAAAGATAATCAATTAACACCTTTACCCTCCTAAGGACTTCTTTGAGTCTGTCAGCAGAATCTTACCCTTCCACCATCAATCAGGCAATCCAGGCAATATATCCTTCCTCAATCAATGTCCTTGATGAGGGTCATCAAATGAAGGCATGGAAAGAGAGACAAATGATGTCTCTCTACCTGAACACCCAAATTCCTAATCTAGTCAGGGTCATTGAGATTTTACCCAGTTGACTCACCCCTGAGAAACAACCTTGCACAATTGGAGCTTTTGGCTAACCTTTCCCCTTCCCCATAAGAATAATATTACTCAGCTATGGTTCTGGGAAAGCAACAAGGTTATTGAAGCCAGATGTTCGCATTATTTGGACAACTCCCCCATTCTCCAGCCAAAGTCTACCTTTCACCTTAATTCGGAAAGAGCAAATCTGCAACCAGGAAAATAGGGGTATACTTCTTCAGGAAACATTCACGGAAACACAAAGGGAAAATCTTTTCAAAGTAGCCATGTTGAAAACTGATGTAGGCAACTGATGATAAGGCCTTCGTTTATAATGAGAACATATTGAGGCTCATTATTCGAGTAGCCTCCACTCTCCGTCAATCTGCATAATTCCATTTCAAGTATCCGCAGGCCTTGCACACTTGAATTTATTGCTAAAAATTCTTGATAACCATAATACAACTACCAAAGCAAAGAATGATGACCCGAGGTGTTAAAATTAAGTCCCACACATATAACAGTTGTCTGGCATAATCAACAATATGTATTTGAAGAACAAGATCAGCTGAAGAAACATGTCAATTGTCAAATCACAACTCAACCATACTGCTCTTTGTGTAAAAGTTGAATTTGAATTTGGACTGTTGATTGAGGACAAGTCGAAATAAAATTAGTGGCTATCAGTACACCACATGTCCTCCCATCACACCATTGCAACCTCTAAAAGGATTCACACTATCACCTCTGCGCTCACACACTGGGCATCAACTTTATTCTCCAAGGACTGGGTCCCACCAACCACTGGGCATACCATCACATCAGTGCAGGGAATATTCTTTCGCACCCTTCCATGGCGTGCTCCTATGATCAAAAAAGAAGCAAACACATAACAATTGATCCATCACACTAGACTTCGGGCCCACCGTTTCGATACAACCATTATTGCACCAACGCATCCTCAACAAACCTATCAGTTATAGGATATGTGATGCCACAATAACTCTAGATCTACCCTTAAGAATAAGAAACTTGCTACTAATCCCATGGGGTCAATAATGAATGAAGCTAAGGACATTATATTATCTAAAAAATACTGCCCATCACAAGTCAATACAAAATTATAACATGGGGCTTTTTAAAGCCTTAGGGTTTTAGCTTCTTAGACATAAGCTCAACCAATTTCAAGGTTTTAGGCAATGAAACAGGAAAAATTTATAGGGGTTCCACCACACAAAACGATGATCTACCAAAAAAAAATGACAACTAACCTCCATCCCAAGCCTTCTATTTATATGCAAGAGAACCATAAGAGCGGAGAAACTTACTAAGTTTTCTAGCCACCCTTAATCAATGCACCCAAGTACATATCTAAGGTGGGCACCCAAGTTTGACTCTAGGACCAAGAGCTATTACAACCTCTAAATCAACCCAATGCTCTATCTAATCTAAGCACCGATGGTCACTTGTCTCGTGTGAGTTCACATTAAATGATTTTCACATGATCTCCAATATAATTAAATGTGTTTCTCTAAAGTGCATCCCACATTAAATACATTTTACCAATGTACATTTCACATTAAAACATGATCCCTTCAATCCATGTCCTCACTAAACCATGACCCCAAAATTAAATGTATTTATCCAATATCCCACCCATATTAAATGTTTCTAATATTGCACACAACAACCACCTAGGAAAAATACTGCACCCTCAAAGTGTGGCGCCCCATTTTAAGATGGACCACAACTTACAAAATATTCAATATTCCTATGTGCAAGGTGTACATCTTTTGCAATAGACTTTACATAGTGTTTGAAAGAGGCTTCTCTTATGCACAGGCTCATTATTCTATTTAGGTAGTTTCTATAAAACCATCTTCATCATGGGTGCTTCTCCTTGATCTAGTTCCTCAATAGGTGAAGGAACTGACTCCTCATAAACTTCAACAAGATGAACACCAACCTCATTCTCTCCAATCCCTTGTTCTAACTTTGAGGGCATTCGAAGTCTTTGTGACCTATTTGGCCACATCAAAAGCAAGATCTAGCAAATCATCTACCCCCACATCCATATGCACCTCTTCGTCTGGATAAAGTTGCTCCTCTTATCTCATAACTCTAGATCTAGGAAGTGCTAGCTTCCCCTTCTTGTATACTCTTTCCTCTACTAGTATTTCTTGTCCTCCTCCTATGGAAAATCCTTCTCTTCATTTATTCTAGTACCTTCTTGACAACTTCATTTTGGCTTTCATGGAAAATGAATAAGCTTCTTCCAATGTATCAATCTTTAGCATTCTTATCTCATCCTAGATGTTGAGCACCAACCCGTTCACTTACATTGTCACCTTCTCTTGATCCATCTCATGGTGGCTCAATCAGATGACAATTTTTTTTGGTTCATGAACACTTTTTACTGGAGCTATGAACCGGTGAGGCCACAATATGGGGGGCCTCATCCCCTGGCATTAACACCTGGCATGAATGCTTGCATCAACATTGGAGGTTCAAACCCGCGAGCTCGTTGGCCCAGCAAAAGACCATAGCCTGCGAGCACAACCCAGCGAAGGTGCAAGACCTGCAAGCACATTAGCCCAACAAAGGCACAAGCCTTCAAGCTCTTTGGCCCAGTGGGTGTTTGAACCCTTGTGGCTGCCACTACAACCAAGCAACTTGACTGCCGAATCACGCCCTTAATGGTAAATCAGATGACAATTTTTTAGAACTCCTTTGTATAGTATTTTGCAATAATCTCCATTTGCATTAAGTTTTTTAGCTTCTTATACAACTCTAACTAGAATCTCCATTAGGAATTTGTCCCTTAACCTGGTTACCATTTGGTGTCAATGGGCAATCCTTCCATGACCACTTTAGACTCTTTCACTCTATACTTCTCTCCACTAAAGGGTAGCACATCCTTTCAAATTAGTCTACATCATTCTTACCCTGTGATGATCATGGACATATTCATATTCAAAATATTCCTCCAATTCATGGATCCAATAAATCATCTCTTTTGGATTCGTAGTTTCAAAAAAGTTAAGAACATCAATCTAAGTTCCCTTCCAATTCTAGCAAGGGCTCTCAAGAAACTATCTTCATCTTCCTTCAAGGGATGCTCATTTATTCTTATTCTTATTCTCTAATATCTTTCTCTTCCATATTATTGTATTCTTCTTCATGATTAGGGTCTCTTTGACAATCTACCTCAATGGCAATGATTCCAACTTCGAGATCTTAAAAGAGTCCCTCTATTCTTCTTGCCAAATCAGCTACTTTGACTTGACTTCTAGGAGGCATTGTGACACAAACAAAGATCTACACCACAACCCAAAAATTTACGCTTGAGATTTTAATAAGAAAAACTCACACACCCTTGCACAAGGATTAAACTTGTTCTAGTATATATTTGATGCAACGAAGGATATGGAGTCAAATGACTAGTGACCTTCTCCTTACAAACCTACCAAAGAAACTCAAGGGTTAAGCAATGTCAATCCAATATGGTATACACATGAAATAAAGTTTCACATCTAATTTGTTTAAGGATCCACACACACATAGGATTACCATGAAACTAAACAAGATAAAAATCATGAAACTATTGACTTTATTGATCAAACATAAGAGGAATTATTTACAAAATATGGGGAAATCTTGGCAAAGCTTCCCTCTATAAAACCATACTTTCAACCCTACAAGAACATCTACAACACTGGAAACACCTACAAACAACAACTACTATTAATACACAACCCAAAGGCTAATTAAGACTTCCCAAACTTGTAATACTAGAAGAATGCCACCACTTTGTATTCAACCTACAAAGAAACATATGGAATCTACCCCTTCACAACTTTTCCTCATTCCATTTTATCTCATGTATTCAAGTGTGGCACCTAAATCTAGAAGTTCCATGGATGGAGATCACATGTAACTCCTACAAAGTAACTCCCATCAAATGTGGTGTCATTCTTTGGGAGGTTCAAGCAAGAATCAAGGTTTTAAGGCATATCTACTTCAAAGTAACTCCCTTCACCTCTCAACTACAATAAAATCAAGTGTGCAAGATTCATCTCAAGTTAGCTCCTCTTCCACATGGACACTCCAATCAATGATAGAGACATGCAAATTGGGATCAAACATGCAAATGGAGGAAACAACATGCAAGGTGGCTCACTATCCCAAGTGCCCTCATGGAATTGTGACTCTTAAACTTCCTTTGAGTGTCATGAACATTTGAACACGTTTCAAATGTGGCCCTCTAGGATTCTCTCCAAGGTGGATACCCAAATTGAGAGGGAAATATTTTTGAAATTTATTTTTTTAAAAGATGGTGTGCTCATCTATACCTAGGAAACCAAGGTTGGTATAAACACACAAGAAAATTAAAACATGTTTTTGGTGTTTTTGATTGCTCTAACCCTTAGATGCTCTTGCATCAATTTCTCTATCATTTTTAAATCTTTTTAGCTCCATACTTTTGAGATGATTGCATCAATATAGGTCATTGGTAGAACTCCTACATTCCAATAATCCCAAATATGAGGGTTGAAAAGTCTTGATAAAGATAATACATGAACAACATGTCAAAAATATAAGCCTTTTCACAAGTATGATCATAAGGAAGAAGGACCTAATCAAGAATCATGACAATATGTGCCACCATGAAAAAGTTGTTATTACATAAGGTAATATTGATTATTTGTAACTAGATTTACTATTTCTTCTACATAGGCATTATTTTTTGACAAAGAACATATATGTTGTTCACAAATTTAAAGATATGAAGGGACAAGTTTGATTTGAGATTAAACTAAATCAAGGGTTCCATCTTGAATAATTGTGAACATAATTATGTTTGAGGTATGAATTTGTATCAATTACCCATTTATACATTTGACAATATAATATCTTCTCATTTGATGGTATATATGTTGGAGGAGCCAAGATTTGAATGCAAAAACTAAGATTACTTCCACAATTGAAGTATAAGCACAATAAGCAATATCTATCATAAAAAGTGAATCAAAATATACAATGAGCTCCTTGTATAAGTAGGACAAGGAGATAGGAAGGTAGGAATAAACCACTAACTAACCTTCCAAAAAAGTGACACATGCTATAACACTTTGGACAATGTGAGGACATGTGTACAATCCACATGCAGTGAGACAAATTAGAGAATAACCTCTAAGTAAAATTAAGCAAAGTGTGAATATGTCTAACCTAGAAAAGGTGATTAGTTAACTAGATGTATAAAGACCCTATTTATACTAACACCCCCCTTAAGTGCAACTTAAGGAGAATAAATAAAATGATGATGGGCCTTGGCTACAAATCCATATTAGGTACCCATGTACAAATAATTTTCTCATAAACAAAGTAAAGGAGAAAACCCAGTGGGAAATAAAACTCCTCTCCAAAAGAGAAAAAGATGCATGGAAAAATGTACAAGTGAAGAAGAAAGGAGTACTTAATATGACCCCCCAAGGACTACTTCTAGCACAAAAGTAAAATAAATATTTCCCCCCATAGGAGAGAATGAAGAGACTATGGAGCCACCCCATAAGATGTGTGATCGTACAGTGCTAATTGGTGCTCAAAAAAAGAATGCAAAAGGTGATCCATGAATGTTGAACAAAATTTCTCCCTTGTGGAAGAAATATAATTGAAAATAGTTGCATGTAACCTTCCCATGTGAGAAGAAAAATGTAAGTCTTTGAATTCTGCACAAGATCCAAAGACAATAATGAAATCTTTGAAATATGCTCAAATGCTCCATGTGAAAGCTGATATAGAATATGATCCAAATATGTAGATGTGGTTACAATAGTGTTGATGTTCATGTTATCAAAAGTGTTTTCCAACTCTGTAATATGAGATTCACTAAACAAGTCTACTATACCTATCAAGTACACATCCCGAGAAATTACATTTGGAAGCCAAATATGAAGATTCTACTATCTTGAATAGTTGGAAACCATAGATGTAGGAACACTCAATTATCAAGTGGCAAGAGATGAAGATATGATTTTAGCACAAGTCTATAGAACTGAAGTGGAGGAAAGAACTCCAAAGTTTAAATGACAAAACTAAATCTCCTTATGCATGCCAGATGCATCAACGTCATCAGCAATAAAAAAATTCATCAAAATCAACAGAAACAAAGAAGAAAAAGGAGTATAATCTAGAATCATGATCAACATCTCCAATAGCAACAATGTCTCTACTCTACAAATCCCTTATGATCATTGAATTAGGTGTGAACTCAACTATTTTGCTTTTCCTACTATGTATACTTTGATAAATGGAAAGGAGATTATTTGACAAGGAACATAAAGTACATCATTAAATGTGCCTTGTCCTATATCAATAGTATGCTTTCCATAAGTTGTTATGTAAGAGTTATTACCCCTTAGGATGGGTGGGAATGTAGAAGGCTCAAATGAAGAGAACAACTCTCGTGATGCAAACATGTGATGTGAAGCTCCAGAAACAAGAAGCCACTTTTGTGTTGTAGGATTTGTAGAAGCAAAAAGTGTCATACCCTTCTTCTTATCTATTTCTGAATTTGATGTTGATGGTGAAACAAAAGAAGAAGAGGAGCCACCTATCCTTGGTAAAGACAATTTGATATTATTCTTATATAGAAGATGCCTCAATTCATCATTTTCTTTTTTATAACATTGGTGTTCTTTGTGCCCAAGTTTTTTGCAATAACAAAATGTGGGCCTCTCCTTAGAATTTTTCTCTTTTGATGAGGAAGATGTATCAGATGGAGCTTGTGATTTTGGTCCCTTATCTTGATCGTTGTTTTGTTTATTTGCCTTATTACTTAAATCCTTTTGTTCACTAGTAACAAGAACATGTGGTTTTATAGACTTCAGAGTACCCATTTGGATTAATTTATCTTGCTCCTTTGTGAGAGAAACAACAAAATCAACAAGTACTAGCATAGTGAATTTCCTACCAAGAGCACTCTTTGTAGCATGAAAAGTAAAAACAAACACTGAATAATATGGACCTAGCTTTCATAGAATACTTAAGACTAATTATTCATCTTGCCTTTCTATTCCACATTGTTTGAGTTGGAACCTTAGTAAATTGAGTTTTGTGAAGAAGTCTCACATTGTGTCAAAGTCACTTGGATTGAGACTTATTAGCTCATTCTCCAATTGATGCCCTCTCATTACATCTTTCTTGCTAAACAAATTTTCTAATGTAGTCCATACATCATTAGGTGTAGTGGTTGATTTAATATGGAAGAGAAGATCAAGAGAAATAGACGTGCACAAGGTTCCATAGAACATCTATTATACGATTTTTATTCTATTGTTAAAGTAGGTTCTAGTTCCAAACCCATTGTGACCCTATATAACCCTAATTCTTGAGTTGGATTTTAATTTGATGTTTCCACTTATAGTAATTAAATGGAGTTAATATTAGATCTATTTTGTAGAAAAAAATGTAAGAACACACAAGACAACCCCCCTAACTTGATTAGTACTGAAAATTAAGCCCCTCTAGAAAAATATGCAAGATAAATTACAATTTGGTTAAGGTTGGATGCCTAAATTGACCATTTATACTACATAGTGATTTTAACAATTTGTGATAAAATTAGGTATCCAAATCTTAAAATTAACTATAATATAGAAATCTTTGCAATTTTATGATAGTTTTCAAAATATGTTTTCAAGATTTCAATATTGGGGGTGAAAGTTATGCCCCTTTAAAATTTAAAACAAAAACTTGACTTTAAAAGCCTAAAAATCAAATAAAATAGTACAATTTGCTAAAATAAACTTCATCACTGTGTTGTGGATGAAACCAACTTTTCGTCGACTATTAAAACTAAAAAAACACTAATTAGGTGAAAAGTTATGGAAAAAAGAAAAAATACCCCATTTTAGGTGCTTGATAGTGAGCAAGGTGGTGCAAAGGAATCACCTTGGTGGCATAGGGGTGGAGATCTAGTGGTGCCGCCCATGGTGAAGAAATAGTGGTGGGATAAGGTGGTGCTGCCTGTTGAAGTGGCCCTACTAGCGGAGCTCGAAAGAAGGTTGAGGATGGCCTTGGTAGTCTGATTGGAGGCTAGGATGGCTTGTGAGGCCTAATCTAATGAGAACAATTGAGGCAAGCAAAGAAGCCGAGCAAGGAGGCCACCAAGGGTGAGATCTAGACTGCAGAGGTCTTAGATGACCTATGGATAATGAAAAAAGGACCAAAACTTGAGCCGAGGACACTGTAGTAGGCCAAAATGGCCTGGAAGGAGGATGGCATGGCTAAGGATGATCTATGAAAGGGGCTTGAAATGAAACACCAAGGTCAACAAAGGAAGAGTCAAAGACACCACGGCCTACCAGGGGCACAAAGGGGTCAAGAGTAATTAGCCAAAGGGGGTCGAGATTGTACTAGACAAGGCCAAACATGAACCAAAAAGAGATTTGAACGAGCCAAGTCAAGACTTTAAAGGGCTAAGGAGACCCCAAACCAGGCCGATTAGGGTCTAAACCAATCCAAATTGTAACGACCCTCCCTGATTGGTGGTGAGAGTATTGAGAGGCATGGGAGATTTAAGTGATTTGTGGGACCTAATGCTTAGTTAGCTTCTCCCTTCTACATTAGCTGCTTCACACCATATCTAGCAGCACCAAGGAGATTTACCAATATTTGTGGGCCATAGCATATGGAGAGAAGGTGCGTTGGACATTGAGGGGAGAAATATCTTTGGAGTTGGTGAGGTAGTTAATGGAATGAAAATATATGAGAAAGTTAGATATCTTTTAACTCTTATGTTGCCGTAGTCGATGACCCTAGGAGAAGTGGGTGAGAGTGTTAAATGCAGTAGAAATATATGCAAGTTAGCAGAGTGAATTTATGGAGTTTGGTGGGGAAGGAAAAAGCAATTTAAAAGAAGGCATCCTCTGCAATATTCATGCTCTTGAACCCACTAAAAAAACTCCATGTTTAGAAGAAGAGAAGAAGTTGCCCCAACAATTCGATGACTTTTCTCGTGCCTCATGCACTTGCATTAGTTTAAGTTGAAATTTGGAAGCTCAGTCGAGCATATCAAAATCTCAAGATTTGAGGTGAGCTAAGGAAGAGTGCTAACAAAAAACAAAAGAATCACTTACAAGGGAGTCGACCCACATAGAGAAAAAGGACGAAGTAGACTATGAGGGATTCTCTTGAAACTTTGGGGGGTAGATAGAGAAATCTACATCGATGAATATTGAGAGGGTTTTGAAAAGAAAGAAAGGCAAAGGAGGTGGGGGCGCTAAGGAGTGGCGCGGCTATGGAATTTGGTACTACACATTCCATTACATCTTCATGTAAGTTTCTAAATCCCTCTCTACAAATCTCTTTTGTTCATAACCTACAATCATTGCGTTCCATGAGAGTGCATTTCTTTGAGGCATATAGTGAAACAACTACGTGCCTGGTCTATGCTTCCACAATTTGCATACTTGTCTATCAGCGCACTTGCAACTTAAAACAACTGACAAAAAAACATCTTCCGTTATGCTTTGATGATCGTCCCTACCCTGTTTCAAAAGCCTCCATTTTGGCATAGGTGGGGAGGACGCAGGCAAAGGTTGTGGAGTCTGGCTTTACACCTGCCAGTTGCATTTGCATAAAAGTTTCTAAAACCTCTTTAACAAGTCTAGTTGCACATATCCTGGTATCATTGCATCCCTTGAGATAACAACTCTTTGAGGCATTCTGTCAAACAATATTCTTGCCTAAACTTTTTGCATGCTTCCACCAGGGTAGTCGCAACTGCAATATTTGATGAGATTCCACTATCCTTTATGCTTCGATGGGAGTCCATACCCTGTTCCCAACACACTATTATTGACTTATGAGATGGAGAATTTATAGTTTATAGGTAGTCATTTTCCAAGCATTGCTTAATGATATAGGATTGTAGCATCTTACATGGGAATGGGTCTTATGCACTAGAGAATTTACTTTTCAAGATTGTGGCATCTTATATGGAATAGGCCGACCCTTGCATTTTGGCAACTTTTACTATTAATGCTTAAGAAATCTTTTCATTTCATAAAATAAGAAATTAAAGTTTGATGAACTTTATTTAGAAGACGTTGCAATTTTCTTTGGCAGCCCAATAAATTTATTGTGAATGGTACACATACCACTATAGAGAGAGAAGAGGTTAGCCTATATTATTACTATGAGTATATTTTCTAGGGAGGATGATTAAGATATATCTTTAGTGTATGATCTAAACCAGAATGTCCACATGGCCTGAGACAATTTTCATGCTACGCTTGAAGTTATAATCTTCTAAGTTGTTAGCCGCTGAATTTGTTCAATGACGGATATAATTTTAGGTGATGGCTTCAAAGAGTGGAAGGAGATAAAAAAAAGGTTATGCCCATTAATACATGCGATCTCCTATTCCTTAGGGTGGGGTGTAAATAAATGTTATTAATAAGGCTTTAAAAAATAGACACAGGTTTTCTTCAACCTTAAAAGCGTGTTATACTTATCCTAGTGCAAGAAACACATCCACACATTCACCTTAGGTTTATTTGGCATCCCACAGAACCCTGATGATTATTGTGGAAAGTTTATAATAGTGGAAGATTATTCTAAAACAAGCAACTGTATTAGGCATTTTACTTTGTCTTAAGGTTATTCCTTATGTTAACACATCTAGAACTCTACTGTAGTGCTTTGATTGCTATCTTCTATTCAGATCTATTTTTTTTTCTATGATAATTTATCTTGACTTTAGAGATTGGTTACGCGTGATTTCTAGCTGTCGAGAGGAACAAAAATCTCTCTCTTGTTCTATATAACCGAATGTCGAGGTTGTGTTGTGGTTGGGGTTAAATCCATGGTTTGTAGTGTCTTGTATTACTTCCACTTTTGTGCATATGTAACTCAATACTGCATGTCCTTTGCGGATCATTTGGACATGGCTTAAAATGGGTTTTGTGTCTTGATAAATTATCTTCCTCCCATCACTACTGTGTAATGCTCAAGTGTGGGTCTTCAAGTGCTTACTTGATGCATAGGTATGCGTGTTGTGCTTGTTGGTTATGGGTGTAGATGATATGGTGACCTTGGAAGTGGCTCCCAATGTGGCATTGAGCATGAGTGCTCACTTGTTTGGCCCATTGGAGGTAACACAAACCATGTGTTTAGGAAAGACATGTGAATTTGAGATGAGTACGTTAGTTTATCTACTTCCTTATTGCTACCCTATCCTACCACCCCTTCATATTTGAGTAGTACCTTTGTTGGCATGATTACCATGTGCTTATGCATTGCTCCTTCTGAACTTTTTGATTTTGTTGTCTCCCTTATGTAATTGGTGTTTGATGGCCTTGTGACTATCTCCTAGCACGGTGGGGTGGTCTCTTTTGAGTCCACATGGTTGAGAGGCGTTGCCACCGCCATTGGGGATCGGTGAACAGGTTATCAGAGCACCAGATTGGAGATGTTCTCTCTCTTTCTGTTACTTTTTCAATCATTGTACTCTTTCAATTATTGTACTTATATATCATACTCATGGCTATGCCATTGTACTTGTATATTCCTTTATGTAAATTTTGTACTCTCTTGCGAGAGATGATGTAAATTATAGTAATGAGAAGAAATGTGATGTTGTTTCTTACTTGACTTATGGATTCCGGTGTGGGTATCGGATCCGCTTGTACTATGATGATTATGGTTTCATGTTTACATCTGGAATGGGTTATAGGAACATTTGGGTTGGTGTTAAAAATGAACGTAGTTGTATTAATGTTTCTCTAGAGAGTGATTGAGTCCTCTCCTATGGGATGTGCATTCAGACATGTGTGACCATGAATGCTGTCAATCTATTGAATCGATAATTGTATCTGGTTATGTTATCTACTTATGACAAAAAAAATTGTCATCCTCTTTTGGCCCTTACCCTTCAGGGTTGCGGGGTGGGATGTTACACAAATTGATCAGATCTTGCAAAAAATCCCAAAGTCAAACAAAACATTCTTGCAGAGGGTGGTAGAGCTGACGACCCCCTCTACAAAAAAAAATTACCTTTTTTTTACAAAAAAATTGTACAGGTACGAATTTTCGTACTAGGTTGTATGGTTGTATAGTACAAGGGTATAGGGAGCAAAAAATTGTAAAAATAGCTATGTTAGAATTTGACAAAATGACAAGCTATTTTAGCTTTCTCGTGCCTTTCAAACTCAATGGTGAGGTCGATTTGGCTCCACAAGATCCTTTGGATAGGGCCTAGTGCAAGATTCACTCAAAAAAGGGAAGGGTTTTGCAATTCATGGCTTTGATACCATGTTGGAGCAACTAAGATCCGAATGCAAAAACTAAGATTATGCCCATAATTGAAGTATGAACATAATAAGCAATATTTATCATAAAAAGTGAATAAAAATAACAATGAAATTATTGTTTAAGTAGGACAAGGAGAAAGTAGGAAGGTAGGAATAAACCACTAACTAACCTTCCAAAAAGGTGACACATGCTATAACACTTGGGACAGGTGTGAGGACATATGCAAAGTCCACATGAGGTGAGATAAATGAGAGAATAACCTCTAAGTAAACTTAAGCAAAGTGTGGATAGGTCTACCCTAGAAAAGGTAATTAGCTAACTAGATGTATAAAGACCCTATTTACACTAACAATATAAAGTCAATATAAGAAAAAATTGACGGGAACATGGTCTTGATACCATCAATAGTGTTCTATATTTTGGATGGTTCACATGAGAAAATGCTTGATTTTATCTTTGAAATACACATAGCATTGTTTATTAGTGAAAGTATTAATAATGGTGTGGATGATGTGTTTTAGTAGGGATTATAGTGTTTTTGTGGAAAAATATACTTATGAAGTTCCTTAGACAATTTGGTGAAAAAGAGATGATCAAGTGTTGTATATATAGGGAAACTAGCTACAAACACAAGATCAAATTTAGATGATACACATCCATGTGTAATTAGACACTTTGGTGGAAGTATTTGGCTATTATCTTTAGTAAATAGTGTTTAATGTGAAATCAAATAGTCATTTTGTTATGTAGAGTGTATCACAAAGTAGGTGTGAAGTGAATTTTTTTGGGCATGTACTTTTTTGATTAATTATAACTTGAAATTCAATATATATTTATAGGTTGAGGTTAAAAGGTGCACCTTTTGATTTTATACTCTATGTTAGTTTTTCTTCCCAATTAAATATTTGTTATTGCATTGATAGACTACAAATATAGCACATAGAAGAGGAGATCATTATTTTATGATGATTTGTTATGTACTCTTTTACCTAATTCCTCCTTTTAAAGATATTTTGATATTACTTGATTGTTAATTATTGAGTGATGAAAGGATGACCATGTCATTAATTTTCTCCCATTCCATTTCTATTTATGGTGGTCATGTTTTCCCTCTTTTGAAATAAGTAAGTTGTAGGTTTAGATTTTGTTGCATAAATATTACAAAGGACTATAATAGTTCTTTAGAAAAACTAATAGGTCTTAACATCATTATCCCATCTACATAGAGTTATGGCAATTTTGGAAGAACACTTATTCAATATCTATAAAAATAAGAAAAAGAAGGATTTTCATGATTTGAAGTTAGAATCACACTCATCCCCATATGTGCAAAATGTGGAACTATATAAACAAAATGTGATCTACATGACATAGTGCCACAAAAAAATGTTTGAGACTATTAGAATATTATAAGGTGTTTCCTATGAATATAGAATTCTATGAGAGTGAGATTTTATAAACTAT
Organism: Cunninghamia lanceolata; assembly: GCA_027924645.1. NCBI lineage: Eukaryota > Viridiplantae > Streptophyta > Pinopsida > Cupressales > Cupressaceae > Cunninghamia > Cunninghamia lanceolata. The sequence goes on from BSBN01000959.1 coordinate 3,046,213, forward strand.
AATGCATATATTTCACACATTTTGAATTGCCATTATCTACATGTAGAGGATCCAAGCTCATGGTTATGGTCAAGTCCCTAATGGTGCCTAAAACTTGAAAGTTTAACTTGCATAATAGGGAGATCACACAACATTGATCTTAAGGTATTAATATATTGAGGAGAGTGTCACTTTAGAAGATGCATCCTAGATGTGTGATGTTTCCTTGTTTGTTTTGATAATCATTGAGACAATTCATTTTTCTAGAGGAGAAGAATGTCATCCTCCTGTTTGTATGCTATGCTTAAAATTACTAAATAAATTTAGTTTATCTATAGTATCTTATTAGTTGTAAATTCATTTAAGATTTTTTATTTAAATGTTTAATTTCACTATTGATTTATCTATATGATATAACTTATGCATTTGTACATCTTTTTATGTAGAGACACACATCACATGTAACCAAGGAAGGGTATTAGACAAGAGTCATATTTTAAGATGTGGAATGTAGTCATGATAGAGAGATGCAACCAAGAACACATTAAATACTTGATTATGAACTTCCTTTTAAAAATTTTGTTTGTCAAATTATTTAAACTTGCATTATCATCTTTAATATTTGATTATGATTGTGATTGTAAAAAAACCCTCATAAATACATTCTAGTCCCAAAACATCCTAACAATCCCAAAGACCCAAAAAGAGAAATCAAAATGTTTGTTGTCCCTTGTTTTTGATTAATTAGGGGTAAAGTAGGTTTGTTGTCCCTTATTTTTGATTAAGGGGTAAATGTAGGTTTTGAAAGGACCTGAAAACCTTTTACGCATGCAAGGAGATGGGAAATAAACAACCACCCCTCAGCACAATTGTAGCCAATCTACCATGCATAGAAACCCAACAACACAAGGGTCAAGTAGATTTTGAAAGGTTCTGGAACCAACAAGGGCTTGAACCAAAAATAGCCAAACACCAGCCAAGTTGCAACCAAGCAACCAAGGATAACTACATCAAACCTGGACCAACAACCTAAACAACCCCAAGCCCTGAGAGTGGGACTCACCAACATGTTTAGGAAGACCTTATTCCTTCTTTGAACAATATTATATGACACATCATTCTCCAAAGCCTCGGAACTAGGAGAGAGGAGAGGGATAGCCTCTACCATCATCTCAATTTGAGCCCCCACATGTGTAGAGTGACAATCCAAAGAAGTCGAATGCTACACCGAAACCTCAGGAAGAGCAGGAGTTATGAACCCACCACCCTTCAGTTGGAGGGGTTTGTCATCCCTTGTTGACTAAGTTAATTTGAGTTCTTTAAAGAGGTCCTTAGGATGTTTTTTATTACTTTAAAGATAGTAGGAGTTCTTGTTGTGTGTTCCTTTTGCAATCTAGATTCTAGGAGATATTCAAGGGACAGCATTCTAAGTTGTGAGAATCTATTTGTTCTCTACATAGACACAATAGTCAAAATAATTAGAATCAATAACTAAAGAAGATCCATATAAGAGATAATAGAAGTAGATCAATTTTTTTATTAATCTATGCATGACATACTTTAGAGAGAGATGTATAGTTATCTATTCTCCACTAGCTATGTCTACATGTTATAATTGTGCTTATGAAATCTAATGATATAGATGTATACATAAATCTCGCAAAACTGAAAAAACTTAGAACCATTATGGAGGTTGAAAAAGTTGAGATTCCATGAAACTCTTCAGCTTCTAATGTTTGAGATGAATGATGATAGATTAAATAGTTAGATTTTGTTCCATCCCTTCAAGTACGAAACAACGACGTTGTTAATACTTGACAATACATGTTGTGGGTGGACATTAATAATCTAGTAAGTAGGTGTCTATAACCATAATAAAGGTGATGGGGAAGACCAAATAAGTTTTGGTGTCCACTTGGATGGTGCCACCTATGATTTGCTCCTATTTTATTGTATTATTGGACAAATGTGTGCAATATTTGGATGATATAGATTTAGATTCTGGAGATACCATAAATATTATAAAATTGTTCGTTAAGTATCACAAACCATGAAAAATTAACATTATCACATTCCATGAGAATGGACTTGGCAGTGCCATTGGATTTATACATAGAATCCAACTACACTATCATGGACTATGAGTAAGTAAAGTAATTTCAATAGGTCTTAGTACTAAAACATTATATGAGAATGTTCTATTTTCACTCCTTATGGATTGTTTGTATATAAATCTTCCTTCTTTTGTGTTGAGTCTACAAATGTGATGTTGGAAACCTTTTTAGTGTCCTTTTGGGAATATGAACATATAACAAACTTGATTTTGGTCCTTTTGTTCCATGTGTTGGGAAAGCCTACATTTGACCCCATAAAACTGTTTAAGGAGTGCTTTTTAATGATAATTTTGACTTTAGTTGGGATTAATTGGTTCTTGGACCTCTTAACTAGATATGGGATTGTTTAATATATCTAGGATATTCTTCTAAATATAATATCAATAGGAGATTATTGGATTCAAACTTAGAAATGGGTCTAAGGTGATCTTGGCTACCTTTTTGCATTTTAAAAATTCAAATGTAAACATTTTGTTGTAATTAATCTATTGCAATTCAATGTTACATCATAGTAAAATCAAAAGCAAGCCTATAAAATCACAACATAGCAAATATCTTTATATTCCTAGCACCAAGACTTTTGCAACCATATATTACGCTTCGCATGAAAAGTAGATTTGCTAATGCAAATTAAGGTTTATTTATGCACTACTTTGTCAACTTCTACTTCATGTCAATAGATGTTTACCAAAACATAACTTTTGTACTCAGTATCCATTTTGAGTAAAAAACCATTCATTTATAATTTTCGTATCTTCTGAATCGATTGTGATGTTCCCACAAACCATGAGTGAGTATGTATTTCACTTATGTCTAAAGTAATCATTTATATACCATGTGAAGTGTGTATAGTTCTTTTATTTGGAAATGTATTGAGAAATTTTAGTTCATAATTTATTGAAAATTTTATTTTATAATTTATTGAAAATTTTAGTTCATAATTTATTGAAAATTTTAGTTTATGAGCTCTACTAGGGTTTAGTTCTAGGCTTTTCTTATGTCAATTACTATTGCTTCTTATGTCATTTTACTTCTTTAAGTAGGATTATCTCTTGTATTTTTTTGCACTTATTGTGGGATTTTTATTTTTCATGAATGTTGACATTTTTTCCTTTCAAATGCCCTCAAACTTCATCAACACATCAATTGTTGTTGATGTTGATGGTTTGATGGCACATGAAAATGGCTCCACTACAAAAGTAACCTAGGAAGTGTTGATGGTGTTTTTAGCAAGCGACAACGCAGGTGTGATTGCTGGTTTCACACCTCTCTTGAAAAGTATCTTAACCTAGGTAAGACTACTCCAAGGATAATACAGCTAGGTCTTAGCTTGCTTCGAATTTCTCAGTTGGTATGTTCTAGCTGTTCCTACAAGGGGTCTTACATGCAATCTGCAAATCTTCAGGTTTGGGGGCAGCAAATAGACATAAACCTTATAATGATTTTCAGCTGATGAACAAGATAGGATGCTGCTGAAATTCTTAATCTAATAACTAACAGTGATTTTAGAAGAAAGTCCAAAAGGTTGGGGTTTGAGAGAGGTCCTAAGTGACATTCACAACGCCAAGGCTATCTTTAGTAGACAAACATTCCAAACTTTGAACCAGCTTCCTGAGTTACCAAACTTAAATGAGTGTTACAGTGCTACAGAAAACAGTGCTATCTTCAATGGAGGTCAAATGATTTTTAGATTGCATTCATTCGTTAAATACCAATGGTTGGCAGAACTTAACTAGTGAAATACAATTGAACTTTAGCACAAATAATCAGCCCAAATTAACTTCACATAGCTATTTACCATCAACAAACAACTAAAAGTATGGACTTAGAATGTTTATCAAATACTTCAGTAAACCATGAATATTATGAAAGCACAACTAATCTAACTATGGGAGAGCAAGATGCGAACCATGAAAACCAAAAGATGAATCAACACAAGACACAAATTCTTAGATTTACTATAGAAACTTGCTTTGTATTAGCTCAAATGGCATAGAGTCAACAATTCAGTATCAAAATCTCTCTTACAAAAGTGGAAATGGAAGCCCTTTATATAGAAAAGTAGCATACAATAGCTTTCAAATGAACGGTGGAGATTAACTCAACACCGACGGTCCAGATTACATCAATAATAGCCCACATCAATTCCCGGATTATATTTTGTCCTTTATGAAAAGGATGAAAAATAGTTTTCAGATACATTGAATCTAGTCATTTTGACTAGCCAACTCAATATATTAGTAGAAAAGCTCATTTTAGAAGCAAGAAAAGGACAAAATAGAGTCACATGCTGCCCTGAATACAACAATTTACAATTATGATAGGATTGTATCATCAGAATATTCAAAAATAGTATCATGATTCCTTGTTTAAGTCAATACTGTCTTCATTGGCCAGCTTGTTGTGATAAGTCAACCATGCCTCAAGTGCAGGATTAATGTCAGATGGGTCTGGATCCTTTAAGTGATGTATCCTATAATCAAACACTTCCAGTTCCCGACTGAATTTGCCGTGTATTCTTTCTATTTCTGCCCATGCCTTCTGAAATGCTTTGAACTCAGCCTGGAGGTCACTGGCCTTATCCAACCGCTCTTCCATGCTGAGCGTGTCATCCTCAAAAATTATTTTATGCAACTTGCCTTTGCATTTCTCGACATCAAACAAGGCATAGTCATCATAAGACTCCTCTCTACAGTCTCTCAGGGAATCACTGATGTCATATATAACTGATCTTAACTCTTCATCAGCTGGTTTGTATGCTTCCTTTACTTGCTCAAAGGTTTCTTTTCTCAGAAGTAGCTATTGATACCATTCAATTGCCTTTGGTAGCTGATTCCCAGTCAAAATGTTTTCTACAACTAGAGTCTGAGCTGGAAACTCTCTGATACCTTTTATTCTAGGATACATGTGTGAATAGTATTCATCAAAAGAATTACATTCATCCCGCAAGTCTTTCCATTTCTTGTGCAAATCTACCATTTTCTGGTGAGCTTGATTAGAGGCGCTTATAGCTTCACATCCCATTTCAAAAACCTTTATCAACCAATTCTCTGCGCCTTGGGACTTTGATCTTACCTCGCTCAATTTTGCCATTTCATCAGTAGACAGGAAGGTAGGTATTGTCCTTATATCTCCTCCTGCATCTACTGGCTTTATCAAAAACTAAAGACAGGCTCTTAGTTCTTCGTTTTGCTGCTTCAAGTCTTTTTTAGACATTTCATGTTTATCCAATTGCTCCAAAATTGATGTAAAGGAGCCTTTGAAATCATCCACTCTTTGAGCACGAGTGGTTGGGCCTAGGTCAACAGTTGATATGATATAATCCTCCGCCTAGACTTGTTCTCTTGTTGTATCAGCTGGCGGGACTGCTATTTCTGCTATCCTTGATCCTGATTCGTTCTTGTAAATCCTTGATTGGATCTTAGCCTTTTTTTTCTTCTGAGGCTTCTGAGCCTGTGATAGGATGGCACTTAGGTCAAGCTGCATTACTTCCGCTTGTGGCTCTGGATATGCCATTCTACCTTGCAGCCACTCAGGAGCAAAAGATTTGTTTAACTCCGAAGCTCCATCTTTATCAGATATAGCCAACTCTTTAGATGGTTCTTGTTCTTGGTCTCCATCCTTCTCTGGACTTTTCTCTTTTTCCTTCTCTTCTTCTTGGGCCAAGTCCTTCAGATTTTCAACTACATTCTCCTGTGCAATCTTCAAAACTTCCTCTGTTGGATCTTTACCCAGGGGACTATCAGATATGTCAATAATTTCCACCTCAGTTGAAGGTTCATGAAGGCTTTCATCATTTACTTCAGTCAATGTCTCCTCTTCTTCCTCAACTACTGCTTCAAGTTCTTTTAAGCCCAATTCTGCACACACCTTCTCAATCCCGGGCAGCAGTGGCACTGCCAGTGAATCCACAGGCATTTGTGAAATGGGGACAGTAGAAGAGATGGTTAGGGGAGGTAAACTGACCCATGTAAGGTTAGTCAAGGCTAGTGATAAGGAAGAAGAAATGGTAAGGGGTGAAGAAAAGGATAGTGGAGGTAAGGAAAGAGAGGGGGAAAGGATGGTGGAAATAGGAGGTAATGGTAAAGGAGAAGAGGATGTAGATGTAGTGGAAGGGCATGAAATGAGAAGAATGGAGGAAATAGGATTGCTAGAGTCACTAGAGGAAATTGTCAGTGGACAAGAAGTGATGGAGATAGTAGAGGCAGGAGAGGTAGTAGAAGATGTCTCTTGAATTATAATGGCTGAGGTCATGGGTGAGGTGGATGTAGCAGAAGAAGGAGGGATGGAAGGAGAAGTGACAGTAGAAGTAGCGGGAGTTGAGGCAGCAGTGCTAGTGTCTTGTGTGGGAGGTTGAGCAGTTGGAAGATTGGAATCATTTTTAGTTGTGGTAGCCTCCTTGTTAACTTCTTTCACTTTTATTTTCTTAGCCTTGGAGCTTTCCCCTATACCACTTGGCATATCTTTTCTCTTGGAAGTTTTGGTCCTGGCGGAAGGAGGTTGGTCTTTCTTCTAAGGAGACTTTGTGGATGGCTTCTTCATCTTCTTAGCCTTCTCTGCCAGAGATGTGTGCTCCTCACTATCTGATTTCTATTTTTCAGCCAGCTCTGGCTCATCTGAGACCTGAATGGGTTCATCTTCTTCTCCCCCAGAGTCTTTGTCTGATTCTACTGTTGTGTAAGTGAGCTGGACTCCTTGTTTATTCAGAATAGCTACTTGTGATCTGATCCATGCCTTACTTATTCTGATTGGTTCCCTCATAAAAACATCCAAGGAGCTCTCTTCTGCATTAGCCCAGTTTGGCAATGGAATGGGTTGATGGTATTGCGCCTCCCATGGTCCTCTGAGCATGACATTTTTAGCATCTTGCAATTGATCAAGGACTGCCATTATATGGAATCTTTTAATAAAATCCAAAGGCAGCCTTGCATGCGCCTTCTTCATAACCTCATAATCATCAGGTCAATTGGCCCAAAAGTCTTCAATGTGAACCTTATGAAAGAATTTCTTGCTTACGAATCTCTCCATTACTTTGTTTGGATCAAAATGACTTCTTGCATTGTAGTAGTGCAAGTTCAAGAGTTGGAGCTCTTTATCCAAGTGATTTGTTGATGCTAGAGAAGGACATGCATAGAGTCCTTTGCTGAATTTGATGGGAAATTGAACACTTGGCCTATACAGGTGCTTGAGTTTCTCTGCACACGGTATCAGTTGCCTCGACAGCTCCAGAAGCACTGTCTTATCATCAGGGTATCGAGGAAGTCTATAGGCCATTCTAGTGAAGCCTTGTATTCTTATGTATGTGAACTTCTCAAATTGGATATACCACCTGCCATATCTAGTTATTTCATTCATGGCCTCGGTAGAAATCCTGAATGTCGTGCTACCCTGCAACTTCTTGGCTATGTACATCGTGAATGCATCATTAACCCTTTTGAAGTGAATCAATGATTGAGATGAGGTTAGTTGTGGATATCATTCATATACTTTGGTCTGTGTCTTCTCATCGTTCCCAATTTCACCAATCTTGGACAGTCCATCGTAATGCTTCATTCTTGCCAATGCATAGACAACATAGGATGTCCACCTGAAGTATTTGTTTTCGTTGAATTTGCTGGAAGCCTCATGGATGTTGTCACTGAGGCTTTGAGCCCAGTGGAACTTGGTTCCCTTTAATATCTCACTAATTATGGCAAACATCCAGTCCTCAAAGGTAGAGGCAGTTGATAACCCGTAGATTCTGCTCAGAAAGGTTACTATGTCCCTGATCTCATCATGAAAATCACTTCTATAAAGTATTCTGGGGATCTTGATGAGGGCAGACTTCTTGCTCTTGACCCAATGGTCATTTATATACTTCTTGCAACCTTCTACATCCTTATTGTAGGCTACGTTTGATCCTTGTCTATCTGGCATAGTCACCACTTTGTGCCAGGGGATGTCCAACATTTCTGCCAGAGAAGGTGGGGTCAAGTCAGCCAAGACATCCCCATTTGCTATCTGAATTTGCCTAGTCATAACATCATATCTATCTGCATAGGTGGCTATCAACTCTGCACATTGAACTGAAGTGGGAAATGCAGCAGCCTGTCCAAGTCCACTATCTCTAAGTACTTTAGCTCTAGGAGTTGGGCTTGGACCGAAGACTCTGAGTCTGACCTAGGTCTGTGTCTCCTACATTACTCCACCCTGAGTGGACCTTGGTCTCTGGAGGGATTCCTTTGAATTCATACTTCATTGCTTGTGCCCGAGCTGTCATTTAGTCTGCATGACCGGACCTTATAAGATTGATATACTGAAGAAACCTACTAACATACTCCTAAGTCATAGATAAATCAATGCAAATCTGCGATTTATTACTAACATGCATTTGAAAGAAATCTAAGTTTAATTAAAAGAATACTGCATGCAGTCAAATGCTTAATGTTGCAAGAAAACTCATGAAAATTATCATTAATACTGCACTACAACATTAATTTCATCATTTAGAACAATTTTCCCTTTGGAAATTTTAAGAAATTTGGACATTTATAAGGTTTTGCGCTAATTTGAGGGTTGTCCGACTCTCAAAAAGAAAAGCACTAAAATTGAGGTCATCCGACCTCAGCGAGGAAATCAGGTCGGTCCGACCTTTTGGTTTTTTACTATTCTTCATGCTTTTTAAGTTTTGCACAGTTTTCGGGGAGGTCTGACTTGCACAGAATTTGGAGGTCTCTGACCTCTAATGATTGTCAAGTTGGTCGATTGATATTCTAGCGCAAAATCATGTTGATGTGAATTCGGTTGCGCTTGCGCAGAAATTGACTTAGTCTGACCTGCACATTTTTTGGCGGTGTCCGACTAGGTTGGAAGGGGGGGGATTATAGCACAGGTCAGACAAGGCAGTTTTAGCGCTGAAATTGAGCATTATTTTCCGGTGGGATTTTCAGGCATTACCGACCTTGCGGGGGAATCCAAGTCATGCAACCAGGTCGGAGACCCGATCTTTTAGTGCAAATTTAGACGAGTCACTTTCTAGTGCAAAAGATGTTTTTAGACCTTGCGGGGCTTTTTAAGCCATCCAACCAAGTCAGAGAGAAGTACTTTAGGTGCGTTGGGCAGACAAGGTAAATTTTAGCGCAAAAGAGCACCAGGCGCTTGGCGCAGATTTTCAAGGTGTCTGACCGACCAAGTTTTTCAGGTCGATTGGACGTCGTTTAAGCGCCGGCTCGACATGAGGGTTCTACAGGACAAAAATCACCTAAGTTTGGCCATTTAACACACAATGACTCATTTCATCTCACGGCTAGCTAAAACTAGGGCTTTACGAACGGAAATTTCAAACTCTGGTACAGAAACCCTACATTAAAATGCAGACTCAATGCTCATTCCTTAACAAATTTTGCTATTGAGACTAAAACCTTAACCGTTTGTAGATTAAAAAAACTCCAAATAACGAGGTCAAAACCTTACCTAGTTGAAGCGATGGCACGAGTTTGATTTGAGCAGGAGGTCGCGGGTTCGAACTCGGGCAAGTCCGTGGAGTGTGAATGCAGCTCTAGAATTTTAGCCTTAAAACATGATCAAAATGACTAAAAACTAATTAATTTCCTATTTATCCCCTGCCAAATCTGCCATTAATGCCTAGGCGTATGGTCTAAAATTTTTAGGGTTTGCGCGGATTTGGACGATGTCCGACTTGGCGTAGGATTTGACTGTGTCGGACCTTGTCGGTCGGGACCATATTTAGCGTTGAGTCTGAAAGTTTAATTTACTCATTTTTGCGGGGGTTTTTGGTTTGTCTGACTTGCAAGCCTTTCGGGGCTGTCTAACTTAGTCGGCGATCGCTGTTTTTAGCGCAGGTCAGATGAAACCGTTTTTAGCGCAGAAGTTTGACAGTGAAGAAATCAATGCAAAGTCAGACGAGGCAGTTTTCAGTGCAAGGTCGGATGAGGCAATTTTCAGCGCTAGGTCAGACAGACAGAAAATTAGTGCAAAGGTCAGACGAGGCAGTTTTCAATGCAAGGTCAGACGAGGTAATTTTTAGTGCAAAATGTCCATTCAAGACCTTCAAAGGGAAAACAAGGATTCATCCTAGCAGATTTTGAGGTGATTGTTTCAATATCCTTTTTTCATCAAGGTCAAAATGCACTTTTGACCGTACAACCACTTAGGAGATCAAGAGATCAAATGATTCTCTAGCCAAATCAAAGAGGTGGGGGGTCTCCATTCTTGAATGGGGCGTGTGTGCAAAGCACAATAAATGGCGACTCTACTGGGAAATGCTCCCGAGCGTTTCGATGATAAACGTTCAGTTTGAACCCAGAATCTCTGGTTTCCCACATATTAAATGAAAAAGCAAGGTACCTTATCAAAGAACCTAAGGTCACTAACCAGTGCGACCATCGACATCCTGAAAAACCTGAGTGTGTGCAATTGTATTCATTCCCATCCTTTGGCAACTAAGTTCACCCAAGATCCTCTGGGACAAGCTAGAAGGCTGAGATCATTTTATCACCAGAAAATACTCAAATTTTGAAGTATTTGTTGAGCCTGAGTTAGATTGATGATCAGTTAAAGTTGTTGGTACAATAATATTTGATGCCAATCTTTTCTAGTAGTGTTCTTTGTAAGAGTTTTGCAATATAGTAATTTCTTCATTTGCACTATGATGGGTCTGGTGTTGAAAAACACCTTTTATTTTTACCCAATATTAGACTAGTAACACTTAGTGTCACCTGCTTTCCTTCTTGATTGATAGTGCACGTGGTAAGAGAAGAAATCAGCCCTTTTCACTTGACACAGGATCCCCTAGGTTTGCCTAGCCACTTTAGGATTACTTAAAGTGAAAAGATATATGGTTAGAAAATACTTTAGGTGCACTGACGAATAACTCATTTCAATGAACAAACACCATACCCTTGGCCTAACAGTGGAACCCACAGCAAAGACTAGGTGGAAACCTTAGCTTCTCGAAGAAAGACTCATGACTATTCACCCATCAAGGAAGCATTTGTAGGTCTGCACGACTACCACCACATTAGAAATAAAGACCCCGCGCAGAGCAAGCACGGCAGGCAAAACAAAAGGACAACTAAACTAGGTAAAGCACCTAACACCTAAGGAAAGCAAAAAGCAGGAAAGCAAACTAAACTAATGGTAACCTAAACTAACCAAAGAAAATAAACCTCTAACTATGTACATTAAAACGAGGCATGACTACCTCTCAGGCCTGAAAGTAGTGCTTTAGGAACTAGCCATTGACAGGCAGTGGTAGCTCTTCACCAGTAAGGCTCTTGAGTCGATATGTACTATCTCCAAGGATCTCGTAGATCTGATAGGGACCCAACCAGAGTTTGTCAAACTTACCATGCTCTCCCTTCTTTTCATGTGCTTTGTCCCTATATAGGACCAGATCAGAAATGCGGAAGGCTTTGACCTTGGCTCTTTTGTCAAACCACCGTTTTACGACTCCCTGATGTTTGGCAAAGTTTTCTATGGCAACGTCACATTTCTCTTCGAGGTGTAACAATTGGGCCAACCTTGAGGACAGTTGGTCATCAGTTTCGAGGTAATCTTGCATAAATTGAAGTACCGAGATTCTCAGATGGATGGGAAAGATGGGTTCAATCCCATAAACTAGGTGATAAGGAGATGTGTTCAGAGCTGCTTTGTGTCAGATTCTATCAGCCCATAGAGCGAATCTAAGCTGAGTATGCCAATCTCTGGGGTTTTTGTCCAAAAGTTTCTTAATGACCTCAAGTAAGTTTTTGTTTGTCGATTCAGCTACCCCATTCCCCTGTGGATAGTAATTGGATGAGAACTTGAGAGTAATCCCATAATCGAATGCCTAGTTAGAAAAATGTAATGATGAAAAGGCAGAGCCATTATCACAAACTAAAGCAAATGGACAACCAAATCTAGTGATAATAGGCTTTTCAAAAAATTCAATAACTATCTCTGTGGTGCATTGCTTACATGTTATTGCTTCAGACCATCGAGTGCAGTAATCAGTAGCGGTCAGAATATACCTGTGGCCTGCAGAGGAGGGCGGATTGATCATACCGATAAAGTCAAGGCCCCATTGAGAAAATGGTCATACCACCACTATTGGTTGCAAAGGCATGGCTGCGTGGTGTTCTTTGTGTGCAGCGGTCTGACATACATGACAGGTTCTTACATGTGAATGGGTGTCTTTGAACAAAGTTGGCTAGTAGTACCCGGCACGAAGGACCTGATTTGCGGTTGAGTGCCCTGACCCATGACCTGTCCCGAACCTCTCGTGAAAACTGGTTAGCGCCTGATCAACTTCTAATTTGTCCAAACACCTTAGATAGATGCCCTCGTGACTCTTCTTGTAAAGGACTGATCCTTTATCATGTAATTGTTGCTTTTGAGCTTGAGAGCTCTCCTTTTCACTGAATTCAGCTATGGTGGGCAGTGCTGATTAAGTAAATAGAATATGATATCTCCATGCCACTTATCTTTTGAAACATCTTCCAACAGGTATTGCTGAGAAACTAGGTCTGGTCCTACTTCAACCATGGTTCTAGTCAAGGCCTGGCCTCTTACCAATTTCATGGGTTGAATATCTATGTCGAATTCTTGCAGTGTGGTGACCCACTTCCCTCTTCTTTCTCCTAATTCACTTTGCATCAACAATGATTTAACTGCTACATCTGGGACAATGGCAATCACTAGACTCCTTAGGATGTAATGACGGAACTTCTTAATTGCCTTTACCAGAGCGTACACTTGTTTTTCCACATTGGGATACCTTAGCTCTGCATCCTTTAATGGAGTGCTCATGAAAGCAATAGGCCTCTCATCGTCAACTGACCTCTTTTGCGTCAACATTACCGCGCAAGTATGCTCTGAAGCAAATGAATATATATGAAATGGTAAAGTGTAATCAAGACTTACCAAAATAGGTGCATTGGATATGGCTTGTTTAATTTCTATGAAGGTAGCCTTGGCTTCTGGAGTCCAATCCATTTTAGTGTCTTTCTTCAGCATGGCATTGAGAGGTTGAACAATCTCCACAAACCCCGTAATAAATTTACGTACAAAGTTGATCTTACCAAAATATGACTTAAGTTCCTTCTTGCTGGATGGGGGAGGTATTTTGAGTATCGCTTGGATCTAGTCTGGGTCAATAGATATTCCTTGCTCAGATATTACATATCCCAGCAGTTTCCCTTCAGTTACCCCAAAAATACACTTCTTGGTATTGAGTGATATGCCATAGTCCTTGCATTGCTGCAACACCTTTCTTAGATCTACTACATGATCCTCTCATCTTTTTGAGAACACTGTTAGATCATCCATGTAGATGATTATACATTTTCCAACCAACCCTTTAAAAGTAACATCCATCACACGCTGAAAGGTTGCGCCAGCGTTTATTAAACCAAATGGCATCCGGTGGTAGGCGTAGATACCCCATTTACAGGTGAATGATGTTTTCAATCTGTCTTCATATTCTACCATCACCTAGTTGTAACTAGAGTATCCATCCAAAAATGACATCATCTGGGATCCATTAACAATCTGCAACACTTCGTCCAAAGAGGGCAGCGGGTAATTGTCCTTTTCAGATGCTCTGTTCAGATTATGAAAATTGACACAAAGTCTGATTTCTCTATTTTTCTTTCAAATCGGAACCAAATTTACTACCCAAGCAGAATGTCTGATTGGAAAAATTATCTTGGCTGACAGCAGCTTCTGAACTTCTTTAAAAATCAGTGGTTCCAGTAGAGCATTCACTGACCTCTGCCTTTGTCTAAAAGGCTTTGCTCCTGGCTTCAGCGGGATGGTGTGTGTGATGATCGAGGTATCATAAGTCTTTAAATCTTCAAAACTCCAAGCTATAACCTCATGATAATCTCTTAATGTATGTATATTTCCTGTCCTTTCTTCTTCTGTACTAGCTTTCCCAATGAACACATTCTTAGCATTTTCTTCTGTCCCTAAGTTAAATGGCTCACATTTTCCTCCTGGGGATTCTCCTTCTTTCCTTTGAGTCCCTAAATTATCTGCATCGAACAATCTTTCCAATTCTACCATTCCGCGTGGGATCGTATTTGTTTTCAAGTTTAATACTCCTTCTAAATCCATTTCAGCTAGTTCCATTTCTTCTTCATCTATTATCTGAGCAGTGAACACATCTGATGAAGTAAGGAAATTAATGATGTGTTGGTCATCTTCAAAAACTTTGAAATTGGTAACATTGTCAGGTACAGACGGAGTAGCTACAAATTCCACAGAGAACTTCTTTAGTCTTGCCATTGACGTGGGTTCTAATGTACTTGCTGTTTTAGCTAGAGCATTAGCAACATGATTCTGTCTTCTTGGGATGACTTGGATGTTAAAACCGTCAAAGCACTCAATCAAATCCCAAACTCTGTTCCTATACCTATTCAATCTCTTATCATTGCATGAGTATTGTTTTCTCACTTGTTTAACCACCAGCTCAGAATCACCAAATACCTAGATAATTCTAACTTTCTTCTACAATGCTAGTAGCAATCCCTGCACTAATGCTTCATATTCAGTGACGTTACTTGTACATGGGAACTGCAGTCTTTGCGATGCTAAAAATGAACTCCCAGTGGGGCTGATCAATTCGACCCCAGCACCAAACCCTTGTCTGCATCTTGAACCATCAAATCTCAAGGTCCATAAGTGAAAGTCTTTGCTGTCATCCTTCTATTTTCTAGACTTCTCCCGATCAAGTAGAGGTTCAGATTCCTCCTTTTCAACAATTGGCTTTGTCTTCTTCTCGACAGTTGGTTCCTCCTTCAGGATTATGGGAATCTTTAATTGTCTTTGCACTTGTTTGACTGCTTCTTGACACAATTGGCAAGTGAATTCAGAATGAGATGCATCGTGTATATGACACCAGTTGGGCAATAATAGTTCTTCCATCTGAACCTTCTTTCCAATAGTAGTCTGATCTTGTGCAAATCTGGCCACAAAATCGTGAAATCCTTCAAATACTCCCGGTTCATCCTCATCTAAAGTGTCTCCTTCATCTAATTCAACATATGCTCCTGTATTTTCTGGTCTTTCTATGAGGGGTTTGGAGGGTCTTAAGCAGCTTAGCATGAGAACTTCTTCTAATCGACCACTGTGTGGAAGGTAGACTCCCAAATCAACTTCTGAAAATAGGATCTCATTGGGTTGATTGAATTATATAATCATATGCTTCATCTTGGGTTGTCTTTCAATATGTATCTGATTGGCTAACCCCTTCCATGGTAACCACATATGGGAAAAGTCAGTTGCCATATAACCGTTCAAAGTTCTAGACCAATCTCTACTTAGAAGCATGCCATACTGATCTGGGATGTCCACTACTTGAATATCTATATATTGATGTACCTTAGGATCAGAAGCTAATTGCATGTGTATCCTGTTTAATTCTCCTACTACATTCACCTTAGTCTTATCCACTTGTGTCACTTTCTGGGATGATTTGGCTGGGGTGAGCCCAAGTGCTTTACAAACTGACAGTGGCATGACATTCGTGGAGGCACCAGAATCTACTAAGCAGTTATGAAGGTTCTTGTTGAAAATTCTAAGTGTTAAGAGGAAAGGGGGATTTTCCCTCTTATCTTTATACAGCGTCATTTTCTATTCTACATCAGTCACATGTATTCTTTCCTTCCCTTTAGTAATACTATCTTTGGTAATACTTTCCTTTGGTATATAATCAATTTTGGTTCCAGCACCTCAGTCTTGAAAGAAAGGTGTTCTAACCTCAGGTATCTTAAGCAGTTCATACACAGAAAGACTAACCTTCATTTTCTTAAGTTCTTCAGCCACATATTGTCCCATTTTTGTTATATCAGATCGTTGGAAATTTTCTGCAGCAGTACCCTGGTATGTTGATTGATGGGGAACTTTTGGTGGTTCAGGATTATTGGTATCTTTTGGGTCAGGTAGAATCTGATAGCTATTTGGAGGGATGGAAGTGGTGAAAAGACCTTTAGGCTTGCTACTTCTCAGGTTATAAGGAGTCTTATTGTATTGCTGATATGCATTAACTTCTTCAGACTTTTCTTCCTCAGGCTGATTATCATCTTGGAATAGAAATGTATAACTATCAAGAACTAGGGCAGTATCATACCTTTGTGAAGGAACAATTTCATACCCAGTTGGCGGGATCTCCTGGTTTTTAGCATTTTGGATCTCCATCTGGAAGATACTGGATGCAATCTGGAATTCTGAACAATCTAGTTCAAAGTGAGCATTCATGTTGTGCAGTCTACACCAAGTAGATAAAGCAGCTTCAGCCAACATCACGCGACCTGGGGGTCTAGTATCGCTGTTTTGATTCTCCAAGGGTGAAGGTAGTTCGGTTTGGTGTTCCAGGATCGATTCGACCGCTGCTGAAAGTTCTAATTTTGGTACTGATTCTGATTTGGGAATTGGTTCTGATTTTGATTTTGGGAGTGCTTTTGGTTATGAAAATGTTTTTGATTCTGCCCCCTCTGCTACATATAAGCATTCTGATTCTTGAGGTGAGTAACTTCAGTAGTAAGCTTCTTCATTTGTTCAACCAGTTCTTTGATATCATCTCTATCTTCTTTGATCTTGGCTGCTTTTGAAGACTATAGGAAAGGCATTTGTGCTAGAGGCATTTCAGCTACTGGGTTACCTGGGTGGATTACTAAGGCTTGTGTTGCAGCTAGGTTTGGAATTGGATTCATTACAGGGGTATGATTGGCCAATGCACGATTTATCATGGGTATTTGATTTGGCATGGCAGCAAGTCCCATATGATTCAGTGGGCCAGAGGTTGTCTACCCCAGCTGGGTACTTACGTCGACAACAGTAGAATATCCCTGAGCTAAAGTAGTAGGGATGGGGTTAGCTCTCCTTGCAAACATGGAGGTAAGCTTATCTATAGCAGCATAGTAGATGGGTAGGGCAGCGGCCTGATCTACAACATAAGGAGCCTGCAAACGATTGTAAGCTTTTTGGAATCTGTTGTTAAAGGATCTAATCATCTCACCTTCCTCTCGATGAATCTCCACAAAAGACTGATAGAGATCGACTGGGATAAGAGACATAGAAAACCTATCCAAAAAAGCAGTCTTCAGGTTCACCCACGAATTTATGGATACTGCAGGGAGGTTGGCAAACCAGTAATAAGCTTCTTCCTGTAAAGAATAAGGGAATAGCTAGCATAGTACATCCTCGTACTGTACTTGCAACATGAACATATTAGCTTCAAAAATCTTAATGTGCTCGTCTGCGGTCCTATCAGGATCATATACTCTGAACTTCGAGCATAACTTATCTGGGTTCTTTGGCATGTCATGGTAATCATTGAACAGAAAAGGGGACTGGTTATTCCCTGCAAAGAAAGCCATGGTGGGAGGATTAATGGGAGCTGCAGTAGTGTTCCTAGGGGCTGACTGAGCTTGAGGGGCTCTGGCTATTCCTTGATCCCTTCTTGTTCGTCTGAATTCTGCAAGGGACAGCAGCTCTTCTCCAGCTGAGCTGGATCTAGTGTGTCTCTGTCTAGTCCCCAGACTTGCTGATTTCTAGCAAAGGGAAAAAATGGGTACCCTCCTTCTAGCGCCAATTCTGTTGATGGCGTTTTTAGCACGCGACAACGCAGGTGTGATTGCTGGTTTCACACCTCTCTTGAAAAGTATCTTAACCTAGGTAAGACTACTCCAAGGATAATACAGCTAGGTCTTAGCTTGCTTCGAATTTCTCAGTTGGTATGTTCTAGCTGTTCCTACAAGGGGTCTTACATGCAATCTGCAAATCTTCAGGTTTGGGGGCAGCAAATACACATAAACCTTATAATGATTTTCAGCTGATGAACAAGATAGGATGCTGTTGAAACTCTTAATCTAATAACTAACAGTGATTTTAGAAGAAAGTACTAAAGATTGGGGTTTGAGAGAGGTCCTAAGTGACATTCACAACGCCAAGGCTATCTTTAGTAGACAAGCATTCCAAACTTTGAACCAGCTTCCTTAGTTACCAAACTTAAATGAGTGTTATAGTGCCATAGAAAATGGTGCTATCTTCAATGGAGGTCAAATGATTTTCAGATTGCATTCATTCGTTAAATACCGAATGGTTGGCGCAACTTAACTAGTGAAATACAATTGAACTTTAGCATAAATAATCAGCCCAGATTAACTTTACACAGCTATTTACCATTAGCAAACAACTAAAAGTATGGACTTAGAATGTTCATCAAATACTTCAGTAAACCATGAATATTATGAAAGCACAACTAATCTACCTATGGGAGAGCAAGATGTGAACTATGAAAACCAAAAGATGAATCAACACAAGACACAGATTCTCAGATTTACTACAGAAACTTGCTTTGTATTAGCTCAAATGGCATAGAGGGAACAATTTGGTATCAAAATCTCTCTTACAAAAGTGGAAATGGCAGCCCTTTATATAGAAAAATAACATACCCTAGCTTTCAAATGAATGGTGGAGATTAACTCAATACCGACGGTCCAGATTACATCAATAATAGCCCACATCAATTCCCGGATTATATTTTGTCCTTTATGAAAAGGACGAAAAATAGTTTTCAGATACATTGAATCTAGTCATTTTGACTAGCCAACTCAGCGTATTAGTAGAAAAGCTCATTTTAGAAGCAAGAAAAGGACAAAATAGAGTCACATGCTTCCCCGAATACAACAATTTACAATTATGACGGGATTGTATCATCAGAATATTCAAAAATAGTATCATGATTACTTGTCTAAGTCAATACTATCTTCATTGGCTAGCTTGTTGCAATAAGTCAACCATGCCTCAAGTGCAGGATTAATGTCAGATGGGTCTGGATCCTTTAAGTGATGTATCCTATAATCAAACACTTCCAGTTCTCGACTAAATTTGCCGTGTATTCTTTCTATTTATGCCCTTGCCTTCTGAAATGCTTTGAACTCAGCCCGGAGGTCACTGGCCTTATCCAACCGCTCTTCCATGTTGAGCGTGTCATCCTCAAAAATTATTTTATGCAACTTGCCTTTGCATTTCTCGACATCAAACGGGGCATAGTCATCATAAGACTCCTCTCTATAGTCTCTCAGGGAATCACTGATGTCATATATACTGATCTTAACTCTTCATCAGCTGGTTTGTATGCTTCCTTTACTTGCTCAAAGGTTTCTTTTCTCAGAAGTAGCTGTTGATACCATTCAATTGCCTTTGGCAGCTGATTCCCAATCAAAATGTTTTCTACAACCAGAGTTTGAGCTGGCAACTCTCTGATACCTTTTATTCTAGGATACATGCGTGAATAGTATTCATCAAAAGAATTACATTCATCCCGCAAGTCTTTCCATTTCTTGTGCAAATCTACCATTTTCTGGTGAGCTTGAGTAGAGGCGCTTATGGCTTCACATCCCATTTCAAAAACCTTTATCAACCAATTCTCTGCGCCTTGGGACTTTGATCTTACCTCGCTCAATTTTGCCATTTCATCGGTAGACAGGAAGGTAGGTATTGTCCTTATATCTCCTCCTACATCTACTAGCTTTATCAAAAACTAAAGACAGGCTCTTAGCTCTTCATTTTGCTACTTCAAGTCTTTTTTAGACATTTCATGTTTATCCAATTGCTCCAAAATTGATGTAAATGAGCCTTTGAAATCATCCACTCTTTGAGCACGAGTGGTTGGGCCTAGGTCAACAGTTGATACGATATAATCCTCTGCCCAGACTTGTTCTCTTATTGTATCAGCTCGCGGGACTGCTATTTCTACTATCCTTGATTCTGATTCGTTCTTGTAAATCCTTGATTAGATCTTAGCCTTTTTTTCTTCTGAGGCTTCTGAGCCTGTGATAGGATGGCACTTAGGTCAAGCTACATTACTTCCACTTGTGGCTCTGGATATGCCATTCTACCTTGCAGCCACTTAGGAGTAGAAGATTTGTTTAACTCCGAAGCTCCATCTTTATCAGATATAGCCAACTCTTTAGATGGTTCTTGTTCTTGGTCCCCATCCTTCTCTGGACTTTTCTCTTTTTCCTTTTCTTCTTCTTGGGCCAAGTCCTTCAGATTTTCAACTACATTCTCCTGTGCAATCTTCAAAACTTCCTCTGTTGGATCTTTACCCAGGGGACTATTAGATATGTCAATAATTTCCACCTTAGTTGAAGGTTCATGAAGGCTTTCATTATTTACTTCAGTCAATGTCTCCTCTTCTTCCTCAACTGCTGCTTCAAGTTCTTTTAAGCCCAATTCTGCACACACCTTCTCAATCCCGGGCAGCAGTGGCACTGCCAGTGAATCCGCAGGCATTTGTGAAATGGGGCTAGCAGAAGAGATGGTTAGGGGAGGTAAACTGACCTGTGTAAGGTTAGTCAAGGCTGGTGATAAGGAAGAAGAAATGGTAAGGGGTGAAGAAAAGGATAGTGGAGGTAAGGAAAGAGAGGGGGAAAGGATGGTGGAAATAGGGGGTAATGGTAAAGGAGAAGAGGATGTAGATGTAGTGGAAGGGCATGAAATGGGAAGAACGGAGGAAATAGGACTGCTAGAGTCACTAGAGGAAATTGTCAGTGGACAAGAAGTGATGGAGATAGTAGAGGCAGGAGAGGTAGCAGAAGATGTCTCTTGAATTATAACGGCTGAGGTCATGGGTGAGGTGGATGTAGCAGAAGAAGGAGGGATGGAAGGAGAAGTGATAGTAGAAGCAGCGGGAGTTGAGGCAGTAGTGCTAGTGTCTTGTGTGGGAGGTTGAGAAGTTGGAAGATTGGAATCATTTTTAGTTGTGGTAGCCTCCTTGTTAACTTCTTTCACTTTTATTTTCTTAACCTTGGAGCTTTCCCCTGCACCACTTGGCATATCTTTTCTCTTGGAAGTTCTGGTCCTGGTGGAAGGAGGTTGGTCTTTCTTCTAAGGAGACTTTGTGGATGGCTTCTTCATCTTCTTAGCCTTCTCTGCCAGAGATGTGTGCTCCTCACTATCTGATTTCTACTTTTCAACCAACTCTGGCTCATCTGAGACCTGAATGGGTTCATCTTCTTCTCCCCCAGAGTCTTTGTCTGATTCTACTATTGTGTATGTGAGCTGGACTCCTTGTTCATTCATAACAACTGCTTGTGATCTAACCCATGCCTTACTTATTTTGATTAGTTCCCTCATAACAACAATCAGGGAGCTCTCTTCTGCATTAGCCTAGTTTGGCAATGGAATGGGTTGATGGTATTGCGCCTCCCATGGTCCTTTGAGCATGACATTTTCAGCATCTTGCAATTGATCAGGGACTGCCATTATATGAAATCTTTTGATAAAATCCAGAGGTAGCCTTGCATGTGCCTTCTTCATAACCTCATAATCATCAAGGCAATTGGCCCAAAAGTCTTCAATGTGAACCTTATGAAAGAATTTCTTGCTTACAAATCTCTCCATTACTTTGTTTGGATCAAAATGACTTCTTGCATTGTAGTAGTGCAAGTTCAAGAGTTGGAGCTCTTTATTCGAGTGATCTGCTGATGCTAGAGAAGGACATGCATAGAGTCCTTTGCTGAATTTGATGGGAAATTGAACACTTGGCCTATGCAAGTGCTTGAGTTTCTCTGCACACGGTATCAGTTGCCTCGACAGCTCCAGAAGCACTGTTTTATCATCAGGGTACCGAGGAAGTCTATAGGCCATTCTAGTGAAGCCTTGTATTCTTATGTATGTGAACTTCTCAAATTGGATATACCACCTACCATATCTAGTTATTTCATTCATGGCCTCAGTAGAAATCGTCAATGTCGTGCTACCCTGCAACTTCCTGGCTATGTAGATCGTGAATGCATCATTAACCCTTTTAAAGTGAATCAATGATTGAGATGAGGTTAGTTGTGGATAGCATTCATATACTTTGATCTGTGTCTTCTCATCGTTCCCAATTTCACCAATCTTGGACAGTCCATCGTAATGCTTCATTCTTGCCAATGCATAGACAACATAGGATGTCCACTTGAAGTATTTGTTTTCGTTGAATTTGCTGAAAGCCTCATGGATGTTGTCACTAAGGATTTGAGCCCAGTGGAACTTGGTTCCCTTCAATATCTTAGTAATTATGGCAAACATTCAGTCCTCAAAGGTAGAGGCAGTTGATAACTTGTAGATTCTGCTCAGAAAGGTTACTATGTCCCCAATCTCATCATGAAAATCACTTCTATAAAGTATTCTGGGGAGCTTGATGAGGGCAGACTTCTTGCTCTTGATCCAATGGTCATTTATATACTTCCTGCAACCTTCTACATCCTTATTGTAGGCTACCTTTGATCCTTGTCTATCTGGCATAGTCACCACTTTGTGCCAGGGGATGTCCAACATTTCTGCCAGAGAAGGTGGGGTCAAGTCAGCCAAGACATCCCCATTTACTGTCTGAATTTGCCTAGTCATAACATCATATCTATCCACATAGGTGGCTATCAACTCTGCACATTGAATTGAAATGGGAAATGCAGCAACCTGTCCAAGTCCACTATCTCTAAGTACTTTGGCTCTGGGAGTTGGGCTTGGACCGAAGACTCTGAGTCTGAAGTCATCTAGGTCTATATGACCTAGGTCTGTGTCTCCTACATTACTCCACCCTGAGTGGACCTTGGTCTCTGGAGGGATTCCTTTGAATTTGTACTTCATTACTTGTGCCCAAGCAGTCATTTAGTCTGCATGACCGGACCTTATAAGATTGATATACTGAAGAAACCTCTTAACATACTCCTAAGTCGTAGATAAATCAATACAAATCTGCCATTTATTACTAACATGCATTTGAAAAAAATCTAAGTTTAATTGAAAGAATACTGCATGCAGTCAAATGCTTAATGTTGCAAGAAAACTCATGAAAATTATCATTAATACTGCACTACAACATTAATTTCATCATTTAGAACAATTTTCCCTTTGGAAATTTCAAGAAATTCGGTCATTTACAAGGTTTTACACTAATTTGAGGGTTGTCCAACTCTCAGAAAGAAAAGCGCTAAAATTAAGGTCATCCGACCTCAGTGGGGAAATCAGGTCGGTCCGACCTTTTGGTTTTTTACTATTCTTCATGCTTTTTGAGTTTTGCGCAGTTTTCAGGGAGGTTTGACTTTTGTGAAATTTGGAGGTCTCTGACCTTTGATGATTGTCAAGTCGGTCGGTTGATATTCTAGCACAAAATCATGTTGATCCGAATTCGGTTGTGCTTGCGTGAAAATTGACTTAGTCTGACCTACGCAGTTTTTGGCGGTGTCTGACTAGGTTAGAAGGGGGAATTATAGTGCAGGTTGGACAAGGCAGTTTTAGCGTTGAAATTGAGCATTATTTTCTGGCAGGATTTTCAGGCATTACCAACCTTGCGGGGGAATCCAAGTCATCCGACCAGGTCGGAGACCCGATCTTTAGTGCAAAGTCAGACGAGTCACTTTCTAGCGCAAAAGATGTTTTTAGACCTTGCGGGGCTTTTTAAGCCATCCGACCAAGTCGGAGAGAAGTACTTTAGGTGCGTTGGTCGGACGAGGTAAATTTTAGCGCAAAAGACCACCAAGCACTTGGCATGAATTTTCAAGGTGTCCAACCGACCAAGTTTTTCAGGTCGGTTGGACGTCGTTTAAGCGCCGGCTCGACATGAGGGTTCTATAGGGCAAAAATCACCTAAGTTTGGCCATTTAATACACAATGACTCATTTCATCTCACGGCTAGCTAAAGCTAGGGCTTTACGAATGAAAATTTCAAATTCTAGTACGGAAACCCTACCCTAAAACGTAGAATCAACGCTCATTCCTTAACAAATTTCGCTGTTGAGACTAAAACCTTAACCATGTGTAGATAAAAAAAAATCCAAATAATGAGGTCAAAACCTTACCTGGTTGAGGCAATGCTGCGAGTTTGATCTGAGCAGGAGGTCGCAGGTTCAAACTCGGGCAAGTCCGTGGAGTGTGAATGCAGCTCCAGAATTTTAGCCTTAAAACATGATCAAAATGACTAAAACCTAATTAATTTCCTATTTATCCCTTGCCAAATCTGCCATTAATGCCCAGGCGTACGGTCTAAAAGTTTTAGGTTTGCGTAGATTTGGACGATGTCTGACTTGGCGGAGGATTTGATTGTGTCGGACCTAGTCGGTCGGGACCATATTCAGCACTGAGTCCGAAAGTTCAATTTACTCATTTTTGCTGGGTTTTTGGTTTGTCTGACTTGCAGGCCTTTCAGGGCTGTCTGACTTAGTTGGTGATTGCTATTTTTAGCGTAGGTTAGATGAAATCATTTTTAGCGCAGAAGTCCGACAGTGAAGAAATCGGCGCAAAGTCAGACGAGGTAGTTTTCAGCGCAAGGTCGGATGAGGCAATTTTCAGCGCTAGGTCAGACAGACAGGAAATTAGTGTAAAGGTCAGACGAGGCAGTTTTTAGCGCAAGGTCAGACGAGGCAATTTTCAGTGCAAAATGTCCATTCAAGACCTTCAAAGGGAAAACAAGGATTCATCCTAGCAGATTTTGAGGTGATTGTTTCAATATCCTTTTTTCATTAAGGTCAAAATGCACTTTTGACCGTACAACCACTTAGGAGATCAGGAGATCAAATGATTCTCTAGCCAAATCAAAGAGGTGGGGAGTCTCCATTCTTGAATGGGGCGTGTGTGTAAGGCACAACAGGAAGTTCACATCTAAAGTGTTCCATGAGGTATGTCTTCAGAAACACCTTAGAATGTGGTCCTACCCATCTCGACATTCGATAATGCATGTAGATGGCTTGAAAATGTTACTTTGATAGGGAATTTGTTGGGATGATTCCCCTTGAAAGCATGCTTAATGAGTGGGTGAACAAGGCTTGGGTCTCGCGGGGTTCACCTTGATGTTGTCTAGTACCTCACTAAGGGGTTCTTCCTTTTTCATTTTATTGAAGCCAACCATGTAGAAGCCATCCTCAAACATGGCCCTTGGTTTGTCCATCATCCCTTCTTGTTTTCACACCCTTGACCCGAGACTTTGTTGTCTCTAATGAGAGAGCTCTTCAGGCCCTTGTCTAGGTGGAATTGATCTTTCTAGATAAGCTCTTTTCAACCTACATGCAAAAATATGTTTGTATTGAAATTAATCTTTCCAAATATCTGAAGCATTCAATTGATATTCAAATAAGTCAAATGAGACACATTCAACGTGTTCTTTATCTAAAGTTGCCCAACACTTGCTACAGGTGCCAAAATATTAAGATTAGATATTATCCCATAGTCACTCCTCAAAAGAAGCCCCTCCCAAGCTTGTAAATGATGCTCTGCCTCCAAAGGAGGATATGTAGACAATAATCAAGAATTGCAAGAATAACTAAAATAATGGTAATGGTGGTATGCCACCTAAAAATCCCACTAGGAATGGTGGAATGTTGCCTAAAAATCGGGATGGTATTTGAAGACATGAAAATAATGCAAGGAGATAACATGAAAGATAAATAATACAACAATACCCTTCCAACCTTGCACAAATTCAGACTTCTGATAGAATGGGGTAGAGTGCACCCAAGCTCCATCAACTTTGTTCTATGGATGATGCATTGTGGGCTGCTTACAAAACTAGCATGACTTGGCCATAATGGAAGCAAATGAAAATGAGAGCATAAACGTGCATATGAAAGATTTGTTGGGGGGGGTTTGGAATTGAAATGCGAGGTTTAATTTATAGATGGAGAGGGAATAAAATGGATGGCTAAGATTAGAAGGGTGAGGTATGAGGTGGACGGATAGGATGGAAAGTTAAAATTAGCGGTTATGATGCACATTCAATGAGGATGACAAGTGGCTAAAATAAGAATGTGAGTGGGGAAAATGGGATTATTTTATTGATTTTTGGATAGGAAGTGCTTATGACACACAATTATTGAAATTGAAATAGGGATGTGAGTGGGATAAAGAATTTAAATAATAAAATTATTTTAAATTATGATAGACACGTGGCATGTGAGAGCTAATTTAAATAAATATTTAATTTATTTAAATTAGTTGGAGGAATATGGAGGAAAATTAAATAGATAAAATTTATTTAATTTGGTGTAAAAGGGGGATAAATGGATAGAATGGATTAGTTAAATAAATATAATTTATTTAACTAATTGGATGATGGAAGGGGTCATGAAAGGGGCCTAGAAGAAAATATGTCACAAGGTGATGTAAGGTAATGTTGTAAGACATGGTCAATTTTAGGTGTCTACATTTTTCCCCTCTTTGAGATGATGTTGTATGCTAAAAATTGCAACCTCAGTTGCCTGGGGTTGTCGAGTTGGATTTTGGCATGCACACAGACCCTTCCCTCCTTGCCACGGGGCAAACCACCATGTCACTCAGTCTCGTGGAAGTAGCCAGTTGAGAGGAGGTGAGACATAGGGGTGTCTGGCTCGTTGGAGAGCTGGACTTCACGGAGAGGGGTTGGCACGTCCTGAGGCTTATGTTGTCATGCACTTGTGTCAATGTTTTGTTCAATGATTGTGATTATAAAGATAATCCTATGAACCGAAGGGTCACTAGTCACTCTTCTCTTGTTAAGGTTTCTGATATTCCACCTTTGTGTGGGTAAGCTATTGTTCTCGTTGATTGCTAGTTGGCTTTCAAATTATTGAATGAATTCTTGTTGTACTAAGAACTGCCTATGTTCTTGTTGTTGTAAGACAAGTGGATCCTGTTATGGTCTTAGATGAATTTCCTCTATCTCGTTGAGGATTGCCCTCACCCACTCACCTCTTAATCCTGGGCACATTCGTGAGTCGAGACAAGAGATAAGCGTATGTGAGCTAACCTTAACTAGAACTCGGGTTTGATTATGCATTGACCTCATTTAAACTTGTGATGGAATCAAAGATTTTGACCAATGTTTGACTATGGTTGACCTTGTGATGGAATTAAGGGTTTTCAAATTTCCTAAGTGTCTAATGTTTTTTTGCTTTTTTTTGGGTTTTATGAATGCAATACTATATGAAATGCAAAACTTCTTTTTGTGCTTTTTTGTGTTTTTTGGAAATAAAAGATACTTTTTAATCTAGGAATCAAAGAATGAATGCAAGCTACAATGAATTTACCTAATGCAATTTAACTATGTTTTTGGGGTTTTTCGAATATTTGGAATGATTTAATCTAAGAAAGGAAACTACATGTAAATGAATTAAACTATGAAAGCAAATTACTCTAAGAATGCAAGATCTAACTATCCTATCAAGGAAAAAGCAATAAGATTATTGATCCCAAGAGCAATTTAGTTATCTAATTACTACCAATTGATATAAAGCATAGAGGAACTTGAAATAAAGAAGACTTGTGAGCCTCCACTACCTCAGATTTCCTTGTGTGGCAACCTCATATCCTCTTGTAGCAGCGGGGAATCCTCTTGGTGACAAGATGACAATGGAAGCAAAAGAAGCTTTCGAAGCTTTACAAAGAAAACTCAAAGAGAGTTATTGATGAGCATGATGGCTTTGATTTGAGCAACATATGGATGCGTGATGAGCTTTCTATGAAAGCTATATGAGCAACAAACAAAACAAAAGGATCCTATGTCATGTATGAGCATGAGAATGTTGAATGTGGAGGGCAATAACTTGCAAGAGTTGTGTGCACAAATGAAATTACCTTCGTGGAAGAGCTTTGAAGCTATGAAACAATGAAAACTTTGAAACTTTGTGGAAAAATAAAGAAAGAAATGAAGAAATAGGCTCAAAGGCCTATGAAGAAGCTTGAAAAAGCTTGTGAAGAAGGGAAGAACATTCTCCAACTTTCTCAACTTGGAAAATAAGGAAGAGGTGAGGGGTATTTATAGGTTTGAAGAAGGGATGAGAAGTGGAATTGATTGAGAAGTTAACTCAATTTAATTGAAGAGTTAACAAGGTTGATTGAGGAGTGAACTGGATTGATTAGGGAGTGATGAAGTAATGATAACTTATCACTGAAGAAGAAATGGAGTTAGAAGAATACATGGGAATGCATGAATTGTTAAGTAAAGATAAAATAGAGATAATTATGCATGTGTGGATGCATGAAATAGTTAACTCCATATTAGACTAAAAAATCCATGCAAACAAGAAGAAAAATGGGTGAAAATAGAGCTTTTTCAAGTTAGAAACTCAAGTTTTTCCGTGGCTGGAAATGCGACAGGGTCACCTAAGGGTTGCCCCTTTCACCAATCAGGTCGCCCGGGGGAGACCCATGGGTGACCCTAAAGGGAAGGCACCTGGGTTGAAGTTCTGGATGGGAGATGGAAGAGGAGGAGAAAAAAAGGGGTTCTACCTCTGGAAATAGGTTAGTCATGTGCAAGAATCCAAATCTCCACTTGCAAAGTAGGATCTCCCAGGTGGAGATTTAGAAATAATAGGGGGAGATTTGGATTGGTTGAGTGAAACTAAAAACTAAAAGTGGGAGATGGCTAGGGGGGACCTCTAGAAGGCTCCTAGGGGGTGGAGAAGATGAAAAACATTAGGGAAAGGTGAAAACTCACCTACAAGATGCATACAAGGCTTAGGAATAGGGTTGCAAGCGCATAAAACACAAATTGACAAGTGTCGAAAAGTGTCAAAAAGCGTCAATAACAAAGAGAGAGAAAATGACAGAGAAAACAACACAAGACGAAAGAAATAGCATGTCACCAAGAGGATTGTTGTTGAGAGGGTGTTATTTCATGCTTACATGTACGTGACAAAGATTAAAAATCATCATAGGGGTCCTCGTGGAGGCTGTGCATGATTTTTGTGCTTACATATTTGCCCCCTCGGGGATGATAGTCTACATGAAGGGTAGGTACCATTCTCGAACTAGGCCTTACCTATTATCGATTTTCCTGCAATTGCACCTGCAATAACTAGTGTTAGCCTGGTGACAGGCTGTCGTATGGTCCTAACACTTTAGTTGAAATTTATCAGTTTATCAACTAGGGTAGTGTCTGAGGCTGTATGCAATAGGGAGTTTGGATATCTCATTGAGAAACAGTTTTCTAATTCTTTTAAAAGATTGAAACAACATATGGAATGAAACAACAGTTATATTCTTCTACATAAAACATTCAAATTTTTATACTAAAAAGCATGAAAACTATATACTAGAAAACATGTAAATTCTATACTAGAAAGCATATAAATTCTATACTAGTAAGCATATAAATTCTACACTAGAAATTCACAAATGCAACTTTACTTTGATTTTGAACAATGAGAAATGCTATGTTGCAGACATTCTAACTTCCAACTATTAGTAAACAACAGTTCAACTAAGGCAGATGTGCCATAAACATTTAAACAACATAGAGAGTTCTAAAACAGCAATACACAACAGTTTAACTTTTAAACAACACCCTGTAGGTTCACGACAGAAAACTAATCATAAACTAACTTCAGCTAAATGAAACATCCACATAAATAAAAGTACTTATCTATTCTACAGTCTCGCGAGTGGCCAACTCTTGGGAGAAATTTGTCTTTAACTCAGATCACATTCAATCATTTCCATAGCAACATGGTAACTCTATTCAGATCTCCATATTTCAAAAGAAATTACTTGGAACAACACTATTTGCATTCATAGAAAAATTGCAAGTACACAGCTCTGATTATTTCAAAAACTAAGGGATTGATTTTTATCCATCCATAGTATGATATTTATAGCCATGTTTTGAGCAATAGATTAAACTGAACTACATTCAAACTCCTGAATTTCAGATGGCGAGAAAATGCCATTTGAAGAAGTCTTATAACAAAAAAAATAGAATCTTAATTACTAATGTCTTTTAAAACATAAAGAGGGCTCTAAGTGGAGTCATAATGTCTTTGGATAACCAACAGAAATAACAAAACTTTAAAACAAAGCCTTCAATTAATGTACACCTAAAATTTTGGTGCCCTCAACTTCTGACGCATTCAACCTCAACCGCATGAAGTCCACTTCTCCTGTAGGCAATGCATTACCCTACACAATTACCCAACTCTACATGCCATTATATCAACATTTAGAAGCTAATTTCAATCAATTCAGGAAATAAAGGTTTATACAATATTTCATTAAAAATAGATAAATATTGCTTATAAAAACAAATAAATTGACAAGGTTAGGGAATTGGCAATGCAAAAGGGGTTGTTTGTTTCATCAAAGAAATGAGGTTGTTTATACCTCATCACCTAGCATCTGAATATATCAAAATGAATAATGAAAGCTAAAATGACAAGATTACCATAAATCATAAGAGTTTGACTAGTTGTTTGCCTTTGTCGATGAGACCTGTAGAAATGAATGCACATAAAACGACGCACGAGAGATGCATAAAAGCAAAAACTAATCTAAGAATACATAAAGAAAATAGAAGACATGCTAAGCTAGAGAGGAGAACAAGTTCTCCTTTTATTGCAGATTTTGAAGAGCATATTTGATTTTTAAGGATTTTTTATGTTTTACAATTTTTTTAGGTTTTTTAATTTTTTTAATTTTTATAGTTTTTTAGATATTTTGCAAAGGTTTGATTTGACACTCGTTGAGGTTCTTAGAAGACCTACATTTATTGAAGGGATCTCTACCCTTGCCCCCTTGCATGGGGAGACTCATGAACTTGATTACACAATATTGTTCTTTTGATTTGTTGGAGGAGTGACTTGTGCTCAGACATTGTTTTACACTTATTAGTACAAGACATGATTTGATGAGATCCATACATAGATTTAGTTGACATCTTGTACTTCACTTTCCCTCTTATACAAATGGTTGGATAGATCTTTTTATTTTTCTTATTAGAATGCATACCTAAGATGATCACATATGGATGATGCAATTTGTTTTTGTCTTTTTCGAAATATATATATGAATGCAAGTGACGATATGCAGATGCAATAACACAAGCAATGTTGAAATGAAACTTTTACTTCTATGGAATGCCATGAGTTATAACATTGACTTTATTGCTTTGGAACTCTTTTTTTGATTTTCGTATGAATGCAATGTGGAACAAACAACATGACTGCTCTTTAGTATGATTTTCAATCTAGGGGATTGCAAGTTGTCTTGATATAAGTGACCTAATCAAGGTTGTGAGATAGGAATTCAGAACTCAAGTGTGGAGCAAGAGTGAAAATGGAGTGCTTCTAAATTTGGGCTTTGCTAAAGGCTAAACACTAATCCTTATCTAGATAAGACAATATGACAAGCTTTCAACTTAGACAAGTAACAAATTTTATTGATGTTCACTAGACTTAGATCATAGATGGCAAGCAAGATAGACCCGAAGCAAAGGATAAATGGGAAAGAACTAGGGTCCCTAGATAGACAATGATCCTAAAGACTACTAGACTCTTGCCTTTTCTCAGCTAGTGCGTGTGTGTGCTTTGTACCTTTCTCTTTTATTTCCTCTATTAGAATGTCACCCTTAAGGCTTTGAGCTTAGATTAATCTCCACCCAAGAGTATGGACATTCAACAATCTTCTCTCTTTCACTCTTTTTTTGTAATTCTCTGCTTTTTCTCTTTTTTTTGTATTTTCTAGAATGCCTCACTTGATTTTCTTTTTTTATTTTTATTTTGACTTTTTATGAAATGAATGCTTTTGGAAATTTGGATATGTAGTAATTTGATCTCTCAATACTCACTTTTTTCAACACTCTTATTTTGACCACTCATTTTTTTTATTCACTCAGATTTTAGATTGTTTCCTTCAGAGTTTTGATCTTCCTAACATTTTTGGCTAGGAAAAATAAGGGACCGAGTGCCACCTAAAGTTTTTGTAATCCAGTCGGACTTCTCTTCTATTAGGGAAGAATTGGGAAGGTCTACTTGCAAGCTTCCTTTGAACACTATAGGTTTGAATATTGATTTTGCTTAGACCTAACATCTTGGCTCATTAAGACTAGGATCAGTGTAAAGCTAAGAGCTAGACTTTGATTAGAATCATTGGGAATGAAAAGGGATATGGTGATTGTGAAAATGGGGAATCTCTAGGACCTGAAAGGATTACGTATACCTAGGAAACCTTAGACTCCTTACTGAACTAAAAATAATATAAGAGTAATTCATTCACTGTGATGCAAGATGAACAAAATGATACTAAAATGCAAGAAACAAAATTATTTTTGGTAATTTTTATTTTTATAATTTTTTTGTATTTTTATGTTTTATGATGTTTTGAGATTCTAAAATCTTCTCCTTCAACAATGCACAAGAGGTAGTGTTGTTTCTGACATCTTCCTTAACTATGTGTGGACCTATCCAATTTGATCTGAACTTTGCTTGAAAGTCTTTGCAAGGACACTCGAAGACTTGATGTAAAAATGTATTTGTATTCAGTGAAGAGTTTCGTGTACTCACATGTTTCATTGTTTGATGATTTGCCCCCTAGATTTATCATTTTATTTTCTTGTTAAGTTCTCAAGTTTATTTTGAAATTTTGAGGGGCAATCGAGGTTGGTTTTGACTCTCCTAGTTTCTGTGTGGATTTTGGTTCTTCTTCTTTAGTTATGATTTCAATCATAGGAATGTTTATGTCTGGGTCAATTGGAATGACCACTAAGTTGAATGGAGTGTAAGACTTTGTTAAGTTGAGATCGAACGGGAATTCTCCTATTGCCCCCTTCCATATACATTTTGAGGTCTTGTCTATGTTTGCAATTTGTTTTGATGTCTCTCCTTTTTCAAAAGTGTTGATTTTTGGGTCACTAGTGGTTTCCATGGACTTTCCCTTCTTTTTGACTTGTTCAACTCTATAAAGGCTGAAAGGATCAGGATCTTCTTTGATGACGTGGGTTTGTCCCATGTATGAGAAGTGTATTTCTTGAAATAATGTGGAGGGAATGGCCCTCATCCTATGGATCCAAGGACTTTCTAGGATCATGTTGTAAGTGGTTTCTTCATTGATGACATAAAATTTAGTTGGGAGGGTTTTGGGACCCAATGTGATTTGAAGATTGACCTTACCCATAGATTGAGTGTTTGGGTTATCATGAATTCTAAGGATGAAAGTTTGTTTTGTGATTTGTGTTTCATCGTAACCCATTCTTTGAAGAAACAAAAAGGAGACTATGTTAATTTGATGCAGAAGCATCCCTAGTTTGAGAGAAATCTTGCATCAATCAAAAACATTTGCAGTTCAGTTTGTTTCCTTCCAATTTCTAGTTCATTATCGCCAGTTCACAGTTTCTGTATTTTTGTCCGCATTCTGCCGCAATTGCATTTCACATCTTGTGGAGCTAGACTTAACATCTAGATTCATTCATGTACATCATATCCAAATTTTAGAGCATTTGGATCAGGTACCAGAAAGTTATCGCTACCAAAAGATCACCTATTTTTTTAGATAGAGCATCCTGACAGTCTCACATAATCAGCTAAAGGGAGAAGACTTATGGAGCATTTCATGACTTACGAAGCTAAAAGACACATCATTCAATGTTGTTTGGTTCATGGCTGACCTTCCTTGAGATCCACATATCATTCCATTCATTTGCGGAGGAGTTCCATTCCTTTAGGTCTGACCTATCCTTGTACACACATTACAGCTCTTCATTAGAGGTTGTGATCTTCCTTGGCTGACACAGAGGAATATTTTGTACCAGAGATGATATATATTGATGTAATAGATCCTTAGGAAAGTAGATTTCGATAGTTAGCATAATTTAGAAGATTGATAGTTTGAATTTTTTGCGAAGGAGCTTTAAAGCTATATCTTGTGATATTCTGTAATCAGGCCCGTGAGCCCTAATTGTAAGCCCACATATTGCTAGCAAATTTGTATTCGAATTCTATGATATACTGAATGACTAAATCTGCATTTGTTTTATATCTCTGAGTTGTTTTCATTATGTTTTCTCTAGCTGCATGGTTTGGATAGTTCTCTTTGAGGACCTCCTAATCGTGACTGCACCAAGTGGTATCAGAGCGAAAGTTTGAATCTTTGGGAGTGAATTGAGAAAAGGAATTCTATAAGATCATTCTATGGATAGATCACCAAATCTGAGGCAAGTTACTTGTGTCGTAACCTATCACCGATTTTGAGGCAGTTGTCACCTTGTAGCCCGATCGCCGAATTGAGGCAATTTACACTTGATCCTAGGAAGATGCTGTCGAGGAGAATCCCTGCTATTGAACAATGGGTGGTAGAATGGATGAGATGATGGAGAGGATGAAAACAATGCAAATTAGATTGGATGCTATTGAAGAAGATAGAAGAAAATGACTAAGCCCTAGAATTGATACTGAGAGTGATGAGGAAGAATTTCAATCTGCAAATCAAACATAAGAAACCCTAGGAGGTGAAGAAGAAGAATCAGATCAAGTCAAGATGTTGTGAGCTATTTCAAAGATTGGGAAACAAACTAGAGTTGATGTACCTAACTACACTGGCAATTTTAATCCAGAGGAGTTGATTGACTGGATAAATGATATGGAAGAATACTTTGAGTATGAAGAAATTGAAGATCCAGAGAAGGTGAAATTTGTAAAGACAAAATTGAAAGGGCATGCTGCTATATGGTGGAAAGAAGTTTAGTTGGATAGAAACAAAAGAGGAAAAGAAAAGATTACAAAATGGGATAGGATGGTGACAAAATTAAAGAATCAGTTTATACATGTTGACTATGAGTTGGAACTGTTGAAGAGATTGCAAAACCTGAGACAAAAGGAGAAATCTATGAAGGAGTATATTGAAAAATTTCATAAGATGATCATAAGGACAGGAAATAGTGAAGCAAGCAAGGAGAAAGTGGCTAGATACATCATTGGATTGAGATTGAACATTCAAGAAGAACTGAGTTTGGTAAGGATGAAAACACTGGAAGAAGCATACTTGTTTGCCCTGAAAGTTGAAGAAAAGTTGAACAAGAGACATGATCAGAGACAGAGAGATAGTGGTGCAGGAGCACCCCTTCAACAGGATAAATAGGCACAATAAGGTTTTACTATGTTTTAGACATTTCATGTTACTATGTAGCATTTTTATGTCTAAGTCAAATGTAACCATTTGTGTTGGCATTTCATGTTTGTCAACATCAACTTTGACATTTTAGACATGTTGGATGATGTGAAGGGTTCAACCAATGTGTCTTATCATTAGGAGTTTTGTTGTCTTATGAAAAACAGATGTCATGGGATTAATTAGGGTTTCTGCTAATAATCTTGGTTAAATCAAAAACCTGAAAACAGAGGAGAAAAATGTCGGTCTCTCACCTTTTAGAAATATAAAATGTAAACCCTCAGTAAGAGACGTGGGTTTGAGAAAGCTAAAAAAAAGAAGAAATAGAAATTCTGTCATCCTATGTCTTAAAAATCTGGATTCTGTGTAAATTCTATGTATATTGCATTATTCTCTGTATATTATTTGTATAGAGTTACTTTGCATTTAATTTAGTTATTTTGTTGCCGTGATGCATGATTAAATCCATTCCACTAGTGGATTTCTATGAAATCAGTGGAATGGACTTGTAAAATAGTTTTCCATTTTTGTTTCATTCTTTTGTTTGACAAGCATGGTAGAATAGAAATTGCAGAATTCATCACAAAAGAAGTTATCAATGAGAAGTTCAAATATGCATCAATTGTATGAGGAGACAGTCTATGAATATATCGCATTCGCATGCAAGCAACTTCCTGTGTATTTGCTGTGAAAAAAATGGTATGTATAAAAGTCTATTTGGGTCAAGCTTGTATTAGTCGTTGAATATACATTTTTTGTATATATCGCAAATGTATGAAGGTACTTTCCCTGTGTATATCGCTGTGGTATCTGGGTATCACCTTGTGTATATCGTTAAAGTATATACTGTGTTAAATGTTGTGTATGTCGAGATTTTCTAAGGAAATACATTTCCTGTGTATACGTCAATTGTATGTCACAGACAATGTATGTGTATATCGCTATTGTATGCGAGTGTCAGTTTGTGAGTATACTGCAATTGCATATCAATGTTGTATGTTGTGAAGATGCGATGAAAAATATACATTTCATAAGATACAAAGGAGGACCGGCCGAGGTGGTAGTTAGTTTGTATGTTGGGTTGTTTTTGGCTTGCGGATGCAAGGGATGACCGATAGTAGTAGGTGACGAGGACCGGCGACGGGGAGTTGTCAATTGCATGTTCCAATTGTATGTAACAAATGTATGTTGAAACATATAAGGGTTCATGATACAAGTGTTAACTGGCCGCAGCAGGTAAGAACCTTTTAGTCCACCAGGAAAAGCAAGTCAATAAATGTATGTCAGAATATACATTTAAACACACATTTCGAAAGATTCAATGGGTGACTGCCTATGATGGTCAAAGTAAATGAAGATGCGATGGGAGACCGGCGGTAGAAGGTCAGGAATTGCATATATAAGCCAAAGTCATCGGTGTGAGGAGAACCCATCGGGAAAAGTATTGGTAGTCACAACGAAGGCAATGTGTCACCGATAGAAAGCACATCGGCGTGAGAAAAGCATCGGGTGAACGAAATATTGTGAAGCCGACAGTATATGTTCCTGCCGATCGGGGTGACAATTGAAAGTGTCACCGATAGAGAGTTTATCGGTATGAGTCTTATCATCGGAAGATGAGAAGAAAGCTACGCCAGTGATAGGAAGTCTGAGTGATAGTGATAAGTCATCGGTGTGAGTGGTACATCGATGGGAGAATTCTTGAGTGAACCAATGGTATAAGGTGTGGCTGATGTATAGAAGATTTCGGTGAGACATTTGTATGTTCTTATTGATATTGACAGAAGGAACTATTTTGATTGTGTTTCCGCTGTGCTCTCCTCGCTCTGTGTCATAGTGGTATCAGAGCGAAGGAGTGTTCTTTGGGTAGAAGAAGAAGACAAGATGTCAGAAGGATAAGGGTCAGAAACTTACCCAACAAAGATGACCAACGTTGAGTTGACGGACTTGGTAAGAAAGCAAATGGTAGAGAGCAGAGCAGATCGAGCTCAGAATCAGGCATTGAAAGAAGAGTTAGAGAAGTTGAGGGACAGAGTAGAGAAGGGAGAGGAAAACTCGGGTGAATGAGAAGATTGGGATGAAGAGGAGATCCCTAGGCAGGAAGAGATAGAGGTTCCTGCAGACCAGAGACCCTTACTTAATGCCCTCAAGTCCATGGAAAGAAGGACCATGGATATGAAAATAGACCTGCCAATGTTTGCAGGAAAAATGGAACCTGATTTGGTGATGGAGTGGATAGACTCCTTGAATAATTTCTTTGAGACCGAGGAAATACCAGACCACCAAAGAGTGAAGATGGCTCAGTCCAAAATGAAAGGAGCTGCACTGACTTGGTGGAATTTCATCCAAGATGACAGGGTGAAAGAGGGAAAGAACAGAGTTGCAACATGGAAGAGAATGATGGCTTTAGTGAAGGAGGCCTATGTTCCATTGGATTACAACATCCAATTACATAAGAGAAAACAAAACTTGAAGCAGAAGGAGCTAGATGTCACCTCATAGACAGAAGAGTTCATGAAACTGTGTGTAAAAACAAAGGTAAAGGAGGGTGAGGAAGAGAAGGTAGCAAGATACCTCAATGGATTGAGGTTTAAAATCCAAGAAGACCTAAATCTGCTTAATCCAGATACAGTTCAGAAATGCTACCAATTGGCACTCAAAGTGGAAGAAAAATTAAAGAGAAGGCATGAGCAGAACAATAGAGGTAGAGGGAGACAACAAAGAGGAGGAAGAAGTCCTTTTAGAGGCAGAGGATTTGGATACCAAAATGAATCCAACCAAGAGAACAGCAGAGGAGATAGCAATCAAAATCAAGGGGGAAGCTACAATCAAAGAGGAAACTTTAGAGGCAGGAGACCACCATTTAGGGAAGATCTCAGGGCAGAGGACCTATCGGATGCTATAATTGCAACCAAGAAGGTCATATAGACAGCAGATGTCCAACAAAGGAAACAAATTTAATGGGAGAAAAGAGGATCAATCTGATCCAAGAATCTGATTGTCAAAGTGTAGCAAGCTCAAGAACTAATCAAAGTGTGAATGCTCCTGACAGTTATGGGTATCCTGAGAATGGGGAATCTTTGATGATTAGGAGAGCAATGACCACCATGAAAGTGCCTGGAAAAGAACCTCCACAAAGGAAGACTCTCTTCAGAACTACTTGCAAGGTAGGAGGAAAGGTATGTAAAGTTTTGATTGACTCTGGGTCTACTGAGAATTTTGTGTCCATTGAAATGGTAGAAAAGCTTAATCTTAGGAGACTACCACATCCTTGCCCATATAAAATTTCATGGCTCACCCAAGGTCAGCAAACAGTTGTAAAAGAATAGGCTTGCGTAGAACTTCAAATTGGACCATACAAGGATAGCTTATTATTTGACATTGCCAAGATGGATGCTTGCCATCTCCTATTTGGAAGACCATGGTAGTATGACTTGAAAGCATACCATGATGGAGTTAGAAACACATATTCAATCACCAAGAATGGTAAGGTGATGGAGTTGTTACCATTAATGGAGAATGAGGTGGAATCAAAAGGAAAAGAAGTTAAGGTGATGATGGTAGAAGGCAAACAATTCATAAAAGGGATAGTAGAAGAAGGAGTAGTTGCATATGCTCTAATTCCATGCCTAAAGGTGAACAAGGAACATCAGAAAGAAGTCAAGGGAGAGAAGAGGCAAAAAT
This sequence comes from Cunninghamia lanceolata, assembly GCA_027924645.1. Taxonomy (NCBI): domain Eukaryota; kingdom Viridiplantae; phylum Streptophyta; class Pinopsida; order Cupressales; family Cupressaceae; genus Cunninghamia; species Cunninghamia lanceolata. Next base: position 3,084,867 of record BSBN01000959.1, read on the forward strand.
CCATAGATCCTGTTGTCCAAGAGCAATTGGACAAGTACCAAGGCATCATCTCTGATGGAATGCCAAGTTCCCTACCACCTATTAGGGACATCAGCCATTGTATAGATCTGATCTAAGGATCTACACTTCCAAACAAAGCAGCATATAAGCTCACTCCAGAACATAATGTAGAGGTAGCAAGGCAAATTGAAGAGTTGTTGGAGACAGGCCTAATTGGCAAAAGTTTAAGTCCATGTGCAGTACCGGCTGTACTAGCACCAAAGAAGGAAGGCACTTGGAGACTTTGTACTAATTCAAGGGCGATCAACAAGATAACAATCAGGTATAGGTTTCCAATCCCTAGGATAGAAGATTTGCTTGATTGCTTGGGGGGTGCTAAATATTTCACCAAAATAGATTTAAAGAGTGGCTATCATCAGATTAGGATTAGGCCTGGTGATGAATGGAAAACTGCATTTAAGACCAATGAGGGGTTATATGAGTGGAAGGTCATGCCTTTTGGTTTGTCCAACGCCCCTAGTACCTTTATGAGATTGATGAATGAGGTCTTGCAGGAATTCATAGGAAAATTTGTCATAGTATATCTAGATGACATCCCGATTTTCAGTAATATGAGGGAAGAGCACCTCACCCATATAGACTTGGTTCTCAAAAGGTTATATGAAGAGAAGCTAATGATCAATTTAGCAAAATGTCTGTTTATGCAGGAAGAGATCATCTACTTGGGATTTGTTATCTCACATAACAAACTGAAAATGGATCAAGAGAAGGTAAGTGCCATATTGTCTTGGCCAATACATAAAACCTTGAATGATGTTAGAAATTTCCATGGATTAGCAACCTTTTATAGGAAATTTATAAAGGGATTTAGTCATATTTGTGCACCCATGCTTGACACTATAAAAGGAGGACAGAAGTGTAAGTTTACATGGACAAAGGAAGCAGATAATTCCTTTGAAACATTGAAGAAGAAGGTGGCAGAGCAGCTAGTTCTTGCATTTCCTGAATTCAGAAAGATTTTTCAAGTAGAATGTGATGCAAGTCATATTGCAATTGGAGCAGTACTCAGCCAAGAAGGTAGGCCTATTGCATTCTTCAGTGAGAAGTTAAATGATGCCAAGAAGAGATACTCATCCTATGATTTGGAGATGTATGCTCTAGTCCAGTCCCTCAAGAAATGGAGGCATTACTTGATGCCCAAAGAATTCATAGTGTTTACAAACAATCAGGCCCTCAGTTTTATAAACAGTCAAGAAAAGCTGAACCATAGGTATATGAAGTGGGTGGAAACTTTGCAAGACTTCACTTTCACACTCAAGCACAAGAAAGGGGTCAAGAACAAAGTAGCAGATGCTTTGAGCAGAAGGGTTTTATAAATCAAATTCAATTGGAAAGTGTTGGCATTGATTCTTTGAAGGACATGTATGATGATGATGAAGACTTTGGCGAGACCTACAAGATATGTACTTCTTTTGGAGACAACTATCATGCTGAGTTCTCAGAATTTCGGATCCAAGATGGATTACTTTTCAAGGGTGGACAATTGTGTATTCCAAGATGTTCTATGAGACTGAACATTATTTAGGAGAAAAATTGTGGGGCCATGGCAGGACATTTTGGTCTAGATAAAACTCTTGATCTTGGAAAGAGGCATTACTATTGGCCTAATTTGCAATCAGATGTAAGAAGATTTGTGGAGGCATGTGTAATATGTCAGAAAGCCAAAGGGAGATCCACAAATGCAGGTTTGTATCAGCCATTACCCTTTCCTTCTAGGCCATGGGAGAGCATAAGCATGGATTTTGTATTAGGTTTGCCTAGAACAAGAAAAGGATATGATAGTGTTTTTGTGGTAGTAGATAGATTTAGTAAAATGGCACACTTCCTACCATGTAAAACCACTTGTGATGCTTCCTATGTTGCTGATTTGTTTTTCAAAGAGATCGTAAGGATACATGGTTTGCCTTTGAGTATAGTATTAGATAGAGATGTAAAATTTATTGGCCACTTTTGGTAGACTCTTTGGAAAAAGCTTGGAACCAACTTATCCTTCTCATCAGCCTACCATCATCAAACAGATGGGCAGACTGAAGTTGTCAACCATTCATTAGGAAATCTGTTAAGGTGTTTAACAAGGCAGCATGGAGAGAAATGGGATAACATCCTCCCACAAGCAGAATTTTCCTATAATGAAACCATCAATAGGAGTACAGGAAAGTCACCTTTTCAAATAGTATATGGAATCCATCCAAGGGGTATTCTAGAACTGAGAGATCTACCTATAGGCGAGCCTATTAGTGCAGATGGAGAAGCTTTTGCTTCATCCATCAAAGAAGTACATGATCAAGTGAAGAACCAACTCCAACAAACCACCTTGAAGTACAAAACCTATGCTAACAAAAAGAAAAGAGATCTACAGTTTGATGTTGGAGATTTGGTGTGGGTTAATCTGAAGAAGGACAGGCTCCCAAAAGGGAAGTATACCAAGCTAATGCAGAGGAAGATTGGACCATGTCAGATTTTAAAGAAGTATGGACATAATGCATATGAGATCCAACTTCCTTCTGATCTTGGATTGTCACCTATTTTCAATGTATGTGATTTAACTCCATACAAGCAGCATGCAGATGTAGAACAAGAACCATTACAAGATGCAGCAAATCATGATATTCCTAAGCATGCTCCACCGAAGTTGAAGAAAGTCTTAGACTCAAGAATGATAAAAAAGACAAGAAACAAAGAGTACATGGAGTATTTGGTAACCTGGCAGGGACAACCCGATTTAGAAGCTGTTTGGATGACTGAAGATCAGATCACAAACCATGGTGCAGACCTTCAAACTCTAATCTCAAGTGGGCTTGAGATCTCTTCTCCCAGGGAGTATGGTGCAGGAGCACCCCTTCAACAGGATAAATAGGCACAATAAGGTTTTACTATGTTTTAGACATTTCATGTTACTATGTAGCATTTTTATGTCTAAGTCAAATGTAACATTTTGTGTTGGCATGTCATGTTTGTCAACATCAACTTTGACATTTTAGACATGTTGGATGATGTGAAGGGTTCAACCAATGTGCCTTATCATTAGGAGTTTTGTTGTCTTATGAAAAACAGATGTCATGGGATTAATTAGGGTTTCTGCTAATAATCTTGGTTAAATCAAAAACCCAAAAATAGAGGAGAAAAATGTCGGTCTCTCACCTATTAGAAATATAAAATGTAAACCCTCGGTAAGAGACGTGGGTTCGAGAAAGCTAAAAAAAAGAAGAAATAGAAATTCTGTCATCCTGTGTCTTAAAAATCTGGATTCTGTGTAAATTCTCTGTATATTGCATTATTCTCTGTATATTATTTGTATAGAGTTACTTTGTATTTAATTTAGTTATTCTGTTACCGTGATGCATGATTAAATCCATTCCATTGGTGGATTTCTACAAAATCAGTGGAATGGACTTGTAAAATAGTTTTCCATTTTTGTTTCATTCTTTTGTTTGACAAGCATGGCAGAATAGAAATTATAGAATTCGTCACAGAAGAAGTTATCAGTGGGAAGTTCAAATATGCATCAATTGTATGAGGAGACAGTTTGTGAATATATCGCATTCGCATGCAAGCAACTTCATGTGTATTTGTTGTGAAAAAAATGGTATGTATAAAAGTCTGTTTGGGTCAAGTTTGTATTGGTCGCTGAATATACATTTTCTGTATATATCACAAATGTATGAAGGTACTTTCCCTGTGTATGTCGCTGTTGTATCTGGGTATCACCTTGTGTATATCGTTAAAGTATATGCTGTGTTAAACCTTGTGTATGTCAAGATTTTCTGAGGAAATACATTTCCTGTGTATACATTAATTGTATGTCGCAGACAGTGTATGTGTATATCGCTATTGTATGTGAGTGTCAGTTTGTGAGTATACTGCAATTGCATATCACTGTTGTATGTTGTGAAGATGCGATGAAAATATACATTTCATAAGATACAAAGGAGGACCAGCCGAGGTGGTAGTTAGTTTGTATGTTGGGCTATTTTTGGCCTATGGATGCAAGGGATGACCGATAGTAGCAGGTGACGAGGACCGACGATGGGGAGTTGTCAATTGCATGTTCCAATTGTATGTAACAAATGTATGTTGAAACATATAAGGGTTCATGATACAAGTGTTAACCGGCTGCAGTAGGTAAGAACCTTTTAGTCCACCAGGAAAAGCAAGTCAATAAATGTATGTCAGAATATACATTTAAATACACATTTTGAAAGATACAATGGGTGACTGGCTGTGACAGTCAAAGTAAATGAAGATGCGATGGGAGACTAGTGGTAGAAGGTCAGGAATTGCATATATAAGATGAAGTCATCGGTGTGAGGAGAACCCATCGAGAAAAGTATTGGGAGTCACAGCGAAGGCAGGGTGTCACCGATAGAAAGCACATCGGCATGAGAAAAGCATCAGGTGAACGAAATATTGTGAAGTCAACAGTATATGTTCCTGCCGATCGGGGTGACAACTTAAAGTGTCACCGATAGAGAGTTTATCGGTATGAGTCCTATCATCGAAAGATGAGAAGAAAGCTATGCCAGTGATAGGAAGTCTGAGTGATAGTGATAAGTCATCGGTGTGAGTGGTACATCAGTGGGAGAATTCTTGAGTGAACCAATGGTATAAGGTGTGGCTGATGTATAGAAGATTTCGGTGAGACATTTGTATGTTCTTGCCAATATTGACAGAAGGAACTATTTTGATTGTGTTTCCGCTGTGCTCTCCTCACTCTGCGTCAGATAGAGGAGGTAAATTTTAGAGAGGTAGAACATTTTCTGGAGGAGAAAGATCATATGCAGAGCAGAACAGACAAGAGAATACATTCAAGAAAGAAGAAAGAGATAATAATGCATACCAAAGAGATGATAGAAATTTCTACCACAAAGGAAACCCTAGTCCATACCGGAGTGATTGACACATAAGAGAATGAAGAGGACTTGATAGGAGATCATTCAGAGGCACTTGTTTGAGGTGCGGAGGTGAAGGACATAGAGCATTTGAATGTACATGGGAGTACAAGCAAGAGAACTGAGAATAGTGGAAGAGTAGCCTATATGGAAGAAGAACCTATTGGATAACCGAGTTCAGTTGGTAAACCTGAGAAAGGAGAATCACTTTTGATGAGGAGAGCACCACTTCAAGCAGAGATAGATTAGGAACCACTACAGAGGAAGAGTTTGTTCATAACCAGATGCAAATCAAGAGGTAAATGTTGTAAAGTTGTAATTGATAGTGGTAGTTCAGATAACCTAGTTTCAGAGGAGATGGTGACTAAGCTAAAGTTGAAAAGATTGAAACACCCTAAGCCTTATCAGATAGCATGGATTCAAGATGATCATAAGATACTGGTGACGGAGAAATGTTTGGTGAAATTTCATATTGGATCTTATCATGATGAAGTATTGTGTGATATTATGCCTATGGATGTTTGCCATATTTTGTTGGGTAGACCTTGGCAGTATGATAGAAAAGCTATACATGATGGAAGAAATAATACATACACTATAACATCAAATGGAAAGAGAATTACTTTGATTCCTTTGGAAGATGATCCTAAGTATGAAGTATGTGGAAATCCTAGAATCTATTTGGTAGATGGAAGAAATTTTTTGGATGGATTGAGACATGAGAATATGTGTTATGCTTTGATTCCTAAGAAGCCTAAAACCTTGAAGGAGACTGAAGAACCACAACTAGATAAGATAATTGGGTTGCTGACAGAATATGAAGACATCATATCAAATAATGTACCTAAAGGATTGCCACCAATTAGGAGTATCGGTCATCACATGGATCTTATAGCAGGAGCTAGTTTGCCTAACAAAGTAGCACACATAATGACACCAACAGAGAATGAAGAATTGAATAGATAGATAGATACAAGAGCTATTGAGGAAAGGCTTGATCATAGAAAGTTTGAGTCCTTGTGTAGTACTTGTAGTGTTAGCACCAAAGAAGGATGGAGAATGGAGAATGTGTACTTGTTGGAATATTATAAACCACTGAGAGGGGGGGGTGAATCAGTGGTCAACAAAACTAATTTTCCAACCAAGATCTTCTCACAATAATATCAAGACCATTCAACATGTATATATTTAACATGAAACATAAATCAAATGCATCATGACATAAACCATTTACAAAGCACAAGACACAAAAGGATCAACATATGACACAGGTGATTGAGTGGAAAACCCCAAAAGGGTAAAAACCATTATAAACTTTAAACTCCATTATGCCTCACTGGAAAACCTCACTGGCTAAGATCTCACTGATCACAAATAGGCCTCACTAGCCACAAACCTCACTTCTTACAATGCCTCACTAGCAAATGATCTCACTAATCACAAACAGGACTCATTGGCCATGAACCTCACTATTTACAATCAAGCCTCACTGGCTACAATGCCTCACTGGCTATAATGTGCCTCTCTGGCAAAACATACAATCTCAGAATAACATAAAGAGTACAAAGGGTTTCTCTGTTTCAATACAAATCACTGAACTTGCATATCCCCTTGCAATCACACTCAACTCAATCTGCATTTCCTTCTCAGTATCTCTGCACAATCAGCTACATATTGTCTTCATACTGGACATGATTCACTCTATAAATCTGATGCATAATGTCTTCATCCTGTGCTTGATTCACCCCTCCAAAAACCATTTCTTACTCTTCATATTTCACCTTCAAAATCCCCTTTCACAATCACCTGATTCACTTGCATAATCACACTCAAAAACCCACACTTCATTCACTATTCATAATTCTTAGTCAAGGAATGTATTCTGCTGTATATTTTAGTCCTCTCCCATTTTCCATATCCTCCATAAAGTCCTTTATCAGAAAGACGTCTTCTACCATTATATGGTCTCTGCAAGTCCACCAAACTCTTCATAAAAATAGTTACTTTAATTAGCTTCCACCTTTTCATAAAGACCCTGTCAAAAATAATATCTCTGCCACAATTTCCATATCCTGCAAATATACCTGTATCAAAAAGAAAAACAATTCCTTTCATAATCCCCAATCTGCACAATAAAGTCTTCATAAAACCAATTCTATAAATGGTTCCCATAATAAAAAATAATGTCTTCAAAAAGACACTATTCTCTGCTCATAATCTTCTCGGTCAAAGCAATATTCCATCTATCCATTCTCTCTTTCAAAATCTACATAAAGCCATCTTCTCAAAAAGACCACTACCATAAAAACAAAAATCTCTCCTTTAAAAGCAATTAATATTTTTACATATATTTCCCTTAGAATAGAAAAGGAATCTATTCATGCCAATTCCTTATCACCTGCACGAGAGAGCCTAAATAAAGAAAAAAACACCTTAAATATTTATGCATTGAAAGCACTAAAAAAACTACCTTTTGAAAGGCTAAAAATAGCCCTCAAAAAAACTTTCCAATGTTGTCACACAGAGTGATGTCCAAATAGCCGTTAAATCTCAACCTCAAGGGATGCAAAAAAGAGTTTAAATCTCGTCCATCAATATGCCTCTTCATGCGCTCAACCTTTTAAATAATAGCCTTTGATTGGCTTTTACCGCTCACGCCAAGGTTAAGAGACCGCAACCATTGGTAGGAAGGGTCAAGGGGGGCGGTTAAGATAATGGTTTAAGACCCCTCTAGAGGGTCACCTTTAGTGAAGTGACTTGCGACAACAAGTCACTATTAAAACATAAAAAGTGCAACAAGGAAATGATGGGTGGTTGATAGGTCTTTAGGAAATATAACTTAGGATTTTAGGGTTTAGAATTAGGATGCCAAACAATGAAAGAAAGCTTTTTCAAATCCAACACTTCAATGAATTTTCAAGCAAGTAAATAATCTTTGACCACTAATATACAAAATGCCTCTGATACATACAAAGAAGATAAAATTTGAAGAGGTATAATCAATAGGGTTTTTAAACATAAAATTTAGGACTTTAGATAATTGGACATTAGGTCTCTAAAGCAAAACAAGACCCTAAATTCTTTATAACAGACCTTAATCATGAAAAGTTTTTTCTGATAGGAAACTCTAGTCATAAGGATCTCAAGATAAAATATTAGGTCTTAAACCTCAAAATACTTCAAACCAATTTCATACCCTAACCACTTTGATATGAGGAACCTTAAGCATTTTCATATGAAGCAATCTCAGAATCACTTCTGCAATCACCTCACTGATTTATGCAAAGCTGTCCACTGAACACCATCTCATCAAACCATAACTTTGGCATACCAATCTGATTGAGAGCATGTAAAGTTCAACTCTTCTACAAGAACAATGACATGACATCCTATCATATGAAGACCAAAGATAAAGACCACTGACCTCTTGATGATATGCTCTCTGGCTGATCTGTAAGTGCCTTGATATTAATGACAAACATCATTCCAACAAACTCCAACACAATGTGCCACTTTGCCATTTGCCAACAATCTCAGAACATAATGTCACATCACAAACAGAAGCTCCTATGTAAACACCTGATCAAACAACTTAAACACCTGATCCATAAACAAGTTGACATCAATGTCAACACATAATATACCAATCAAGCCACCAGTATTGAATCTAGAGCAATAAACAAGATCACAGTTAAGTATAGATTTCCTTTACCTAGGATGGATGATATCATGGATTGTTTGAGTGGAGCAAAATATTTCACAAAGATAGATTTGAAGAGTGGATACCATTAGATCAGAATCAGAGAAGGAGATGAATGGAAGACTGCTTTCAAGACAAATGAAGGATTGTATGAGTGGTTAGTGATGCCTTTTGGATTGACAAATGCACCGAGTACTTTCATGAGATTGATGAATGAAGTTTTGAAGAAATTCTTGGGTAAGTTTGTTATTGTGTATTTGGATGACATTCTAATTTTCAGTAAGATGAAAGAAGAACATCTGTTACACCTAAGACAAGTATTGCAGAGATTGAGGGAAGAGAAATTGCTGATAAACATCAAGAAATATAGTTTCATGAAGGAAGAATTAGTATGCTTTGGATTTGTGATTTCTCTAGAAGGATTGAAGATGGACCCTAAGAAAGTAAGAGTGATTGTTGAATGGCCTACACCGGAGAGCATTGGAGAAGTTAGATCATTTCATGGATTAGCTAGTTTCTACTGGAAGTTCATTAGAAATTTCAGTTCAGTTTGTAACCCTATGACAAAGACAATGAGAGGAGACATAAAAGACTTTAAGTGGACATCAGGAGTAGATAAAAGTTTTGAATTGTTGAAGTAGAAAGTGACAGAACAACTTGTTTTGGCATTACTAAATTTCAATAAGGTATTTCAAGTGGATTGTGATGCAAGTGGGAATACAATTGGAGCAGTATTAAGTCAAGAAGGTAGACCTATAGCATATTTTAGTGAGAAGTTGAATGATGCAAGGAGAAGATATTCAATTTATGATCAAGAGTTCTATACCATAATTCAGGCCTTGAAGAAGTGGAGACATTACTTGTTGCCTAAGGAGTTTGTGTTGTATACGAATCACCAAGCTTTGTAATATCTGAATAGTCAAGGTAAGTTGTATCAGAGACATATGAGATGGGTAGAGTTCATGCATAGTTATACTTTTGTGTTCAAGCACATGAGTGAAAAATCAAACAAAGTTGTTGATGCATTGAGTAGGAGAAGAAATTTGTTGATAGAGATGAGGGTTGAAGTAATGGGATTTGATGAATTGAAGAACATGTATGAGGAAGATCTTGATTTTTTAGAACCTTAGAAAGCATGTAAGGAACCTGTTGTGATAGATAGGAGGAAGTGATTGGACTATTTCATTCAGGAAGAGATGTTGTTCAAAGGAAATCAGTTGTGCATACCTAGGAGTTCCATGTGAGACAATTTGATCAAGGAGAAACACAGTGGTAGACTGGTAGGACATTTTGAAATTGATAAAACAATAGCTTTAGTAAGTTAAAATTACTTTTGGCCTCAGATACATAAGGATGTTAGGAAATTTGTGCAGAGTTGTAGAATTTGTCAAGTTGCAAAAGGAAGTAGTCAGAATACTGTTAGATTTAGGGCAGACAACTGAGAGGCGGGGGGGGGGGTGAATCAGTTGTCAAAAACTTTCTTGCAATTTAATCACTTGAATCATTTTTTTAATTCAGCAGCATAATAATAAATCAATCATAGAAACATAATGCAACAATTCATGAGCAGAAACACATTAACACATATGACACCAAGATTTTGACATGGAAAACCTGGTTAAAGGAAAAACCATGGGGTGATTAACCCAAGATTGTATTCTCTGTTAGAAGAATAGAAAGAACAAAATGACACATGCCAATTAGGGTTCACTGCCTGAGCACACTGCTCACAAGGGGCCCACTGCCTATAAGAGACACACTGTCTATAGAATAATAAGCATCACATACTTGAACTGAAGAATAGCATCTTCACCATGCTTGAGTCAGTTCCATTTAAGCTCAATACTTCTACTTTGCCCTTCACTCTGCTCCTTTCTACCACACTCTCATCTCCACAATGCAATTGAAATGACCTTACAACTCTTTATTTATACAAGACATCGACTTAGGAATAATCATCCAAGTTAGCATACATTATAGAGCAAATACATAAATACAACATGACTTATTACAAAAAGACTTCACGCGGATCAACCTGCTGTCGGCCACACAGATTTGAGACTTCAATCCTTCTTTGGGAATATGCCATTCTTCATAGAACATCTCCAAGATCATCCGCAGGATGTGCAACTCATCTGATCGGCCAGATTTAGAAAGAACATCATCATCCAGAAGTAATTCTTCAATTTTGAGCTCAACCTTTAATGCAGACCACCAACACAAACTGGACACAATCCAAAGACCTCCACAAGATTTCCTGAATCACCAAGAACATCCACACTACTTCTGCTTATTGAAATCATCCTCTCCTTCATCCAGAACCTCAAGAACACAGTCTGTCATCACTGTCATATTGGAATAGATGCTTGCGGACCTCCAGATAATGAACCAATTGAGTTGACACTTCACATTGACTTCCTAAACACTCCCTCAAATCTGTAGAACAAGATATTGCATTTCTAGAGCTCACTGGACCTATCTGTGTCACTCTGTCACCTCTTAACATCTGCTAGAACTGGTTTTACTTAAGTGGCCATAACTTCTTCAAATCTTCATGTGGACCTCTAAAATCTTTACTGGATCATCTCAAGACACATATCTACAAACCCTTTAAAGCGCATCCTCTGATCTTCATCTTAGCTGGGATCTTTACCTTACTATCTTCAATGATCTTCTCTATTCCTAATTAGGACTAATCTTCTCAATATCCTTAGCACACAGCTCATCCAATCCTTATCATTAATGCAACAGGAGTATGTTGATATCAATGACAACACTGGTTAGGCCCATAATTGCAACAATCTCCCCCTTTGTCATTGATGGCAACATATGATGTGAAAAACTGTTATAACCATCAAGACAAGAACTTCTCCTTACTGTCACAACTCCCCCTATCAACAACAATCATTCACATGTCTTCTCTTCCTTTCCTGCTCCCCCTTTGATCAACAATTACTTATTTTTCACATTTCTTCTCTCCCCCTTTGACATCAATGGCAAAGGGCACATACTTGCATCAATTCAGAATCATACCAACTGCTCCCCCTAGGCAACAACTTCCCAAACATCAATTCGAACTACAAGATATGACTGTGAGATCCATCAAACTGATGCACATCAGTGCACCTTAATTTAGAACCAGAGAGGTAATAACCCTTAACTTCTCCCTGAGATACTCAAAAGAGTCCTTAGGTAGAGGTTTAGTAAAGATATTTGCAATTTGATCTTTGGAAGGCACAAACTCCAATCTGATTTCATTCTTGTTCACTTTCTCTCTCAAGAAGTGAAACTTGATGGATATATGTTTAGTCTTTGAATGCAACACTAGATTCTTAGATATATTTATTGCACTTGAATTATCACAGAAGATTGTGATAGGTTCTTCATACTCCACTCTGATATCTCTTAGCATTTGCTTCATCCACAATACTTGAGTGCAACTACCTACTGCTGCAATATATTCTGCTTCTGCAGTGGACATAGATATTGTCTCTTATTTCTTTCTCAGCCAAGAAACCAATCTCTTCCCTAAAAAGAATGCTCCACCACTAGTACTCTTTCGGTCATCCACATCGCCTGCCCAATCTGCATCTATATATGCATGAAGAGAAAAATCATGATCTCTGGGATACCACAATCCACACTCAACTGTCCCTTTTAGATATCTAAAAATGCTCTTAATTGCCATGACATGAGATTCTCTAGGATCAGCTTGGAATCTAGCAACAAGACCAACATCATTCATAATGTTAGGTCTAGTTTGAGTGAGATACAATAGTCCTCCAATCATTGACCTGTACTTTTTCTGATTAGCCTTAGGAGAGTCATCATCTTTGCTCAATTTACATACGATTGCCATGGGAGTATTCATTGGTTTTGAGTCTTCCATCCTAAATTTCTTCAATAATTCTTTCACATATTTGGTCTGAGAGATGAAGATTCATTTCTTTGTTTGAGTGATTTGCAAACCCAAGAAGAAATTCATTTCCCCAAACATGGACATCTCAAATTCACTTTTCATTTGATTTGCAAAAGTCTTGCACATACTATCACTTCCTCCAAAAATGATATCATCAACAAACACTTCAACAATCAAGATATTTTTATGATCAATTTTGAAGTACAAATTACTGTCAGCAATACCTTTGTTAAAACCAATCTTCAAAAGATGCTTATCTAATCTTTCATACCAGGCTCTTGGGGCTTGCTTCAGTCCATACAATGCTTTCTTCAACTTGCAGACCATATCACCTTGATCAGACAATTGAAATCCATCCAGTTGCTCAATGTATACTTCTTTCAAGTCACCATTCAGGAAGGCAGATTTGACATCCATCTGATATACTTTGAAATCCTTTAAGGCATCAAAAGCAAGAAATAATCTGATTGCTTCAATTCTTGCCACTAGAGCAAAAGTTTCTTCAAAATCAACTCCTACTTGAGAGTAACCCTTGCAGACCAATCTGGCTGTGTTTTTGACTACTTCGCCATCTTCATTTAGTTTATTCCGGAAGACCCATTTGGTTCCAATCACATTCTTGTTTTTAGTTCTGGGAACAAGATCCCAAGTGTGATTTTTCTCAATTTGCATCAGCTCTTCCTCCATTGCTTTAGTCTAGTTTTCATCATTGCAAGCTTCATTCACTGTCTTAGGTTTAATCTTTGAAATCAGACAATACTCTTCTGAATCTTGAGCAATCCTTCTTCTTGTTTGTACACCTTTGTTTTTATCACCTGTAATATGATCTTCAGAGTGATTCAGTCTTACATACCTGGGAACTTTGAGAGTTTCTTGCACTTCTAATTCTTGAATAGGTTCATTCAAACTTATCTCTTCTTCTTGATTTATCGGATTAGATTGAATCTGAATTTTAGAAGGGGTTTGAACTTCTTGAACAAAAATATTATTCTGATCATCTTCATCATATTCATAAAATCTTGAGGGTTTTTCAATACCTTCATCAACCTTCACATTTGTACTTTCCACAATCTTCCTTAATCTCTTGTTATAACACCTGTATGCTTTGCTTTGAGTAGAATAACCCAAGAATATTCCTTCATCACTTCTAGCATCAAATTTTCCTAGATCTTCATCTCTTTTAATGTAACATTTTCTACCAAAGACTCTGAAATACCTCACAGTGAGAGTGATGCCAAACCAAAGTTCATAAGGAGTCTTATCGGTATTACTTTTGATTTGTATTTGATTGAGAGTATAGACAACAGTGCTTACAACTTCTCTCCAATAGATCTAAGGAACGTTTCCTTCCATCATCATGGTTCTAGATGCTTCTTGGATGGTCTGGTTCTTTCTCTCCACTACTCCATTCTGCTGTGGAGTCTTAGGAGCAGATAACTGTCTTTTTATTCCATGTTTCTCACAGAATTCTATGAACTCACCGGATGTGAATTCTCCACCTCTGTCAGACCTCAAACATTTTAATTTTAATCCGGTTTCATTCTCTACCATAGCCTTGAATATTTTGAATTTCTTAAGAGCTTCTAATTTCTCTTTCAAAAAAGTAACCCACATCATCTGGAATGGTCATCAATTAATAACATGAAGTATCTATCACCTGTACACTCCTGATCCTTGTCGGACCACATAGATCAGTATGAACTAAGTCCAATAATCCAGTAGAAGATTGTTCCTTGCTTTTGAATGAGACTCTACTTTGTTTACCCAACTGACATTCTTTGCACAAACTATTTATACGTTTCACCAATTTTGGAAGACCTCTTACAGCCTGAGTGTTGCTTATATTGATGATATTATCAAAATTCACATGACACATTCTCCTATGCCATAACCAACTCTAATCAATTTGAACAAATAGATAACTTTTACCAGTACCAACTAAATGGAAGATATTACCTTTTGTTTGAGTACCGGATGCAATCTATGTTCTGAAACTTTCAAAGATCTTGCATTTTCCATTCCTGAATCAGAGATCATACCCTTTGTCCATCAACTGTCCAACACTAAGAAGATTGTGCTTTAGACCTTCAACATATAGTACATTACTGGTTTTGTTCTTTCCATCAAAAGAAATGGTTCCTCTTCCTCTGATTCTGCCTGCAGAATTATCACCAAACTTTACCACTACTCCTTCATACCTTTCCAAATCTATGAACTTATTTTTGTCACTTGTCATATGGTGAGAGCATCCACTGTTAATGACCCAATCATCATTTTCTTCAACTTGGGCAGCCAGAGCTCTTTCTACAATTTTATGATTGATAGATTCAGAGGGCATTGGATCTTCTTCTTTGATGGCAACAAACACCTAGTTACTTTCAGATTTGTTTCCTGTCTCTGATTCATCATCTGTTACTCCTTCATTATCATCATCTTCATGAACATAGTAACAATTCTTTTGGAACCTTGATCTGTTAGGATTTGGCCTTGAAAATCTTTTCAGACACCTTGAGGCAAAATGACCAATCTTATTGCAGTTAAAACACTTAAAAGGCAATTTTCCCTCATACTTATTGGATCCTCTTGGCAGCTTTTTGCAATAAGAGCTTTAAGTTGAGTAGCTTCTGCTTCATCTTCTTCTAGGTCCTTTCTAGCTTTTTCATACCATGATAGTTTCCTTGAAGAGTTTCCTCCTGGATCAAACTTTTGTTTTCCTTTAATAGAGGCACTAGCTTTGAATGCAGATTCAGTCTTGGGGGAGCATCTCCAAACTCAGTCAATTCAAATGCAACCAATTTACCAACCAATTGATCTCTTGTGATACCTGAAATAGATTTGAATTCTTCAATAGCAGCAACCTTGTACTTGTAAGAATCAGGAAGGGATCTGAAAACTTTGCCAACGATCTCATCTTCATCCAAGACTCCACTAGCACATCTAATGCCATAAACAAGCTCATTTACTATTGGCATAAAAGTAGTGATATTTTCATTTTCTCTCATCTTTAGATTTTCAAATTTTCCTTTCAGACTTTGTAGCTTGGCACATTTAACATACTTGTCTCCTTCATGCAGAAGTTCTAGTTTTTCCCAAATCTCAAAAGCAGTTTGTAGGTCAACAACATTTATCAGCTCTGAATCAGACAAGGCACTTAGAAGAGCTTCTTTAGTCTGCAGATTGTTTTCAGCATCTGTGATTTCATCTACAGTTCTCGAACCATTTTGTGGAGGAGTATACTTCTTTGAAGCCATG
Source organism: Cunninghamia lanceolata (assembly GCA_027924645.1). Classification (NCBI taxonomy): domain Eukaryota; kingdom Viridiplantae; phylum Streptophyta; class Pinopsida; order Cupressales; family Cupressaceae; genus Cunninghamia; species Cunninghamia lanceolata. The sequence continues at coordinate 3,100,687 of BSBN01000959.1, forward strand.
GTCCAATACTGCATTCCCATACATTGCAAGTGACATTGCATGCAACTTTTCCAAAGAGTAAAATTAGTTCCATCAAATCTCAGACTATCCTTCTTATAGGATGACATCCTGGATCTCCTCAAGTAGTTAAGCTCTTTTAGAGGAACTTAGCTCTGATACCAATTGTTAGATTTAGGGTAGACAACCAAGAGAGGGGGGGGGTGAATCAGTTGTCAAAAAGTTTCTTGCAATTTAATCACTTGAATCCTTTTCTTAATTCAGAAGCATAATAATAAATCAATCATAGAAATATAATGCAACAATTCAAGAGCAGAAACACATTAACACATATGACACCAAGATTTTGACGTGGAAAACCTGGTTAAGGGAAAAACCATGGGGTGATTAACCCAAGATTATATTCTCTGTTAGAAGAATAGAAAGAACAAAATGGCACATGCCAATTAGGGCTCACTGCCCAAGCACACTGCTCACAAGAGGCCCACTGCCTACAAGAGACACACTGTCTACAAAATAATAAGTATCACATACTTGAATTGAAGAATAGCATCTTCACCATGCTTGAGTTAGTTAAATTTAAGCTCAATACTTCTTCTCTACCCTTCACTCTACTCCTTTCTACCACACTCTCATCTCCACGATGCAATTGAAATGACCTTACAACTCTTTATTTATACAAGACATCAACTTCAAAATAATCATCCAAGTCGGCACACATTACAGAGAAAATACATAAATACAACATGACTTATTACAAAAAGACTTCACGCAGATCAACCTGCTGTCGGCCACACAGATCTGAGACTTCAATCCTTCTTTGGGAATACACCATTCTTCATAGAACATCTCCAAGATCATCCGCAGGATGTGCAACTCATCCGGTCGGCCAGATTTAGAAAGAACATCATCATTCGGAAGTAATTCTTCAATTTCAAGCTCATCCTTCAATGCGGACCACCAACATGAATTGGACACAATCCAAAGACCTCCACAAGCTTTCTTGAATCACCAAGAACATCCACACTATTTCTGCTTATTGAAATCATTCTTTCCTTCATCCGGAACCTCAAGAACATAGTTTGTCATCACTGTCATATTGGAATAGATGCTTGTGGACCTCTAGATAACGAACCAATTGAGTTGACACTTCAAATTGACTTCCTAAACACTCCCTCAAATCTGCAGAACAAGATATTGCATTTCTGGAGCTCACCGGACCTATCTGTGTCACTCTGTCACCTCTTAACATCTGCTAGAACTGGTTTTACTTAAGTGGCCATAACTTCTTCACATCTTCATGTGAACCTATGAAATCTTTACTGGATCATCTCAAGACACATATCTACAAACCCTTTGAAGTGCATCCTCTGATCTTCATCTTAGCCAGGATCTTTACCTTACTGTCTTCACTGATCTTCTCTGTTCCTGATTAGGACTAATTTTCTCAATATCCTCAGCACACACCTCATCCAATCCTTATCATTAATGCAACAGGAGTATGTTGACATCAATGACAACACCGGTTAGGCCCCTACTTGCAGCAAATACTAGATTGTATAAACCTTTGACAATACCAGAGAGACCTTGGGAAGACATAAGTATGGATTTTGTATTGGGATTGCCTAAGACATAGAGAGGACATGATTCAATATTTGTAGTGGTAGACATATTTTCAAAGATGGCACACTTCATACCTTGTAAGAAGACAACTAATGCAGTGCATGTAGCTGACCTATTATTCAAGGAGATTGTGAGAATGCACTGACATAATTTCAGACAGAGACATCGGATTTCCTAGATACTTTTGGAAGACACTTTGGAAGAAGATGAAGATAGATTTGAAGTTCAGTTCAACATTTCATCCACAGACTGATGGGCAGACAGAGGTAGTAAATAGGAGTTTGGGAAACTTGTTGAGATGTTTGGTTGGAGAGAAGACATGAAGTTGGGACTTGATTCTTTTACAAGCAGAGTTTGCATACAATAATTTTGTGAATAGGAGTACTAGAAGAACACCTTTTGAGATTGTTACCGGAGTAAACTCTAGAGGAGTAGTAGAGTTGAGAGATATCAGTATAGAAGAAAAGAGAAGTACAAAAGCAGAAGAATTTGTAGGACATATGGAGACAGTGCATAATTAGGTGAGGAAGCATTTGGAGGAGATGAACAGTAAGTATAAGGAGCAAGCAAATGAGAAAAGAAGACAAGGAATTTGAAGTTGGAGATGAAGTGATGGTATACTTGAGAAAAGAAAGATTTCCAATTGGAACATATAACAAGTTGAAGATGAAGAAGTTTGGACCTTGTAGGATATTCAAGAAATTTGATTTAGGAAATGCATATGAAGTAGAGTTACCAGAGACATTGGGTATATCACTTATATTCAACATTGTAGACCTATATCAGTATCATGAAGCAGAGTCCAGTGACAGCATTGAAGAAGACCTAAGGAAGCAGTTACCACAACAAGCACCGGAGCAGATTGAAGACATTTTGGATAGTAGGGATGGATGCAACACCAGAGGAAGACAATACAAAGAATATCTTGTGAAGTGGATAGGCAGACTAGAAGAAGATTCATCATGGATTTCTCAGGCTGAGGTGGACCATCTTGGTTTTCCTCTAGCCCCATCAAAGTGAGGGACTCACTTTCAAAACAACATTGGGTGTCTAATGCAGGAGCAATCTTGCATCAACCAAAAATATTTGCATTTCAGTTTATTTCTTTTCATTTTCCAGTTCAGTTCAGGTAGTGCAGTTAGTAGCAGTTTCTATATTTTGGTCCGTATTCTTACCGCAGTTGCATTTCAAATCTTGTAGAGCTGGACTTAGCATCTAGATTCATTCATCTACATCATATCCAATTTTCAGAGCATTTGGATCAAGTACCAAAAAGTTATCGCTATCAGAAGATCAACTATTTTCTCATAGCAGAGCATCCTGACAATCTTAGACAATCAACTAAAGAAGAAGACCTGCGAAGCATTTCATGACTTGCAGAGCTAAATTAAACATCATTCAAAGTTGTATGGTTTGTAGCTAACCTTCCTTGAGATCCGCACATCATTCCATTCATTTGCAAAGGATTTCTATTCATTTAGGTCTGACCTATCCATGTACATATGTTACAACTCTTCATTGGAGGTTGTGATCTTCCTTGGTCGATGCGGAGGAATCTTTTGTACCGAAGATGATATATATTGATGTAATAGATCCTTAGGAAAGTAAATTTTGATAGTTAGCATAATTTAGAAGATTGATAGTTTGAATTCTTTGTGAAGGAGCTTCAAAGATATATCTTGTTACATTCTGTAATTAGGCTTGTGAGCCCTAATTGTAAGCCTGCATATTGCTGGCCAATTTGTATTGGAATTCTATGATATACTGAATGACTGAATATGCATTTTCTTTATATCTTTGAGTTGTTTCTGTTGTGTTTACTCTTGCTATACAGTCTGGACAGTTCTCTTGAGGACCCTCCTAACCATGACTGCACCATGATTGCAAACCCATCATCGATCATTACACGTTTAATGGTATAGTCTTGAACTTGGAATATCAGATGGAGGGGGAGGTCACCTTGTTTAGCTATCATTATCTGAGGGTAACTTTTCAAAATCAAATGTTGAAGAAGAATACTTTTCACTTGGAGTGTTTTGAACTAGATGGCCTAGATCTAAGGCCTTGAGGAGAGCATTCTTGTGCATAGGATAACTCTTGATAAGCTCTAGCATGTGAGAAAAAAATGAATTGTTGGAGTTGTCATCTAGTTGTTCTAGTCTTTGGATGACACAAATTTCTTGATCCTTATCTAATTCCACAATGCCTAAGGTGTTTTGATGGATTTTGGGACTAAGTTCTTCATCTTGTGAGAATGTGTACATGAATGCTTTTTGTTGACATTTTGAGAGGTTTGATATGAAGCGATGGTACCCCCGACATGACTTGATATCATGCCCCCTTCTCTTGTGAAATGAGCAATATTTATCATGATTGTGATCTTGAGGTTTATGACGATTGTTGTAAGACTTCTTCTTGATTCTCGGGGGATAGTTGTTGGCATTTTCATTTCCCAAATTTGTATGACTATTGTAGTCACAATTGTAGTTCCCTGATGGTGAAGTGTTTGTTGATCTATCTATGTCTTGATCATTTGTCTAGGATTTGTTATTTTATCATGGTTTATCAACCTTTCATTGGAATCATACTCCCTTCTTCCGCTATCAATAGCGGCTTGGTTAATTCTAAGGGCACTTTTGAGTGCTTCTTCATATGATTTGTAAGGGATTTTTTGGACTTGTTCTCATATGTCATTGTTGAGAGCATGTAAGAAGAGATCACAAAGTTCTCTATGATCCATGTTTGGTGTGCTAGTTGAAGAATAAAGAACTTTCCTCCATCATGTGATAAAATGTGCAACCGACTCGTTGGCTTCTTGTTTGATTGTTAAAAATTCTCGTATTCCTGTCTTGACTAGTTTGTTTATGTCAAAGGCAGCCACAAATCAATCGATGAGTTTCCTAAAAGAGTGGATTGATGCTTCTGGAAGTCGATAGTACCAATCCAGAGCAATACCCTCTATAGTCTTTGGAAAAATATTTTCTACCACCCCATCCCAAGGAAGGAGTTCTTGCATTGCCATGATGTAAGCCTTGATATGAGAGTTGGGATCACCCTCTCCTTTAAATTTTGGAAGCTTGGGGAGAGGACATGGTAGTATTACTTGACGAATGTTGTAGTCAAGAGGCTCTTTTAAATACTCAAGGTATGTTCCTAAGAGGGGGTTATGTGTAGAGGGTTTGTTTCTCCAAACATTAGCCCTTCAAGTGGAACTTGTTGCACTTGTTGAAAGGGTATGTTGGATTGTTGACATCCTAAAAAAATTGGATGACTAGATGGTGTCATGTTTACATTTTGAAGATTGGGTGGGATTGTTTATGGTTGATTTTGCGTCATAGGATTCCCACCTAATTGATTGAGACTTTTTTTGTTGGATGGTAAGGGCAAGGGAGCCCTAAATGTTTCATGGAACCTTAGATGAGTGGTATTTTGTGTTGCCCCCTGGTTTGATTTGATCTTTTCAATGAAATGATTTCCATGTGCCCTAGATTTTTCCTCAATTTTGTTTTGGCAATTTTGTTAAACCCTCCTAGCCTTAAGGGTCTCTATTCATTGGACCAAACTTTCTATAAGGTCTATGAGTGAGGCTTCCTTCGTTCTTTGAGTTTTACAACCTTGAGATGGATTGCTTTGTGTTGGGGTTTGAGTGACCCTATTTGTTCTTTCTGATGACATTTCACATGTTGTGGACTTTTTATCTTGATGTACTATGTGGAGTGATTTTTGTACCTCCTGAGCTTCTTGTAAGTTCTTCTCTTGACAACACACTTCATTGTCCATTTCGGTGGTCATTTTTATGGCTTGCTATGGGTTGATCATCTTGATAGATCTTAGATTGAGTATTCACTTCTTGTGTTTTGATTTGGTCAAAGTTGTCAAGATCTCTTTGGATTTGTTTTAAATTTGTAATTTTACTCGAGGGGACATTCCCTTGGACTTTTTGCATGAAACATTGTGAAGTGTGAAAAATGTGAAAGAATCCATCTCAAAAGGATTTTTTGAATGATGATAAAAGTGGGATCTTGCAATGAAATGCAAAAAAGCTCAACCAAAAGGTTTTTTCTCTCCACGTCAGGTTCACCAAAATATGTACGCTCAAAATTGTGACCTCACTTGCTTGGGGATGTCGAGTTGGATTTTGACGCACACACAGACCCTTCCCTCCTTGCCATGGGATGAACCACCACATCACTCTCGCTCTCGTGGAAGTAGCCAGTCGAGAGGACACAAGACACGGGGGTGGTCTGGCTCGTTGGAGAGATGGACTTCGCAGAGAGAGGTGGGCACATCCTGAGGCCTATGTTGTTATGTGCTTATGTCGATGTTTTGTTCAATGATTGTGCTTGTCACTAGTCACTCTTCTCCTACTAGGGTTTCTGATATTCCACCTTTGTGTGGGTAAGCTATTGTTCTTGTTGATTGCTAGTTGTCTTTCAAAGTATTGAATGAATGCTTGTTGTACTAAGAACTACCTATGTTCTTGTTTTTGTAAGATAAGTGGATCTTGTTGTGGTCTCAGATGGATTTCCTCTATCTCATCGAGGATCACCCTCACCCACTCACCTCTTAATCCTGGGCACATTCGTGAGCCGAGACAAGAGATAGGCGTATTGGACCTAACCTTGACTAGACCTAGGGTTTGACTTAGGGTTTGATTGACCTAAGGTTTGATTATGTGTTGACCTTGTTTGACCTTGTGATGGAATCAAGGATTTTGATCAATGTTTGACTATGGTTGACCTTGTGATGGAATCAAGGGTTTGCAAATTTCCTAAGTGTCTACTATTTTTTTGTTCTTTTTTTGGGTTTTATGAATGCAATACTATATGAAATGCAAAACTTTTTTTTGTGCTTTTTTGTGTTTTTTGGAAATAAATGATGCTTTTTAATCTAGGAATCAAAGAATGAATGCAAGCTACAATGAATTTACCTAATGCAATTTAACTATGTTTTTGGGGTTTTTCGAATATTTAGAATGATTTAATTTAAGAAAGGAAATTACATGTAAATGAATTAAACTATGAAAGAAAATTACTCTAAGATTGCAAGATCTAACTATCCTATCAAGGAAAAAGCAATAAGATTACTGATCCCAAGAGCAATTTTAGTTATCTAATTACTACCAATTGACAAAAAGCATAGAGGAACCTAAAATAAAGAAGACTTGTGAGCCTCCACTACCCTCAGATTTCCTTGTGTGGCAACCTTGTATCCTCTTGTAGCAGCAGGGAACCCTCTTGGCGACAAGATGACAATGGAAGCAAAAGAAGCTTTGCAAAGAGAGCTCAAAGAGAGTTATTAATGAGCATGATGGCTTGATTTGAGCAGCGTATAGACATGTGATGATCTTTATATGAAAGCCAGATGATCAATGAACAAAAAAAAGGTTCCTATGTCCTTTATGAGCATGAGAATGTTGAAGGTGGAGAGAAATAACTGGCAAGAGTTGTGTGCACAAATGAAATTACCTCCATGGAAGAGCTTTGAAGATATGCAACAATGAAAGCTTTAAAACTTTGGAAAACTAAAGAAATAAATAAAGAAATAGGCTCAAAGGCCTATGAAGAAGCTTGAAAAAGCTTGTGAAGAAGGGAAGAGCATTCTCCAACTTGCTCAACTTGGAAAATAATGAAGAGGTGAGGGGTATTTATAGTTTTGAAGAAGGGATGAGAGGTGGAATTGATTGATAAGTTAACTCAATTTGATTGAAGAGTTAACAGGGTTGATTGAGGAGTGAACTGGATTGATTAGGGAGTGATGAAGTAATGATAACTTATCACTGAAGAAGAAATGGAGTTAGAAGAATGCATGAATTGTTAACTAAAGATAAAATAGAGATAATAATGCATGTGTGGATGCATGAAATAGTTAACTCCATATTAGGCTCAAAAATCCATGCAAATAGGAAGAAAAATAGGTGAAAACAGAGCTTTTTTGAGTTAGAACTCAAGTTTTTCCGTGGTTGGAAATGTGATAGGGTCACCCAAGAGTCCCCCCTTTCACTAGTCAAGTCACCCGGGGGGTGACCCATAGGTGACCCTAAAGGGAAGGCACCTGGGTTGAAGTTTTGGATGAGAGATAGAAGAGGAGGAGAAAAGAAGGGGTTCTGCCTCCAGAAATAGGTCAATCATGTGCAAGAATCTAAATCTCCACTTGCAAAGCAGGATCTCCCAATGGGAGATATAGAAATAATAGGGGGAGATTTGGATAGGTTGAGTGAGATTGAAAACTGAAAGCGGGAGATGGCTAGGGGATCTCTAGAAGGCTCCTAGGAGGTGGAGAAGTTGAAAAACACTAGGGAAAGTGAAAACTCACCTACAAGCGCATACAAGGCTTAGGAACAGGGTTGAAGCACAAAAAATGCAAATCAACAAGTGTCGAAAAGCATCGACAACAAAGAGAGAGAGAAAATGACAAAGGGAAAACAACACAAGACGAAAGAAATGACACATCACCAAGAGAATTGCTACTGAGAGAGTGTTATTTCATGCTTACATGTACGTTACAAGGATTGAAAATCATCATAGGGGTCCTTGTGGAGGCTGTACGTGATTTTTGTGCTTACAGTTGCGACTAAGAGAAGTAACATCATTTCAAAGAAGATAAGATATGGATGGAGGGAAAAGGATGCCCCAGCCACATTGTCATGTCCCTATTTATAATTGAATGTATTTATGAATTAATTATATTCATTCAAATTAAAGATATGAATGAAACCAAAAAAAAATATTACTCTATCTCACTAATAAGGAATTACTATATTTTTCATTAGAAAGAAATATTATTAATAAAGATATTATTATATAAGATATTATTCATATATTAATAAAGATAATAGATATTATATATATTAAAATCTAGTATTAAATATATTAATACACTATAAAGCGCTACCTATAGACAACGATCATCAAAGACTACATTGCCATCAAATATTGGACGAACCTGGAGTAAGCTCAACGCTGATATCAGGGAAGGTGTTGGATATGCCAAACTCATCTGTCCTAATTTATGCGCTTAGGGATACATGTGCCTCCTAAGAAGCTACTTAAATAAAATATCTGCAACACCATATGATTCCTATTTTTAACTAAAACAATCATTATGCAAATACAATAATAGTTACGTATGTTAAGGCAAAGACAAATGTACTACATTAAAGGTGCGATTGGTGGAGTAATCACAACCACTCCCAAAGGGAACCACAGTTAGAGGTATTAAAGGAAGAACAATGAGGAGAAGAAAGCAAGGAAGGTAGAATATACATTATTAATCTAAGATCTAATCTACAGATATAAAGAGAGGAAAGTAGCGACCAAGAAAGACATGCAATCGTAGGAAGCAATAGGTATATTAATAATCATGAAATTTGATAACATAGTTGCAGTCAAAGAATCGATATCTCTTTCATGTTACATTACTTATGTAGAATGGATAAATGTGAACCAATAGAATATGAAATTCTCATACAACATAGATGATAATGTTAGTATTTATTATGTATCAATGAATAATCATCTTTAATGTATTTCAGATGTAAATAATATTGAACCTCATCATGGAGGAAAGGAAGGAGATGTAGGTAAGAGGGTATAAGGTTTCCATCTAAGTACACCACCTTGGATGGATGTCAAAACCCTACCATCAAGGCCAAGAGGGTCAAAGTCCCGCTCTTGGGCTTAGGTTGGATAAACTGAGAACCCCGCTATGATCCCCATACCATTCCTACCATGATGAGTTATTAACTATAAGGAATAAGGCATGGATAGGGAAGCAAGACAAGCACTATACTAAGTACGCCACTTTGGTGGATGTCAAAGTCATGTAACCAAAGCCAGGAGGGCCAAAGTTTCACTCTTGGGCTTAGTATGGGTAGCTGGGTCAAACCTATCATGTCCTTATCCCTATGCTCCGAAATGTGTTTGATAGTAATAGTAATATTGAAGTTGTATTCTGAGTTTAATATATGCTTAGCTAACCCTAACAATGGCATTAGTTTATATGTATATATATGTGCACTTGTGTTTTCTATATGATGATTGCAAGATTTATATTCAAGAGCATAACGAAGAAATAACTACTTGTAAGTCATCTCCCTAACCCTAATTTATTATCATTGTGACTGTCGAGTTTAATCTAGGGAAAATCTAGAAGGGGACATTGCATGGTAATTCTGAAACCCTAACTCTAAACTTGTGAAATTAGTATTGTTCCAATAGGGGACATTACAAGTGGTATCAAGCTTCTTTCCTGTCATCCTGTGAATGATAGTTGCCTTACATGCATTTGAGTGTATACTCCATGACTTTGTATTCAAGTATGACTATGTATTCGAGTGTATACTCTATGACTTTACATTTGTATTTGAGTGAATACTCCATGATTTTGTATTCAAGTATGACTATGTTATCGAGTGTATACTCTATGACTTTGCATTTGTATTTGAGTGTATACTCTATGACTTTGTATACTCTATGATTTTGTATCCAAGTGTATACTTCATGACTATGTATTCAAGTGTATACTTCATGACTATGTATTCAAGTGTATACTCTATGACTTTGTATTTGTATTCGAGTGTATACTCTATGAATTTGTATACTTCATGACTATGTATTCAAGTGTATATTATATATGTATTCAAGTGTATACTCTATGACTTTGTTTTCAAGTGTATACTTTATACTTTATGACTTCATGTATATGTGTATTTGAGTGTATACTCCATGACATTGTGTATTCAATTGTATACTTTATGACTTCATGTATACATGTATTCGAGTGTATACTCCAGGACTTTGTGTATTCAATTGTATACTTTATGACTTCATGTATTCAAGTGTATACTCCATGACTTTGTATGTTCAAGTGTATACTACATGACTTATGTGTGTTCAAATGCATAAGTCCATGACTGATGTATGTTCAAATGCACACTTCATGACTTACTTGTATTCATGTGTATACTTCATATTCATATATTATGTACATATACCTTGTGTGTTACATTACCTTATGTATTACGTGCATATATTTTGTATGCTTTATGCTCTGTGTATCAAGTGTATGCTATATGTTTCATGTATTACGTGTGTATACTTGTGTATTATACACTATGTTCATGCTTCATGCTTCGTATACATTGTGTATTATGTGTATGTTCCATACTCCATGTAGTAAGCGCATAAGCTTTGTGTATTGCATGTGTGATATTTGCGTGTGTGTACTTTGCATATTCCGTGTATCTATATGCTTCATACCTCGCATGTATTTAGGGGTATACTTCATGTCTTATGTATCGCGTATGCATCATAAATCTATGTGTTTTCTCAAAAAGCTTACTCCATGTGTGTATTAAGATGCTTAAAATTTATGAAAATGCCAAAACCATCTGTCAAACCCTTCTTGGGTTGTAACTGATGAGACTCCCTCAAACTTGGGGCACTAGTAGAAATATGGAAATAAATGACCAGGTGACTAAAACATTTAGTCACGTGACCAAAATTGTTTGCAACACAGCTATAAATGACTAAATAAATGACTAATTTGGTCATCGGTTGAAATGACTAAATAAATGACTAAATAAATGACTAATTTGGTCATCGGTTGAAATGATTAAATAAATGACCAAATAAATGACTAAATAAATGACTATTACTCCTCTATTTTTTTTTCTTTCCAATTTGATCATAATACTATGTTAGATCTTAGTATAAGTAAACTATATTAAAACCAAATATATTCTTCAATATGATCTAGTACATTGTGCATACTTATGAAGAAATTTGTTTGGTTTTCTTAGAAAAATATGAGATATATTGGATTTGTCACTAAAATTCAATCAATTAGTAGTTGTAAGGCCCAACCTCATTGTAAGGCCCATTTATTTTGTGATCACAATTGCTTAATTCATTGTCAACATTATATGTTGATCCCTAGCTACTAGATGGATTCATATGCTAAAAATATGAGATATATTGGATTTGTCAACTAAAATTCAATCAATTAGTAGTTGTAAGGCCCAACCTCATTGTAAGGCCCATTTATTTTGTGATCACAATTGCTTAATTCATTATCAACATTATATGTTGATCCCTAGCTACTAGATTAGATGTCTAGATGTTTGTCTACTATTTGCATATATATGTTCCTAGAAATAATTTATTATGTCTTGGGTCCATTCTTTCTTTATGTCATTTCTTTCTTTCAGGGTATCATTGGGACTCATATTTATATCCCATCGATATTCATCACTTCCACCGATGTCTTTTGTCTTTGGTAGTTTCATCCAGGGCTTAAATTTGATGGCCGTATAACCGTATTTAAGCATTTTTGCCATAAAATACAATCAATATTTTCAAAAGACTGTATTAGATGAAAGGAGAGATTTTTGATAAACTGTTAAAATTTATATAAAATTATGATTATATATATATGGTTTATATATAATTTTACTTTTACTATGGTATGTCATAGTATTTCAAGGGCACTGCTCAATGGATAACTGTCATAAAAAATTTTCTTGATAGGCAGGGTTTCATCGTTGTATTGATGAGATACTCTCTTTTGTCAGGCCGATATCCCTATGTCTCCCCAAAAAGAAAGTGAGAGCTCAATGCCTTCTCCCGCCAAAGATCCCGAGGTTTCACTTCCCGCATGTGGAGCAGTTTATTGTGGGGCGGCTGCATGGATCTGAAGATAAGCTGCGCCCTTTCCTCAATTGAATTCATGCAAATGGTCTTCATTATGTTGTCCTCATCGATCCAGGTATGCCATTCATACCCCATAAATTTGTTTGTAGAATGCTATTTTACTATCATTCTATTAAATTTGGTCTGTGTTTGTTTTTGCAATAGGGATCCATGTCGATGAAAGCTATGGTACCTTCCAACATGGAATGGTTGTGGATGTATTTATAAAGTATCAAGGACAACCTTACATGGGTCAAGTATGGCCAGGCGCCGCCTATTTTCCAGACTTCCTGAATCCCAAAACTGTTTCTTTCTGGGCAGACGAAATCTCTCGCTTCCACAAAATGGCTCCTATAGATGGCCTCTAGATCGACATGAACAAGGTCTGGAACTTCGGGGGGCTTTTAGGGTTGAAGTTTTGGGGGCAGCCTGGGGAGAAAAGGGGGAATGGTTGCTGTGGGTGGGTTCTAGAAGGAGACCGATCCCCATATAGTTGGAGAGTAGCGATTTAGGAATGAAGGGGAAATAGTCAGAAGAAAAAAAATGGTTGATAGCAAATAACTCAGGCGGGTATAGCAGATGGAAGATTGGAGGTGTGGTGAAGGGGAGTGCAAATAGAAGACAAAAGAGTCACCTCTGAGGAATTGATCCAAGGCCCTGGAGCAATTTTTATAGGTATTTGAATCAGTTCTTTATTTTTCTAGCACAGAAAAAAAAAATTGTTGCCAAAACTGAAACCCCATTACGGCCTTTTTAGAAAAATATGCCAAAATTTATGTAAATGTTTCTAACGCATTTTTGACAAACACATTTTGGACATGTTTCTTAGTTTTAGGAATCTAAAGGACCCTAGTATGGATTTAAATATCCCTTTTTGATGATTCTTGGTCCTATTGTTGTTTAAGTTTTTTTCTTCCCATACTTCCAATTTGTGGTGAAAATTGCCTTGCAATAGCCTGGCTGTAGCATCTGATAGCTATCACTACAAGAGTATGAACTGTCTGGTTTGTGCAATTAAAATGGCAAATGTACATTAATTTATTTTGACACTTTTTATTTATTTATAAGAGGATAATATTGCAAATAAATTATATGATATCGATAATGAGCAAAGCATGAGAAGCCAATTATAATTTATGTGACAATGAACCATCTTAAAGATGCTATTATAGTGACAAGGAAATAAGATGCTGAGTGAAAAATATGGTTGGTTTGAAGCTAGAATCTATGAAGACCCTGTTTGCACTTCATTCCAGACCAAAAATTATTTTGCAAAAAATGAAATATGGGAGTTACAAACTATGGAATCCAAGTCTGTTCAATTCCTTGAAGTAATCTTAAGCATTGGTCTAGTTTCAAATATGTAATATACTGTTCATTTATGCATTGCTAATATCAATTTGCATTGTGAATAGCATTTTGGTATAGGGATTGGAGTATATTTCTCCCTTTTATTTTACTTTACTATATTTTGAAATTAAATATTCTTGCTACCATCATGTTTTCTTGCTTTATGAAATTCTATCTGCATGCTGGTATTCGGGTTGTTGGGCTTTTTAGTTATCATGGCATTCCTCTATTGTAGTGTTAATGTATTTGTTTGGCCTCTAGAGGATAGAATGATGACAACTGAAATGCATACAGTAGCATATATTTTTTGCAATTGTTGTGGGTGGATCATTGGCTAGAAATGTGTATGTCCTGGGGCCTAAACTTATGCAACATAAGTTAAATACTTAGTTAATAGGCAATGCAGTGTATAGCTTTCTCTAACAATGAAAGTTTGCAAGATGTCTAAGTGGACGAGTCTAAAATGGGTAATCATGGGTGTGTAGTAGGTCAAATATATTGGGATAGATCCATTTGCTGACCAAGATAGAGTGAAATTTGGGCAAATACCTTGAACATTGTTGAAAGTGTTACTACTTTGGTTAGTCTTCTAGCAGTACCTTTGTATTCTCTTGCAACACTTCTGAATGAGTCCTAATCATGTGATTTTCATGATCCCCCATCTAGGTATCTCAACCGTAGAACTTTCTTTTTTCTTGAAATGGTAGATAAGGAGATTTAGATGAACATTCATCATTTTTTAAAATTTATTTTATAAGGTTGCTTGATTTGTTTGATGGAACAAGTGCAATCTAGTCCAAGTAATAAATTAATACTGATGAACCGATTGCATGTGAAATAAAATAGAGTGATCAAAGTTGAAATAAAATTTGAAGGAGAAATCTTGAAGCTATGAAATTTTCAAGCATTTGGTTGATTCTCAATTGATCCATAATTGACTTAGTTATATTCCATAGCTAATTCATCAACTAGAGCCTTTAATTATGTACAACTATCTTGTTGAATTATGATATCTAAAATGATCTGTAATTAAGCATAGATATTCCTTAGCTAATTCATCAACCCTTATAATAGTGAATTATGATTTCTCTTGCCACTGTATCTCATGTTTTTATAGAATGCTATGGTCTGTAACTTTCTTGCACACTCTTCTACATTGTATTTACAGACTACAATTCAAATTGAGTGCAATAAACTTTTACAGGACTCTCAAAATTGTCCTGCCAACACTAGGCAGGAACTATGTTGTACTGCAGCTCTTGTTTGTCTTTGACCTATGCTCTAATCATTTCTTTGGCAGTGGTAGTTTACCTGCACCTTCTCTGGAACATCGGTGGCATTCTCACAGTGTTTGGAACCATTGTCACCAATATTTGGACCAACGAAGAAGTGGCCATCAAGCTTGTAAGCTTGTAACCCTATTTTACATTTATCGTTGTAACATGTTTAAATGTGAATCCTGGGGCCGATGCGACGATTTCTGTGGATATCTATTTAGTTTGAAGTGTAGGGTTGAATTGTTCTTTTTTGACCCATTGATTTCATAGTTCTTTTGGGGTTTAGGGTGATTGCTGATGAATAATAGTGCCAATGGTAGCATGTAAACCATAAAGTTTAATATGTAGCCTTTGTATCTTGTGAATTACAGGTTTTATTTCAATTCAAAACAATGAAGGCGTTTGGATCACCTCAAGCACCGAGCATCATGAATCCTTCTAGAAGGGCTGAGATCAACCATCCTCTATGAAAGCAATCGGCAACTCCAACATAAAATGTATGCATTACATTTCTCTTCAATTTCTTATAGAAATATATCACATTTAATGTTTTTTTTTAATTGATGTTGAGATCATCATTGGTTTGTCATTGTAGGGGGTGTTGATAACTGAGGGGGGGGTGAATCAGTTATCTGAATTTCCTTATCAATTAGTGCAGCATTAAATTAATTAAGCAAACATAACCATGAAATGGAAATAACATCAATACACATGACACAATGATTTTGATGTGGAAAACCCTGTTAGGGGAAAAACCACGGGGTGATTAACCCAAGATTGTATTCTTTGTTAGAAGAATAAGATAGTACAAAATGGCACTTGCCAATTAGGGCTCACTGCCCGAGCACACTGCTCACAAGAGGCTCACTGCCTACAATAGTTTATACAAGGAAACTAGATGCTTGAACTGATGAGAAGCATCAACATATGCTGAGATTCAGTTCCGGTTAAGCCCAATATACTGATCTGCTGCACTTCATTCTTATTCTCTTAGGTGCTGCTGTCCTGTTACATTCCGGACCTGTCTTACTGCCTTCACACTACTCTTCTGCTTTCCTTCGCTCTTCACAAAGTTCCACCACACACTTTTTCATATCTAAATCCATTTGGTATATATATCCATACCAAGGATTTCATCCACCTTCTAGTCGACATCCAGAATACTTAATATTTTCCCAAACTCTGATTAGTCGGCTGAATCTTTGCATACCAAGTAATGTGGATCAAAGAGATGCTTATAGAAGTCATCAATCATGTTGGCCAGTTATGAATGATACCTCAGGAAGCTTGATCACCATCAATATCAGGTCCGGATTTAGGTCTGATGCTCTACCGGTTAGTCCTTCCTCTGTCTACTCTACCAAACAGAGACCCAACACTCAAGTGCTCATCTCTCTTCACTCTTCCATCACCGGAGGCTCAATCCCTGGAATTTACCAGTCAATGTACTCCTATTGACTTCCCCAAATCTGCACTGTATTGAGATACTTCCTTTGAGAGATCCGAACCTGACTGTCGGACCCTGCTGCATGCTCTGTTCTTACTTACCAGACCACAACACTTCTTCAACCTAACTTCCGGTATAGGCACACCATGTTCTGCGGATGGGTGGGATGAACTTTGTTGCCATCAATGACAATACTCATGAAGCCATATAGTGTCTCTTGCCAACAATCTCCCCCTTTGGCATTGATGGAAACACTTAGTGAAAAATGACTAAGTGTCACACTATACTCCCCCTTAGCTGATGCTCTATTCTTATGTACATTTTCTGGAGCTCCCCCTTAGCTG
The DNA here is from genome assembly GCA_027924645.1 of Cunninghamia lanceolata. Classification (NCBI taxonomy): domain Eukaryota; kingdom Viridiplantae; phylum Streptophyta; class Pinopsida; order Cupressales; family Cupressaceae; genus Cunninghamia; species Cunninghamia lanceolata. The sequence goes on from BSBN01000959.1 coordinate 3,117,416, forward strand.
GATTCCTCATGTTGATGTTATTGTAGCGTCGGGAGGTTTACTTAGGTCAACTCAATGAAGAGTCATATATGAAGAGACACTAAAATATATGAAGAGACACCAAAGCATATGAAGAGTCACCGATGCATATGAAGAGTCACCTTGATTTGTATATATACTTCAATTCAATCACTTCATTGACATCTCTCTAGCAGCAGATCTTCATTTCCATTAGCAGCAGATTGATCTTCAAGGAGAAACATATTCATTTGTATCTTTGCATCTAGAAGAGGTGCTATTATTCATTGTATCAGATGTGGGCTTGTGTTAGGACTGAGTTGTAAGCAGATTTCTGCTCTTATTTCTTCAATATATAAGAGATATATTTGCTGGGTTTTTCTCCCTCGAGTAGGAGGGTTTTCCCAGGGTACCTGATGTGTTTATTGTCTTATGTGTTGCATTTTCTGATTGCTTACATTTCTGATCCTAAAAACTAACATGGTATCAGAGCCAGATTTAAGAAAAGATCTGATCAGATTTGTTTAAGCAGTCAAGTCAACTTTTCATCTAGGCAAATCTTGAAGGCAAAATATTGCAGATCTAAGGTTGCAAATTATTTCAGACCTAAGGGCAGATCTTTGAAGGAGAATTTGTGTAGAAAAAGAAGATGGTGAACAGGTTGTTGTACTAAATCTTTCTGCAGAGATGACTCTTGTAGATAAGGTAATAAATTGAAATCCAGAGTGTGCAACTATAGACACAACAATTGTTGATGCACTACACATCATGCATGATGAAAAATCTTTTGCATCTTTCAATTGTTGATAAAGATGGATTCGTTGTAGCCTACATAGATGTATTGCAGATAACTCATACAGCAATATCCACAAGGTGAGAGGACCCACGCGCAGAGGCTTATGAAGATATCGATGGCCTGTCTGAAGAAGGAATTTCACGAAATTCTGTTATCTAATAGTGAGGCTCTTGATCCGGACCGGTGGTTGCCAAGCTGAGCGGCGTTCCATTCAAGTACAGAAGACAGCAGCAGTAGCTCCACCCTCTCATGGTCCTACGACAGCAGCAACCACTCCACCCTCTCATGGTTTGTTAACAGACAGAGTTTGTAAATTTGAAATGGTTCTGTTGGATGCTGTGGCGGATCTAAGAAGTATAGTGCAGCTTATGGCGAGGATAGGGTACGCGAAAGAATGCATTCGACTCTTTGTTCTCACCAGTTGAAAATGTGAATGCATTCGTTCACATGCTCCTATGCAAAGTGGATGTCATTCTTCTCAAACTGATTTTTTATCGCAATGATCTCAAAGGATAAGCGACAGGGATCACTATTGAAGAATGTAAGAGGACATGCATGAGTGATAGTCAATGTTTGGGTTTCGCCTACCTTTTGGATGGCCGTGGAGAATATTTTCCAAAAGCACAACTTCTCAATGGATATCAATCTCCTGCCGCATGCAAGGACATGTATATAAAGGACTCCATCAACGATTCTTCGCTTCTAAATTCCACTATTCCTAGCAAGATCCCACTCAACTGTAGCAGTTCTGCGACACTTGTTTTTGATAGTAGAAATTACAAGACTTCCAAGAAGAAGAGCATTACTAGGATATTCTGCCATCCCACTCGGATTCAAGAAGTTTAGCGTTGCAGAGCTAAGGCCGCAGATAACTTCACGATAAAGCTGGGAGATGGAAATTTTCAAAGCGTCTACAAAGGGGTTTTGGCTGATGAAAAGGTCATGGTGGTGAAGCAATTGGAAGGAGTATCTCAGAGTGAGGAGCAATTCTAGGTGGAGGTAAGTATGATTGGCAGAGTTCATCACATGAATTTGGTTCGCATGTTTGGCTTCTGTGCAGAGGGGCATCACAAATTACTTGTTTATGAGTTTGTTGAGAACGGATCGCTGGACGAGTATCTGTTTACAGAAAGTGAATCTTTGGGTTGGAAGGAAAGGTTTGCAATTGCAGTGAGCATGGCAAAGGGATTGGCTTACCTTCACGAAGAATGCTTGGAATGGTTTCTCCATTGCGATGTGAAACCTCAGAATATATTTTTTAGACAGGAATTTTTAATCCCAAGGTATCTGACTTTGGATTAGCAAAGCTAGTGGATAGAGACCGAGCCTTCTTCTCCTCTACAGTTTGTGGAACTCAAGGATACATGGCGCCTGAATGGATGCTTAACCTTCCCATCACCACAAAAGTGAATGTTGGAGATTTTAACCAGGGGAGCCTTCTGATCTTTACAATGTTGCACCCTAGATCATGACCGTGGGTGCCAGCTCCATGGACAGACACTTTGTTGCAAATGTCAAGCTTGGAGATGGAACAATTCTTTATGGTGAACAGCCAGACCTCAGAATTGAGCCTTGTGCAAGGAGACTCATGTGTGAATAATACTCTGATTTTAAACCCGACGAAAGAAAAGCTTATGGTGTGCTCACGAGACAGTCCTGCTGATCTAGTGGAACAGGGAGAAGGTGTTCGAGAGGCCGGAGGGCCTACGTGATATTCATTAACGATAACACCGATGGGGAGGAAATCTGATTATATGCTCAGGTTTTGCCATCAACAACCCTTGGTTATAAGGTAGGACTTGCCCTAGAAGCCTATATGAATTCTACAAAGACCCCCATGGCGGGCATTCATTTCCTCACTATCTTTGGCTCCGCTAACAATATTTCAGGTGTGACAAGTATGGTCACTTTGCTCAATTGCATATCCTGGCAGCGGGAACTCACGGGATGCATAAAGGGGCAAATGGAGGCAGAGGCTATTGAGTTTTTGTTTCTACAATGGATGAAGATGAAGTTAAAGGAGCATCACAATAAAGAGATAAGTATTTTATGTGTGTATCTTTGAATAATGATGTAACTAATTCATGCACTAACATTGAGAATAGTGAATCATGTATGCTTCTAGCATTGGTTTGAATATTTCTCTTTGGGGTAATTTAATTCTTTGAACTATTAGTAATCTCTCTAAAATGCTTCCAGGATAGATTGAGGAGCAAAAGGATGATGAGAGACTGCATAAAGAATTCAAAGGAAGGAAGAGCTTGAGGCATCCTATGAGGAAGGCATGCTAGCTGGAGAAATGAACAATCATGGAGTTATAGCTTGCAGCCATGGGACTGAGTTGGTGGCATATAACTTCACTGGAAACATCTCTCGAGGGCTCAAGGTTGGGTCCGCCTTGGATGAGGAATTTGCATCAGCAAAGAAGATTGAGAAAGATGAAGACACTAAACAACGGAGAACCCTTACAGATTGTCATTACGATCAGCTACTTCAAAGAGGAGGAAATGACATTTAGAGGGAGTTAAATTCTGAGAATTCAAGGCACGAGTTGAAGCACTAAGGCTTTGAGATCAGTCAATGGAGGGGAGTTCACTTTCAGAGGTTTTCCGCAATCTCTGAGGTAGGGATCAAGAGGAAGTTCTGTGACTCACTAAGAAGAAGTGAAGGTTGTAGTGCTTGGAAGACTTCTTCACCTACTGAGAATAGAATTGTACAAGACTATCAATCTGAATTTGACATTGGTAGCCTTGCAAATCTATTCAGAATAGGGTGATCTGGGATAAGATCAAGGAGGACAATCCTGAACTCTCGCAAGTTAGTAGTGTTGGAGGCATGCATTGAAAACCGTTCCTCTAAGGCAAGCATTGCAGGCAATCTTGGACAAGGAGGTCAAAAGGTTGATACAAGTACTTGGAGTTTCATAGGGAGTCACATCATCATGAAGATGTGTTGCAATATATTTTTCTGTGACAGAGAAATATGAGGTGCAAGTCCTTGTCCATCTCTGAGACGGAGATGTGGTTCTTTCCACCCTCTGGGAGTAGCCATGGTGGATGTCATGTTGAGTGACTCCATGACGATGTATTTTTTCCACTAATGGAAGTACCCATTGTGGACATCACGTTGAGAGACTCCGTGATAATTCTCTTGTACTTGTGTTTATCCACCCTCTGGGAGTAGCATGGTGGACGTCATGTTGAGAGACTCCATGATGACATCACGTTGAGTGACTCCGTGATGGGCACTTGTACACATGTTTCTTTCCACCCTCTGGGAGTAGCCATGGTGGACGTCATGTTGAGAGACTCCATGACGACATCATGTTGAGTGACTCCGTGATGGGCACTTGTACACATGTTTCTTTCCACCCTCTGGGAGTAGCCATAGTGGACGTCATGTTGAGAGACTCCATGATGACATCACGTTGAGTGACTCCGTGATGGGCACTTGTACACATGTTTCTTTCCACCCTCTGGGAGTAGCCATGGTGGACGTCATGTTGAGAGACTCCATGACGACATCACGTTGAGTGACTACGTGATGGACACTTATGCACATGTTCATTTCCACACATGGGAGTAGCCATGGTTGACATCATGTTGAGTGACTCCATGATCATATCACGTTGAGAGACTCCGTGATAAATTCTTCTCACTAATGGGTGTAGTCATTGTGGGTGTCATGTTGAGAGACTCCATGACATATCTGGAAAGATATCTCCCTAGCTAAGAGGGAGTGTTGCTGTTATTGTAGCGTCGGGAGATTTACTTAGGTCAACTCAATGAAGAGTCATATATGAAGAGACACTAAAATATATGAAGAGACACCAAAGCATATGAAGAGTCACCGATGCATATGAAGAGTCACCTTGATTTGTATATATACTTCAATTCAATCACTTCATTGACATCTCTCTAGCAGCAGATCTTCATTTCCATTAGCAGCAGATTGATCTTCAAGGAGAAACATATTCATTTGTATCTTTGCATCTAGAAGAGGTGCTATTATTCATTGTATCAAATGTGGGCTTGTGTTAGGACTGAGTTGTAAGCAGATTTCTGCTCTTATTTCTTCAATATATAAGAGATATATTTGCTGGGTTTTTCTCCCTCGAGTAGGAGGGTTTTCCCAGGATACCTGATGTGTTTATTGTCTTATGTGTTGCATTTTCTGATTGCTTACATTTCTGATCCTAAAAACTAACATTTTTCACTGCTCCTCACTCCCCCTTTGACATCAATGGCAAAGGGTGGGGTCCGTACACCAAAATTTCCAAAACAATCTATACTTAGCCACATAAAACATATATACATGTTTTACCTACATATACTGAAATATATCTGCAAAAGTGGTCTTCAGCTGTACCACTTCTGTCGCCCAACTCTTCTTCATTCTATCCAAAATTGAGATGTGACCACTTAACAAGAATGCCAAAGCTTCTGCCTTTTTAGATCTGTCTGATCACTGGTTCGGGCTGTAGTCTGAGCATCACTTAGGCCTCATGCATGGCCTCTAACTTAGGGATAATGATCCCTCTAAGTTCACTCAACCTACTTATTCTATTTTTCTTCTCCTTCTCAAGTTTCTTAACTTCATTCAAGACTACAATAGTCTGACATTCTTGATTGATTACGGGAGGTGAGAGAGGATCAAAACTTTGAGACAAACTTAGTAGTTTATCTTCTTGCTCTTTTACTTTCTTATCAACATCTTTGGTCACTTTGGGCCAGGATAAACAAAATTTATAAATATTTCCGCCAACTTTGAGAGTATTTTCTAAACTTTTTATCCCAATATCCATAACTCTCCTGTCATTTGAGATTAGACCCTGTACTTCAGAGAATCTCTTATCCAAAAATTCTTTCCTGACTTTCTCTTCTGCTACTTTCTCTAAAGAATCAAAATGTGTATTAACAGAATTTGCAAGAGACTTTAGATTACCGGATGTGGATGCTGTAGGATCCTTTTGGAAGGATGGCATGATCTTTTCCAATATACCAGATGTAGTTTCTATGAGCTCACAGTCTTCCATACCAGCAGTTTCTATGAGCTCATTGTCTTCCATGTGAGACTTCAGCATTTTTTCTTTTGCCTTTGCTTGAGTGAAGGAAGCTAGTTTCATGGTTTGGACCGGAGAGAGGGAATCAAAATTGAATGGACCTTGAAGCAATTTTGGTTCATCAAATTCCATCATCTCTTTGGTCAAGAATTCTTTGACTGCTTCTGCTATGTCTCTTGCCGGAGATAGAATTTTCTCCCCTTCTGCAGCCTTACCACTATCATCTGTGGCCTTCTCTGTTGGAGTTTTCTCTCCTTCTGCAGCCTTGCTACTGTCATCTTCTTTTTCTTTTGCTTCTTGACTGATCTTCTCTTATGCTCTTTCTTTTTCTTTGATTCCAGAGTCTGTAGGGGAAACCGAAGGAGAGATGTTTGCTTGATCATGGACCTCCTCTTCCAGAGCAGAGGAATCTAAGTCCTTACCTTTTTGTTCACCTGTCTCCTTTACCTCTTCTACCACTGTCTCAGTAGATTCTTCTTTAACATCTATGGCCGAGGGATTATCAACTAAGTCCTCTATAATAGGAATGTTGAATCTTTTGTATGCATTCCGGAGAATCTCTTCTATTTCTTTTGCTACTTTATCAGTTTCTCCGAGCATAAGCTGATTCATTCTAGCTTTGCTCCGAAACTCATCCTTACAATCTTTGAAGATCATATTCTTCTGCTTAGGAGTGATTAAAGGATATAGCTGAATAGCTATCTATTCTTAGATCTCAAGATCCTTTGCCATAGCATTATTCTTTCTTATTTCTAGTTCCTTATCTAGGCTTTTGGGAATAAGAGATATGATTTCAATAAAAGCCTTGTTGTAGATATTCAGAAACCTGATTGTGGCTTCTTGCAAGATTTTTTGATCAGCTTCATTGTAATCATTATAGAATTCAGCCATTGGTTGGAGGTTCCCATCCACAATAACTGATTTTATGATTGCATCAATGCACAAAGTAGGTTTCTCAACAAATTCTTCGGTTACTTCTTCAGCAGAAGGTTCACCGGATGTTTTCCTTTTCTTCTTCAATTTCTTTACTTCCTCATCTAATTCTATCTCTTCTTCATCCTTTTGACTTGTGTAAGACCTTGTTGTCTTTTTCTTGGTTCTCTTTTCTCCTTTTCCAGATGATTTTACTTTCAGTTTTGATGTCTTTGAGCTCTTTGTAGTGGTAGGTGCAGAGGTCTTAGAGGATCTATTCTGGGAGGGGACTTCCACCAGAGCACCTTCTTTCTCTACTTTTTCTTTTTATTTCTCTGCCCTTTCTATCTTCTCTCTATTTGCATCAAGTGCCTCTTTTGAAATCCCATGCCTCTTTGCAAACTCTTCTACTTCCCTCCTCACTTTTCTTTTTATTTCTGGTTGTCGTAGCTCCACATGGATCTTCACACCTAATTCTTCAAAGGTTCCAAACCTTTCTTCTTTAGGATCCTTGGATTGACTGAGCATGTGTTGAACATGTAGTTCAACAATTTTCTCATCTACTTCATACCCCATTGGCATGATCCAGACTATTCTTGACTCTACTGCCTCCATTAGACATTGATCAGTTTCTACCATGAAGCATACTATATCTTTATACTTTTCAACTAAGGATTGGGAGATTCTCTCTCTTGCTTGCATCATGCTCTAAAAATTCTTGAAATAGCCCCAGAGTGATGCATTCTTTGCCTTCACATCACCAAGCCCATGTATATAATCTCTGATTTGGATGGCTACTGGTCTATCATTCTGCCATACCCAGCCACTGGATCCGGGAAGCTCATTCATGAAGTAGAAGAACAAGCATAGTATGAACCCACCATACTTGAAGGAGTTCTTCTTGTCCTTCTTGATCTTTTGTAGGTTTTCCATTAGTTGGCTCAGAAGGAGTTCACAAAGATCATAATCTGCATTTTTCCTCAACATTTCATAAGTAGTGTAAATTGTAGTTCCAGGTACTAAATTTTCCCTGCTAGAGTGATATATCTTATAACCGACAATCATGGAGGCAAACTTGACATCCAGATCAGTGATGTCTTCTATTGTCATTGCTCTTTTGTCAAATTTTGATCCAGTAGCCTGACTCACAGTTTGATTCTTGACAGATTTGAGGACAAGAATCCCACTAGATGAGTACAATCTGGTTACTGCCCTAATGGCATCCTTGGTTATCTTAAATGGCCTCATCAACCATATAAAATTATCATGCATTCTACTTAGAACATACCGGACCCATTCATCTTCTGCAAAATAGGGGAAATGAATGCATTGTACAAAATGCTTGTCCCGGATGGCTTTATACTGAGTTTTGAGTTCAAATGAGTCATCTATCAAATGCTTGTGATAGATATCAACCAGCTTAGATTCCCCAAATTCTTCAATATTCACATGAATATATGCCCTAACATCTTCTACATGCAGAACCCCATGCGGAATGCTTGAAAAGGCGCCTAGGGGATCAACTTCTAGGGATTTATATGGATGTTTTTTGAATTTTGGTTGCAGTCTATCAGTGATCTTTACAACATTCAGTGTAGTCATCTTCAAAAGATTTTACAGAGAAATAAATAACAGAAAGTACCTTTTGCGCTTCTAGGGTTCGCTGAATGAGCCGGATTAATTTGCTGGATGAATCGACTTCAACAGTTGATCTTTTGAGAATTTGAGATAATTTGTTGCAGAGCTCCTTTTCTCTTCTTCTTGAATGCAAATGTGCAAATGACGAGCGAATGAATCCTTTTATTTCTGGGAAAACCCTAATTTCATATTACAATAAATGTGCAACTCAAGTCATTCCAGTTGCCTGGTTCTTCTTATTTTGAGAAAGATCTTTTTCCAGATCACTAAGATATTCTTAGAGTAATCCTTGGTGATTAATAACAAATTATCTTACTTTCCCTAAACACTTGATCTATCCACAAAACAAGATACCTCGAATTTGAATCATACCGGATTTAACTATGATAATTCTGTTTTACCGGATGATTGTTAAACCGGATCAATCTTGGAAGATTAGACTCTTCAAATCTTCCTACGAATCTTTCATATCTTTACCAAGCTTTCTTTAGATGTTTTTCTGAGAAACCTTTTATTTCGCAACTTCCCATGTGCCAATTTTAGGCACCAATTAACTTGCTGGGGGAAAATATTTTTCCTTGTGTCTCCCCCTGAGCCAAAGCTCACTTTTTAATTTTTGGAAGGAATATTAGCACCAAATTCTAATGCAGATCCATCCCCTACATTCTCTGTACTTCTCTTCATCCAAATCTTGTTCATCTCACTTTTAACTTCATCCGCATTCACTTTTCATATTCCTTTGTCTTGATTCTGATTATGATGCACCAGACCCCTTTTGTCCTGGTTCTTGCTTCTATAGAATTTGGCAATATGACTGGATCTATTGCAATTGTGGAAAACAACATTTCTTTGCATATTTGAATGATGTCCTCTTGATCTGCATTGATTAGCCATATGTCCCATTCTATTGCATGCAAAGCATCTACCATTGACTAAATTGTTTATTTGCATATTTTTGCATTCATGAGATTTGTGACCATACCTTTTGTAGTTGAAACACTGTCCGAAGAAGGATGTATTGGTCTAATTTATTCTCTTTCTGCACTGATTAGCTTTATGACCAAAGTTATTGCAGTTGTGGCAGTATCCATTGAAGGATGGATATCTTTGAGCATTAGGTTACCTTACCGAAGGTCTTCTAGGCCTGTTCCTTGGATTTCCTGATCCAAAATTCTTCTGACCAGATCCGGAGCTTTCACCTTTCTCATATCCCAAGCCACGTACCCTCCTTTGGCTTTCAAGAAGAACTTCAAGTTAAGCAGAACTTATCTTGAATTTCTCTTTGTATTCATTTGTTGTTTGAAGATCCTTTTTAAGAGTGTTAATTTGATCCTCAAGTTTTTCTTCATTATCTCTAGCATCTTCAAGATCAGATTCTAGATGCCTGATTATTCTATCCATTTTGTGGCAGTCTTCTGACTTCTCCTTGAGAGATTGTCTTAGATCATCTTCAGTTTTTATTTTCTCTTCAATTTCTTGGGTGAATTTCATAACTCCTGATTCCATTTCATGTCTTACCATAATGACCTCTTTTGATAACTTTTCACATAACTTGGTTTTCTCCTTCAGATCTTCATTTGTACCATTGTCTTCATTTTGACTTGCCAATTGCTGAAGTAGATCTTTTCTTTTTTTCATAGAGATACTCAGTTTCCCTTTTAGTTCATTTATGAAATCATCAGCCTGTTTGAGTCTTTCCTTCAATTCATTGACTTTAGAGTTTGATTGCTCAAGATCATCTAGGGCAGACTGAAGTTGATCCCTCATACCATACACATCCATTTGAGTTCCTAGATCTTCCTCAAGCTGTTAGGCTCTTTTTGGAGGAACTTGGCTCTGATACCAATTGTTGATAACTGAGAGGGGGGGTGAATCAGTTATCTGAATTTCCTTATCAATTAGTGCAGCATTAAATTAACTAAGCAAACATAACCATGAAATGGAAATAACATCAATACACATAACACAATGATTTTGACGTGGAAAACCCTGTTAGGGGAAAAACCACGGGGTGATTAACCCAAGATTGTATTCTCTGTTAGAAGAATAAGATAGTACAAAATGGCACTTTCCAATTAGGGCTCACTGCCCAAGCACACTGCTCACAAGAGGCTCACTGCCTACAATAGTTTATACAAGGAAACTAGATGCTTGAACTGATGAGAAGCATCCACATATGCTAGATTCAGTTCCGATTAAGCATAATATACTGATTTGCTGCACTTCATTCTTACTCTCTTAGGTGTTGTTGTCTTGTTACATTCCAGACCTGTCTTACTACCTTCACACTGCTCTTCTGCTTTTCTTCGCTCTTCACAAGTTCCACCACACACTTTTTCATATCTAAATCCATCTGGTATATATATCCATACCAAGGATTTCATCCACCTTCTAGTCAACATCCGGAATACTCAATATTTTCCCAAACTCTGATTAGTCGGCTGAATCTTTGCATACCAAGTAATGCGGATCAAAGAGATGCTTATAGAAGTCATCAATCATATCAGCCAGTTATGAATGATACCTTAGGAAGCTTGATCACCATCAATATCAGGTCCAGATTTAGGTCTGATGCTCTACTGGTTAGTTCTTCCTCTGTCTACTCTGCCAAACAGAGACCCAACACTCAAGTGCTCATGTCTCTTCACTTTCCCATCACCAGAGACTCAATCCCTGGAATTTACTAGTCAATGTACCCCTATTGACTTCCCCAAATCGGCACTTTATTGAGATACTTTCTTTGAGAGATCTAGACCTGACTGGCGGACCCTGTTGCATGCTCTGTTCTTACTTACCGGACCACAACACTTCTTCAATCTGACTTCCGGTATAGGCACACCATGTTCTGCGGATGGGTGGGATGAACTTCGTTGCCATCAATGACAATACTCATGAAGCCATATAGTGTCTCTTGCCAACAAGGGGATAGGTTTATTGTTCACAGAAGTTTTGTAGATTTTGATTGGGCTCGGTATATGGCAAATAAAAGAAATATCATTGGGCATTCACCCTCCATGGAAGCATATAACAGGGAGCACACAACTAGTTTGGTGAAGGATTCTAGTAAATGTCAAGAATTTTGAGCGTTAGTAGAAAGCCATCTGCAAAGGGATTGCAATCCATGTATTTTGAAGCTTTGTCTATTGATGTTGGGACCAGAACCAGTAGATCACATAGTCGCTACATACCTCAAGTAAGAGTTATTCCTATTTTTCTTTTTAAAATTATGATTGTTTTGTGAATACTTCAGTGTCCTAACTATTTTTTAGATTGAATAGACAATCCACTTAGGCAGGTTTAGGGTTGGTTGAAGATTAGATAAATTGCACACCCATTCCTCCTCTAATAAAATTCTTCTATCCTTTATGCTTTTATGGACATCTCTCCCCTCTAGTGCTCCCTAGCTACTGGTTTTGTTTTTTGCCTTCACACTGATACTTGCAACATAAAATTGTCTTTGTCTATCTTCACTTCTTTCCCCTAGACAAGTCAAATGCATGTCAATTATAGATTAATAGTAGTCATTTGAGGTCATATTTGATTCAATGGAGCTTGCAAGCATTTGTCTCCCCCAACAACCTACCTTCCCTTCCAATCCAAGTTGCCCATACCTTAAATATTAAATACAATCTTTTCATGCCTTTAACGGGGATGTGACATATAAGTATTATATTGATATTATTTGTGAGGAATTTTTTTAATTATATATTACAAATATGATCTAGATCTAATCAAATAATTAAATAAATTAAATGTAGATATAAAATTTTTTAAAATGGGTAATCGAATAAGAATAGGGGTGTTTATTTGTTTATCATGAGATGGCAACTTGACTTTGTAGTTGACGTTGTTAGTGCATTATGAGAGGTAATTAGAATTAGATATTTGAATTTGAATAAGAGATCAAAAGGTTGCAATAGGGCTCTGTAGAAATCTATGCTACTATATATGGTTGCGACATGCAATTTAGTCTACTTGCCACAACTTGCTTTATTGTTGACATGCCCTCCTAAACTCACTTGCCTTCTTCTTGAACCTATTTTTGAAGAGGGCTATGTTAAAAATACAATAGGGCTAGCTTCAAGATAAGAGAAGTCCTAAACTTTTCTTGGTAGGAGTCAAGCCCTAGATGATGAGCATAAATTCACAGTCACACCACACCAATGATGAAGATGCAAAAATCTAGTATCTTGGTGTAATGGTGTACTGTCTACATGCAAAATGGCTTTTGAATGCTCTTAAGTTGAATGATCTTTCAATATCATGCTTTCTCTTAATACTTTATAATTGATTTCTAATGATATAGGAATGTTTACAAATACATGTCCATATTCGTATAATCCAAAAAATTTCATGCACATGATGACTAGATAACAACTAGCTTCAAAAAAGGTCAACTCAAAAGCAAGAACTTTAGAATTTGAGTGAGGTAGATTAAACCACACCATAGAGGCTAATTCCACTTAGAAAAACACTGTGAATAAAGATTAGTTTGAATCAAGAATATTTGTAACCATAACTTATTGATAAATTTTAGTATAAATGTTAATTTGTACAACAAATAAATTAAAAATTGCATACACTTAAAATGATATAAAATAAAAATATAAAAAATATATAATATAAAGTTTGATCTCCTTATACTAACATAACTATTAATGCTAAGAGGCATTTTACAATGGCAGCAAGTGATGGAGTGTAATGGTGTGTGCTTGTTAATAAAAACTCTTACCTTTTACCTTACTTTATGTCCTAACTTCAAAATATTTCAATCGTTGGGCCCTATTTAAGCCCTATTTTTGGATGTTCGTATACGCTGTTGTCTAGTACCACTTGATTTTATTGTAGATGGTGCCTACCTAGATGTCTTTTCTTGTAGTGCATACATGTTTTTGTTTCTATTGTCTTTGCATACCTTTATTTCAAGGATCCAATAGTAACAATTAAAATCATTTTGAGAGGTGAAGCAAGTTTTTTTATTTTATGCATGTCTCTTGTTGGTTATATGTTTTAATCTTTAAATTTTGGCACAACTTTTTGACATAAGATTATTAACATATATACCAAGTGCAGAAGTAGGCAGTCACATGTTTCACCAAATGCAACGAACATGCCTCCAACCCCATCAGTCCATATTTGCTAGCATACTTGTAGCCTGTGCCAAAATGGGAGCTTTAGAACAAGTTATGGACTTCCATCAAACTATAAAGGATAGAGGAATTTCATCATATGTCATAGTGGCCACTACCTTAGTAGACATGTATGCAAAATGTAGAAACATGCACAAGGCACATTAGCTATTTTGCACATTTCACATTTGGAAGTTTGTGCAACTTTAAGGAATTCTCAAGAAAATGTGGTCTCATGGAATGTAATGATTGAACAAGATACATGTAAAATGGATTTTTTGAAAAGGCTTTATATACTTTAAATAAAATGCAATTGGCAGGCAGAAAACCAGACTATGCAACCTTGGCCAACATCCTTGCAGCCTATGTGGAAATGGGATCTTTGGAACATGGTGTAGACATCCATAATAGCATAATGGAATGGGTTTTTTTGTTAGATGATGTCATTGCAAGTGCCTTGGTGGACATGTATGTGAAATGTAGAAGCAGAGACAAGGCATGTGATCAATTTGACAAAATGCCTCAAAGAAATGTAGTGTCATGGAATGCCATGATTGTAGGATATGTTCAACATGGCTTTGTTGAAAAGGCCTTAGAAACTTTTAAGTAGGGTATGGGCATCCATCGAAGCATAATTGAAAGTGGATTTGTTAGATGATGTAGTTACAAGTGCCACTTCTGATCACCATGGCCTTTACAAGAACTTATGCACAAAAGTCAATAAAGAAGAATTTATGCAAAAATCTCTCTTGAATAATTAAAAATTGTGATTAATTTTCTTTGTGGCTTGTATTGTGTGGATGAGATTTCAAGTTCCTTATAGTTTCCTATGGATTTAGAAACTTTCAAGCAAATGTAATTGGCAGGTGTAAAACTGGACTCTACAACTTTTGCCAACATCTCCAACCTATGCAAAAATGGGATCATTGGAACAGGGTATAGATATCCATTAGATAAAGGGTTTTTTGTCAAATGTTGTAGGTGTAGGTGCCTTGGTCAACATGCATACAAAATTTAGAAGCATAGACAATGCATGTGAACAGTTTGACAAAATTCCTAAAAGAAATATTGTGAGAACAATTAATTTGCTTTGCCAAGGCATCTATGAGGCCTAAATGAGTAAAAATATTTGGTCTTATGGTCTTATGCCAAATACAATATCCTATGTAAACATATTTTCTAAACATTTAGCAAGGGATGCACATGGCTGTTTTCAGTTATAATTTTTACTTCAGTGGAAAGTTGCATTTAATTGAACTATTCCTCGCTGTGTACACTGTACTTAGTTGGCACTAGCAACCCACAACATTTATTGCAGTCAATAGCATTTATTACAGTCAAACATAGTAGTTATAACACTGCCATTTATTCTAGTCAAAAGCATTGAAATTGAATCAAAGACTGACCCTTCTAATGTCACAGCCCCATTTTGCCTATGTTGGCCTTTTTTATAACACAAAATATATGTACATGTGATTGTTCATAATCACATCAAGTAGACCTCACCCTACAGATTTGTTGATGTATGATTTGATAATGGCCTTCACTAAAGGAGCTCAAATAGCCAAATAGTGTGATGTTTGAGAGCAATGTCAATTCTTTCATGCAACCCCTGACATAACTAATAAATTATTTTGCAACTTGGACCTTCATTTTTTATAAGTTTGTATGCCACATGAAAATCTTATTCAATTGGTACTAGAGGACTGTTGCTGCAACTTTAGGCAAAGGACAAATTACTAACTAGCAAGCAGAAGGAAGAAGCTCGCAGGTTGGCTTTAATGAGAGAGCAGTTCCTTGTCCAAAGTGGGGGTTTAGCTAATGTTTCAAGGGAGGAACAAATTGCTTCAACACCCAAGAAACCAAAGTATGAGACAAAGAAGAAAAAGTGTGGTCCTACTACTATTGATTTTGTAGCTTCTCAGTAGGCTATGCTAACAAAAGACCATGACATCCAAGATGAAACTCCTCAAGAGGCATATGATAGTAAAGTAAAGGAAGAGGTCAATGCAATGATAATTGAGCCTATTGAGAGTGAGGCTCATATGGATGTGGAGTAGGAGAAAATGGAAACTGAAGAGGAGGAGGAAGATGATTGGGATGCTAAAAGTTGGGATGAAAAAGATGTGGCTTTACATGTTAAAAGTGCTTTTGGTAAAGACGAAGAGAGTTCTATAAGCAACAAAGTTATCAAGAGTTTTGTTGGGCCTACATCTATGTTTGTTGTAGTAAAAAATACAACTGTATCTGTGCCTAAATCAACACTCATGTCGAGTGTAGCAAAGCCAACCCCTCCTGTTAAACCATCTTTGTCTATAAAGCAGGTTCAACAAGTGCAACTTGAAAGTGAAGAAGACTCTGAAAGTGAAGAAACTGAGAGTGAAGAAACTGAGAGTGAAGATGAAAACATGGAGGATAAGAAGCGACATGCAACATAAAGGAAGCGAGAGGTGAGGAAGGCAGAAGCACTATCGAAAAGGAATGCGGATGATTTGCACTCACCTATTTGTTGCATTCTTGGTCATGTCGATACCGGTAAGACAAAGTTGCTCGATTGTATTCGATGGATAAATGTGCAGGAAGGTGAGGCAAGAGGGATCACTCAACAAATTGGAGTGACATATTTTCCAATGGAAAACATACGTGAGAGGACACAGGAGTTGAAGACAAATGCTAATTTAAGGGTACCTAGTTTACTAGTAATTGACACTCTTGGGCATGAATCTTTCACAAATTTGAGAGCTCGAGGTTCTAGCTTATGTGATATTGCTATATTGGTTGTTGATATTATGCATGGCTTGGAACCACAAACAATTGAGTCACTAAATCTTTTGAAAATGCGACATACGCCCTTTGTAGTTGCCTTGAATAAGGTAAGTCTATATGGTAGTTTCAATGTGTATTCAATATCTATCTGCCATTAATTTTCATGAAAAATTTCCTACCTTGAAAATCACTGACACAAAAGGCTTTCACTGTGTGCTTGACTTATTAAGGTGGATAGGCTCTATGGTTGGAAGGCTCATCCAAATGCTCCTATAAGAATGACCTTTAAGCAACAGTCAAAAGATGTTCAAAATGAGTTTGAACACCAGCTCACTCAGGTTTGGATTTGTACAAGCTTCATTTTTCTAATGGGATCTAGAACATACAATTATAGAATGAAAAAGTCTATCTCTAAGGAAGAGATGAATTGGTGATGTGATGTCTTATTAATAAATGCCATATATCAATATTTCAAGAAAATTTTCTCCTTATTAATAGGATACAATTACTAAAATTGGCATTATTATTAACTAGAGGTGCTCTTCTAGATAATGGCTAAATATTTATGTAAAATAGCCAAAGACTAAAATCTTGAAACATGAGCTTAGGTTCTCCTGGCAAGATTACTCCTTAAATGACAACAAATACAAACTTTATTCTGGGTTCATTTCTTGTTCAAACTTTTGTATAACTCAAGATAGTCTTTTAACTTTTTAAGTAGCATGCAATCATTGTTGTTGGCAAGGTTTCCAATGTGACAACTATATCATGTGCCTACCAAAGACTGGCCCATTTTGCATATGTGTCTAATATGTCATATCATACAAAGATCATGTTGAATTAATATTCTGTGGATTAAAAACTTGTTCCAAGGCACCAAAGCTCGAGATGGGAGATGCTAGCCAAGATCCTAGAGTTTGTCTCAACACCTACCAATTGCATTAACTTAAAACATTAATGGCATTATCAGTAAGCCAAATTTGTGCCAATCAGGCAAAGATTTCAGGTAATGGAACTACATTTTGATGAAGCACTTGAAACTCAAATGTACCATTTTGTGTACCCTTCGTCAATACTTGTGCAAGTGTGCCAGATCTCCTTATGTTACTTGTGTAGTTAACACAAAAAATGATAGAGGAAAAGCTTATGTACATCAGCGAAGTTTAGGTAAGGTTCATTCTAATTATAACCTCTTGAGACTTTGCTAAGATGAATGCATTAGTTTGTTCATTGTCAATAGTACCGTTGGAAGTATAGCTAATGTATTGCTAGCATTTGATTGTTTGTGGCCTTAGATGTTTGCAGTAGTTTCTCTAAATGACTTTATGTTGGATGGATGTGGGTTTATTTCTTCCTTGTATTTTCACATGTAAATGTTTATGTAATGTCACTTTAGCCAAGAAATCTTCTTGGTCATACAAGAGGTGTAAATTGAGTTGAGTTGCAGATCTAATGTTCTAGCTTCCTCTAAGATTCTATTCGATGTCCTTTTAGGGGTTTAGCTTTCATTCATGCCAATAATCACCATCGAACCTTGAGTACAAGGCTTTGCACACTTTGCAAGATCTTTAGGCTTAGCACCAACATTGGGACATCCTTATTGGGATGTCAGAGAGATGCACAGATGGATCACTCTGAAGAGTTGGAGTCACACTGAAGTTGAAACTTTGAAGGGACGATAAGACTCCTCACTCTAATGTAGCTTGGTCCTATTGATAACGGAAATGGTCCCACCACGAGCACAAGTGGCATTCCATGTCACCGCTATGTGAACAAAAGATGACAACACCGTTTTGGATTATCAAAGAGACTAGATCCAAGGTCATAGAGATAACAACATGTCCTACCGACAGTGTTCATTCCAGCCATCAAAGGGACACCAAAGGGACTATTACCAATGTATACAACTTGGCATAAATTAACCTAGATTAATTAGTCAGTTTTTCTATGAAAACTTATACACACATGAAAACTTATACACACACATGGTTGTAGAGAGAAATAATACATATATTAAATATATTAATATAGATGAGAGTTGTACATACTTCAATCACATGAGTAACCCTTATAGCATTATTGCTACAGTTGATTGTTATGTGTGCATGGTTGACCTTCTTGACAGTGCTCGCTATCTTGAGGACAGCCTAAACTTTATCATTGAGATGCCAATTAAACCTATGGTGGTTGTGTGGATGTGTTTTCTTGGTGCCTATAGATCACATATGAATATAGGCTTAAGAGTATTTATAGCAACACTACTTTTTTATTTGGATCCTAAAAATACTGCAAGACTTATGTTCTTCTCTCAAACATCTATGCAGAAGTGGGCAGGTGTGGTGAGGTTCAAATGGTAAGGAGATTGATAAAAGATAGAGGAATTAAATAGATCCCTGGATGTAGTTGGATTTAAGGCCATAAAATGGTACACACTTTTCATGTAGGAGACAGATCACATCTATAGACATAGGAGATCTATGCAAAGTTGTTGGAGAAATTGGCTTGGAAGACGAAGGCAACATGGTATTTTCTAGATTCAAGACATTTACTTGATGTTGTGGAAGAGGAGGAAGAATAATTATTTCTCTACAGACTGCCATCATAGTGAAAAGTTGGCAATTGCATTTGGTTTGTTAAACATGCCCCATAACTATTAAAGTTGCTAAGAACCTTCGAGTATGTGTTGATTGCCACACTGCAACAAAACTTATCTCCAAGATTGTTGCAAGAGAAATTGTTGTGAGAGATGTGAACCATTTCCATCATTTTAAACAAGGACAATTTTCTTGTGGAGATTATTGGTGATGCTAAATGAAGCAATCTGAAAAATAGGCTTGCACTATAATAATGTGCACGGTGTTAGATCTCCAGTAATAATGAAGGGACATCCATCAAAGCATAAAAGAAGGGGAATTTTTTTCAGATGTTGTAGTTGCAAGTGCCTTGGTAGCCATGCATGCATGTCAATTGTTTCACAAGATGCCTAAAAGAAATGTGGTCTCATAGAATGCCATGATTGCAGAAGCAAATGCAACTGGCGGGTGCAAAGACCGACTCCTCAACCTTTGCCAACATCCTCCTTGTCTGTGCACAAATTGAGTACTATTGTATTGTGTATATAGATATATCGTTATATTAAGTATTATTGTATTGTATATAATGTACATAGATATAGAAACAATACAATAATACTCAAAATGACTATAATATATATGTGTGTACCTGTACCCGTCCCCAAACTGGCAACCTAGCATTTAATTGATTAGGCTAGATTGCACATAGGAAAATTTTATTTTCTTCTACAAGCATATATTAGTAAACCTGCATGGTTGCATGCACCTAGAACACAAGCAAAGCTTACAATGTTAGGATGTGTTCTAGAGTGCTTCTGCAAAATCCATTTTGTACATATCCTGCAATCATTGTATTTTGTCAAATGACATCTCTTTGAGGCATTCCATCAAATAGTTCACGTGCTTTGTCTATGATTCCACATTTTGCATACATGTCTACCAGAGCATTTCCAACCATAGTATTTGACAAAGATTCCCTTACCATTATTCTTTGATGGATGTCCATATCCTGTTCGAAAGCTCCCATTTTGGCACAAGAAGGGGGGACGCTGGCAAAGGTTGTGGAATTTGACTTTACAACTGCTAATTGCATCTGCTTGAAATTTTCTAAAGACAACAAATCCATTTTGTGCATATCCTGTGATCATTGCAGTCCATGAGACCACACTTCTTTCAAGGATTTTGTCAAACAGTTCACGTGCCTTGTCTATGCTTCCACATCTCTCTCTCTCTCTCTCTCTCTCTCTCTCTCTCTCTCTCTCTCTCTCTCTCTCTCTCTCTCTCTCTCTCTCTCTCTCTCTCTCTCTCTCTCTCTCTCTCTATGCTTCCACGTTCCTCAAGAGTTACTGAGTCAACCTCATTGCCACATCGGGTAGACATCATATCGTCTCCCTTTGATATAGCCAAGTCCCTTCGATGTACACTTTTTAGCTTCATGTATATCGACTCATCAATGAGACAAGGTTGAGGGTTCCACCGAAGTCCATGAGTTCCACCGATGAGAGTCATCGGTCGATCAGGGAGACAGAATTCAAAGTCCCGCCGAAGTAGCCACGTCACACCGATCAAGGAGTAAACACTAACCTGAGAGGGGATTATTCAACCAATAATTTGAGTCACATTTCCAACAAAGGCAATGAAATTTGGATTTAACAAGTTAGAGGAGGCATCGAGGCTATGACAAAAATTAAGAAGGCATACAAATAATTATGTTGTTCGAGAAATTCCATAAAGGGTATCTTTTTTTCCTATTGCTACACTTTCTATAAGTTGTGTTGCCTATTAGTATTTTAAAATTTTTAATATTTGCCTTGTGTCTTTTTTGTTCTATTGTTTAACTTTTAGGCATTTGTTGATGTCATAGCCTCTTTCTTAGTAATAAGCCTTTCTTCTATCTTTTTGCAGCCATTTCCACATGGAGTTGATCTCTCTAGTAATAGAAGCACAAGGAATCATTTTCCAGCTTGAAATACAGGTAAACTATTTCATAGTCTATCAAAAATGAAATTTTCATTCAATAAATTTCATAGTCATTCTTGGATGTGTGTCATGGGGTGTTGGTTTCTTAATAAGAAAACTATTCTTCTCAATTTCTAAATTCTAATAGGATCTCCCCTAATGTCTGGAAAGAAGTAATGAACCAAACAATGTATGTTTTCTAAAATGTTTTAATGGCTGATGGCTTCAACAGGTTTGCTGAAAGGAACTAGAACTCCCCCTGCAAATAATACTGGAATTGATTATAAATTTGTGAATCCTAAAAACATTAAGTGTTCCTATATTGGTCCATTTGATGAGGTATGGAATGGTATCCTTTCCATGTATGATATACTTTTATAGCTTCTATATACGATCTTGTTTCAAAAAAAATTGTTTGCCCATCGTGTTTTTCTATTAACTATGATAGTAGCTTTTTGACTTATTTCAATTCAGTTTTTTAATTTTTTATTACTAACTATTTACACATTTAAGTACATAATGAGATCTATCAAGTAGACTGGATCAAATGGATTCAGCTCATGGGATGTTTTTTGGTTTGGCTAGTTCTTTGAGAAAGTGAAGGTTTTATGATGCAAAAAAGCAAGGAGGTTAAAGAAAGATCAACATTCATCCTTCCCCACGCCACTTAGGAGTTCTTTTCAATAGCAAAATAAGAGGAAGCAGCAGTTAGGCATCCAATGGCTTTTTTATTTTTCAAACTGTGACACATGTCACTTATCTATTGTAATAGATTGCTAAGGATTTTGAAGGGCTTGTAGGCCAAAGGGCACGCCTTCTTTCATTTTGAGTTTGTTGACTCTTTCCCAAACTGGATGCTTATTCCCAGATTTCCCTACAAGGTAGCCATCAGTGATCAACAGGACCTCTGGGCCAGGGGGTCAACAGTGTAGGAGATAGACTCTATATTTTATCTCCTCTTCTTCTTCAGGCTCTGCAAGACCTAGGGGGGTATTCCCTACTCAACATCCATGAGGATATGCATGCAAGGCTGGAATGTTGACAGAAAGCAGATGAGTCCTCCTGTAAGTAGACCAAAACTGAAAGATAAGGGCAAAGGGGCTAGCTTTGGGCCTATTTGCAGTTGTAGACAGAGGACTGAGGTTCCTAAAACTAACTCTAATGTCCTAATGTTGGTTTTAGATTTTGATTTGGAGTTTAAGTTTGGATGCAAAGCTGGATATGGTTATAACACAAAACAAAGCATGATTGGTGCCTATCCAGGGCCTGGAGTCAGTAGACATACACCTGTGAATGATCAGCATGAACAGCTAAAACTGGATTTCAAGGGGATAAATGTGATACCTGGCTTACAGGTATCTCCCAATACAGAGTGTTAGGTTATCTCTACTTATGGTATCCCTACTGCAGTATACCCTTCCCAATGTTCAACCTGAAAACAGTTTAATCTACCCCTTGAGTAGAAGTTAAAAGATCAGACAGTCAACATAGGAATTCTATGCTCTAGAATCTAAACATTACCAAACATCCAGATTCAGAAGAAGAATACATGCAATAATGGAGACAGAATTAACACAACACATGCTAAACAGCATTTCTCATATAAGTTTAATCATGAAATCAGTGGGTTCATGCCAAAAACATACAACAAGAGATACATAAACTCACAGGTAAGCTGTACAGAGCAACCAGATCAGCTTGTTATGCATTACAGAGCCAAAATCATCAACTTTCAACAACCTTGAATGAAGCAACACAACCTGCTTATAACAGCCAGGTAGGTGCTCAGCAATTAATTACATGGTTGACCAAAATTTCGCCAGATACACAGTATCATGAAAATGGCGCTCAAACACAACCAGATTGGCGCCCAAACTTGAATGCAGCAGGTAGGGGAGGAGACAGGAAGATATCTCGAGCCCTGCGCCACTATCCGCTGATGTACACCTTCAGTCGGGTACAAGATTGACCCACGCCATCGCCCATACCTCTGCAACAATCGCCATTAATGGCGCACCAACCCGCGGCCTTGGGAAGAACATCAAATCTGCAATCGCAACCATTTCCCGTCGAGATTCATCATCATGATATTTGAAAATGCAGGATATCAATATCCCACATGCACCCCGCGATGACCTCAATAACACTTTATATACTAGGTCATGAGCATATATCATGTCGGTGCTTTTGCTCCTGACGACACTAGTATAGACTTCATCATCATCATCCTCCAACAGCATGATATCCTGTTGTTCGAAATATCACCCTGACGTCATCATGATAATTGAAATATAACCTGCATGATAATCGACACAACCTGATCCATCGGAGGAACATCCTCCTGATGAGCTTATACCAAAAGTCTGGCCGATGAACATCCTGATGACGTCATCATCATATCCTGCTGACGTCATCATCATATCTGCCTACTGCGCACCTCCTCATATCCGGATGACGTCATCATCATGTTTACAAATATCAGGAGCTCTTCATAAGATGATCAGTGTTAGAAATATGACCCCCCCGGACCTTGATGACGTCATCATCATATTAACATCATCATGATATTCGGAAGACAACCGGATATTTGGAAATATCCTCCTGATGCACAAATATCAGGTTGCACTGTAGCTCCACTATAAGATCGGGGCGATAACTGAATATGATGATGATGCTGCTTGAAAAGATCACCCCCAGTAGATAATGGGCGAAGCCAGCAGGCGGATATCTCCTTGATATCAGCATCATCATGATGCTCGAACAAACATATATCCGGGTGATATGGAAATATCACCCCCTCCTTCGGAATATCATGATGCAGATAGGCAGAGAAACAAATATCACCCTGATATAAGGATGACGTCAGCATCATCAGGATGACAAAACAACGAACAAGAAGTAATACAACATCATCAGGATGATATTGACTAAGATCATCCTGACGTTCAAAATATGATGACCCTAGTGAATATCGGGTCGCACTTAGAACTCTTCAACAACATCATCAGGATGATATTAACCAAGATCACCCGATGATAAAAATATCACCCCGGCGAAATATCATGAAGGCAGAAAATATGATGAACTCCACAAGCAGCAGGATGATAACTGGAAATATCATGATGATGACGACGACCCTTAAGAAAAAACAAGTCAGGTCGAACACTTAGAGAATAACCCCTTCAGGATATCGGGGCAACATCATCATCATGTTTGGGCAAGGTGATAAATGAAAGATCACCGGATACTTGAAAAATCACCCCCGCAAGCAACTGAGGGCGCACTGTAGCTCACCAGTATCATCAGGATGATATCCAAATATCACCCGACAGTGAAATATGATGATGACGTTGAAAAACAAGTCGACGAAGAACATGATGATGCAGACCATCATCGAAGACAAGATGATGATGATGACCTCCTCCTCAGGAAAATATGATGCTGCAGCTGAAAAATGCTGAGGAGGTCCAACACTTAGAAAAAATGGGCAAGAAGATGAAGGCTTCAAATGAAGAAACCTCCTGATCATGACAAATCAACCCCAGGTCAAAATGAGTGCTAACAGAGTTAGTTCTTTCACTTTTTGGCAAAGTATTGTAAACTTGGAGAAGTTTCTTTCTTGTCATTTATGTGCATTGTAACTTAGATTTTTAGTCTTGTGACTGAAAATAAACATTGTAATACTCTATTTCTAATTATTTTTCAAGAAAGATAGATATTTCAGACTTGTGCAAGCTGTAAGAACACCTTTCTTTTAATAAAATTTAGCAATTTTGCCTTCTCAATGGCTGTCTTATTGTGTGCAATTGATGTGTATTTCTGTGTTTTATGTTTAAATCCTCAAATATCAGACTAAATATACTACCAATTGATGACTAAATATACTACCAAATATGCTACCAAATTGATGACTAAATATACTACCAAATTGATAACTAAATATACTACCAAATTACCAAATATACTACCAAATTGATGACTAAATATACTGCCAAATTAATGACTAAATATACTACCAAATTAATGACTAAAATTTGTTTAGTCATAAATTTGGTCGCGAGATAAATGACTAGCAATAAACTACCAATAGTCATGTGACTAAATATACTACCAAATTGATGACTAAATATACTACCAAATTACCAAATATACTACCAAATTGATGACTAAATATACTACCAAATTAATGACTAAATATACTACCAAATTAATGACTAAAATTTGTTTGGTCATAAATTTGGTCACGAGATAAATGACCGGCAATAAACTACCAATGGTCACATGACCAAACTACTGATCACATGACCAATGTTTGGTAGTTTATTTAGTCATTTATTTCTATTTTTCTACTAGTGGGGTGGAAAAAAAGGGAGAGTACTTCATCTAAGAAAGACATCCAAAACATCATTAAAGAATTCAATTGAGATGTAGGTCCGCTGAGGTATCATATCAACCTAGGAGGGTCAATCTCTTAAAAGCCAAAACAAAAATTTTGTAAGGACATAATAAAGACAACTCAACTCTTTAAAAACCCACAAATGAGGAGAAAGATCTTAAAAGAAATGTGGAAATGTATAATAAGATATATTCATCAAACTTAAGTAGAATGAGATCAAATATACAAACAAGCGATCTGTCCCTCACTCATTGAAGCAATGACGAAACAATTCGGTCCAAATCATATGATCTACCCTGTAACTTATAACATTGACCTAGTGAATTTTGTCTTATTTTTTCTACATGAAATATCTAGGGTAGATCATTTCATCCAAGGGTCTTCTTCTCTTAAGCTCTTTAGAGTAACCCTTCATTCATGATTAAAGATCAAGGATATCAGTATTAGGTTAACAAGTACCTTCGATAAAATTAATACACATCAAGTTATACCAAATTTGTTACGTAAGGATCATTCTCATTTACTTTGAATTAATTGATATTGTCTAAATAAAACTACAAATACTTTCCCATAATATGAGAAAACAAATTTAGTACCAAAACATAGAGATATGAAAAGAAGAGGATAAAAACCCAATGGAATTGAAAGATAGGACAAAATTGAATATTAGAGTAAACCTATAGACGTAAGTCCTATTACTTGCTAAGGAATGACTAACATTGTACATCTTTCATTTAGTAATTTGTACATATAAGATAATTGGCTAAGATAAGTGATTCAAAACCCTACAAATTCCTCATAAGAAATCAACTTAGCGCAAACCTTGTTGAATACTTACACAATTTTTCTCTCTATAATCAATTATTCCTCAAAACATGGTTATCTTTTCCTATCATCATTGGATTTGAACATGACTCTTCTTTGGGGTCAATAACTTATCAAAGGGTAAAACTATAAGATGACAAGTACAAGATTGAATTTCAGGATCAAAGATCAAGATGTCTTTTGGGTCCTTCTCTTTAAGGACAAGAAAAAAAATATCTTAAAGTACAAACATCATTAGTTACCAATGCTTGTTGCTGAAAGATATTGGAAAATACAATCACATGAACCAAAAGAATATTTGTCATATAGGAAACATCGTCAACCTTATGATCTTAAAATAACAATGAGGGCAGTGGAACTAAGGTAAGGGAATTGAATTTGAATCTTAAAGATTTTTATGATTGCTTGAGGACAAGCAATCTTGAGTGGGGAGGACTGTCATGTCCCTATTTATAATCAAATGTATTTATGAATTAATTATATTCATTCAAATTAAAGATATGAATGAAACCAAAAAAATCTATTACTTTATCTCACTAATAAGGAATTATTATATTTTTCATCAGAAAGAAATATTATTATTAAAGATATTATTATATAAAATATTATTCGTATATTAATAAAGATAATAGATATTATATATATTAAAATCTAGTATTAAATATATTATTACACTATAAAGCATTGCCTATAGACAACGATCATCAAAGACTACAAATTGGAGAACAAGTCGTCAAATATTGGACGAACCCAGAGTAAGCTCAACACTGATATCAGGGAAGGCATTGGATATGCCAAACTCGTCCGTCCTGATTTATGTGCTTAGGGATACTTGTGCCTCCCGGGAAGCTACTTAAATATAAATATCCGCAGCATCATATGATTCCTATTTTTAACTGAAACGATCATTAAGCAAATACAGTAATAATTACGTATGCTAAGGCAAAGACAAATGTACTACATTAAAGGTGTGATTGGTGGAGTAGTCACAACCACTCCCAAAGGGCACCACTGTTAGAGGTATTAAAGGAAGAATGATGAGGAGAAGAAAGCAAGGAAGGCAGAATATACATTATTAATCTAAGATCTAATCTACAGGTATAAAGAGAGGAAAGCAGCGACCAAGAAAGACATACAATTGTAGGAAGCAACGGGTATATTAATAATCAAGAAAATTTGATAACATAGTTGCAGTCAAAGAATCGATATCTCTTTCAGGTTACATTACTTATGTAGAATGGATAAATGTGAACCAATATAATATGAAATCCTAATACAACATAGATGATAATGTTAGTATTTATTATGTATCAATGAATAAACATCTTTAATGTATTTCAGATGTAAATAATACTGAACCTCTTCATGGAGGAAAGGAAGGAGACGTAGGTAAGAGGGTATAAGGTTTCCATCTAAGTACGCCACCTTGGATGGATGTCAAAAGCCTGCCATCAAGGCCAAGAGGGTCAAAGTCCCGCTCTTGGGCTTAGATTGGATAAACTAAGAATCCCGCTACAATCCCCATACCATTCCTACCATGATGAGTTATTAACTATAAGGGATAAGGCATGGTTAGGGAAGCAAGACAAGCACTTTGATGGGTTGAATTATTGACTTCTTTTTATGTTGTTTTATATGTTTTTAAGACCTTTTCATATGATCCTGCAAATACTTTACAAACATCACCATTACTATATGTTGTTTCTCATATACTTTTCAAAGTCTTTAAACCTATGTTGATGATATGGAATATGGTGGTTCTATTATCAAGTGAATGATTTAAATTATAAGTATGCATGTAATATAAATAGAATCCTATGGTTTAAATATGAGAGTTATTTTGTGTGCATTGTTTAGAGAATTAACCCTGTGCAGCAAGGGCGTGGCATCAAGGCAAGAGTAATTGCAGCGAGTTGCAGGATAGGGGTATTAAGTGAAGTGCAGTTCAAACACCAAGAGTGAAGACAAATGGAGGATGAATCTGTACCATCATGGATTGGAATAAATACAAAAAGGAAGACTTGTTCTAAATGCAATCTATGAGTGATTTTTCATACAAACTGTTTCATGAGAGTTCTTGTTTAAACAAGACTTTTCTTCTTTTGATCAGTTAGATTAATAAATCAATCATACAACTTGTATCCTACTATCTAGGGTTGAATTGATTGAGGATTAGTTAGTGGTTGCATAGAACTCTCCCAATTTTGTATAAGTTAGAGGCATGAGTTCATTGCTAAGGGAGTTGCTTTTCACTTTCCAGTTACTTAGTCGTTACTCTGTTTTTCAAATATCAATTATCTAGACATGTTTTGATTTGAATAAAATCTGAGAAGATTCTATTTCTGATATGAATTGAATACAATTCGGTGTTATGAGAATGCATGAGAATCTAAAGTAGATTTGATTTCCAGATTAAGTGAGATAGTTCCCTGAGTTGGCCACTCAAGGTACTAACCCTCACTTCGTATATTTCCTTATTTATTTATACATTCATAGTTAAAATTATTTTTCTATTTTTTCATCAATTGCATTGTGAGACAAGTGAAACATCTTGATTGCTATTTCCAAGTAGTTGTGATTCATGAACAAGTGCATATTTTGAGTCCTCCGGAGGTTAGTGTTAGTTCTTTTATCATTCTGAATATTTTGAGTTAATTTTGTGATTCCTTGTTGAATACAGTTATCTTCAGCTTATGCTGAAGGTACCCGTAGCAACTGGATTTTAAACTATTTTTGTTGTTCTTACGTTTCTGTGAACTTTAGTAAATTAGGTTAATTAGAATAAGTTTGTATGAGTTAGTTTAGGATAGAAATGAGTCTTGAAGGCATATATAGTGCAGGCATCATCATAAGCTTACGCTCCTTGGTCGATAATTCAATGTAGGAATGCAATGATAGAGTGGACTGTTCAGATAGGTTGACCCCTGAATTTTGTTTAAGTCTACAACACATTAGTTTTCCTCTACACACTCTACTAAGTACACCACTTTGATGGATGTCAAAGTCTTGCCACCAAAGCCAGGAGGGCCAAAGTTCTGCTCTTGGTCTTAGTATGGGTAGCTAGCTCAAACCTATCACGTCCCTATCCCTATGCTCCAAAATGTGTTTGATAGTAATAGTAATATCAAGAAGTTGTATTCTGAGTTTAATATATGCTTAGCTAACCCTAACAATGGCATTAGTTTATATGTATACATATATTCACTCGTGTTTTCTATATGATGATTGTAGGATTTATATTCAAGAGCATAATGAATAAATAACTACATGTAAGTCATCTCCCTAACCCGAATTTATTATCATTGTGATTGTTGGGTTTAATCTAGGGCAAATCTTGAAGGGGACATTACATAGTAATTCTAAAACCCTAACCCTAAACTTTTGAAATTAGTATTGTTCCAATAGGGGATATTGCACACATGAAGGAGTGACGAGGAGGAATGGATGTAAGGATGGGATGCCCCCTTGAGAGGATAGATGGGTTAGGAGAACACGAGTATGCTCTTGAGATGGATGAAAGGGGTTGGAGAAGGAAATGAATACAAGAGAAAGGATGGATAAGGTTAAAGGTTAGGAATGGATAGTTAGGATGGATTGTTAAGTTGAAAGAGATAGGTGAAATATATAGTGAAGAAAGATAGATTGAGAGGTGAAGAATGCTCTAGAATAGGATTTGGAAATGGATAAGTTATATTCATTATGGATATAGTAGATAGAGAGGATATAGTTATGCTGGTATAGTATGTAGAACAACCCTAATTTGATAGAGCAAAAGGATATTATGCACCAAGGTATAAGGAACCAGGGTGACTTTGTATCCTTTGCATGGACTTGACACTACAAACAAAAGGAGTATCCTTATACACAATGTAATACAACCTTGTCTAGACACAAGATATGGATATTAGTTGTAGTGATAAGAATATCCAACAAACATGCAAAATGCTATGCCCATTCTGTACTAATCATAACACACCAAGATATAAATGGATCTAGGTGGTTTTGATAAAGCATAAGGAGATAGAAAAGATAAAATGAAAAACAAAAGACTGGAAATGATGACATTGTTGGCAAGAGACACTGCTATGAATGATAGGTGTTGTCATTGATGGCAACTAAGTCTATCCTACACATCCGCATTACATAACTTGTTCATACCGAAAGTCAGAGTGAAGATTTGTCTAAGTCTGGGTAGTCAGAAATAGAGCATGTGACAGGGTCCAGTATCTGGGTCTGGATCTCTCCGGTGGCAAATCACAATGTGTTGTAGATCTAAACGAGTGATAAGGATTGTTAGGACTATCTAAATCTAGAAATTTAGCCTCCGATGATAAAGGATTCAAAAGTTATAAGCATCTAAGTATCGAGTTCCAGTTAGTCAATACAGTCAGAAGAACAGGCTGACCTAGCATTTGATCTTGGTTCGGATGAAGAAAAGATGTGGGTTAAGCAATTTGTGATAATCAGTGGTATTGGACGACATGATTGATGATTTGAGAACACAAGTTTTTGGTCTACGTTGTTGTTTGTGCATGGATTCAGCCAATAAAGCAGAGTTTTTAATAAATGTTCTAAGTTTTCTTGAAGCCGACTACAGTTGATTGAATTTCTTGATGCAGATATATATAGTTGATGGATTCGAGTGTTTTGGGGTGTGAGTGTGATGATATGATGGAGTAAGTGTGAAAAAGGTAGAAAGAAGTGTGAAGGTAAAGATCTAAGCCCGGATTATGGCTGAAGAGTGAAACAAGGCAGAGTAAGGATGAAGTGTGTAAGATCAGTATTTTGTGCTTAATCAGAACTAAATTTTTGCATTGGTAGATGCTATTCATCAGTTCAAACATTATGTAATCTTATTGTCATCATTTATGTAGGCAGTAAGCTTCTTGGAGCAGTGAGCTCTGGGCAGTGCGCCCTGAAGGCATGTGCCTTCCCCATTTGTAATACTTTTAACAGGGTATAATTTCTTGTGGGTTAACCCCCACCGTGGTTTTTCCCTTAACCGGGTTTCCAAGTAAAAATCCTAGTGTTATGTGTGTTGATTATGTTTCTACTCATATGTTGTTGATTTATGCTTTCATGGTTATATCATTAATTTGTTAATAAGTGATAAGGAAGGTAAATTGCTGCAAGTATTAAAATTTTGAGACAACTGATTCACCCTCCCCTCTCAGTTGTCTGCCCTTATTTCAATAGACATAAGTCACACAACCATTGTACCTCTTGCCAAAGAGTTTAAGTGATGTTTGGATAGGCACCTGATGACGGGAATGATATATCCCTAGATGAGGTTGGATGATGATTGTTTGTTTGAGATCGAATGATGTGGCAATTGATAAAGTGACTGGATATCATTTCATCATGTAGACTAATGCTTAGGATTTTAGTTAAGGTACAACATGTTGTATGAGTGTCTATGCTTGAATGTCAAGTGTTTTATTGATGAGATGAGTGAAATGGGAGTGGAATGTTTATTATGATCATATGGAAAAGTTTATTATGGAAAAATGGTACGAATGAAGGAATGTTTATTGCTTGGAATTTTTTGGAATGTTTGATTTTTTTTGGAATTTTTGAAATGTTTTAATTTTTTTTTTGGAGTTTTTAGAATGTTTTTGATTTTTTTGAAATTTTTGGAATGTTTTGATTTTTTTTGGAATTTTTGGAATGTTTTGATTTTTTTGGAGTTTTTGGAATGTTTTGATTTTTTTTTTAATTTTTGGAATGTTTTGTTTTTTTTGGAATATTGAAAATGTTTTGATTTTTTTGAATTTTTTGAATAATTGGGATACCCCATGAGCTAGGCATAGAAACTTTTGAGGTGAATAATGTTGATAGGTTCCTCCAAGGGATGGCCCTCAAGTGTAGAAAGCTAATATGCACCAGACCCATAACAACTAGTAATGATGAAGGGGCCCAACCAATTAGGCTCAAATTTTCTTTTTTTGTCCCGATCTTGAAGGTTCCTTTGATTTTCCTTAAGAACAAGATCACCAACTTCAAATTTACGCTCTTTGAATTTCTTGTTGTAGCTATGATGAAGATGATTTTCATAGGCCTTGAGATGGTTAAGAGCATTGAGATGTCTTTCATCTATTGTTTCCAATTCTTGCAAGCGAGTAACTCTATAGTCTTCCTCATCAATAAAATGTTGTAATGATACCCTTAAGGAGGGGAGCTCAACCTCGATTGGTAGGATAACTTCAAATCCAAAGACAAGGGAATATGGTGTGGCTACAATAGATGTGTGGATGCTAGTGTGATATGCCCATAAATCAGGATTGAGTTGCAAGTGCCAATCTCAACTAGCTTCATTGACTATTTTCTTCAATATTTTAAGGATAGTCTTGTTCGAAGCCTCAGCTTGACCATTGCTTTGTGAGTATTATAGAGTGGAAAAGCTGTTGGAAACAAGGTAGATAACTGAGAGGGGGGGTGAATCAGTTATCTCTAATATCTTTACTTTCTTTTCCCTTTTATAATTTGTACAGCATCAAAACATATAAGCATATATAATCATGAGAGCATAAATAAAATCAACACACATAACACAAGGATTTTAACGTGGAAAACCCTGTTAATGAAAAAACCACGGGGTGACTAACCCAAGATTGTATTCTCTATTAAAAGAATAAGAAGTACAAAATGGCACTTGCCAATTAGGGCTCACTACCAGAGCACACTGCTCACAAGAGGCACACTGCCTACAAGAGACTCACTGTCTACAAAGTTTATAGAAGGTAACCAAGTGTTTGAACTGATGAGAGGCATCCACAAATGCTGAAGTTCAGTTCTGGTTAGGCTCAATATACTAATCTAATGCACTTCATTCTTCCTATGCTCTAGTGTTGTTGCTCTGTCACATACTGGACTTGTATTGCTGCTTCCACACTTATCTCTGCCTTTCTTCGCACCTTATTTCATTACATCTATACACACACACCTTCATACTGGAATCCATCCGGTATATATATCTACACCAAGGATTTCAACAACTTTCTAATCGGCAACCAGAATACTCAAGATATTTACAAGATACTAATCTGTTGGCTGAATCCATACTTGATTTATGATGCGTATCAAAAACATAGACATAGAAGTCATCAATTATGTCGGCCAACATTGTATGATCCCTCAAATAGCTTGATCAACATCAATTTCTCATTTGGATTGAAGTCTAATACTCTGCCACTCAATTCTTCCTCAGTCCGCTCTGCCTATCTGGAACCCAACACTTAGATGCTCATATCTTTTCCATGTTTTATAACCGGAGGCTGAATCTCTGAAATATAGTAGTCATGGTACTCCTCTTGACTTAACCAAGTCCGTAACTTACTGAGTTACACCATCTGAGAGATCTGGACCTAATTGTCAGACCTTGTTGCATGCTCTGTTCTTGTTCATGGGACCAAGACAATCTTCAATCTGACTTCCAATATGGGCATACTATGTGCTGCGGATGTGTGGGATAGACTTTGTTGCCATCAATGACAACAATCATGAAGCCACACAGTGTCTCTTGCCAATAATCTCCCCCTTTGGCATTGATGGCAACACTTAGTGAAAAATGACTAAGTGTCGTAGCAAACTCCCCCTTGGCTGATGCTCTATCTTATGTACTATTTTACCGGAGCTCCTCCTTAGCTGGATTCCACATTTTTCACTACTCCTCACTCCCCCTTTGACATCAATGGCAAAGGGTAGAATCTGCACACCAAAATTTGCAAAAATTAACCTATACATAGCCGCATAAGTATATATACATATTATACTTACATATACTTAAGTATATCCACAAAAGTGGCCTTCAACTGTACAAATTATGTTGCCCAACTCTGCTTCATCCTGTCCAAAATGGAGATGTGACCACTTAACAAAAACACATATGCTTCTGCCCTTCTTAAGTTTGTCGGATCATTGGTCCAGGTTGTGGTCTGAGCATCTGTTAAGGCCTCATGCATTGCCTCTAACTTAGGGATAATTATCCCTCTAAGTTCACTCATCCTACTTATTATATTCTTCTTCTCCTTGTCCAGCCTCTTTATTTCATTTATAATGGCAATAGCCTGGCATTCTTGATTCATTATGGATGTAGTGAGGGGATCAAAGTTCTGAGATAAACTTGACAGTTTACCTTCTTGTTCTTTCACCTTCTTTTCAATATCCTCTGTCACTTTAGACCAAGATAGACAAAATTTGTACATGTCCCCACCATCTTTAAGAGCATTTTCAAGGCTCTTTATCCCAATATCTAGGGTCCTCCTATCATTAGCTATGAGTCCCTGTACTTCAATGAATCTCTTTCCCAAAAACTCTTTCTGAACTTTTTCTTCTGTCGATTTCTCTAAAGAATCAAAATGGGTGCTAATAGAGTTTACTAGAGATTTCAAGTTACTGGATGGAGAGGCCAAAGGATCCTTTTGAAAAGATGGCATGATCTTCTCCAGCATACCGGATGCAATCTCTAACAGCTCACAATCTTCCATGTGAGATTTCAGAAGCTTTTCTTTTGCTTTAGCTTGGGTAAAAGATGCTATTTTCATTGTCTAGACTGAAGAGAGGGAATCAAAATTTAGTGGTCCTTGGAATAGTTTCGATTCATCTATCTCCATCATCTCTTTGTTCAAGAAATTCTTCACTGCTTCTGCAGTGTCTCTTGCCAAAGACGGAGCCTTCTTTTCTTTTGGAGTCTTAGAACTGTCATCAAAGATCTTCTCTGTTTGTTCTTCTTCTCTTCCCTTTACCTCCTCTTCTTGACTTGCTTTCTCCTCTTTTCTTCCTTCTCCCTCAATTCCTAAATCAGGAATGTCTGCAGTGGGATCCGAAGGAGAGAT
The DNA here is from genome assembly GCA_027924645.1 of Cunninghamia lanceolata. Taxonomy (NCBI): domain Eukaryota; kingdom Viridiplantae; phylum Streptophyta; class Pinopsida; order Cupressales; family Cupressaceae; genus Cunninghamia; species Cunninghamia lanceolata. The sequence continues at coordinate 3,152,303 of BSBN01000959.1, forward strand.
GTTAACTACTTCATGAATTTCCTCTTCTGGAACAAAGGAGTCCAAGTCCTTAGACTTCTCTTTATCTACCTCTTGTAACCCTTCTACATTTTTGTAAGTAGATTCTTCATTTGATTTATTTAATCCTTCGACATCCATGGTAGAAGGCTCTTCATCTATTTCCTCTATAATAGGAAGATTGAATCTTTTGAAGGCATTCTGGAGGATGTCTTTTGTTTCTCTTGCTAGCTGATCAATTTTTCCAAGCATAAGTTTGTCCATTCTTGTTTTGCTCTGGAATTCATCCTTACAGTCTTTAAAGACCATGTTCATTTGCTTTAGAGGAATGGAAGGATAGAGCTGAATTGCAATCTGTTCTCGGATCTCTAAGTCCTTTGCCTTGGCATTCTCTTTTCTAAGTTCAAGTACCTTCTCTAGACTTTTGGGAATTAATGAAATGATTCCAATGAATGCTTTATTATAAATATTCAGGTACCTAACTGTAACATCTTCCAAGATCCTTTGTCAATATCACTATATTCATCATAGAATTCTGTTACTGGTTGCAAATTCCCATCCACTGTGACTGCCTTGATGATATCATCAATAGAAAGAGTGGGCTTTTCAACAAATTCTTCTACCTTTTCTTCTTTGTTTTTACCGGCAGAGGATTCCTTGGATGTTTTCTTCTTCTTCTTCATTTTCTTAACTTCCTCATCAAACTTTGTTTCTTCATCATCCTTTTGACTTATGTAAGACCTTGTGGCTTTTGTTTTCGTTCTCTTTTCTCCCTTTCTGGATGTCTTGGATTTCAGTTTGGAGGCTCTTGAGCTCTTAGGGGTGGCAGGTGTAGAGCTCTTGGAGGATCTAGTCTGGGAGGAGGCTTGTACCAGAACACTTCCTTTTTCTATTTCTTATTTCTCTTTCTCATCTCTTTCTATTTTCTCTCTATTTGCATCAACTGCCTCTTTTGATATGCCATAGCTTTTGGCAATTTCCTCTACTTCCCTTCTAACTTTCCTTTTTATCTCTGGTTGTCTCAGCTCAACATGTATCTTTACACTTAATTCTTGAAAGGTTCCAAACCTTTCTGCCTCAGGGTCCTTTGGCTAGCTCAACAGGTGTTAAACGTGTAGCTCCAAGATTTTCTCATCTACTTCCTAACCCATTGGCATTATCCACACTGTTCTAGGCTCAACTGCCTCCATTAGGCATTGATCAGTGTCAACCATGAAGCACACTGTATCCTTGTATTTTTCAACTATGGATTGAGGAATTCTTTCTCTAGCCCATACTTTGGAAGTTTTTAAAGTACCCCCAGATTGTTGTGCTTTGATCCTTAGCATCACCAAGTCCATACATATAATCTCTGATCTATATGGCAACCGGTTTGTCATTTTGGCACCATACCTAACCACTTGATCCGGGTAGCTAATTCATGTAGTAGAAGAATAGACACAGTATTAAACACCCATACTTGAATGAGTTCTTCTTGTCCTTCTTGATCTTTTGCAAGTTTTCTAACAATTGGTTTAAAAGAAGATCACATAGGTCATAATCTACATTTTCCCTTAACATCTGATATGCTATATATATTGCAGTTCCAGACACAGAGTTCTCCCTACTAGAATGATAGACCTTATATCCAATTATCATTAAAGCAAATTTGACATTTGAATCTATGATGTCATCAATTGTCATTACTTTTTTGTCAAACTTAGATCTGGTAGCTTCACTTACTGTCTGGTTCTTGACAGATTTGAGTGCAGGTAACCCACCGGATGAGTGCAGTCCAGTTACTGATCTAATAGCATCTTTTGTTATCTTGAAGGGCTTCATTAGCCACATGAAATTGTCATGTATTCTGCTAAGAACATACCAGACCCAATCATCTTCTACAAATCAGGGAAAGTGGATGCAATGTCCAAAGTGCTTATCTCGAAGGGCCTTGTATTAAGGTTTGAGTTCAAAACTTTCATCTATTAACTATTTATGATAGATGTCCATCAACTTAGATTCTCCAAATTCCTCAATATTGGCGTGGATGTAAACCCTAACATCTTCTACGTGCAGTACCCCATGCGTAATGCTAGAGAAAGCACCTAAGGGATCAACTTCTAGGGATTTGTAAGAGTGTTTCTTGAACTTTGGGTGTGGCCTATCAGTAATCTTAACAACCATTGGAGTAGCCATTTTTGCAAAAGATTTAGAGAGAGATATTCAAAATGGAAGTACCTTTTTACGCTTTAGGGTTCGAAATAAGAGCTAGAACAAATCGCTGGTTGAATTGGATTTTGTAGTTGATCCTTGAGAGAGTTGTAGAAACTTGATGCAGAGCTCTTCTTTGCTTCTTCTCGAATGCAAATGGGCAAATGATGAGTAAAAGAACCCTTTTATCTCTGCGTAAACCCTAATTTCCTTTTGCAATAAATGCACAACTTAAGTTATCCGGTTGCCTTGTTCTAAGAGAGATCTTTTCAAATCACTGAGATGCACTTAGAATCATTTTTAGTGATAGATGATAATGTATCTTCTTTCCTCCAATCATGCCATGAATCCATAGATCAAGATATCTTAATTTTGAATCATACCAGATTTGTCTGTGAAAATCCTACTTTACTAGATGGTTGTCAAACCAGATCAATCTTGGATGATTAAACTCTTGCAAAACTCCATGCGGATCTTTCATATTTTCAGAGGGTTATTTAGATAATTTTCTGAGAACCCTTTAATCCGCAACATTCCATGTGCCAAATTTAGGCACCAATTGACTGGTTGGGGGAATTTATTTTTCTTTGTGACTCCCCCTGAGCCAGATCTCATCTGTTTAGTTTCCAGAAGGAATATCAGCACCAGATTCTAGTGCAGATCCATCACCAACATTTTTTGTACTCTTCTTTACCCAAATCTTGCTCATCTCCCTTTGAACTTCATCTGCATTCACTTTGCCCTTTCCCTTATCTTGTTTTTGATTATGATGCACTGGACCCTTTTTATCCTGATTTTTACTTCTACAGAATTTGGCAATATGACCGGATCTATTGCAATTGTAACAAACAACATTTCTTTGCATATTTGACTAATATCCTCTTGATCTGCATTGATTAGCCATATGTCCCATTCTATTGCATGCAAAGCATCTACCATTGAATGAATTGTTTATTTGCATATTTCTGCATTCATGAGATTTGTGACCATACCTTTCGCAATTGAAACATTATCCGGAGAAGGATTTGGTCTGATTCATTCTCCTTTTGCACTGAGTTGCTTTATGACCGATGTTGTTGCAATTGAAGCAGTATCCATTGAAGGATGGATATCTTTGAGCATTTGGTTGCCTTACCGGAGGTCTTCTAGGCCTATTTCTTTGATTTCCTAATCCAAAATTCTTCTGACCAAATCCAGAGCTTTCACCTTTCTTATATCCCAAGCCACACTTGTCATCTACCCTCTTTTGGCTTTCAAGAAGAACTTCAAGTTGAGCTGAGCTTATCTTAAATTTCTCTTTGTATTCATTTGTTGTTTGAAGATTTTGTTTAAGAGTGTCTATCTGATTCTCAAGTTGTTCTTCATTATCTCTAACTTCTTCAAGATCAAATTCAAGATGCCTGATTATTCTGTCTATTTTGTGGCAGTCCTCTATCTTCTCCTTGAGGGATTGTTTTAGATTATCTTCAATTTTCCTTTTCTCTTCAATTTCTTGGGTGAATCTCATAACCCCTAATTCCATCTCATACCATAATGACCTCTTTTGATAGCTTCACACATAGCTTGTTTTTCTCATCTAGATCTTCATTAGTATCATTGGCTTCACTCTAACTTGTTAATTTTTGAAGGAGTTCCTTTCTCTTTTTCACAAAGATACTCAATTTTTATTTTAGTTCATTTATGAAATCATCAGCTTGTTTGAGTCTTTCTCTCAAATTGTTGACTTTAGAGTGGGACTGTTGAAGATCATCTAGGGCAGACTAAAGTTGTTCCTTCATACTATACATATCCATTGAGATTCCCAGATCTTCCTCAAGTTGTTAGGCTCTATTTGGAGGAACCTTGCACTGATACCAATTGTTGGAAACAAAGTAGATAACTGAGAGGGGGTTTGAATCAGTTATCTCTAATATCTTTACTTTCTTTTCCCTTTTATAATTTGTGAAACATCAAAACATATAAGCATATATAATCATGAGAGCAGAAATAAAATCAACACACATAACACAAGGATTTTAATGTGGAAAACCCTGTTAAGGGAAAAACCACGGGGTGACTAACCCAAGATTGTATTCTTTGTTAAAAGAATAAGAAGTACAAAATGGCACTTGGCAATTAGGGGTCACTGTCCGAGCACACTGCTTACAAGAGACTCACTCCCTACAAAGTTTATAGAAGGTAACCAAGTGTTTGAACTGATGAGAGGCATCCACAAATGCTAAAGTTCAGTTCCGGTTAGGCTCAATATATTGATCTAATGCACTTCATTCTTCCTCTGCTCTAGTGTTGCTGCTCTGTCACATACTGGACTTGTATTGTTGCTTCCACACTTATCTCTGCCTTTCTTTGCACCTTATTTCATTACATCTATACACACACACCTTCATACTGGAATCCATCTAGTATATATATCCACACCAAGGATTTCAACAACTTTCTAGTCAGCAACTAGAATACTCAAAATATTTATAAGATACTGATATGTCGACTGAATCCATACTTGATTTGTGATGCGTATCAAAAACATAGACATAGAAGTCATCAATTATGTCAGTGAACATTGTATAATCCCTCAAATAGCTTGATCAACATCAATTTCTCATCCGGATTGAAGTCTGATACTCTACCGGTCAGTTCTTCATCAGTCTACTCTACCTGTCTGGAACCCAACACTCAGATGCTCATATCTTTTCCATGTTTTATCACCGAAGGATGAATCTCTGGAATATAGTAGTCATGGTGTACTCCTCTTGACTTATCCAAGTCCGTAACTTGCTAAGTTACACCATCTGAGAGATCCGGACTTGATTGTCAGACCTTGCTGCATGCTCTGTTCTTGTTCACCGGACCAAGACAATCTTCAATCTGACTTCTGGTATGGGCATACTATGTGCTGCAGATGTGTGGGATAAACTTTGTTGCCATCAATGACAACAATCATGAAGCCACATAGTGTCTCTTGCCAACAAAAGTAGTGTTGGATGTGGAATTGATGGCAAAGGTGACAGACTTCTTGATTTTTTAATGGCTTACCTTTGTCAGTAACACTTGCTTGGGGTATACCATACCGGCCAATGATATAATGAATAATGAACTTGGAAATTTGTTTTCCAATTATATAGGTAAGAGGTATATAGCTTCGACCCACTTCGTAAAATACTTGGTGGTGGTGATAATGAACGAATGGCCATTAGATGAAGGTGGATGGATTTTACCAATGAGATCGAGCCCCCATTGTGAGAAAGGCCATGGTGTAGTGATTGTTTGTAACTCTTATGGAAGCGCATGAATCAAATCACTATGTTGTTGACAAGGAAGACATTTCTTAACAAGCTAATCTGCATCATGCTCCATAGTTGGCCAATAGTACCCAGTCCTTAACAATTTTTGACCAAGATAGGCCCACTAGATTGTGCACCACATATACCCTCACGTACTTCATGTAAGGCAGCTTGGGTATCTTCTGAGTTAAGACATCTAAGGAGAATTCCATCGAGTGACCTTTGATAAAGTGTATTGCCAAGAATGGTATAACACGATGAATGGTGGATGAAGGTTCGACGTTGGGAATTTGAAAGGTTAGGTGGTAAGATGTTATCATGAAGGTAGGTATAGATCTCATTGTACCAAGGTGCATTAGGACCAACAAGTTCACATACAAGTTCAGCTTCTGGGACATCAAATGCAGGAATGTAAAGTTGCTCAATCAAGAATTTTGAATGTGGACTATCTGATGGAATATCAATCAATGAACTCATAGTTGTCATGGTATCAATAGCTTTATTTTTTATCCTTGGAATTTGTTCAAATCGGATCCATGAAAATGATTGCTTGAATGTGTTGACCAATTTCTTATATGGGATTAGCTTGTCATCATTCATTTGATATTCATCATTGACTTGATGTATGACAAGTTGAGAATCACCATAGACCTCAAGTACTTTGATATTCCGTTGGATAGTTGTTCTTAGACCTTTGATAAGCACTTCATATTCTGCAGTGTTATTTGTGCAAGGTAACAAGATACTATAAGCTTTTGGTATAAGATCTCCTTGTGGTGTGACAAAAAGGATCCCTGCTCCTGAACCATGATGTGTAAAAGATCTGTCAAAGTATAATTTCCAATTTGTAGGGGAGTCAATGACAATGATTGATTCATCTGAAAATTTTGAAATAAGTGGATGATTAGCTTCAATAGGTGCATCTACCAATTGGTCAGCAATGACTTGTCCTTTTATAGCTTTTCTATCAACATATTCAATGTCAAATTCACTCAACATCATAATCCATTTTGCCATGCGTATTGTCAATGTAGTTTTGGATAGAAGATACTTTAGTGGGTCAACCTTTGAAATGAGTTTAGTTTGATGATTGAACATATAATGTCTAAGTTTCTGTGAGGCAAAGATAACTACAAGACATGTCTTCTCAATAGGTGTATAATTTAGCTCATAGCTGACAATAGTTCAATTGATATAATATATAGCTCTTTCTCTTCTAATGTCATCAATTTGTGCTAACAAGGCTCCTAATGCTGTTGATGTGGCTGATATGTATAGAAGGAGTGGTTTTCCTTGAACAGGAGGTACCAAAACCGGTGGTGTTGCAAGATATTCTTTCAATTTATCAAATGTCTGTTGACACTTCTCATCCGATTGAAATTCTACATTTTTTCTCAATAGATGTGCAAAGGGTTGACATTTATCTGCAAGTTGTGCTATGGATCTCTTGATAGATTTAAGTTTTCCCTAAAGGCGACATATTGCTTCAAATTCTATGGTGATTTCATCTCAACTATAGCTTTGACTTTAGCAAGATCCACTTAGATACCTCTTCAAGAGATAATGTACCCTAAGAGTTTGCCAAATGTCACACCAAAGACACCTTTTTGGATTAAGACGAACCTTGTAATCTTCTAAGCAGTTAAATATGTTTGCAAGGAAATACAAATGACCCTCTCTTGTGTGTGATTTACTCAGGATATCATCTACACAGTCTTCCATCTTATGAAGCATATCATGAAATATTGTGGTCATTACTCTTTGATACTTTTCTCTGACATTTTTAAGACCAAAAGGCATTACTTTCCAATAATAAACTCCCCAAGCACATATGAATGTAGTCTTATGTTGATCTTCTTCAACAATCTTGATTTGGTTATATCTAGAAAATCCATCCATTAAGGATAACATCTCATGCCCTGTTGTTAAGTTGACTATGATGTCAATTTTTGGTAATGGAAAATCATCTTTAGGAAATGCTTTGTTCAAGTCTCGAAAATCTATTCAAACATGGATGCCCCCAATATCCTTAGAAATTGGAACAATGTTTGACACCCATTCTAGATAATCTAGAGGTTTGATGAATCCGACTACAAGTAGTTTTTCTAATTCTGCTTTGACCAAGAGAGTGATTTTTGGATGCATCTTTCTCAACTTTTGTTTGACCGGTTTTGCTCCAGAATATCCTGTCAAATGTACTATCAAGGAAGGATCTAAACCAAGCATATCTGCATAAGACAATGCAAAATTCTTTGATCTTTCTTTGAAAAAGGTGATGAACTCTTGTAATTTAGATTCTAATAGGGATTTGGTTGCAAATGTGATCTTTGGTTCTTCAATTGTTCCCAAATTCATCTCTTGTGTTTCTTCAATAACAAGAGGAGATCTCTCTTGATATACCTTACTTTTGGGGAGGTCAAATTCCTCATCTTAGGTGCCTCAAGGAGGTTTTCACCTTCGGATATGTCCTTTATTTTTACTTTTTTGTCGTCCAAAAGTGCCACAAAGTGGTTTTCACTATTGGACATGATTTTTATATTTTCACTTTTGCAACTAAGGAATTTGATTGTCTCTCCAAAGTAGGCATCAGTGTTGAGCTCTATAGTGTATCCAATCTTGTGATCTTCAAGTGGTTTCCTGATCTTAATCCCAAGAATTCAGCGATAGCCTCATCCTTTTGGAAGACATCTAGAATAGGAGGCTCTTGTTGGTCCCAATCAATGAGTTTGGGGTAAATGAGTTGGAAGTTATGTGATTGTGATGAAGGCAAAGATATAGTAAGGGTGAGGATGGATGAATCGTATAGCTCGGCGATACACTTGAGGGAGTCATCGTAGGTATCCTCATTAGTACTCTCAACAATGGGAAATGCTTTTGCTACCTCATCTAAGATAAATTCGAGCTTTGGTGATGTTGTCTCTTGTGATCCAAACCCTAGTCATAAGTGTTTAGGTCTACGAGTAGCTATAATGGGTTCAATAGTTCCTTATTTGTGCAAGGCAAGACCACCTTTTCCTTGGTAACACATATTTTGTTCCATGTGAAAACCTTTAGGATATTTCCCAAGAGGGAGATTATCTTGTTCAACCTCGTCCTTATAAAGCATTTCTAAAATATTTGCATCAATGATTTCTTTGTCTAGTACACCCCATCGAGAAAGCTGACTTGGCTTATAATTGATTGTGATAGTTGAAATACGTCCCTCGGGATGAGGTCATCCAAAGCTCTTAGGAGAAAGTGGGAGCTACCCCACACAAAAGGCTCCTTGTAGAGTGTATTCCCCTAATCATTTGTCAATAATCTTAGCCTTGATCTCAGGACGGGTAATGGATGAAGAGGCAAGTGTGGATGGATCAATATATGATGAAGATGGTTTGGAAACATCATTGGTTGCACAATAATTGGCTTTGCAGTATGGGCCTTCCAATAGGTGACAATGCTCAAAGGGATGTGGATTAGCATATATGGTAACTTCTTGATTATTGTAGGGAAATTTGATGCATTGCTGGTATGTGGATGGAACGACCTTCATGGCATGAATCCATGGGCGTCCTAAGAGAATGTTATATGGGAGATCAAGGTCTAAGACTTGACAAGTAATTTCCATGAGTGCAGGACCTAGTTGAACAGGTAGCTTAACTATCCCTTCTGATTTTCTCTCAGCTTCATCATAAGCCTTGATTGTGATAGAATGCTTTTGATCAATAACCTTGGTGGAGTATCCCAATTGCCTTATTAATCTTAAGGTACATAGGTTTAAGCCCAATCTACCATCTACTAGGACCCTTTTGACCTTATGTTTGTGGATGACTACTTCTAGATGAAGAGGTTCATTATGAAATGAATCGACGGTAGACGTGTCTTTTTCGAGGAAAACTAGGTGATGAGTGGATGTGAGGTACCCTACCATGGCTTGAAATTGTTCCACATTAATATCATTAGGGACACGAGATTTTTTCAAGGCTTTATCTAATCTCTCTATGCATGGGGGATGTACAAAGAAGCTCAAATATTGAGATTTGTGCGGGAGTTTTCCCTAGATGGTCAAGGATGTTATATTTAGGAGGAGATATGGACGATAACGACATAGATGAGGATGGGGCTCCTTGAATAGTGATGCGGCCTCGATGGGTGGTAACAACACAATCAAGGTTACGAGCCCTTATGGTAGCTACTTGTGAAGAACAAGCTTCAATACGACCCACAATGAAATCATAAGAAGGGGAGGAATTGACCTTATTGGTATGGTTGTTGTTAGAAGAGAAACTACCTTGACCATGTTGTTGGAATGGATCTTGATATGCTCTCAATTTCTCATTAGATGACTTTGGAATAGGTTCATCTATAGTGACATCTCCTCGATCTATAAGATCTTGGATATAGTTCTTAAGCCTCATGCAATTATTTGTTTTATGGCCCTTGATCCTATGAAATTCATAATACTCATTGTCATTGTACCAATGGGGTTTAATGGCATTCTCGTCATAAGGTTTGATCTTGGGAAGTTTAATAAGGCCATGGTTGAAGAGTTTTCGAAAGATGGATTTCGTAGGTTCTCCCAAGTTTGTGAATTTATGTCTAGGTCTTAATCCTTGTATAGAATTATTCTTGGGTAGAGTGATATTTTTGTTTGATGATGATGATTGAAGGGCTAATGGAGGGTTTTGAACATTTTGAACAAGCTTAGAATCTGTGACACCATCATTGACAATGTTTTTATTCTTAGCCCAAAATCATGGTTTTTCATTGGATTGATTGTTATTGGAGTCCTTATTTTATTTGAAGATTTTAACAAGTCCTTTTTCTATTAGGGTTTTTTCTATAATTGTACCTTTATCAATGATTTCCTCAAAAGAGTCGGCACATTGGACTTGCAAGTGAAAGGCCATTTCTTGGTTTAAGTTTTGAATGAAGAGATTAACAAGTTGTTTCTCAAGAATGGTGATTGGAACCTTACTAGAAAGATTTCTCCAATGTTGTAGGAAGGCGATAAGTGATTCCCCATTTCTTTGTTTGGTATTGCAAAGGTTAGTCATCGACATCTCATGTTCAATGTTATACAAAAAGTGTGTTATGATTTTGTCAGCGAGCTCTTCGAAAGTTTTAATGCCATGAAGAAGATGGACAAACCACTCAATGCCTTGTCCTCCTAGGCTATGAGGAAAAAGTCTCATCAAGTGTCATCATATGAAACTTCCATGCATGCTATGAAGAATTCTCTTAGATGCTCTCTAGGATCACTCTTTCCTTTGTATTTATAAAATTTCAGTAATTCAAAGTTAGGAGGAAAAGGGCTCATGACTATATATTTGTCAAATAGGCATGGACAAATTTCTTCAAAGGTGTATTTCTTCTTTTGATTCCCTTTTTGCATGTCAACAAACATTTGTTTCATGAGTGTTTGCATGTCGGTTGTCGAATTAGGTGATGTGATAGATGGGTTAGACGACAATTGTTGTTGATGTTGTGGTGTTTGAGGTTGTGGTTGTTGTGTTTGAGCTTGTTGTTGTTGTGTTTGGCTTTGTTGAGTGGTCATAAGTTGTAAAAAGGCTTGTTGTTGTTGTAAAAGGAATTGTTGGAGTTGTGAGAGGGTGGGGTTTTGATTGTGTGATGATGAGGATTGAGTTTGGACTTGTGAAGTTTGAGGCATGGACACATTGGCTTGGGGATGAACATGGGGTGTAGTGAATGCTATGTAAATTGAGTTGGATACTTGAGTAGTGAGTGGTGGAATGACTACACCACTAGTAGGTGGGATGATGGCATTAACTCTTGGATTTGACATAGGTATAGATGGCGTGGATGGAGGGATGGATGGGTTAATTGGAGGGATGTATGAGGTCATAAGGATAGATAATGTAGGGATGGTGGATATCATAGGGATGTTTTGACCACTTGATGGGGGTATGGTTGATATCATACGGATGTTTGATGTAGGGATGGTTGAGGATGACGGGGGTATGATATTAATTGTACCTTGAGGGATGGACAAAGGCATTCTAGGGATAGGTTGTGACACACCTATAAAAGAAGGGGGTTGATTGGTTGATGTGTTGATGTTAAGATTTTTCATGGCATCTAAGGTTTCAGCAACATGTGGTTGGGAAGGTCCTAATGGATTAGCAATATAAGTATAACCTTGAGGGAGCATAAGGGACACATCAAAGTCCAAAGGTATTGTAACCCCTCGATGAAGTAACCTTTGAAAATAGGCTTGAGGATTTATGTCAACGATATGGTTTACTAATGCTTGGTTGTTGGGTTCTTCCAATAAATCTTGAACTCTCCCATCATAGTCAAGAGACTCATGGGTGGAGTTGGTTAGACTTTTAGGCTCTTGCATAAGATTATCAAATTCTTGTTGATATATAGGATATGATGATGGTTTAATGATGCCCCTATAAGCCTCAGGTATGTATGAGTTGGTGGGCATTCTGGTTGTAGGACGAGAATTAGGTTCCAAGTGTGATGGGAACTTTTGGGAAGTGGACTCTTGATGAGATTGTTCTTGTTAATGGGATTCTTGTTGGGATTGCTCCATGTTTCTTTTAGCTTGTGATCTTGTAATGGGCATAAATAGGGTGACCTTGAGATGAAAAGATGAAAGATATGGACTTGGTTATGTCTTGGATAAGGCCTTAAGTGACAAGATTTGGACCAAAAAGATGTGAAGATGATGACAAAGATGTTGAATATGACTAGGATATGAGATTGACAACCAAGATAATGATAAGGATGAAACCAAGGATATAATGATGATATGGATTGACCAAGATATGATGATGGAATAGGATACAACCAAAATAGCTCAAGACTCACCTAGATCTTTTGTTATGGATAAGGATGTGGTTCTCTTCACTACTTAGGATTGATAGATGCCTAAGCAAGGAGAGGGATAATGATAACCTTTCTACTTGGGGTAGATAAGAGCCCAAGCAAAAAGCAAGATAGGATAAAAAGAATGATAAAATGATCTAGGCTAGGCTTAGGCAAGTTTTGGATTTGATTGGTCAAAAGATTGATTGATTGATAGATTACTTGGTTGACAAATTGGATAGGTTGGAAAATTGATGGCTAATTAGGTTGACAAAGTTCAGGGCCAAAGACAGGTTGATTGGCCAAGAGATGGATAGGTACTCACAAGTCCAAATCAATGTTATGGGATTGTTTCAGGTCACTATTTTACCCTAGTTTTTTTTTTGAAATTTTTTTGGTTTTTTTGGATTTTGAGATTTTTTTGGGGGATTTTGGGATTTTTTGGTTTTTTTGGATTTTTGGCAAGAAAAACAAACACAAAAACACAATGGTTGGTTTGAATTAACAAGGAAATTCGTGCGAATTGCTTCACGTCTAAAGTGGCTTATATTGGTTTTTGTACAAGGAAAACACGCCAAGCACATGAACAAACCTAGAATTATTCAAGTAGGAGTGATTTCATAGTGTAGACCCACACAATAGAATATCTATCCATGTTCTTACTTAACTAAGAACACTTCACCATAAGCGGATAGCTAGGGATAAGGGTGTTGCACCCAATACCCCTTTCCTTGGAGGCTTCTCTGTCTTACCCAAAGAAGACTTCTATCTCAACTTTAAGGAGGCACGATGGTGAGTAACTTTAGGGGGTGGTTCACGTCCCTTGCACCACACTAGAAAATGACCGATGGTCTTAACTAGGCTTTATGAGCTTCTAGGGGAGTCCTCAAAATACATGAGGTACGATGAGGCCCAAGTCTGTGAACACTAGCCCATTGAAGGGATGTGGCATAAGCGATTAAGCAAACACCGCTTCACCTTGTGTTCAGAATCACTTGGGACCCCAAGGCTGTCCCAATGACTACATGACTAGATTGAGGTATAGCTTTCACTCTCCTCCATTTGATATACCCCGCCAAAACACATGATTGAGGTCGTCCCTAGGGGTGATGAAATCCCCTAGCAGGCCTCCTAAAGGGAAGGAACACTATTCACTTTTGATCCCCAGGCTTGCATGAAGCGCAAGGGGAGAGCATACATGAGATAATGTCCCTAGGATTGAACAAATAAATACAATGATAATGAAGGGGCTTTTGATCTCTCAGGTCACCAAAAGGTGCAAGGAGAGAGCATACACCCTTTTCAAAATCTAAAGACAAAGCAAACAATGTTAATTATTGTACCCCTAAATTAGACTAAGTGCCTATATTAGTGATAAAATGATGTCTTTGACTAGTGAATCTACAACAACTTGTTAGTAGTTTCAATGATTTTGAACTTTGGCAAGCGAAAGCTACAAGACAAGTATTAGGCTTTAAAAAAGATAAATCTGAAAAAAAAATTGAAAATAATGAATTGCTACATCAAAATAGATCAAATGAGCAAATTCTACACAAAATTCTAAGCACTTTAAAAAAAATTCATGAAATTTCATTAGGATTTGCAAAAGTTATGCTCAAAAGAAGTTTGCAAAGAAATGCTGACTTTGAAGGAATATACCTAAGAATCTATGACAACTATGCTAATGAGGTCTATGCCATAGCGAAGCTGGGCGAGTCAACTTTCCAATGCCACCAATTTCGTGAAAATCCAATACTCCTACAAAAAGTTATACAAAAAAAAAATAGCCTATTGGGGCACTTGAAGAGATGAAGGCAAGCTCTAGCGGTTAAAGTAAATGTTAGCAATTAGGGCCTTGCATGGTCACAAGGGCAGTCAAGGAACCAGCGGTTAAGTTTTTGGTTGACTGCTAGAGCTAACTGCTAGCGGTTAGAAGCTATGTGGTCACATAGGCAATCAGCAGGAGGCGACTAAAGGTGGCGATAGGCGCAGGGGGGTCAGTCATAGATGTGACTGTGCTTGGGGGTGCATAGCCCAACAAAAGTTTTGAATGTATAGGGTTTAAACGAGGGCGACGGTCACAGATACGACCGAGGGCAAAAGTTGGGCGCTAACGCAAGTAAGTGTTGCGGGAGCCCTGGTCATGTTGGTGACCAGGGACTTAAGGTAATAAGATTAAAACAAAGCTTTCCACCGAAATTTTAAAACAAAGAAAAATTTTCAACGAAGATTAAAACAAAGATTTTACCAAACTATTTCAATTTTGATTAAAACAAATATTTTACCGAAAAAATTCAATTTGAAACCTGTGATAGGTGTGAGGAATGCACTCGGAGTGTTGTACGGATCCGTACGGTACAATCTACAAACTAGGGTTAGGCAAAAAAATAAAAAAATTATTGTGACAGATTTTGACGATTTTAATGTCTACCATAGAGTTTTTGGGCCTCCCAAACACAACGGTGAGGTCAGTTTCAACATAGAAGGCCTTCTGCAAAAGGTGACCCCCAGATTTTGATGAAAATACACTTCAACCTGCAACAAAATCTTGGAAATCTTATAAAAAATAGAGTTAAAATACCGAGCGTACCAAAAATGAAGACATGAAAATAAGGCAAGGAAATAACATGAAAGATAAACAATACAACAATACCCTTTCAACGTTGCACAAATTTAGACTTCTGATAGAACAGGGTAGAGTGCACCCAAGCTCCACTAGCTTTGTTCTATGGATGATGCATTGTGGGCTACTCACAAAACCAACATGACTTGGCCATAATGGAAGCAAATAAAAATGATAGCATAAACATGCATATGAGAGATTTGTTGGGGGGTTTGAAATTGAAATGAGAGGTTTAATTTATAGATGGAGAGGGAATAAAATGGATGGCTAAGATTAAAAGGGTGAGGTGTGAGGTGGATGGATATGATGGAAAGTTAAAATTAATGGTTATGACGCACATTCAATGAGGATGATAGGTGGCTAAAATAAGAATGTGAGTGGGGAAAATGGGATTATTTTATTGATTTTTGGAGAGGAAGTGCTTATGACACAATTAATAAGGTTAAAATAAGGATGTGAGTGGGATAAATAATTTAAATAATAAAATTATTTAAATTAGGAGAGACATGTGGCATGTGAGCTAATTTAAATAAATATTTAATTTATTTAAATTAGTTGGAGGAATATGGGGGAAAATTAAATAGATAAGATTTATTTAATTTGGTGTAAAAGGGGGGTAAATGGATAGAAGGGATTAGTTAAATAAATACAATTTATTTAACTAATTAGATGATGGAAGGGGTCATGAAAGGGGCTTAGAAGAAAATATGTCACAAGGTGATGCAAGGTAATGTTGTAAGACATGTTCAATTTTAGGTGTCTACAGTATTGTTTCAAAACCTTGAGACAAGGAGGAAGAGATTGTTCCTTCCAATGGTTAATCGTCCAAAGAGTGAATAAACCTTGGTTTTCTAGGTCGCCACTCCTTGCCTCTATGTTGTCTTCTCAAATAGAGGCTTTTGTTTGTTCACCCTCTTCTCCTCTAGTAGTTCCACACTGGTCTTGTAGTCCAATTGGGAATTTAGAAGAAGGCAAGTATATTCCAAATAAAAGAAGGCATAGTCAACTAGTAATTCAATCGGGTAGCTTCAATACCTTTCCAGAGGGTGATTTTTTGCATAATAGCTATGTAGCCCTTAACAAGTAGGATAGCAAGGATATGACTCTTAATTGTAATCAATGAAATTTTTCCCATGGAATGTTTGAGGTCTAACAGACCTCACAAGAAAATATTTTATACGAGTCACTCAACAAAGATTTCCAAGTCTAGACATTCTTTGTTTATAAGAGGTTAAAATGTTTGGCTTTTTTCTTTATGTTATTTGCCATGTCATATGGCCAGCTAGTCATTTTTTGTGGAGTAATCATGAAATGAGTTGTTGTGGTGTTGTTACCTTTCTCCCTCCTAAATGGAAGTCGCATTTAGTAGACTAAGAATGTGACCCCAATAACTAGGCTTTATGGGTTCTTTTCAATATCGATAATCATTCCTTTAGAGTTATTAATGTTTATGCTCCCAATGATATAATTGAAAGATCTTCTCTTTGGAGATGGATCGTTGATCCAATTCTTGTAGCCACTTGGGTCATGTGTGGAGATTTTAATATGGTGGAAGTGGCATCCAACAAATGTGGTACATTGCTTGTGTGATGGACAATTGGGGTGAGAGAAGCCTAGTACTACATGCATAACAAATTAGGGTTTTGCAATACCAATCTTGGTTGTCATGACCAACCAAAGTGAGATACGTGGAGCAATCTCCATTCTATATTTGAAAAAGTTTACAAACAACCTTTCTTTTCCTTTGCCAATTATTTCCCCTTGTGAGTGGAGCCTTTATCAAACATTGTCCTTTCAGATCACTTTCCCATACTATTTTGCATTGAATATAGTTTGCTAAACCCAATAATAAAATGACTCAATTCTTCTTAAATACATCTTTGATAACTCATCAGCCCACACTTGCCCATATTTGACGTGTCTAGAATTTGGAGCCACATCCTTGTCATCAAACCAGATGTATTGACTAGTGGAATAGTGCACTCAAACACACATCCTGCTTCATCCGCATTATGGATGTCAATTAGAACATTTCCACCATCACTCTTACAAGGCCATCACATTAGAGCTCCACCTTGCAACCACCAATCTTGAAGCTCAACCCTTTTCTCCTACTTTGCAACTTCGTGTTGCTAAACTCCATCATCAAAAGCAAATTGCCAATAACCATTTTGCCAGAGGGGCCCAAATCAAAACCCATTTTCATTGGCTTAAAATGGGAGATAAAGTTTCTAATGAGTTCTTTCAGTCCTTGTGTGCTTGCCGCACTTCTTACTCTATCAAACGAATCGATGAGGGCCAACATCTCTTATCAACACTTCTAGCTATTGCTCAAGCTTTTGTGTGGGATTATGAGTAGGTTTTCAAAGCTTAAGAGCAGACTCTTGAACGAGCCAATGCCTTACAACAATGTTGAATGTGGTCCCTTGTTGGATTACACAATCTCAAAGAGCTCTCTATGAGCAACTTCTAACTGAAGCAAATCTTCATGAGGTTGTTTTCTTCATGACTAATGATAAAGCCCTAGGTTGTGATGGATTTCCCTATGAATCTACGAAGCCTTATAGGGTATGATTGATAATGATCTTCACAAAGTCTATCTTGAAGCTTTTCATTTCAATCCTTTAGGCAATATTATCAATAAAGCTAATATCAAGTTCATACCTAATTCTGGAGATTTGGAGGACATTTGCAATTAGAGACCGATCACTTTGCTCAATGTTTCCTATAAAACCATTGCCACAACTCTTGCTCTCAAACTTTGTCATCTCCTTCTATTGGTTGTTTGCCCTGAGAAAATCAGCTTCATCAAATCTAGGTACATTCTTGACATCATTGTTATTTGGAAAGGAATGGAATGTGCCAAGAATTGTCAACATCAAGTCATTTTCATCAAGATTGAGTGGCCTTTTATCCTTGCTATGCTCCAAGCTTTAGGATTTGGTCCTCAATTTGTGCACTCAATTCAAATGCTCTTTGTTGATGCTTCTACTTGCATCACCATTAGTGGTCATAAATCTAATGCTTTTGGAATTTTTTGGTCCATCTGTCAAGGATGTCCTCTAGTTTCTACTTTATATGTGCTTGTTGCATAAGGCTTTGGGTAACTTTTGGCTAATGTTGTGTCACAAAACCTAGTTAAAGGCATCACTCTACCTAATTCTACTAATCAACTAGTCAATGGCCATTTTGCTAGTGACTCATTTCACTCTCTTAGAGGAGAAACACAACATCAAATAGACTCTCTTTTGCAAAGCTTCAAGGTCTAGCACTCAATGGCAAAAAACTCAATGTTGTATGTAACCTTTTTTAGCTAAGCCTACGTGACTCAATTCTTATGGGTGGAAATAGATTGATCATGGTAAAGTGTTTAAATTCCTCAGCATTTCCTTTGCCTTTTGTGTGTCCCCTTCCTCTCTATGGCAAACTGTCACTTCTAGAGTTGAGAAAAAGTTGGTTTACTAGATTACTAAGCCACTTTCCCTAGAAGAAAAATTTCAAGTGTGCTCTAAAATCTTAGTTGCTACTCATGTCTATTATTCTTCTTGTTGGGTGCCAACAAAAGCTTGAAAAGCTCCTGAAGGAGTTTTTGTGGGCTCCCTCTAACCAAGGCAAAAGATTTCATAGAGTGGCTTAGGAGTTTTGTTGCCTTCCTAATGATTCTGGTAGACTTGGTTTAATTTTATTCCAACATCAAGGTATAGTTTGTTTGCCAAATTGATTACTAGATCCTTTGAGGGAAATGAAGCTTGGAAGGTTTTGATTCGACATTACATTTTTGTAGGGGTGCCCCATGGTCGACAAGCTTGGTTTTCATAATCTCCTTATTATGAAGGAACCCATTCAGATACATGACAATTTTGTTATGAAAAGCATGTGAAGCCATCAAGCCATGGCTTTTGTGGAACACAATGAATTTCACAAAGGTCTTTCTATTATCAACATTCTATTTGGTGCTCTCTTGTTATTTCTTGCCAAGATCCACCCGTTGCTAAAACTCCTTGGATTTGTGCTTTGAATTTTTTTCACGAAAGTATCAAGAGTCTTCCTGGTCTTTTTTCTAGGACTACCAAAAAAGAAAATTCTTGGCCAAAGGCCAAAGTGAAGAACAAGCTTTGTAATTGAGATTTTGAGTCATTTCATACTATTATTAATTTTGTTTCTTCTCATATGATTCATAAAATTGGGGTGAGAAGCTTCAAACCTTGGTGGAAAAATTGGAAATGGTGTCTAGATGCACCATTTTAAAATTACAAACCACGCAAGAGATATGCTTAACTTTCTCCGCCACTACGCATGGTGTCAAAGCTAAATCATCGATGGCTTCTACAGTTTTCTTTGGACACTTGGCAATGTAAATTTCAGACTATTTGGCCAACATCTTTGCGCTGAAATTTGCCCACTTTGCCTGCTGTATTTTATACCAAAGCCTCCCTATTGGTACTAGTTTAACTCAGCTAGGTGTTCTTAATTCTCATTCTCCATTATGTGGTCAATAGGAGACTCTCAAGAACCTTTTATGGTTTTGTCCAAGAGCTCAAGTTGCTTGGAATTAAATTTGTGACTTCATTAAGCCTTTCAAGCTTGAGCCCTTTTCTTGGCATATGATTCTTTTAAGCAATTGGCCCAGAATTCTTGCTAAGTTAGTTTAGATTTAGAATGTTTTGGGGGTGGAAATTCTTTTTAGCATTTGGAAAGACAAATTGTGCTATATTATTTGGTTGTTCAGTTGATACACATTTCTCTCTTTATGCTAGGGTTATGGTATGTTCTAATTTTCTCTTGCAAATTCAAGTGCAAACAAACAAAGTTGAACTTAAAGTGGTACACTTCTATGTACTTCTAAATCATTGGGGTAATGCCCCGTGTACGGTTTCTAGAGTTCCTCCAACTCCACCCTCCAACAGGGGTCACTCCCCTAATTGTAGGCATCAACATGGACATAGTCAAAATGCTCACAGTAGATTTGACTCTTAGTCAAATGCTTCGTAGCCTTGTCCAAGAAAAGCTAGGGATTAATCTATTCATGGTTGGTCTCAACCATTTTGACCACCTTCAACCTCTTATAAGCCTTGTGATTGAGGTATCTTTTGATGGTCCAATACTAGAAAATTTCCTCACCTTGCTTTGGCTATTTCTCATGTTCGTGACACAACCTCTTGCTTTGGCTATTTCTCATGTACGTGACACAACCTCTTGCTTAAGAAGAAAGTAAAAAAGGTGTGATTACTAACTAGGAGCTTGTCCTTGATGGCCAAGATACATTTGATGTCCAAGATACATTTGATGTCTAAGGAAACCCAAATGACCATGATCCTCCACCACCTCCTAGTGCTTTAGCTCTTGCTATTTAGCGGCCTTATTTTGTTTCTTTTTTATTTTGTAATCTAAGGCTTAGCCTTACATCGACTTTTGGGGGGTGATTTTTTCCACCCACCCTTCTTTTGTGGATGTGTAACATAAATCTTTGTACAAAGTAATATAAGGCAGATATTCATCAACAATTTTATACATATATATATATATAATTTATTTAAAAAATTGGTTGTATTGTTTAGTTAATGCCACCATAAAGATGGTGCAATTCAATTTGCCATTATGGATGTACTTGCTCACCTGCATTTCCTATAATGCTCATAAATCAAAATTTAACCCCTTATAGCCTACTAGAGATAGGACCTTTCAGTCAACAAAACTATTAGTGCAACAAAAAGTACTTTGATTTCTTTGTACTTTTATAAAAAGCTGAAATGTTCTTCCATTTGTTATTATATACATGCTCACATGCATTTCCTAGAATGTCAAACATCAAATTTCTCAGCCCCTTCATTCTACTCCCAGCACGTGACCTTTCAATCAACAAAACTATTCGTGCAACAAAGAGTGTCATGTTTGTTTCTTTGAACTTACATATTGCTGAATTTTGTTTCCATTTGCTATTATAAACAAGTGCTGTACTTGTATTTGACGAGAGCATGTCATCCATATGCATATTTTAAATGCATTAATATGTGAAGTAATTGCATAGAATCAAAGTAAGCAAGTAAAAGACTCACTACCACACAAAAGGAGATTAAAACACAAAAGTTTGTCCTAAAGAAATGGCAGGAAAACACCAGAAAACGGGTTGTGACTCCTCATCTCCACTAACATTTTGTAAGATCTACAATTCACTTTCTAAACTTGGGCCTCCAAATGCATTGTTGGCCATCTCTAGCTCTTGGACAAATGATTACGGACATTGTGGGCTTCCTCTAGCACTTCTACAATGCTCTGCATGCTTGCATTGTTGTGATATGCTTGCTTAATATGCTTGACTGCTCCACTCAATTAAATTATGATATTTTCCCATGATCAAATACAGATCAACGATATTTAAACCCAGATGCATTTTAGCCTATTAAAAGAAGATTCTTAAAAATGAGTCCCTGGATTGAATGAGAGTGCTTTTATCTTTATGTAACATGCAGGGCATGGACTACCGTCCAATGTTCTTATTGAGTTGCAAATGATTGCGGATGGCCATGAGATGTTAGTGCCATTTGACTTTTATGTTATGATGTAGATCACAATTGTTGTAAACTACAATGCTATAATCAGTACCTGGATTAGGCCTTTAATAATTTGTGAAGACCTAATAATTTTAGGTTGGGAGTTGTCTGGTCCAGAGTTATAAATCTAAAAGTTCTAAGCAGAATATATCATGGTGCCTGCAACTGTGTGGCTAAGCTCCAATAATTTTCAAGAAATATCTTGAAGCTATGATGTAATTTGCTTTCATTGGAAACTTCAAAAGTAGATCCCTTATATCTTCCTTGCAATGTAAGTAAGTGGAGCTGAATGTCTATATCAATAGGCATCTTTGGCCATAAAGACAAATTTATCAACTATTTCAATTATATATTGTTTTAACTCCTTCGAAGGAGTTAAAGGACTCGTGAGTTTTGCCAAGCCAATTCATGTGAAGAGCTGTATTCAAGTATAGAAATGTGAAAATACATAGTCCTCAGACCAAATGACTTTTAAGTGAATTTATTGTGCCCTGTTAGGTCATAAAAAATAATCTTCTAGCTAGATAAGGTTTGGGGAATTTTGAATTGAAGGAGAAATTTGTGGTTCTGGAAATCCTGCTTTCATTTCATTTACATACAGGAAAGATGTGAATTTTGAAAAATGCAGGCCCACCACTTTATGAAGTTTGCAAAAAGTCTTTATAGAATTTGGACTGTATCCGATTAGGAATTGTTTGGCAACTAACCAATACACCGCACTCGAGGGCATTGGTTCAACGATATAAAGATAATAAACCAAGTTGTGGTGCATACCTAAAAGATGCTAAGTCCAGAGCATATGCATTATGAGTGGCTCTCATGTATCTAACTAAAGATTAATCTAGCAATCTTCAGTAACAACTTAATTTGAGTTAGAGGTTGTGAAAAAAGACCATTAAGAAGTTCGGCCAGATACAAAACTTTAAAATATGAGGTGCTGAAGCTTCCAATGAAATTTTTATGGAGGCATTTGAAATAGTTGATCCGACACTGTAATCGAAGTGAGCAAAAGGTACAGAGATAGCATGCATTTGGCACTCTACAATAGAGGTGACTGTAATAAGTGCAAGAATAGACAAAGCATTATTCCAAAAACTGCAGTTTCCACTCTAAAAAAATCAGAAAAATAATCTCAAAATGACTGTTCTTGGTACTAGCCATCTGATTTAAAACAAGTGATAACCTGCTAGAAATAGCAAATGAGAACTACCTGAGTAAAAGGAATCAACATGGCTTCTTATGTTTTTAGTAAAAATAATCTTTACTGATGAGCGTGTCATGCCGAACTACTTATTAAATCTCCTTTGCTTTTGCAAGGGCCTTTGGCACTTTATAATTCTGTATCAAAAATCCATTTTGAAAGGAGCAATCTACACTCAAACATAAAATGAAAACCAACCAATGGTATTTTTAATGAAAGCTGTGTTGCAGCGATCATAAACTTTAAAATAACAGGAAAATAGAAATGTTTACAGATTCCACCAAAAGCAATCTCTCATCTGTGCATGCATTTCATCACTTACCACAACTACAACGTATGATGCTCCCTTGTTGTTAGTAGAGTTAAAATCGTAAACTTCCTATTTCTCAGAGTTGCTGGAACCAGCCTTGATTTTAACAGGATCTGAATTGAAGTCTACCTTTCCAGAGCCATTAAGGCCAGATTCAGAAATAGTTGAATCCTGCAGCACAACTTTTGGAGAACCATCAGAACCAGACACAAGATCAGGTGATTCCAATTTCATATCATCTTTTTCAGAGACATCAGAACCAGATTCGGTATCATTTGACTCCAAATGTAATTCAATATCTGTCAAGTTGTTTGAACCAGGCAGGGAAACAGCTGAGCTCCAATACAAGGAAGTCTTCTTATCATCTTCTTCCATACGTTTCCCATACTCATCTTTATCAAATTCTACAGGACATTGCCCACCAAATGCACTTTCTACTTTGTCCATATCAAATAATTCTTCCATAATCTTCATACTCTCTGAGTCTTTTGAATAAACAAATTTTACTTTCCTGTATGTCTTTGGCTCCAAAAATGGTTTTACCACCTGCAAGTATTTGATGTAAGATCTCTGTCAGAAACTCAATCTACTCTTTTCAAATATTTAATCAACAGATTCCTCCAAAAGAAATATATCCACAAGAACAAGAAAAAGGAGTAACACTAGAAGAAATAAGGCAGGCATTGGCATGATTTTTCTGATGAAGTAAGTACCCACAGTGAGAGAGATACCATTAGGTTATAATTCTTACCGTCCAAAATGACTCAAAGATCTTCGGTGGATTGTATAGAATGGCCACACCTAACCTTTCTGGATAATGATTCTGTAAAACATTAGCTGTTTCACGTGTTACCTTCACCGATATACTAGCTGCAGTCCAGCCTTTGAAATCAATCAACCAAACCATTTGTTCTTGTTCCTGTGACAAGTTTATAATGGCATTCTCCATACAGTATACAAGATACCTTATCTGCCCCTTCCATGATGTTGTGTTCTGGCATACAACATAACAGAGCATAATATTTCACATTAACTACCTCTAATAAAAAAAATCCTCATCAGAAAGAGAACCTCATCAATTATTGACTAGAATCTACCCCTGGTTGCAAAACTGTTTCACATGATCACCTGGAACCCTGGTCTCATAACAAGAACAGTCCTTCCATATTTGTCAAGATAGTTGGCCCTGTAGATTTTACCTGTTTCAGCTTCGTGTGCTATATCCCCCTAAAAAAATTAAAATGAGATATCAATCACAACATAACAAAAATGAAAACATAGTTGTTTATCAGACAACATAGTTAAAAATGACTTAATCTCTAATTAGTAGTTAAAGGTAAATATCATGTGAACAAATTCTTGATGATTTGCTTCTATAGAAAGATATATACACCCATGGATATTATAAAAGGATTGAGCAGGAAAACCCTATTACAAACAACAGTCTTCATTAGTTTGAGGAGATTCATTTTACGGTGGTTGGACATGATAGGCAGACATTCCCCGGTCCATGCTTTATTGGTTTGAACTTTATATTTTATTTGAAATAATGCATATCTTGTATGTTATGTCATAGAGAACAGTGAAAACTTCATTGAAATGTCATCTTCCTGGCAGGCCTCTCCTAACAAATGTAGGCGTGTTCCACTTATCCTGTCCTAAAGGAATCAAAAGTAGCATTAGGGGTGGATAGCAAAGAAATACAAGAGATCTCCAACCTAAGCCTATAATTTAAACTTAGAAAATTAGATAACAATAATTAAAATGAATGAAAGCCAATAAATGGCAGCCTTTCAGTGCCGATCTAATTGCAAAGATCTATTATTTATTAGATAGGGATGTTTATAATTGAACGACTTAGAAGCTCATATTACTCAAAGTTACATGGATCCTAGGAATATAACAAAGGATTTATCTATCATGATGATCCACATCAACCCAGCAAACTTCTCAAAATCCCATTAAAATCAGCAAAGAAGCAAAGTTTTGTATTTACTCCCCACAAACCAGCAGTTCCATTTGTAACGAAGGTGGTTATGCTTGTGACAGTGAGAATTCTGTAGGACTGGCTGTTGCATTTTTGGTAGTGGCTGTTCGATTATCACAGGGAGAGTTGTATTTATAACAGCGGAAGTTTTATCCTACAAAGTAGTGATTTTACCCAAATCTCACTACGAGTCGAATATCAGCCAAGAAACTATGTACCGAGGCCCGATGATTGGGATCCTCAAGCACACATATAATGAAAGGACACCTCCAGCACTTGTTAAAAGTAGAAGACATAGGCCATTGTAAGTATAAGAATGTAAGTGAGTAGCAAGTAAATTCAATTATTTGTTAGTTGGGGAAAGTGAGGTAACAAAGAGTTGAGATAAGTGTAGCGATAGTTGATCGTTGTAAACACATTCCAAACTGCTCTTTGTAGTTGCCCAAGTTGAAGGAACAGGGGGAAATGATCAATTGACACTTCCAAGCTGGTTTTCCCTACACTAGGGTTTTCAAGTTAAAACTGTGTTTTTATTCATGTTTGATTCCAACAGCTGTTGTCATGTCCCTTCTCCTATAGGTTGACTATCATCATTTTTGAAGAAGTCGATGTAATGTTGAAATTAAAGATGTAAACTTAGTTATACATGGTCGACATCCTTCTTAGAGTCGATTTGAAGATTTTAGAATAAATAATATGGTGGCCGACTACATAAGAAATCGCCATGTAAAGAATGCTAAGTATGGATAAAAGGCAGCAATTAAACAGCATAAAAATATCTATTATATTAAAGAAGTCATTAAAGAAGAGGCCGACTAATTTAAGAGGCGAGGCCGACCAAGTACATAAAGAAATGGCCAACCACATTACAAGGGATGCGTTAATGTTTAAAATGAAGCGCTCAAATATAGCCGATTCTTATAAGGACAAGTCATCCCACTTATGAAGCGTGCAAGTTATTTAAAACATTTTAAAGTGGTCAATTAAGGGATGCACTTAAAATTTAAAGAGAAATCAAATTTATTATCCATAAAAGACCGATCCTTATAAAGAGTGCTTATGTTACAAAAGGCTGAATTTGTTAGAAGAGTTGTCTCCCTTTGCAAGAGGTGTGTTCTTCCATAAAGTTGGCCTCCTTCATGAAAGTATAAAAGGAAGGTGAAGGTATGATTTGAGGAAGGGAAGTAAGGATTTATTTCGGAGTTTAGAATAGATAAAAAGGAAGAAAGGATTTATTTCTGAGTTTGAAATATATATTTCTGATATATTTTCTGAGTATAACAGCAAGAAAGTATATTTGAATAAAGATATTAATGCAATAAGCCGGCCATTTGAAAGGGCAGCAGTGGATAACAGCAAAGCATAAATTGCTACAGCAGATTTGATATTATTTTACTTGGTGCAATAGCAGATAAGTATGCTACAGCCTATCCTTATGTGTTCATAAATGTTAATTTATGTTAGTATTTAACATTTATGTTAGTATTATACTTGTATTCTATTAATGGAAATAAATGAATATCTATAAATTATTTCATTTATTTTCTATATAGATTTATATCTAAAATTCAGTAAATAAGATTATAGCTATTAATTCTGATTTATAAAATAACTACGCTTATATACATATATAATATATATTCATGATATACAAGGGATTAGTATATTCATGACCTGGTCCTTAATCTTTCTCTATTGCCCCTCATGAGGATTGGTGTAATGTCCCCTTTTAGGAAGTTCAAAATTTCTTAACCTTGCACACAATTTTGACTTGTAAAAGAGAACATTAGTAACCAATAAATCCTTGGTATATGTGATTCGCTGGATCTGCAATATAAATGTATGTTTGTTCTTAATTCAATGCTTGCTAATATAATTGCCGTTTGATCTAGAATTTGCTGTGACCGCTGCCAATGACTGAATATGATGATGAGATGAGTCTTGCTCTTTGTGGAATGGTTGCTGATGAGAGATCCTTTATATCAGATATATTGAATTCCCGTTGTGATTTGATGATCTGTATATCTGCTAGGCTGGAATATTTTAAATGCTTGCTTGATTGCTGCTATGCATAAATATGTGAGGTGACTGATTTATATCTCTGTCTTACTGTTCAATATATATATGTATATTAGAATTATCCGAGCCAAACTCAGAATTATATATCTGCCTCTTATCTTTCCACATTCTGCTCTATATGTATGGACAACATCATAGTAAATGGTATTTTTGTTCCCTTTTATACTGACTGCTGTTCCCCTCTTATATCCCAATGATATTCTCTAGTTATATGTTCCCAAAAGACCTATCTTCTATCAAAAGATATACCCCTTGTTAAGCATGCACCTCTTCCATTAATCACAACCTCTTATTATTCTTTAACCTTCCTTAAACATGGATAAGCACACCCTCTAACAATGAGGTCATATCCTTTTATTTATTCATTACTTTTACTTTATACTAATATTATTGCTTTTCTGCCTATTCTTTTCTTAGTCTGAAATGTATATTATTTCCTTCTTTAGCATGATCCATGCCTCGTCTTTATATAGTTTATGTGCAGATCTCATACTTATATAACAGAAATATATATATAACGTTAATTCCAAAATGTATTTCCCTTGATTTTGGTGTCTTCAAATCAGACATTGTTTCCTATATCTAGAAAATTCTCTATCAGATTTCCTTTTTCCTATCTCTGCTTCCCGTCCAATCTATATTCCCTTTCTAATAATTATACATCTATATCTTCGGTGAGAAGAGCCATCCCTTGAAAGGTGATGACTCTTCATAGAGTCATGGCTCTTACATGGACCGCTGCCCGTCCTTAACATTAATCTATAAACATCTCAAGTAATAACGATAATCGCTGCCTCAATATTGCTGTTCCTTTTAATTGCAAACTTACTTCATATGCTTTTAAATTAAATTTAAGTATCTTATCTTGGCGCTGCCTCTTATGAGTCGGCCTTTTCACATGATTACTTTTAGTTTTATTTATCTTTATTTCTCAATCCTCCCTTATTAATCGTCGCTGCTCCTTTTTTATAATCGCTGTCTTAATAAGTATTTTTAAATAAGATAGAAGTTCTTATATGAGTATTTTGTAATTAATAATATATATTTATATTATTTAATATTTATATCTTATATATTACATATTATAATTATATTTATCATTTATGAATATAATAATATATTCTTGTTAATAAATTATACTTTAATATAATAATATTATTTAATATCATTTATTAAATATTAGATATTAATTATATTATATATGTTTATTTAAACACCACATTTTACTAAAATGACTTCACCGTCTTTTAAAAAGATATTTATATCTTTAATTTGAACAATACCTTAATATCAGGACATGACAATTGGTTGGGTTGTTAGGGAGAGGCGGAATTGATGTCTCACAAAGAAGGTGAGTTCCGAAGTGGTATGGACGGGTGTCCCTGAAGCTCTCGGGCCAAGTGGTGGTATTGACAGGTGTTCATGAAACCCTTGGACCTACTCCCCAATGTGGTATGGACGGGTGTTTCTGAAGCTTGGGCCAGGTGTTGGTATTGACGGGTGTTCATGAAACCCCTAGGCCTCACTTGTGGAGAATAGTTTTATAGCGCCCTAACATGGTTATCCTCCACCCTCCGTAAGGTTGATGATTAGGTAAGAGGTAAGGATTGGGGCTTAAATATAGTAATCATCGAGTATATTATGAATATTAATTAGTCCCTAGTTTTAATGATCTGATTTAGGGTACATTAAGTATGTTGAAGTATGTTCATTATGCAAAAACATGCATACTCCAAGTAGGGGACATTACAGCTGTACACACTAATTCTAGCACAAAATTACATTCTATCAGTTGCCAATTGAAATCCAATTCAAGTATGAACAATAGTACAATCTGCTTTAATTTTCAGCAAATGGTGTAATGAAACAACTTGCACAATAAAGGAATATAATAAAAAATATACTGCAAATACTTGATAATAATAAGCCACTTCGAGGGGGCAAACCTCCAAAAGTCTCCAAGAAAAACACAATTTGCAATATGATGATCAAATAACACTCACTAGCTCCTATATATACCCTACTTGAGCTTTGGATATCACCCAAGCTGACTTAGATACCAAAATAAATCACCTAGGCCGACCTAATTATCTAAATAAGAATATAATATGATCATATAACTTAATTAAGAGTTAAGGTAGTCCCAAGCCGACCACTCGTATCTCTATACACACTATATGATTAAGGGCATAGCATGCCCCCCTCTTTAGAGAAGCATTGTCCTCGATGCTAATTAATTGTGGATCCTTCTGCACAAAATCTTCATCTTCCCACGTGGCATCTTCAATCGGTAAATTCTTCCACTGAATGAGATACTCGGTGATTGTCCTAGTCCTCAACTTCTTTGTGTCTGTCTAGAGAATTAACTTTGGATCCAAAATAAGTCGTCCTCCTTCATCTAGCTTTGGTAACACTATCCATGTAGGAATTTGTCGACTAATCACCTTCTTTAAATAAGAAACATGAAAAAATGGATGTATCTTTGTTGTAGGCAGTAACTCAAGCTTGTAGGCTACACTACCAATCTTCTACAAAATATGGTATGGACAATAATATTTTGTTAACAACTTGTTCTTTTTTTGTTGCTTCAGGAACATTTGCTTATAAGGTTGCAATTTCAAGAAAACCAATCACCAACTTCAAAACTCCTTTCACTATGATGTTGGTCAGCCTATTGTTTCATTCTATTTTGTGCCATGGCCAAATTCTCCTTGAGTCCTGTAAGAAGCCTGATGCCTCTAAAGCCAAAAAAACAGATCTGCTGAAAGTACTTGTCTCAGAAATGATTTTTTTGTACTTTTTTTTTGTTTTTGAAATATATGTTTTTTTTGTATTTTCCTTGGTTTTGAAGAAATGCACAGGAAATTGTAATTGCAATAATAATTTGAAAAAACTATGATTTAAATTTGCAATCTAAGGCTAGAAGTTTCTCAACTAGATAATAGATATGCTAACAATTGTGAGGGTTGCACATGCACACCTGAAAAAGCAAAGAATGCTGTCATAAATCAGATCTGGAATTGTTATATCAGACCCTCCTGAAATTCTTTTTTCTTGCAATTATCTTATCATATACTGAATCTCCCCAAGTTTGATTGCTGCTGGAAGTTCCTCTGACCCAGCCGTCCATATCAGAATGAATTTGAAGCCTCTTTGAGGGGCGAATTGCCCTAGAAGTGGGACGTCCCTGCCCTAGCTGGTACGGCCCAGCCAGCCATTAAAGCTCTCTGAAAATTGCTCCCAAACAATTAAAAATGGATGAAATTTAAACACCATTGTTTGCCAATAATTTTTCTTTGATCTCATTCCATCAATTTTCTTCTTGATTTCCTCAGAAAATCTCTGCAATTTCTTGATCAATTGTATTTTAGATTTGATAATTTAAGCCAGCAACTTTAGTGGATCTTGCACCACTTCAGATTGCCAATAAACCTGAAGATTCCTCAATCTCCAAGCTCAAAACCCTTGAATTCTCCAACGCCAAGCTCTCAGACCAATTTCACCAAATATCAAATGCTCATTTTCATAATGAGGTCGATTTTTGTGAAGACACTTCTATATAACCATTGGAAATTCAATTTATTTTTTCAAATGCATAACTCCAATTATATTTGCTTTTTTTTTTATTGTTTCTCTCAAACTTTGGTTTATGTGCCAAATATAAAATAAATTCATTTAAGTGACACTTAATGAGGGTATTGGCCTCATGGGCCCCCTTATTAGTTATAAAGTGTAATTATAACATAAGTTATAATATAACACTTTATCAATTAACTCCATTAGCAAAATATGAACTCCCCATGAAATCTATCCACCAAGTCACCAAATAGCTATGGAAGTCCAATCGACTAGTGCCTTGCCTAAAATAGCAACCCTCAGCATACGACCTAAAAATAGTAAGTGCCTCCAAACATGACCAAAGCCAAGAGTAGAAGCCACAACATGATACCAACTGAGCACTGATGATGTCCAAAGTCCCGAACTAGCAAATGAATGACGAGAAAGAGACCCTCTATACACTAAACTAGCCCACAAGGGTCGCCATGATGGGCTAATCTCATAACCACTAACATCCATCAGAGAGGGGACATTGCAAGTCCTAAAAGTACTTCTTGTTGATGATTCATGTCATCCTCCACAGCTTCAATGATGATGTGATGGATAGGGGATGGTATTCATATAATGCCATAAATGGGGACATTTTTGAAGAAGTATGGAAGGAAGTGTTATATCACCATTCTACTAGCGGTGACCTATCCACCCATTGAGACTGCTTATCTAAAGTGAAACAACATAGATACCCTTCCAAGCACTTCTGAACAACCTCAGTTTGCCCATCTAATTGAAGAGGGTATGAAGAGCTATGAGCCAATGGAGTACCCAAACAAGAGAATAAATCTGTCCAAAAGTTACTACTAAAGATACGATCATGATCATTGACAATAACCCTTGGCGTACCATGTAACATTTTGTATATTCTCTATAAATGCTTTTGCCACTGTACTTGTTGTAAAAGGATGGGGTAATGCAATAAAATGGGCATATTTGGTGAGGCAATCCACCATTGTTATGATGACACTCTTACCCTTAGATCTTGGAAGCCTTGTGATGAAATCCATGAAGAACTCTTCCCGTTGCTAGTTGGGGATAACTAAGGGCTGCAAAACCAAGTGTCTTAACTCTTAACTATCTCCCCTTTGTTTCTTTGACATACCAAACATTCTGCCACAAATTTTTGAACATCACCTTTAAGCCCTTCCAAAAGAAATCCTACTTGATTTGATGAAACGTATTCAAAAATCCTAAATGACCCCCAATTGGAGAACCATGGAGCTCTTCAAGAATCTTGTGTTTAAGGGTGGAATTTTTGCATAGGTACAATCTCTCTTTATACCACTAAAGAGTCTCCCAACAAAACTTATCTGAGCTGCTAGGATCAGTTTGCAACTGTTGAATGAGATTCCTTGTAGCAACATCATTCTACCACTCTGCTTTGGCTTCTTCAACCCAATCTACTTGTAATATTGAAATGGCACACAATAATGCCTCATCCTTCCTAGATAGTGCATTAGCCACTATATTCTCCTTTCCTTTCCTATAGACGATCTCAAAGTCATACCCAAACATCTTAGTGACCCATTTTTGTTGCTCTTTAGATGATAACCATTGCTCCAAAAAATATTTTAGGCTATCATGATCTGTCTTAACTTTGAAGTGTCTCCCCATCAGATATCGCCTCCACTATTTCACTGCATGACGAATAGATAGTATTTCCTTCTCATAAATGGGTTTGAGTTGATTCTTACCCTTCAATTGACGACTTTCAAAAGCAATGGGCCTACCTTCCTGCATGAGAACTACTCATATACCATTTCCTGAAGCATCATACTCCACAATAAAATCTTTGGCGAAGTCTGTTGCGGCTAGAATTGGAGTGGTACACATAGCCTCCTTCAATCTCTCAAATGTTGTATTAGCTAACTCATTCCATTGAAAAGCAACCTTCTTCAACAGAGTTGTAAGGGGTGTTGCTATGCTGCCATAGTTCTTCACAAATCTTCTATAATATCTAGTGAGTCTTAGGAAGCCCCTCAAGTTCTTAATGGTTTTAGGAATAGGCCACTCTATCATAGCTTTGATTTTGTTAGGATCAACCTTTATTCCTTCATGAGACACTATGTGACCCAAGTACTCCACCTCTTTGAGACCAAAAGCACACTTGGAAGGTTTAGCATATAGCTGGTGATGTTTGAGAACTTGTAATGCTTGATCTACATGATGCAATGCTCTTCCCATGTCTTGCTATAAATCAATATATCATCAAAGAACACTAATACAAACTTCCTCAAAAATGACAAAGATGGTATTCATCATACTTTGAAATGTAGAGGGAACATTAGTAGGACCAAATGGCATCACTAGAAACTCAAAATGACCCTCACGAGTCCTAAATGTTGTCTTGGGAATATCTTCTTCCTTAATTAGAATAAATTGATAACCTGATCTAAGATCAAGTTTTGTAAAAAACATAGCTCCATTCAATTCATCTAGTAAATCATCAATGATTGGAATAGGAAACTTATCTTTGATGAGGTACTTGTTGAGCTCTCTATAGTGCACCAAATGTCATCCTTTTCATGCACCATCACCATGGGAGAGGAGTAGGCACTCTGGCTATGCCTAATAATACATGCCTCTAGCATCTCCTAAACCATCTTCTCAATCTCACTTATTTGTATATATGGGTAACTATAAGGCTTGATGTTGGGTGGCTGGCTCCCTGGAACTTGCTGAACGGCATGATCATGATCCCTTTTAGGAGGCAATCCTTTAGGCATATCTCCAAAAACCATTGAGTGAATCTATAATTGCTTGCAGATCCGCTAGATAGGAACACTTGGTTGATAGGTTGCTAACAAAAACAATCGGGCCACAAATCCATCGGCCCATTTTTAAGCATTTGTTGAGAGCTTACCAGCTATGGGGACTTTGCATACAACCCTCTTAGTTCAACTATCCTTCCCTCTAAATGAAATCTCATGAATAGCTACTAGAAGTTCATCTCAACTGTCCCCAATGTAGTGAGCCACACTACTTCCAACACGATATCTATTGTACCCATGGGAATAGCAAACATTGGACAATCAAGTCGATACTCTCACATGGTCAATTTAATGCTATGGCATTTTCCTGAACATCTAACAACATAGTTCACAGATTCGCCGAGTACTCACAAGTTTTTCTTGTCGGTGAGTACTTGCAAGTTTAACTCACCGAGATTTCTGGTGATTTTTTGCAAAAAACTCGTGGCGAGTACTTGCTAGAACTCGCCAAAACTCGGCGAGTCCATGCAAGAAACTTGCAATTCCTGTGTACACGCCCAGCACATGGAAAAAACGCAGGTTTAACACAAAAAATACACGGTTTTTGGTCTTTAAAAGCTCCATTTGCCCCTCTTCACCACACACAACAACAGGCAAGCATTCTAGACCAAATTGGGAAGAATTTTTAGGGAATTTGAAAAAGAAATTCCTACAATTTCAGATTTCCATCAGGTGAATTCAATTTTTATTTTTTTCCTTTTTTTTTTCAAGCATTTAAATTCGTAAATCATTTCTAAATTTTTTAGTATGTCAAATTCACATATTTTATTGGATTGAATTGATTCAATTCATCTAAATTTGTGGATTGATTAAAATTTAAATGATTTATAGTGATTTTTTTTTATTTTTTCTGAATATAGAGTTTACATTTTAGGGCTAAAAGATGATATGTTTATCAAATTTGTTAATTTCAAATTATTCAATTACCATATTACCGTATTACAGTTAAATTTTTTAAATGCATCTAAATTTTACATATTTTTTTTAAAATTGCATGTTCAACTTCAAATTGCTATATTTTTTTTACTCACTATTTTTTCGTTCTTATCGATATTGCAAGTTAATATATAAGCTATAACCACAATGGCTTTCAGCTCTACATCTGGTTCTAACTTAGCAAGTAGAAGTCATCCCATTGGAACTACACTTGCTGGACGCTGTGACCCCGCTTGGAAACATGGCATAATGGGACCAGTAGGAGGGTCTGCGATTTGTACCTATCCCAGACGAAGCTTAGTGGAGGCATCAATCACCTCAAATACCATTTGCAGGCATTCCTAATCCTGATTCCAAGCCATGTCCAGCAACCCCAGAAGAGGTGAAACGAGAGATGATGGCCCTTCTTGCATCACTAGATGAAAAGAAATTGGAGAGGGCTAGGGCACAAGCAACCATAGAAACAACCATTGCTCCTAATTTGGCAAGAGAATCCGATGTAGATACACAAGGCATTGTGGGCTCTAGTCGCGATCCACGCATACGTGGCTCATCCACCTCAGCGAGTTTGAGTAGAGCTCAAAAACAAGGGTTTTTTGTGCCTAGAAATGTACCAGGAGTACAACCTTCATTGGAAGTACAAGGTGTAACATGGAGGTGCAGAAAGAAGCAGATAAGGCATGTGCAAATTTCTGGTATTTCAACAACTTTCCCTTCAACGTGGCAAGTAGTCCATATTGGGAGTGTTTGGTGACAGCATTGACAGTTGCAGGGAAAGGGTACAAGGCACCCTCTCCAAATCAGTTAAGTGGCAGATTGCTCCAAGATGCTATTGCAAATGCAAAACAAATTATGGAAGATCAAAAGAAGCAATGGTGAAAGTTTGGATGCACAATTCTTTCAGAGGAACCGTACCCTCATCTAATTTTTAGTGGCTTCAAATGGTGAGTTAATTTTTTTGAAGTCAATTGATGCCTCCAACAAAATAAAGAATGCAGTAAATTTGAGCTTGATGTTGGAGGAGGTTATTTTAGAGGTGGGCATACAAAATGTGTCCAAGTTGTTACTGACAATGGAACGACATATGTGGCGGCTGGAAGATTGCTTCAAGAGAGGCACCCAACACTTTTTTGGACCCCTTGTGCAATTTATTGCCTTGACCTTCTGTTGGAAGACATAGGCAAAATTGATTGGGTGAGACCCATTGAAGAAGATGCTAGAAATATAACAAAATATATTTATAATCACCCGTGGGTTATTAGCTTGATGAGAGATCACACCAAGGTGGAAAAGCTTGTGCGATTGGGTGCTACAAGGTTTGCAACTAATTTTCTAACATTGCAAAGTATTTTTGGTTTATTTATTGCCTTGAAGCATATGTTTGTGAGTCAAGGATGGCTAGACTCAACTTATTCAAACAATGCTGATGGAGAGAGGATCACAAAAATAGTTTTTGATGATGTTTTTATGAAGAGAGTTTTAGAGATTGTCAAGGTAACTTCAAACTTTCAAATGAATTCTATATTTTTAAACTTTAAAAATATTTAGTTTCATTGTAAGTACCAAGTTGTAACTTAAATTTGTACTTTGTAGGTATCAGAGCCGCTGATGAGGGTTTCATGCTTGGTGGATGGGGAGTAAAACCCAATGGAATATATTTATGAGGCCATGTATAGGGCCAAAGAGGCCATCCAAAACTACTACAGGGGGGATGCAAGTAGATTTGCTCCTATTTGGGAGATCATTGATCAGAAGTGAAACAATAAACTCCACCAACCCATTCACACAGCGAAGTACTATCTCAACCCCAAATTTTTCTTCTCTGATAGCTTCACGGATGCTAATGGGGAGGTTATGGAGGGCCTATCCATATGCATTGAGAGGATGGCACCTGAGATTGAGGAAAGAGACCTCATCACTTCTGAGTTGTAGAATTATAAGCAAACTAGGGGGAGGCTCTTCTCTTCACCATTAGTTGTACGAGGAAGATCCACTCAGACACCAAGAAGAAAAAGTGAAGTCTTATATCTTGCAATTTACAAAATACAATTATTAATAGAATATTGTTTATTTACAAACTCTTGAGTATCTTATTTCCAGGTTCTTGGTGGGAAGATTGGGTGGAAATACCCCAAATTTGCAAAGGCTAGCCCTCCGAATTTTGTCTCACCCTTGTAGTGCTTTTGGTTGTGAGCACAATTGGAGTTTGTTTGACGCCATTCACACGAAGAAGCAAAATACATTGACTCAAAAATGCCTCAATGATCTAGTCTTTATGCAATACAACCTTCGGCTTCGCACAAGAAAGGTGGAAGACAAATCAGAGCATCCTATTGATTTAGATGAGATTGATCCCTATAGTGACTGAATCGTGCAGGACGATGAGCCCTCATTTACAGAGGATGACATTGCTGATTTCGAGAGGCAAGCTATGGAGGATATCGCTGCAACAAAAGCAGGTGAGATTGGATTGTAATTGGATGACATCGATATGGCAAAGGAGTCACTGCCATCTAGCAGTAGGGTGGATCTAGAATAGGCACAATCTTCTAGGCCAAGCAGGGAGCCACAAACGAGTGCAAGGACCATACCCTCTACCACCCAATTTTTCACTAGAATGGGGAAGAGGAAATTGAAAAAACTTGTAATTTTTTACTTGCTTAGATATGCAATTTATGATGATGATTTCAAAGACAATCATCATTAATTCATAATAGTTATCAGTTAGCAACTAGCTATTGTATCCGACTTCGCATGATGATGCGTTTTTGTAATCCATATGTATTCATGAATCAAATCTAATAGAAAACAATTAATGGTTTTTTATACTCATTTGATACATTTTGTAATTGAATTTTGCAAAAAAATTGTGTTTTTTAAGAAATTGAAGTATTTTTTTAAGTTGTCAAGTTTTGTTGAGTTTTTGCCGAGTTGGAAATTTTGGGCTTGCCGAGTACTCTCCGAGTCCAAGTCTTCGAACTATGACTAACAGTACCCCTATTTGCAATTTGGACCTGAAATTATGGAGCAACATGTATAAAACAATTCAAATGAGTAGCTAACCTCTTGTTGATGAAGTTGTGAGTGCTACCTGAGTCTATCAACACAATTACTCTCTATTTCTTCAAGAAACCCACCACCTTGAGAGTTTGTGGGGCAGTAATCCAGCCAATGCATGACAAGAAATGGTTGGAGTATCTCCTAATTCCTCATCTAACTCATTGTCACCCTCTAGTATTGGTTCCTCCTCTTCTTCCTCACTCGACCCTTCAATATAGAACATTTTTTTCAATGCATTTATGTCCTCGGCTATATTTTCTATCATAGTTCAAACATTACCCTTTTGCTCTCCTCTTCAATTTGTTGTGGCGTCAATCT
The DNA here is from genome assembly GCA_027924645.1 of Cunninghamia lanceolata. Classification (NCBI taxonomy): domain Eukaryota; kingdom Viridiplantae; phylum Streptophyta; class Pinopsida; order Cupressales; family Cupressaceae; genus Cunninghamia; species Cunninghamia lanceolata. The sequence goes on from BSBN01000959.1 coordinate 3,190,035, forward strand.
AGTGGGCTAAAAGCGACTATGTAGGAGTGCTTCCATCTCTTATGTTTACAAAACCTTGCCTTTTATTAGCCACAAACTTTTCCTCTACCTGCCTTGCCATAATCACTGCTTCAGATGTAGAATTTGAACAAAACATGCATACCTCATATTTGATGTGATCATTTAAACCTCCTACAAATAATTCCTTCAGATTTTCCTCTACCACATTTTCCACTCTTAAAGACATAGGAATTGATGAATATAATCCTTGACCATTTGCTTTAATTTGGTAATCTGGCTAAAGTAGCTATCCATAAGATTGTCACCATAATGTGTAGTGAGTTCTTGGAAAACAAACCAAGTGACAACACATCCCTTCTTTTTTTTTTTCTTCACATAGCCAACAGTACCAAATGAATTGGTTAGGCTCCAAGTATAAGAAAGCCATTGCCACCTTTTGTTGACAAGGAACATGGTGAATATCAAAGAATTGCTCCATTTGGTAGAGCCAATTGGTAGGATATTTGAGATCAAACTTTCGCATACCCATCTTTGGTGTTAAGTGCCTAGCCATAGAATTATTTGGGTGATGATCCATCTTCAAGTCTAATTCAAACCCAAAAGCACCCTTCCCCTTAGGAGACTCCTCTTCCTCCCAATCCTTGTTGTTTGACTCCTTATGTTTGGAATCTTTAGGACGTTGGCCATGTTGGGTCCCAAAACCGCAGGTCCAAAATCCTAGAGTATTTCTCCTCCTTCCAGGCTAGGGGTGTCGTTAGGAAGGTGAGAAAGGGGCTCATCCACAAATTGAGGATGGTTATGGCCAACTAACGAGAGTGGGGATACTCTCCTGCACTTCAGGCTCAACTAGACCCAAGAGGGATATTCCTAGAGGCATGAAATACAACACAAATATATACCCACATCCATACCCAATGTACACTTGACCCCCATAGCTGTCACTAGGTCAAGACGACTGGCTACATAAAACCTCTATTTAAACTGATTGTACATCTTGCACATACACCGACAGATGATAGCATTTTTATCCCCATGAGATGAATTCATTTAATAATCTACACAATGGCAAGATGTAAACATACATGATCATGATTTACAAATGATTTGAATGGTTTTATACTGCTTCAAACTGATCCCCGATTATTATACTGAATCATGAACAACAAGTTGAACCTAATCTAATCCTACTCCTACTCCTACAACTAACAGAACAAGGGTTTGATATGAAGAGTGATTGATGCATCCCCAATATGGACCGGTGCCTACTCCATTGGGCAACAGAGTAATGAGTAGCAAATGGGGAAGACATACATCCAATAACCATCAACAGAAAACTAAAATGCATTCATATACATTTCTCAAATTACATTTCATACAGTGGACATACTTATTAATCCCGAGCAGAACTACAATGATTCACTTGCAACAAAAGAAATGACCCAACACAAAGCTTGTATTGATTTAAATGTTGTCACACATTATAAAATCGTTGTTACAAACACACCAGCAAATGTGGTAAGGGCAAAATACATAGCTACGACTATATATTCCCCTAAATCACTACAAACGGCCATGGAGACATACCACTGCATGAAGATGTGCCTTGAGGACCCTTCCTACACTGTATCAGATGCATACTTCCATTCGCAACCCAGACCAACGTAATTTGTTGCCTGAGATTCACCTTGAAGCACAAACGGATCAGACAATTGGTTCAGCAACCAACCCCTTTTATTATCATCTGAACATGTATATATAGCTTTACATTTACTTCTGCAGTTTAGGCCGAAAAAACCTACCCCACCTACCTCAGCAACTACTACAATAAATCCCACCTACCTTGCCACCAACCTGTATTTCATCTTTATTCTGCATTCATGGTGTCTGAAAAATAGGCAGGCATTCACACATGAAATCCCACGAAAAATGCATTACTATTCACTTTAAAAACCTAGCAGGCTTTTGAATATTTAAACTCTTCTTTTAAATCGGTTTTCCGCGAATCGGGAGGTTCGCGAACCTTTGAACTCGCCAAAAACTATCTTGGTTTTCTATTTTTCTTTATCCATCTTCATTCTTTATCTTTCGGCATTTCGGCGCTTTTGAAAACTATCGAACAATCCCAACTTTTGTCTCTTCCTTCTCTTGGTTCTTCATTCTTTCTTTCAGCGAACTAGGGAAACCTCAAACCTATTTTATGGAAAAGAGAGATCTAGCCTAAAAGGTTCTACCCATGAAGGAGAGCCAAACTACATGGGTTTTATCCCTTTGTTGTATAGAGGAGTGTCAACCAAATTCAACCAAAACTAACTAGGCAAACTAGGGAAAAAGATAAAACCCTAATTGACCAAGATCTGCTAATATACGATTGTCGGAACAGAAGCAAAAATTCTGAAAGTACAACAGAGATCAAGAGACAGAGAAGAACCTGGATCTAAGTTCGGGAGCACAGAAGTACCAGGGCGCTGGGTGCCCTAGACCCTAATTACGGTTTTGCAGAATCTCGATGCTTCACCAAACATGTACCTGCAAAACCTTCTTCCCGGATCTTATCTTCTGGAACCTGTATCTTCAACCTATACACAAGCAAAGAGGGAAAAGGTTGTGTTGTATTTAGGGGCTTGCCTTAGTCAAACCCCGTGTTGGTGTTTCCACCTCCACTACAGCGATGATTAGTGATCCAAGAGTGTGTGCCCTAGGAGGGCAGAGGCAAGATCAACAATATATGATGAAAGTATGAATGAAAATGGTAGAGATTACCACAAGATGTGAAACCCTGGTTGCAGTAGATAACTCAAGATCATGCACCAAGAAGGAGATAGATAAAGATAACTTGAACTTCCTTCAAAACCTGCACATGAGCATCATAACATCCACAAGCATGTAGCAATTCCAAGCATGAAGAGCACTTGAGCATAGGAGATCAAATATGTAAGCAATTCTAATTTTTCTCTTGTCCATCTAGTTGTATAAAATGAACTGTAAAACTCCTTTATATATGCATTCTCGCTCACCAACGAGAAATAAAACCAAATGGGGCCGACATGTCAAAGCTAAGGAGGTGTTCTTAGTCAACACCACAAAAGTAGGACCGAGGCTAACATCCGGGACTAGGGTGCTAGGTAGGTGCCCTGGCCCTTTAGCCCCACAAACTCCAGAGTGTCCATTTAAGTGGGCTTAGACGAATCCTAACTTTATTTTGTCAGGTTTATTCATCGAGATCGAGATTTAATCGTTTAATGTTCAAAAAGGTGTTAAAATAGGTCCTAATTAACAAGTGTACACCCTTTTTTGCATAACAGAACCATTTCGGCATTTTGGTGAGTTCGCGAACTCGCCGAAACCTATCTCTTTTCTTTCTTTTCACCATCCTTTACTTCTTTTGCCACCTCCTTGCCTTGTCTTTCTTCTCCTCCTTTCGGTGAATCGATGATTCCCCAAACTTGCGAACCTTGCTAGCTTTCTCCTTTTTGGCATTTTGACGAGTTCACAAACCTGAAAACTTGTCAAAAGTCGCTTGCTTTCACCTTTCATTTTCTTCATCATTTCAGCGTTTCAGCGAAAAAGACCGAATCCCCAAACTAGTTTGACTGTTTGACTTTTCGCCGAAACTAACCTTTGGCGCTTCTTCTTTCCTTCTCTCTTCGCAATTTCAACGGTTTCGCCGAAACTAAGGCCAATATCTTTCTTCTTTTAGTGTTTCTGTAGGTTTGCAAACCCACAAACCCATCAAAAGGCAACATTTACTTACCAATTTTTTAAGGAACCCCTGGGACTTATGATAAATATTAGGACTTAGGGATTTTTTTAGGTGATTTATAGGATGGGGGGCCCATATTAAAATATCTCATATCGGATATAAACGTTGGGCAAAATGGGTAAAGGTAAACAGAGGGCCACAAACATGGATTTTGACATAAATTTTGCATGATCGAGAGTTGGAAAACTTGGGCCCTAATAGGCCATAAACAAATTTCTCCATCATTTTCTCGATATCACTTGCCTTAGCCACTCCTTGCATTTGCTCTGTCATAATTAACAAGATTTCATCCTTCATCATGTTGGTTTCTTTCTGAATTTGTTCCATTATAGTTTCATTATCTTTATGACCAATCTCCTCACTTTCCACATCCTCATTGCTTAGAGATTTCCCGGGTGTAACAAAATTCTTTTTGCCTCTTGTTGCAAGCCCCGCCATGATGGAAAAATAATAATTTTGCAATAAACCACACAAAACAAATCCAACTAATCTGAAATTTTTATTGTAACTTACCAGGGCCTAGATCTCACTTCCCAGAAAAAATCTTCAAGAAATTTGCTGATTTGTAGATTTGGAAGCAAATTTTGTGGAAACCATAATTTCCTATGTTCTCCGGGGACGCGTCCCCTATCCTTTCTAAGCCGTACCCATCCCGGGGATGTACCGGGGACGGCCAGGAAACGTCCCCTGGCCGTCCCTGTTTCCCGGGGACGTCCCCTTTTTTTCCGGAAACGTAGGGGATGGCTAGCCGTACCCGGTACGGCCGAGACGTCCCCCGACCGCACCGGGTACAGCTAGCCGTCCCCTACGGTCCAGCAACTTTCACACTTAAAAAACAAAACAAAAAAACTCACTAAAATTTAAAAAAAAAAGGGATGGGGGGGCCACAAGGACCCCTGCATCCCTCATAAACATACCTAAACCTAAAAAAGACCTTATATCATCCAAAAACAAAAAACATAAACTCATTACCTGATTTTGGCACTCTTGAACAGCAGCTTGAAGAGGAGAAATAGCAGTTGGAGGAGGATAACAGAGGTGAAGAGAAGGCAATAGGGCATCAAATCATCGTCATTTAAGGTAAGATTGACATTCTTTGTTTTGTTTTCATATTCCTTTGTATTTTTTTTATTTTTTTTTTCAATTTCAAACACTTGGGGAGGGTTTTTAGTTTTGTTTTTTTTTATATTTGCTTGCAGCTGTCTATTAGCATTTTTTCAAACAAAAAACAATGAGCAGCAGTGACAATAGTGAAAGTTCTGAAAATGACATTGAAATTCAAGTGCAACGGCAACCAAGTAGAACTAGAGGCCGTAAAAAGAGTGGGGGTTCTACTAGTGGCAGTGGTACAGCAGAGAATGTCAGTTCATCCAAATCCAATCCATTTGAATGCCCCTCCAAAACACTTGGCACTTATGCAAAAGGCCCATATAATCCTAAAAAACCTCTCTTACAATTTGCAACCCGCATAGACACTGACAAACAAAAGAATACTGGGGGGTCTAGAATATGGCTTTGTCACATTTGCAATGAAACCTATAGGGGCAGCTATACAAGAGTTTATTCTCACTTTTTGCACTTGGGTGGAGTGGGGGTAAAAGGTTGTCGAAAAATTACCCTAGCTGAGAAGGTCGAGGCAACTAGGTTGCACATGGAGGGGGAGGCAAGATCTAAGGGATTGTCAATGGAGAATATGCCTAGTATGCCTGAGTCATTGCCTTCACAAAGCCAAGTGGAAGAGGTTTCTAGTAGGGGAAAGAAAAGAGCTACTACTGTTGCAGGGTTGTTTAATGCACAAACACGAGAGGTGGCTGACTCTTCCATTGCTAAATTTTTTTTTGCTCATGTCATAACATTTCATGTGGCACACTCTCCCTATTTCAAACAAATGTTAAGAGATGTTACAGCTGTTGGTCCTTCATATGTCCCCCCTGGAGAACATAAGCTACGCACCACCTTACTTGACAAGGAATATTCTCAAGTGAGTATCTTAATGGAGGACATGAGGCAAACTTGGATTAGGGATGGTTGCTCTATTGTCATGGATGGGTGGACCGACATCAAACATCGGCCACTCATCAATATCATTGTCACATGTCCAGCTGGCTCTTATTTTCTTAGAGCTATTGATTGTACAGGGAGGAGGAAGGATGCTCACTTCCAATTTCAGATTTTGAAGGATGCCATTGAAGAGGTTGGGGCATCTAATGTTGTCCAAGTGGTAACAGATTCAGCCCGTGTATGTAAGTCAGCCGGTTTGATGGTGGAGGGTGCTTATAAGCACATTTTCTGGACCCCATGTTGTGTTCATGCATTGAAAAACATTGGGAAGATTGCTTGGGTGAAGGAAGTGGTGGCAGAAGCTAGAGATATACAGATGTTCATTTGCAACCATCAAACATCACTTGCACTTTTCAGGACTTTTTCGAAAAAGGAATTCCTCAAGCCTGTGGAAACTAGATATGCCAGTTATTTCATTTTGTTAGAGAGGATGGTTGAGGTGAAGGAGCCTCTACAATTATTGGTGGTTAATGCAGAATGGAATAGATGGCCAGAGTCAAATTCAACTGAAGGAAAAAGTGTGAGGCAAATGATCCTTGACAATGATTGGTGGTCCACAAGGTATGAAATTGAAATTTCAAATTGCTGATTTTCTTTTTATTTATATTATGATATTATCATTTTATTAAAAATTTAATTTTTGTTCTTAAATTGCTGATTTTTGTAACTTGTGTTCACTTGCAACTATGTTTGCTCCTTCATTGCACCTGTTGTGGATGTCATACGATATGCTGACACAGACTCTCCTAGTCTTGGAGAGATTTATGAGACATTTGATAGCATGCTTGGGAAAATGAAGCAAGCCATTCAGAGCAAGGATCCTACTTCGGGATTTTATGAGGAGCATCTTAGGCCCATTGTGACGCAGAGGTGGGATACTATGAACACCCCACTTCATATGGCAGCATATGCTCTAAATCCCAAATGGTATGTTTCTAGACCTGGAAGAGTGCCTCCATCTCATGATGATGAGGTGAAACAAGGGTTCATGAGGGCCTTTGAAAAAATATATACCGAGGAGGAGGCTTCTCTACTTCACTCACAATGGATGGCCTTTGTCAATCTACGTGGTCCAAACTTCAGCAAAAAAGAGGCGAGGATGGATAGAGCTACATTAGCTCAAACTGACCCTATTGGATGGTGGATGTGGCATGGCATGGATGCACCAGAATTGAGGACACTTGCCACTCGCCTGTTTGGACAGATTATCAGTTCCTCTGCTGCAGAGAGGAATTGGTTCACATATAGCTTCATTCAGTCAGTGAAGAGGAACAAACTTACCTCTAGACAATCAGAGAAGTTGGTGGCAGTGCATAGTGCCTTGCGACTACAGGATCGACAGAGACCTGAGTACCGTCAGACTCCAGCTGCACGTTGGGATGTTGACCCAGAGAATTTTATGCAGATTGATGAGGAGGCATAGGAGGGATTGATTGGGGTTCCATTGGATGAGGGTCTACTAGACCCTCATGGTGGCAGTGATTCGGATTCAGATTTTGATTTTGATGCAGTATTAGGAGAGGCTGATTAGGGACAGCCATATACTCTATGTTTTTGACATTTTGACATTTTGTTGTTGAAACTTGAAACTTGTAGCCTTTGAGCATTTTGATATAATATATATGCAGATTGTCAATGAAAACAATTAAATGTGGTTTATTTGTTTGCCAATTCTCATGTGACAAGTTGAAAACTAAGTTCAAGTGTAATGTTATGGTTATGTATGCATGTTTTAATGTTCTATAATGTCTAGAATGAATGCCTTATCAATTTTTTTTAGTAGCCGTCCCCTAAAAAATGGCCAAAAAAAATCGCCATCCCCGAAACTCGTCCCCCCATCCCCGCCCGTCCCCGTCCCCGGTACTTGGGGGAACATAGATAATTTCGCAATAACTCCTTGAATTCTACTCCAAATGACCTCACATCTGGATTGTAGCACGTTCAATATATTCTTGATCAACCCTCTTCAGATCAAAAAAATTCAATGATTTGCAGCCTTGGGAGCGAATTAGGTGGAAACCCTAATTTTGCGATAACTCCTTGAATTCTGCTCTAGATGACCTCAAATCTGGACTATAGCAACTTCAATATGTCCTTGAAAAACCCTCCAAAAATCTTGAAAAGATTCGTCAAAATGAGAGATGCTTTGTCCCAAAATGACCTCGAAAATCAAATAAAAATCACCTTGTTTCTTGCTTTCATGGTGCTAAGATCATGCTCTAATACCACTTGTAATGAAGCAACTTGCACAATTAAGGAATATAATAGAAAATATGTTGCAAATGCTTGATAATAATAAGCCACTTCGAGGGGCCAAACCTCCAAAAGTCTCCAAGAACGCATTTCCCAATATGATGATCAATTAACACTCACTACCTCCTACATATACCCTACTTAAGCCTTGGATATCATCCAAGCCGACTTAGATATCAAAATATATCACCTAAGTCGACCTAATTATTAAATAAAAATATAATAATAATCATATAACTTAATTAAGAATTAAGGTAGCCAAAAGCCAACTACTAATAACTCTATACACACTATAAGATTAAGGGCGTAGCAAATGGGAACTTGAGAAACTACATATCATAATGGTAGTAGAGTAATTTAATCTTTGGGAATTGTGGAAGTGGTTGTGTTGATTTGTATGACAATAACAAGTCCAAAAAAAATATTCAAACTTATGAATCAAAGATTTCTACAATGAAGTGAAACAATGAGTGAGGAAGATGGCTAGAGAAATCAAAGAACGTCTTGTAAGACAAGTTACCACATTGGAGTCAAGCTTGGAGCATGTGATGAAATCTCAAAATGGTATCACCACGCAAGAAGTGCTAATAGCAGAGAACCAAAGCATCCATAGAGAGCGATTCATGCTCTTGCAAAAAAACTTGAAGTAAAAGAAGAGCAGCCCCATGAAGCAGATCGAGAGAAAGAGGAGTTCATGGATGAAGAAGAGCAACTTGGAGTTGAAGAAAAGCAGACCCATGAAGAAGATGAAGACAAAGAAAAGTTCATGGATGAATAAGCGAAGCCAAGAATGATAAAGGAAAAGTTAAGGTAAAATCATCCAACCATCAACCTTCTAAAATTGAAACAAAAGTTCAAATTAAGACTTTTGAAGGGCAAGTAGATGTTGAAATAGTGAATAAAAAATTTGAAACAATAGGAGGTCTACTTTAATATGCATGAAGTTAGTGAGGCACAAAAAACCTCTTTTACACATCTAAGAATGGAAGGTCTTGCTCTAATAAAGCTATTTCATCTCTTCAAAAAAGAAGCGGCCAATTGTAACTAGTTCAGATGAATTCAAAGAGTTGTTAGGAAAGATTTTTTATCCGATTGGACATGAAACTAATCAAAAGATTAGGAGACTATTTTGGACATACCCTCATTACATCCAAAGAAGATGATGATGCTTCAAAAGTGCAGTCATCAAAGAGAAGAAAAATATCCTCAATAGTGTCATCAAGATACCAAAGATGAGATTCTACAAACAAACATAAGATGTTAGGTAAGTATGTATCCCAATTAAATGAATCTTGTAGATATGTATGAACTTGCTAAAGAGTTTCATAAGAAGCATTCAGACAAGCTATGATCTTTATAGAACTAGTAGGAAGAGGAGTCTTTGTAGTTGTCTCAATAACATCCACCTGTGCAATGTTATCCAAGGAAACATCACAAATGAATGGAGGTTCAAATGGATCTCCAAGCAACTATCAAATTAGGGTCCAAGTAGTATAAGGGCACTCAATATACTCAAGGTGATAAAATATGTCCTCAAGAACAATAAGATAGATTAGTCTATAGATGACGTCATTCTCATTTAACCATTTAGCCTTCTACAAAGAACCGCTTGGCTCAGGAATGAGACCAAGAAGACTATTGTGTGCAATGATTCTTAATCCCTTCTCATTAGCACTTATAATTTTAGTGATTCAATGTGATGACAGAAGGGTGGAAGGAAATACCAAAAAATGTAATGAAAGCCCCCCAAAATTTGTGGAACTTTGATTTAGTTCAAGATTACACGATCCCCATGAAAGATTTTGGCACCTGATAGTGTATTGTGTTCAACATGCAGTGATTTTAATTTGATTTTACAAATTACAAATAAGACCAATACGTTGAAAGTACAATCCTAGATCATAATGAAAACAAAATAGAAGCACCAATGCAAAGTATACGAAAAATTATGCAATTGCTAAAAACAACACTAAAAAAGGAGTCTATATGTGCAAGAACAAAGCTCTGGAAGCTCCTCTAATTTGGGTCTACTATTGGACGGATGACAAACACTATTTTAACATATGACTAGGTGTTTGTTCAAGAGGGTGTCCTCACCTAGGGGCATCCGGTGTCCTCAAAAAACTCTCCTTCCTTGAAATCAGTGCATAATACTGCAACTTGAAATTGTACCTTCATCTTGAATAGCGTGTTGTATAACCAAACGAGAGTAGGAAAAAAATTGTGGCTCCAAATCAAGTTGTCCAATTTTGATGAATTGGTAGGCATTCCTAAGGCTTCGAAGCCTCTGAACACAATGATACCATCCATTTTCTCCTAGAGGCCTCCTACCAAAGGCAACTTCAAGACAACCTAAAAGCAAGACTATAAACCCTAGAAAATAGCTTTGTTTTGCACAAAAACTAGAGTTTGCCTATATACCACATAAGATTTAGTCATGTGTTGAAGTAAATCTAACTTAAGGAACTTGAACAAAATTAAAGCAAACTACCTAGTGCATAAATGGAAACATACAGACATGAAAGAATGAACAAAGCACTATCTTATTTACCAAACTAGTTATAGAGAAATATAGGCAGAGATGAGAATAAGAACTCTGTCTCCTAAATAGAAAGAAAGCATGATTTTCTCAAAAGACTATCTAGAGAAAATCAGGAAAGAAAGAAAACTTATATTAGAATATTTAAACAATATCCTCTAATATTCACCTAAGCAAGATGGATATAACGAAGGTAAAATCGCATAAAATTTGTAGGAAATTCTAATGTCAAACAGCGGAATGTTGATGAAGTTAAGATGACAAAGTTTACTAATATTAATGAAGTTAGGAGAAGTTGATGAAGTTGAATTACTGATACTATTAAAGATACCTCAGTTGTTGTTGAAGATGACAGTTAGTTGCTCACAAAGATGACAGACACTTGTCGTTGAAGATGACAGTGAGTTGCTAATGAAGATGAAAACAATTGCTGCTGAAGACATTTAGTTTCCTGGAATTTTGGATGCAACTAATAATAGGCGTTTATGTTTTAGGCATGTTTTTTCTAACAGTTTAAGTTTGTTTTTAGGAAACTAAATTTAGTTTTTATTTATAATTAAATGTGTTAGAAGAATGTCAAATGCTATTTTCAGTGGGCATGATCTACTAATTTATTTGCCCAGTGTTTAGTCTTATTTTTAGATTCAATCGCCCAGTTGAAGACTGCATGTAGGCAACTTATTTTAGGTTTGTTTCAATTGTCCTTTATCAATTAATTTTAGGAGTGTGTAGCCCTATATCAAAAGCATTGTTTTTCAATTTGTAAGCATGGCATCTATGCAAGGATGACACATATAAGTCAAGAAAATTGGAACAATACAAAGAAGATTAGCATGGCCCCTGCACAAGGATGACATGCATAAATCGAGAAATGGTCCAAATTTTTAAACAAAATTGTAAGCAAGTAGAATAAGTTGAGAGAGAAATTCAACAAGTAAAATTCAGATTGTATTCAGTCAATTTTCAAAATAAATAAAAGTTTTTTTGGTGTGTTGATTTCTGAGTAGCCCTTGTCCCATACAAAATTTACTAACAAAATCTACACAAACACAATGTAATTCAATCAAACCATATTTCACATCAACAATATTTGTGTTCAATCACATATTTTATAAAAGTGTCTCATCCATTGTCTCTTAGGATTTGCAAGTACAATCCATATTTTGGGTGTGTAAGTGAGCCTATTGTCATGTCTTTCTATAGACGTGCTTGTTAGGATTGCAAATACGTTGCATTACAAGCTTAACTTTGTATAGTCTCCATTCACACATAAGAAGACATGTCATCTCTAGCAAGCCAAAAGACCTTGATGAAGTATATTGCATCCTACAAACCTCAAAAAAGGACTCCAAGAAGTCCATGGTATCCATGAAGGAAGAAAAAGAGGTGAAGGCAAATGACAGCTCCAATGTGGATTAGAAATTGGATTGCACCACTACAAATACAACTAGCACAAAGCAAGAAAGGGAAGAAAAGCAAGACTTTCCAAATTAAGAAGACAAAAGTAAATACACTTGTCAACATTGGCTTGTGATCTAAGTTGATTTCAAATGAAGTTGTTAAAAGGCTTAGCTTAAGAACTTATGATCATCCACATCCATACCATTGAGTTGGGTGAAGAAGGTTGTAAAAATCATAGTTGAAAAACTTGGACTTGGCAATAACTTGGTTGACCCAGAAATTTTTAAAACTCAACACTTGGCAATAACTCAACAAATTTTCCAAACATTAAAAAATACATAAATTTGTAACAATATTCTTCAAAGACATGCATATTACTGAATTTATGAAATATATTACTAATTTCTTTCATAAATAGATCAAAATTAGAGCTCAATACATATCATAGACCAACAAACAAGTTTAATGCATGTGAACTTCAAGTTTCAATATAAATAAAAATTACAAATCATAAATTTCTTCTACAACTAAAGCTCAACAAAGTTTGTTGCTGTTGTGTGGGTGTCCTTGAATTGGATGGTATAGATGCATCATCCTCAACAAGAGCCTTAGGTATAGGATAATGTTGTGAATGCAAACCTACTCCTGATATGCAATGTCCCCTTTTTGAGCCATTGTTGCAAAAATGACCTTGACATTTGGAAAGTTGGTTACAATGACTAAAGTTACTTAGATATATGGAAAGTGGAAAATAACTTAAAGTTTGGAGAATGGAAAGTCACTTTAAAAAAGAAAAATAAAATTAAAAATAAAATGACAAAATAAAATAATATTTTATTGTCAAATTGGACGCCCCACTTGGAGAAAAGCAATTAAAATAAAATAATATTTTAATTCATAGTTTTGACGTCCCAATTGGAAAAGGAAAAAATAAAATAAAATATTATTTTATTATGACGGTGGACATGAAATGCAAATAAAATAAAGCAAATTTGGTCGCTCCACTTGGACATTATAAAAGAAGGCTTTGGAGGTCATTTTTCATCATTGTGTATTTGTCATTTGATATTGGAGATTTTTTCTTTGAGCTGCAACATTGGTTCAGCCATTTTCTGAGGACGAAAACCATTGGAATATTAGTGGATTGCACGAAAACCCAATTGAAATGCAAATAAAATAAAGCAAATTTGGGCGCTCCACTTGGACATTATAAAAGAAGGCTTTGGAGGTCATTTTTCATCATTGTGTAATTGTCATTTGATAACATTGGTTCAGCCATTTTCTAAGGACAAAAACCATTGGAATATTAGTGGATTGGACAAAAACCCAATGCCACTTGAGAGGTGAATCCATATGGGGTTTGCTATTGAGCATATTTGCATGATTCGGCATCATATTGGAGATACAAAGATATATCTTTTTCTGCAGATTACACCAGCTAGGGTTTGAAGGTCAAATTGATATGATTTGTGTCAAATTATCAAAACTTGATATTGTGAAGATTGAAGACTTATGGATTGCAGGTCATTGAGATTTATTTGCATTGATATCATAGGGTTTTATTAAGGAATTGATGTGTTTTTGAAGGCAGATCTGAATTACATCATTGTTGGCCGCTAGAGTTTGTAAAGCATTGGATATCGTAGAGGGTGAATTGCAGATCTGGGAGCTCATATTGGCAGGTCATGGGGTTTTTTGAAAATAAACATCATCATTTTCTCATCGCCTAGGGTTTTGGCATAGTTGGAGGAGTTGGCGCTACAATTGGAGAGTTTATGAGTATTGATCGTCATCATTTTTGCATTCAGAATTCCTATCAGACCTCTGCAGACATTTCAGACTTGGCGGATCAGGGTTTTGGTGGCCTTTGCATAATCCATTAACACCTAGGGTGTAAGCGCTCTAGTTTGGGAATCTAGCGCTAGCCTTTGGAGAGGTTTGTGGCCATAAAAAAAAATTGTATTAGGCTGTTTGCATCAGGGATTTCATCACAGCAGTCATATCTCCTACATATCAGACTTCTCCATCTTCTACAACATCATATCATTGGTGCATTCTAAATCGGGTATGTTGTAATCAGTCTAGAATTCAAATCTTTAATTTGAATCATCTTTGTAATCGCTGTCATATGATGTTATCAGTCTGATCTGAGTTATATCAGACCTGATTTTATTGTAACCAGTCCTCTTACTTTGAGAAATAATCTTTGGAGTGGGACATTGCTGTTATACATTTGGGTACATTTGTTTTATGTTTGTTTGTCCAAATTGTATTGAAAAACATTGAAACAAACACACAACATCAGTATATCAGATTCAGACCAAAATTCAGAGGGTTTTGAAAACATTTATTTTCTAGAACATTCAATGAATCAAGACTGAAAATTTTGGGTCAGAACTACTAACTTGGCAATAACTCAACAATTTTCCAAACATTAAAAAATACATAAATTTGTAACAATATTCTTCAAATACATGCATATTACTGAATTTATGAAACATATTACTAATTTCTTTCATAAATAGAGCACAATACATATCATAGACCAACAAACAAGTTTAATGCATGTGAACTTCAAGTTTCAATATAAATAAAAATTACAAATCATAAATTTCTTCTACAACTAAAGCTCAAGAAACTTTGTTGCTGTTGTGTGGGTGTCCTTGAATTGGATGGTATAGATGCAGCATCCTCAACAAGAGCCTTAGGCATTGGATAATGTTGTGAATGCAAACCTACTCCTGATGGCTTGCCAACCTTGTCTTCTACCTCCTCATATGCTACCACATTCCCTTGCCATTTGGCTGCCTCCCTCTCCAAATCAACTATCTCAAGAACACTAAACATTGGATCCACATCCTTAGCAACCCATTATAAATATGGATTGATGTCATCAAGATCAAGCCCACAATGTGTCTCCTATCCCTCTACCTCCTTTGCACACAAATACAAGGTCATTCAAGTGCTTTTGAGTCAAGTTGTGCTTCTTTTCATGAATGGCCTCAAATACTCCAATTGCATTCACAACTAGTAGCGCTACAAAGCTGGGACAAAATGCAAAAGACGAACTTTTGAAGATTAAGTGTTGTTGCGCCAAAATCTTCCCACCACTAATCTGTAAGGGCAAAGGATTTTAGTAAACTTAAAGTTAAACAAGGTTGCACGGAGACACGCACCCTAACCCCTGGTGCGCGCCTCCGAGACGGGGACACGACTCCCGTCTCCAAGATGCTGGAGAGACGTCCCGTCATCTTAGGAGACGTTGGGCCGCGCACCCCGCAAGTCTCCCAGTAGCCCCCATGCTTTTTAGGGCACTTCAACACATAAAAGGTAAAAATAACACTTTTTTTTTTGTTGTTTTCATTTCACAATTTAAGTGTGCCGCCTCCACCGACGACACCGACCGACCGACGATGCCTCATCCCTGCTCCCAACAGCAGCTCCCTGCTCCCAACTCCCATGACGCCATTACAGATTACAGGTAAGGTTAAAAAAAATTATTTGATGCATACAAAATCGAAATCCAAAGCCAAATTTGTTTGAAATTTTGATGCATACAAAATTTCAACCTGCTATACAATGTTTATCAAATGTATATCTTTCTAGGATACATTGTTTATCAAATGTATATTAGTCTTCAGATTTCCTTGATGCATAACAAATTTTTTTGACTGTATAATTTTTTTTACTGTAATATTTGCATAATGTATACATATTTTTTTTGTATTATACTATTATGGTATATTTGCATATTTTTTTACTGTATTATTTTTTGTTGATTGTAATATTTGCATAATGCATATTTTTTTATTGTATTATGGTATATTTGCATATCTTTTGACTGCAATATTTTTTTTACTGTATTTAAGGTCCTAACTCCTAGGGTTTCTGATTTTTTTTTCACTGTTTTTTTGACTAATTTTAATGTTTACCTTTGTCTTTCTAATTTTGTTGCAGATTGAGACATGTTAGGTGGGGGAAAACAAGCCCTCTACCCCCTGTGGAAGTATTGCGATCGCGTTCTAGGGCAGAAGGGGTCGGGTGGAACAGCCACCATTACATGTAAGCTTTGTGATATTAAGCCATATCAAGATACTTACACAAGGGTGAGGGATCATTTCCTTCACATATCTGGAAAAGGTGTCGATCCTTGTAAAAATGATGAACGACATGAAGCTGTTAAGGAGCAAGAAAGGGCTGATGGGAAAGTGTCCCATTTCAGCTCTCATGCTTCAACAACAGGGGCATCTGCTGCAAGTCAATATCAGATTAGAGAGTCAGAGATGGATATGTCTTCTAGAGATGTGACAACAGAAGATTTAGCAGGGAGATATTCTCGCAAGAGATCACACATTGGCAGCTCAAACCCCATTAGAAGATTATTTGATGTGCAAGGTCGAAAAGCAGTTGATGAAGTGATTGCATGCTTCTTTTATGCAAATGGAATACCATTTAATGTTGCTCGCTCACCTTTCTACACTGAGGTGGTCCAAGCCATCCACAATGGACCATCTGGATATAAACCACCTAAGTATCAAAAGCTTCGCACTACTCTAATTGAAAAAGAAAAAATTCGATTAGAGCAACAAACCGCACCAATGAAAAGAGTGTGGTCTATAGAAGGATTAGTATTGTGATGGATGGGTGGACAAATGCTAGAAATCATCCACTACTTAATATCATGGTAACATGCAGCAAAGGGCCTTATTTTTTTAAGGCAATAGATTTTTCAGGGCAAGAAAAAAATACAGAGTTCCTTCATAATCAGCTATGTGAGGGCATTGAGGAGGTGGGGGCATCACGTGTAGTCCAAGTTGTTACAGATGCTGCCCCTGTTTGTAAGGTAGCAGGCATGTTGGTGCAGAAAAAGTATAGGCATATATTTTGGACACCATGTTGTGTGCATTCGTTGAATAATGCACTCAGAGATATTGGTAAGTTCCAATGGATCTCAGATATCATTGAAAAGGGCAGAAAAATACAGATGCTCATATGTAACCATCACCACACACAAGCCATTTATCGAAAATTTGCCAAGGTGGAACTTCTCAAACCTGTTGATACACGGTTTGCTTATTTTATTCTTCTTAAGCGTCTCCAAGAAGTCAGAAGAGCTTTGAGTTCCACAGTAGTTAGTGATGCATGGGCAGCTTGGAGACAATCTACAGATACTGCAGTTGAGGTGAGAGGTATGGTCTTTGATGCCAATTTTTGGGCTGATGTAGATTTGTTGTGGACTTTATTAAGCCCATATGTGAGGTGATCAAATTTGCAGATTCAGACAAGTCATGTTTGGGAGAAATTTATGAAGAAATAGATTCCATGTGTGAAAGAATTAAGAAAATAACAGATGCAAGAGATCCTTCTCTATATCCCTTGCTAGAAGAAAAGATACATGGAAGATGGAACAAACTTAACACACCCCTTCATTGTGCTGCCTATGCCTTAAATCCTAAATGGTATGATCTACAAGCGACCAATAAGAGGGCTCCATATGAGGATAGAGAGGTAATGAAGGGATTTTGGGCTGCAATAAAAAAGATTTATGGTCGAGGTGAGGATGCTTCAATTATGAGGACTCAATGGAATAAGTTTTCACGTGGGCATGGTGAGTTTTCTTTCGTGGAAGCCATATATGATATGCATGCAAAGAAAGACCCTATAGAGTGGTGGTGGAACCATGGAGGTGAAACCCCTGAATTGCAATCATTTGCAATAAGATTGCTCTCACAAGTAGCCAGCTCTTCATCTTGTGAGAGGAATTGGAGTACTTATGGTTTTATTCATTCACGGAAGAGGAACCGGTTAGGGTCAAAGAAAGCGGAGAACCTAGTGTACATTCATAGCTCACTTCGCCTTCTCTCTCGTGTAGAACCTGGGTACAAGGAGGGACCTTCAGCAAAATGGGACCTGTTGATGATTGTTTTTCGACAAGTCAACAATAGAGTAAAATACAGAGTATCTAACTCTCTCTTGAGCAAAGCCTCTCGAATGCTGAACAAAGTGATCAAACAAGATGACTCCAAGGTTCCTTTTTTATGATTTTGTAAGGGATAGCTCAGTGACTTGATATGATTCTGCTGGTAAACACAAAGGGACTTACGCTGACTTATTCTTACTTCATTTAGCTTATTCCTCCTTTCAGTGTGGATGATGTATCAATGATAAAGAAAAGTAAAAGGGCAAGAGTTTAGGAAACTAATCTAAGGTCAATGGGGCAATGATGATGTATAAATAGACAAACTCCTTGATAAACCTAACTTCACTTCGCCAAGGGTGCCTACAACTACATAAAGTTGGTGCAATCTCCTAAAGTACGCGAATGGTTTTCAAATCATGAAAGCTTATACAAGCACCCATTGAACGGCGCAGCTCAAACAAGCATCCACAATCGAACTTATACAAATAAGGCTCAGACTAGCTTTACACAACACTTCATCAACGATGAATGTCAAAAGCATGCGCTAGGAGTTGATCAAATATCCAATACAACATACATTACATCAAAGAGATTCTAATCTACTTTTAATCTACTTTGAAACATCTCTCCACTTCATTAAGATACAAGAAATCATGTTACTCCACAAGACAAAACTTAAACACCAAGCGAACTCCAATGTCTTTGCATTAATCTTGAGAAATATTTACAACAATTTCAAGCCCTCTCAGAGAATTTCGAGAGTCTCTCATATTCTACTCCTACAAAACTATCAACTGAACTACTTTCTAATGAATTTACAAATGAGGCAACAAGGCCTTTATATAGTGGTCCAGAATACAATGAATGGCTAAGATCAATTCGATAGCCAAGGGCTCAGATCATGCAACCTCAGTAGGTAGCTACAACAACTTTCTATTTTTAGTACAAAAGAGAGAGGCAATGAAGGCACGTTTCCCAATGTGATAAGGATAAGATGAAATCATTTAAAAGATCCTCCACATAGGCGTCCCTTTGGCTTCTTTTATTAAATGATACATTGAATGTAGTTGAAATGATGTGGCAACTTGTAAATGGATGATGATGTGTGTATGCCACGTAGGTGCCACCTTGGCAACTCTGATGGATTCCCAACTTGCATCACCTTGTGTGATGTCTTCAATGTGATTGCTCTTGAATGAACTTGAATTTGGGGATGTAACTTGTTGATCTTGCCTTGCTCATCTTCTTGTAAACTGGATGTATACATGTTGCTTCACTTGCATGACTTTGTGATGTTTCTTCTTCTTGTAGGATACATGATGATCTTCTCTGGATGATCCTTCACGAAGAGTAATGTATATGATGATGCTGCCTCCTTCATGTAAAAGTAGATGATGATGATACTTGATTCATGATTAGAAGTAGGATCTCTCTTGAACTTGAAGATTTGAAGAATCTTGAAGTTTGGATGGATGAAGTGTCCTTGGAATGATTTGATGAAGTGTTCCAACTTGATGATCATAACATGATGCCATTTGATGAAGTAGTGTACTTGAACTTGATGTAGATGATGAAATGCTTCCTTGAAGATGATCTTGAAGAGAGTCCTTTAGAGTGTAGGTATTTGACGATAACATCTTCCTTAGATAAGGAGTAGCTAACTTCCCAATGAGGCTTGAATGTACCTGGAGGTTCTTGAAATGCTTAATGAGGATGAAAAGTCCCTTTGGAATGCTTGATGATATGAAGATGAAGGGTGTTGGCATGTTGAACTTGAAGTAGAGTGGATGAAAGCCTTGTCTTGTGATCATGATGAAGCATGTTGATCTTGAAGTGATCACTTTGAGCAGCTTATGATGTTTTCTTCACATGGCAACTTGTTGACTTCACTCTTAGCATGAAGGTAACTCCGGATGTTAGCTCCTTTGCCGATTCCTTAGCTCCATTCACACTCCTTATTCCTACAAAACAAAAGGAAAGAGACAGCATCAATCTTCTTGATAAACATCTGATTTTATAATACATAAGAATCATTTCATACATCTCTAATGTAGGCACATTAGATGGGGAATTCTCTTCTTAATAAGGCTTTTAAACTTATATTAAACTTTCATTTGATTTCATCTAAGGTGGTCGCATTAGTTGAAGAATTCTGATCCTCCTTGAGCTGGCGCACTGGTTAAAGGATTCGTGATCTTCCTTAAAACTACTTCTTCTCACTCCTTGTCGCATTAGCTAGCCTTTTGCCTTGGGCGCATTGGATAGGATTTTTGAATCCTCTAGCCTCTTAAATTTCGTGATTAAACAACCTCATCTCTTGGCGCACTAGATGCCCATTTTGATCTCTCTTCTACATGATTTACCTTCTTGCTTAACCTTTCCCTCACTCTTGGCGCACTAGATCCAATGTTAAGGATCTTCTTCTACATGATTTACCTTCTGGCGCATGGGATAAGGAATTCGAGATCATCTTGTGGTTGGCGCATGGGATCAAGAGTTCGAGATCATCATCTTTAGTTGGCGCATGGGATCAAGAGTTCGAGATCATCATCTTTAGTTGGCGCATGGGATCAAAGGTTCGAGATCATCATCTTTAGTTAACCGTTTTTCAGGGTCTCTAAGGGTAAAGGTATATTGAAAAATATAATTAAGTATAAGAAAATTTCTTATACTTTAAATATTTTTCAATATACCTTTCAGGATGTTTGAGATAGGTCTCGAATCCACCGGATTTAACATGTAGAATCTAGAATTTGGAGGATCCACCAAATTTCAGACTTAGTCAATTTTCCAGGATTTTCAGGATTTCAGGCTACCAGACTTAGTCATTCTCAGGGCCTCAAACATACCTCAGGATTGATCTCAGTGTTCATGAACTGGATGGAATTTGATCAAGACTCTTCATTACTGCAAGTTTATGTTCTAGATGAGACCTTCAGTTATAAAGCAAAACTTCTAGGAGAGAGACTTCTTGTTTGATTGGCAGAGGAAACGGACCTAAGACATCATCCAAAACTAAATGCAAAGCATCAAAGCTCAAAAAAAAGGGGGTCCCCATTTGCAATGGGGCGATGTGTGATTTGGTCACAACAGGACCAAAGTTCACTTGATGGAGAAGTTGCAGCCTTGCTTGATGATGTGGTTGAAGCAAATGGCCTCAGTGATTTACCCCCAATTCTACTACCATCAGAGGAACCTGAGCTTGAGAGTGATGAGTATTTGGAGAGCATCATAGCTGAGGACCTAGAGATGGATGACAAAGAATGATGACATAGATTTCTAATTTCTGATTTTTGTTTTTTATATGCATATCAGCCTACCAAGCTATGAACATTTTTGAATTTCAATATGTAATATCGATGTGTAGTATGAAACTCTCTGACATTTGTGTGTTTAAACTTCAAAGTTAATGTTAAACTTTACTAGTTCTCTTGTTTTGAAAGTTCAATGTCATGATATTTTCAATTTTAATGTTAACATATTCATATATTTTTAAAATTATTAAATTATATTTAAAAAATGGCGTCTCCAAGTACCCCCGTCTCTGTTTTTCAAAAATAGACGTACCAATACCGGTACCAGTCTCCCGTACCAATACCAGTACCAGTCTCGGTGCAACCTTGATTAGTTAAAGTAAACGATAAACTAAAATTAGACTTTTTTTTTACTTGGTTGCAGAATGGCTCTCCTACGAATGCATAAAGGTGAAGAAAATAATTTCCCTCAACCCCCTTATAAATCTATAACTCATCATGTATGATGTCTCTAAGGTTCTCATCAAGGACCAACCTCTCAATACACATGTTGAGGTCAAGCAGAACCTACTCATCTACTTTGAATGAAGTGTAGAAAAACTTAGTGTTCAAATAGTAGACAGCATCATGAATATGTTGGTGGAATTGTCAGTTCCACCTTTGATCAATAAATGCATCATATGGGTTCATATTTGTTTATATTTGACCTATACAAATGTTGATTCGTCTCTTTGGCCCTATCCATGACCTCATATAGATACCCCATGGGGTTTTTATCCTCATCCATCAATCATAAAACCTTAACCAACAGTTTTGACACCTAAAACAAGAGTGTTAATGAAACTAGAAAATTAAACTAAATCATAAATTTTAAAAAAAAATCAACAAATAAAAATATTAGAATTTACAAAATCAACAAATTGTCACATTATTAAAAATAAATAAATAAATAAGAATTTTGCTATCAATAACTTGACGATCTTCTCCATGCCCTTGGCAAATGTATCAAATATGGTCTTCATGACCCTCTCCGCTTTGGCCTTCTTGTAATAAGAACTCTTCAACCACCTTTCGCTCACAAACATGCACTTAAGCTTGGGCAATGTGACTGCCATACTCTACAAGGTGATGAAATTAGTGGCAAAGCGTGTGACTCCTGACCACATGAGCTTTCCTTTCCATCAACATACTCTCTCATGAGATTTAGGACCCATGTGTGGTTGTAGATATATTTTGCAACATTCCTTGCATCTTCCACCACGTTGTTCACCAAGTTTAGTTTCGTACATCCTCAAGGAGAAGGCCAAGGTAATGGGTTGCATAAGAGCTACAAAGCTACAAAATAGCATAGGGTGTCTCGTCTCTAAAAGTCTACTAGCTTCCACATATGCAAATGCACTGTCTATTACTATATGGACAACACTTTCCACTCCCACCTCCATCACCACCTCATCCAACAAGTTGTAGAAGGTCTCAATATTTTTTATTTAATTGGAGGCATCAACTAACTTCAAAAATATTAACTAGCCTCTTGAAGCCACTAAAAAGTTAATGAGTGTCATGTTCCTACCATCTATCCACTCATCAAATAAAATGTTGCAACCCTTCTTTTGCCAAATTAGTTTTTGTTCCTCTGCTAGTTGATTTGTGTTTTGGATCGGATCCTATAATAATGAGCCACTCAACTCATAATGGCTTGGGGCCTTGAACCCCTTACCTACCACGATCAATGTAGTGACCAACTACTCCTAATGACTCCTAGCAACATTAAACAAAATGTTATTCTAGTACCAAAATTGGCACATGCCAACTTCGCCTCGTGCTTTGATTCTTTATTCCACGCAATATCTTCCAATGAAGCTTGCACACTAGTAGTATTACGAGAAACAAAAGACTAGAACTATGGCTAACCACATTGCCTAATCCTCATATCTGTGGCCCAATGGAAAAAGAAAAGCCCCCTATATCCCCCTATGACCTTGTAGAACTCATACCTGGGTCTACCATTGCTTTGTTATCCTCTTTGTCTACCATTGCTTTGTTATCCTCTTCTTCTCTGCTTTCTTCTACTCATATGCTCCAAGGAGCACTTTCACCTCCTCAATCTCCTAAGTCATTTGTGTGCATGACGCAACATCTCGACAAGGGATCCATGAAAGGTGACACTTGAGGCATAAATTGCCTCCTCTCATATCCTGACTGCAATAGTTGCATATAACTATTCCTAGCTTTCTACCTACTATCCTATGTTTCCAAGTAGGGTAGACATAATTATTCCTAGCTTTGTACCTACTATCCTATGTTTCCAAGTAGGGTACCTAGGCTTGCCACCAGTTCTCCTACTTGCAGATGCCATTTTCTTTTCAAAGAAATGGAAATAAACACTAGCAAAAGGGAAATAACAGAAATAAATAAATAAAACCCTAGCAGCCTAGAACTAAAAAATAAATAAAACTTTAGTTTTAACTCTGGATTGTACTCCTAAAAGCTTTTGGCTACATGTCTATCATAGTCTTCACATATGTCTGGCAGCCATTTCCTAATTGCCCAGAGATAATGTATATTGACAATAAAAGTAGATTTTTCTTATTATGATTACAACCTCAAGCACATTCACACATGCATTAAAACAATCTTCACTGCAGTCTGTGAGCTATGTTCTGATCTATGAGTAACACAAATAATGTGGAAGCCTTGTATAATAGTCAAGAAGGTCATACTTGATGTAAAAAAGCAACTAAATAATGTCTGCTGAGAATTTCTAACCCCACAGCCTGCAGCAGCAACCTGCGGCTTTTTTAACTGCTATGAGTTCTTTCCTTTCACCCACAATGATTCCAAAACAAAATACTCCCCACCTACTCAAAAAAAAAAACCCGAACTATGTTTGAAATTTGGAGTTAAAACTGCCTTTTGAGCACTCCATATCCACTTGCAGCCTTGCACATAAGAAATGACCCAAAAAACAAACTCAAAAAGTTAAAACAATGTGAAATGACCTTTCTAACTGCAGATGAATTTTTGACGAAAATTGTAAGTTTTTCCTATGATTTTTGGCAAGTTTTGCGAGTTTTATGTCTTACTCAGTCACGAGTAATTGAGTGAGTTAATCATAAGCCATAATGAGTAGTGAGTACTTGTGAGTTTGGTGAGCAACCGCCAAGTTTTTCAACTATGGTAGAAAGACAAGTAACAAAAAGATGTAGATTCAAATTTAGCATTAATTGAAATTATGATCACATGATGTAAGCAGGTGTTATTCCACTTGATGCATTTGATTTCATGTTTGGAAGTCCTTACTTGTATCTTAGGGATGCTATCTTCATGAGGGGAGCAAACAGATACAGATGGGTCAAGGATAGGATAAGCTATATTATCAAGGCATATCAAAGCAAGCTCAATCTTGCAGTAGTAAGTGCCAACCTAGCCAAAAGACTAGCTCAAGCAAAAATGAAATTTTGTTTACCACTTTGAAAAGAGAAGCAAGATTGATGAGCTACAAATTTCTAAGATTGATTGTGCTAACTGGAATTTGATTTGGATGAGTTGTTGCATTTGTTCTTGAAGTGTTCCAAGATCCAAAAGTTTTCAATCTAAAAGATAGGTAGAGCATAAGATTCATTCGCTGCCCAAATTTCCTCTACCAAATATTGGCTTATACAGGCAAACACATTTGGGGTGTAGTGGGGTACAAAGACAAATTAAAGAGTTTTTGAATCAAGCAGTTATTCATCCAAAAACTTTATTGTGTGGGTTACCCATAGTCGTGGTACAGAAGAAGGGCAACTCATAGAGAATGTGCACAGACAATATGAATAGAGTATTAAAAAAGATTACCATCAAGAATAAGTATCCACTCCCCAAGATAGATGATTTATTGGTCCAATTATAGCATGCAAAGAATTTTAAAAAGTTGAACCTCAAATCTGACTATCACCAAGTTCATCGGAAGGAGGATATATGGAAAACAACATTGAAAACAAAATAAGGCTTGTATGATTGCTTAGTTCTTCCTTCTGGTTTGTGTAATGCACCAGCTCCTTTTATGATTGGTGAATAATGGATTGAGGTCATTCATAAACATGTGCAATAGCATATTAAGTGACATATCAGTTTTTAGTTCGACTTGAAAAGAACATCTAATTCATTTGAAGTAAGTTTTGCAAGTGTTGAAAGAGAAATGAGTTTTGTGCGACATGAAAAAATGTGAGTTTGCAAAGCAATAAATGGTCTATTTGAGGTATGTGATTGGAGGAGAAATGTTAGTAGATCCAACAAAAGTTAGACTATCACAAGATGACCCACAACTTGGAGTGCAACAGAAACAAGGAGCTTTGTTGGAGCAATCTAGGAAATGTGTCCCTTCTTTCTCCACAAATAGTGCCTGACACCTTGACATGCCCTTGCAGCAAGTTGTAAGAGTTTTCATTGGCATATGTAACATACAAGTGCTGTTGGAAATATTGTCATTGATGTCAAAGGAAGAATGAAGAGATTGTTACATGTTGTCATTGATCGTAAAAGGAAGAATGAAGAGATTGCTACATGTTGTCATTGATTGTCTGAGATTGTCATTGATGTCAAAATAGGTAATGACATTGATACCAAAAATGCAAGAAGCAAAGGCAGGTTTAAGAAGGCAGATCTAAGACAAGTTGATGAGGTCGATTATTCCTTATAGTGGTGTCTTCTTTGAAGAAATTTGGTGAAGGATAAATGAAGGATAAAAAACAATGATATGATGATAGGATATCTCCAGCAAGGCCAACTATCTAAGAGCAATTGTTTAAGTTTAAATTAAAGTTGTCATTGATTGTCTGAGATTGTCATTGATGTCAAAATAGATAATGACATTGATACCAAAAATGCAAGAAGCAAAGGCAGGTTTAAGAAGGCAGATCGAAGACAAGTTGATAAGGTCGATTATTCCTTATAGTGGTGTCTTCTTTGAAGAAATTTGGTGAAGGATAAATGAAGGATAAAAAACAATGATATGATGATAGGATATCTCCAGCAAGGCCAACTATCTAAGAGCAATTGTTTAAGTTTAAATTAAATTAAAGATTTAAACTTGGTTGTTTAAATGCTGGCCGACTTGAGAGTTTTTAATAATTGCATTTACATGCCAAATGTTGGCCGACCTCCTTGAGATTAACGCCACCTTGTGAAAAACGAAATAAAATAAAGTGAATATGGGCCAACCCATATTATTAGCATGTCTTGGCGCACTTTTTGTGATATGAAAAATTCAAATTAAATATATCTTATGGGGCCGACCTTTCTAAATGAAGTGCTCCCACTAGAAGACAAAGTTTGTAATGAAAAGGTACTTGTATAAGAAGAAGACGCATTCCATTGTAAAAGACACATTGATTCTAAAATGTCACCTCCCATCATGAAGTTATAAATCAAGAGATAGGTGCGACTTGAAGAGCAAGCAAGCAATGAGAATAAAACTGATTTAGAGCAGATTCGCAGCAGTCCTAAAAGAAGAAAATATGAAGTGTAAATCAAATTTATATTGAAGAATTCATGCTGCTGTTTATGAAGAATATGTGTAGCTCTTTATGAAGAAAGTGTGCAAGTTTATATGAAGAACTGGAGCAAATCTTTATGAAGGATATATGCAGAAATATATAGGAAGACATTGATAAATTTTGTGATCAGATTCGAAGGAAGACATTGCTATAGATTGGATCAAATTTGTGAAAGAAGAGTGTGCATCATTTGAATCAAATTTGTGAAGGAAGGTGTATGAGTGTGGATTTGATTTGTGAAGGAAAGACTTACATCATTCAAAGTCAGAGTTCTTGATCAGTTTTGTGAGGGAAAGTATATCTACATTCAGATCTTGTGAAGACATATCATCCATTGAAGAATTTGAAGGTTGGTGCCTATCAAAGAAGAGATTGGTATCTCTTGCTGAGTTGGTGTTCAGTTGTGGGGATTGGTGTCTCCAATGGATTGGTGCCTACAAATTATGTAAGTGGGGGTTGGTGTCTCCCGTGGATTGGTGCCTACAAAAGAAAACTTGTAAAAGAAGTAGGTTGGTGCCTACAAAGAAGATCAATATATAAGCAATATTTTGTCGTGGTTTTCTCCCGCAAGGGTTTCCACGTAAATCATGTCCTCTTCCTGTGTTCTTATTTGCTAGATCTTGCATGTGTGTTATTATAGTGGTTGTTAAGTTAGAAAAAGTAACCCCCTCCCCCCCAGTATAATCGTGTGCTCATCAAGTGTTTTTGAAACTTTCAAATAAGAAATCAGCCATACACAGATCTTGCTCTTCCTAACTTGTAGTTGCCTTCCAAATTGACACAGATGTGAGTATGCTATGGGACAACTTTATTGCAAGGATGTAAACTAGTTTATAATCATTCAAAAGTGTTTTCTAAATCTGTAAAAAATTATCTTCTATATGAGAAGGGAATGCATGCTCTTGTTTAAGCAATTAAGAAATAGAAGCATTATTTTTGGGCAAGGAAATCATTGCTCATACTAACTATAAAGCTCTTAAATTGCAACTAGCAAGGCACCACAAATGGATGGGATTTCTCTCATAATTTCATTTGATCATCAAAATCATGAAAGGGAACACAAATATGGTGGCAGATATGCTATTCAGGCCACCCATTGCAAAGTAAAAGTTCAGCTTTAGCACAATTTCACAACTCAAGCCTTTCACACAAGAGGATTATGAGGAAGTATTTGCAGAACATGCATATCTTGAAAAGATAACCAGCAGTTGAAGACAAGAATTGGATGTTATAGACAAGGCTGATTTCTACCTTAAGAATGGGCTACTTTACAAGTTGGAAATCCATGTGTATCAAAGGAGGATAGACTTTTACTCATGAGGGAAGCACGTACGTCAAAATTTTCAGATCACTTTGGAGTTGGCAAACAGTGGTAATATTTGCAAACGTATGTGTATTGCCTTGAATGCAATAAGAAATCACTAAATTCATTGGAAAATGTTATGGTAAACAAGTAATCCAAAAGTTAGGAAAGAAGGATTCTGCGTGCCTTTATGTATTGCTACTATGCCATAGAAAAGCATTTTTGTGGACTTTAGGGGAGGTTTCCGATGTGGTTATCAATGGACATTATTATCTTTATGTGGTTATCAATAGTTTTAGGAAAATGTGTATGCTAATCCCATGTAAAAAGGCAATCAAGGGGCATGAACTAGCAGAATTATTCTTACTAACGTTTAGGTGCATTTTGGTTCACTTAAGAATATTGTCTTAGATAGGAATTCCAAGTTTTTAGGGAAATTTTTGACCCCCTTGTGGACCTTGAGGAGCAAGATGGATACCAAGTTGAAGAGAAACACAATGTTTCATCCTCGAACCAATGGGCAAGCAAAAGTGGTCAATCGAACCTTGGTACAACTCGAAAAAAGGGTAGAACATCAAGCAACTAAGAACATTGGATAAATTGTTGGCATATTTTCAGCATTCCTATATTAAGACTGTTCATATCCAAAAAACAAATCACCTTTTGAAGTATGTTTAGGTTATCTGCCTACTAATCTACTTGATGTTGCATATGAAAATAAAGGACAAGAAGAAAATTCAGAAGTGGCAAAGGCAACCACATTCATTGAGAGGATCAAACAAATTCATCAAGGTTCAAGAACAATTGAGAAGTCGCAAGACAAGTACAAAGCAAGGGATGACCAACATCACCAAGATCACATTTTCAAGATGGGAGGCAAAGAAAGGCTTGAAGGTCAAACAATAAATCTTAAACTTGTAAGACATAGACCATTTGCCATAATAGAGCAGGTTGGAGAGAATGCTTTCAAGCTTCACTGACTTCCTTTCATAAGGATGTATTCAGTAGTCATTGTAAAAAATGGAGAATGCTTTCAACCTTGACTGACTTTCTTTCATGAGGATGTATTCAATAGTCAATTGTGACAACTTGCATCATTATGAGCCTTCCATGTTAGATGAGGAGGAAGATTGTGTAGTGACCACCCTATGGTGACATCCTCTATTTATGCAGTATCAAATAATTGGATTCCATGCACAAGACCATTCCGACTAGTAGTTAGTGTGGTTAGCAAGGTCGTATTTGTCAATAATATGTTTCCACTAGCGAACCTCCTAGCATACAGAATATGGTGTTTCCACTTTCTGATCTGATCCATTACAGGTTGAATAAGTAGTTAATGTGGTTTACCGAGACAGCTACCTGCATGGATTCAATGGAAAAACCTCTTTTTCCAATAACATATTTTAGGCCCTTTCCAACACTGGTTTTCCTTAAAGCAGCCCTCAGCATTGTCACCACAATTTTGCGAAAAATGCAAGGTGTTATCTTAGGTCATGCCACTGGTATTTCAAAACTCTGTGATGTCCCAATTGTTGACTGTTCTTTGGTGTCCTAAGGCAGGTTTAACAATTGTTTTACACACTTTTCATGTATTAGATCCCTAAATATTAAAACTATGATGCAATGATGCATCCTCCCCATCCTTTAGTCTACCATATAGCGTCATATAATAAAAATCTCACGAAACCAATGATCTCTAGACATTCCTGCTTAATCTCACTTTCCCTCAAGATCTAGTAGATCCCATTGCTCAACTACAACTCTCACAACCACTTACTCCTCTTCTGTGCCCCTCTTCAATTGCTACATCACATCCTCACAAGCATTCCTCTTGGTGTACCAATAGGGTTTGTACAAGCAATTGTACGTCATACTTTTCAAATTGGCTACACCTCCCTCTCTCCACAATGCCACATAGCTTGGAATTCCATGAAATTGATTAGTTGTGACTGCACATTCCTTTAGGATTGTATTAATGAGGGGCTCTCCACTAGTAGGGTATATTTCTTCAAATTCTATATTAATGTAAAACCCAATGATCAATTCCATGTTGTGCAAAGATACCATCACCAACTCTCTTGTATTCCCTTTCCAAGTAGATCTACCTTATTAGAAGGCCATTAGCGCCATCGATATGGCTTTTTGGGAAATGCATGGTGTGCCTAGCCATTTCTAGAAATTCATGGTAATGCAGCTTGTAACCATTCTTTGGGTCCTAGGGAATAATTAGCAACCCATTTACTTGGTTTTTTCTTGTTTCTCCCTATTTTCTAAGATTAAAAAGTGGTGACACATCCCCCTTCTATCTTTTAGGCTCTATTTATGGTCAAACCCCAAAAACCAATCTTACCCCTTCAAATCAAAGACAATCAATCATACTCTCGATATCACTCAGATCTACTAATTATCATTCCTCACATGCAACCATTTTTAACAAAGTTGTGGACCAATTATAGTGATCCTACAAATGACTTTTCTTGGCTCTTGTAAGCCTCTCTCCTACACCACTACATGACATCTTCACAAGCATTCCTCTTGGGCTCACCAGTAGGGTTTGGTCAAGGAGTTACCATTCATTTGCTTTGGATTGACAACACTTCCCATCACACCATCACAATTTTGAAATTCTTCAAACTGGGTGAGTGGTATCCGCACATGACTTATTGAAGCGAACCAAAGAGGCCCTACATTAGTAAAGTCTTCATATGTTAAATCACTGCAATGTTTGCATATATATTGAGTGTCTAGGCATCATTTATTGCCATTCTCATGTTAGATCTGCATTAGAGCTTGGCACTTTCTATAGTGCATTCATATTGTATTGCTTATCCAAAAATTGGTAAGTCACAAATAGTGCATGTCTAACTCTACTATTCATATTTCTGAAATTTTGGAAAAGCAAAAATATTAGATCATGTGGTTGAATCAGGCTTATAACTGTCTTGTTACGTTACATGCTTTACTTCACATTTATAATTACTGTCAGCACAGAGTAGCACAAATACTGTTGTTTGGTTGGACTTGCACCCTTCCAAAACCCAAATCTACTCTTATTTTTGTTTTTTAGCTACATCTTTGATCCCCTTGTGTAGTGGTGCACCCCATCACACTAGTCTTTAATCACTATACATCCTATGGAAACCCTTGATTGTTTACCTCCTTTTCTTAGCTCTATCTCATAGCATATCAACAATGATTTAGATTTTGTAACAACATTCTGGCATTCCCGTTGGGACAACTTTGTCCTGATTTACTATTCCAGGCTTGATTTTTCTGTCACAATTTTTTTTTGAGCCTTGTGGCATCACCACACCTTTCCTAGTTTTTATTGTGTCATGACTTCCCATGATGGTTCTGCTTCTTTGCTCTCACTCATGTTTTTGCTTGGATCAGCCTGAACCAGATTTGTCTTTTCAAGTCTAATTCTATTTGAGGCAGTGAATTTCCAAATCTGTTTTCAACTTTCATCCATTGTTTGACTGAGTCTTAGTTGTGTCATTCTATGTCCCTTCCCAATGATAATCTCTATCGATTCTTTACTCTTAGGATGTTTTGGGTCCCCTTTTCCTAAATTTCAGTTTCTGACCTGTTTCTTTTTCTCCCTTTTTATGAGTTTTAAGACTAACACTGGAGATCCTCATACTGAAACAGGTCTGTCAAGCCCCACATCCTCATCTAAGAATGAGTTGGGTGACAAACATCCTACTTTCAGTACACCCAATCTCTGTCCACCCTTTGTGCTGCCTATGGTTTCTACGGTCAGCCCTACTCCTTGTCCTTTCCATGATCACGGTGCCTATACCAATAATGAGGTCTTGAAAGTTGATTTTTTCTTCATGGAGGAAATTATTAACCCTTTCTTCTTCCCTTTGGATTTAGACAGCTTGTACTATCAAAGACCCTCTCACAAGGACTCCTCTTCCAACTCGTATTTCTATGCTCATGGAAATGTTGAATCCACAATGGCTATGGTAGTGGCTATGATTCTATTACCTCTTCTTCTCATTCTAGGAAGACTATCATCTGTCCACTCCTATGGGAATTGAGAGCAATCCCACAACGAGTTTCCTCCTAGAGGTCATAGACATCATCACCCTCTTAAGGGTCACAAAATGCCATCTACTAAAATCTATAGAGATCCCTCTCCTCATAAAGGTCATAGAGATCCATCTCCGTTGAGAGAGCATATAGAGCCCTCTCCCAGACATCATGTCCAATCCTATAGAGACTTCTCTTGTCCTAGGAGACGTAAAGATGCTCCTCATCGTAGAGGCCACAAGGAGTTCTCTCCTTCTAGGTGTCATAAAGACTCTCCTCTCTAAGCATCTAACTCTTCTAACCCTTACTAGTGCATATACCCCTAGTAGTGATCTTACTCAAGCTTCAAAGTCTCACAGCCCTAATAGCACATGGAGCAATTGTGACAGCTCTTGATTTCTCCTATTCCTCCTTTCCCTCAAAGGGAAGACTTTTATGTGGCAAACTTTTTAGGAGCTCCTCTCACTTCCTAGCTAACAATTGTCCTCATGAAGGTGCAACCCTATTCCTCAAGATAAAGGACATATCGATAGAGAAGCCCTTATGTTTTTCTACAAACTTGTTAGGATCAACCTAGTGATGGGTACCAACCCCACTATCTAAAATTGACTCCTCTCTCACTTTAGGGCCATGGCTTTTATGTCAAGTTTACTTATTGCAAGTCTATGCACCCCTCTTGCTTTTATTTATTGAAAGACTCTTGGGATTTCACTCATGCTTTGCGATATGGCACTCTTTGGTCATCTCATTACAATCTTTCCTCAAGATTGAGACCCCATCTACGTGGGCATCAATCTAGGGAAACCCTTGATATCTTTGTCTTTTGGGTACCAAAGACCTCACACTAGTGGTGGTGTGAAGTGATTTTCTTCTAAGGCTCCACCAACCTGTTTAATCTTTTGAGGGTCAAGGCCCTATATGACTTGTGGTGGTCAAAGATGCTTTCCCTTAAGATTCTACCACCCCGCTAGGTGCTAAGGCTCTACACTGGTTGCATGAGATGTTTTGCACCTAAGTCTCTACCATGCCACTTAGTCTTTTGGGTGTCGATTCCCTCGCACTAGTAGTGATGTGAGGTCCTTTTCCTCAAAAAATCTACTAGCCTACTAGATAGTCTTTTAGGCACCAAGGCCCTTGTATTGTCATGGTGTGAGATGCTTTTCCCCTAAGCCTACACAACCATGCTTCGATCTCAAGGTGTCGGCCCTCAAATCAAGGTGGTATGAGGCACATTACCCTTTGAGCACCACCACCATGCTCCACCCCTTATGTGTCATATCTCTCACAGTCATGGTGATGTGAGGCTTATTGCTCTTGGGATGCCAATATCTTTCATATGTATCCTAGGACTGCTTTCTAGGCTAGGGGTTCTCGTACTTCACACTATTTGGGTTAGGATGTCTTCCCACTAGTTGATGTCTCAACTCTCAACGTCCCTTCTTTGGATATCTTTCAAATCTCCCATCCTTTTATTGGCTAGTGTGCCTCAACACCCTCTTCAAAGATTCTCTTAGATATCCAACAATATCTCCTCACTTTGAACTCAAGGACAACTGAGGACTTGTCACCTCTTTTGCTGCTCGCCTTTAGTTCCCACGTTAAGGTGTTGCCCTTTATAACCATTAACCAATTACCCCTTCTATCACATGGTCCATGAGCTCAAGGATAACCAAGACTTTTCCGTCTCTTTTTATTACCCTCCCATATTCACCTTGGTGTAGCTTCTTTTTGGACCCTCCTATGCTTTTTTCTTTCAATCATTGACTCCCTTTTCCTTGGCTCTCAAGGGTTCTCACCAATTGGTTCTTATTACTCAAGGGCAATCCCCTTGCTTCTACCATATATCTTTTGTTGCTTCCTTGTACTTATCTTTGCAGCCCTCTCTCATGCTTAAGCCTCAATCATTCTCTCCTAGACAAACTTGGTCCCTAGTTGTTCCCAATTGCAAATACTATTAGGATTTGTTGTTGGCATTAGAGAATGGAGCTTGTACATCCATCATCCTGGCCACCACCGCATGGATCAATTGGCTATCATAGGTAAGTGCAATTATGATCCCTCCACCCTATCACAGGTAAGTACTTTTAGGTATTTTACAACCTTGCTTCTTTAATGACTAATTTAATAAAAAATAAAACTCAATGCTGAATTTTGTTTTGTTGATACTCCCACTATTTCTCTTAGATTCTCTTTCCTAGTTGCTCACCTGTCTTAATGTAAGGCCAATAGCATCATAATTGGGGGTTTTTTGAAAATCTGAGGTTGCCTTAAAGCATGTCACACCATTAATAAAAATCTACAATGATGTCAATTGTAACCTTTCTTTGGTTTGTAGAGAACTATAATGTCCCTTTTTGGAGCCTTTCCAACAATCTTGGGAAGCTCCAAGATTCTTGAAGAATTCCATCATCCTTGGAGAGCGCCAACTTTCTTTGGACGAAGTTATGTACTGCAGACCGTTGGTTGCGAAGTTATGTACTGCAGACCGTTGGTTGCGAAGTTATGTACTGCAAACCATTGGTTGCGAAGTTATGTATTGCAAACCGTTGGTTGCGAAGTTATGTATTGCAGACCGTAAGTTGGGAAGTATATTCTGCAGTACATACCGTAAGTTAAATAATTATTTTAAGTTGTCAAAAGTAACTTTATTTTATATTTCTATTTGACAACTTAATTAATTATTTAAAAAGGGTACTTTAAGTTGTGCAATTAAGTAGCGCTAATCGTATAAGTACGATATCTCCAAGTCCACCCTATCCCTAGTGCCTTTTATAGGTACATCACATCTTTCTTCCTCATAGAATGGTTGCTTATCCCTTGGGGAAAAAATGTAATGACCCCTAAGACGACATCCTCTATTTATGTAGTACTACTAATGTTGAATTTCATGCACAAGACCAGCACATACTTGGACAATATTTAGCATGGTTAGCTAGGCAATATTTGTCAATGATATACTTCCCACTAGCAGATCTCCTGCTGCAGGGCACTCAAGGTGCCTCCTTACCCACTCTGGTCCATTCTAGGTTAGATTAGTAATTAGTGTAGTTCACCAAGACATAGATGCTTACATTGATTATGTCCAACTAGCTAAACCTCTTACCCATTAAATGTTTCAGGTCCCTTGCACCATTAACTTGCCTTAAAGGGTAATTGTGTTATTCTCAGGGTTTTGTAAAAAATACACAAGATTACCATATGGCATGCCACTGGTTTTTCAAAAGCCCAGAGTGTCCCTACTAATGATTGTCCTTTGGGTCCTAAGGCAAGTTCAATGACTATTTTCCATGTATTTCACCTATTAAGCCCCTCAATATTACGATAATAATGTGGTGGCGCATCCTCCTATCCTTTAACATCCCATATATGTTGCAAATTTTCTGCAAGTATGCAGTAATGCAATTTATGGTCATCCTTTAGGTCCTAAAGTAAGTTTAATGATTAGTTGTTTTGCTTTTAGCCAATTAGGTCCCTAAATGTTAGGATTGTGATGTGGTGACATGTCCTTCGTATCCTTTAGTGTCCCAAAAAGAGTCATATAAAGAGAACCTCACAAAAAAGATGATATTTTATGTGTTTTTTGCCTATTTGGTCCAACAAATAATAGAACTATGATATGGTGATATGTTCACAAAAAATACAATATTTTATGTGTTTTTTTCCTATTAGGTACAACAAATAATGGGATTATGATATGGTGATGTGTCCCCCTATCCTTGAGCAACTCATTTATGTTGCGGATTTTTTTGCAATCGCACAATTATGCCATTGATGATCATCCATTGGGTTGTAAGGTAGGTTAACCAAATATTTTACGTTATTTTCACCGATTAGGTCCCTAAATGTTAGGGTTATGATGTGGATGACACATCCTCCCTATCCTTTAATGTCGCATATACAGGCCTCCAAAAACCTCACAAAAACTACAATGTGTAGATATTACCACTTACTGTAATGTCCCTTCTCGCAAGCCAAATTTTTCACAACCTTGCAGCCAATTTCAACTCGCCAAAAGAGAACATTAGTACTCAATCCTTCTTATCTAATCATATAAATCACAATTATATAAAATCAAACCTTATAATCATAACTTGTATGCATTATTCCTTTCTCTATTTCACTATACAAGATCATCATTTCCTTCCGGAAGAGACTATACTTGGGCCAACATGTTAATCCAATCATTCACCCAACAAGAGAGGGTTCCTTGGGCACAATCTTGCCATAGGTCCATTGTCCTTTCCTTTGATCTAGAATGGCAATCTTCACCGACTAGAGTCAAAGGCCTATCCACTTGTCCCATGTTGGCAATCTTCACCAATTGGAAACAAGGGCCATTTCCACTTGTCCATATTAGCAATCTTAACTAATTGGAACAAGGGCCTTTCTCCACTTGCTTCAAGTTAGCAATCTACACTAATTGAAAAAAGGGCCTTACTCCTCTTGCCTCAAGTTAGCAATCTACACTAGTTGAGTCAAGGGCCTATCTCCACTTACCCCGGATTAGCAATCTTCACTAATTGAGATAAGGGCCTTTTTCCACTTACCTCATATTGGCAATCTACACCAAATGAGATAAGGGCCTTTCTCGGTTGAGTACTCTTCCCATTTAGGACAAACAATCTACACTTGCCTTGTAAGGTTAGAGCCTTATCAACTCGAGCCTTATTATACCTTGGCCAATTGCCTAACCCTGGGTCTCACTTGCTTGGTGTGATGGATTAACAAGGGGGTCCATTTCTCAATCCAGTAGTCCATATATATGAATTACATTTTCTATCACATGTTAGACTTTCACATCTCTTGAAGATGTTCTTTATATTAATCATTCATCAAATATACATGCTTCATAATGATCACGCATCATATAATACTATTCATACTCTTATTCTATGAGTATAATCTATTTTTATCTTTTAATGATATTCTTAAAGTTTCCTAGCCATAATGAGATATAACTTCTACTTAATAATTATCACTTTCACTTTGCCAATTCAATATAAGAATCTGATTAGAAATTATCATAGCTGTTCATTATCATAATACATCACTATTTAAACATTCCAGCATTCATATGGCAGTCGATTTAAGATATAAAATCATACCTTTGTTTAGGGCCAATTAAGTTGTCTTATGAATATACTGCTGTCACACAAACTGCCGTATGTATACAGATGTATCGTAATTCCTTAACCTCTGCTGTTCGATACCAATGAAGATGTCATGTTCCGATATTAAGGCATTGTTTAAATTAGAATTTGAACGTCGCAGAAAGACGATAAAGCTGCTTTATCCATTTGATGATAGAAATTATTATATATATATAAATTATTGATAAATAATATTAATGTTAAATGATATTATTATATGAATATTGATATTATAGATATAGATGCTAAATATTAACATAATGCATATTATCAGTATATTATAATAAATATGTTATGAGGTAATAATATCAATATAAACACAAGTGTTATATTATAAACAAATATTAAATATTATAAAATACTAAACATTATTATGACTAAATATAATAGAGGGATAACAACTCTAAGAAAGAATCATTAAAAGATAAGGCATCGCATAAGTTAAACAAAGACTAGCCTTAAGAGCAATGTAATAAAGGCTACGTTCTCTTACAAACAATGATCATGATTCATACTTATTAATATAACTATCCAACGTTAGTCTTGGTCAAGTGATTACAAGCACCTTAAATAAGGTTACATACTAAATACAAGTCAGCAACATGACTAAACAAGCGATTCATGTACAGCATTAGAGATTTAAGGAAAGACGCATCCCATTTTGGAAAAGTCACCTCCTTTAGGGGAATATAAACAATGAATCGAAGAAGATCTTCATGGCATCGGGCATTAAACACTAAAAGCAATCGATAGATCTCATCAATGAATAAGATCCACACATCAAAAGAAACACATCTTCAAGACATTGAACATTGGATCAATCATAATCATCATAAGAGTTCGAATCATAAATAAAAAGAGCAGCAGATATCGACCATCTAAGGTCATAGTGCAAACAATAAAGAATTTAAATAGCGCCATAATTCCCTCTCATCGGCCATCACAATTATACGTTGGAATTCATTTATTCGGCCATATCAATCCAGATTGGGAATTGTAAACGCATCACTATCACAAGCATTAGATCATAAGATCGCTCACCAAGGAAGAGCCACGATCAGTTCAAACAGCGGATATCATTGTTACTCATTGTTACAGCAGGTAACCAGTGTAAATTCTAGCATCTCTCCAGTGAAAGCACTCTGATATATCTATATACTCAGCCTCTGCATTTGAGTAGTATTGTTCTCAGCAGGAATGTCGTTACATCCAATGTTATTATACTTTCTAAATCTCTTAAGGTTCAATTCTATAATATGTGATCATAGATGAATGTATGAATTACCGTAAGTGTTGCAAATCATTTGAAATAAGTCCTAACAGCGATATAATATCATAGACTATTAGTCTCATATGGGAAAGTGAGTTTGAAATGCATAAGAGGCCAATCATGGGTATATAGAGGCCTTTGTCACATGTTGGTACAAAAGGTGCCCAGAGTGCAAAGGATAGTTATCACATAGAGACCTTTGTCTCATGCTGGTACAAAAGGTACCCATAGTACAAAGGATTGTGATGTAATGGCCTTGGTTACAATGGTGCAAAAGGCATCTCTAGTACCAAGGAATCTCATAGAGGCCTTGACTCCAAGGGTACAAAAGGTACTCCTCGAGTCTAAGGATAGAGATAGAGCCCCATGTTGGATAGTGGCAAGTAGCACCTCATCTCTCTCATATGAAACTAATAATTAATACATGATAGAGAATGGAAATGCATATTGATAGGGATCATGACATTAATGATAGAGAATGTGAAATATCATGATAGAGAATATGAAAGACATGTTGATAGTGAACTTAAGAGGGAACATGTGAAATATCTATAATGATAGTGATCATAAGATTAGTGGTAGAAATATGTATTGAAAGTAATCATAAAATTATGAATTAAAATATGAAATGATGTTTGATAATAGAAGTTATGAAAGCAATGTTCTTATGTGAATTGAATATATTATATATCTATTGCTATAAATGAAATTAAAAAGGTTTAGTGTACTAATGTTCTCTTATTCAAGTTGAAATTTGTGAACAAGGTAGAGAAAATTTGATTTGTGACAAGAGGACATTACAGAAGATGATTATTATTCGCTGCTATGAGGGTCTGGTTCGATGACCAATATTATTGTTTCTCTAAATATAAGATATGCTTCTTCGATGGGTAAATCTCCTGTTCGATCTTGATATGCAGATAATGATTGTTTGATATGCAGAGATGCTTGTTTATATGAATATGTGATTATCTTCCTATATGAATATCTGATGATGCGATGCCTTCCTTAAGACCTCTGATCCATCTATATATACTTGCGCTTAATGAATGGTCACATCCTTTCTAGAGATACGTCTCTTCCAAATGCCCGATCGGCGTATTTAACACATCTTTAACTAATCATTGTTATGTCTTTATTTGCTTTTGTCTTTATTTGCTTTTGTCTTGATTTGAGGTGCTAAGTGATATCTTAGTCGCTCTTGCAATATTTATCAATTCTTATTTGTTATAGCATTTCTTCTCGGCCGCCAATCTCACTATTAGACTGTATTCATCATCCAACTATGATAAGGGAATATCACAGATACAGCAATGATTATTATTAAGGAATGCATGCAATTGATAGTCTTTCCAATCTTCAATTGGAAAACATCGAGTCATGACACTTACTCTCACTATTGCTCAAGATCTATTAGGTCCTGTTGATGATTGTTTTTCAACAAGTCAACAATTAGAGTAAAATACAGAGTATCTGACTCCCTCTTGAGCAAAGCCTCTCGAATGCTGAACTAGGTGATCAAACGAGATGACTCCAAGGTTCCTTCTAATGGTTTCGGTGAAGTAGATGGATTATTCTTCTTTTGAGGTCTCCGGCTTGATTCTCCTTGATCTTGACTAGGTCTTTTCCTTTTTCTAGCTGGATTATCACTTTGATCATTTCCACTGTGTTGTGGTTTGCTGTGTGTACTATGCTATCCTGCTTCTCCTTCATCCATCTTATTGTAAGTAAGAACTCGGCCTTCATCATTCATCTCTTGCAGTAGTAGATTTATACATACTTGTGTCATAGCCAAGACTGGCTTTATCAATTCTTCTTCAGACACATCCTTCTTTGACCAATCAACTGTATAAGGCAAATCCTTTATCTTATCAAATTCATCTATCAACATAGTATCATCTTCAGTGAACTGGTCTGGAATCCTGAATACTTTGGAAGCTCTAACTAAATCCCAGGTGAGTCTCGAACTTTGAAGTGTTCGAAGGTCATCTTCATCTTGGGCACTGGCCCAGTGGTCTTCCAACTGCTTGACATGCTTAAATTCTCTGTTATATTTCCAGCAAACTTGAAAAGGATCAAAGTTAAGCCTCTTGGTGCCATGAGTTTGCAAATGATATGCCTGTAGCTCTATCTCCGAATATTCAGCTGCTGATAATGATGGACACTCCAGATTTTGTCCAAGAAGAAGTGGAAACTGAATCCCTCCTTTCTTCTTCAACTTTTGCAACCGGATGAGTTCTAGGAGTTGCCTTGTAACCTCTAACATTACCATCCTGTTGGTTGGATATCTTGGTAATCTGTATGGATATGATGTAAACCCTTGGATCCTTAGGTAAGTGTACCTTTCATGTTGAGTATACCAGTGTCCATATGCTGAAATGAACTCTCTTGCTGCATTTGACAACCTTTTATGAAATTCTCCTCTTAGTTTCTTCATTATGAACATAGCAAACGCATCATTGAACCTCGTATAATGATTGATACTCTTGAGGTGTAACTGAGGATAACACTGATGCGATAAATACTTATTAGGCCCAATGCCAACTTCTCCTCTTTTGGTCAAACCTGAATAGACTTCATTTCTTGCGAGAAGGTACACCACATAGGAACTCATATAACAAGTCTTGGTCTTAGCAAAATTGATGAACTGCTCATGTATACTCTGACTGATAAGTCCAGCCCAATCAATCATCTTCCCTTTGAGAACTGACTTGATGAAAGAGTACAGCCAAGGCTGAAAGGTAGCAGATTGCGGCATTCCTGTCATTCTATTTAGAAACATAATCAAGTATCCAATTTCAGGATGAAAATCTGACTTGTGAAACTGCGGAGGATTATTCATATTGAACTTCATGGCTGGATTGGCCATCCATTCTCTCCTTATTTCCTGCAACTTTGTCTTTGAATCAACATCGTATTCCTGCTGACCTTGTTGTATCGAAATACTAATCATCCTCTCCCTAGTTGGAATGTTGAAAGTCTC
Source organism: Cunninghamia lanceolata (assembly GCA_027924645.1). Lineage (NCBI taxonomy): Eukaryota > Viridiplantae > Streptophyta > Pinopsida > Cupressales > Cupressaceae > Cunninghamia > Cunninghamia lanceolata. The sequence continues at coordinate 3,231,507 of BSBN01000959.1, forward strand.
TTCAACTGCTTCCTTTCGCAAATAAGCTAATATTGTTCCATCTTTAGCTGTAATTTGTCTTGTATCTACATCATACTTCTTGACGCACTCAATGATCATCTCTGGACACGGCAAAGCTGGCGGAAAACAAGCAGCTTCAATGGCTCCACTCCTCATGATGGCTCGAGCAAGACTACCTCCGTTGGGTTCCTCAAGGACTGACTTGATATCTTCCAAGTTGCTGTTGCCCATATTCGTGTCTCCTACATTTGCCCACCTTGAGACGAGCTTTGATTCGGGAATCTTCCCCTTAGCATCCATCCGGATCTTCGCTTGTCGCTCCTTGGAAGTCATTGCCATAATCCTACAAACTTGACGCGAATAAATAATTGCAAACACAACCTAGGCTCTATTTCAGCTACTTTGATGCATTAGATTATGATTTTTTTTCCTTCATAATTATGAAATATTACTCTCTAGACTCAAGGAATCTATCAAAATCCACTTATCCTTCTTAAGTTTTACCAATATTTGAACAATTTTAATGCATCTAAAGAAGAAAAAGGAAGAAAATCAGATCAGGAAATATTCAGATCAGACTTACTTGATAAGCTGCCTTTAAATTGATACCTTGAAATCTGATCCAACACTTGCTTGGATTGACAAATTCAAATTTGTACTTTTATAAAACCTTCTTGTTGCTGCTCCTTGAAGACAAATCTGCTCCTCCAAAGTAATTCTGCTCTTTGAAAATGATAAAAATGAAAAGGAGAGGAGGTATATATATAGAATTTGCCTTAACATTTTACCCCATAACCTAGGCCGACCCTCTTTAATATAGTGCAAAACATTTAATTTTGATTGCTTTTCATTTAATAATGCAATTTCCACGTTTTTCAAGGCAAAAACAATTAAATGTTTATAAACTTTCCTTTGATTGTCGCATTGGATCAGGTTTCCACGATCTTCTTGTAGATTGAAATTTTGGTAATTATTGACTCTTCCTCAAGCGCATTCGATGAAGGATTAAGATCCTCTTGCTTTTTACATTTGATAACATCTTCTAGGTCCTCTTTGTATTCCTTGGATTAGTGTTTGACTTTCTTCTTGCATTTCGCATTGGATAGGTATGTTGAAGTCTTCTTGAGGTGATCGAAAATACCTTGATCTCCCTTCATAACCCTCTAGGCTTTAGGCGCGTTGGATGAAGGATTAAAATCCTCTAAACTTGCCTTGAAGACCTAACGTTGGATGTCTAGGACACTTGCACTTTCCTCCTTGTATGGCGCATTAGATAAGGCATGGAGAATCCTCTGAGTTTCGCCTTAGATAAGGATCCTCTAAACTTTATGTGAAAACCACTTTGGCGCACTAGATCACTATGTTGGAATCTCTTGAACATTGACTTTAAACCTTGTGAAGTATCGTCTTTGAAGCACCTGGAGTCTCACTTCATGGAGTCGCATTAGATGAGGCATTGGAAGTCTTCTGGAATTCACCTTTAATGTGTAATCAACCTCAACTAGATCCTTCTTCCTTAGGTCGCTTTGGATCAAGTTTTCAATTCCTCTGAGTCTCACATTGGTGGATTGGTTTAAGCGCTTGTGTTGAATGTTTGGGAGACTTCCTTTTGCAAATATGATGTTTACTAGATGGGCGCATTAGATGAGGGACAAAAATCCTCAAGTTTTTGGCGCATTAGATAAGACTTCGAAATCCTCTCAAACTAGATCCTTCTTAATTCAAAAACCTTAAGACTTCTCCTTTCTTCTAGGTGGCGCATCAGTTGAGCTTTTCAAATCTTCTAGTCTCTCTTCAAAATTTAGATTTCGGAATCAATCCTTCTATCCTAGCGCATTGGTTGAGGTTTAGAAATCCTCTGGATACTTATCACTTTAATTTCCTCTAAAATTCATTCCAAGACTTGTCTTTTAATTTTCGCATTACTTAAGTGTTTGAAATCCTTATCTTTTCCTTCAAAATGATGCTTTTAGCTTGGGCGCATTGGTTGATTGATTGAAATCCTCATGTTTTTACGCATTAGTTCAAGGCTTTGAGATCCTCATGCTCTTGCGCATTAGATAGCATGTATAAATTCCTCTGGAATTCGCATCAAAAGGCATGAAAAATCTTCTAAAAGCGCATCACTTCAAGACTTGAAAATCCTTTAAAATTTTCGCATCACTTCAAGGTTTGAAAATCGCATCACTTCAAGGTTTTAAAATCGCATCACTTCAAGGTTTTAGATGGGCGCATTGGTTCATCAAGTGGAATCCTCATCTTATCTTGCAGTTGAGAGCGCCTTTTTCATTGCGATTTTGCGCCACTTAGATGCCCCGTCGCACTAGATGAGCTTTTCAAATCCTCTGGAAGAGTCGGGCGTTTTTCAGGATCGCGAGGGTAAAGGTATATTGAAAAATATATTTAAGTATAAGTGAATTTCTTATACTTTAAATATTTTTCAATATACCTTTCAGGATGTTTGAGATAGGTCTCGAATCCACCGGATTTAAGATGCAAAATATAGAATTTGGAGGATTCACCAGATTTCAGACTTAGCCATTTTTTTAGGATTTTCAGGATTTCAGGCTCCAGACTTAGTCTTTTCAGGGTCTCAAACATACTTCAGGATTGATCTCAACATTCATTATCTGGATGGGATTTGATCACAATTCTTCATCACTGCAAGTTGATCTGCCTCCTAATCATGAACCAACAATCATAGAAGAGGAAATCATTACCGGATCGGCAGAGAAAGATGAGCTAGGACATCATCAAAACCTCATTGAAAGCACAGAGCTCTAAAAAGGGGGTCCCTATTCCTAATGGGGTGATGTGTGATTTGGTCACAACAGGTCCCATTGCTCATATACCACTGTTCTCCCAACCATTTACAGAAAAATTCTTGAAGCTATCACAACAATCATATGCAAGGCTTGTACCTTAATTTTGCATACCCCTCTTCCACTGCTACACCACATCACAAACATTCCTCTTGGTTCACCAATAGGATTTGGTCAAGGAGTTGCAATTCATCTACTATAGATTAGCAACACTTTCCGATCTTCACACTACTACACAACCCTCAAAATTATGGGAAATTGGTTAGTGATCACTTAACATTCCTCATAGAGTCATATTTCTGAGGAGTCGTGAGGAGACCTACACTAATAGGGTACATTTATTTATATTATATCATTGCTATCTTTGCATACTAAGTATTTGGAATCATAAATTGCATTATCATGTTAAGATTTACATTAGGACTTTTCTGTATTGTACTCATATTGTATTTTCTCATACAAGAATTAGAAAGTAATGAATATTGCATTCTCCAACCACTCTATAATTTTGGAAATTGGAAAAGCAAAATTATTAAATCTTGTAGTTAAGTTATGGCTATTCCTATCTTGTTATGTTGCACACTTTACTTAAGATTTTCTATCACAATAAGCATAGAGTAGCATTTATATTGTTGCTATGTACCTAGGCATATGATATTATGGATGCAAGAGATGCCGACAAGTAGCACACATCCCTTTAGTTAGTATATTGGATCATGCGGATCACTTGTGTAATAATTATATTGGGTAATGAGTCAACCTATGTTGGGCTAGTGGTTTAACCCTCCATTATGTTATTAGGAGATTTGTATATAGAAGGTGAATATCGTTGTAAGAGATATGTAAAGAATATTGTACGTGTTTGGGATCTAATATTGGAGATATAGCACGAAGTGGCTTCTTCCATAAGGAGTATCGTATAATGTTGCCCTACCTTAAGGGTTTATTCTATTTTTTAGTATATTGGATATTAGGGCATCTTAGCCCACAAACATATCTTGTGCTAAGTGTGATCTCTATTCTTATTCTGCATGTTATTGTTATTATCCTGCATAATTCTGATATTATTTGCGAGGATCCTAACAATTGTTACTTGGTTGGAACCTACACCCTTCAAAAACCCTAGATCAGCCTTTGATTATGTGTTTTCAACTAGATTTTATGTCCTTTTGTTGCCTATCTAGAGCAAGTTCAAGAAGCTACTAAGGAGTGCACCAAAGAATTAAAGGACAAACAAGAGGAGATAGATATAAAGAAAAAAGAGAAAAAGTTCGTTCCCCTTCCTAAGTCAACAAAGCAAGCAACAACAAAGGGTGAAGAATCAAAGAAGGTTCCAGAGATAGCAAAGGGTGCAATATATAGGCATCCACATCATTGTGAAAGGCAAGAATCATGAAGGCATGATAATACATGGAATCAACAAGCCAATCACTATGGATCTACATGGAATCAAAGGAACAACTACAACAAACAACGGCCTCATAGAAGTAATGGTTATTCACGGCAAAAAGGACATACTATGATGAAGAATGGAATAAAATAGGTGTAGCGAAATGTGGATCAAGGATGGGATCTAGGTGTTGTCAAGCTAAAACCACAGCAAAGACCACCTATGGATTGTTGGATGATAGGACATAGCATTATATTTGTAATGACTTGCAACAGTCTTACCATTTGGCTTTTTAGGAACAAAACATGTCAAGGATGGATGGCATGTTATGTACCTAGGGATATGATATTATAACGTATATAAGTGGATGGAGATGCCAACATGTGGCACAAATCCCTTAAGTTAGTTATATTGGGTCATGTGGACAACTTGTGTAATTAATTATATAGGTAATGAGTAGGCCCACATTGGGTTTAGTGGTTTACCCCTCCATTGTGTTATTAGGAAGAGGTCTATATAAAGAAGGTGAATATCATTGTAAGGATATGTGAAGAATATGATGTGTTTGGAATCTCTTGGAGATATAGCATGGAATGGCTTCCTCTATAAGGAGTATTGTACGGTGTTACCCTAGCTTAACTGTTTATTCTATTTCTACATATATTGGATATTAGGGCATCTTGGCCCCATGAACATCTCTTGCGCTCTATGTGATCTATCTTCTACATTGTTTATTTCCATTATTATATTTGTGGATCTTATCGTTATTGTTGTTCTTGTTCTTGTTGTCACAATCACCCATTGTCTAGAGTGGATCTTTGCTGAAAATAGGATCAAGATTAACTCAATGTATGGGAGATGAAGTTGAAGCTCTTCTTGCAGGGGGAGGGTACTTAGAACTATAAGATTGCAGAAATTCATAGTATGGATCTATCTCACCCACCTTGCACCTTGAATGTGTATAAATTTCACTTGCCAAAACTCTTCAATTCCAATTGGGAGGAGGTATAACTAGTCTTCCAACTACAATATTTGTCTTTCTTTCCTCTTCATCCAAAATTGTTGCGACAACTCGCCATTGCGCAAAAATTTTCTTTGATCAAAAGCAAAACACCTTAAACTGTCTAATATGTCTTCTTGATCCTACTCAATCCAATTCAAGTTAGGTTGTAAAACAAGGGTTTTAGAACCATGAATGGTCATTCGCTTGTGGGTACCCAAAACTATTAATGTTTTAGTTTGTACCTTGTGATACAACACAAAAATAGAACATGTAAGGTAAAAAATTTCTTCGAATTTGTAAGGGAAGCTCTCTTTTACAAAGAGTCAAAGAAATGATATATTTCCTTAATTAGAAAATTGAAAAATGAAACCTAGAACTAGCGGGGATTTCTTTAAGCGTGTGGAAATACACATACTAAAAGCAAACTTATCTTTTTGTTCTCGGGCTAGGGTACAAAGCAAATCCATACTTCCACACTAGACAATAAATTTTCTACTTTTGACCAATGCGAGAATTTTAATCTAGAGTTAGCAAAGACATGATCACTTATTCTTAGCTAAAATCAAAGGCTAGAAGAAGATAACTACACATGAAAATTGAAGTTAGGGTAGTACACACATACAAATTGGTAAATTGAATAAGAAAATTAATTGTATACAAAGCTACAATTACCTATCTCGATGAAAGCAACAATACCAAGCTTGCAAAATTTCACAAATTTTACTAATTCACAAAGCACAAGATCACACAAAACAACTCTGTGAACATAAACCTTAGCATTACATAGGCACAAAATTACTATCCCCTAAAAATCTAAGTGCCAAAAGCACTTATTATAAGTTTCTAGAAGGCTTTGCATGAGAACTAATAAAAAAGCTAACTAGAACTTCTATGTTATGAATAGTTTGCTTGTGCACAAAGCAAGCTTATTATACAATTTTGGTCCACAAATTCAATACCTAATCAGGAAATCTTCGAATCGATTTCTGATACAAAATAACTATCAACTAAAATAGACCTTCAAGAAGAAATCTATGATCCATAAATAGTTCTAAAACTAGATTTCTCAAAATATGATTACTTTCTCAAAAATAGGGGTGGCTAAAAATATCTTGGTCTAAAAATAACCAATTTGACACTTGGCTCCTTGTGATGATTCTAATGAAGCTCTTTCATTCTGAGCAAGCCAAATTCTCTGAAGAAGTCCTAAAAGTTAATGACTAATCTTGGAGACTTGAGTTTGATTCCTTCCTCAGAAGCTTGTGTAATGCTCCTATACCTAGATCCTATCCATGATGAAGACAAGTGTTGACCCTTGGGCAACTATGATGGAGCTTGAGGAATCTGAGTCAACGAGCAACAAAATGTTGAGGACGTTTGCTTCAATAGCATCTTTTGGTGTTATGAAGATGAAACCCCAACTCCAACATGTAAAAGATGTGCTTTTTGACCTTCATTCATGTCTTCTAGTTGCTTTATGACATCCAAAACCCCTCAGGCATGCCTAGGCACTTGAAAGCACATTATCTTCTATTTCTCCATTGACAACTTAACACACAAGTGTCTAGGGACACACCTAAGATCAAGGCGGTCACTTTGTCTAATTTCATCTTGGCATTTTGACACTGTGAGGTCTAGGGGCACGCTCAAGGTCATCAATGCACTTTATGTTATAATTTTCAATTGACAATGTGGCATTCAAGTCACTAAGGTGCCATTCTTCACTTAGGGTACTTTTGACATACATTTTGACATCCAAGGTCTCATGGGGGCACCCAATATGTTTAAAGCACTTTTTGTTCTAATCTTGCATTGACAACTTGACCCTTAAGTCATCTAGGGCACCCAAGAGAGGTAGAATGTCACCGTTTCATGTTTGTACATTAGCATTTTAACATTTAAGTCATGAGAGGAGAGTCAAAGCTTCTTGGAGTCACTTTTTGATCTAATTTCATTTTGACAATTAAATTATCTCAGGCACCATTTTTCGCTTAAATGTCAAAAAGTCACTCTTTCATTCTAATTTGAGGTTGTGTTTGGTCATTTAAGTGAAAAGATACACTTTTGTTCTAATTCTTCATTGAAATTTGCTGCTTAAGTGAAAAATGTTTTTTGAGTCACTTAAGTGATATATTTGATGACAATGAAAAGCACAAGCACACTTTATGACTTAAGTAATTTTTGCCTTGCAATATGACACTAGACCCTCTAGGCACGCGCCCAAGATGTTTAGAGTTATTTTCACATGATTTTGGCCTTTTGGCATGACTTTCTTTTCCTTTGACAATCTCCAAATCACCTGTATGCCTTTCCCCCACTTGAAATAACCCCTAGGTACCTTTGCTTGGTCAAATCATGCCTTGGAATCTTTGTCATTAATTTGTCTGCCTCTGCACTTCATTGTTTTTCCTTATACCCTAGCTAACACACCCACCTTGCCTAATGTGCTTGAAAACCTCCTCTTGTGGGTCCTGCATAGATGTTGACTAGAGTTGACGATGATAACATTGGCAACTACTTGCAACAAGGACTCGAAAACAACTTACAAGTGACAATCAACAAATTTTATACTTAGTACAAAAAAAATTGTATGGGTACAACATCATTATTTGCAATCTACTTTTCTTTTGCATTTTCTACTTCCATATGGCATATAAAATGTTGGAGAGGATTCTCATAGGCTTTCTTTGGTGCAAGCAAGGCGGGCTAAATGTATTCCTTTGATGGCTTGGGATATCTGCATGATACTAAGAGAACTAAGCTGTTTAGGAACCCTTGATGTAAGAGCTCTAAGAGTTGTCCTTGCTGAAAAATGATCAATGAGAGCCGTGAGAGACAATGTATCATGGCAGATTTTTTTTCTTCGCCAAATTCTAGTTTCTCGGCATATTTGTGGACTTGAAGGCCCCCTCCAACTTTGTGACATAATTGGTAATGCTAAGTGATTTACACTTTTGGGTTCAGCTCCACTCAAAAGAGTGAGGGCAGCTTCATAGGTTCTTCATTAACAATCTGGGGAGCCTCAGGATGTTTGTGATCTAAATTTCAAGCCTACTTGGATATTTCACTCCCCAAAATGGAAGCTTGATCTCTTACCTATGTTGTTAGGCAAATTGCAAAAGATTGACTAAAAAAAAGTCCTTTTGTTGGGGAGATCTCTCGAATTGTGATTCCTGAAATTTAAATGGAGCAGACAAATCTGCTGACAAGAAAGCAGTAGAATGAACCCTAAAGGTGGTTTTTAAATATGCGACTCCAGAAGTCAGGTCCTTATTGGAGAGATTAGAGATGGAGTAAAACATTTTTACAATCATGTGACAAATACCTCTGTGATTGAATGAGACACTGGTATGCACTTGCTCCACATTTGAACAAGATAGTTTGACCAACAAACCACAGGAGCAATCAACTTGTGACCTTCAAAAACCCTTCTGCAATATTAGTAAGATTCCAAAGTTATAGACATAAGTAATGATCCCTACTTCCAGCTGAAATTGAGGGGTCAACATATCACTTTGGAGAGGGATTTGGTTTGTAAAGTATCCAACAATATATCCATGTTGAAATTTACACCTTGAAAAACAGTGGCTCATAGAAAAATTGTGAAAAAGAAATGTGTCCTACTAGGAAAAATATAGAATGCCAAGAAGGAAGGTTCCAAGAGGAAAACTATTGAATGTCAAGAAGGGTCTCGATAGGAATTCCAGAGGAACATTCTACCATCAGAATACAATTTACATGTATCCTCTCATCCTCACTCCTAGCATGGACCATGAGGAAAGAGCCTAGCCTAAAATGGACAAAACGGATTTACATATGCTGCCCTCTTTCTCTTCTATTTTATATAGTTAATGTAATTTATAATGGAAAAACTTGTAATGTTGATGTAACAATAACCTTGCAATATATATCCTGTAAATAGAAAAAATGGAATGAGTCACTATGCATTTTGAATAAATTTTCTCCAATTCCTTTTTCAGCTTATAAATGATATTTATCTATGATCGAGCTTCTTTCAAAAGAATAGCCCATGGGATCAAAATCTAAATGCCCAAAGACACCACATAATTACCTAAGAGTCGCTAGGAAACATTCTTATGCTAGCAATGGAAACAATGTATACAAAAAGGAACTTAGTATAAATAGGAAAAATGTTTAAAAACATATACTATTCATGATTGAGAGTGCTTCTGGTAATAACTGTGTAGGTAACATAGTTATTACTAGAAGCACTCTCAATCATTCACACAGACTGTGGAAATATCATGTCTGTTATATATTTTATTCACTTTCAAGTAAAAAAATATTGTTTTATTGGAAATGTTTTCAGAAAATATACCAGATGCCTCATTAAAAAGGAACCATGGCTACGTATTAATAAGGGGCATAAGACTAAACAATACATTCCAAAAGAATACAGCAATATTACCCATCGAATTTCATCTGGTTTGTACTCCAGTCTCCATTTAAGAGTGTCTTTCAACATTTTAACTGCTTTTTTAACACTCCAATTGCGTGCCCTCAAGTACCGTGAAAGTAAATCATCCGAACAGTACAGCAACAATTTACCTGACAAGGGTCCTACTAATGCCCGCAGCTCTCTTATCTGCAGTGTTAAATGACATTTCAGATTTTTAAGTTAGGGAAAGTACTAGTTTCTAAGGTTGTTTAATGCACAAAAATATGCATCATCAACAAAGATTTCAGATATTCAAGTTGGATAATGGTCTCTAAGGCCACTTAATCCACAAAAAGAGAAACTGGAGATCTCACAAACTGGTAATTGGGTTCATCAAAAGTAACTGCAAGATGGCTACAATCAACCATGTGTAATGTATAACATAATAAAAAATTTAGATTGTCTGAAGTACCTTGGCTTCCTCCTCTGCAGGAGATATAGTTGTTTCTTGATTTTTAGCTCCATTTTTCTTTAACATCATCATTTGAATCTGTCCTAGTCCCAATGAATGCCAGTAAGACAAAGCACAAAAATTAATTTGAATGAAAATAAACATAATGCTTAAACAATCGAAATCAGCAATACCTATAAATGGGAGCATTCTCGAACAGCAATAGAACTCGTAGGTTATCTACACTTAACTTATTACGCAGTGGCAATATACAAGCCAAAATTGACTTCAACCATATTACATTGCTATTTCTTGAGTTAAACTAATTTCAAACAGATAAATCTATTCTTCTTTAACATCATCAGTTGAATCTGTCCTAGTCCAACGAATGCCAGTAAGACAAAGGACAAAAATTAATTTGAATGAAAATAAACATAATACTTAAACAATTGAAATCAGCAATACCTATAAATGGGAGCATTCTAGAATAGCAATAGAACTCGTAGGTTATCTAAACTTAAATTATTACGCAGTGGCAATATACAAGCCAAAATTGACTTCAACCATATTACATTGCTATTTTTGAGTTAAACTAATTTCAAACAGATAAATTACAACAAAGAACTGTCTTTGTTGGACGAAGCAATGACCTTCAAAACCTTCTTTTGGGGGTCTACAGCCCAACAAAGACTAAATACTTACAAAGAAATGACAATCATCATTTTGTACACTTCTTAGTTCCACCATGAGACTTCATAATAACAAGCCATCTGAGATTAAAATACTTAGAAATATCATAAAAACCATATATTCATGTCCATTTGCTTGCCATTACACCTAATAAAGCAAGGAATTAATGCTTTAAGCTTGTCTTTATAAAATTTTACTTATTAAAGAAATTATCCAATGGCAAGAATTTCCACTTTCACTGTTTTCTTCTTTAATCACTTAATTCAGTGCCCAATCCTCCTGACTGTCCATGCATACACTGAATTGTAGGAGAATATCTCTCATGAAGGCTGATTTTCCTTGCAACTAACTTCTTCATGAAACATTTGTTTACTGGTGCTTCATGTATGGTATAGAACTTAATCATCCGCTTCAAATCAACCTCATACAAGAGATGATTTGTGAGCAAAAAGAAAGCGAATTCAAGTCTCCAAACTTGAGTTGCACCACAGTGCAAGCTAATGCTCTAATCTTGTTTCTAATGCAAGATCAGCTCCATGCAAGAGAACTCTGCCATTTTCATTTATATGGAATATGATTCCGAACATCTGAACACTTGAAAATAAACTAATCCAACAGACACTAAATAGGCAGACAACAATCAAGCTATCGGCAAGCCAAATTTTAGTGTTGTAAGTTACACAAGCCTAGATCTAGGTGAATGAAGATAACATACACAAGCTACAAGCAAACACACAAATGGTGTACAATGCAAATATTGGCTATATTCCAATATCAAGGATGTGAAAAAAATACAATACAAAAGATTGCTTACAAATATATAGGCCTCTAAGATGCATGGCTCGAGGAGATAGATCTAAGTGAATGAAGATAAGATACACAAGCAAACACACAAATGGTGTAGAATGCAAATATCAGCCATATTCCAATATCGAGGATGTGAAAAAGATACAATACAAAAGACTACTTACAAATATATAGGCCACTGGGATGCATGGCTTGAAGAGATCATGTCCAAAGTCCTGACTAAACTCGCAATCACTCCCAATCAAGAGGTGAGCTTACACAATCTAACTAAGAGGTCAAGAGTCAAACTGCCAATCAATGGATCAATTAACTCAATCTAACTCAGACAAAGATGGCCTTAACCTAACTACCATTAATCAAGGATTGATGACGTAGTGGTGGCACTCACCTCAAGTCAAAGTGAACACGTATCACTATTAGCTACCTAGGTGAGAATAATTAAATATTCCTAATATCCTAAGTAAACTTATTAATAGGTGCAATATTACACCTACACCCCCCCATAAGTGCAACTTAAGAAAAAGTGAGAAATGAAAAATGAGAAATGGGTCCTAGCAAAACATGCCATATGAGGTACTCATGTACAATGATAGACCCCTCAAAGAGAGACAATGAAGAACCCCCCAAAGAGAGACAATGAAGAACCCCCCAAAGAGAGAGAATGACGAGAGAGACTAGGTAGCCCCCCCAAATGTGATGTCTCCTACACCTATGGTGGATGCTCGACACTAAATGCTAAAGAAAATCCATGCTCGCCGATCAATATTTCTTCCCTTGGGAAGAAAGAAATCCAAAGGTGAGTGCAAGAGATCTTCCCATTCCAAAAAGGAATATGAGGGAAGAAGACAAAGGATGATCTCTATAAACTGCTTGAATGTCGCCAAGTCAATGCTAAAAGGTGTCAAGATTGGATCAAGTGTCCAAAGCCTAACTGATGATGGTGACAACTCCAACCACTGTGGAAACTATTGTAGCATAGGAGCCAGCAAAGATGAGACAATAGTTGCTATGGAACTATCATCAAAGAGAAAGATCATGTCCTCAATGGTGTCCTCCAAATTTGTAAGGTAGGACTCACAAAACTAATACTCAAGATCTGCCAAGTACTTGCCCCAATGAACTGCCTCTAGAAGATAATGATGGTCCTGTTGCACTAAATCACTAGAAGCTCCATCAGAAGCAACGTTGAACTTGGCAGAAGCAAGTGATGAAGGTGAAGTCTTCATTGATGTGTCCACATCAAATGCTTGAGTATGAACAGCAAATAAATCTGCCAATGCTGGTGTAGAGGAGGCCTCAATCTTAGAATCAACTGAAGTCTCAGGAGGAGGAGGAGACACACTAGGTGAAGTCTCTATGTCATCTTGATGAACAAGATCTTCCCATTCTTCATGCACTGCAACTATAAATCTGCCAATGCTGGTGTAAAGGAGTCCTCAATCTTAGAATCAACTTAAGTCTCAGGAGGAGGACGAAAAGCACTAGGTGAAGTCTCTATGTCATCTTGACAAATAAGATCTTCTTGTTCTTCACACAATACAACTGTATCACAATGATATGGTCGAAATTCATCAAGGGGTATAAGACTGTCCATAGCAAGATCATCTAAGAATGGAGGTTCATGTGGATCTCGATACATCTCCCAGATTCTAGTCCACAAGTCACAAGGGCACTCAATGTGAGTAGTGGCTATCATGGTGTCGATATCAACATTACAGAAAATCAATCCCGTAATATGATCAATATTTTCCCTCCATATTAGCTTATGCCAAAACAAAGTGGGTTCAAGAACCAATCCATCAAGAACAAGCAAGAGTTTGACCCGTCTGAAATGCTTCAAGAGTTCATCTTGCTAGGACTTATAGTTTTGTCTATCCAATTTGACTACAATTAGATGCCTTTCAATACCCATTTTAACTCCTCAAATTAGATCAATTAAGAGATCAAACCAGCAAAAACAATGGAAAACCACAAGAGCACCCCCCCCCCCCCCCCCCCCGGGCCAAAATGGAACTTTATCCCAGTTCATGGAGTACAAAATTCCCAATGCATAAAACCCCCCTAGCAATTACATTGTTTTGGCACTTTATCTCAATGTGATTGCAATGCATAAGCAAAAGAGAGTTTGAAGCTGAAATTACAATCACTTTGATCAAAATAGATAAAACAAATTACACCGGATTGTAGAGCTCAAAGAGCACTTTTTGATGCCTATAAGAAGTTGAAAATCCGACAATCTAGGCAAAAGATATGCCTATTTCCATAAAAACACCTTGAAGAGACAACAAGGGCATAATTAGAGAATATTTCGATAACGTGGCTCATGTGGCACTAAAGTGGAACAACGTGATGAGGTGCCCAAGTGGCGGTGACTGGATGCTTATGCAAACATGCAAGTAGCAGTACACCTAGACGAAAAAATGTGTCTTTAAAAAAGTCTCCAAAAAGTTGTCACTAAAGACAAATAAGGAGCGCTTATGTAAGATGTTAAAAAAATCCCCCCCCCCTTTTAAAAAGGCAAATTACAAAGGGCTTAAAGCCTATGTGGCATCCCTCCCATTCCTTGACCTACACATAAATAAAATGAAGCGCCCACCTTAAAAAGGTTCCTATAAAAACATTTAACTAAAAATCATTTTAAGAACTTTAAGGTATGGCACTCATGTAAACAATGTGTTGATGTGTGTTTTGTGACAGCAGCAACATTAGAATAAAACACTGGGTATTCTATCTTCTCTTGAACAAAGCCTCTCAAACGCTAAACTTCGTGACCGAGTGAGACTGCTCCAAGGTTCCTTGAATGTCAGGTCTTAATGTGCACAGGGATAGACTCAATGGAATGATGTGATTTTGCTGGTAATCACAAAGGGACTTACGTGAAATTACTCCTTCTTCATGGACATGGAATTCACTCCTTACTCCTTGGATTTGTGAATGAATGAAAACTTCCTCAAATAGGGGAAAACTTGGAATTCCAAGTTCCACTCTTGAAGAGGCATATGATTTGACAATGAAGCTCTTGAAAACTAATCCTAGTGAAGATCTAAAAACAAAATGCAAAAGAAAGATAAGGGTTCAAGAATCTAACTGATGCGAAAGACTACTGCTGATTCATGGAAACTAGAAACCATGCTTTGCTTCGTCATGAGGCAACAACTATGCAGAGATAGTGCAATCTTCTGGGGTGCTAGTGATGATTTTTAGGCTGCTCAAACATAGACATGGAAATGAAATATGTAGAAACAACTGAAGTTAAGCTTGAAATGAGTTCAGGCCAACCATACATTGTGATTTGCAAGCCACAAACCACAAATGGTATGAACTAGAAGTTTCAATCATGCACCAACAGCAATGTTTGCCATCATTCTAAGTAATGAATACTGAAAGATAATAGAAATGAAACAATTTAGAACTTGGAGCTTATGATTTGCTTCAAAGAAATCAGAAAACCATGTCATAATCCAGAGAATACTACAAACACCAATTCATAATGTTCATATATTGATTTGGAAAATGCCTTTACAACAATCTTGTTGGTTCTTCAAAGTTTCTTGCTCCAGAAATGGAGTGCTACAAGAATGAACAACTAACTAGTTCTCTGCTCTAATGGAAGATGAAAGACAAGAGAATGGAAAAATGGAAGAAGGGGGAAGAGAGTTGAAATGAGGCGTCCAAGCCTTTAAAAAGGGTGGATCAGATTTCCTTGGAATCCACACTAGAATTAGGTCACAGGAAACCCTAGGAAGGAGGTAGGTAAGACTGCCACCCTTCTGACGCATGAGAAAGTGCCACCTGTCCTGGGCGCCCACCTTAACTTGTCCTCTGAGTGAACTTTGGACTTGGAATTTTGTCCTTGACTTCTTGGATTGATCTTCCCGTCTGGAACTGGAATCCTTGACGTGGAACTTGAAGTGTATCTTCCATCCTCTTATCCTTGATGCAAGCATTCTCTGTCATTTGAAATCTTTGAAAGGACTTCTAATCTTCCTTTATCCTTTATGCGAAGTCTCCCTATCACTGAACTGGAATCCTTGATGTTGCCTTCCTTGTATCATTGAGATGTCTAAATCTTTCTTTTCTTCTTGTGGAATTCACATGTAGTCTCCTTGTCTGGTGTTGGAACTCTTCGTATCCTCCTTGAAGGGTATGGATGAGCGTCGAGCATCCTCCTCATGGACAGTGATCCTCATCTTGGATTCCTACAAAACAAAGGAAACCTCGAATAGTCATGATGCACAAAATCCTTAAATGCAATGCAATACTAAGATAAACCATAGAATAAACTTGCATGATTGATCAATTTCATTCCAAATTCTTGAATAAACAAAAGATTTTCTTCATTTTCCTTGCATTTTTCACATTTGGACTAACTTTTCCTTCATTCTAGGATTATCAGGTAGGAACTGGGCGGATTCAAGAGCTGGAGGTCTTGGATTTTCCTCATGCTAGAGCGCATATTCCATGTCCATCCAGATTTTCTCTTGAAATTCCTTGTCGCAATTTTCTTAGTGTCTTGGAATTTTCATGTTCAGAGTCGAGAATTTAGGAATTCTCATCAAGGAATGATGAGATTTTGACAAGGATTGATAAAATTTTATCAAGGAATTCTTCCAAGTCAAGGCGCATTTCTAGGGAGGTCTTGGATTTTTCATCTCTAGAGTGCAATTTCTTCCTTACCTTGGATTTCTTCATCCTAGTGACAATTTTCACTTTGACATGGATTCCTTTATCCTGGTCGCACATTTAGAGGTGGTCATGAAAAATTCCATGTCGCACTTTTTATCTGCCCTTGGATGAATTCTGCTTTTAGTTGATGAAATCTGCCTTTGTCTTGGCAAATTCTGCTCTTCAATTTGCTTTGAACTTGTTTTGATTTGTGAATTCCTCTCCACAAGGCCGACTTGGATATAAGGGAACATTTTGAATGTTTAAATACTTGTATTAAGGCCGACCTGGCCGACTTAAATAAGTCTTAAAAGACTTTTCTTAAGATCTTTTATTCCAAGCGATTACCAAGGTCGGCCACCGCCTTAAGGACCTTAAGTCGGGGATTTTTGCTTGCCATGGAATTTTCCCTATCCAAGAGTGCACTTTCCCTTAGGTCGGGGATTTTGCCATGTCATGGAATGATTTCCTTGAAACGATTCTTCCTTGGCGGAGGGTGCACTTTGCAGAGGGTCTTGGATTTTTTGACTTCATGGGTTCTTCCTTAGACTTCATGAATTTTCATATTTCCCTTTAGATGACTTGGGAAAGGATCGAATGTCTTTCTATTTCCCAAACGGTGGTTTTAGTAAGTCAGCCACCGCCTCAGGATTTTTGTCCTTATCCAAGGCGTGGATTTTTCTAAATCGAGGATTTGGACATGTTGTGGATTTTCCTTGTGTTTTCAACTTCCTCATCCAAGGCGCAGATTTCGGGTGGTCATGGTTTATGCTATGTCTTGGATTGGAATTCCTTGTTCTTTGGCACGAACTTCATCTTCCTTGGACTTTCCCTATTGAAGGCGTGGATTCTAAAGTCTTGGATTCTTCCTTATCCATGGCGCAAATTTCACAAGGTCATGGATTTTCCTGAGTTGTGTAACTCATGTTCTGGATTCCTCGTCTAACGCGTAAATTGCGGCAAGTCATGGAAAAGTTCCTTGTCGCATTTTCCTCCTTGCCTCTCCGGATTGAACTCTTCCTTAGGCACATGCTTCGTATTCCTCTGGATTCTAAAGTTGTGGAATTCCTTCCCTAAGCAAGGGCGCATTTTCCCTAGGGTCCTGGATTTTGACGTTGCGGAATTCCTTCCCTGAGCAAGAGCGCATTTTCCCTAGGGTCCTGGATTTTGGAGTTGTGGAATTCCTTCGCTAAGCAAGGGCGCATTTTCCCTAGGGCGGGAATTTTAGGAAGTCATGGACTCTTAATTCCTTAGAATTCTTTTCCTTTCCTTAGGTGCATATTTCATCAGTGAGTGGATTTACTCAAGTCCTGGACGGGAATTCCTTATCCAAGGCGCACCTGGATCCCAATCATGGAATTTTCCTTGTCTGGAATTCCTTGTCTTGGATTTTTCCTGAGTTGAAATTCCTTGTCTAAGGGACACCTGCAGTCCAGTCATGGAATTTTCCTGAGTTGGAATTCCTTGTCTTGGATTTTCCTGAGTTGAAATTCCCTGTCTTGGATTTTTCTTGAGTTGAAATTCCTTGTCCAAGGGGCATCCTCACTTCAGTCATGGAATTTTCCTTGTTTGGAATTCCTTGTCCAAGGGTCACCTGCACTTCAGTCATGGAATTTTCCTTGTCTTGGATTTTTCTTGAGTTGAAATTCCTTGTCCTGGATTTTTCTTGAGTTGGACATCCCCTATCTTGGATTTTGGACTCAACTTCTGATGGGGTTTTATCTGAGAACTTCTATTCCAAAGTCAGGATTTCGTGGTTTCGACAAGGATTTTTCAAATTTTGATAAGGATTTCCCAGAGTTGTGTTTTGGAATTTTCTGTGTTTCCGAGTCAGGAATTCAGGATTTTCCAATGGAATGATGAGCTTTGACATGGAATGACAAGCTTTGTCGCATTCAGGACCTTGGATTGGAACTTCGGAACAGGAATCCACATAGACCTTGGAACGGGATTCTGGATTGGAACCTTGGAACGGGATTCTTGGATTGGAACTTTGGAATAGGATTCCTGAATTGGAACTTTGGAACAGGATTCCTGGATAGGAACTCTTGGAACAAGATTCCTGGATTGGAACTTTGGAACAGGATTCCTGGATTGGAACTCTAGAACAAGATTCCTGGATTGGAACTTTGGAACAGGATTCCTGGATAGGAACTCTTGGAACAAGATTCCTGGATTGGAACTTTGGAACAGGATTCCCAGATTGGAACTCTTGGAACAGGATTCCTAGATAGGAACTTTGAGGAACTTTGGAACAGGATTCCTGGATTGGAGCTTTAGAACATGATTCCTATTCATCACAGATTCTTTTGCTCAGAGTGAGGGACTTAGACATTTCCTATGGAATGATGGACTTATGCCATGGATTGGTCATTTTTGATCGAGGAATGATAGTTAAGGTGTAATGTCCCCTTCTAGCAAGTCCAACTTTTTCACAACCTTGCACACAATTTCAACTTGCGAGAGGGAACATTAGTACATAGTTCACTTTCATATCTTAGTCATCTCATAAAATTCATATTCTTCTATTTTCCATTTAAGGTTAGAACCATATATTTATGCACATTAATATCATATTCATCATAATAATCATGTCATCTTTCTCTCATAGGGATGATGAGTTAGGCATGAGTGGTCACCATGGGCTTGATATTCAATTCCTTTGTCTCAAGTGGGAATAATCCTCAACTTAGCCAAAGGCCTTCATGTATCCTTGGGTTTGACCCCAAGGCCTTCATAATTAATCCTTAGGTTTTACCCTAAAGCCTTCTTAGATAATCCTTAGGTTTTACCCTAAGGCCTTCGTTAATCTTTAGGTTTTACCCTAAAGCCTTCTCCTTAGGTTTTACCCTAAGGCCTTCATTAATCTTTAAGGTTTACCCTAAAGCCTTCTCCTTAGGTGGTTAACCTAAGGCCTTCTCCTTAGGGGGTTAGCCTAAGGCCTTCTTATCAAGCACTCATGATGGGCCATCATCCTACACTCTCATCCTTATGCCTTAGAATCCTTCTATCTATCTCGTGATCCCTTGGATCACGAGATAGTATATTTAATCATACTATCTCATGTAATCATATAATTCCCAATTTATTTATTCTTCATTTCATGTTATGATTATCTTATGCATTCTATGCTAACACTTTTTATGGTTGCTTAGCAATCTATGGTAACAATATAAACTATGCATTCATTACATGATATTTACCTCTTATTCTTTCTTGTATTGAGTATGTAGTAATCACTAAACTTTAGTCATGAGATTTATGCTAGATTCATACCTTTTATTTATTTCCTCCAATTGAGTTGCTGTTATTCAATACTGAGAGGATGTGCCTCGATGATGGTCTGATATGGTCTAAATGCTTCGATATGCAGAGGTACAGTATTATGATGTTCAATATTGATATTCTCTTAATGATTGATCGATGTCGATATCATACATTCGATCTAAATATGTGATGATATACATCTCTGCTGATCGCTATATGAGATGTATCCTTTCAATGCTAAATCTGATTGTCTTTCCGGAGTAATATGATGCTTCGATGTGCAGATTAGATGCTCAATGCAAAGGTAATTGTTATCTAATGATAAGGAGATGTGTTTTATCGCTGATTGCTGATTGATGATTGATCCTTCCATTCTACTCACAATCCACTTCTTATACCCCCGCTCTTGGATGACTCCTTTGCTAATAGACGCCACTCTTAAACATTATAAGCGCTTCTTATAGGATCGAATCTTAATTATAATTGCCTTCATTAGTTTATTAACTATTTTGTCTTTTGTGGCGTTTGTCACTACTCATACCATGTGGCGATCCTTTGCACTTATATAGAGTTTTGTCTCTTTTCTTTTTCGAAGGTTGTGAGAAACCGTTCTTCCTCTTGGCATTCTCGATTTATAGCCATCGGGATATTGTTAGACTTGTTCATCATAGTGGAATATCATAGTTACAGCAACGATTATTATTAAGGAATGTATGCAATTGATAGTCTTTCCAATCTTCAATTGGAAAACATCGAGCCATGACAGGCCTCCCCTCTTGAGATTGCTTGTCCTCGAGCAATGTTTAAATCTGGATTTTGGAGAATCTCGTCCTTCCCATGTGGCGTCATCCTTGGGTAGGTTCTTCCACTTGATAAGATATTCCACTATAGATCTATTCCTTAATTTCCTTTCTCTGGTACCCAATATCCTTTCAGGTTCTAGAGTTAAATGCCCTTCATCATGTAGAGGTGGAAGATCTTCACACAGAGTGACTTTTTGACCAAGTACCTTATTGAGTCTAGAGACATGAAATACATTATGGACCTTGCTGTTCTTAGGCAACTCCAATTCATATGCAACTTCTCCTATCCTCCTTATTACTTTATAAGGTCCATAAAACCGGGGCTTTAGCTTTTCCGCACCATTGGATTTTAAGGAAGATTGCTTGTAAGGTTGTAATCTCAAGAATACCATGTCGCCGACTTCGAATGTTCTCTCCACCCGCTTTTGGTCGGCATACATCTTTTGTTGATTTTGGGCATGATGTAGATTGTCTCTAAGGGCCCTCATAATGTCTTCATGTTGCTGGATGAAGTCTTTGGCCTTAGGGCATCTACTTTCTGGTAGAATTAGGTTCCCGAATGAAGTTGGATCATATCCATATAGAGCCTTAAAGGGGCTCATGCTAATTGATATGTGATGTGTTGTATTATAACAATACTCTCCCAAATACAACCATTTGATCCATGCTCTTTGATGTCCCGTGACATAATTTCGAAGATAACCTTCAATCCACTTGTTTACGATTTTCGTTTGCCCGTCTGTTTGAGGATGGTAGCTAGTACTGGGTGTTAACTCGGTTCCTGATAACCGGAATAACTCTTGCCAAAACAAGCTCATAAAACGGCTATCTCAATCACTAACTATGCACTTTGGAAGTCCATGTAATTAGAATATCTCCTTGAAGAAAATTTCTGCCACTTGTGGTGCCTTATGCTCGGAAGTGATAGCCATGAAGTGTGCATACTTCGTGAGCCTGTCCATGACCACATATATGTGATCCTTCCCTTGTGCTTTTGGGAGGCCGGTTATAAAATCCATGGAGATGCTACTCCACTTTTGTTCCAAAATGGGCAAGGGTTGGAGTAGTCCTGTTGGGTGACTTTGATCTATTTTGTTCCTTTGGCACGTGTGACATTCCCGAACATGTTTAAGTACATCACCTTTTAGTCCTTTCCAAGCAAATGTTTCTCTAATTTGCCTATATGTTTTGAAATAACCTGGGTGCCCAGCTAGAGGTTTGTCATGAAATTCTTTAATGAGTTTCTCTTTCAACTTGGATCCTGTGGCCACATAGACTCTGTTTTTGTATAGAATGATTTCATCCTTTACCTTGAATTCATCATTTGATATATTCCCGTCTAGTAGACTCACGATGAGAGGATCTTTGGCATATTCCGCTATTAGAGTATTCTTCCAATCTAGTGAGATGCTTGTCATGGCACATAGTGATGGTCTTCTTGATAGTGCATTCGCCACTACATTATTTTTCCCCTTTACATATGCAATATCAAAATTGTAGGCTTGTAATTTACTAACCCACTTTTGTTGTCGGTCGTTCAAATCTTCGGCTTGTAATCTTGGAGAAATTTTTAACAAATCTTCGGTAGTAGCTACACAACCCCACGAATCCTCTAAGGTGAGTCAGAGTTCTTGGCCTTGGCCATTCCTTGATGGCTTTGATCTTCTCCTCGTCAACTTGCACTCCTTGAGCACTTATCTTATGTCCAAGATACAGAATTTCTTCCATTCCAAATTTGCATTTGGAGGCTTTCGCATATAGGGATTCTTGCTCCAAGATAGACAAGACTTCATCAATATGCTTGAGATGATCCTCCCATGTTTTGCTATAGATTAGGATATCATCGAAAAATATCAGCAAAAATCTCCTTAGTTGTTTCCGGAATATATGGTTCATGCATGATTGGAAAGTGGTCGGGGCGTTTGTCAATCCAAAGGGTAGAACCAAAAATTCAAAATGGCCATAATGACATCTAAAGGCCATCTTCAGAACATCTTCTCCCCTCATCCGGATTTGATGATAACCCGATCTCAAATCAATCTTTGAAAAATACCTTGCTCCATGTAATTCATCGATGAGCTTGTCCACTCTTGGAATTGGATATCTATTGTTGATAGTTTGTTTATTCAAAGCTTGATAGTCCACGCACATTCTCATGGTCCCATCTTTCTTCTTTACTAGCACCATGGAAGATGCAAATGGACTGGAACTCGGTTGTATGTGTCCCATTTCTAAAAGTTCATTGATTGTCTTCTCAATTTCCTCTTTGAACTTTTGAGGATGCCTATAGGGAGTGGTGATGACTGGTTTCGCATCTTTCTCCATCTCAATTATATGCTCAAATCCTCGTTTGGGAGGTAGGCCAGGTGGAATGTCATCAAAGACTTTCTTATGTTTTCTAAGCATAGGTTGGACATCAATGTGGATGGCTTGTCCCATTGGAGTTTATTTGTCTAAAATTAAACATTGGGCTGCCCATTCTACTTGGTTATGTCTAAATATCCTTTCCATCCTTTTTGAAGAGACCATTTGTGGTGATCCATCAGAGAGGCCATGTAAAGTGATCCTTTGTCCTTGGTCTTCAAAGGATAGTTCTAGATTGGGAAAATCTAGAGACTCTTCCTAAAGAGTGTAGCCATGGTGACCATATCGTTGTCCCCCATGTTAACCACATAGAAATCATCGTGAATAGGGTGTTTTCCTATGGTTAAGTTTAGTTGGGGTAATACTTTGGAACAACTCTTTGTGGAACCATTAGCTAAGGCTACCATAAACCCCTCGAAGTCTTGTGAATTTAGTCTAAGTCTTTTAGCTACGGACTCATCTATAAAGTTATGAGTAGCCCTGCTATCTACTAAGGCAATTATTTTGTTACCTTTGAGTTGGCCCCTAAGTCTAAATGGGTGATGTTTGGATACCTTAGATATTGCTGCTAGTGTGACCTTCTCCTCGGGTTCAAATTTTCTTCTTTTGGTGGGGTTCTCTTCATTCTCCTCATCGGATAAAGCCTCTATGATGTGTACTTGTCCATATTTATGTCCCAGTCCCCATTTGTCTTTACATTTGACGCACAACCCCTTTTCCTTTAAGTCTTGCAGTTTCCAACAATTATGCCCTGGTCTCCAAGGTTCTCCACATTAGTGACATGGGTTTTTATCTCTTTTTCCTTCCCTACGGTGGTGTGTATTATCAAATTTCTCTTTCTTATGGAAAGGTTTAGTGAATGGATGAGAGGGTTTGCTTTGCTCTAATTGGGTTGCCATTTCTATGGCATCATCAAGTGTAGTGGGTCTAAGTGCTCCCACTAATCCTCTTAGCTTTTCATCTAACCCTTGCACAAATAAGAAAGTAAGTCTTTCATTCTCCATTCCGGGAACTCAGAGGGCTATTTTCTCAAATTCTTTTACATACTCATCCACCATACCCTTTTGTCTTGTTAAAGTTAAGTCCTTGAAGTCTTGTTGGGGATGTCTCCTATCAAATTTCTTAAGAAATTTCTTAGAAAATTCTTCATAAGATGTAATGGCTTCATGGACTAAAGTGTGCTTCCCGTGATGCCACCATTCATAGGCCAAGCCCTCTAGATGTAGGATGGCGAATTGAAGGGCATCTTTCTCCGTCATGGGGTTAAGAAGAAATTAGTCATTTAGCTTTTGCAACCACACATGCAGGGATATCTTATGGGTTCCATTAAAGTGTGGCAAATTCACCTTATTGGCCTTTTGCTTCAAATCCTTGTTCGCGGGTCTTCTCTCTCTTCTTGTTAACTCGTTCCTTTTTCAATTGCTATATTCAGTAAAGGATACCATTCTTCTTAGTTCGGGCTCTAGGTTGGCATAAGCTCTCATCATGTCTTCCGTGCTTATGTTTTGGGGGTATCGTTTTCCATTCTTGGATTTTCTTCGTTTGGTAGGAACGGTGGTATTGGGATCCTTGTGCTTGTTGAAGAGTTTCCATTTTCCGCTTGGTTGGAGATTACTTCCCTTTAATTTGAAGCTTGACCCTTGAAACTGTTCATCATGGTTTCCATATTTTGTATGGTGTTTTGAAGGACTTGATTTGACTTTGTGCTTTGCTCGATCATTAGTTTTGTTTGTTGCGTGACTACTTAAGTTTGTTCCATCATTGCCTTAGTGGTTGCTTCCATAAAGGCTCTCATTTCGTTGATCATTTCCATGTCATTGTTGTTTCGTGCAGATGACCTTGTGTAATATTGCATCTACCCTACAAGATGGCAGGATGAAGCTCTGATACCAATTGTAATGTCCCCTTCTAGCAAGTCCAACTTTTTCGCAACCTTGCACACAATTTCAGCTTGCGAGAGGGAACATTAGTACATGGTTCACTTTCATATCTTAGTCATCTCATAAAATTCATATTCTTCTATTTTCCATTTAGGGTTAGAACCATATATTTATGCACATTAATATCATATTCATCATAATAATCATGTCATCTTTCTCTCATAGGGATGATGAGTTAGGCATGAGTGGTCACCATGGGCTTGATATTCAATTCCTTTGTCTCAAGTGGGAATAATCCTCAACTTAGCCAAAGGCCTTCATGTATCCTTAGGTTTGACCCCAAGGCCTTCATAATTAATCCTTAGGTTTTACCCTAAAGCCTTCTTATATAATCCTTAGGTTTTACCCTAAGGCCTTCATTAATCTTTAAGTTTTACCCTAAAGCCTTCTCCTTAGGTTTTACCCTAAGGCCTTCATTAATCTTTAGGGTTTACCCTAAAGCCTTCTCCTTAGGTGGTTAACATAAGGCCTTCTCCTTAGGGGGTTAGCCTAAGGCCTTCTTATCAAGCACTCGTGATGGGCCATCATCCTACACTCTCATCCTTATGCCTTAGAATCCTTCTATCTATCTCGTGATCCCTTGGATCATGAGATAGTATATTTAATCATACTATCTCATGTAATCATATAATTCCCAATTTATTTATTCTTCATTTCATGTTATGATTATCTTATGCATTCTATGCTAACACTTTTTATGGTTGCTTAGCAATCTATGATAGCAATATAAACTATGCATTCATTACATGATATTTAACTCTTATTCTTTCTTGTATTGAGTATGTAGTAATCACCAGACTTTAGTCATGAGATTTATGCTAGATTCATACCTTTTATTTATTTCCTCCAATTGAGTTGCTGTTATTCAATACTGAGAGGATGTGCCTCGATGATGGTCTGATATGATCTAAATGCTTCGATATGCAGAGGTACGGTATTATGATGTTCAATATTGATATTCTCTTAATGATTGATCAATGCCGATATCATACGTTCAATCTAAATATGTGATGATATACATCTCTGCTGATCGCTATATGAGATGTATCCTTTCAATGCTAAATCTGATTGTCTTTCCGGAGTAATATGATGCTTCGATGTGCAGATCGGATGCTCGATGCAGAGGTAATTGTTATCTGATGATAAGAAGATGTGTTTTATCGCTGATTGCTGATTGATCCTTCCATTCTACTCACGATCCACTTCTTATACCCCCGCTCTTGGATGACTACGTCCTTTGCTAATAGACGCCACTCTTAAACATTATAAGCGCTTCTTATAGGATAAGATCTTAATTATAATTGCCTTCATTAGTTTATCAACTATTTTGTCTTTTTGTGGCGTCCGTCATTACTCATACCATGTGGCGATCCTTTGCACTTATATAGAGTTTTATCTCTTTTCTTTTTCGACGGTTGTGAGGAACCGTTCTTCCTCTTGGCATTCTCGATTTATGGCCATCGGGATATTGTTAGACTTGTTCATCATAGTGGAATATCACAGTTACAGCAACGATTATTATTAAGGAATGTATGCAATTGATAGTCTTTCCAATCTTCAATTGGAAAGCATCAAGTCATGACATAGGGTTTCACTTATCCTCGGGAAAATCACTAATTACTTCACTGTTTCAAGCATTTTTCAAATTCCTTGTGAGCTAAGTGCGTTGAAATTCTTCCTTAGCCAAATGTTCATGGATTCTAAGCAAGAAACTTGGCGAAAGATGAGCAAAACCAAAACCTAACCTACAAACAATAAGACCTAAAAACGAAAAGAGGGGGTCCCCATTTGCAATGGGGCGATGTGTGAAAACATCACAACACAATGAGCACTCACTTTACAATAAATATAGAATTTTTATAAGTGGCTCAAAAACATTTTGTATGGGACTGGATGGGGCATATGTCATAAAAGCCACAGGGCTGACAACAGGAAAGATCCTTCTACAAGAATATGAATGCGAACGTAATGGCCACAAGGGCCCAACCTTTCCATGTACAATTCAATGAGAATCCAAACACAAGCCTAGATCTAAGTGAATGGAGATAAGTTACACACTACAAGCAAACACATAAATGATGTAGAATACAAATATCAGCTATATTCCAATATCAAGGATGTGAAAAAGATACAATACAAAAGATTGCTTATAGGATGCATGACTCAAGGAGAACATGTCCAGAGGTCATGAGTAAACTTGCAATCACTCTCAATCAAGAAGTGAGTTAACTCAATCTAACTAAGAGGTTAAAAGTTGAACTGCCAATCAGTTGATCAGTTAACTCAATCTGACTTAAATAGAGGTGGCCTTGACTAAACAGACCATCAATCAAGGATTGATGAGGCAGCCATGGCACTTGTGTACCTCAAGTCAAGGTGAACATGGCACTTGTGTACCTCAAGTCAAGGTGAACACATGTCATTATCAGCTACCTAGGCGAGAATAATTAAATGTTTCTAATATCTAAGTAAACTTATTACTAGGTGCAATATTACACCTACAAGTGTTTTCGTTTCCATGTTTTCCTTAGCCAGAAAATCAAATTTAGGGTGAATTTAAAATGTTAATGGTCATATTTATGATTAGATTTGTTACTGTACATAAAGAACCTTGTAATTAGTACTTTGGGGAAAAATCAGATAAGTACTTGGGATGAAATAAGATAGTTTATCTAACCTAAGCTGCAACAGTTTGGGCTACTGGGCTGTTTAGTAACTTAAAATTCAACCAGCCAATTCTCTTCTTTTTGCAATGGCATGTTTATGAAAGAAAGAAAGAAAGAAAGACAAGTTAATCAAACTGTTGTCAATAATGACGAATTAGTAATTACACGTCTAAACACAAAAATATTTTTGAATATAATTTGTCTCAAACATAACACAGAACTGCAAGAGTACTTTACAGAAACATAACTTGACACTTTGACACTAGTTCTGACCCTTCAAAACATGCTTGGTAGAGGACTTTGGACGCATATACAATACTCTTCCATGCTGGGACAATCAATGATGAAGATGTAACTCAGAAATGTTGAGTCTAACGAGAGAGTTGAACTGCTACCATAAAAATTGGAAAACTAGTTGTCAGCGCTGTCCTTTATGCATGATAGGTAGTTATAAAGAGTAGAAATCTCCTCAATTTCAGTAAGACACAGTCGTCAAAAACTAAGTTATCAGGAAAGGAACAGATACACAGAACATGATTTTTTTGGACCCTGGGTACAATTTTTCATGTAAATGTCTATACATAAAAAAGTAAATATACAAAAACAAAAAAAATCTACAAAATTAAAAAGAAAAATACCGTAATATCAATTTTATGCACAAAATCAGCATTGAAATAAACAAAAACTGACAAAATACTTCATAATTGAAAATTTCATAGATTCGTGGTTTATAAAGTATGATTTAAGAATCAAGATTTAAGATTTAGTCTTTTAGATTAAATTGACTCTCTTTTTTGTTTTTTTAATAACTCTCAGCAGGCCCCTGCCGCAGATTCATCCTGGAAGCATATTGGAAATGCCAGCCCCTTCACACAAATGTCCCAGAATGTCAACAGCATTTCCTGGAAGGACCAAGCGTTTCTAAAGAACCCAGAGAGTTTCCAGGGAGAACCAGAACCACATTCAGTACCAGAATCGTTCCAGTTTGTATATGGTGGGTGATTCAGGAAAAATGTGGTAACACAAATTAAAAACAACAGAATTCTGTCCTGTGCTTGAAATGTTGATTTTCCAGCTATCATAAGAAGTTGAGAGTTAGTACATAAACAATTAAAACACATTTAACCCGTCATTCAGATTTTATTGCAAACATGAAAGAATAGCATAATCGTGGAAATCAAAATAGATTAAGATAAGACATAAGTTAGATCAGCATAAGGCATAAGTTATATATATGAAAATGAGATTTGTCCATGCCTTCCACAAAAAGGCAGAATTAAGCTCAAATATGCTGTTTACAAGAAAGTTAGCCTGAAGTTCTTCGCTAAAGATGTCTCATTTACATGTTGCATTAAACCATCCAAAAGAATGCTTATACATCATATGTATGAAGTTTATGTTATAATAAGCATAAAATATAAGCAATTAGGGTAAGAAGTGATACACACTTGATGATAAATGTCCATGCATCAATACAAACACTCCTAAGAAGTGCTTACAACAAATGGACATGGTTATATTCATAAAATGGGTCATGTACATAGATAGTTGTCTAAGTGCATGTTTTCTATATGTATGCTTGCAGGACAAGGAATTACAAGGGTGCTGGAAAAATTCCAGCTAAGGGTGAGGAAAGAACCCATAGCAGTTGGCATTAACCCTAAAATTATTTTTGTCCTTGTGATATTAGGGCTCTAAAGATAGGGATAATGTGTCTGTACTGTTATGATGAATGCAAAACCACATATGAGCCATTTCCAGACAACTGGAATAGCACTGGCCATAAGAGTGGGGATCCCTTATGGGGAATTTGGTGATGCTCATTAACACTTTTCCTAATGGTGCAAAACAAACAAACAGGAAAGTGGAAATGGAAGCTTAGTCATCACATACTCTTTAGTTGACTGAGAAGTATTTCATTGCATGCCAACCTTATAATATCATTTCTTGTTTTTATATATTTCAGGTGCAAGAGGAAGTAGTCATTGAAACTGGTTCTGTTAACAATTCTCCTTCTATGACCATGTCCAAAAAGTTGCCAATATATCCATGAAGTGACAATTCTCAAGATTCAAACACAATTAAATCTCGTTGCAGGTTTTATTGTTTACTTGGTTTGAGTTATCATTCAATAACTGTGTTCCACGAGGATGCGTCCCTGGCACTCAAACCCCTGTCCCCAGTGGCATTTCGGGTACAGCGGTATGTCAGGGGACATCCCCTGGCCATCCCCAAAAATTTTGAAACGTTTTGGAAAGACATCTCAATTGCAAGAAATGGCACAAAATGTCTACGAGACATCTAAGGCGTCGCTTGACCATCCCAGGGGACAGCCAAATGTCCCCGACATCAAAGCTTATGTTACACTTCTAAGAATTGTTTAGAATACAACCATACACCTTGAATATATTCAGCAAATAAATTAATCTATTATGTTGCTCATCTGTCCACCTGCCAAAGACTATTTCTACAAATCACGACCATTTTTCAGAGGATTTCGTGATTGCAAATCATGTTCTTTTTTTTTTTCCCCAAAAATCATCACATGACGGTCCTGTTTCTGCAGAGTCACACATTAGGGCATGGAAATCCGCCATAAACAGTTGCATGCAGCAGTTTTTTTGCAGGTTGCAGGGTTGCAACCGAAATTTATCATTATTTTCTACCGAAATTTATCATTAATTTCTACCGAAATTCAGGTCGCGGGGACAATTTTTTTTAAAATTGCGACTTATCATTATTTAATATTTATCATTATGTATATATCATTATTTATCATTATACATTTAATATATTAATATTAATAAATATATTTTAATATCAATATATATATATATATATATATGTGCTGTCGTCCCCCTGCCGTCCCCAAAAAATGGCCCCCGGGCTGTCATCCCCAAAATGCGTCCCCTGCCATCCCACCACCCCTATCCCCGAAACGTCGTGGAACATAGTTCAATAATGCTTACTCGCTATCCATGTTTCCCCCCAAAAAAATGGTACCTACTTCACCAAAGTCATTTTATAAAATTATAAATCACAAATAATAAAAATATGAATAAAGTAGTGTGGCAACAAACTTAAGAAAAAAATTGTATCATCATGAAAAGGCTCCAAGAAACTTGGGAGAATGACCTTTATAAGATCTTGGAACACTGATCGAAATCCTTTGGAGAAAGGGCTGGTGTACAATGAGCTTGTATGTGACCATGGCCATGGGGACTAGACTGTAATTTTGGTATCCTTTAGTTCCTGGGTACCTACTGATTTCATTAAGATCCCTTAATGAGGTTAAGTCAAGTCTAAAAGATTGAAGAGTGAAAGCATTCTATTGTTGTAGAAATATGTGATTGCATAAATTCCCCATATTTGTTGTGTATTTCAAGTTTTGTGCACTCCACTCATAGAGTCACAGATTACTGTGCTATACCATAAATGCAAATGCCCAGTCTTGATCGTGTTTAACTGTGTATATTCTAATTTATAAGACATATCTTCGCTTTTGTATCTTTGATACATATGAATCTAGGAAATATAAAGAATAATTGTTGTAACATGAATCAACATAACTCAGAACTTGTACGGGGCTTTCCATGATAGATAGGAATGGATCAAAGTTAGAATCCCATCGAAGCAGACCTAGGTTAAGTAAGGCTTTAATAATTGAAAAGTGAAAACATTTTATTGTGAACATGTATTTTTCATAAATTCCTTGAATTTGTTGAGAATTTCAAGTTTTATGCACTCTACACAGACACAGATCACCGTGCTCTACCATGAACACAAATGTACAGATATGGATCATGTTTAAAGGAGTATATACTGATACAGATCTTTTCTTTTGTATCTTTAAAATATGCAATCTATGAAATGTAAACAATTTTTTTGTAACATACAACAGAAATTGAAAGGGGCTTTAGACAATTCATAGGAATGAATCAAATTAAGAATTTCATCTGAGTAGTCCTAGAATATTGTGCTCTGCAATGGATTATTACAAAGCATTCATATTGTGCTTCTGTCTAGCAGGTGGCAGTTTCTCTTATATTTACTACACATACTGGCCTTAGATTCATGAGTACTATCTACAAGGGAAACCTCAGCCAATGTAGTTCACATGAAAGTTGTCGAAGGGTCGGCTATAATAGCAAAACTACATTCTTCTTGAAAATCATACTTTTTGGCATTGATAATAAATGCAAAACATGACGATCCACTAATCAGAAATCTGCTTAATTCATAATGTCGTTCAAGAATCAGAACATATTGACAGTTAGCTCCAGCTGAGTGGTAAAAAAATAGGCAATGCTATGTGGGAAGCAACCATGCTAATCATCAAGTAGGGGAGGGGGGAGCCGGGATAAGAGGATGACTTTTCATTGAGAAAATTCTAACCTTTCTTTAAAATTATAATGCAATTTTTCCTAATTTACTGTATGGTTGATCTCAATAATAGTGGTTTACAAGCATTAGCTTGTCAAATTTTGCAATACCGACCTTCATAATATTGCTGGGAATTTTAGGGGTATCTACTCAAGGAATCATTTGGGGCCTTGACTTCCAAGCAAATCTAGGTCAGCAATCTAGGCATAGTCATCTAGGAGAAAACATGCAAAGGGAATTTAGAGTTGAATACCATTATCCAAAAAGAGATGGGCAGAAATGCATCTGTTGGTTTTTATGACAGAAGATATTGAAAAGAATCAAATTGATCATTTGTAAATGTGCTATATGTCTAAAATTAGTAAGTCCTGAACTAATCCATCTGGTTTGTCTTTTTTAATTTTGAACTGGTGAGGCTTGGCTTTCCAATGCCATCCTCCACTTATATAAGAACCCCTGTCTGATACTGATCACTGTTGATGCTATGTCATGATTCACTTTGCTACTTTCATTCCCAACTGGGAATGCGTACAGAGTGGACTATTCAAGTTCATGAGAGATGGGTTAAAGAAAGAATGACTACTAATACGAGATGATCGACCATAGAAGAAATGACTTAAGTACTAAATACTCCACGCAGTTGATACCAAAAAATACTATCCAATAATGTCAGATAGCAGAAAAGTCCAAATGCTTAAAAGACTGGTCCATATTGCAGCTGAGAGTATCCAATATTGAACTTTGTATGGTTACCTCATACTGATATGAGGAGGGTGATTGCTATAATTAGTGTACAAGTTAATGGAATCCTAAATGAATACAGCTGCTGTATTAAAAAGTATATAAACGAGTCCAGGCAGAAAGTAATCTTCTTTCTAATTAAGGTCATAAGTACGACTTAATTAGCAAGCAATACAAACCAGATTTTATAATTGAACTAACAAAAGCAGTCGATACAAATCAGAGCCAAGCCTATAACTAGGACTCCATTAGCTAATTGACCTAAAAGCCAAACCCAAATTACCATCACTCAAACAATGCATGCATATGATCCCAATCCAGAAAAAAAGGCCTGAGACAAACATGAAGGGAATTTAGTACAATACCCTATTAACTCAACGCTTCCAATCAAATATCCAAAAACCCAAACAAAAAGTCGCAGAAATTCACGCTGCCTTCACCACCCACAATAGAAAGCAAAAATCAACCCAGTTTCTGTCAAGTGAGAGAACAATAAAATAACCCTGGCACAAGGGCTCCAATTACAGAGTCATCGGATTCAGTTGTTTCATAGCCCATTAAATTATAAAATAAATACTAATTATAAATTAAAAATTACAATAAAACGATATATAACATAGAAAACAGAATTGAAAGGTTGTAAATAGTATGAATTGAGCATAAATTATGTATTCTTATATGAGGCAAAAGATCGTATTTTTCCATAGCTACCCTTCACAAGTAATTAAGCATAATAATGTCATTAATAAATACCTCCAATAATATTGTTAATGGGCAATCCTGAAACACAAAAGCATATTACAGAATCCACTCAAACTATGAAGTATTTCGCCTGTGAAATGAAACATGCAAAAATATCTGTCAACTGCCGGTACCTATGTGGAACCAGATCCCTCTGCCAATTTCTGTTTGCAAGCTGATTGTCTAAAACTGTAGCTGACATTCAAACAAAATCCTCTTGCCCTCGGAGCATTTTTTGCACAGATATAGGGGATTGTTGTTCCTTCACATTAAAAGGCGCGACAGAAGCTTCTACTGAGCAAATTTTGGGCTATCGTGTACGTCAACGAACGGGAAATTTTTGCCATTCACATGTCGGCCAAAGAAAATGATAAACTCGGCTGGGTTTGACTGATTATAACTGGTTTCAATTCGTTGATAGAGTGCTCTAGCTTTTGGATTGTTATTAAACATTTTTATTGTCAGTGCTCACCTTTGCCATGTGGATATTTCTGTTTCACCATATGCGGATGGTTATTTTAAGGAGGAACGTGTTTCTTCTGTACACAAATCTCTTATGATAAATTAATGAATTATTATCATTTTCATCAAATATCCTTGGAAACAAGTAATGGAGTTCAAAATAAATGAATATGTGAAAATTAAATGTTTGGAATTTTATTTTATTTTTTTTTACAGAGATGTATTTAGTTTTAAGTTATATATGGAAATATTAAATATTTAAAATGAGTCATTATAGTGAAAATTTAGGGTTAGTTGAATAAATCAAAATTATAAAATCTCAATTTTCTTGTCAAGGTTATTTTTGCATCTAAGAAATTGATCTTGCAAATGTGTATCTAAACTAGACTTTGAATCTAATTGTTACTTACAAATTTGCTCTCTATTTATTTTTAGAATTTTGCTTTTCTCTCACCTAGAAGTATTTTGTTTGTTACCACATAAAAATGGGTTCTTCTCGCATCTAGGAAATTGATCCTGCAAATGTGTATCTAAACCAGACTCGTGAATCTAATCTTTACTTACAAATCTGCTCTCTATTTATTTTTAGAATTTTGCTTTTCACTCACCTTGAAGTATTTTGTTTGTTACCACATAAAAACGGATTCTTGTCCTTCCTAGTTTGCACATTGCAAGGGATAATTACTTTGTTGTATCAAATCGTGTAAAGTATACCAAATTAATAACTTTTGAACAAGATCAAGGATAGCTAGCAAATGTCTTGTGTGTGCCCTAGGATGCTAATGCAATGCCCTAGATGGTTTTTTTTAGGCTTGGGATGTGTGCTAAGAGGTGTACAATCATATGTTACTGGATGTTCTAAATGAATTAGTGTTTGTCCTTAAATACAACTTTGTAGCATGCAATTAAACTATTTCGCACTTCAAGTCAACTCATAATGGTCAATTGGTGAGAAAACAACTAGGCCCAATTTTGAATTTTAGTTTTGAATATGTGTGTAGAAGTGATCTTAATCACTTCTGCAATTGTGGATCTACTCTCGAGCAAAAAATGGATAAATTGAGGATCAAGTTTGAACCCTAGGAATGAGTGCTGATGAGAACAAAATCTAATGTCAAATTATTTACCAACTTCCATGTGAAAAAACATCATTTTAACACACTAATTATTGCATTAGGGACAAACAAGTCAAAATGAGTCCAAAATGAAGGAGGAAAGTGCAAGGTATGCAATTTTCACCATTACAATTATCCCCCACTTTGATTTGCATGTGAACTACCATGAGAATGCATGTTAAAGTAAAAACATATGCAGCCAACTTGAAAATAAATTTATTCAAACTCCTAAAAAGGATACAGATATGGAAGTAGACATCATTCTAGTACATGTTTTCATTAATGTCTCACCTAGCAACCTACAAGCACAGAAGAAAAATATCTAAATAAGTAACATCCATAAAGCATTCAAAATAAGCTTAAACACAACTACTAACTATATGTAGAAAAGGTAAACGATACTACCTCTTAGCAACTAGATACTACATATAAAGCTAATATGGTATTGCACAGGTAGCTAAATACT
Organism: Cunninghamia lanceolata; assembly: GCA_027924645.1. Lineage (NCBI taxonomy): Eukaryota > Viridiplantae > Streptophyta > Pinopsida > Cupressales > Cupressaceae > Cunninghamia > Cunninghamia lanceolata. The sequence continues at coordinate 3,266,682 of BSBN01000959.1, forward strand.
ACATCTAATAGTTAAGATGGTATTATAGTCGATAGTTGGATACTATATTCAATAGCTAGATATGATGTTTAGTAGCTAATACGGCACTACCCTCTACAACTATATACTAAATAAATATGAGATAATCCCTATGACCATATAAAGAGAGAATGCAAGTAAATTGGAGGAGAGTAAATAAAGATATGGAAATCTTAATGATCATATAACAATGTAAAGACAACATCATGTAACAACATTGGAAAGTTATTAATAATATGCTCATGAAAGCACATATAATGATAGGGAACAATGTGCCCCTAATATTGCCCTCAAGTAGGGCAATTAGTAAGTGCCTTTGATTGTCAGATAAGAGATACTATAAGCACAAGCGAGTATTGAATATCATCATGAAAAAGCATGAGCATATGATATAATCATGGTTAGAATAAACATGGAATAAGCATAGAATCATAAGATGTGATCATTGTAATCATGGAAGATCATGTAATCACCAGAAATAAAAAATCATGTCAGTGACGTATGATCAAATATGCTATGTAAACATAATCATTGAAATCATATGGAATATTCTAGAAATCTTGTAAGCATCATGAGGAAGATCATATCAATAACATGTGATCCAAAGAAGATAAATGTAAGCACAAGAAATATCAAAAATATAAGCAAGGGAGATAAGATCATATGAGGTAAACAATTACTCATGTTGGAGACCCTATACTCATCAACAAAAAGGATAACATTAGTACAATTTGTGAGCACAAATAATAATGATAATCATAAAAATCATATGGAATACTTGTGGTAGAATGTGTCATTAAGCTAAGAATGTAAGCTCTGTATGAAACTTTTAGTAGATGTACAATTTTTGAAAAATGAGTCCTTGTAATAAATGTAGGTAGATGGGCTACCTCAGATATGGTGGGATGATGTCACATGTATTATCAAGAGTGTGAGTCCTTATCATGACTAAAATATTATATTATTGACCATCTAGTAGGTCAAAAGTAATAAGAGAGTAAAACTCTAATTTATAATCTAAAGTATAAAAAGGAGGTGTAGAAGGGTAAAAAGGTAATTCATTTCATTGCACCCCTTGAGAGATAGATTTCTAGATTTTTCATCATGGTATAAAGAAAGAGCCATGTTGCACATTGAGTCAATAGAGTACAATCCTAAATGGATGTCAAGGAGCCTTTAATCACGATAAATCAAAAAATTCGAGCATTTTGGCAATTTTCCAAATTTTTGATCCTGCAAATGTGTATCTAAACTAGACTCGTGAATCTAATCTTTACTTACAAATCTACTCTCTATTTATTTTTAGAATTTTGCTTTTCACTCACCTTGAAGTATTTTGTTTGTTACCACATAAAAACGGGTTCTTGTCCTTCCTAGTTTGCACGTTGCAAGGGATAATTACTTTGTTGTATCAAATCGTGTAAAGTATACCAAATCAATAACTTTTGAACAAGATCAAGGATAGTTAGCAATTGACTTGTGTGTGCCCTAGGATGCTAATGCAATGCCCTAGATGTTTTTTTTTAGGCTTGTGATGTGTGCTAAGAGGTGTTCAATCATGTGTTGCTAGATGTTCTAAATGAATTAGTGTTTGTCCTTAAATACAACTTTGTAGCATGCAATTAAACTATTTCGCACTTCAAGTCAACTCATAATGGTCAATTGGTGAGAAAACAACTAGGCCCAATTTTGAATTTTAGTTTTGAATGTGTGTAGAAGTGATCTTAATCACTTCTGCAATTGTGGATCTACTCTCGAGCAAAAAATGGATAAATTAAGGATCAGGTCTAAACCCTAGGAATGAGTGTTGATGAGAACAAAATCTAAGGTCAAATTATTTGCCAACTTCCATGTGAAAATCATCATTTTCACACACTAATTATTGCATTAGGGATAAATGAGTCAAAATGAGTCCAAAATGAAGGAAGAAAGTGCAAGGTATGCAATTTTCACCATTACAATTATCCCCCACCTTGATTTGCATGTGAACTACCATGAGAATGCATGTTAAAGTAAAAACACATGCAGCCAACCTGAAAATAAATTTAGTCAAACTCCTAAAAAGGATATAGATTTGGAAGTAGACATCATTCTATTACATGTTTTCGTTAATGTCTCACCTAACAACCTACAAGCACAGAAGAAAAATATCTAAATAAGTAACATCCATACAACATTCAAAATAAGCTTAAACACAACTACTAACTATATGTAGAAAGGTAAACGATATTGCCTCTTAGCAGCTAGATACTACACCTAATAGTTAAAATGGTATTACAGTCGATAGTTGGATACTATATTCAATAGCTAGATACCACGTTTAGTAGCTAATATGGTACTACCCTCTACAGCTATATACTAAATAAACATGAGATAATCCCTACGACCAAACAAAAGAGAGAATGCAAGTAAATTGGAGGAGAGTTGATAAAGATATGGAAATCTTAATGATCATATAACAATGTAAAGACAACATCATGTAACAGTTCATTGGAAAGATACTAATAATATGCTCATGAAAGCACATATAATGATAGGGAACAATATACCCCTAATATTGCCCTCGAGTAGGGCAATGAGTAAGTGTCTTTGATTGCTAGATAAGAGATCCTATAAGCACAAGCAAGTGTTGAATATCATCATGAAAAATCATGAGCATATGATATAATCATGGTTAGAATAAACATAGAATAAGCATAGAATCATAAGATGTGATCATTATAATCATGGAAGATCCTGTAATCACCAAAAATAAAAATCATGTCAATGACGTATGATCAAATATGCTAAATGTAAACATAATCATTGAAATCATATGGAATATTCTAGAAATCTTGTAAGCATCGTGAGGAAGATCATGTCAATAACATGTGATCAAAAGAAGATAAATGCAAGCACAAAAAATATCAAAAATATGGGCAAGGGAGATAAGATCATATGAGGTAAACAATTACTCATGTTGGAGACCCTATACTCATCAACAAAAAGGATAACATTAGTACAATTTGTGAGCACAAATAATAATGATAATCATAAAAATCATATGGAATACTTGTGGTAGAATGTGTCATTGAGCTAAGAATGTAAGCTATGTATGAAACTTTTAGTAGATGTACAGTTTTTGAAAAATGAGTCCTTGTAATAAATGTAGGTAGATGGGCTACCTCGGAAATGGTGGGATGATGCCACATGTATTATCAAGAGTGTGATTCCTTATCATGACTAAAATATTATATTATAGACGATCTAGTAGGTCAAAAGTAGTAAGAGGGTAAAACTCTAATATAATCTAAAGTATAAAAAGGAGGTGTAGAAGGGTAAAAAGGTAATTCATTTCATTGCACCCCTTGAGAGATAGATTTCTAGATTTTTCATCATGGTATAAAGCAAAAGCCATGTTGCACATTGAGTCAATAGAATACAATCCCAAATGGATGTCAAGGAGCCTTTAATCATAGTAAATCAAAAAATTCTCATTTTGGCAATTTTCCAAATTTTTGAAAATTATTTAGAATAGCATAAAACATGTAGAAAATAGTTATTTGGTCAACATTTAACATTTGGGTTGAAGTGATCCAATACTTACAAATCTAGTCCATGGATATGATCTAAATATGTAAAAATGATCTAAGAAAAATAGTGCTTGAAATCTTAATTGCTTTATCATTTATCAACATTTTCGTGGTGTTTATGATGTACTAATCCATCCCTACTTTTCACTTGGATATAGAGAGAGCTAGAGATTAGGGAGTGATCTCATAACTACTGGTTATGGAGTTTGTGTTAATTATTTTGACTCTTGCAAACATTCAAATCTTGGATAGATCAGGATTTGGTCATATGAGAGATATGTCAATCATGGGGTTTGATGTTGGTATAATGGTTGCCTTAAAAAAGAGGTGGGACTTAGATACAAACACTTTCCACCTACCCATTAAAGAGATGATGATGGTCCTCTAAAGGATGTCTGTAGGATCCTTTATTTGCTAGTGAGAGGGATACAATTTATAACAGATTATCAAACTACCATGCAAAAGATAGGCAGTTATATTTATATTATACTTGTAAAGTAGGGCATGCCCCTAGTGGGGTGCAACTTCCTGATATTGCATTCAGTCTCATGTTTAAGGGACATAAGTTATTACTTATGATGCTTGAAATCTTGATTCTCTCATATGGACATGGATCATCCCTAAGCTATAATATGATTTACTTTATTCAAGGTATAAAGGATCATGGTATCATGTATTATTGGGGGAGGTGTATACCTGCACACCTTTAAATGATGCTTTGCATAGATTTATAGCAGCTAGTGGGAACAACATTCAAGCCATAACATTATTACAACATTGGGCCTATGAGCACATCCATATACCATAGTTGTCAACTTTACCTCTTATGATTAGTGATGATATGGCCCCATGCACTCTTGTGATGATGGAGAGAGGGTAAGAAATCTAACTTTAGTGGACAATATTTAATGGATTGCCCCAACAAATATCACATGGAGACTATATCAAGCCTTGCTTATTAGTGTAACATATAGAGTACAACTTAGACAAATCAGGAGATCTAGGTGGTATTGTAGGAGGCAACCCACTATAGTTGTGAGTTTTTTCTATGAGTAGGTCCTTAGTTTGGCATTCAACATATCATCCCTCCAAATCCACCCATTTATACAAGACATGAGTGATCTTCATATCTCGGAGTAGAGATAGACATACCTCCTTTTGGGTCACAGACACCCATGCAACCATGGATAATAAGGTGAAAACATGGTGGGTAGGGATGATTCTTGTGTGGTGGTTAAGTTTAGAGTTTAGAAGGAAAAATCCAATTATGTACCATTATATATGTTAAATCTGTTGAAAACCCCAAAAGTAGCAATAGGAGTAGCAATTCTAGTGCACTATGAACAAGAGGGGGAGAGGAGGTCCCTTTAGATATTGTACCATTGTGGCAAGTTAGCAAGGATGGTGATTGGTAGGCTAGGGATCGAGGTATAATATCATCTATTATTTATGTTGTATTGTATGTTATGTTTTCAACTTGATTAAACTTTGAAAAAAAGATATGATGGTAACCATGTATTTCTTATGTGTTTTAGTAGGCATCATAGTGGAGCGTATGGAATTGATTTCTAATACTATATTAGACATTTGACTTGTGACCTGATAAAAGTGTTGGTGAAGCATGTTGAGAGAGATTACAAGCATACACATAAATTTGCTCCATTATTTGATCTAGTTAGTCAAACATGGGTAGCATGTGTAGTAATTACCACCAAGATAGCTACAGAGCAAACTAGGAGGATGGGATATGGGAGGGAGATGGGGATTCTTCAACTTGAGAGAGATGGAGGGAGATATGAGAGGGCCTAATTCTAAGGAGATATAGATGCTTTATGATTGGCACTAGATGCGACTCAAATGGAGAGATATATTACAAGATGTTTTAGCACAATATCACACTCTAGAAATTGTAACCATGCTTATAGGGATCATTCTATTTAAGCAGTACAAAGTAGTTCAAGTAGAGAACACTAATATCTAAGAGGAGGTTAGTTGACTTCAAGGTATGATGGTAGTGATGTCCCAGTCAAGGAGTAGATCAAGGACACAAATGCCTAGTAGATCTAGGTAGAGGAGGAGTAAGGCAAGAGAGAGGTCCTTAAGGCAGAGATAACTTTAAGGAACCCCCCCTAGAAAATCTATAAAATCCTGGTCAATCCTAGCTAAGTGTTATAATCTTCCTGCGAATCTTTCCTTTTTTAAAAAAAAATATTAATTTTCCTCACGAATTTATGTTTGTTATTAGAATTTTTTATAAAATCATGGCGAATCCTAATGAATAATTGGTAAAACAAATAATTTCATTGGAAAATTATACTTGTATTCAAAAAAAAAAAAAAGTTCGTTGGTGAATTATAAAAATATTCAAAAATATAAAATAAATTATTTGGCGAATGTGCTGGCAAGTTTTTGAAAAATCATAATGTGGCTGGCGAAAACATCAAATGCTAAATTATAATGATTAATTTACTTGGTGAATTTAGATATGAAAAAATATTTACATTTAGATCAACAAATAATCAGTATCACAGATCAACGGCATCAGTTTTATTCTGGGTTGTAGTTCTGACACACCAATATTTCTAGAAATAGAGACAAGTGTCAATGAAGGAACGATTCAGATTAACAAAAATTAATAGATAATAATTTAATAAAATAAAATTCAAAAGGATGACTAGACTTACAATTTACATCAATGTACTTATAATATTCTAATAAATTTTTATCGTCAGATGATCGCAAATCGACAACATGAGTTCTATTTCCGGCCAAAGTTCTGCCACACCCAAATTTCTACACAAAATCTATGAAATAGAGACAATTGTCAACAACTGAACGACAAATGCTTCAAGTTCAAATTAATGAAAATTAATACATAATAAAATAAAAATTCAAAATGATTACTATTATTAGAATTTACATCAATGTAATTATATATTATAATAAATTTCATTCGTCAGATGTTAGCAAATGAATGACATGAGTTCTATTTCAGGCCACAATTCTCAATCACCCAGATTTGTACATAAAGTCTCCAAAATAGAGACAAGTGTCAACGAAGCAACAATTTAGATTAAACTTAGTTTTTACATATATTCTGAATTATAATATTTTCATAATCAATCAATGGATCTATCTAACCATAAATAATAAAGGTTCTAGAATTATGAACTATTAACGAAAAATAATAGATAATAAGACAAAAATTTAAAAGGATGACAAAAATTGTAATCTACATCGATAACCCATATTATATTATTATAGTAAACAAAAGAGTTTACAGTCTACAAAGGATTTTTTTACATAGCCCTGAGCCAAGGTGCCCTAACATGAACCTTGGATAAAGGCGTGTGCAAAAAAGGGAAAATTTAAAATAGTTTAAATTTTTGAAAACTGAAAACAAAGTTGTTAGTGGGCACTATTGATGTGTCTTCTAACAACTGCCACCTGAAGAAGAAAATTTGTAGCATAAACAATAGACTTGCCCTTCTTAAGTAACAACCAGATAAATCATTATGTATAATAAAGGCCATGTTAAAGCGCTCCAACAAGCTTCTAACAATTGCCCTCCTTACCTCCTTAAGAATGTGATTAGCTACAGTCGAGCACTCTAACAAATGTAAAGGGAAAATTCCAACCTTCTCCCATGGTCTGAAATCACTATCGTAATCATTTAAAGCTAAATCAAGCTTATCCCCAGGGATAAGTGATTCTTGAATCATTACCTTCACAATCATCTTCACCAGACCTAGGTCATCGAGCAAGTCCATTAAATTCAACAGAAATGCACAGATGATGTCGCTAAATAGATTTTTTTTAGGATATTCTAAAAGAATATCATGGCCAATAATGTGCTGGATAGCATCGTCAACTAGGGGGAGTCAATCAAAAACACCTTCCCCAATTTTTGCTCATCAAATCTATCCAAATCAGCCATTTCCCACTTGTGAGGCAAGAGAGAAACATGACGAGAGATCAAATGACTCATCTTGATCAATGATAGCAATTCACTAGGAATGAAAATAGAAACAACCAAAAAAAGAAGGAAGATGACTAATAAATTTATAGAAGAGGCTTAGGGCTATATTTATTATGTCACGTGTGAGAATGTACAATGACCACGCCACCTGACACCAACATTTATTGCCATCATACCATGGGTTAATCGTGATCTCAATTGGGACAATGGGATCGATTTGAAATAGTGTCACACGATTGATAGGACTAACTACACTTTAGTACCTTTATCATTAATTAGAGTCGTACGATTGATATGACTGACTACATTTACTTTGAAGGCTAAGCAACAAACGACTAGATTAGCCAATGCCAATTGAGTTCATTAATGGCAAGTGATAAACCACCTAGATTAGCCAATGTGAATTCAATTTATTAATGATTACATTCAATGTGATGGCAAAGTCAATTAAATGGATTTGGTTGTCATTAGCCATTTTTCACGGTAGTACATGTGTCATGTACATATCTTTATTAGTGTTTATTGTTTCAACCTTATATTGCATTACTAAGCATCAGATAGTAGAAGAATCAATTATAAACTGTAAAAGTTAAAAGTAATGACTTTCATTACAACAACTATGCAAAGAAAGTAAGTTATCAAGTACTTTTTTTTATGTTCATTCATGATTTTGAATTTAACTATGTGATAGAGTTCACATATGTAGAACAATATGATAGACAATTTTATTTGTGTGTGGCTATGCAGGATGTTATTGCTTTGCAGTTCTCGGAATGAAGAAATAGAAGCCTTTGTCAAGTGGAACAAATCGTGTCAAGAATAAACACTTTTAACATTTGCAAATGACACATTCTACTATGGGTGGTGGGTTGAATCTCCCACACATGCATGCATGTATGATAAACTAGAAATTGGAATGCACACATGGAATTGGTATTGCAACTCAATTGATAGTGACCTGGAGAACATCAATTTAATTGTCCTTTACTGGCCTTATTGTTACCCAGACCTAGTGGTTTCTTGTACATATAATGCAAGATTCCATAGAAAATCATTTTTTGACATTGTGAATGACTACATAATTGAATTTGTAATGCAGACATTGTCTGTTAATAGGATGGTTATGGACTACAATGAAATATTCATTAAGCATCATCGAAAAGAGGAACCAAAAAGATTTTGGAGGACCAAATCAAGGTCGAAGGATAAAAGTTTTATATGTAACTAGATAGTAGAGTATGATGTTAATTGAATGTCTTGACTCTTAGTCTCTTCTCTATGTTTAGTGTTCACTATTGTTTGGAACTTTGAGTTTGGTTAGATGTTCATGTACAATGTAATTCCCCAATTTTTTTGATGGTGATGTTAATAAAAAATATAGAAGTAATTACAGTTTGACATGAGTGATGAGGTTGTTGTAGTTGTTCTTAATTCATCGTCATTTAATTTATCAATCTGGAGGTGTCTAGAGCTATCTGCGGTAAGACTCTCTTGTGTGGGGGTGGAGTGGAGTCTGAATCTTATGGGATGGATGGATTGTATCAGCTGTTAAGGGAATCTTACTAAAATTCAAATTATTCTATTTGCTAAAAGAAACACACATGCTAGAAATTGAAGCTATTCTAATTGATTTGGAAGGAAACACACATGTTGGAATGAAAATTGTTCTAGTTGCTTGGAAAGAAACACACATACTTTAATGGAAGTTATTCTAATTACTTGGAAAAGAAACACACATGTTGTAATCAAAACTACACTATGTGCTTTGAAAGGAAACTCAAATTAACTGCATAAAAATGTATCTTATCAATCCATAGCAATGAAATACTCTGAATAGAACAACGTTGTTTCACAGAATAACAAATACTTTTTTTGGTATTTTCAGAATTAAAGGACAGAGTTGTAGGTATCTAAAACATTTGCACAAAAGAAGAAATCAATAGCTAACATTAGCACACAAAACATCGACAATAAACAGAAAACATGGAAAGAAAACACAAAGATAAATACCGAGAGATCTCCTCCTAATTGGAGAAGTGGGCCCTACTTTCCCAACCAAGATGATACTCTTGAATTCAATCAACTTTAACAGAATTTCCCTTTTATTTGCATTAAAGATAATCCCATATGGGCATGGATACACGAGTGAACAAGAAGATTTGCTCCTTGACAGAAAACAACAATACTTGACTAAAAACTGGAACTGGAACTGGCCTGAGTGAGACTACTAGGCTCCTACTTATATAGTTGAGCCTTTATTGAAAGCAATAACTATACTAGTTCCTAGCTACAACGAACTTGGACTGAACTAGTCACTTTATTTAATACATTAGCAGTTCCTTTGCAATTGAACTTTAGATCATAAATTTGTATCAATCTTATTATCAATAGTCAAGTAGATCCTTGAATTGGTGCAGGTGCAAACTGATGGTTAGTTTAGTTACCATAAATGGTCACTTTTAGTTACCATAAAACCAAAATGATATGTGGACTTAGAGTTCCAGAGTTGTCAATGAGTTGTGTTGCTGGGATGAACAAATGGGCGTGTTGGTGGGTGTGCATTTCCTGAATGATCCTTTAGTTGGCCTCATTAATCGTTGACTCAACGGAGGACGACTCTCTTGCAGTGTTGTAGGAATATGGAGCCCTCCGGAGTTCAGGTTCTTTATGAGGGAAGTGGCTTCAGAGGGGTCTAGAGGCCTTTGGAAAGCCCTTTACTATATTCTTTATGTAACCAACACACAACTTGGACACAAATTTCATAAAATATGCATTTGAAAGTAGAATTCATAGTAATCAGTCAAACGATTTCATCTAAAGAAATAAAGACTAAGCATGCATATAATTCATTCAAAAGACAAATATAATCACAATAATATTTAGATATATATATGCCATAGTGTAATGTCAAAGTCTTAAAACAGAGAATATCTAGAAATAAATGAGTCATGGATTTGACTCATCGCTCCCCCCAGCTTAGTCTTAGCCATGTCCTCATGGCGAAAGGTGGACAACGTCCTCATCATCTATCACATTCTTCCCCTCCAAAATTACACTACAATTGTAGTCCTTTGTTTTATACTCGAAAAGTTGCCTACCTTTTGGTGCAATGCCATCATTTTCCATCACCCTATTATGCCACTTGTCAATTTTGCTTTGCCTCATGGGTTGTCCTAGAGGATTATTGAGGCGTGGGGCCGGCATTAATAGAAGTGGTGGTTAAAACCTCATGCCTACCCAATTTTGTTTCTTTTGTAAATCACATCCACCAATTTTTGTGCTCTGACAAACATCTACCTAAGATTTGCTAGAAAGATGGGCTCCCTTATCTTAAAGCAATTAGGTAGGTGCTCATATCTAAAAAGATGACTTGTAACGGCTGACTGGGAAGATATCCTACAATTCTTGGAAATCTGCAATGCAGGAATTCAAATTATGCATACAAGTTTGTAATGCCCTACCTATAAACTTGAACTTTGAAGGCTTTTGTGAACCATGTAGATTTCAGGCATCCATGCCTCATTAGTAAGCCTATAGTTATTGTTGTTGCATTATACTCCTCCATGCATTCTTCCCATAATCTATGATTTCTCAGTAGGGATAGATAGCTCTAGAGTTGGATTTCGCCCACATACAAGTTTAGCATAGATGTATTTACATGGCCCATTATCTGGCCATGTTGGCATAATTCACATAAGAGATTTTGTTGCTCCTTGGGGTTTTGCACATAGCATTCCATAAACTCCTTATCATTCTCAAAATCAAAAGGCAAGTTACAACTAATTCTTAACAACTTCCAACACAGAAACTATTCTCTTAGAAACATAGCATACACACCTGAAGGTGGGCGTTGTGCTAATAGGTTCTCTCATGTTTCATAGGATAAGGCCAGTCTTTGTTCTACCGCCACCTTCTCTATCTAGAGAGCCTCAAGGTCTCTCCAAAGTTGCCTGATTTCCCTCCTGACCTCTTTGTTATCTTGAGATAGCCGCAAATTGAGCTCATAGATGCTCAGTGTTGCTGGTGCAGGGGATGGTTGTGCAGGTCGTTGCTAAAACTGTGCAATTTGAGTATCTTTCTGTGTGATTGTTGCTTTATGCCTTTCTATTTCCTTTTGAAACTCAAAAATTGTTTTATCCTTTTATTTCTTCTCCTGAGCAGCCTGTTGTTTTTGTTGCTCCAATTCTTCATTTTTAGCTTTCAGTTGCAGAGTCAGGGCTTCCATCTGCTCTCTGCATTGTTTCAACTCATGTTATGCTTTGGACAGAGCCAAGATATGATGGGTTTCTTCTTCCTCCTCATCCTCAACAGGATTATCCACTAGAGGCTCCTTCCCTTTTCGGTGTCCAATTTCAAGGGTTTCCTCTTCTTTATCATCAGGGGTTTTTTTCCTCACCGGCCTCCTCTATTTCTCTTGTATCTAGGGGTTGCTCTGTAGCAGCCTCTTCTCTTCTTATGAAGCTTAATCAGACTCGGAGGTTAATTTTTCCCCACTTTTATTAGCGTGGTTTCCTCCCAAATCATTTAACAAGTGAATTGGAAGGGGGACGAAGCCTCTCTTGCAGGGCCCAAGGGGATACCCCCCAGGGGGCCTGGGGGCGGAGCCCACGGTGGGGGTATGGGGGCTCAAGGGTAGTGCTCCCGAAGCAAAAATTGCCTATTATTTTATAAAGGCATTAGGAGTTATTTTTCTATTGGCCGACATAAAAAACCCTATTTTGTAATAGACATAAGTCTTGATAAAAACAACTAAGGGTTAGGATTTATGTGGATATTATATTGTCGCATTTGCAGTGGTATTGAGTTGCAAGCGATTGCTGGTTGTAATCGGTTTGATTTGTTGGATAATAATATTGGACTCTCTGTTGGTGGATGTAGCCCAAGTTTGGGTGAACCACGTTAGAAATTATCTCTCGCTATTATTATTTCTGTGTATTTTTCATTCCTCTGTTTAATCTTTATTTGCATTTAATTGATATCTTCTGCATGCAATTCCTAACAAGTGGTATCAGAACCAAGTTGTGTTCAATTATCGTTTACAGGAAGGTCTCATGGTTGAGTGGGAGTCTCACGGTTAAGTGGGAGCAATGGCGGATGGGGGTAAATTGAAGGTAGATAAATTCAATGGGCAGAACTATCAGTTATGGAAGATGCAGATGGAGGATTATCTCTATCAGAAGGATTTATGGAGGTTGTTGGAAGGAATAGCCAAGAAACCAGCAACAATGACTGATGAGGATTAGGAACTTCTGGACAGAAAGGCACTGGGAACCATTTGGTTGTGCCTAGCACCATCTGTGGCATTCAATATAACAGAAGCGAAAACAACAAATGAACTGATGAAAGCTTTGGCTAAATTGTATGAAAACCCTCAGCCTTAAATAAGGTATTTCTCATGAAGCGTTTGTTTAATCTGAAAATGATTGAAGGTGGATTTGTGACAGATCATTTAAATGAGTTTAATACGATTACCAGTGAGTTAACTTCTGTAAAGTGAAATTTGATGAAGAGGTGAGGGCTCTCTTGGTTTTATGTTCTTTGCCAGAAAGCTGGAATAGCTTGATAATGGTTGTGAGCAACTCTTTCTCTGGTTCAAATACTTTGAAATTTGATGATGTTGTTGGTGTTATCCTTAGTGAGGAAATGCAATATAAAAGCTTAAGAGGGTCCACATCAGGTAGTATTTTGAATGTAGAAAGCAGGGGCAAATCAAAGGAGAGAGGAAAAGGTTTTGGAGGTCATGGGAAGTCACGAGGAAAATCAAATGACAAGAGGTCCCAATCCAAAGGACAGAAGGATTGCTAGTATTGTGGGAAACCAGGTCATCTGAAAAAAGATTGCTGGTCTCGGAAGAATAAAGAAGGAGACAAACAAGAAGGCAATAAGGAGGCAAATGTGGTAAGTAATAAATCTAAAGATGATGCTTTCATTCTTTCCCTAGATAATGTTAATGATTCATGGGTTTTAGATTTAGGAGCCTCATTCCATGCTAGCCCCCATAGAAGTTATTTTTTTATTATGTCTAAGGGGATTTTGGGCTGGTTTATTTGGGAGATAACGAACCCTTGTCAGATTGTTGGAAAGGGAAGAATCAAGATTAAGTTGCAGAATGGAATCATTGGCTACTACAAGAGGTAAGACATGTTCCAAGGCTAAGTAGGAATTTAATTTTAGCAGTGCAGCTAGGTGATGAAGGTTGCAATGACACATTTATTGATAAAAATTGGAAGGTTTCAAGAGGTGCCCTAATAGTAGCAAAAGGTGTGAAAGTAGGCACCTTATAGCTTTGTACAGGTCATACTGTTCCTTCTACCTTAGTTGTTGCAGAGAAAAATCAAACAGGTTCAAGAACAGTTGCTACGGGTTTGCAGGAAGAGACTGAAACAATTGCTATAGGTTCTGAGACAACACTATGGTATAACAGACTTGGGTATATGAGTGAAAAAGGTATGAAGGTACTTCATTCTAAGAAAGTTTTACCAGGTCTAAAATGTATTAATATGGATTTCTGTGAAAGTTGTGTGTATGACAAACAAAAGAGAGTTAGTTTTCTTAAGGATGGGAAGCAAAAGAAAGATGAAAAGTTGGAGCTTGAGCATACAGATGTATGGGGACCGGCTCAGGTATCTTCTCTCGGTGGCTCTCGATATTATGTTACATTCATAGATGATGCAACTAGGAAGGTTTGGATTTATTTCCTTAGGCAGAAATCTGATGTATTTGAAACATTTAAGAAATGGAGAAGCTTGTTTGAGAATGAGATGGGTAAAAGATTAAAATGTCTCAGATCTGATAATGGTGGTGAGTATTGCAGCAAAGAATTTGAGGATTATTGTTCCTTTAATGGAATTCGTAGGTAGAATATGGTTCCAGGGACTTCACAAGAAAATCGAGTGGCTGAGCACATGAATAGGACAATAATGGAGCATGCAAGGAGTATGAGATTGCATGTTGGGCTGCCTTTAAACATGTGGGCAGAAGCTGTCAATACTGTTGTATATTTAATTAATAGAGGTCCTTCAGTTCCTTTGGGTTATGGTATACCAGAGGAAGCATGAACAAGTAAGAAAGTGAGTTATTCTTTTCTCAAAACCTTCAGATGTGAAGCATTTGCACATGTAGATTATGAAAATAGAACCAAGCTGGATGCAAAATTAAAAAAGTGTATCTTCGTTGGATATGGCATTGATGAATTTGGTTATAGGCTTTGGGATGTTAAAAATCTAAAAATTGTGAGAAGCAAGGATGTTGTATTCAATGAGAAGGTGTTGTACAAAGATCAGTTGCAGCAGCATGAGAAGAACGAAAAGGATTATGTGATCATGGATGATACTCTAGATAGTGATGTTCCAGTGGTTCCTCATGCTCCGCAACAGCAACAAGAAATACCACAAACTCCAGCGAATGTTAGACAGTCAACAAAGCTAAGTCGACCTCCTGAAAGGTTTTCTCCCTCTTTGTATTCTATTTTGTTAACAGATGCTGGTGAAATGGAAGGGTATAATGAAGTTATGCAAGTGGATACAAAGGTTCAGTGGGAGCTTGCAATGAAAGAATAAATGGACTCCTTGTTGAAAAATCAAACTTGGGAATTATGTAAGTTGCTTGCAAGTAAAAAGGCTTTACCAAACAAATGGGTTTATAGGCTGAAAGAGGAAGATGGAGGTAAGAAAAGATTTAAAGCCAGGTTAGTCGAAAAATAATTTGTATAGAAAAAAGGTATTGATTTTGATGAGATTTTTTTTTCGGTTGTTAAAATGACTTCTATTCGTACTATTTTAAGTATTGTGGCTACTGAAGATTTGCATTTGGAACAACTAGATTGAAAACTGCCTTTCTCCATGGTGATTTGGAGGAGGAGATATATATGGAACAACCCCAAGGATTTGAGGTCAACGGTAAGGAGAAATTGGTGTGCAGATTGAAAAAGAGTTTGTATGGTTTGAAACAAGCACCTCAGAAATGGTACTTGAAATTTGATAGTTTTATGGCTGAGCAAGGCTACGATCGGTGTAATTCTGACCATTGTGTTTATTTTAAGAGGTTGGATAATGACAGCTACATTATTT
Source organism: Cunninghamia lanceolata (assembly GCA_027924645.1). Classification (NCBI taxonomy): domain Eukaryota; kingdom Viridiplantae; phylum Streptophyta; class Pinopsida; order Cupressales; family Cupressaceae; genus Cunninghamia; species Cunninghamia lanceolata. The sequence continues at coordinate 3,282,320 of BSBN01000959.1, forward strand.
TATGTTTATATGTTGATGACACGCTTGTAATAGGGTCTAACATGGATCACATAAGTGAGTTAAAATAGCAGTTAGGACAATCATTTGCTATTAAGGATTTGGGGGCAGCAAAACAAATCCTTGGTATGAAAATTTGCAGAGATAGGAAGAATAAAAAATTGACTCTATCTCAGGCTGCTTATGTTTAAAAGGTGTTGTAGAGATTCCATATGGAGAATGCAAAAGATGTCAGCACACCTTTGCCTAGTCATTTGAAAGACATAAGAGGAGGAAGACAAAATGTCCAAGGTACCATATGCTTCAGTTGTATGCACGAGACCGGATATTGCACATATTGTAGGATTCGTAAGCAGGTATATGAGTAATCCTGGATTGAAGCATTGAAATGCAGTAAAATGGATTATCAGATATTTGAGAGGTACATCCAATAAACACTTATGTTTTAAGGGCTCTAATACTGAATTGGCAGGGGATGTGGACTCAGAATTGGCAGGGGATATTGATACCATCCGAAGTACTACAGGTTATGCCTTTACTCTAGGTGGGACAACAGTGAGTTAGATCTCCAGGTTACAAAAGGTGTTTGCTTTATCTACCACGGAGGTAGAGTATGTAACTGCAACAAAGACAAGCAAGGAGATGATATGGCTGCAATATTTCATTGAAGAATTGGGCAAACAACAGGCTAACAATTATTTGTTTACGGACAGCCAGAGTGCCATACATCTTGCAAAGAATTTTGCCTTACATTCAATGACCAGACACATACAACTAAGGTATCACTAGTTGGGATAGGTGTTGTACTCCTTGCATAATGTTGTACTATTTTATTCGGTTACCACTTGTATAAGTTGTATTGTAACATTGGGTTAGTTATTTTATGTGTGTGGGACACATAGAGTAATTAATTATTATTTGTATTATTTGATTAATTGGGAAAAGTTAGTACCAATAGTCAAATGTGGGGTCAAGTGGTTTTATAAGTTAATGGTTTTGTGTTACCATAGTTTTTGGGGCACATGGTTTTATCCAATACCACAAGTTGTATTTGTGTGAGCTTAGTCTATAAAAGCAAGCACATGGTTAGTGGTTTGGGTAATGTTGGATGTTTCATTGTAGGTGGATTGGAGGTTTGAGAGAGGCTGTCATTGTATTGAGCTCTCTCTTGTAAGTGCATATTGTGAAGCATGGTAGGTGATGTGTGGATTCATGCTTGTACACATGGAGGTTGCATTAGAGGTGCTTGATGGTTCAGGGGTATTCATGGAGGCTCATGGATTGTATTGTAATTTCATATTGCTAAATAATATATTTAAGCGTGGATGCTTTTGGAGGCTGGGTTTTTCCCTGCAAAGGGTTTTCCCAGGGTATATCTTGTGTTCCTTGTTGCTTGTTCATTTCATCTTTGTATTATGGTTTGTTTTAGCATCTTGTTTCTCCTATTAGGTTATGTGGAATTAGTTTAAATAGACCTGCAAATTCCTAACAGTTGGTATCAGAGCCATGTTCATGGTTGAGGGAGGTGTGAGCTCCCTAGATGTGTATAACCCTTGTGTGTGTAGATCAGGTGCAAAATGGAAGCCATGGCAATGCATGTAAGGATTTGGGACACTACAAGGTTTTGTGCAAGTTGTATTGCAGTTTGGGGGTTCTGGGTATTGGTGATTTGTTGTATATGTTGCAGATTGGGTGATTGAAAAATCATGGCTGAAAAGGATTTTCAAGTTTTGGCTTAATGAGGGTTTTGAGGAGGAATTTCTACAGATGGCCTCCTGGAACAAAATGGACCTTGCTATTGAGTCCAGGAGGCCTGAGAAACGAAGATTCATATAAAATTCGACCTATTTCAGCCACAGAAACAAAATACAAAATTTGAAGCCTTCCTCGTTCGCCGGTATGGCCGTACGACCGTCGTAGTGTGTAGAGGTACGCTCAGAAAAAAAAAAAAAATTCCATTAAAATTTCTTGCGCATGAAAAATTCTATAGTTTTGTTTTAAAAAAAAAATTAAAACTATAATGCATTCAAAAATTGCAAGATATGAAAAAACAAAAAAAAAATTAGTTGCAGGGGGTACCGTCGTACCCTGCCTGCACTGCAACTGTAGAGGGTATCGGCGGTACCACAGGTACAGAGCCGTACGGCCCGCCGGTTCCCCACTTTCCCCGCCGGTTGGCCCAAGATGCACGTATGGGCTTTAAAACTTTAAAACTTAAAAAAATTTCATTAAAACCTTTTACAATATATGGTGGGCGGATGGAAATTTAAAAAGTTTTTTGTTTTAAAAAAACCTTTAATAAAGGTTTGGTGGGGTATGAAGAAAATGACAGCATTTTAAATCTTTTTTTTAATTTTTGGACTTTATAAAAAAATTAAAACCTCCTTTTGTATTAATGGTGGTGGGGTCCAATGGAGTATAAAACAAATTGAAAACTTTTTTTCAAATCCGCCTGTCGAAGATTAATGATGCCAACCAAGCGCCACGTCAGCACCACATGTGTTTATGCCCAGTTAGTAGTGATGACATCAGCAATGATGTCATGCCACGTCATCAGGGTATAGGGGCCCACCAGGGGTCCAATTTTAGCCCTCGGAGTGCCTTTTCTTCCGGGAGGCATAACTTTCACATATGGTATCATTTTTTTGACTTCTTATAGGTGTCGAAAAGCTCTCTCCGAGCACTACGCAGTGGTATAGGTTTCATGATCAGATTTTGTTGTTTGTGTCAGAATTTGGTGTTTGAAGCCCGCATTACTCTGGTACAGTTTTATGCTCATAAAATTCGCATACGGAATCAGATTTTGGATTTCGGATAGGCGTTGGAGAGCTCTTATAGTGTACTATAGTTTGGATCATGTAGATTTTCAGTTTGGTGTGTAAAGAGAGTTTGTTACTTGTTTGTTCACTTGTAGGAGCCTGCAATTCAGAGTGCATTTACGAGTGCATTCAGATGGATTTGTTGGCACAGACTTGTGGGAGTGCATGTTGCTATGAGACCATCAGCATGGTATAGCAGGTTTTCAGATTTGGTGCTTCCTGCTACAGGTTTACAGGTGTTTTTAGAGTTATGACTTTGATGGAGACAAGTACAGGTTGTCTTCTAGTTTGAGGACATGGTTGATACTCGTGTGAGACTTGGAGTCTCGTTTCAGTGGGAGTTGAGTACAGGTACAATGATGATGATGATTATGGTGTCATGGATATGTAGTTACACTTTTGCATTGACACGACATGATCATATATGCGATTGACAGGTATGGGCTATGATGTTCAATTCATGATTACAGGTGGTGTTGTGGTGTTGTTTTAGGGGATTGTTCTTATCTCCTAGATGCTTGATTAGTTCCTTGACTTTGGTGTTTGTTTGTGGACTTGTTGACAAATCGAATCTAGAGTTGATTTGGTGTTTGAGTCTTGGAGTCTACGGGTTATCTTCTTTGATATCTTAGTTTGCAGTTTACTAGTGTGATGATGAGTTTGCATGTGACATTTGTTTGGATCCTCGAGTTATGTAGTTTTGTGGATTAGCTACCCCTTGGCTACTGTGAGATGACTCGGATGTGGACTATCTTTATCCACCAGATTGATTCAGTGTTTATGCAGTCTCCGTTAGTTGGCCTTGTCTGTGGTCATTTGTGCATTGGTATGTTGCTTTGGGAGAAGAAGATGGATAATTAGAGTGCCTGGATAGTCGGTTGTTGGGACTTACAGCATGTTTATCACGATGTCATAGAGAGCTTGGATGCATGGTTCTATGTTAGCTTTTGACAGTGATGGTTTTATCTTCTTATTTGGAGATTTTGTTTCACTAGACCTTTTGGGAGCTGTTGATGTTACAGTGGGATTCCTTGATTGGTTTGGAGCCATGGATAATCTTCATTTAGGAGATGGTTATTTTGTTGTCATGATAGCTCGGTATCACAATTCAGTGGGAGCTTTGGCAGCATGTTGGATTCATCATACATGATGGATGATCTTCTACAGTGGATGTTGGTGTCTTGGAGGAGCTCTTGGTTTTGAGAGTTCTTTGACATTTTCAGTTCAGTTTTCAGGAGATGGTTGTCTTCATATGATTAGAGATGTTGACATCTTGGTTTACCATGGAGGACTTCTTTGAGTCTTTGATTGAGGTGTCGGGTTTATGATTTGTCAGTTTGACATATTTATCCTTGTTTTGAGATGTTGTTATTGTGTCTTGATGGGCTCTTGATTCTAGATTAGAGTATTGGCATGATACAGGTTCTCTTGAGACAGGATGTATGCATCATTGTACACTTTGTTGCATGTGTTATCTTCTTACGAGGAGATGGTTAGATCATGATGTCATGATGGGCTTCTTGATTATGCAGATGTGCAATAGGAGCATTGACAGTGGTCTTGTTTATTCTCTTGATATTGAGTACTTTGGTCATTTGCTTTACAACTTCATGAAGGTGCTATGTTGCATTTGGAGTTTGGCATGTATTGGTTAGTTACAGGTGCTCATGGATACTTGGAGACTTAGGTGAAGCTGGAGTTCTCTTGTGATTAGAGACACTTGTTGAGACGGTTACTCTTTGGAGGTTTCAACAGATAGACCGAGGAGCCTTACACCTGGATATGGACGTGAGTTCATTTTGGACCTAAAGGATATTGTTCTTGGAGAGAGTTATTGTGACTTGGTGTATCCTGGAGGAGCATTCTCATTCCCCACTCTTGGTCTACTTGACAGTTTATCATCTACGAGGTATTGCCCATCCTTTTAGATGTGTTTTACTTTATGTTTCATCTTCTCATAGATATGGATCTTGAGCTACAATTATTGGTTCTGGAGGGTTCAGTTGAGGGATGTTAGCATGGTTATCTCCTTATTCATACGGTTTGATTTATGATGTTCATTATGAGGAGTTTAGGAGATGTGATTGGGCTTGTTCCTGGTTATGGAATGGTTATAAGTTTGGTCTACCTTGATTAGAGAGGCTTACATCCATGTTGGTTACATGTTACATATGTTTATTTGATCTTATGAGATTGAATGGTTGGGTGTTGTTGAGGCTTTTCATTTGGGGTTGTAGAGGAGATCATACTTGACACAGCTTAGCACTTTGAGGTGTTTGTAGAAGGACATTATGATTTACAGGTTTTCTCTCTTTATCTTATGGCTACTTCCTGGAGGATCATGTTGATATGGTTGGACTTTGGGATAGTTATGGTGACATGTTGTGAGAGAGTATGCAGCGATTTGTCTTGCATGTGTGGATCATTATGATTGTTCTTGGTACTACATTGGCTTGTTGATTAGCCACACCTTGATTTGATTGTTAATCGATAGACTTGGTATGCCATGGATCTACTTTTAGATTTGACATTACCCATGCAGTGGGAGTTCCTGGATGTATATGTTCTTCATTGGCAGGTTTTATTCATGGAGCTTACGATTGCAGTTTATGGGTTGGATATGTTGTTGGCATTAATTTGTTGATGTTGTTGATACCTATGAGGTATGGATGGTTGGATGTATTAGCATATGTTGTGAGTGTTATTTCCAGTCATGTGGGTTTTTTACCTTTGACAATAGCTTGGAGCCTTATGGTTTCACTTGGATTTGATGCTTGTGTTCTTTGGATTGGTGCATCTTCACCTTGGCATGTTCTTTTTCTTCCATAGGTGGCACGTTGGAGGATGATAGGAGTTCTTTCTTGAGATGGTGGTCACTTTGCTTTGTTGCAGGTATCTTGATGGAGCACGAGAGCATTCTGGAGATTCATGTGATTTCATGTTTTGCCTATGATGATGTATTTCTTGTATTGACCCTTATGCAATGTATACAACAAGTGGGAGAATGTTGGGATAGGTGTTGTACACCTTGCATAATGTTGTACTATTTTATTCGATTACCACTTGTATAAGTTGTATTGTAACATTGGGTTAGTTATTTTATGTGTGTGGGATGCAGAGTAATTAATTATTATTTGTATTATTTGATTAATTGGGAAAAGTTAGTACCAATAGTCAAATGTGGGGTCAAGTGGTTTTATAAGTTAATGGTTTTGTGTTACCATGGTTTTTTGGGCACATGGTTTTATCCAATACCACAAGTTGTATTTGTGTGAGCTTAGTCTATAAAAGCAAGCACATGGTTAGTGGTTTGGGTAATGTTGGATGTTTCATTGTAGGTGGATTGGAGGTTTGAGAGAGGCTGTCATTGTATTGAGCTCTCTCTTGTAAGTGCATATTGTGAAGCATGGCAGGTGATGTGTGGATTCATGCTTGTACACATGGAGGTTGCATTGGAGGTGCTTGATGGTTCAGGGGTATTCATGGAGGCTCATGGATTGTATTGTAATTTCATATTGTTGAATAATATATTTGAGCGTGGATGCTTTTGGAGGCTGGGCTTTTCCCTGCAAAGGGTTTTTCCAGGGTATATCTTGTGTTCCTTGTTGCTTGTTCATTTCATCTTTGTATTATGGTTTGTTTCAACATCTTGTTTCTCCTATTGGGTTATGTGGAATTGGTTTAAATAAACTTGCAAATTCCTAACATCACTTCATCCGATCGGTATTGGATGATGGATAGTTAAGGTTGGAAAAGATACATACAGATGAAAATCCAGTGGATATGTTTACAAAGCCAGTGACAAGGGAGAAGCTGAGCTCCTCTTTAGCTTCGGTTGGTCTTCAAGACTAAAAACAATAAAATCAGAACAACATGGTCTAGGGTGCTTATTTCCAGTGGGAGCTATAGGGTCAGCAGTGTTATGATCAGTCTCCAAGTGGGAGATAATATGGTGTGGAGTCTGATCAGTCTCTAAGTGGGAGATTGTTGTTATATGGAGCATAATCAGACTTGAATGTTAAATTTTCCCCACTTTTATTAGCGTGGTTTTCCCCCAAATCATTTAATGGGGGAATCAAAAGGGGGCAGAGCCCCTCTTGTGGGGCCCGGGGGAATGACCCCCCCAATGGGGGCCTGGGGATAGAGCCCACGATGGGGGTCTGGGGGCTCAGGGGCAGTGCCCCCAAAGCAAAAATTGCCTATTATTTTATAAAGACGTCGGGAGTTATTTTTCTATTGGCTGACATAAAAAACCCTATTTTGTAACCGACACAAGTCTTGATAAAAACAACTAAGGGTTAGGGTTTCTGTGGATATTGTATTGTAGCATTCACAGCGGTATTGAGTTGCAAGGGATTGTTGGTTGTAATCGGTTTGATTTGCTGGATAATAATATTAGACTCTCTGTTGGTGGATGTAGCCCGAGTTTGGGTGAACCACGTTAAAAATTGTCTCTCGCTGTTATTATTTCTATGTATTTTTCATTCCTCTGCTTAATCTTTATTTGCATTTAATTGATATCTTCTGCATGCAATTCCTAAGACCTTGTTCCCTAGGGGAAGAATGACTCCCTGAGATTGTCACTAGTTCCTATTATGCTCCTGCCCTCTCTTCTTCATCATATGATATCACAAACATCCGTGGGTGACGCGTTACAGGACTAGAGGCCATTATTTCCTCACCCAATTCCTTTTGGCTATGTTGCTCTGTAACCTTCTGGAATCATCTGAATTTGTGCGTATGAGGCTCGGCCGAGACTAACACACTGGAAGACTGATGCTTCTTCTTCTTCTTCTTCTTGGGTTTGAATTCCAAGAAGTCTTCCCACTTCTTCTGCCCATCTTCCTGTTGGATGAAATGGTATTTCATTATTAGATGTATGAGCCCATGATGGCTAATCTAGCCTTCATTGCATTTTATTTTTGCCATCATATTAACTAGACAGGTGTGCAAAAAGGTAGGAAGATTGATCAGACACTCTGGCCTATTGGCCCCATGTCTCAAATGAGTTATCAGCCGCATACCTGGCCCTGATACTGCTCCATACTGACCATCACATATGAAAAATTTCATCACCCATAGGGCCACAATCTTCCATGGGTTAGGAAGACTTGTCCCTTCAATGCCCTTTGTTGCCCCTTTGCTCACAACATATCTAGGCAAGGGCTCCAGAGCAACGTGGAAGCTCTACACTAACTCTTCATACGATGGTTTGGTTTGAAACAAATCAGCACCCACTTCTGGAATTTCAGAAATTTGACTAATTATAGTAGGGTTGATAGGAATCCTTACCCCCTTGACTGTAGATAATGTGCGATGGAAATTGATGATGAATTCTTCAACTAACTCTACTTCAAAGCCCTCAAACTTCTGCAAGAAGCCTAACCATCCTACTTGTCGAAAGATATCTGCACTCGCCTAGTCAAACACTGCATTTTTTGGTTCAACCTTTCTTTTATTTCCCATGGTTGAAACTCTTCTTTACCGGTCTGGAGAATGCAAAACAACACAAAGAAATGGAGGTCTCTAACTGCGAAGAGGGAATGAACTTGGTTTGTTTTGTTTGTTATTCAATGATGAGCTTGGCATATGGAGTGCAAATAGGTTGGCAATTATTCCGTTCGTCTTTTTAGCTGTGATGATGTGTACCCTAAACCTACAAACCTGAGTTGCAGCGTGTGGAATAGTCATTTCAAGCTGCCACCTTTATTGCCACTTCTTTTCAAATCAAGAGCTGACGACAGCTATCGTCACTCCACCCTTTGTGCCATTAATTGCCATTTATGATTACAATCCGTAATCATGATTACCTTTCTAATTAATCATTTATTTCTATTTGTGGCATTTATTGAATAGACCATTATCATCATGAACCAGTACTCGTACTTGACAAAAGTGTACAAGAACTTAGAACAAACCCCCTTCTGCCATGTGTTTGTTTCTTGATTTGACTGCACCAATTTTTGCGGCCAAATGTGTGCATACATGAAAAATGAAGTATTTATGCAGATCATGCGGGGGACACGTGGCACACACACACACACACACACACACACACACACACACACACACACACACACACACACACACACACACACACACACACACACATTAAAGTGATTATAACATTTTTAAGAAAGAAATATATTTATGAAAAGTACTTACTCTCGAGATAGTTTGAGCAAAAGTGACTTGACGCTCGGCGATATTCTAGTAATAGCATCTGTCTTCAGCAGGATCCATCTGGAGTTGTCTATAGACATCTAGAGCTACTTGGATTTTGGTATTTTATGATACGAGACCTGCTAAAACTACAAAAAGAAGTTTTATTTTGAGAAAAGAGGGAATTTCAAAGGAAAGACCACCATTTCTAGTTTTCAATCCTTCCTCTAGGCAACGCTGCCATTTCTGGTTTTCAATTTTGCCCAGTTTTTTTGACAGAAAAGGCCGCCATTGCTAGTTTTCAACCTTTCTATTTTATTCAATCTATAATATTCTTTTAGAGCATAATCCCCATGGAAGAAAGATCCTCCATGGTGAAAGTATTTCTGCGGAGAATTCTTCTTTAGAGGATGACTTGTGATACAACTTCAACCTGTGTCCATTTACTAGAAGAACTCGTCGATCTCCATCAATAGGTAATAATTGAACAACACCATTACTGAAAGTTTCCTTTATTTCATAGGGTCCCAACCACCGAGTGTACAATTTTCCTTTGAGATCCTGATATTTTGAGTCATATAATAGGGCCCAATCTCCCTTTTTGAACTGTTTGGATGACGTGTCTATCATGCCATTCTTTACTTTGTTGTTGAATCAACTCTGTATGATGTAATGCCTCCATTCTCATTTCCTCCAATCTGTTTAGATGCATTATCCTATGTTGTTGTGCCTCTGTCAAATCAATACTAACTTCTAGTGTTGTCCTTAAAGTTTCCACCTCATATTCAATAGGGAGCACTGGTTGCTTCCCATAAACTAGTTCATATGGTGTGAAATTAGTAGTGGTTCTCTAGGTGATGTTATAGGCCCAAACAACTTCTATCATTCTCTCTACCTAATCAGTCATTTTACCTAAAACTATTTTGTGAGGATATTCTCCAATTCCCAATTTGTCACTTCCACTTGACCATTACTCTAAGGATGATACGAGGAAGATTTTATGTGACTGATCTGATATCTTTCTAGGAATGCTTTTATCATGGCAGACATGAATTGCGGCCCTTGATCAGAAATAAGGACTCTTGGGGCTCTAAACATCTGTAGAATGTGTTTGTACAAAAAATCTGCAACTTTTTCTTCTTTGGTAGCTGGTAGAGCTTTGGATTTAACCCACTTGGTGGCATAATTGGTATAGACCAGGATGTAGCGGTTTCCTCTGGACGGTGGATCAATTGGCCCCACAAAATCTATCCCCCACTTCTCAAATGGTTCCAGGATCACTTGAGGATGGAGTGCCATTTCTACAGTGGGAGTAGGTCACCCCATCCACTGGCATTGATCGCATTATTTGATGTACTATTGAATGTCCTTTGTCATTGTTGTCCAGAAGTATCCAGCTCCTAGAATCTTGTGTCTGGTCTGCAGAGATGAAAAGTGTCCTCTTGAGGGTTCATCGTGGCAGGCCTGGATGATACCATAGACCTATTTTTCCTACACACATCTTCTCAACACATGATCAAGGCAATTTTTAAATAAAATGCCATTTATCCACTTATACCTGGAACTATCCCTGATAAGACGCCTTATCTCCTTCTGGTTAAAGTGCGGTGGACACTTGCCTGTAGCTAAGTAGTTAGTCAAATCTGCGAACCATGGAGACTATATAGAAATAGCAAAAAGATGCTCGTTTGGGAATGTATCATCAATTGGTTCATTGCTTCACTACACAGTTAATCTAGATAAAAAATTAGTGACCGCATTATCCTTTCGAGGTTTGTCAACAATAGTTATATCAAATTCTTGTAATAGTAGCAACCATCTAATAATTTTGCCTCCTACTATAGCTTTATTCATATCGAATGGAAGCATGGTCCGTGTGGATGAAGACTTTATATCTCGTAATATAGTAGCAAAATTTGTTAATTGCGTAGACTATTGCTAAGAACTCTTTTTCTGTGGTCGTGTAATTTTTCTCTACAAGATTTAAATTATTTCTAACATAATATATGGCATGCATACCTCTGGACTCACCAACTTGCCCTAAAACTACCCCAATGGCTTGGTTGGAAGCATCTGTGTGAATATGAAAAGGCTCGCTCCAGTTTGGTCCTTTAATTACCAGAGCATTCATGAGGGCTTTCTTTATAGTTTCAAATGATTCTTGACATTGTGTGGTCCAGTTGAACTCAAAGTCCTTTTTCAGAAGGGTAAACAATGGATTAGCTTTATAGCTAAAATTTTCAATAAACCTTCTGGTGTAGGTGCACCTAACCCACAGTGGCCTCCATGAGGCATTTAGTTGTTTTATGTTTTCAATAAGGTCCTAAATGACCATTATGTGTAATAAGGTCTCTTTGACTTATGCATGTTATTTTTAGGTTAGTCATTGTTAGTGGGTTGTTATTTCCCAGCTGCTTGGAATTGTCTCCCAGCCGCTGGGAACCAAGTTAGTACTACTCTTTGTGAGTAGATAAATACCCCTGGAAACAGATCGAATGGGACACGATGTTGGAGTACAGAGTATTGTGTTAGTCAGTTGTAGTTCAGTTCAATTATTGTAATCAAAGCATATGTAATCGCATTTTCAAGAAGCATAATAAACAAGATTTTGTTGCATTTGAATTCACTATGTACTTAATTTTTGCTATCGTGAGGTCGGATGGATTCATTTATCCATTCCACCGGTTGATTCTCTAAATCGGTGGAATGACTGTATATATATTAGTTATGGTTTTGTTTTCTATTTTGTCTATGCTAACACTTGTAGGAGCAGGGCAAGGAATGCATTAAAGGATTCTAGCATGGTTGTGTGCTAGATTGTTGAAGTGTAGAGAGATGCATGTTTGAGGAGGATATCGATCTGAGCAGTCGCTAAGTAAAAAGTGGATCGAAACAGTGAAAATCCATGTGGGGTGCAAGAGACATACAGAGTGTGTGTATATCGCTTTTGTATGCGAGATATACAATCCGTGGGTATTATCACTATCGCATGTCCTGTGTATATTGCAGTTGTCTATAGCGGTTGCATGTAGCAAATGTATATTGCAAATGTACAAGTCCATTGATATACAAGGGGGAGAGAAAGTTGATCGGGTACAAGCAAGGTGGTCAACATCGGTCAAGGGTTTTGGATGCAAGCAGAGAAATGCATCTTTAGTTTGCATATCATGGTTTTATGTTGGTAAATGTACATCGCGAATGTACAAGACTTAGATGCAAAGGGCGACCGGCAATGAGGGTGGAGGTAACTGGCGCCAACAAGTCAAATTATGTATGTGCTAAAGGGTCATCGGAGTGACAAGAGCCATCGGGTGAATAGAATTGCATTGAGCCGACGATAGAGTTATGATCGATTGATTTTATCGGGGTGACAACTGGCAAGTGTCACCGAAGGAAGTTCATCGGCACATTGGCGGAAAGGGTTGGAACTTTGCCAACAGGAGGAGTCTCAGCGATAAGGAGTTTGGAGTCGGCATGAGGTGAAGCATCGGGGAGATCCCAAGCATAGCGGCCAATAGTATTAGGTGTTGCCGATAAGCAAGTAAAGAGAAGGGTTTATGAAATGAAGTTTGTATGCATATTTAATAATGCATAGACATACATTTGTAAATGTATGTTAGGGTTTTGGTGGATGCTCTGCATCATAGTGGTATCAGAGCTTAGCAAAAGATTTGGGCGGCAGGTAGCATTGAGGAGCTACAGGTGTATTGGTGTTTGGGTGTTGTGTGTGAATGTTTATGTCAGACAAAGAAAGTGAGATAGAGGCGGAGAGGATGCCTCCCAAAAGCATATTGCAAGACGCCATTAAGAAGCTGATCGAGGAGATGCTTGAATCAAAGTTGGAAGAGTTCAAGCAGACCAAAATCAAAGATAGGGAAGCTGAAAGTGATAGCGATGAAGACAATGTGGAAATTGCTAAAAGCAGTAAAAAGGCAGAGGAGATACCAGCACAACAGAAGGCATTTTTAAATGCATTGAAGTCAATTAATAGGGACACCATAGATGGGTTGCCTATATATAGTGGAAGTATGGAAGCTGAAAAGGTGATTGATTGGATTGAAGCATTGAACAATCATTTCGAATACAAAGAAATCCCTGATGATAAGAAGGTTAAGTTAGCAAAGGCAAAATTGCAGGGCTCTGCTCTTGCATGGTGGAATTATGAACAAGGAGAGAGAGTCAAGGAGGGGAAGAATATGATAACCTCCTGGGAAAGGATGAAGACCAAACTCAAGGCACTGTTTTTACCCCTGGACTATGATGTGCAGATGTATAAGAAGCTGTAGAACCTCGGGCAGAAAGACCTTGATGTGAATGCATACACACAAGAGTTTCATAAACACAATCTCAGATCAAAGAAACAGGAAGAAGAGTCAAAGAAGGTGACCAGGTACTTGAATGGCCTAAGGATGAACATCCAAGATGAGATCAACATTTTAGCACCAGAAACAGTAAACAAATGTTTCCAAATGGCCTTAAGGGCTGAAGAGAAGCTGAAGAGAAAAGGTGAGCAACAGAATAGAGGAAGAGGTAGCAGAAATTTTAGAGGTAGTTTTGGAGGAAGAAGTCCTAACCAGAGGCCTAGTGGTGAGTCTAACCAAGAAGAGGCTAGTAAAGGACAAGAGTAGTCTGATTTCAAGGGTGGATGGAGAGGTACAAGAGGCAGATTTGGCAATGGAAGAGGTTCTAATACATTCTCAGGAAAGTGTTATACTTGTGGTGAATATGGTCATCCATCTTTCAAATGTCTAGAAAAAGAAACAAGTTCAATAGGAGAAAGGAGGACAAATCTGGTCCAAGAATCTGATTGTCAAAGTGCGACAAGCTCAAACACTTATCACAGTGTGAATGCTCCTGATGCTTATGGGTATCCTGAGAAAGGAGAATTTTTGATGTTAAGGAGAACAATCTTGAAGACATCCAAGGACATGTTACAAAGGAGAGCACTTTTTAGGACCTGTTGTAAAAGCAAAGGCAAAGTATGCAAGGTAGTAATAGATTCTAGTTCAATAGATAACATGGTATCTCAAGAAATGGTGGATAAACTGAAACTGGAAAGGACTCCACATCAAAATCCTTACAAAGCATCTTGGGTAAGTGATAGTCAATCACTTTTGGTATCTGAACAGGCATATGTTGATTTTTAGATTGGAGATTATCAGGATAGAGTTTTGTGTGACATATTGCCCATGGCATGTTGTCACCTACTGTTGGGTAGGCCATGGCAATTTGATAAGAGAGCATTATATGATGGGTATGCTAATACCTACACCATCATGAAGGATAGGAGAACTATTCTATTGGCACCATTACAGGAGGATGCTGAAGTAAAGAGGACAGGTAAGATTATTTTGGTAGGTACAAAGGAGTTTGTGAAGATGCCTACAACAGAGTCAAAGGCAGTTGAAGATATCTCCAGGAGAGGAGATCATAGTTTGAAGAAGATTTCAATTATGACTGATAGAGATTAGGTGGATCAGCAAAAGATCCAGAAGCAATTTTGTACACATCCACAGGCTGATTGGAAAGACAAGGATGCAATCATAGTAGGGGCTATTGTTTGCCCTCTAAGAGTTGAAAGACAGACACATTCTGCCATAGCAATAAATGACATTCCCACTATCCATGTTCAGTCAGAGGTGATGGTCAGAAAGAATGACCAGCAAGGTGTGAGAAGAGCCTACAGTGCTAGGCATGAGTATTTGCCTCCATGGAAATAGGTTGCAGCATAGAGATCATGGGGTAGATATGCGACAACAGCAGATACAGGTGGATTCAGTCAAAGACTTAACTCATGGGACATGAGTTCTTTTCAAACTGGGGAGTATGGTGCAGGTGCACCTAACCCACAGTAGCCTCCATGAGGCATTTAGTTGTTTTATGTTTTCAATAAGGTCCTAAATGACCATTATGTGTAATAAGGTCTCTTTGACCGATGCATGCTATTTTTAGGTTAGTCGTTGTTAGTGGGTTGTTATTTCACAGCCGCTTGGAATTGTCTCCCAGCCGCTGGGAACCAAGTTAGTACTACTCTTTTTGAGTAGATGAATACCCTTGGAAACAGATCAAATGGGACACGATGTTGGAGTACAGAGTATTGTGTTAGTCAGTTGTAGTTCAATTCAATTATTGTAAACAGAGCATCTGTAATCGCATTTTCGAGAAGCATAATAAACAAGATTATGTTGCATTTGAATTCACTGTGTACTTGATTTTTGCTGTCCTGAGGTCGGATGGATTCATTTACCCATTCCACTGGTTGATTCTCCAAATCAGTGGAATGGCTGTATATATATTAGTTAGGGTTTTATTTTCTGTTTTGTCTATGCTAACGCTTGTAGGATCGGGGCAAGGAATGCATTAAAGGATTCTAGCATGGCTGTGTGCTAGATTGATGAAGTACAGAGAGATGCATGTTTGAGGAGGAGATCGATCTGAGCAGTCGCTAAATAAAAAGTGGATCAAAACAGTGAAAATCTACGTGGGGTGCAAGAGACATACAGAGTGTGTGTATATCGCTTTTGTATGTGAGATATACAATCCGTGGGTATATTGCTATCACATGTCCTATGTCTATCGCAGTTGTCTATTGCGGTTGCATGTAGCAGATGTATATTGCAAATGTACAAGTCCATCGATATACAAGGGGGAGAGAAAGTTGATCGGGTACAAGCAAGGTGGTCAACGTCGGTCAAGGGTTTTGGATGCAAGCAGAGAAATGCATCTTTAGTTTGCATATCGTGGTGGTATGTTGGTAAATGTACATCGCGAATGTACAAGAGTTAGATGCAAAGGGCGACCGACAGTGAGGGTGGAGGTAACTGGCACCAACAAGTCGTATTATGTATGTGCTAAAGGGTCATCAGAGTGACAAGAGCCATCGAGTGAATAGAATTGCATTGAGCCGACGATAGAGTTCTGATTGATTGATTTTATCAAGGTGACAACTGACAAGTATCACCGAAGGAAGTTCATCAGCACATCGGCGGAAAGGGTTGGAACTTCACCGACGGGAGGAGTCTCGGCGATAACGAGTTTGGAGTCGATGTGAGGTGAAGCACCGGGGAGATCCCAAGCATAGCTGTCGATAGTATTAGGTGTTGCCGATCGGCAAGTAAAGAGAAGGGTTTATGAAATGAAGTTTGTATGCATATTTAATAATGCATAGAAATACATTTGTAAATGTATGTTAGGGTTTTGGTGGATGCTCTACATCACCTTCTATAGTAACCAGCATGTCCAAGGAAGCTTCTTACTTCAGTTTGAGTCTGAGGTACATGCATTTGCACTATGATCTCAACCTTTTTAGGATCTACTTTCAGATCTTCTTGGGAAATGTGATGACCTAGGACTATTCCTTTAGTCATCATGAGAAGGCACTTCTCATGATTCAAAGACAACTGATGCTCTTCACATCTTTTAAACACTTTGTTCAGACTATCCAAGGCTTCATCAAAAGTCTTCCCATGCACTGTGAAATCATCCATATAGACTTAAACACGTGTTGGCCAGATCAGCAAAGATTGCCAAAACAACTCTTTGAAATGTAGTCGATGCATTACATAATCCAAAATGCAAAACCCTGTAGGCAAATATTTCCCATGGACATGTAAACGTAGTTTTGTCTTGAACCTCTGGAGCTACTTGGATATGGTTGTAGCCATTGAATCCATCCAAAAAGAAGAAGTAGTGACTACTAACCAAATTGTCCAACACTTGGCCAATAAAGGGAAGTGAAAAATAGTCTTTCTTGGTGGCCTTATTTAGTTCCCTGTAGTCAATATAGACTCGCCATTTGCCATTTTTCTTTGGTACAATCGCTAATGGTGACACACTATCAGATATAGGATAGATGAATCCTACCTACAACAATTTTTCTATTTCCTCTTTCACTATTTCTCTCAGAGTAGGATTGATCCTTCTTTGTGGTTGTCTCATAGGATGGACATCTTCAGTGTAAATGTGGTGTATACACACACTAGGATGAATTCCCCTCATATCCTTATATTCCCATGCAAATGCTTGTGTATGGTTTTGTAGCAGTTTTGTCAGTCTTACTTATATTTCTGTCAACCAACTACTTATGGAGAGTTGTTTATTAGTTTGGACAATTATTTGCGTGGTTCCACAATGAACAAAATGAATGTCCTTGTAAGGACTGATCAACGTATTTAAAGGATAGGAGTGAGGTACAATTTGATGCAAAGTTTTTTCTTGTTGATAGTTCAGGTTAGAGACAATTTCTTCAGAACATAGGAAATTAAATGCCTTTAAGGATCCTCTCGAATCTCTCTGGATCTATTTGGAGATCTCTTGTTGTGCCACACTGTATAAGGATGTTTTGCTATTTTCTTCTAACTCTTGGTACTCTTCATTGCACTCTTCAAAATGCTCCACAATTGTCACCATTTCTAATGAGGAAGCATCTTCCTCATCTGGATCTATTAGATTATCTACCCAAGGTTTATTTTCATATTGCAAAAATGGCTTAGCAGGAGGGTAGATTAAGAGTTCTTTTAGTCTTTTTCCATTTGAGATAGTCATATTTCTAGATCGATAGTCAATAAGGGTTGTTGCTATGGCCAGCCATGGTCTACCCAATATTATTGGATACCCTGATTGTTTCTTCCTTGTTTGGAGGATGAGGAAATATACCGAATAATCACAAGTGTCCATAGTGACTATGACATCTTCTAGGACCCCTTCTGGTTTAGTGATGGTGTAATGTCCCCTTCTAGTAAGCCAAAATTTTCACAATCTTGCACAATTTCAACTTAGTAAAAGAGAACATTAGTAATCTACTTATCATTTATTTCAACATAAAATCATTAATACCATAACACTATTTGATCATATTCACATTATAATTCACTTTATCATCATGCACTGTAACATTCTCAATTCATAAACACATTCACATATATGTTATTCAATTTCATCATTTGTCCATGATATGACTTGGGAGGGACTTATGGTAGACTCTTGCATTAACCAGCGCTAGATCACCAAGTATGATTTCATTAGGGAGATAGTCCAACCATCTCTTATAGAGGCCCAAAGGCTTCACTCACACGTGGAGTCCCTCACCATTTGGCTCATGGGATTTCACTCACACACGGAATACCTCATCTAGACGAGGGTCACCATATGTATAGCAAAATTAACTTTTACAAGTTCTTCTAGGCCCAAGGATTTCACCCACATGCAGGGTTCCTCATCACTTGGCTCGAGGGACTTCACTCGCATCCAGAGTACCTCATCCAGTTGAGAGCTACCTAGGCTAATTCAAACTATTCCCAACTACGTCATACCCAAGAGGTGATAGAGGGGTTAAAGGGAGAGTCCTAGTCAACTCCAAGCATGTCATAAACTTGTCTTCCATTGCTTGTATTATTCCTCATAAATAGCATATTTGTTCTCATTAATATTTTTACATGATGCCTTATAATAAGATATCTTGGCTTCATATCAGAATTGGCTAATCATGATCATATACCATTTAACATGTTCATTTATCATACGAATTTATTCTTTAATGCATATCTACGTTCATATCTAAATTTAGTTCATTTATTCCTTTATAGTTAGCATTATAATTGTAATGATTTGACAGTCCATTCATATTTATAATCAGACATGGCAATACTTTTCTCATATTAGATCATATTAATTCTATTCACATTTACATTCTCATTCTATGCAATATTCTCATTACTTATATATTTTCATTCTATTATTCCATTCTTATTATGATTATAGTTGGAGAGATCATATATATATTTAACATATTATCTTATTAAAGATGACATACCTCGTATAATTGATCTGTTGTCTTTGCAATATGATTGTATGTGGATTTTAATTCAATGTCTATGCTATGAGGAACTTGTGTGATGTAGATATGCAGATATGCCGATGTATTTCTTTATTTTTTCCTTCCTTCTTTCAATTTGCTCTTATTTCCTGATTGTTGCTGTTGATATCTCTGATCGATCGATGCTTTTGAAGAATGAATGTCTAATCCATGATATATTGATTTGATTCTCCATCGACTCCCTTTATAGCTGATGATCGGCACTCTTTCCTCAATCGACACCCCTCTTGGGATATCGTTGTTCCTAAATTTCCTTAAGCGTTGTTATTATTATAATGATAATCTTTGTAAGTTGCATCATACTTATACGCAACACTTTGTATAGTGCATCTTAATTTGTGGGTAAGACTCCATAATCGAAGTTACTTTATTTATATTAATAATATTGATACTTATATCAATATTCATAAATCATTAATGTTCATATTTATAATATAATAATATTTAGATTATTACTTATAATATATAAATTTATCAATCTTTATATTTATATTTGTATTTGTTATTTACCAAATATAATAATATATTTAGTTAATCAAATTAAATATATATTATATTCTAATTAAATTAAAATATAATAATATTATTTAATAATATACGTAATTATCGTTCGAATTGATTCACAAGGGTAACTTCACCGTCTTCTAATACGATGTTTAAATCTTTAATTTAAACAATGCATCAATATCGGGACATGACAGATGGACAGATCAACAAGTTGTAAAACAGTTGATATTGGCTGTAGGTTGGTTAATGCTAATGCTTCTGCATTATCTGTAGTCATTACATTGATAGCAGTATCTAGATCAATCAACACATTCAAAACTGATGTTTCCCTTTATCATGACTGAGATAATAGGACTTCCAAGATCTCCATACTTCTGAGGAATTAATTTTCCTGCCAGGACATCAGCAAGTTTCCCTTCTACCTAAATGGTGTTTTGTAATTTTTGTTTCTTCCCAGGAAGCTTTAAGCATAGGCTTTTGATTGTCTGGTTTATCTCAGGGATGTCTTTTATCACCTGCAACCGAGGGACTTCTATGTGTATCTTCCTGAGTTCCCTAATTAGCTGAGAGTCATCTTGAGTAATCTAAATTTCTCTAGATTTCTCCAGAGGAGTCCATCTTAATCGTCCAGGAAATGGAACAGGATCTATTTTAGAGATTTGTTCTAGGTTCTTTATCTTAGATTCTTTATCCTATTGTTGTTTTTTAGTGTTAGGAATCACCTCCTCTTCCTTAGGGACTTCCCCAGGGACTTCCTCAAGGGGAGTTTTGACAAGGATGTTTCAGGAACAAAGTTGGATATAATTGATTTCTACCACATTCAAGGTAGCAATATTAGGATTGGTGTTATACACTTGTTGTTGAGACCTGTTATTCTTGGGGTTTGGTATGGGTTGAGCAGGCATCTAAGGTTGATTCACATGGTCATTCTAATTTTGGGTTGTAGGTTGTGAGGGTCCAACAAGTAAGGCTTGAGGTTGGTTCCCAAATCGTCTTGGTCCTTGGTTATATTGGGGTGCCCATGGTTGTTGATACCGATTTTGGTTTGGCCACTGAGGGGTAACCCAAGACTGGTTCATCCACTCTAATTAGGGCCATACTGGCCCCCACTGAGGTGGCATTTGCATTGGTAGAAGTTGGCCTCCCCACGGTCCACTCCATTGGTTTGTTCCCCAACTTGGTGGACCTCTTAGAGTATATTGACCTGAAAACTGGTTAAATCCATAGTTTAATTATTTCTGGCAAATAAAATTTAATTCCTCCTCGACTGATGGTGCCTTTTTCAACCTATCTTTGATTTCAAGGAGAAAACTGCACTCATTTGTGGGGTGACTTTTTCACATATCCCACGCAACTTAGTGTGATTTAAAGGACATTCCCTATGTGGATGCTTCTCTCTACAATGAGGACAATAGATGGCCAAGGGTTCAATATTCTTTTTTCTTTCCTGCATACCATCAAGAGTGGTGTTTAAATGAAGTTATATGTTAGTTTTTAGATTGGCAAGTTCTTCCATAACTTGAGTGACATCATTTCCACCATCTTTTCCTTTCTTTTGTACTCTGTTACCTGCTCGAGTTTGGGAGTAATTTCTGCTAACTTCCACAATTTCTGCGAAACTCTATATGTTAATGTCTCCCTTCCTCATAAGGTTTAAGGCTTCTCTTATCTCATCATCAATTCCTATCAGGAAAATGGTTTTACTAAGCTTTTCATCCAAATTACTGCCACATCTGCTATAGACATAAAAATTTATCCACATAATCTTCCAAATTTTCATCCTCCATTTGTTTCATTCAGAAGAGCTCATCTTTTCAGTCTCTGACTCTACAATAATCTTGGTACTTATCAAGGAAGACCATCTCGATTTGATCCCCTGTAGTTATGGAGTCTGTTGTCAAGCCCATGAACCATCGTAAGTCTAATTCCTTGAGAGTAGAAGGAAAAAGATTTAGCTTTTGATTATCTGTTCCATAATCATAAGTTTGGAAGAGAACCTTAAATTCGAACAAGAATTGATCAGGGTCCTCTGAAGCTTTCCCTCTGAAAGTTGGCAGGAATGCAGGAGATATATTCTTCATGGGAGGCTCATTTCTCTCGGGAGTTATGGCAATTGGATAGGAAAATGTTCGATTATCAACTGGTTCATCACCACCAAAGAGATTATCACCCATTGTGAAAAATGTTCCAGGCAAAATGGGAGACTTTGGTAGAATGGGAGTTCCTTGATCAATTAAATGATTTGGAGGTTCTTCCAAATTAGGTTCTAATGGTGTACTAATTGTGGTTTGCTTTATGAATTGACCTAAGGCATCCCTAGGCCTACTCATAAACTGGTGGATCCAGAATGTGCTTGTTCAAAAATCTTACCAACACCTAACCTACAAGGATTTGTAGATTATTTCTCTGGCAACGACACCAAAATTGATGAGGTCGTTGTAGTTGTTTTTAATTCATCATCATTTAATTTATCAACCCAGAGGTGTCTAGAGCTATCTGCAGTAAGACTGTCTTGTGTAGGGGTTGGAGTGGAGTCTGAATCTTATGGGATGGGTGGATTATATTGGCTGTTAAGGGAATATTACTGAAATCCAAATTATTCTATCTGCTGAAAGAAACACACATGCTAGAAATTGAAGCTATTCTAATTGCTTTGGAAAGAAACACACATGTTGAAATGAAAACTATTCTAGTTGCTTGGAAAGAAACACACATACTTTAATGAAAGCTATTCTAATTGCTTGGAAAAGCAACACACGTGTTGTAATCGAAACTACACTATTTGCTTTGAAAGGAAACTCAGATTAACTGCATCAAAATGTATCTTATCAATCCACAACAATGAAATACTCTGAATAGAACAATGTTGTTTCACAAAATAACAAATACTTCTTTTTGGTATTTTCAGAATTAAAGGACAGAGCTGCAGGTATGTAAAACATTCGCACAAAAGAAGAAATCAACAGCTAACATCAACACAAAATATCGACAGTAAATAGAAAACATGGAAAGAAAACACAAAGATAAATACCGAGAGATCTCCTCCTAATTGGGGAAGAGGGCCCTACTTTCCTAGCTAGAGATGATCCTCTTGAATTCAACCAACTTTAACAGAAATTCCCTTTCATTTGCATTAAAGATAACCCCAAATGGGCATGGATACATGAGTGAACAGGAAGATTTGCTCCTTGACGAAAAACAACAATACTTGACTAAAAATTGGAATTGGAACTGGCCTGAGTGAGACTACTAGGATCCTACTTATAGATTTGAGCCTCTATTGAAAGCAATAACTATACTAGTTCCTAGCTACAACGAACTTGGATTAAACCAATCGCTTTATTTAATACATTAGCAGTTCCTTTGCAATTGAACTTTAGATCATAAATTCATATCAATCTAATTATCAACAGTCAGGTAGATCCTTGAATTGGCGTGGACACGAATTGATGGTTACTTTAGTTACCATAAATGGTCACTTTTAGCTACCATAAAACCAAAATGGTATGTGGACTTAGAGTTCTGCAGTTGTTAATCATCCTGGGATGAATAGTTGGGCATGTTGGCGGGTGTGCATCACTGGATTCCTGAATGATCCTTTGGTTGACCTCATTAATCGTCGACTCAAGGGGAGGACAACTCTCTTGCAGTGCTATAGGAATATGGAGCTCTCCGGAGTTCAGGTTCTTTACGAGGGAAGTGGCTCTGGAGGGGTCCTGAGGCCTCTAGAAAGCCCTTTACTATATTCTTTATGTAACCAACACACAACTCAGATAAGAATTCCATAAAATATGCATTTGAAAATAGAATTCATAGTAATCAGTCAAACGATTTCATCTAAAGAAATAAAGAGTAAGCATGCATATAATTCATTCAAAAGACAAATATAATCACAATAATATTTAGATATATATGCCATAGTGTAATATAAGAGTCTTAAAATAGAGAATATATAGAAATAAATGAGTCATGGATTTGACTCATCAATGAGTTCAATGGCAATGTATATAGATGGTTCAATATTAAATAACAATCATCACATGGTAAAGATAAATGAGTTCAATGGCAATGTATAGCGATGTATAAATAGGGCAAAGATAAATGGATGTGTTGGGTCAATTCAAAATTTTAGGGTTTTAATGTTATCACGATTCCTCTGCAAAATCCCCAAGTTTAAATCCTGAGGTTGGTGTTGTCTAAGGGGTTTAAGGTTTATCCTTCTAATTGATCGTTGACCTGTGTAGCCAGTTTCCCCAGCTTAAGTCATTCTTTTATCCCCTTGGTGGTCATTGAGTTACCGAACCTGAGCTCCTCTATTTTATTCACTCGACTAATAAATTGACATTTATTTTTTAATATTTTATAAACAATTTTTGCTGGCTGAATGTTATTTTCTGATTTCGTCACGAGTGTCGCAGCCTCCATTTAAGCCTATTTTTTTGAAGGCACGACAATGCGCGAAGACACCACGTGTCCCCTATTGGTCCTTGTTTTTAATCACCCTGATCTATTTTAATAGTATTTTCATATATTTTTATCAGGTGTATCCCCTCCTGACATTTGGCAGTCATCTATTGTCTTGTCATGAGGATTTGCCTCATCATAACCTTGCTTTGAGCCAACAACTTAAAGTTGGAACGGTGCGATAAGGTGCCATGTGTCCCTTTGGCCGTAGTAGCCACGATCTATTTTAATATTATTTTCATATATGTTTGTCAGACATATCCCCTCCTAACATGTGGCAGTCATCTATTATCTTGTCGTGAGCATTTGCCTCATCGCAACCTTGCTTTAAGTCAAAAACTTAAAGCTACGATGGTGTGATAAGGTGTCATGTGTCCCTTTGGCCATAATAGTCCTGATCTATTTTAATATTTTTTTTATATATATGTTTTGGACATATCCCCTCTTGACATGTGGTTGTCGTCTATTATCTTGTCGTGAGGATTTACCTCATCACAACCTTGCTTTAAGCTAAAAACTTAAAGCTGCGATGATGTGATAAGGCACCATGTGTCCCTTTGGCAGTTGTATTCCTGATCTATTTTAATATTATTTTCATATATGTTTTTCGGGCATATCCCCTCCTAACATGTGGCGGTCATCCATTGTCTTGTCATGAGGATTTGCCTCATTGCAACCTTGCTTTAAGCCAAAAACTTAAAATTGTGATGGTGCAATAAGGCACCATGTGTCCCTTTGGCCGTAGTAACCCCAATCTATTTAAATATTATTTTCATATATATATTTGTCAGGCGTATCCCCTTCTGACATGTGGTGGTTGTCTATTGTCTTGTCGTGAGGATTTGCCTCATCACAACCTTGCTTTAAGCTAAAAACTTAAAGCTATGACAATGAGATAAGGTGCCATGTGTCCCTTTGGTCGTAGTAGGAATTCCATGGTCTTGCCAAAGGTACTTTCTTGACATGTGGCATTTTATCATTTGTTGTGAATATTCTAATTATGACATCAAGGGTGGTCCCATCTGATGATGCTACGTGTCAAGATCTTATTGTGTCACGAATAGGATTATTAATTTATTGGAAGAAAGAATAAATCTAACTTGAATATTTATTTAAAAGAAAAGTATATATGTTCCTTATGAATTATGAAATTTATAATTAGCAATGTAATATTTGTGTTGTTTTGGATCAACACTAGAACGAAATGTGTATAAGCAAAAAAAGTATATTTATAGATAAATATGCTAACCAAGTAACACTAATTTAAATTAGAACTATAAACCTAACCGTACATGGAACTGTAACCCTAACCAAAATTTGGTACATAAATAAAACATTAAATGTAACGAGATTTATAAAGTATAGACTTAACCATAACTCTAATTAGATTAAAACCTTATTCTAATCCTAATTTAAGCATAACCCTAATTCTAATCTAACCTTGGTTCTAACCCAAACCCAAACCCTAATTGTAAATTCACAAAGACTTACCATTGATTTTTCTAAAAATAGATATGCTAACTTTACCTTGATTTAAACCCTAATTGTAATCCTACTTATAACCCTAACTTAATTCTAACCCTATTTATAATCCTAACCCCAAACAAAACCCTAATTCTAATTATATTAAAACCTTATTCTAACACTAATTAGATTAAAATCTTATTCTAACCCTAATTTCAAGCATAACCCTAATTCTGACCCTAATCTAATTTAACCATGATCTTGAATCCTAAATTTACACTTAGCATGGATTTCTTTAAAAATAAATATCCTAACCTCATAACTCTAATCCTAATCATAACCCTAAGCCTAATTCTAATCCTTACCATAACCATAATTTAAAACATGATTAAAACCCTAAATCTAACCCTATTTATAATGATGACCCTAACTATATCCCTAAACAAAACCCTAATTCTAATCTAACCTTAGTTTTAACCCTGTTGGTGTTTTCCAATTTAACTGTCATAATTACTTAAGGTATACGCTCAATTCGAAGAAGTAATGACAAATTGGCCAACGAACAGGAGATGTTAAGAATGGTCCCCTTTGCACTTTAGGCTCTGCACAACCTAGGTGGGTTTCCCTTAAAATTGACACTGATGCAGGTTTTAAAACCCCCTTTTATCACAATGTCAAACAATAGATACTTCCACAAAATATTCTAAGAGAAAACAAGATTCAACTAGTTTGTAAGGATGATCCCTTATAGTCCTTAAAAGTGATTGTGAAAGTTATAAGTTGTCAGAAATAATTAAAACAACTAGTAAGATTTATCATTTTGCGTATATATGGGTGGTTAGGAAACTAACTTGATTTCAAGACTGGTGCCTATTCTAGGTAAATAGAGTCAATATGATCCATTAGGTCTTGTAATGAAGCTTTCACAAATTGAAAATCAATTTATCTTGTTAAGGATACCAGTGCCTGAACGTTGATATTGATCTTAAAATGATGGCAAACAATAGACAAATCATCCTTAATTATCCATTTTGATAGTAAATGACAATATCACTTAGTATGAAAGATTTTCTCTATTTTCTTGAAACAGAAACTAAGATACACAGTAATGCATAACAACAAACATGTCATGATAAAAGTAATAAACCCTTGATTGTATTAATTCTCAATCGTCAATTACAAAAAACACAAATGAAGATAAGATGCATAAATAGTTTGCATTCTGTCATTTAATTGAATTGGTGAGAATATATCACACAAAAGTATTCACATACCAAAATCCCCTATTGCTCCTAAACTTAGACTATAGACATAAAATTACATCCCGAGTATTTTCCCACCAACCCTTTGCAAAAGGAGCACATCCATTTTATAAGACAAGGGAGCCTCTTACAATAAACTGATGATTGACACAGATTTTCATTCAATTTTACTGATGCCACATATGCTGATTACATCACATACTTCTGCACCCATGCATTATATTCCTCCTTTGCCAGCTAGTTGTACTTCAAAATTTTATCAACTCTTTGCATATAAGTCACATACCTGGTGTTTAATGATATTTTAGTTTCTTTTATGAAACTACTCAAGTTGGCTTCTAAATTTAGTAGCATGTCCATCTCAACAATACATTGCACATGATCAATCTTGCTCCTAGCGATGATTGATTTGATGGAGATAGGAACTATGCTGCCAAATTTCATTTTCCAATCTGACAGACATTTTAGTGTCATTATTAGTACAAACTAGCGGCAGGGAATACTTTTCAAGAGACCTAAAGCTATTAATTATGTCCTTTAGTATTATATCAAGTCGGTCATGAAAAGCAGAGACTTCATTTAGAAGTCCTATGACTTCATGTGTGCTGATCACTCCATTTAGCACATCAGAACCTATGCTAGCATATTATAAATATGATTCATCACCTACACACAGGGAATCCAAGTACCTAGAATATCCCTTAATGCTGACTCATTCATGGTATGGCTTTCAATTTCCTTTTTCAAATTGCTTAGACAAACCCATGCATCATCTACTTTATTCAACACTTTACTCATCTGATGATCTGTAACATGACACTTGTTCTACCAATTGAGATTTACTAGGTTTAACTCCAAAAGTAAAATGATCAAGATACTAATAGCGAACGTAATAAAATTTTTCCTTAAATTCATTTGATAAGATGCACATTTGAAACATATTTCAAACTCCCATTGCATAATCAAATTACATTTCCTCAATAAAATAATTAAATATTTCTCTTTACAACTTTTCATAAAATAGATACATACAAGCTCCATGAGCTAATAGAGATACATAATTTCACTTTGTCTATCTTCAAATCTAAGCCACCAACTGCATGAGGGGAAGCATCCCTCAAGCGCTTTACCTCCATCCATAGACTATCTGTGGTCCCCCGCACATTTACCAAACTGATAAACGACCCTACCCTTTGATGAAGGGATTGGTATGCTAACCTCATAAAAGCCTAAAATTGAGCAAGGTGTTGTGTCCTACATAACTAGTACTGTCATACATTGTGGCTACGACCTACAAGCACGATTGCCCTTCCTAGTATGTAAACCTAGACCACAGTGAACTGATAGTGTAAACAATGGCTACTTACACTACTTTGGCCAAAGTTTCATCACCCCTAACTCGGAATGAATGTCACACGTTCACCCACCCTTCTATCTCAATTTACAAAGACAACAATCTCTATACAAATGTTATTCCCTTACCCATGGATCAACAAATCCAAGGAATAACCCCACTTAACAAATACATCATTCTCTATACATAGGATATTCCCTTTCCCTTGGATCAGAAAATCCCAGGAATCCCTACTAACAATTACATCGATCTCTATCCTAGGTTATCTCCCTCTTCCATGGATCACATATCCCAAGGTTAACCTATTCTGAGTTTTACTATGACACCTATGTCGAAGTAACACTACTGCAAGATACGGTTTACTATCCTTTCCCATCATACAAGTATCTAATCATACTCAAACTAATAATTATACATAAAGTCCCATATAGGTACAAATCTCTATTACTGAGATTAACTTCACATTCACAATATAAATCTCTTACTAAATATATGTAAATATATATACTATTATATAATCAATCAAACAATGCATCCCATAATAACAACAACACAAAATGCCTTGAAAACAGAAAAGCATAATGAAAGAGAAATCCCCATGCCTGTGATATAAGCTCCAAATTAATCTACGAGATTCCTTTTCTTAAGCTCCTTCCAATGAACTAAAACCTCCTCCCAAGTAAAACAATTCTCCTTCTAAACTTCCCAAACCTCTCCTCACAACTTGAAGCAAAAATGGCAAAAACTCTTAGTGCTAACTTAAAATGAAAATGGTAGAATAAGAATGCTCTTGGCAGAACTTGTGTGTAGAATGAGAAAGATCTCCTCCTTTTACACTAAAAATCCAAGAGAAAACAAGCTACATTTTTGCTTGCCAAGTTGACACAACTCCCCTAAAAAATTAGAGGTGGCAAAGAAATAATGAAATATTGACACATAAAAGGACACTTGCAAAAATAATAAACAAAACAAACTTCTAAAAGACTAAACACTCTTCAAAATATTGCCACCTAAAATCACATTCCCAAATATATAGAAAAATTGGTTTAAATGGACAAAGTCAAAAGCACGTTGAAACAAAGAAAGATCCTCTTAAAATTGATTTTCACCCAGTCATGAGCGCATAAGACAAAGTCAAAGATGACAAAAGAGTTTGTTTCCAAACTCACAAGGCATAGTTATAAGGTTTAAGCTCTTCATAAGCGCTTTGAAAGGCACTTAAGAAGCTTTTAAGCTTCTAAATTAAAACCTCCAATGACCTATACACATGGCCTCCCATGTTGAGTGCTATATGTGCTGCCCACTATGGTTATTAAGGCCACATGCCTCTTCTATGCAGCACTCACATGCCTTTTTAAACTTTATATCCCTTATATATATACATATATATAAAAATATATTTATATATAGAAATATATATATATCAAATGGATAATATTAACAAAACAATATCATTTTTCCAAGAGCATTATAATTACTTATTTTAAAAACATAAGAATATAATAATATTATATTATATACATATATAGATATATAAACACGATATATATATATATCATCAATCATAAAAAAAATC
Source organism: Cunninghamia lanceolata (assembly GCA_027924645.1). Classification (NCBI taxonomy): domain Eukaryota; kingdom Viridiplantae; phylum Streptophyta; class Pinopsida; order Cupressales; family Cupressaceae; genus Cunninghamia; species Cunninghamia lanceolata. The sequence goes on from BSBN01000959.1 coordinate 3,311,799, forward strand.
ACTTATAACATACTATTCATAAACTCATGACCCACATACTGATGACACAAATGAATGGAATCCACACATACATTGGTGACATGAACGACAACCACATATACACATGCATAACATAAAATCATTTCACGATAAAACCTTGTCTATGCAATCGTAAACTTATCAACATGCAGATTAAATCACAGTTCTCACTCAAACATCCAAACATGCAATCAAGATTCACAACAAAGATCACTTACCGCTACCCAACTGACTTGACATAATTTAGGAAAAAAATAGGGTTGTGTGTGTGTGATTGCTCAATATAGGTTTTACTAAGGTTGCCAGACCAAGTCCTTCTCCTGAGTGATACTTCCCCTCCCTTCCAGAGGAGCAACCTATTCCTGCATCCACTTAGATCACGGTAGTTAGCTGATCAAAATATAGCCTTTTGCTTCATACATTTTCTATCAATAATCAAATATATTGCATTATTCCATTTTTTAACATATCCCAAATCAAGATTCATAAACACATAAATGCAAAGATTTCACAATCATTCATTAATCAAACAAATTAACCAACCTAGGTAAATAGTAATGGATAGAAACACACGGGGTGTGACATGATCCAAGAAGTTTTAAATCAAAGCTACCTATTCACTTTTGTGCTCTTCTTTGAGTTTGTCAATTAGACTATTGCTCCTCAAATTCTCTTGTAATTCAGTAACAACCATAGAATCTCCTTCATATTTTGATGAACCCTTAGGACTAGACATAGAAGGTGCTGATAAGACTTCAATTCTAGTGGAAGGAATAAGTGATTTGAGCTTGTTGTACTCATGTAATAGCTTCACATAATCCTCCCTCTATTTGTCTAGTTCTGCTTGTAGCTTCCTTGCTGCAGCTTCATTGAATTTTGTTGTAGCTACCATCAACGATGCAACATGAGGGGCAATGGTGTTAGTTAATCTTCTCACAATTAACTGGCATGTGATCTCATTTATATCCCTTGCCACTTGTGGTTTATTATCACTTGGAGCCATAGGCCAATTTTCCAAAGTCTTGTGACTAGCACTGAAACTTGACCCAAACAATTCTTCTGATTGCTCATGTGTCAATACTTCATCATCAAATTGATCTTCCCTTCTAATAGTATCCATAGCAATAGCAAATGAGATATCCCATCCTAGAAAGAGCAAAAAACCACTTTCCTTTACTAACCTTCTTCCTTGGAGAACCTCAAGGGTAATTCTACTAACAGTCATGCCAACTTCCTTCAAAACCCTTTGAGCAATTGCCACCTTATCCTCATTTTCAACTTTACCCTGTTCCTCATTCAACTTCTTCACATACATCTCAAACTTCCTCTGCACAAGTAAAGCTCTAAATTCCTTTGATTTGATGAATTCATCATCAGATAGAATCCTTGCAAGCCAATGCCATGACATCTTTCACAACTGCACTACTTTCTTGCAGGCTCAATAAAGTTCTCGATGGGGGAGGCATCCATATTTCATCCTAGGAGGGGACCTTAACACTTGCTACACCTCATCTAAGTCAATTTGGTTTTCCTCAACCTCCTCTGTCAAGGAGTAATCAACTAAAGGTTGATTTTCAATAGTTGGTTCAGGGGGAGGAAGTGAACTCCATGCCTCTCATGCAACCTCCTCAATCATAGGTTGAGCAGGTTCTTTAATATTTTCCTCAGGCAACTACTGCTTCTCGGGAGACTGTGGCTTGGTGAGATTCTTTTTGGCTACAAAATTGAGTTCCTCGGCATGTTCCAACATCATTTGCATCCTAAGAATAAGATCAATAATCTCACTAAAGGCACCATGGTATGCAGGGTTCTTCAGCTTCCTCTACCTTTCTCTAAGGAGAATGAGACCCAAAGTTTCTCTTCTCAATTTCATCTCTACCTCTGAAACATAATTTCTAAGCAAATCCTCCTGCCCATCAAAACAATGCTCAAACCCTGATCTTTGTTTCTCTCTCCTTACCCTGTCAATAAAGTGCTCAGGGTCATAATTCCTATGCTCTGTTGTGGGCAATCTATATTCTTACAATTTTTCCAAGCATGCCTCCAAACCTTCTTTAGCACTGATAAAGAAACTAGGGAACTTGATTGTTGAAGGAAAGTCCCCTTTTTATTATTTCTCAAATGAAACTTATCAAATTCATTCAGCTGCCACATAATCTCTAAAAATGCAATCCTGTTTGGCACTCTCTTGGGCAATAAGTGGGGTCTGACATTTGACCCATAAACCCTGATTATGGTTACATTCCTATAAAGGAACCAATCACCCCAATTGTTATCCCTCATACCATATGGTTTTCTCTCAAAAGGCCTTAGCAAATCCATTATCTCCTTGGAGAGTCTAGACCTCTTCTATCCTAATAGTCCCAACACCCTTTATGCAAAATGCTCCTCAAACACAAAGTAATTTGCATTGTTACAAAACGAGTCCTATAAGTGAACTCTACCCTAAATTGACATAGGCTCTTCATCCTTGTTCTGATGTTGGATATGCAATTCACTGCCCTAGAATCCTCTCCCACAGTGCAATAAAATATGGCATAACAAGGAATACCTAGAAAAGGTGGGAACATGACTTCCCTATTTTCATCCTACAAATTCCTTATGGATTTGTTCAACCATAAATGTAGCATAATCAAACCTTCTATACTGGTATTTATATTGTATATCAACAATCTTGACCAATAAATGATTTGGTATCAAGTGATTAAAATCAATCCCAAAAACTTGACAGAGGACAAAGTAAGTCTTCACAAAGTAGTATTCAAACATATCAATGCTAAAAGGTTCCATTTCATGATCATATATTTTCAAATACTTGCCCATGTTTCTTGGCCTTTGAATAGACAACTTATATGTTCTATAAACATGTATGTTTCTATTGTATTCTTTCTTTAACTCCTCGACATCAATTCTTTCACGGGCCAAGGGATTCAGACCAAACACTTTAATTATCATTTCTCTATTTATATGGAACATTTGCTCACTCTTATAATTTGATAGCACTTGAGTGTTTGGATTATAGCTTTGGCTAATTGCTTGGATGATGTCCACATTTACAAATACATCGAGGACAACTAATTTCCCTAAATCCAACTCCCAAATGTGTAAAATGGGTTTTTCCAGGGCATGACGAGTGTATCCAAAATCAAATAGCTCCCACCCTTCTATTGGTACAATTGCATCCTTAATGGATTTTTAAAAAATTGAAACCTATCTGTCAATTCCTTGATACCCTGGGCATGTTTATATTTTTTAGAAGATCGCGAGAGCTGGTTTATAAGGTCTTGGGATAAATCCCTCATGATTTTACCTCCATGGTCAGACCTCTGACTCATGATTGCAGGCAAAAGGATAGGCTACAAGGAAAAATGGGGTGAGGGCTTGATAACTCTAACAACTTGGGAGGGGCTTTACAATACTACCAAAAAAACACAAACATTCAATGCAGGTCACAGATAGGGCAATTGATCAACATACCGGTCTATAACTTTATCAATGATTAGGGCACCCAAACTTTGAAGTTGCAATCACGAGCTACTCAGTCACAACTTGCTTCAACTCGCAAAAGTCTTCAGTATGCTCAAAATTGTAGAATGGACTTCAAAATGGAGGATGAAATCCATTTATTTCCTGTTGTCACCTCATTAATTGCTCAATTAAACATAGCATGTGTTCGCATGCCGCAAACGGTCACCTCTTTTGACTATCAACCGTTCGATCAAGACCAAACCTTGAATCAACAGTCATCGCATGCCAGGGCCATATCGCAACCTCAACCGAAGGACCAACACTTTGAAGTTGTGCGGTATGCTAGATCATCAAATCTTTATTAGTCAAGCACCTTAAAACACCACCGTCGATCTTACTTCCTTGGAATGGACAAGTGTCACCATATCGCATTGTCGTAGCCTCAACACTTGCCGCTATCTGAAAGCATGTGCGATGCACTCACTGTTGTATCACCCTTGGTATAACAAATTAAAACACCACCATTGATTTTACTATTATTATATGAGTCACCAAAGTGGGCCCAACTTCATATAAAGGACGCTTCAGTGTGATGTTTCACCATTCGATGAATGTTTCACTGAACGGTTGTAGTTGAATTCCGAAATGAAATGTCTGGAGTGCTAGACTTGTGAACTCAAACCTCCAGAATCATCTTAGAGTCGTTAAATTTACAAATATCAATGGTTGAGATTTTACAATATATTTTCAATGCCACCGCTCGATGTATGTCCTGTATTAATTTAGGCTGTAGACTTATAGGTCATCCTTAAATTTCATTTGAAGTGGGAGTACAAACTTGTACTGAAGAATAGAATAGAATAACTTTTAACTTCCATGAGAATAAAATATATTTTATAAGAATAGAATGTAACACATTTCACTCACTTTATTATTACTTCACACTTGGCACTTATTTGAGAATAAGAAGAAAATTAAGAAGTTAAAAACTTAAATCATAGTATTGCATAGAGGCGATTGAAGTTACAACTACTTTGTGAGATTATGGAAGCGAGAGGGGACCAGGGAGATTGTAGTGCACCAGGGAGAGTCATCTTTTCAAATTTTGCGTATGTGTCATGTGAAATATAAAAATGTTACATTCCTTCAAATTCAAATTAATTGATAAGCGTTTAGTTTAAAAAATTTCAATCTTGGGGTTTAGGGTTGAGGGTTTACAAGCATGTCTACCACGACTACCACACCACTGATTGGGAAAGGCAAAGAAATACACAAAATAAACTATGCCAGACCGTTTAAAGCCCCAGGTTTCACTGATGAATACCATGATATTTATGATCTTGTAATCTTTGGTAGGCTTATCTCAGAACTTAGATTTTCATGTGAGAATAAGGCCCAAATGTAAATGCAAGCTAACCTAGGAAAGCCATTACCAATTAATAGTTACACTGCACCATGGGTGGTTGGATTGGAATTCCTGATGCTCCCTGAGGTTTTCCCTTGCCTAGAATTTATCATGGTTTGTGCCCAGAATTACGATGAAAATAGAAAAGCAATTGTTAATAAAGATAGACAGAATGAAATGTTAACCATTATTGTAGTAGAAATTTGTAGATTATTGGGGTTTGTAGTCAGAGATTTTGGAATTGTCCACATTGACCTAGAAAAGTTAGTAGTGATTATGAAGCAATCCCTCTAAATTCCAAAGTTTCTTTTCTCAGAAAAATAATAATGGATGGTTCCATACCCAAAGAGAATCAAAAGCCTCCTTATAAAATTGAAATTTTTAAACCATGGGTTCAGGATACTATTTTCATGCTAGCATTTTACCTTGGATTGGATAGTAATAGACAAGTGGATGCAAGCCTCCTTTAAATGGTATACAATATCTATTTTCTTATTCCCCCTGTTAAATACGGATTTGGAGAAGTTTTCGACTAACTTTTCTCCTGACTTGCCTCTATTCTGTCTTGTCCTCTTGTCGGTATTTTAGTGTTGTGCAGAGGTGATGGTCCCTGTTGTTGTTCTTTTTCCTTAATAGATTGATATATCTTTGCTGTCACTTCTTCCATTTCATTTTGTATTTTCTCCTTTTCCTTCTTATTTCCACTCATGAGTGTGTCTACTCTTTGTTTTCTTCTCAACTACATGGCTTGTAGATGTATAATTCATTCTTCTTCTCTGGTGATAATGTGTCACTGAGCTTCTCAATGGCATTCTACTTTATTTCTTCCTCTAATCGGATTGCCTTATTCCTCCTTAGCCCCAATGCTTCTATCAATCTCTCTAAAAATCCTTCCATTATCTCATCTAATGTCTTTTCTTTGTCCCTCATATATTGGATCATTGCTTGAACTATTATTTGCTTATTTTTCTTTCTTTTTGCTTGTTGATTTTGTCAGGGAGCCTTCTTTTGTGTGTCCTTCTTCATCCTTGACAATACTTCTAATGCTGACCTCTCTCTGGATGATATTGTTGATGATGATGGAGCCTTAGATGTAGTTCTTTCTGATCTTCTTACTGGCGGCACCTCCTTGCTAGGTAGTGGAACTGATGTGGAAGGTTTTGGAGTTAAGGTAGTTCCCTTTTCTGGAACTCCCCACTATTTGTGCAACTTATCTCTATGCTTTTCCAGGTATTCCTCCGCATACTTTTTATGTTGTTTGTCCATCACTTCTGAATAAGTGCCAAATCTCTTTGTGCTTGTATCCTTGGATTTACTTAGTAAGTTTTGTGCATAAGCATTAGCTTCTGCTGCAGTTGTCTCATAAGGCAATTGGGGTACCCATGTTGTTCTCAGATCAACTACTTCTATGTAATTGAAATCCTTGTCTACCAAGAAGGTAACTTGATTGATATATTGCTTCACAATTCATGAAGGAATTCTTTCTCTTTCTCTCATCTCTTCTTGTAGGGTTTTGAAGAAACCCTAATAGGTGGCACTGTATGCTTTTGTTTCCCTAAATTAAGCTATATGCCTTTTGACTTCTAACCCTACTAGTATATTTTGTTGCCACAGTTTCCTCTTAAACCTCGGTAATTCATTCAATAAATAAAATGCGAGGTAAAGAATCAAAGTACAATCCCAGAAGTTGTAATTGGAATCCTTGATCTTCTACAAATTCTCTAGTAGTTGTTGTCACATTAGCCCACAGAGATCAAAATCCTTGCCCTTTTCCACCATCTAATAGGTAGTGTGAATGGCAGTGGTTGAACCCTCCCAGTTGGCATAGTACACTTTGTATGCAATGCCCATGGTGGCATATCTAACACCAGGGTTTGTTATATCCTTTGCATGCATATTCCTTCCATCTTTTGTTGCTCCGGTCAATTCCCTCACTTGATCGGTTAGGATGGCCTTCATCGCTGGTAAGGGTCCAACTACACTTAACCCTGTCACTGCCCTAATGGCCTCCTTCGTGGTTCTATCTAGGGTTTGTCCAAATATATAAATTCATCATGAATTCAGCTAAGAATGATTCTTACCCATTCATTTGAATCCTTGAAGCTGGGGTAATCCTTCCACACATCTAATTTCTTTGCCAATATGTTTGCATATTTGGCCAGATTCCCTGTATCTCCCAGCAATGCATTCCTTAGCTCCTCAAAATTCATATGGTCAATCTTAGCCAAGGTATTTTAAATGTACTTTCTCACATCCTCCATGTAAACCACATCTACCAGCACATTCAAGAATGCATCATCTTTATCCACTTCTAGGGCTTTCCAGGGGTATTTCTTGAACTTTAGCCTTGGCTTCTATGTGATGTCAATTAGCTCAGGGGTAGCCATTGTATATCTTTTGCTTATCTGTGATCTTGTCCTCTTCACTACTTTGTTTGCCGCTGTATTTTCTCTCCGAGCTCTAAATTTTCCAAAGAGTGAAATGCAAGGTGAGGTTTGTAATGCCTAATTAGGGTTAACTACCCCTTCTTTTGCCCTAATTTTCCTGCTTTTCACTTTATTCTTTTCCTTTGTTATTTTATCTCCTTGCTTTTTGTGTTCTGAGTTATGCCCCTTGTTAGTGGTTAGTCTATAATGCCCTATGGTTCAATGGCGGAATATCTCTGCACTCAGTTTCTTTCTTCTGGATATTGATGATCTAATGGTTTGGTATCTGAAAGAACCTTCCCCATTGTTTTCCTTGTATCTTTTCCATTTTTTTCTTCCTCTTTCCCCGTGACTGTCCTGTTTGTATCTCTAGGAACTCAGTCATCTTGGTATGTCAATTTCTCTGCTTCCCTTGCTTCATTTGATGAAATTTCTAAGATATAGCCTCCTTGTCCTTCCTAAATGTGTTGCAAATGATCTCTAGTGAGTTTTGATGAAGTGCAGAGGATTGAGATATGTTTTCCTCTCCAATTCTAGCCATGAATATCCTCTAGTAACCAACCAATTTTCTTGTTTTCAGTTCTAGTTCTTCTCTCAACCAAGCTTCTAAAACTTCCTCCCTATATGTGTTGTAATGATCATCCTCTATCTCCACTTCTCCCTCAGAGTTAGACTCTTCTATTTTTTCTTTTGCATCCAACCTTGAAATTGTATAGATATTCTTTGGATCCTTATCATTGTCTTTTGTCTGATTGACTTCTTCTATATATGCTTCTTCCATTGATGATCCCAAAGTAATATTGACAATTTTTTTTATCATTAGCAAATGATAGCTCTTCTTTTCAGGAGTCTATGATACCATTTGCATCTACAAACCATGTCAAACCCAAAAGTGCATTGAAAGCTTCCCCTTGATCCTTCATGGCTACAACAATAAAGTCTAAGACTTGTTTGACCCCCATTAGGTTAACTTCCACTTGATTCCATGTTCCCATTGTTTGCATATTAGATCCATATGCCAAGATTATATTGTAAGTTGTCTCTGTTAGCTTAGGTCTTCCTAATTGTTCCCAAAGCTTCTTTGTCAGCATGTTGACATATGCTCCCAGATCTATCATGACATTCTAAACTTTTCTGTAATTGATATGAACATCCACCATGAGTGGCTTTATCTTCCATTCTCTATATGTCCTTCCCATCCCCTGAAGTTGACTCTTTTGACCTTGCTCCTTATTCCACTATTTAGAAAATTGCTTCAGTTTCACAACGAGTCTATGTTGTTTGTGTCAATTGGGCTAACTATTTGAGAGATTTCACTTCTTCGGTGAAAAACTAATTGTATTGTTTCTCCTTTTCTTTCTCCTTCCTTATTGTTTGTTTAGCTTCCTTCATAACTTCCTCATGCTATTTCTTAGTGGGAACAAATTCTTCTTCCTCCTTGTTGTCTTCCTCTTCTGTCTCAATGGTGTAATGTCTTCTGGTATTTGCTCCTTGTCTTATTAGTACTGCAACTTTCTCCTTCCTTCTTCTATCTTTTCCTGTATGTTTCGACTTGCTTCTATAGAAATACAAGCTTCTTCTTATGTGGATTCTATTGAAGATGTGTCTATTTCCTCCCTGTTGTTCTTCCGATAATTTCTTTCTCCTTGACCCTTAGGTTCCCTTCTTATGATCCTAGCCCCTTTTTGTGTATTCAGGTTCTATAACTCATCACTCTTAGATTGTGATGGTGCATTCTGGAAGTGCTTTTGTGCTCTATCACAAGAAAATAGATCATGCTCTGTACTACTATAGAATGAACACTATGTTTTTCTTTCACCCCAACATTCATTAGCAAAGTGTCCTAGCTTACCGCATTTGAAAAATGTTGCATCCTCTCTCCTTCTTTAACCTCTTCCATGACCTTAGCCTACTATGTAGCCTCCAAACTTCTCTCTGTCATTATTATTATAGCTATTCCCATAGGATGGGCTGTTAGAGTTTGAATTTTGTATTGCATTGACATTCCTATGGTTTCTCTAATTTGGTTGCTTGTAGCCTTGATTAGATGAGTTTCTTTCTGCTATGCCCTTCATATAAGACACATTTCTCTCTGCCAATTTTGTGGTACTATACCATGCTTCATCTTCTTCATCATCAATGTCTCTTTTCCTCCTAAAGTTCTAGGATGGACAATCCAGTGTTTCATGGTCATCCCATTCTCTGCATAATCCGCAATATACTGAGTTTATTCTTTGTGTTGTTTCTTTGATGTCTACCTTTATTGTGGCAGCTTGTCTTTCACCTTTTATTCTAGGGCATTCATTTTTCAAGTGACCTTCCCTTGTATAGAATGAGCACCAAATATTAGGTCTTTGCTTCAGTGTATTCTCCTCCTGCTTGGCCAAAATCTCTTGTCTTAGCTTTAATTGCTCTAGTTCCAATTTTAGCTTCTCCATTTCTAGGTTTTCCTTCATCTTGTCTTGTCTGTGCCAGGATTGAGACTCTATCCGGCAGGCTAGTGTCACTACTTCTGCATATGTTTCAAATGCTCTTCCATCTAGGGCAGATCTTATTTAAGGGCTTATTTTGGAAATAAACCATTCTATCTTTTGCTTCTTAGTCAGTGGTTCCTCCAACTTCCTAGTTGTCTCCTTGAATCTCTTATCAAAGTCCTTTATTGATTCTCTGTCTAATTGCATCAAATCTCTCATCTTACTGACCCCTTCTGTAGGAATATCTGGAACCCCAAAATTTTCCAAGAATAGTTTCTTAATTCCATCCCATTCCTTATCATTGTTTGGACATGTCTTTCTATACCATTTCAATGCTTCATTCCGCAAGGTACCTATGAAGTCAAACAACTTGATTCCATCCCTTATTGCCCCATTTTGACTCCAAATAGACTCCAAAATAAAAATGTGTTCTACTACTTCAGTAGTATCTTTCTCAAAGACTGGTAACTTGATAGGAATATCCATGATTGGTCTTCTCAATGTCTCTGGTACTTTATGGTAGGTTTCCTTCGATTTTCTCTTCCAGTTAGGCTATCTTCTATCAACACAATTTCTTTCTCTTCCCTTGTCTCTGTGTAGTCAGATATCAAAATACTCCTCTCCAAAAACTTCTAGGAAATTGCTCCAGATCTCTTCTATTTTGTTTGCTTGAAAATTTTCCTTCTGAACTAGAATTATTTTTACTTTATATGGCACTCAGGGTGACTCATGGTCCAGGGGTTGTGTCTCTTCATAATGTCTTTTCAATCTAGGGGATACTCTTCCATTTGTGAACAATATCATGTTAGCATCAAGTGATGATTGAATTAACCTTCTAAACTCTTTGGCACTCCTCTCAATGTTTACCACATCTTCTCCTCTTCTTATTATTTCCTTTATGCTTCAGCAAATTAGCTCCTCTATATATTCCCAATCCATCTTCAAAAATTCTGATGTTAATTCAGGTTTTCTAGTAGCCTACAAAAGAAACCCTAATTCGCCTGTTTCTTCCTTTTTCCTTCTACTTTCCTCTCCAGCAACACCCACATTGGCATGCTCAACAACATCCTCCATGATGCACTCTATTTCTTCTCCTGTATCTAGAAGCACCCATAATGGCACGCTCAATAACATCCTCCATGATGCACTTGTCTTCTTCTTCCCTTCTGGCAGCACCCTCCATGGCATGCTCCATGAATTATTCCTCTTTTGCTTCTGCAACTTCTATTGTCATATCTTTTCTCATTTCTTGTGCCCTTTCCATCCTTATGCGGTAACGTTCTTGTCATTCCTAAGTTTGCTTTAATATTTCTTCCCTTCATAACTCCATTTTGGTTCTGATGTCTTTGTTGATCAATATTTTCTTCAGCTTCTCTCCTTTCGCCATGGGTTTTCTTGTTTTGGTGTTCCATTAGTCCTTTTATATCCCATGGTATGCTTGTTTGAAGAGTCACATTGTTTGAAGGATCCTTACGGACCCTACCCCCTTTTCCACTTGCCATCCCCTTAAGTGCATGCCCCCTATCACAGAGGTAAAAGCTTAAGGAGACTCAAATTTCTTTGTAAATTGAAAATTTTCTCTCCCAACCTAGCCTTCTCTTGTTTCCAGTACTTCGTACTATTCCTCTGATTGTTTTACCCCTTCAATATTTAACTACCTTCTTCCAGGGTCCCAACAACAGAACCAAATGTTAGCTAGAAATGGGGAGGGATATTGGTCCAAAGATCCAGTCCTCAGCCAAGTCTCTATAGTCAGTTCATACCTTGGTCAAGTAGTTAGAGATTGATAGCAAAATACAAATAATAACAAAGGCAGAGTATCACATACAGATCATAACAATAAGACAACATAGAATTATCTGGTTCCAACAGATCTCCATATATATATATTAGCAATAATCAAACATTATACATTCATCCTTTGGTAGGTCTAAGTCTCTCCCTCATCCATCTACATACATGACTTATATGTCATTCTTCATATCATCATACTATCTCATATTATATCACATCCTATATCCTCCTAACCTATATCATCATATACTATATCTATATATATATATTATATCTATTACATCTAGGGATGTGTCTTCTAGCATCATAGGTCAGCTCCAACCTCCACATAAGATATGCGCCAGCTTCTAATCGGCTTTGCTCCATGCCTCTGTATCCTTCTAACACCCCTGTTAAATACAAATTTGTAGAGCACATTGCAGAATCCATGTAGAAACCATTTTTAATGATTAAAGGAGGTTCCACTTCTAGTTCCAACACTATTACTTTTAGGTTCACAACCTCCTTATGCAATTTATTTCTAGTGCAGTTTAGTGGAACATTTGTGGCCAACAAGCTTCAGATTCAAGCCTTTGTAAATGATGAGGCGAAAAGAGCGCTTCCACTACATGATTGGACCCATAAGATAAGGATGCATGATGCTCAAAGGAACTACAATCATTTTGTGTACTTCTTTTTGGCTCCATTGTATAATGTAATTACAAGTACTTCAATGCCTAGATCGCCTGAGTCTTGTAGAGATTCCATTCAACTAGGAACGAAAATACAATTGGCTAATTGGTACTTCACGGAACAATATACTGTGTTAAGATTTTATGGATCAAGAGTAGAGCCCCACAAACTTCCAATACATGTGATAGAGAGGGTTTTTGCATTAGAATACATATGACAGATGGACAATACAGATCAACTATACTTTGTTAATCAACAAAAGAAGAGCATATTTCCTTCCGTAGACACCTAAAGCTAACCATGTCTTACAACATTGCCTTTCGACATCCCCTTGCATCCTCTTGCAACACTTAGCGACACCTTGTCCTAGGTCCCCTTTCATGACCCCTTCCAATTAGTTAAACAAATTATATTTATTTAACTAATTTATCCCCTCTAGTCAAATTAAGTAAATTCTATTTATTTAAATCTCATTTTCCTCCATCATCCAATTTAAATAAATTAAATATTTAATTAAATCCCACGTCTCCCATAATTTAAATAATTTTATTATTTAAATTATTTATCCCCACTCACATTCCTATTTTTAACCTCCTTAAATGTGCGTCATAATCACTTCCTCTCCAAAATCAATTAAAAATCCCATTTTCCCACTCCCATCCTTATTTTAGTCACCTACCATCCTCATTTATAGTGTGTCATGAGCACTAAAATTAGCTTTCAATCCTAGACATCCACCTTCATCCCTCACCCTTCTAATCCTAGCCATTCACTTTATTCCCTCTCCTATAAATTGAACTTTCATTTTCATTTCAAACCCTCACACTCTCTCATCAAATTTCGTACGCATGTTCATATCTCATATCAAGGTTATGCTGGTTCTGTGAGCAGCCCACAATAAATCCACAAGATAAATCAATAGAGCTTGGATACACTCCATTCCGTCTTAGAGGTCCAATTTTGTGCAAGGTTTGAAGGTATATTTGCATTTGTTTTTTCTGGGTTTCACCTCCCTTACCTTTTTCATGTGGAGGGTTCACATTCGAGAGAAAAGGATTCACTCTGGCACACCAAATTTCACAATTTTTTTAAATTTGATGTTGAGTCTCACTGGTAGTATGACCCATGTGACGTGATTAAAGCAAGGCTTCTAGCCAATAAGAACGCTAGAAGTAGAATTCAACATCAAAGTAAACCCCTGCCAGAAATATTGAAAAACAAGAATTCTTGGGATGAAATGAAAAAAGTAATGGATGAAACTATTGCTAAGAAAGGTATTTCTTTTGAACAATCAACAAAAATAATGGCATTGCAGACACAGAGAGTAGCAGAGTTGCCAATCAAGAGTTACAACAATTTTTATAAAAGAGTTGATCAACCATCTAGAGTTTTAAAAAAATATCAGAGTCTCTCAGAATAGCTTGTATAGAGGAAATGTGGACACAAAAAAAAAGCCTTTTGGTCTATGAGGAAGGATTTAGGTGATCCAAAAACTCTTGCAGAATTTGAGGAGATCCCAGAAGATGAAGAGTTTAGCAATTTGTGGAATACAGAGCATCCATCTGAAGCACCTAATCATAAATCTGATGATGATATTGATCTAGGCAAAATCAACCCTTGGATCCCACTAAAGACTATGCATACAAACCTAGTTTGAGTGATACCACAAAACAAGCATATACTTCAGGGGCAACCATAGTAAAAAAATTGGGTTATGAAGGTGGTGGTTTGGGGGCTAAAGGACAAGGCAACACTTGGGTGGTAACATAGGTAGGCCCTAGAAGACTTGATGATTTTCAAGGCATTGGAGCTTTAGCTGATAAGCAATCCCTAAGGAATACAAGGACAACTAGTACAGTTGAATTTATTGCAGCTTCAAATGAAAATCCTGACAATTAGATACAATCACAAGTACAACTAGTACCAGAAGGGTTTTTAGATCTTCAAGATACTCATTTGATTGGTAAAGGAGATGGTGGAGATAGTGCTACTGATGGTGATAGTATGGGTAGTAGTGGTCAACAAGTGCCACTATAACAAAATACTCAGAAGAGGCCACTACTAGAAAATACTATACAAGACATTGTGAAGAGGCAAAAGATTATGACAGATCCAAGTCTAACTTCCTCCATTTCCACCTCAATGGAATTATTTTTAGAAGGTACCCCTCTTGTTGTTAGTGTTATTGGGATAGGAATGGCTAATCCTCAACCTCAAACTTCTACTCCTTCCCCATTCAAGCATTAAATTGTGTTAGCAGTCCCAGGTTTTGATTATAAATATGAGTTTAACAAGAAAGTAGAAAAATCTAAAAGACACAAGAAGCAAGTGTTAGAGAGTACATCTATTATAACTTCTGAGCCTACAAAAACTAGGGTATTGCCTACATATGACCTAGATACAGAAACCATGGAGTACATGTTTGTTGTGCCCAAAGTTCAAAATAAACTAGAGAATTAGATGCAACACTCTGACTATGAGGTGAGCACTGTCCGAATGGATTTTTTGGAATGAAAAAAGTTGACAAAAGTAATGTATCAAAAAGGAACAACGATGTGATATACACATCATTGCTAAAGCAAGAGAGACAGAAATAGGTTGTAGAATCAAATAGAAGTTTTACAGGCAGACCTAGCAAATGAGAAAGCAAAGAGGAAAGAAACAGATAATAAGAGCAATGAATTAGAGAAAAGGATAAAAAAATCTGCCTCTACATCTACAAGAAAAGAGAATGAACAGACATAGGTGGAATTGAATGAACTGAAGCAAAGGTTAGATGAAAGCATAAAGAATTATGATAATGAAAGAGCTAATTCAGAAAAATTACAAAATATGACTGAAGTCAAGGCCTTAGCAAAGAAATTATAAGAAAAACTGGACAAACAGACACAAAAAGAAATCGGTGGGAACAAAAAATGGAGGAAGAGAGAAAAACCACTAAAAAACTACAGCTACAACTGAAGAATGCAGCAAAATGAAATAAAGTCTTCCCAAAATAGAATATCTAAATTTTATAGACAAACAATGAGGCATATAAAACAAAACATTTGGGAGGAAATAATGCAGAGGTCTGATAATTTGTTTGAATTGTTTGAATTGATTGATGGTCTGATAGTACAGAATGTGAAGTTCAAACAATACATCAAGACAACAAAAATGTGACTTCAAGTCAGAAAACTGTAAAGCAAATTTTGCAAACAATCTATAGAATCAGTGACAATAAATTGGCATCCAAATGAATTCACAACCAGATTGATGCCTCAATAAAGACATCATCTACCATTCAGAAGTGTATGAAGTTAGGTGAAGCACAAGAATTTTTGGATCAAGTTGCAAAAATTTTGCAGAAGTTGCATGAAGGTAGAATACTTGAAAGATCTTGGTTTACCATTGGCTTTTGACAATACAGAGTGATACATTGGAAAGGGTGCTCTCAAAAAGAAGATGGAGGATACAATGAAGTTGGATTTGGACCAGTTTTCTTAGAAGCTAGATGAGACAAAATTTTTGGATTCCATCAAACCAGTGATAAGCTTGAATGCAACTTTGATTAATACATTAAAGTTACCAGTCAGTCATGAATTGTTAACAAATTTACAAGTCAGATACTATGAGTTAGAACAGATTGCACTTTCATCAAATGAACAATGGAGCATGCTACAAAAGCTGATAGAATGATTTGATAATTTGATAATACTTCTATGTATATTGTATTCCTTCATTTTAAAATCAATATAAGATTGTTTTCCCTTTTTGTGTTCAAATTATTTGTATTATTTAATTACTTAATTCAGGAAAACTCTAGTTTCTAGATACACATTAAACATTTGCTAATGTTGTATATGCTACTGTTAGTGTTATTAGTATACATTTAGTTGAATACATGTAACACTTATCAGTATCACACAATAATAATATGAAATTACTAATAATATATTAATTAATAAATGGAAATTGAAAAATGTGTAAAATTTAGATGCTAAAATCAAATCAAATTTGGAAACAATGTTTAAAATTTAGATTCTAAAATAGAACATTGGAAAATAGTAGTATGTTAATCTATTAATTTTTAAATGGAAAATGAAAAATGTATATCAGGATTCACTGTTTAGTGCTAGAAAAATAAAATATCATCAACAATAGTTTGGAGTTTGGAGTATGAAATACATTATAAATACCTAGTAAGTGCTAAATCTCTTCCATTTTCTAAATCATCTCCTCACTCTAACCATGAGATTGAGAGCCATCCTGATCTTGGTATTCATTTTCTTCGCTCTGCATATTTCCTCTTAAGTGCACCTCCTCACTACCACTAGATGTGTTATTCAGTGTGTCACTATCATATGTGCTAGTATGGTTTGAAGTGTTGCAGAACCCTCTTCTTTCACATCTGGACCTCCAGATTGTGAGTGCCCTTTCAAAAGGGAAACTTCAGATATCATACCTAGTTGTATACATCCTCAAGCAATTTTCTAAATTCTTGTCAAGTTTGTTTCTTATATTTGATTTCAAGAACCCCAATGCACTAAAAATCTCTCATCCTCCACCGACCCCAATTTATCATGGTTTGACATAAATCAACAAGTTTGAAATATATGATATTGAATCATGCAATATTTCGCTTTGACTTAAAGTTGCCTAAAGCTTTGTTATCGATCCATCTAGGAAGGGACTCTCCATGATTTTAAACTGTTCCATCATTGATGTTGTTCGATTGCTCTATAAGCTTAGATTTATTTATAATTCCTTTTGTTTGTTGTCCATTGAATTATGAACTTATGGAAAAATGATTGACTAAGGTCTTTATATTGTTTTAAAAATTAGTTGGTTGATAGTTGAACCAATATTGAGGATACACAACAGACATGGCTTCAAGCAGTTCATCGCGAGGAATCGATCTCTAATCTTTGAGAAAAGAGATCTCGCAATATCCTTTAAAGTAGTACTTACAAAATTAACAATGTTGTCAAAAGCTTCCCTTGTAACATGTACTTTGATAGTGTGCTCAACCCTAGTAAAATGGTGCATTGGTATCTCATATCCCTGTATAGAGACACATAACTCCCTGCTTGCATTAAACTGTAAAAAATTAGCAGGATTATTCACATTTGTCATCAAGTGCCAGCTACTAAACTTTGGACTTATAAATGACTGCTCTGATAGATATAGATTATCGAGGGTCATGCATATCATTTTACATAGTTTAGTATATTTTGAAATATACATAGTTCTTTCTTGGGCTTTTTTCACAAGAATGTTTATTTCCTCTAGCATGGGAAGAATACCAAATAAAGTTAGGTTTGTCTCTATGTCACTTTACCTATATAAGAGGTCAAGAGCTCTGTCTACTATGAGGCAATGTTTGCACATTATTCCAATCAAGGATTGATATTCTGAAAGAACTTGTTCCGATGATCCATGCAAGGAGATCCATATAGTATCAACATCCTTAAGAAGCCTGTTTCCTATAGTTATTCCATCAAAAAATTGTTGAAATCCCATAAACCATATGGGACTTTGGTAGAAGTATGAGTAGAGCTCACGGATTAGATCTTCAACTCTTCATATTGTAGAAAAATTGCTCACAATTTTAAATGCTAAATTCATTCTATGGATCATGCAGTGAATGGAAATCATGTATGGAGAAATAGAAGTTTGTAGATTTATGCAAAGACCATTCTTATGACCTTGCATTACTGAAGTTCCATCAGCCCCTACACACACCAACTTTTTGACAATTGTGTAGTCATCCATACCTCCAATTTCATTCAAAGATTTCTTAACTAGTTCAAATAGATTTTGTGATGTCACATTCCCCTTAATTTTGTAATCAGAGAGTATATGAGGTTGGAAGACATGTTTATCTATAGTAAACACATGCATAAATACCCAAGAAGTATTATCTATTGCTGTAACTTCATCTAAAGATAATGCAATAAATGTTGATTGTTTTATTTTTTCCTGTAAATCTTGTTTTTCCATCTTAGCAAGACAACTTGCCCATTCCCATCCACTATTTGTTGACCAATGTGTGTTAGGAAAGTTAGCAACACTCATAAATATAATAAATTATTATATTCTGGGTAGGCTATCATAGAACACCCTCTGGTCAAAATATGAAAAACAACAATCAACTGAATAGATTTTGCCATTTGTGCTTCTACCATCATCTTTCCAAATTGAGCCTCAATTGAACCTCCACATGCAACAAGTTTCACCTTTCTTTGCATATGCACATCATATTCGAGGGCATTCTTAACATGAAGACACTCTTCCTTTGTTTTCCATCTTATCACTGATTTTTCCTTTCCATCTATGATTTTTTTTCCATAAACTTTACCAATATGTTTTTCTATAGTGTCAAATTTTAGTTGCAACTTGTTGTCCCTACGATATTTCCAACTGCAAATCTTACACTTGCATTCTGCACTTATTCAATGAATGGATACTTTGACACCCAATCAATCTGAAAATTCTTTGTCATATCCCACTCACACCCTATTTTTGATTTGGCTTTTCTTTTCCCCTTGCATGTAGGATCTATATCTTCCTTATCACTTGTTGAGGTTGATTTAAACTTATTATCATTCTCTCCACCTGTTGTGCCTTGCACACATGGCCCCATTTTGCCAAATGGGGACCCCCCCTTTTTTTTTGGCTTGAGTCTCAGTTTCTCTTCCTTATGATGATGAGAGAGTGAAGTTATGCTTAAGATGGAAGATTTACTTCAAATTTGGGCATTTGTGATGATTTAGGTCTGCTTGGGGCTTGCTTCAATTTTCATGATGGATTTGCAAAGGCTTTTGATTGTTTTTTGGCATGATTCTATTAAAAGGATGTTCTTCCTTTTAACTTTTGAGTTGATTTTGGGGTCTATTGGACATAGCGCTATAAACAAGCTATACAAGATGTGTTTGGTGACTCCTCCAAGTTTCACTTTCAGTTGGTTAAGTGTTTTTAGAGGAGAAGCATGCCTTTCGTCCATCATAGGACATTGCGGGGTTTTCGATGGCTGCAGGATATGTCCGATTGTGTTCATTCTCCTGGCATATTTGGTGACCTCATTTTTCTTCACCTCCAGCATCTTGGGTGCCCGCCACTCTGTCATTCTGTTAGAGGAATTTATGGCACACTTTTCAGGGGGTTTAAAACCCAAAAATTTGACCTCTTTTCCTCGTTGCAATCAAAATTTCATTGCCTCCCAGAGCTTTTGGTGATTTCAGCTGTCTGTGTGTCGATTCCTTGTGCGTTCAAAGATTCCAGTGCATCAATTAGGGGGATTCTTATTGTCTTCCTGATGGTTTCTATCATGTTCTAAATTGGGTCAAGTCGACCCTCTTTCCCTTTTCCTTGATTCATTGTCAGATTTGCTACTTATGCTTTGATTGAATTTCATTTGAAATTTGGTAAAGGGTTCTTGTTATTTCGCAATGATGAAAGGTGTGAGTTACAAACCCTGGTCGTTTCAATTTTGTTTTGTAGTGTAGGGTTTGTATGTTGGGATTTCAAGAGGGGTTTGTGTGTTAGAACCTTGATCCTGGGGTTAAAATCGAATAGACTATTTTTTCGTATGAAAAATGCTATAATATGAAGAATCTTTTAAGAAGTAAAACATTGCCTTTGTTAAGTACCCACTTAGGGAGCATGCCCAAGGGTGGGGAAATCAATTTAGCATGACCTTTGATCCTTACTAGATATATCCACTAGGGAATCAGAATCCCTCTTTGTCCTGCAAGCCACTTTTCACCCACCTAAGTCCTTATGAATTCCAGTTTATGGTGTTTTACGGAGATTTTAGGGAGTGCCGAACATATCCGCTGGACCCTAAAACCTCCACCTCATCTGGTGAACCTCCATTCACCTGCCTCATTACCTTAGAACATCAAAATGTGTTTTATGTGGATTTTGTAGGCTGTTAGACATATCCGACAGGGATCGTAACCCCTGCTTATCTAGTAAGTGCCCTTTTTCCCACTCATCCAGTGAAGGTCTTTTTCTCCACTTAACCCGATGTCCTATCTTGCACCTGCATAGGATAGACTAAGTCCCTTTGCACTAATATTTAAGCATATCAGTCATGTCTGGTAGAGGCCGATCTTCCCGCATATCTCGTAGAAGGTACTTTTTTTTCTTTGACTAGTAGAAGACATTTCATTTGCTACATCCTGTAGGAGCAAAAAGCTCTGCTTATCCTACAAGAGCTAAAAGCTCCGCTCTATCCTGTAGAATCCAGAAAACCTGCTCTTGGTGCAAAATGACTAATGCATCCTTAGCAATATCAATCACTCCTCCTAGACTAAGTCCTTGTATCATTTAGATGATTTTAAAAGCTTTATTAGTTATGATTGATTTAAAAATTAGATTCTATGGTACTGTATGTTAATATCCGGTAGGAGGGCAAAGGCCCGCTTTTTATTGTAGTAGATTAAATTTGATGTCTAAATGGATAATTAATGTTAGGAATTCATGTAAAAGGTCTTGTTTTGATCATTTGTATAAGATTCCTAATCAAATTAATAGAGTTAGGCATATGGAATGGTATTCAATTAGGGTATTCATTGAGCTATTGTACTACATGATAAATGTTTACAAGGGCCATAACAATGAAGTACGAGTTCAAGGGCATCCCTCCTACTTCCAAGATCACCTCGGTCTAGAACAACATAGGAGACACTGACTTAGGTCATATTGACCTAGATGACTTCAGATTGAGGATCTTTGGCGATAACCCAATTGATTGGGCAAGGAGGATAAGAGACAATGGGATTGTTCAGGCTACTGCATACCCCACATTAGTCCAATGTCCATAGCTGATTGTAGCTTGTGCTGATAGGTACCATGCTCCTACTAGGTTGGTAGTGACCTAGGATGGGAGAGTGATTGCAAGACTCATTGTGGAAGCTCTTGCAGAGGCATTTGATATTCCTGTCTACCATACCCTGACTGTGGTCACAAGAGGCCAAAAACAAGCCATGTATGATCAAGGGCTAGAGGCCTATAGGAGGATTATAAATGACACTTGGATGAAGAAGAAAAGGACAACATTGTCCAAAGTCCCTCATGTGTTGTATAGAGGTGATTTCAAGGACGAGGTATGGGACTTGGTAACATTGCTAAGCAGGATCATGGGATTACCTGTTGCCTCCACCTTTAAGCCATGGATGTTTGGCTACATAGAGGAAATCTTAAAGGGAGATAGGAAACTGCACTGGGCCTGTTTCCTAATTGATAATATTCATGAGGCATTCCTAGACCTGAGTGAAATTGAGACCTTCCATTGGTCTTCTTATGTGGTATATATGCTGGCATGAAACTTTGTTTATCTTGGGCTGTCCCAATTAGGGGAGGTTGGTAATGCAGATGGGCAGCTTAAGGTATATGAATGTTATCCACAACTACATATTGTCTAGTCACTGGTGCACTACAAGAGGGTGAATGATGCATTTACTATGCACATCACCAGGATATTACAAGGTGACATGTCAAGAAGGATATCCCTCGAGGCTACAAATGTGGTTCAAAATTATGGTAGATGGTATATCTAGTTCCCCAAATTCACATATCTAAGAGTGCAAGGATTTAAGGGAGCCCCTTACAAATTGCCCAAGTATCCTATAGATAAAATAGTTTTGTTGGAATTGACAAGACAAATATGTGTTTGTCATAATATGTTGAAGCATTTACATAGGGCTTCCATCAAGTTCCCTATTATTTTGGGCAGGGGACTATTCACTTGCATAACCATAGCTGCAGCAAAATATTCTAATGTTGAGCTACAACAGTTGCATCTAAATTTCTACAAAGCTCATACACATTTTGACCCTTTTGGGACATTAGAGCAACATGTAAGTAAGAAACTTTTTCACAAGGAGCAACTAGAGGACTTGCAGGCAAATTGTACAGATGAGCATGAAGTAAGAATAAGAAAATGCTCAAGGTTGTCCTTGGATTTCATCACCAGATTCTAAATTTCTCAAGCACCATATCAGTTGGTCGATGATGGAGTGGTGATCCAAGAAGATGAGTGGAGAAGAGTATTTGGCCATCAGATTCCACCTCCTAATTAAGCTGAAGTAGAGGATAGTTCCCTGGAGGAGCTCATGAAGAATCCCATATGGTACAACATAATTTGGGTGAGAAATCATGTGGCTCAGCTTATTGTTGCTGGTGTAGTACTGACATACACAAACCCTCAGCCAGAAAGGGAAAGTGATGATGGAAAAGATGACCCTGTTGAGGTTGAGGCAGAGCCTATAGTTTCTATGGAGGCAACCCAGGGAGATAAAGCTGATAGTGAAGATACTGAAGATGATATGCCCCTGGCAAATAGAAAGGGCAAGGCAGTTAAAGAACCAAAGAAGAAAACAATGAGGGGTAGTGTGTCTCCCGTGCAGACAAGGACATATAAGAGAAACCTTCATAAGTTGGAGAGGCAGGGGGCCTAAAGTTAGGAAGACCAAAGTATCAAGGAAGGCTCCAAGCCTTAGAATAGTACAAGATCCCCTGACTGCTACTGCATCCACTACCATGCCTTTACCTACTACTACTATTCCCCTTGTTACATCGAGTGTGCCAACTGCTACTGTGCCTCCTCCTCATGCTGTAAGTTTGCAGCCTTCTCCTGCCACCTCTATTGCATCCATTGTGCCTCCTTCTCTCGTTGTAGTCCTAGTTGCACCCTCTTCTTCCTCTCCATCTTCTCCTCATCTGGTAACCATTGATATTCTTGACTTCTCTCCACCTCCACTTTCCCTTCCTATCTCGTTCTCCATCTCTTCCATCTCATCTATTTTACCTTTCACTCTTTCTTCCTTACCACCTATCTCTACTATCCTTTCACTCCATCCTTCTCCCTACCATATCTTAACCTTTCCACTCCCATTATCCTCTCTTCCTCTCTTCCCCATCCTTCCATTCCACCTTCTTTAGGTTTTCCAACATTTGCAAACCTTTCTAGGTGTATCTCCCTAGTACTGCAGTTGATTCATTGATGACAATAAACAACAACCTAACCTGGACATTATGGGGTTTTGAAGATGCCTCTAAGCCTCCATCTCCCCAAGTACCTCTATTGGAAGGGATTGAAAAGGTCTGCGTTGAGATGAACATAGTCAATGAGGAAGAGGTATAGATAGAAGATGCTCCTAACATCCCTCAAGTGGATTTAAGCACTGTGGAGGTGGTTAATGTTGATGACAACCCTCCCAAAGGTGAGACTACTAAGAGTGTATTTGATAAGGCAGGGTAGAATGTTGGAAAATAGCTAGAACATCTAAGCTCTCCTCCAAAGGCAAATGCAAAAACTCCTAGTGAAGATAGTGCAAATAAAGGGGATATGACTGATGATGCAAGAAACAAAGATTCTTTGAATAAAGAGGGAGACCAAATTGGTTCCTCTACTCATTCTTTAGCAACTCCAGATTGGTTACAACATAGGCTTCAGGAGAAACAACCTCAGATTGAAGTTGTAGATCTTAATCTGGACAGTTTCCTTGCCTGACTTGAGAAGCCTAAGAAGCATAAGAAAACAAAGGTACATTCAAGAATATATAAAGATGCTTCGAGATCTAGGGTAGCTAAAATTGCAGTGCCTCCTTCTCAAATGAATAAGGAAGATATTAGGCCAAAGGAATACATTGTTTCTACAATAAACCTTGGCCCAACCACCAGAGTACAAGAAATTAAAGAGTTTAAAGATACTTTTTCAAACATAATGAGCAGGATGGACAAGGATGAGCTCACTAAGCAATAACTTAGGCAGCAGAATGAAGAACTTAGAGCTTGTGTAAAGTGTTTGATTAAGCCGATGCACATAGAAGATGGTACTACTATGGCTCCTATTCTCTCAAAGGAGGAATTAGAAGATTTTGATAATATTAAGAAGCTTGCCTCAGTGACACGACAATGGATAACAAAGATATAAATAGTGGGAAATGACATAATTGATGAAGTCACTAAAATGCATAGGGATTTTTGTTCTCTTAAGGCAGAGTGGGAGGATATAATAGAAGACAACAAGAGTTATGATGACTATTATTCCCATAATCATCCTAGAGTTTTGGCTATGAGAAAACTTTTTGATGAAGTTCTTGTACATGAGAATATTTTGGCGGAGGACAAGTTGCATATGCCTAACCATTGGTTGGAAATGATGAAATTGAGAAGAGAGATTTTTGATAAATTAAAAACTGATAGTGAGTCTGCCAATTCTCAACTTTTGGAAGCCATTTACAGCTTCAATGACTTGCTTTGGGCTGCAACTAGGTTATATCTTGATGACACTGCCCCTATTGATACCCAGGAATGCAAGTAATAATTGGGTTTGTTGGCACCTAAAAAAACCAGTCCTCAAAATGCCCATTTTGCCCCCAAAAAATCCAAAAAGCATGTACAAATGTCTTAGCCAAGATCACCATTGGACAGAGTTTTCAATTTTGAGCAACTTTGCCTTTTGAACCATCTCAAAATTCCTTGAAATGAAAAAGTTGTCCTCGTTCAAAGTTTAATTTTTTGTGTTTTGCCCTTGTAAAAAAATGACTATATATTCCCCCCTTTTTGTTTTCTTGCCTTAGAAAATTGTCTCTTTACCTTTTTGTTGGCAAATCGATAAATTGTTGAACTTGCGAACAAGTTTACAAGTTTGACCTTTTGCCGGTTTGTCGACAATGATATTCGCCAACAGTAAGGAAGGAGGTTGCTGCGACGTAGAATGAAGACAAGGCAAGGAAGAAGTGGAAGACAAAGGGAAAGCTTTGTCGGTGAAGTTGGAGGTTCGCGAACCTTCAAGTTCATTGACGACAAGTTTGGCTAATGGAGAATTTGCCGATATAGGGCATAAGGTAAGCAAAAGAAAAGTTCGGTAAATTTCTATTTTTCTGATAAAGGTAAAATTGGCCAAGGAAGAGAGGTAAAGGGGAGCTTCATCGGCAAATTGGAGGAAATCCTAACTTGGCGTGTGGTTCATTTTTCTTATGGTTCGCCGATGGGTGAAAAGGACGACAATGAAGAAAATGGTGCGATAAACTTGGTTCTAAAATATGGGAATTCGCCAATAAAGATGTTAGTTCGACAAAAGGCTTTTTTTGTTGATAAAGGAGAAGTGGCGCCCAAGGCCTTTGGTTCAAAAAGTGCAAGTTTGCCGATAGAAGCAAAAAGACAAGGCATGGTGTTATCGGCAAACTGGCTAAGGACTGAACTTTTCAAAAGTTCACATTTTTTACATTTCGCCGATAAGGAGGAAGAGATGGCTAAAGGGGAAAAGTCAAAAGTTCGTGATTTGACATTTTTTTTGATAAGTGTTCCAAGGGCAAGTTCAATAAACTCAGGATTTGCCGATAAGGCAAATAAGACCGATGGAAAAAGCAAGATGGTGGCAAAAGATTGGTTTGGCAAAAGTGAGTTTTGCCGATAAAGGCAGAAATAGGTGCAAAGGTCGGCCAAGTTTGAAAAGTTCACTTTTGCCGATAAGGCAAATATGAAGGTGAATCGATAGAGTTCGACAAATTAAAGATTTGCCGATAAAAAGGGGAAAATGGCTGAGTTCTCAAATGATCAAATTCGCTAACAAAGGGCAGAAAAGGAAGAAGAGGGTGCAGTTAGAGAAAATGAAAACTGGTCGATAAAGGCAAAAGTTGCTTAGTTTGTAATAATCACATTTTACCAACTAAGACGTGAAATGAGGAGAAAATGCAGTTGGCGGGTAGGAGAAGAAATGTGCTGATGGAGCAGGTAGAGGCAAGTTCCCGCTAGAGGACTTTTGCTGATGAGGTAAAATTGAAATACAAAATCAGATGTAAAGCATGAATTATTAAAGTATAAAGGCTTTAATAATTTTGAAGTGTTGTAAAATATTTACAAACACTTTGGCTGGGTTCTTGTTTTTTAAATGCTTTTCTTCCCCTTTGGCCATCGTGAATGCAGGAGTGCTGATGTGATGCAGGTGGATAGAATAGTGTTTGCGTAGGTACCAAATTTAATATGATGATGGTGTGTTTCAGCATCCATGCTTTCTGCAGTACCCTCAAGGACTGAGATCAATTTGCAGGGCATGGGCGCCCAAGATATCTGTTGATTCTTCTGACATGGCCATGCGCCACATTCAATACGACATTGTTGCTTGTTGATTGGGATTTCAAACATCCTGAAGCTGCACGATTACTATATATACATGTTTGAATGACATTCTCAGTGTTGGTCTCTGAGCCAATTGTCTGATCTGGGAGAGCCTAAGGAGTTTCTCTAGCATCAACACATGATATGTCTGGTTTGTTAGTGAAGGGATTTATTTAGCATAGAGTAGGA
Organism: Cunninghamia lanceolata; assembly: GCA_027924645.1. Classification (NCBI taxonomy): domain Eukaryota; kingdom Viridiplantae; phylum Streptophyta; class Pinopsida; order Cupressales; family Cupressaceae; genus Cunninghamia; species Cunninghamia lanceolata. The sequence goes on from BSBN01000959.1 coordinate 3,338,357, forward strand.
AGGTTGTGTAATGCAAATATGATTGTAATTGTATGTCTCCATGGCAATTTGTATTGATTTTGGTAAATATATAATCATAGTTATATATTTTCCCTTGCCACATTTGCTGGTATGATTGTAATAGAGGTTTGGAGGTGTGTGATAGCATCTAAGTTAATACAAGGCTTTGTATTTGTAATTTCTTTATTGCATATGAATCATTGCAGTTCTCCTTTGGATAACTAAGTATGTCCATTGTATGAAGATCTATCTGTTTAGGGTAAAATGTGAAGATAATGGATTTTATTGGTTTGTGTTGATCCTTGTTTCACCACTAAACATTCAAGGACATTCAACCGAGTAGAGAACTCTACTACAGATCTCCTGTCACTTGGAACATAGGGGAAGATTGGAATTGTGTGATTTTGTTATTCAATTAAACCCAATTATGCTTAAAACCCTAATTTTGTGAAATCATAAACAAATGGACAAATTATAGAAAATGATCGCACACAGAGATATCAAACAACAATCAAATGCATACCAAATTTTGAAGTTCGGTGTGCGGAAAAGTCAGGGACTAATGAGCGGGTGCCCTAGTCCAGTGCCACAATTTTCTTAAGGATCTGGGAATCTTGTCTGCAACCTGTTCCTATTGCTCTAGAATTTTACTGTTGTGGGATTTGGAGGACTAATGAGCGGGTGTCTGAGTCCAGGTCCTTGTTTTATTCTTTGATCTAGAATTTTGATAGTCTACACTGCTCTCCTACAACTCCACTTCTTTCACTTTCGCAACATGTAACCTACAATCACATAAAAGTGGGTTGGGGGTTGTGGTGTTTAGAGGCTTACCTTAGTCAAGCCCTGGAGAGACATTCAAGTCTTCCGAACACCGTTGTCAGATAAAGAGTGTGTATCCTTGTGGGATAGAGGCAAAATCCAAATGATAAATGATAGAAAACACAATTAATATTACCTTGTAGTGAAGATCTCATGGAAGGAAGATGCTCTTCATGCCATGAGGAGATGGATGTCAAATCTGCAAATACAAACACAAGAACAACACAAATTCTGCTTAGCAACACAATGAATGCCTTGAATCACTTTCACAAAATCACAATGCTTATCAAATTTCCATCTAGTTTACAAATGAATCACTAATAATGCTTATATATGCAACTACAAATATTCCTGCTAGGAATTTCGTAATTCAAACTTACCGTGTCGACATAGGACCTAAATAACGGTCATAAACTGACACTTTGAAATAGGTCCTAATCTAAAATAGGATAGGACTAGGGTGCGGGTGCCCAATTCCTCCCCCTGTCATGTCCCACATTAAATTGATTATCTCATTCCAATTAAAGATTGGAATGATAAGGTTATCTACATCAAGACCGTCGAGGCAACACTGTTGATTGTCTTGCATTATCATGACTAACATAGAAGCCTGACAGATTCTAAAAGAAACCATTGATGGAGGGTTGGTTATTTCCCAGACTGGACGCTTACTCCTAGATTTCCCTACAAGGTAGCCATCAATGATCAACAGGATCTCTGGGCTAGGGGCCAACAATATAGGAGATAGACTCTATTTTTATCTCCTCTTCTTCTTTAGGCTCTACAAAACCTAGGGGGGTATTCCCTACTCAACATCCATGAGAATATGCATACAAATGCTGGGATGCTGACATGAAGCAGATAAGTCCTCCTGTAAGTAGACCAAAACTACAAGATAAGAGCAAAGGGGCTAGCTTTGGGCCTATTTTCAGTTGTAGACAGAGGACTTGGGATCCTAAAACTAATTCTACTGTCCTAATGGTTGTTTTGGAGTTTGATTTTGATGTTGTGTTTGGATGCAGAGTTGGACCTGGTGTATAACCTCAACACAGAGCTAGATTGGTGCCTATCCAAGGCTTGGAGTCAGTAGCCATACACTTGTGAATGATCAACATGAACAACTAAAACTAGATTTCAAGGGGATTTATGTGATATCTGCCTTACAAATGTCTCCCAATATAGAGTGTTAAGTTATCTATACTTATGACATCCCTATTGCAGTATACCCTTCCTAATATTCAATATGAAAACAATTTAATCTACCCCTCGAGCAGAAGTTAAAAGATCAAACATTCAATACAGAAATTCTGTATTCTAGAAAACCAGATACCCCTTAGATATCAAGACTCAGAAGAAGGACACATGCAACACTGGAGATAGAATTAACAAAACACATGCAAAACAACATTACTCATATAAGATTAATCATGAAATTAATAGATTCATGCAAGAAACATACAACAGGAGATACATAAACTCACAAGGCTTCCTGCACAGAGCAAACCAAAACTAGTTGTATTGTATTACAGAGCCAAAAATGTCCAACTTTCAACAACCACTAAATGGGTCACATAGTCTGCTTAAATAGCAGGAAGATGGGCCCAGCAAATTAATTACATGGTTGACTCAAAAATCGCCAGATACAATGCATCAGAAAAATGGCGCTTAGAATAGTTAACGCTGTAGAGGGACAAAGAGGAAGGAGCAGGTAGAATTGGGAGATGTGCCATCGTTTCCAAATATGCATCATAAAAATGGTGGTTAAGCCATCAACTTGACCCATACCTCTGTGCAATCGCCATTAATGTTTCACCAACCTGCAGCCCCAGAGATGTAGCAACAGTGCGCCCATGGAGTTTCTCCTGCCAAAACAGTTGCAAACGCTCATCAGAAAACCCGCGCTGCAGGCTCAAAACGTGGCCGTTGATCAAAAACCTATCGCTGGGATCCAACGGCCCCAAAAATGTTGAAAAGTCACCCACCTACCAAAACGTGCCACGCAGACACTTCAAGTTTCTATCGCTAGGTCCGTTCCCTCCATTTTCCTTTATCCTTTTCCCGCCGAGAGTTTGCTACCGGAGACACGCACGGAAGCCGCCATGTGGCGAGCTCCGCAGCACCCTTGAAACATTCGAGACTCATCTTTGAAACTTTGCGGACTGCAACACTTAGCAGGATCCGCGGCCTCTTGAAACTTCAAAGAAACTTTAATGAGTCGCCTTGAAACTTATGCGGATGGTGACATTTGTCATCACCCGCGACACTTGAGACACTCCTTAGGAACATAGAAGGGACTTGTTGAAGCTTCCACAGGAATCGACACTTGGCGCTTTCCGTGCCCCTCTCGAGAAACAACGGAGACACAGTTGGGACTCACACGGATGCCGACACTTGGCATCGTCCGCAACGCTCCAGAAACATTAGAGACCCTTTCTGAAACTCACGTGAGGGCTGACACATGTCAGGCTCTGCAACACTGAAGAAACATTAGGAAGCAATTTGGAAACTAACGTGAAAGCAAACACTTGGCGCTTTCCGTACTCCACTTGATACTCAAACCGGGTCCCACCTCCAGCCTCGCCAAACCATGAAACAAATGGAAACAACGCAGAGGTCGACACTTGTTGGCTTCCATAGCAGCTACAAAAGACACATGGCATGCTCCGCCCCTACCTAGAAACTTTTAGAAACTATGCTTCTGCGAGTGACACGTGGCACTTTCTGACACATTTGAAACTTCATAAAGGGGCCTTTGAAATTTCAAGCGGAGGCTGCCACTTGGCAACATCCGCAGTAGCAACTATTTTTATTGGGACCCACCACGATCTTCACTTAGCCCTGAAACAAATGAAACATAACGCGGATGCTGACACTTGTCGGCCTCCGCAGTCACAACAAGGGACACACGGCATCTTCCGCCCTTGCTCAAAAACCTTTTTGAAACCTCGGCGGAGAGTGACACGTGGCACGCTCCACGGGCCTTGATAAACATTAAGAGTCTTTGAAACTTGGCAGAAACTATGAAACCTTTAGGGTTACTCGGGTGCCTCCATGTGGTGCCTCCCACGCACACATAGAAACTTAAAAGAAACTTCATTGAAACTTTGGCGGAACTCTGTCAGAAGCTGACACGTGGCGCCATCTACAACAAGTAACTTAGAAACAAAAGAGAAACAACCTCTGCAACGTGGCATACTCTGCGTTAGAGCTACATTCAAAAATAAAAGTGCGGCAATAAATTGGGGCTTGACACATGGCGGATCCCGTGGTGTTTGATACATGAAACCCTCGTAGCCACTATTAGAAACATTCAGACACTGGAAGCTGCAACCCGATATGCATTCGGAAATGCATCTGACCCATTTTTTTATCAATTTTCAAGGGTCGATGGAGATTTCTCGACCCACCACTGCATATTTTGACCCTGAGCATACAAGGTGAGATGCATTTTTAGCACTGCAGAAGCCAAAATATTAGAACTTTTTGGATTTTTAGGGAAGAGGCCTCACTCAAAACCCCAAACATAAATTATTACTAATAGGTGGATCAACACATAAATAGATATCATCATACATTGCCAAGGAAAGTATACAATTATCAAGGCTCGTCGCTGCTGTCATTTGAAGGCAGATCGTCATACATAATAATCACCATAGGATCAACTTCAACGAATGATAATGACAATTCATTAAATCTGCTACATTGTTTAATAAATCTTAAGTGAAGAAGTGATCGATCCAAGGCTAAGGGTACCGATCAAGTGAACAAGACAAATCATGGGATTTCATCCTACGTGGCATCTAAATCAGCCACATAAGACAAAAATGAAATAAAGACAAAAAAATAAGACAATAACCAATTGGTGATCCCTTGACTAATCCAAGCCTTAACAAATGCAATCAAGGAAAAGACACGAATCATGAGAAGCGACTCTTTGAAATTTACGACTGGTGACTTCCTATAAGAGGAGGTTCATGAGAAACTCCAAGGCATCACACGACATCTCATCTCATAGCAGTCACAATAGTCTAATCATCATCCATCGAACATCATTCATCCATATCATCTAATTGAATTGCAACAAGCTCTCATATATATATATATATATATATATATATATATATATAGATCCACTAATATAAACTAGTATATTATAATTCTCTAACAGCAGATCGTGTCTTCCATCAATGATCCATTGATACAAGTATTAGATCAACACAAGGTATTGCTAAGAGCAATCGATCATACAAGGTATGTGCCTTATTATAAGTAATATGTCTCATAATCATTAGACTATGAATGTTCTATCTAAGTTAATCATGATAGCATTATCATAATAGAATGAAAATATTAGAATAAAAATGTTTATCATAATAGAATGAAAATATTTATATCATAATAGAATGAGAAAATTCATAACATAATGAAATGAGAATGTATATAACATAATAAGAATGATAATGTTTAGAGTCGAGGAAGGACAAGGTCTAAGCCTCGAAGATAGAATAATGTATGATGCAAAGTAGTATGGCAATCCATCACATGAGATGGTACAATGATAAGTTCCCATAGAGGAATAATGTGATCAAATGTACTATCTTGTGATCCATGGGATCATGAGATGGTAAGGATAAATTCCTATAAGGAATGATTCATAATTCTAATCTATACTCGGGATGAGAGCAATTAGCCTCACCATTAATCTATCTACCACCCTACGAGTATGGGAATGAGTTAGGGAAGGGCGGTTAGGATCTAGCACCTAGGTGACTCTCAAGTGGGTGAAGTATCACTGAGTGTATAGCATGAAGCCCCTTGAACCAAGAGGTGAAGTATCATTGGGTGTAGCGTGAAGCCCTTGGGCCTATGGTTGCGTAGACCTAATAATTATTAGAATGACTTAACGGTAGGTGACTCTCAAGTGGGTGAAGTATCGCTGGGTGCATAACATGAAGCCCCTTGAGCCAAGTGGTGAAGAATTATCGTGTAGTAATAAAACCCTTAGGCCTATGGCAGTGGGTCTTGTTATACTAGCACCTTAACATACCCGTCTCATATGGGGTGAGTGAAGTAGAGAAGATTAACAATCAGGCTCATGAATGACTCTCCTGAGGTATATCATGGAATATCTATATGCTAGTAATGAGAAAATGTGAAATGCATATATGTTAATGAACTTTGATATTGATTATGAATATGTGGTTACTAACCCTAATTGCAATATTACGATGTTATAAGGATTTATTGGTTACTAATGTTCTCTTCAAGAAGTTAAATTGTGTGCAAGGTAAAGAAATTTTGAGCTTCCTAAAAGGGGACATTACACCCTATTTTAGGCATGATTAATCATAAATGCACCCCCTAAGTCCCATTTACCATGAAACTTCAGGGTTTTCTCATTGAGAATCATCAAAATCATGCAAGATGCTCTAAATGCATTCTAAAGGACCTGGGAGCTAAACCTTAAGAGGAAAAAGCCCCCAAGGATATTTTTTCTGACATAACATTAAAGTACGGTCAACAAGCACAACAAACATGCCAAGCACGGAGAAGACATGTCAATCACAGAGAAGACAGTAACATGCACACAAAACACGAAGAAGATAGTTGAAGTCATGCAAAACACGAAGAAGACAACATTGAAGACACGTAAAACACAACGAATACAGTAATGATTTTCTTTTTCTTTTTCTCATATATGAAAATCCAGATGCAAGTACAAGGAAAATAAACACACCACCCATAATGCAGGATGGACTCATCGCCACCGGTCTTTAGACTGCATATGGGGCAACAGACATGCAATACAAATCAAGCACACCATACAAATCAAGCACTCCATACAAATCCCAAAGCATAGTACAGACTCATCGCCAACAGTCTTTAGACTATGCTTGGGAACAAACACGCAATACACACACACATGGAAGACACGAAGAAAACATGACAAACAAGTGATGGATTGTTCCTATTTCTAGGTTCATCACCATCTCAAGAACATTACAAGCACACACCGATGATTGGGCTTCACCACAACAATCGCCGAAGACATGCTTAAGGGTTAAGATAGTCATAGATCCACTCCCTGCCTCTATAAAGGACTTTTAGAAAATGACAGGATGTGCACTCTCCTTAAGAAATTTACCATCCCTGCCTTCGCAGAGGGCTTAAGATAAAAAGGATATACGCAATATCCCGCCTCCGCAGAGGGCTTAAATGGATTTCAAGATTCACAAACAAATCTCAGAGTGCAGGAGGGACTCATCGCCACCAATCTTTAAACTACACTTGAAAACAAACACACTTTGCTAGCATCTAAATTAGATAGCTTACCTTATATATGCCGCCACCTTAAGGTGGTCGATATCATGTACCATTATCAAGAACCTTAAAGTAGGAAGAAAACACACAAGGGAACACAGACTCTCGCAAAGCCCATGCCCCTTGGAGGTGACATGTACTTTACGATCGCCAAATGTTCCCACAAACACATTCCTGCAAGAAAAATGTTAGCGTTCATATAATCATGATAAACAAAAATGCAAATGATCATTCACATAGAGAGCTGAGGTTATACTACAGATTCAAAGACTAAGTATAACCGTGGGGCTATACTGCAGAAATCTCAAAACCAAGTGTAACCAAAGTGAGATTCAAAGATAAACAAAGTGCACGGAGTAGCTATATTGTTATGGTTTGTAAGTGCGATAAGACAACATCAAAATCACATGGAGTGATTCTACTAGCGAAGCATCGGATAATATATATCAACCCCATCATCATGTATGGACTTGGTCCATTTTTTAATTTCTCGTTGAAGGGACACTAGGTCCGTATCAGTATAATATGTTTTTCGTCATCCGCCCGCTAGATAGAAACACTAGAGGAAGGGAAACAATAAATCAAGAGAGGAGAAACAAGTGCCTTAGGGACAGTCACGTAGGAGGGTGCCTCAAAGTCACCAACTGCAATGCTATGTACATAAGACACAACACACAACAATGAAAATAGAGGAGAAGCAATATAGAAGAATGATGACACAAATAGAAGAAGGTCACAATAGAGGTGGTCTCCCAGTATCCTTGACCTTACAAGAGAATCAAGGGTCATCCCAGGAGGCATAAACAACACATAACACATCACGGGGGAAACACAACACGAGAGGGGAGGTCAAATACATGAGCTGATCGTGCTACCGCATAAGTGACCACCACGGTTCGAGATACATACCTATTTCATCCCAATGTTAAGAACTTACACATCTAGGAAAAGTCCACCCTTGAGAGCAATTATAATACTTGCTACAACGAGTGTCGCTTAAAGATGGAAGGATGTTTACCTGATTCAAAGGGAAAGCTCTTGGTCGACAATTCTTGTCTATCAACCCAGAAAATCTCACATGTTGTTCTAGTCTTGTGGAAATTGCATTAACATTGAGTTTAGGATGATGAGAGGCTTTCTTTTATTTAAAAGGATTATATCCAATGCCGCTTGAGTATGTCTTGAAGCAGATTCTATAAGTACTCGAATCCCTTGTTGATTTACACCACATCCCTTACCTACATATTCACAGTTGTTATAAAGGATTTTAAATCCTCGACCATAGAGGGATGTCATTTCTTTAGGGGATAGTGAAGCCTCATAGGTCTCGTAATTTATAGTATAAGTGAGAGTATTATCTTTATTTTCTACCAAGGGGACTTTAGGTTTCTCAGGTGCTTCAAAAGATTGCTTAGATGAGATTACTTTTGATGTGTCAAGGGTATTAATTTTATATTCCCTTATACCACAAGGATTAAAATCTAATGGACCCCAATCATCACCAAAGAGTGCATTCGAATGTGTAGAGTCGTGCACAACACTATTTGTGGTGGGATGCATTGATGAATCAGCTCGTAAATTGTTTAAGCTCATATGATTGTAAACTTGTTTTTGCATTTCAATATGTAAGCAGTTATCCAGTTCAGGATCAACATAGATGGTATGAAGTTTATCTTTGAATATAAATTTGATTGAACGATGTAGGGTGGAAGGAACCGCCTCCAATGCATGAATCCAAGGTCTACCAAGAATCATGTTGTAAGATAAAGAACTAGGCATAACATGAACTAGGGTAGATACAGTCACAGGACCCACCTTTACAGGTAAGGTTATAGTACCTACTGATTGACTACTATGATTATCAAAGCCACGAATGCTAAGTTTATCCGGTTTGATTTTTGATGTGTCGGCCTTGATTTTGTGTAGTAGGTCAATGCTACAAACATTAAGAGCCGATCCATTGTCAATCATAACTTATTTTATGAATGTTTTATTTATTGTGACAAAGATCATAAGTGGATCATATTGGTTTTGAACTTCAATTGATGGTAATTCATGTGGTTGAAAGAGAATATGCATTTTTGTGGCATGCATACTATCTAATACAGCTGCTACATCATTTGGCTTAGCAGTAGGTGGGGCAATCACCTTTTGTAAAGCTTCTTGGAGCATTCCATGATATGTAGGCGAAGTTTGTATTAAATCCCAAAGAGAGATCTTAGCCGTAGTAGCACGAAGTTGATCGACAAGATCATATTCTTGACCACTTTTATGAGTAAGACGAGGTGGCAGGGGGAGCATAGGTTGAGAACATGGAAGAGAGATAGGCACATGAGGTGCTTGCTTATTTTGCTTGTTATTACTGGCGTTGTATGTGTGAGAAATCACATTGTGGTGTGGTTGTTGTCACACATTTTGAACACCTATATTTCCTTGAGTGATTTGTCTTGCATAGTTTAAAAAGTAATCCAGGGGTTGAGGTGGTTGTTGAGCACCTTGAATCGTAATCACCGATTTTAAGCAAGAAGGTGCACTAGGTGCCCCCTGTACAATAATCTTAGGAATATTACTACAAAGTATATTAATGAAGATTGAATTAACATTGTTTTCCTCTTGATTATACCCAACATCTATCCCTAAAGGATTTAATGTGAGAGACCTTTTCTCATCCACTAACACTACATCTTGGCCAAGGAGAGCATTGGAATGAGAGGAAGGTACAGTGTTGTTAGGAAGGTTAGGTGTTGTATCATTAATAGAGTTATCCATAGTCTTCTCATCTAAGGTTCTTGTACATTCAACTATAGGAGAAGTAGGATAACCTTCGGAATCATTGTCATTGTTGATGGAAAAAGAACTTTTACTCTCATCTTTCTCATGAGTAATCTTAGAGATGAATTTAGTTAAATCTTCTAATATCAAAGGATATGCTCCTATGAGTAATGTGAATATATTAAAATAATGTGTATAAAAATGTAATTTCAGCTGATATGTAGAACATATAGAAGCATCAATACCACTTGCAGTAGCTATGTGTGCTAGAACATGAGGATTCTTGTTAGTGAAATTAGAGAAATTTTTAAAGTCTAGGATATACTCATGAAAAGATTTCAAAGAAGAATAACATGAAGATTCCATGTGCCTATGTTTTCAATGTAACATCAGATTTTAAAAGTTTTTCAAAAGTTATGCAAAAAACTAGTGCAAAACTATGTGTGAAAAATGACCTAAAATGCTTGATTTTTCAACTTTTTTCAATGCAAATAAGTGAAAGAAAGGGTGTTGTAAGGAAATTGATGAAGTGTAACAAGTAATATGCCTGATATCAGTCCAATAAAGTAATAATATCAATCACAACACGCTGATGATGCAAACCTAGAGTGATGACAAATAAAAACCTAGTGAAAATACACTAAAATATGCAATTTTTCACAAATTTTCAATGCAAATACCCAATAAAAAGAGTGTTGTAAATAATTTTAGGAGGGTAAGTAGATTATAATAGTAATATCAGTCACCTAAATCCATAAAATTGATTACAACATGCTTGGAGCGCAAATCTAAGTCAAACCCTAGTGAAAATATAGCCAAGATATGCAAATTTTCAGCAAAATTCAATGCAAAGGCCTAAAAGAATGGTGTTGTAAGGAATTTGAGGAGGTAAAATAGATAATAACCCTTATAAATTTCAATTAGTGCATAAAAATCCTTCACAACACACCTATGGTGCAAATCTAGAGAGACGATAAGGCCAAAATCTAGTGAAAAAGCAAGGTTTTCAAACCCTAGGCATGAAATTTTGCAAGCAAACCACTATGATGCAACACTAAAGTTATAAATCAGTCCTAATGAGTGTTTTAAAAGGGTAGTAAAATCTGAAACAAGATTTTAACTACAAACCCTAGCTAATGCAAAACTAGGTTATATGGAAATATGCACAATTTCAAGCAATTTTGATCAATTTAAGCATGAAAATGCAATGTAAATGAATGATAAATGATGATTTTTTTAAAAAAATTTAAATCAGGTCTGATGATAATGACAGAAATTTATTGAAATTAAATGCCAACCAATTCAAAATATTTGAAAATGCAAGCTAAAAATGCCAATTTTTTTAATTTTTTAATTTTTTTTTGTAATTTTTCAAATGCAATAAGATGAACAATGATATGAATGAATGTAAATCTCAAGAAAAACACTCAAAAAGGTGCAAGAAAGTCCAAAAACATGGGTTCACCAAAATGTTTAAGGTAAAATGTGAAGATAATGTATTTTATTGGTTTGTATTAATCCTCCTTTGACCACTAAACATTCAAGGACATTCAATCGAGTAGAGAACTCTACTACAAATCTCCTCTCACTTGGAACATAGGGGAAGATTGGATTTGTGTGATTTTGTTATTTAGTTAAGCCCAATTATGCTCAAAATGCTAATTTCATGAAATCATAAACAAACAAACAAATTACAGAAAATGATTACACACAGAGATATCAAATAACAATCAAATGCATACCAAATTTTGAAGTTCGGTGTGCGGAAAAGTCAAGGACTAATGAGTGGTCACCCTAGTCCAGTGCCACAGTTTTCTTCAGGATCTGGGAATCTTGTCTGTAACATGTTCCTGATGGAGATTTTACTGTTGCGGGATCCGAAGGACTAATGAGCAGGCTGTTGGGTTGAAATATTGACTTCCTTTTATAATGTTTTTATATGTTTTTAAGACCTTTTCACATGATCTTGCAAGAACCTTACAGACATTACCTTTATTATATGTTGTTTCATATATACTTCTCAAAGACTTTAAACCTATGCTGATAAAAGGAATATGGTGGTTATATTATCAAGTGGATGATTTAAATTATTGATAAGCATGTAATATGGATAGGTTTTCATAAGTTTAATATGAAAGGTTATTTTGTGTATATATGTTGGATAATTAACCTTGTGCAACAAAGACATAGCATCCATGAAGGAGTAATTGCAACAGAGTGCAAAATAGGGGAATTAATTAAAGTGTAGTCCAAATGCCATAAGTGATGATTGATGGAGATGAATGTGGTCATCATGGAAAAATAAATGCAAGAGAAAAAGAAGACTTGTTCTAGAAGTCTAATCGCAGCTTATGTGTTTTCATTCATGAGCCATTGTGTGGGATTTCTATTTGAATAGGACTCTACTTCCTTTGTTCTAGATATTTAATAAGCTGATCTCAAAACTATATCCTGATATCCAGGGATGAATTGATGATCACAGTTAGTTGGAAGATCGCATACAACTATCCCACTTTTGTATAAGTTAGGGGATGAGTTCATTGATTAGTTAGTTGTTGGGTTGAAATCTTGACTTCCTTTTATAATGTTTTTAAGACATTTCACATGATCTTGCAAGAACCTTACAGACATTACCTTTATTATATGTTGTCTCATATATACTTCTCAGAGACTTTAAACCTATGCTGATAAATGGAATATGGTGGTTATATTATCAAGTGGTTGATTTAAATTATTGATATGCATGTAATATAGATAGGATTTCATAAGTTTAATATGAAAGGTTATTTTGTGTATATATGTTGTGGATAATTAACCTTGTGTAACAAAGACATAGCATCCAGGGAGGAGTAATTGCAGCATAGTGCAAAACAGGGGAATTAATTTAAGTGTAGTCCAAATGCCAGAAGTAAAGATCGATGGAGATGAACGTGGTCATCATGGAAAAATAAATGCAAGAGAAGAAGAAGACTTATTCTAGAAGTCTAACCACAGCTTATGTGTTTTCATTCATGAGCCATTGTGTGGGATTTCTATTTGAATAGGACTCTGCTTCCTTTTTTCTAGATATTTAATAAGTTGATCTCAAAACTATATCCTGATATCCAGGGATGAATTGATGATCACAGTTCGTTGGAAGATCGCATACAACTCTCCCACTTTTGTATAAGTTAGGGGATGAGTTCGTTGATTAATTCGTTATTTCTACTTTCTATCTATATAGCCGTTACTCTATTTTTACATTTATTAGTTATTCCAGACATGTTTTGATTTTGAATAAAACTTGAAGAAGATTCTGTCTTTGATATGAATTGAATTCAACTGCGTGTCATGGGAAATGTGTGAAGATTTGAAGTAGATTTAGTTTCCAGAAGAAGTGAGATAGTTCCCTAAGCTGGCCACTCAAGGTACTAACTCTCACTTCATACATTCGCTTATTTATTCATGCATTTCTAGTTAAACTATTTCAAGTTATCTTATACGTTGCATTGTGAAATAAGTAAGAAATCATGATTGCTATTTCTGATAGTTGTGATTCATGAATAGAATACATAATTGAAGTTCTTCGGAGGTTAATGTCAATTCTTTTATCATTTTGTGTATTTCAAGTTAATTTTGTAATTCTCTATTGAATATAGCTAACTTCATCTTACGCTGAGAGTACCCGTAGCAACTAGGTTTTTAACTATTTTTGTTGTTCTTTCATTTCTATGAACATTACTAAATTAAGCTGATTAGAATAAGTTTGTATGAGTTAGTTTAGGATAGAAATGAGTCTGTTCAGTTAGGTTTAACCCTAGATTTTGTTTAAGTCTACAACACATTAGTTTTCCTCTACATTTTTGGTGCCATTGTTGGGGATGGTGCTATCTTCATAGTCTCATTAGTTTTATATGCTTTCATAGTTAAATCTTGATTTCAGCATTAAATTTACTAAATTCATTTTTCAAGAAACACTAGGCATTCTACTAACACTGTGCAGGACCGCTGAAACATAAAGCTCAAATTACTGAATGAGGAGATAGAGAGATCATCGAGGTAGATTCCTCCCTTCAATTTCTTAGAATAACGAGGGCACATCTAATTTTATCAACTACACAGTAGAAAGTGCTGAAGGAGAGTTTCCTTTTACATCTTCATCAACCACCCCTACATCTCCATTAACTTCCTCCACTACCACATAAGGGACTTTTAGAACCATGGGAGATGCTGCAGTAGATGATCCTCCAGGACAAGCGATGTTTGAATTCCCTATCCCAGACCAAGCACGGGCTGCTACTCTGAAAAATATACCACCTTCTGCATTGCTTGTTTTCTATGGCTTGGTGACCGAAGATCTTAACACTTTCCTGTTCGAGTTTGATGTCTTGTGTAGAAGTTATGACTACACCACTGATCCTTATAGACTCAAGCTGTTCCCTGCCACACTAAAAGATGCTGCTTTAAGGTGGTTTATGGGGTTGGGGAAAGATGTCATTCCAGATTGGGATAGCATGAAGACAAAGTTCGTGGCAAAATATAAAGACTATTGCATAGGACATGATAGGAGAAGAGATGACATTTTTAGGATGTCACAGAAAGAGGATGAACCACTAGAAGACTATGTGGAAAGATTCCAGTTTGCCTTGAAGAAAAACCCTCAGAATAGATTGTCTGAAGAATCACTGAAGCTGGTCTTTTTGAGAGGAGTTAATGATGACTGCATGGATGCCCTCAATCTCATTGGAATGGGGGATATATCTCAACTTCCCTTTGAAGATATCTGTATAGCCAACATAAATTATTCTAGAACATTTTATAGAAAGCCAAGGGGAGAAAGAGCAACCATCACAGGCAAGACAACTAATGGAGTTTCAAGAGTGGAGATTAGTAACCTGCTGACCAACATGAAGGAGGACATTATTAGCCATATGGCTACATAGTTGGAAACTCTCCATATCAAGAAGAAACAAGAAGAGGCAGATGTAATGCTTACTGAGTACTACCCCAGCTGTAGACAAAGGAAGGCCAACTGTAAATGCAAAAGGGTGGCCAACATCTAGCAAGAAAAGATTGAGAGGCTAGAATTGCAACCATTTGAAGGAGAAGATGGGCAACTATTCTTTATAGCTCAAAGGAGACCTTGGCAGCAAAGGCAAGGTATGCCCTCTAATCCACTTAGTTTTAATTCTCCCTTTCCAGCAGCAAATCAGAACTTCTCTGCTTGGAATGCTCAACAATGGCCTGGTAACCCAAATGCATGGCAAAACCACCAATGGCCTACTCCACAAGCTAGTTGAAACCAACAACAACCTAACTCATGGCCGCAACAAAATTTCCAAGGTCCCAACTATAACCCTCAGTGGCCTATTCAGTAGCAACAATGGCAGCCTCAGTGGAACAAAGGCCAACAATGGCAGCAAAATGCACAATTTTGACAACCTATGATTCCATCTCAGCCACAACAGCCATCCATAATGCCACCACCTCAAAATCCACCTCCTAGACCTACCCAAATCCCTGCCCAACCTGCACCTAACCCTAACAACAAGCCTGTCCAACAGGCTTATACTAACGAGGTAATGCAATATCCCACCTATGGGGTGGAAGTGAGTAATGTTCATCTTAGATCAGAGAAGCAACTTGTTAGGTCTTCATCTCCCCAAATTACAGAGCTTGAAGATGAAGAACCCACTAAAGAAGCCTCAGATAAGTCACCCTTAGAACCTGAATCAACCCAAGATGCCTAAACTACCTTACAACAGAAGTATCCTCCTTTCCCTGAGTGCTTGGCCATGCAAAAGAAAACAACCCAAACTGATACTGTCCTTCTCAACTAGATAAAAGATATAAGCATCAAGATTCCCTTAATCCAAGCCATCAAGGATATTCCTATCTATACCAAAACTATTAGGGATCTTTGCATAAAGAAGCCAGGAAGGAAGATAATAGACCCTCAGACAGTGCATGTTTTAGGTAACCTTGCTGACATCATGTTGGGTAATATAATTGTTCCCAAATACACAGATCTAGGTAGCCTAGTGGTGGATGTAAAGATCAATGGGACTCTGATTAAGAATACTTTGATAGATCTAGGAGCTATAATTAATGTCATGACCAAGGAAACAATGCAAACACTCCAATTGAACAACCTTAGTCCTACTCAGATAGTCTTGCAATTAGCTGATAGGTCTACAGTTAAACCTGAAGGAGTCATAGAAGATTTGGTCATTGCATTAGATTCTTGGGAATACCCTACTGATTTCATAGTTTTGCAGCCTAAGGTTAATCTTGCTGGATATCCTCTTATACTAGGTAGACCATGGCTTGCCACTACTGATGCATTTATAGGTTGCAGGTCTGGTAACAGGATCATATCTAATGGGACACTGATGAAGAAATCAGTTTTATATCCACCAGCCCAGCCATACCATGAGCTTGAGAAAACCATTTGGCCAAGCCTGGAGGATGAGGACACCTATGCCCTGCAAACCCTGATGACTATAGAATGCAACCCTTTATTGAATATTCCAGATGAAGATGAATTAATTGCTCATGTTATACAAAATAATTATGGGAGACACCCACAACAGCAAGACTACCTATCTTGCTTACAAGACCCTTTGAGCAGCATAATACCCAGCAGTTCAATAGAAGAAGTCTCCCAAATCTTCCATGCGTTATTACCTCAACAATGCTTACATATATTACACAGCCTTGATTTGTCTTCCATTCAAGACCTGTCCAAACAAGTAGAAGTCAAGCCAGGTAAGATGTTGAACATTAACAATACATTGACTGATGAACAACAACAATCCCTGCATGAAATATTATATACACACTCAACAACATTTGCTTGGGATTACAATGATATGAAAGGCATTGATCCTACCTTGTGCATGCACAAGATATACATAGATGATGGATATAGACCAATTAGGGAGCAACAAAGGCGCATGAATCCAACCCTCAGAGAAATTGTTAAAGCTGAGCTTCAGAAGCTTTTAGACGCAAGCTTTATATACCCCATTTCAGACAGTGAATGGGTTTCACCATTGGTTATAGTCTCCAAGAAAGGTAGCAAATGGAGGGTCTATGTTGATTACAAAGAATTGAATACTGCTACCATGAAGGATCACTTTCCATTGCCTTTTATTGACCAAGTTCTTGACTCTTTAGAGGCAAGAAATATTTTTTCCTTTCTTGATGGTTTTAGTGGTTATAACTAGATTAAGATTACTCCAGAAGATTAGGATAAGACAACGTTTACTTGCCCTTGGGGGACATATGCATACTCTGTCTTACCCTTTGGTTTGTACAATGCTCCAACTACATTTCAAAGAGCAGTCCTCAGTATTTTCTCTAATTTTGCACATGACAGTATGGAGATTTATATGGATGACTTCACCACATATGGTGACACATATGATGAAGTGTTACACAACTTGGAGAAGGTATTGAAGAGATGTACAGAGCATAACCTCTCTTTGAGTAATGAGAAGTGTTTTTTGATGATGACATAGGGAATAGTCTTGGGACATTTCATCTCAAGTGCAGGCATCCAAGTTGACCCAAAGAAGATTGAGATCATATCTACCCTGCCTATTCCCCAAAAACAGAAGGATGTAAGGACCTTCCTAGGCCATGCATGATATTACAGGAGGTTCATTCAGGATTTTAGAAAGATTGTTGCCCCTCTGTTTACCCTACTGACCAAGGACAGTGAGTTTGACTGGACATCAGATTGTCAAATCTCTTTTGAAAAGCTAAATACATCCTTGACACATGCTCCTATTCTTAGAGGTTTGAATTGATCACTGCCTTTTCACATCCATACAGATGCATCTGATTTTGCCATTGGGGCAGTCCTGGGGAAACAAGAAGGAAACAAAGAGTATGCCATATACTATGTAAGTAAGAATCTGCAAGGAGCTAAATTAAACAATCTTGTGACAGAAAAAGAGATGTTAGCAGTTGTTTATGCAATTAATTAATTCAGGCACTACATAACTGGTTACAAGGTTTTCATCCATACAGATCATGTAGCCATCAGATATTTGATGAATAAACCCATAGTGGGTGGTAGACTTGTAAGGTGGTTATTGTTGTTGCAGGAGTTTGATATTACAATTGTTGACAAACCAAGCAAGGCTAATGTTGTTGGTGATTTTATGTCCAGACTACCTACACAGTCTTTAGATGAAGTGGTTGATGATTCTTTTCTTGATGAGCATCTATTTGCTCTCACTATACACACTCCATGGTATGCAGATATAGCCAATTATTTGGTTACATGGTAGATTCTAGGATACTTCTCTCCAAGGGAGAAGAGGCATCTTGTTCATAAATGTTTCTCTTACTCTTGGATTTTTGGATTTCTATTTTACACTGGGCCAGACAACATTATGTGAAGATGTATCAGGGAGGATGAAGTATTTGATATCATGAAGGCTTGTCATGATGAGCCTTGTGGGGGACATTTTGCAGATAAGAGGATAGCCTTCAAGATTCTAACAACAAGATATTATTGGCCAACACTTCATAAAGATTCTATCAAGTACACTAGGAGATGTGATAGATGCCAGAGAATGGGGAGGTCTACTAGAAGTGATGAGATGCCTTTGCAGCCACAAATCTCATTGGCTCCTTTTGACAAATGGGGATTGGATTTTGTGGGTCCTATATCTCCTACATCCAACAACAAAGAATATATCTTGGTATGTACTGACTACTTGACAAAATGGGTTGAAGTTAAGGCATTACAATTTGCACGAGATGCCAATGTGGCAAAATTCTTGTATGAAGACATATTCACTAGGTATGGAGTGCCAAGAGAAATAGTAACTGACCAAGGACCATAATTTACATCTAATTTAATAACAAAATTGGTTGCAGAATATCAGATCAGGCATAAGAAATCCACTCCATACCATCCTCAGGCTAATGGTCAGGTGGAAGTCACTAATAGAGAAATTGAGAACATCTTGACCAAGACAGTCCAACTTCACAGAAGAGATTGGGTTTCTAGTCTCCCTGAAGCTGTTTGGGCATACAGAACAACCTGGAAGACAACTACAGGGTTTACACCTTATGACTTGGTCTATGGCAAGACAACTGTCCTGCGTATTGAATTTGAACACAAAACCCTGAGGACAGTGGTGGACCTAGGAATGGATTTGACCACAACACAACAGGAAAGGCTACAACATTTGAATGCTTTGGATGAAATCTAATTGGAGGCTATTCATCACACTGAGGTCATATATAAACAAAGAGCAAAATGGCATGACAAGTACTTCAAGACAAAGGAATTCACTGCAGGTGACTGGGCACTCCTTTATGATTCAAGGTACAAGCACTTCAAGGGCAAGCTTCAGTCCCATTGGTTAGGCCCATATGAGATCCAACAAGTCTTTCCTAATGGTGCAGTTCAATTGCAAACTATTGATGAAGTTCGGTTTTCACTACTGGTAAATGGGCACAGGCTGAAATTGTATAAAAAGCCACTTCAGAAGGATGACTTTCTTGTTTCTTTAGCTGCTCAGTATGATCCTCCTGACACTCTTGATGATGATGATGTGAGACCAATTGATACACCTTTAGATGTTGATCCACCAACACTGTCTAGTGATGTGGAAGTTGAGTTACAATACTCAACCCCTGTTGTTGAAAATTAAATTTCTTTGTTTTTAAAAATCACATGCACACACAACACAATTTCCATGGTTACAACAAGTTATTTCCACCGGGACCTATTTTTCACTCATTCAGTTGGGACCTGATATATTGTGTTTATAATTAGACAGTCAGGACCTGTGCTAGAGGCACCCATAGCAACATCTGTATGCAACTCTCTTCCATCACTTGGTGAACAATACCTAAATTCTCCCGCCCATTCCACATGCCCATATCCATTTTAAATTGCTTCATTCTATTACTCCATGTATCAATTCACATTCATGAGTTGGTACTTTCTCCATCATCTTGAGATATTACATTATATCTTTACAGTCATACCTGCCACCTTCTATCCCATTATATCTCATTCACCGCATGCCTATCATCTCAAATCATCAGAGTTGTTCACAACTTCCAAGGTACGTTAATTATTCATTTCCACTTCATATGTACATTTAATAACTTTCAATTATTACAACTAGATTACTTTTTATATTCATGATTAGTCATAGTTTATTTCATGCATGTGATGAATATTACCACCATTTCTTTTAATCAATACTCCTCATTCCGTAATACCTGCTACATGAAGTGTGGTCACTTCACAATTAAGTTGGGGGGAGGGGTTTATTTTTTATTTTTGCCATTTGAATATCATTTGCCTTTGAAAACCTTGCCTTTCAAGAAAACTAGACAAATATTCTGTGTCATGAACTTACCTTTTTCTACCAATGAGTGAATTAGTACCCTAAGGAAGTTATAGTGAAAAGGAAAGAAGAGGCAGATTGTAAGATTGGTTCTTTTGGGGTGGCGAGCTGAAACAACAGGAATGGAGCAACAGAAATTGACATTCTATAGAAAATTGACATTGTAGAGCTTGCAATTCATAGTAGTAATGGGAGGGGACCTAATCAGAAGAGAACCTTCAGCACATAGGGAAATACTGGAGGATGTGATGGTTCTCCTACTATTTATGAGAGTAGGTTGGTTAGATTACTTCCTAAAATTGGCAGAGTATGATGATGATATGGTGAAAGAATTTGCATTTACTCTACAGTATGATGAAGCAATGGTGAAGGGGTTGACTATAGATGCTTCTGAGTTAGCTATTGCTCAGGTCACAAGGTTGCCACGAATAAGGTCTGAGTACCCAGCTAGAGTTGATGCAGCCACGGCTAGGGAGGAGTTCTGTGAAAGAGGTGAACACCTGGACTCTACCACACAAGGTACCAAACGACTATATCTTCCCTTCTTTTGGGGGAAATGTGCCTTTTATATTATCAACTATATTACTTGTGATGGTAGATACAATATGTTATATACTGCACATCTTAAATTGCTCAACCATTTATGACATGAAAAACTTGTCAATGTTCCAAATTATCTGTATACTATGTTGAAAAGGATGTCTTCAAAATATCAGAGACAACAGACATACACCACTCTTTCCCACCATTATTTAATATCTCTGCTAATAAAGAGGAGTTTAAGGATTCAGTACCCACAGATTGGGTGGGAAGCTTTTAAACAATGTGTAGACATTTCAACACTTTTAGAGGCACCAGAACCAGAAGATGAGATTCCATATGAGCTTGAGCCTCCTTTTGAAACTGAGCAGGAAGAACCATAACATGAGAACCCTCCAGAGTTTAAGTCTGTATCAGGTCCTCAACATCCGCCCCTAAAACTAAAAGAACCACTCCTTCAACATCTGGTAAGGAAAAGAAGAGTAGGAAGGGAGTGGGCAAACACAAGAGTGCAACAAAAGAAGAAAGTGCAGGGGAAAAGAGGAAGAAGGGGGATAATAAAAGGAGGAAAAAGGTAGATAAGCAGGAGACAGTTACTCCTAGATGCTTAGGTAGGTTAAGGAGGCAAGGTGCCAAAGAAAAAGTTGTTGAGAAATAGAGAGGAGAGGACAAAAATATAGGCCAATAGGACAATGATCCAACTCCATGGAATCTAGATTCAGATAGAGGAGAAAACCCTCTTGAGGATGTCTCTGTAGATGCCTGTGGAAATGTTAATATGTCTGCAAGGAAAAGAAAGTATATTTCTTCTTCTGATTCTGAGTCAAAAAATTTGTTTACTACAAGAAAGATGGGAAAACCTGTGCCTGATGATTCTGCTAAAGAAGTTTTTGTTGTTCCTATAGAAATAAATGATGAAAATGTTGAAAAAGAAAAGGAATTATTAGAGGACAGAGATATTAGGAAGGAACTTCAAGAAGCCTTGGACAAAATAAGACAGCTGGAGGAATAGGTAAGGGGCTATGAAGAGAAAGATAAAGAGAAAGAGAAAAGGATTCAGGAGTTGGAGGAGAAGGTCCATACTTATGGCCATGGTTCTAACTTAGATTTGTTGGCACAATTGGCTAAAAATAAAACAAAAATTGAGGAAGAAGAAGTACTTACTCTCCAACCTCTTGTGACAAAGACCCCAGAGTACCATACTACCCTATCTTTGGGTTTTGAACTAATGAAATTGACTGATAAGACTAAGCAAGAAAAAGAGAATTGGGAAAAAGAGAAACATAGTCCCAATGCATCAGTTGCAGAAAAGGATTTGACAATCAAAAGGTTGGAGGATCATCTAGTAGAGGTTATTGATAGAGCCAAGCAAATCATTAGATGTAGACCTCCACCTAGGGTTTATGCATTGTTTCTGAAAGAGAAATTCATTAGTTTTTATTTTAATAGATTTATCAATAATCAACCTGACTTGCATTCAAGGCACATTTTTTGCAAATATTTCAAAGAGGTCAATCTAGAAGAACAGGACCAGTTGTGAGAATACTATCCACATAATTACTTGATGGATGAGGAAACAAAATGGAACCCCTGCATCTATGTTGGAGACCTACAGATCAGAGCAGTAATGTCATACTTTAAAAATGAACAACTTAGGGGAGAACTGATGGACTAGTATGAGGAACAGGAAAAGAAGGAGCCACTACCAATAAGGAAAGAAGCCTTAGAACTTGAAGTGATCCTGACCCAATGGCTAACATTACTTTCTCATAAAGGTCCAGGAAAGGTGATCATGGATTTAAGACTCAGGGATCATAGAAGGATACATAGATTAGCAGTGTCCATCATTCAGAATTGTCAAAGGTATGTGCAGAACAGGTGGGATAGCCTAACTCCAGAATTGCAAAAGAAGGAACCCCACTCTTTCCACAACTTCATGAGTATGTTTGAGAGGTTATGCAGGTACATCCAAATCTCAGAGAAAAAGGGAGTAGCATGGATGCCTCTTACTTATCAGCCTCCTATCCTTCTCTACCCAATGCTACACTGGATAGGAGGGAGAGGTGATAAGTGTAGGCGTACTGAGCTAAACAAGATGGAGAGACTTGCATGTTACAATGGATTTTATCTCAAACAAGGAGGAGTCAAAGCAAACATGGACCTCAGAAAAATCACTTTGCATTATAACCTTCTGCCCTAGATGTTAGTTCCTTGGTTTTGCTTAGGGACAAGCAAAAGCTTAAGTTGGGGGGAAATGTTGGGTTGAAATATTGACTTCCTTTTATAATGTTTTTAAGACCTTTTCACATGATCTTGCGAGAAACTTATAGACATTACCTTTATTATATGTTGTTTCATATATACTTCTCAGAGACTTTAAACCTAGGCTGATAAATGGAATATGGTGGTTATATTATCAAGTGGATGATTTAAATTATTGATATGCATGTAATATAAATAGGATTTCATAAGTTTAATATGAAAGGTTTTTTTGTGTATATATGTTGGATAATTAACCTTGTGCAACAAAGACATAGCATCTAGGAAGGAGTAATTGCAGCAGAGTGCAAAATAGGGGAATTAATTAAAGTGCAGTCCAAATGCCAGAAGTGAAGATTGATCGAGATGAGCGTGGTCATCATGGAAAAATAAATGCAAGAGAAAAAGAAGACTTGTTCTAGAAGTCTAACCGCAGCTTATGTGTTTTCATTCATTAGCCATTGTGTGGGATTTCTATTTGAATAGGGCTCTACTTCCTTTGTTCTAGATATTTAATAAGTTGATCTCAAAACTATATCCTGATATCTAAGGATGAATTGATGATCACAGTTAGTTGGAAGATTGCATACAACTCTCCCACTTTTGTATAAGTTAGGGGATGAGTTCGTTGATTAGTTAGTTGTTATTTTGACTTTCTATCTATATAGCCATTACTCTATTTTTACAGTTATCAGTTATTCCAGACATGTTTTGATTTTGAATAAAATGTGAAGAAGATTCTATCTTTGATATGAATTGAATTCAACTGTGTGCCATGGGAAATGTGTGAAGATCTAAAGTAGATTTAGTTTCCGGAAGAAGTGAGATAGTTCCCTGAGCTGGCCACTCAAGGTCCTAACTCTCAATTCATACATTTGCTTATTTATTCATGCATTTCTAGTTAAACTATTTCACGTTATCTTATATGTTGCATTATGAAATAAGTAAGAAATCATGATTGCTATTTCTGATAGTTGTGATTCATGGATAGAATACATGAAGT
This sequence comes from Cunninghamia lanceolata, assembly GCA_027924645.1. Lineage (NCBI taxonomy): Eukaryota > Viridiplantae > Streptophyta > Pinopsida > Cupressales > Cupressaceae > Cunninghamia > Cunninghamia lanceolata. The sequence continues at coordinate 3,362,435 of BSBN01000959.1, forward strand.
CCTCCAGAGGTTAGTGTCAATTCTTTTAACATTCTATGTATTTCAAGTTAATTATGTAATTCTCTATTGAATATAGCTATCTTTAGCTTACGCTGAGGGTACCTGTAGCAACTAGGTTTTTAACTATTTTTGTTGTTCTTTCATTTATGTGAACTTCGATAAATTAAGTTGATTGGAATAAGTTTGTATGAGTTAGTTTAGAATAGAAATGAGTCTTAAGTCATATATAGTGTGAGCGTCATCATAAGCTTACGCTCCTTGGCTGATAAGTCAATGTAGGAATGCAATGATAGAGTGGACTGTTTAGTTAGGTTTAACCCTAGATTTTGTTTAAGTCTACAACGCATTAGTTTTCCTCTACACGGGAGCCCAAGTCCAGGTCCTTGTTTTCTTCTTTGATCTACAATTTTGACAGTCTGCACTGCTCTCCTGCAAATCCACTTCTTTCACTTTTGCAACCTGTAACCTGCAATCACAAAAAAGTAGGTTGGGGGTTGTGGTGTTTAGAAGCTTGCTTTAGTCAAGTTCCGTGTTAGTAATGTTGCAAGTATGAGGTGAACCAGTGTTGTCATTGATGTCAACATACTCATATTGCATTAACAAGAAGGATTGGATGAGCAATGTGCTGAGGATATTGAGAAAATTAGCCTCAGTCAGGAACAGTGAAGAACAGTGATGAGAAGAAGGCAAATGTACTGTATAGGATGAGAACCAGAGGATGCGGATTAAAGGGTTTGTAGATATGAGTCTTGAGATGCTTCAATTAAGATTTTAGAGGTCTGCATGAAGATATGAAGGAGCTGTGGCTGTCAGTGTGGAACCAGTTCCAGCAAGTGTTCAGAGGTGATAGAGGATCACAGAAAGGTCCGGTGAGGTCCGGAATTGTATAATCTTAATCTGTGGATTGGAAGGAGTGTTTGTGATGTCCTTGAGATGTGTCATCTTGAGTTGTGTATGATTTGGATGTCTGGAAGTACCTTTTGCATTGTGACAGTGGCGACAGACTGTGTTCTTGAAGTTTCAGATAAGGAAGAGAAAAGATTCCAATAAGTAGAAGAAGTGCGGATGTACCTGGTCATTTAGGAAGGATTTTGAAGATTCTTGGATCATGCTGAGGTCCTGTTGTTGGTCCGCATTGATGGTAGAGCCCAGAATTGAAGATATTCTTCCGGATGAAGTTCTTGTTCCGACTAGCCGACCGGATGAGTTGTTCATCTTGCGAATGTTCTTGTGGTGGCCAACCAAATGTGTTATTCATCTTGCGGATATTCTTATGGTTGATTGCCAACTTAGATGATTGTTCCTAAGTCGATGTCTTGTATAAATAAAAGTTTGTGAGTTCATTTTGGTGTGTGATTTGAGGAGATGAGAGTGGTGTAGCGAAGATAAGTGTGAAAGGCAGAGCAGGGGTTTTGGGCTTAAATGGAACTGATCCAGACATGGTAGAGATGTCATTCTCCAGTTCAAGACTGTGATTCTTATCACTTTGTAGATAGTGTGTCTCCTTGTAGGCAGTGGGCCTCTTTGTGAGTAGTGTGCTCGGGCAGTGAGCCCTAATTGGCAAGTGCCATTCTTTTTCTTATTCTTCTAACAGAGAATAATTCTTGGGTTAATCACCTCGTGGTTTTTCCCTTAGCTGGGTTTGCCACGTCAAAATCTTGGTGTTCAATGTGTTGATGTTTATCTGCTCTCGTATTTGTGCATTATGCTTTCATGGATGATTAATTGATATGCTGTTAACTAACAAAGAAGAATCAAGTGTTTAAAGTAGTAAGGAAGTTTTTATACAACTAATTCACCCCCCCTCTCAGTTGTATACCCTAGATCAAACAATTGGTATCAGAGCCAAGTTCCTCTGAAAGGAGCTTAACCGCTTGAGGAGATCTAGGATGTCACCATACAAGAAGGATAGTCCAAAGTTCGATGGAACCAACTTCACTCTCTGGAAAGGCCGCATGAAATGTCACTTGGAATGTATGGGAAAAGCATACTTGGCCATGGTCTCAAAACCATATGTACCTCCACAGGGTGGTCTGACAACTCTAAATGAAATCACAGATGCTGAAAACAATCTGCGGACCAAAGAAGCTCTTCTAAGCGCACTGAATGACTCAGATCTCTCAAATGTTATTGACCTACCAACTGCATATGAGATCCTGACTAAACTGGAACTTCTGTATGAAGGAGATGAGTTTGTCAAGAGTGCAAGGTTGCAAAGTCTGAAAGGGAAATTTGAAAGATTGAAGATGAGAGATGATGAAAACATCACTACTTTTATGCCACGAGTGAATGAGCTCGTATGTGGAATTAGAAATGCTGGTGGAACTCTGGATGAAAATGAGATTGTCTGCAAAATCCTCAAATCCCTTCCTGCTGCCTACAAAATCAAGGTTGCTGCCATTGATGAATTCAGAGCTCACACAATTGTCACAAGAGAACAATTGGCTGGCAAACTAGCTGCATTTGAAATGATCAAGTTTGGAGATGATCCTCCCAAGACTAAATCTGCTTTCAAAGCCAGTGCCTATGTGAAAAGCAAACAGAGATTTGATCTGGGTGAAAACTCTTCAAGGAAGATGTCATGGTATGATCAAGCAAGAAGAGACATGGAAGAAGAAGAAACAAAAATAGCTCAACTTGAAGCCCTCATTGCAAAGAGACTGCCAAGAGGATCTGGTAAGTATGAAGGAAAACTACCCTTTAAGTGCTTTAACTGCAATAAGATTGGTCATTTTGCTTCAAGATGTTCGGAAAGATCTGCAAGGTCTAATACTAACAGATAAAGGTTTCAAAATAACTGCTATTATGTTCATGAAGAAGATGACAATGAAGGAGTAATAGATGATGAATCAGAACTAGGAAGCAAATCCAGAAATGAATGGGTGTTTATTGCCATCAAGGAAGAAGATTCAATATCCTCTGAATCTGTCAATCACAAGGTTGTGGAAAGAGCTTTGGCTGCTCAAGTGGAAGAAAAGGATGATAAGGTTATTGACAGTGGATGTTCTCACCATATGACTGGTGACAAGAATAAGTTCTTGGATTTGGAAAGGTATGAAGGAGGAATGGTAAAGTTTGGTGACAATTCTGCTGGCAGAATCAGAGGTAGGGGAACTATTTCCTTTAATGGAAAGAGCAAAACAGGTAATGTACTATATGTTGAAGGATTGAAGCACAATCTTCTCAGTGTTGGTCAGTTAGTGGACAAAGGCTATGATCTCCGGTTCAAAAATGGAAAATGCAGAATCTTTACAAGCTCCGGAATTGAAATTGCATCCGGTACTCAGACAAAAGGTAACATCTTTCATCTGGTTGGTTCAAATAAAAGTTGTCTGTTTGTTCAAATTGATCAGAGTTGGTTATGGCATAGAAGAATGTGTCATGTAAATTTTGATAACATCATCAAGATAAGCAATAATCAGGCTGTAAGAGATCTTCCAAAATTGATAAAACCTACAAATAGTTTGTGCAAAGAATGTCAGCTAGGTAAACAGAGTAGAGTCTCTTTCAAAAGCCAAGATCGGTCCTCTACCGGATTGTTGGAATTAGTACATACTGATCTCTGTGGTCTGACAAGAATCAAGAGTCTGCAAGGTGATAGATATTTCATGTTGCTAATTGATGACCACTCCCGGATGATGTGGGTTACCTTCCTAAAAGAGAAATCAGAGGCCCTTGAGAAGTTCAAAATCTTTAAAGCTATGGTAGAGAATCAAACCGGATTGAAACTGAAGTGTCTAAGGTCTGATAGAGGTGGTGAATTTACATCTGGTGAGTTCATTGACTTTTGTGAGAAGCAGGGTATAAGGAGACAGTTGTCTGCTCCTAGGACTCCACAACAAAATGGAGTAGTTGAGAGAAAGAACCAGACCATCCAGGAAGCTGCCAGGACAATGATGTTGGAAGCTAATGTTCCTCAGATGTTCTGGAAAGAAGCTATCAGTATTGCAGTCTACACTCTCAATCGAGTTCAAATCAGAAACAATACCGGTAAGACCTCCTATGAACTCTGGTTTGGCATCACTCCTACTGTGAAATATTTCAGAGTATTTGGTAGCAAGTGTTATATTAAAAGAGATGAAGATCTAGGAAAGTTTGATGCTAGAAGTGATGAAGGAATTTTCTTGGGTTACTCCACTCAAAGCAAAGCATATCGGTGTTACAATAAGAGACTGAGGAAGATGATAGAAAGCACTAATGTGAAAGTTGATGAAGGAATTGAGAAGCCCTCAAGATTTTATGAGTTTGATGAAGATGACCAAGATGGTGTTCAGGTTCAAGGAACTCAATCCTCTCCGGTAAGTCAGAGTCAGCTTGATCTGGTAAATCAGGAAGAAGAGATAGGTCTGAATGAGCCTGATCAAGAAGCAGCAGTGCAGGATACTCCCAAAATTCCTAGGTATGTAAGACTGAACCACTCTGAAGATCAAATCATAGGTGACAGAAGCAAAGGTGTACAAACCAGAAGGAATGTTGCTCAAAATCAAGATGACTGTTGTCTGATTTCAAAGATTGAACCTAAAACAATAAATGAAGCCTGCAATGATGAAAACTGGACCAAAGCAATGGAAGATGAATTGATGCAAATTGAGAAAAATCATACTTGGGATCTTGTTCCCAGACCTAGAGATAGGAATGTAATTGGAACCAAATGGGTCTTCCGGAACAAACTGAATGAATCTGGTGAAGTAATCAGAAACAAAGCTAGATTGGTCTGCAAAGGCTACTCTCAAATAGAAGGAATTGATTTTGAAGAGACCTTTGCTCCGATGGCAAGAATTGAAGCAGTCAGATTATTTCTTGCATTTGCTGCCTTTAAAGACTTCAAGGTATATCAGATGGATGTCAAGTCTGCCTTCCTAAATGGTGATCTGGAAGAAGAAGTTTATATTGAACAACCGGATGGATTTCAATTGTCGGATAATGATGATATGGTCTGCAAGTTGAAGAAAGCATTGTATGGATTAAAGCAAGGCCCAAGAGCATGGTATGAAAGGTTGGATAAGCATCTTGTACAGATTAGATTCAATAAAGGTACTGCTGACAGTAACTTATATTTCAAAATTGATCATGAAAACATTTTGATTGTTGAAGTGTTTGTGGATGATATCATTTTTGGAGGAAGAGATAGTATGTGCAAAACTTTTGCAAATCAGATGAAAAGTGAGTTTGAAATGTCTATGCTTGGTGAAATGAATTTCTTCTTGGGTCTACAAATTACTCAAACAAAGAAAGGGATCTTCATTTCTCAGACCAAATATGTGAAAGAATTGTTGAGGAAATTTGGTATGGAAGATTCAAAGCCAATGAACACTCCCATGGCAACCAGATGCAAGTTGAGCAAAGATGATAACTCCCCAAAGGTAGATCAGATAAAGTATAGATCAATGATTGGTGGATTGCTGTATCTCACTCAGACTAGACTAGATATAATGCAGGCTGTTGGTCTTGTAGCAAGATTCCAGGCTGATCCTAAAAAATCTCATGTTATGGCAATCAAAAGAATTTTTAGGTACTTGAAAGGAACAACTGAGTATGGTCTATGGTACCCTAGAGATACAGATTTCTCTCTTCATGCTTACATAGATGCAGATTGGGCAGGAGATGTGGATGACCATAAAAGCACCAGTGGTGGAGCATTCTTTTTGGGGACGAGATTGGTTTCTTGGCTAAGCAAGAAACAAGATGCAATATCTCTGTCTACAACTAAAGCAGAATACATTGCAACAGTAGGTAGTTGCACTTAAATCTTATGGATGAAGCAGATGCTAAGAGACATTAAAGTTGAATATGAGGAGCCTATCACAATTTTCTGTGATAATTCAAGTGCAATTAATATTTCTAAGAATCCGGTATTGCACTCTAAGACTAAGCACATATCTATCAAGTTTCACTTTTTGAGAGAACAAGTGAACAAGGAAGAAGTCAGGTTGGAGTATGTTCCCTCCAAGGATCAGATTGCAGATATCTTTACTAAACCTCTTCCCAAGGACTCTTTTGAATATCTCCGGGAGAAGTTAGGGGTCATGGCCCCTCCGGTGATGAACTAGGATGCACTGATGTGCATCAGTCCGGTGGATATCACAGTCATATCTTGTGATCCGGATTGATGATGGGGAGCTGCTACTAAGGGGGAGCAGCTGGTATGATTCTGATGTGTTAGAATTGCAAGTATGAGCCCTTTGCCATTGATATCAAAGGGGGAGAGAAGACATGTGAAAAACAAGTGGCTGATGATCAAAGGGGGAGCAGTAAATGAGGAGAAGACATGTTGCTGATAGGGGGAGCTGTGACAGAAAGGAGAAGTTCCTGTCTTGATGGTTTTTCACATCATATGTTGCCATCAATGACAAAGGGGGAGATTGTTGCAAGTATGAGGTGAACTAGTGTTGTCATTGATCTCAACATACTCATATTGTATTAACAAGAAGGATTGGATGAGCAGTGTGTTGAGGATATTGAGAAAATTAGCCTCAGTCAGGAACAGTGAAGAAAAGTGATGAGAAGAAGGCAAATGTACTGTATAGGATGAGAATCGGAGGATGCGGATTAAAGGGTTTGTAGATATGAGTCTTGAGATGCTTCAGTTAAGATTTTAGAGGTCCGCATGAAGATCTGAAGGAGTTGTGGCTGTCGGTGTGGAACCAGTTCCGGTAAGTGTTCAGAGGTGACAGAGGATCACAGAAAGGTCCGGTGAGGTCCGGAATTGTATAATCTTAATCTGCGGATTGGAAGGAGTGTTTGTGATGTCCTTGAGATGTGTCATTTTGAGTTGTGTATGATTTGGATGTCCAGAAGTACCTTTTGCATTGTGACAGTGGCGACAGACTGTGTTCTTGAAGTTCTAGATAAGGAAGAGAAGAGATTCCAGTAAGTAGAAGAAGTGCGGATGTACCTGGTCATTTAGGAAGGCTTGTGAAGATTCTTGGATCATGTTGAGGTCCTGTTGTTGGTCCGCATTGATGGTAGAGCCCAGAATTGAAGATATTCTTCCGGATGAAGTTCTTGTTCCGACTAGCCGACCGGATGAGTTGTTCATCCTATGAATGTTCTTGTGGTGGCTGACCGGATGTGTTATTCTTCTTGCGGATATTCTTATGGTTGATTGCCGACTTAGATGATTGTTCCTAAGTCAATGTCTTGTATAAATAAAAGTTTGTGAGTTCATTTTGGTGTGTGATTTGAGGAGATGAGAGTGGTGTAGCGAAGATAAGTGCGAAAGGCAGAGTAGGGGTTTTGGGCTTAAATGGAACTAATCCGGACATGGTAGAGATGTCATTCTCCAGTTCAAGACTATGATTCTTATCACTTTGTAGACAGTGTGTCTCCTTGTAGGCAGTGGACCTCTTTGTGAGTAGTGTGCTCGGGCAGTGAGCCCTAATTGGCAAGTGCCATTCTTTTTCTTATTCTTCTAACAGAGAATAATTCTTGGGTTAATCACCCCATGGTTTTTCCCTTAACCGGGTTTTCCACGTCAAAATCTTGGTGTTCAATGTGTTGATGTTTATCTGCTCTCATATTTGTGCATTATGCTTTCATGGATGATTAATTGATATGCTGTTAACTAACAAAGAAGAATCAAGTGTTTGAAGTAGTAAGGAAGTTTTTATACAACTGATTCACCCCCGCCTCTCAGTTGTATGCCCTAGATCCAACAAGTAATTTATTTCTGAACCAGTAGAGGGTTTGCTAATTCCAATGCACAGATAGATTCAGCCAACGAATATAGGAGGTTGCGTGAGTTGCCTCCCCTTCACTTCTGGGTCTGCCGCACCATGGGGGGTATCCCTATAGCTAAAGATTTAACACTTTGACTCACACAATGACATGAAGATTTAGCTTTGTGATAATAGGCAGAATACTCTCATGTATGGACCAAGATTTGAATGACAAATCACAAGTTTAGCAACACTCTTGGACATGTGTGTCTAGTTATGGATGAGAGTATGCAGGGGGTTCCTAATCCTACTCCTACAACTAATAGGTTGGAAATATGAAATGGTTTGAATTTGATGGTTTGGATGCAAGATAGGGGTTTTGGATCATAACTACTTCACAAGGGCAAACTGGTGCCTATCTCAGGGCAAGGAGTCACATAGACGTATACATGAGAGTGGCTTGCAACTGGCATTCGAGTTTCAAGGGGTTAGATTGATGCTTGCCTTACAAACATCACCCAAGAATGGGTATTTAACTGTCTCTGCTTATGGATATCCCAGCTGACATACAATCTCCTCCACACTCAACCTAAAATGATTTAATCCACTCCTTGAATGAAAGTTAGAGATTAGGCATGCAATACATAAATCTATATTCTAGAATTTGAGAAACCCTTAGCAACCAAATTTAGAAGAAGAAATGCATACAACAAGTGGAGACAGACAACAAAACACATGCAAGAAGCATTTTTCATATAACATTAACATTGAAACTGAACATATGTGCATGATACAACTCAAATGCAACACATAAACTCCACAGAGATACAATAGCCAGGAAAATGCTCTGTATTTCGTTATTTTTCCCCCAAAATTGCCCAAGTCTTCAACACACAAATGAGTAACATAGTTTGCCTTTTATAGCAAAACTGTGTACCCAACAAAATTTACACGGTAAATAAAAAATTTGCCAGATACAATGCATCTTTAGATTGGCGCTCAAAACAATTAATGCAGCAGTGAGAAACAGGAGAAGGAGCAGGTAAAATGGGGATTCGTGCAGCCGACCAGAGATTTTCCCATTGAAAATGGTGGTTGGTATGTCATTCCATCGCTCATGCCTCTGCAATTCTACCATCAATGCCTCAACTACTCGCAACCTCCGAAGACGCAGCAACAACGTGCCACTTGAAGTTTCCCGCTCAAAAATGGCCGCACATGCTCAGGAAAAAATCCTTCGCTGCAGGTTCAAAACAAGACCATCGTCCCGTCGTTGTGATCAACGGCACCCAAAAAATGTTGAAAAGTCATCGGCCAGTGAAATTGCGCCACGTAGGCACCTCATGTTTCTATCGCTAGCCTTTCTCCCTTCGATTTTGCATTTTTCACCCTTGTATATGCATGCTCAAATGCATATACAACTGTTCATCATACAAGGCGGACCCCAAATTGTTATAGAGCAAATTGAAAACAATTTCGGGTCCGCCTTGCATCTTTGGAATGCACCTTCATTGTATGTTCGAACATGCAATCAATTTATACAAGTGGCGGGCCCCATCAAATGCATCTCTGCCCTTGTACATTATCAATGTATATCACCGAATATACATTTACCTTTGCATGCAAACAGGGAATCTGTCTTGGAATATGTGAAATATATTCCCTCTTGTATGTGCCGCTTGTATATTGACTCGTATATCAGAGATACATTCACCCTTGTACATTTTTCTTTGCATATTCGCTTGCATGCAACCCGATATACAAAGTGGGAATATTCCTGGGAGTTTGCAAAAGATTCCCCCTGTGTATATGCACATTCTAAGCCCGATATGCATTCAAAAATGCATCTAACTAATTTTTTCAAAGGGCGATAGAGTTTTCTGACCTGCCAATGCACATTTTACCCGCATGTATATACAAACAACCTTGTATATACAAAGACACCTGCATCTTAACTGATTTTTTGCATTTTTTACAACTGTAGAGGCTGAAAGTGTTAGAATTTTTTGGATTTTTGGGAAGGGGCCTGCATATACATATTCAGGTACCAACACAGGCTCTGTCTGGGGATGCATGCCTCTTGCAGGCATGGCGAGAACCATAGATCTCTGGGATGTAGACCAGTCCCTTATCCATTGGGAATAGAGTCAAAACCTTACCAACCTGCATCACAAAACACATTATTAAAATAAACTTGGCGGCCCAGGGCCACCAAAAAGGAAAAACCTAAATTTTCCTTTGACAAATACTTGATTCTCTTTTGATTTCTTCAAATGAATCCTGAAAGCATTTAACTATTTGCAACACCCAGCATCGCAATCGGTTGTGCTGCTGCTCTTTTCTCTTTCAACAAGTCTACAGCAAAATTCATAAGCATCTACCATTTTTAGCAGTAGACTATCATGATCATATGAGTCACTGATGTTGCTTGGAAAAATAATAGACTCACATGAAGTAAATGAATCCGCATCAAAATTTTGCCCTTCTTCAAAAAATAAGAGCTTGTCTGTATCAAACATGCAATATTCAGGCACAAGCAACATCTCATAATCATATTTATCTTTATAAGTATACAGATATTCATCATCATTATGCTCAGCAATCTTATCATTAATGTCCACCTGGAATGTCTCAAAAGAAGGCAGAAGTAATTCAGAATACAACCCTACACTGAAAGTTTCATAGTCACCCCTGCAACCAGCACTATCCTCAACTGTGTGAGCACACACATCTGCAACTTGTCCATCCACCTCTGAATAGTGACCCTGTTCTTCTTCTTCACCAATGCACTGATAATCAAAAACAAATTTCTCAACCTCTGCAATGTGAAGGTGGTCAGAATCTTCAAGGAAACATTCATATTCAACATCCATATATATTTCATCATCTGAAAGGCTCACATATGCATCTGAATGCTGATAGTCACTAACATATTCACTGTCATCCCTTGAAGCAGCATCTTCTATAATCAGAGTGAAGCTCTGCATATCCATTTCACATAAATAATCAAGCATAACTGAGATATGCATACTGCTGCAAGACACAACCTCATGTATATCTTTCATTTGATTAGTTGAAGGACATTTTGTGTCTGCAGGATTCTCTTATAGAGGCTGATAACAGTCTTTGTTTTCATCATTATAGGATGTGCCTACATTTTTTACAACATTTTCTTCATGCATCACATCATGGCTGCACACACTATTATGAAATATATTTTTGTCTACAAAATCATCATTCAATAAACACACTGGAACAACAGAAATACATTCATCTTGATAACTGTTTTGAAGGCTTGCAGCTATGAAACCTATTGGCATTCCATATTTTTCATTGTTTTCAATATCCACAGCAAATTGGAAAGCCTGGTGAAGTGTGACTGGTCCTTTATTTCTCAATAGATAGCTCATTTCTTCATCAAATGCAACCAAATAAATTGCTAAGCACAATGCATTATTGGGTCTCATATATTCAGGGATTTGCTTAAGCAACTTAATAAACCTTAGATTAAAGGTTGGAACCAGTTCCTCATCTTCCTTTTGGATATTCATAAAATGTATGATCAATGAGGCCACATCAAACCTTTCACCAAATTGCCCTAGGAATGCAACTTCTAAATCTACCCATGAAGAAAGTGAACACACAGGCAGGTCTGAAAACCAAACCCTAGAATCATCTTCTAATGACTGAACAAAGAGTCTCATTACAACATCTTCATCCTCTACCTCATAATCTTTTATTAAATTATAAATTTTTTGCAGATGCTTGTTTGCCGATTCAGAATCTGATCCATTATATTTTGGCAAACATTTTCTAATTTTATTTGGAATAGCATTTGGGTAACCACATGTTCCTTTAAAATTTAGGGCTTTATATCTCTCAATAACAAATGGTCTTCTTTGAGAACACAACAATGATTGCTGTTATAAACTCATCATTTTAAAAAGATAGAATACCTGGAAATATGTTGTAGCTTTGATAGGTTCAATCAACAAAGTCGCCACCTCTCACAGAGGACATAAAATCAACAAGGCACATTTGTAATTCTGGATTCACCACGCCAGCAGAGCACCATATGGTTTTTCTTTGGATCTTGCTGCAACAACTTCATTGGGAACTAAATTTTCCAGCCCTCAAATCACTTGACTCCTTCCCCAGCGGAGTTGCCATCTGTTGGTAATTTATTTCTGAATCGGCAAAGGGTTTGCCAGTTCCAATGCACAGGCAGATTCAGCCAACGAATACAGGAGGTTGCATGAGCTGCCTCCCCTTCACTTCTGGGTCTGCCGCACCAAGGGGGGTATCCCTATAGCTAAAGATTTAACACTTTGACTCACCCAATAACATGAAGATTTAGCTTTGTGATAATAAGCAGAATACTCTCATGTATGGACCAAGATTTGAATGACAAATCACAAGTTTAGCAACACTCTTGGACATGTGTGTCTGGTTATGGATGAGAGTATGCAGGGGGTTCCTAATCCTACTCCTACAACTAACAAGTTGGAAATATGAAATGGTTTGAATTTGATGGTTTGGATGCAAGACAGGGGTTTTGGATCATAACTACTTCACAAGGGCAGACCGGTGCCTATCTCAGGGCAAGGAGTCACATAGACCTATACATGAGAGTGGCTTGCAACTGACATTTGAGTTTCAAGGGGTTAGATTGATGCTTGCCTTACAAACATCACCCAAGAATGGGTATTTAACTGTCTCTACTTATGGATATCCCAGCTGACATACAATCTCCTCCACACTCAACCTAAAATGATTTAATCCACTCCTTGAATGGAAGTTAGAGATTAGGCATGCAATACATAAATCTGTATTCTAGAATTTGAGAAACCCTTAGCAACCAAATTCAGAAGAAGAAATGCATACAATAAGTGGAGACAGATAGCAAAACACATGCAAGAAGCATTTTTCATATAACATTAACATTGAAACTGAACATATGTGCAAGATACAACTCAAATGCAACACATAAACTCCACAGAGATACAACAGCTAGGCAAATGCTCTGTATTTCATTATTTTTCCCCCAAAATTGCCCAAGTCTTCAACACACAAATGAGTAACACAGTTTGCCTTTTATAGCAAAACTGTGTACCCAGCAAAATTTACACGGCAAATCAAAAATTTGCCAGATACAATGCATCTTTAGATTGGCGCTCAAAACAATTAATGCAGCAGTGAGAAACAGGAGAAGGAGCAAGTAAAATGGGGATTCATGTAGCCGACCGGAGATTTTCCCATTGAAAATGGTGGTTGGTATGTCATTCCATCGCTCATGCCTCTGCAATTCCGCCATTAATGCCTCAGCTACCCGCAGCCTCCGAAGACGCATCAACAACGTGCCTCTTGAAGTTTCTCGCTAAAAAATGGCTGCACATGCTCAGGAAAAAAAATCCTTCGCTGCAGGTTCAAAACAAGACCGTCGATCATCCTCTCGTCGCTGCATCAACGGCACCCAAAAAATGTTGAAAAGTCATCGGCCAGTGAAATTGCGCCACGTAGGCACCTCATGTTTCTATCGTTGGCCTTTCTCCCTTTGATTTTGCCTTTTTTGCCCTTGTATATGTATGCTCAAATGCATATACAACTATTCATCATACAAGGCGGACCCCAAACTGTTATAGAGCAAATTGAAAACAATTTCAGGTCCGCCTTGCATCTTTGGAATGCACCTTCATTGTATGTTCGAACATGCAATCACTTTATACAAGTGGTGGGCCCCATCAATGCATCTTTGCCCTTGTACATTATCAATGTATATCACCGAATATACATTTACCTTTGCATGCAAACAGGGAATCTGTCTTGGAATATGTGAAATATATTCCCTCTTGTATGTGTCGCTTGCATATTGACTCGTCTATCAGAGATACATTCACCCTTGTACATTTTTCTTTGCATATTCGCTTGCATGCAACCCGATATACAAAGTGGGAATATTCCTGGGAATCTGTGAAAGATTCCCCCTGTGTATATGCACATTCTAAGCCCAATATACATTCAGAAATGCATCTAACTAATTTTTTCAAAGGGCGATAGAGTTTTCTGACCTGCCAATGCACATTTTACCTGCATGTATATACAAACAACCTTGTATATACAAAGACACCTACATCTTAACTAATTTTTTGCATTTTTTACAACTGTAGAGGCCAAAAGTGTTGGAATTTTTTGGATTTTTGGGAAGGGGCCTGCATATACATATTTAGGTACCACAATCCCGGAGAGACATTCATGTCTTCTGAACATCATTGTTAGATAAAAAGTGTGTATCCCTGTGGGATAGAGGCAAAATCCAAATGATAAATGATAGAAAACACAATTGATATCACCTTGTATTGAAGATCTCATGGAAGGAAGATGATCTTCATGCCATGAGGAGATGGATGCCAAATCTGCAAATACAAACACAAGAACAATACAAATTCTACTCTGCAACACAATGAATGCCTTAAATCACTTTCACAAAATCACAATGCTTATCAAATTTCAATCTAGTTTACAAATGAATCACTAATCATGCTTATATATGCAACTACAAACATTCCCACTGAATTTCATAATTCAAACTTACCGTGTCAGCATAGGACCTAAATAACGGTCATAAACTGACACTTTGAAATAGGTCCTGACCTAAAATAGGGCAGGACTAGGGCATGGATGCCCAAGTCCTCCCCCAATTTCAGGTAGGATTCATCATAAATGCACCCCCTAAGTCCCATTTGCCATGAAACTTTAGGGTTTTCTCATCGGGAGTCATCAAAATCATGAAAGATGCTCTAAATGCATTCTAAAGGACCTAGGAGCTAAAGCTTAAGAGAAAAAAGCCCCCAAGAATACTTTTTCTGACATAACATTTAGCCCCCACTTTAATGTATGTATAAATGCAAGGCCAATACATGCATTAAAGTATGGTCAACAAGCACAACAAACATGCCAAGCACGGAGAAGACACATCAATCAGAGATAAGACAGTAACAAGCACGCAAAACACGGAGAAGACAATTGCAGTCATGCCAAACATAGAGAAGACGACATTGAAGACACGCAAAATATAGTGAATACAATGATGATTTTCTTTTTCTTTTTCTCATATATGAAAATGTAGATGCAAGTACAAGGAAAATAAACACACCACCCATAATGCAGGAGGGACTCATCGCCACCGATCTTTAGACTGCATATGGGGCAATAGAACACTCAATACAAATCAGGCACGTCATACAAATCAAGCACGCCATACAAATCAAGCACTCCATACAAATCCCAAAGCATAGGAGGGACTCATCGCCATTGGTCTTTAGACTATGCTTGCGAATAAACACGCAATACACACACACATGGAAGACACAGAGAAAACACGACAAACAAGCGATGGAGTGTTCCTATTTCTAGATTCATCACCATCTGAGGTACATTATAGGCACACACTGATGATTTGGCTTCGCCACAACAATTGCTGAAGACACGCTTAAGGGTTAAGATAGTCGCAGATCCGCTCCTCACCTCCAAAAGGACTTTTAGAAAATGATAGGATGTGCACTCTCCTCGAGAAATACACCATTCCTGCCTCCACAGAGGGCTTAAGATAAAAAGGATATATGCGATATCTTTCCTCTACAGAGGGATTAAATAGATTTCAAGATTCACAAATAAATCTCAGAGTGTAGGAGGGACTCACCACCACCAGTCTTTAAACTGCACTTGAGAACAAACACTCTTTGCTACCATCTAAATTAGACAACTTACCTTATATATGCCTCACATTAAGATGGTCGATATCGTGTACCGATATCAAGCACATTAATGTAGGAAGAAAACACACAAGGGAACTCTTGCAAAGCCCATGCCCCCTGGAGGTGACATGTACTTTACGATTGCCAAATGTTCCCACAAACACATTCCTACAAGAAAAGTGTTAGCGTCCATATAATCATGATAAACAACAATGCATATGATCATTCACATAGAGAGCTGAGGTTATACTATGGATTCGTAGACCAAGTATAACCGTGGGGCTATACCTCAGAAATCACAAAACCGAGTGTAACCAAGGCAAGATTCAAAGATAAACAAAGTGCACGGAGCAGCTATATTGTTATGGTTTGTAAGTGCGATAAGACAACATCAAAATTACATGGAATGATTCTACTAGCCAAGCATTAGATAATATATATCAACCCCATTGTCATGTATGGGCTTGGTCTGTTTTTTGATTTCTCGCTAAAGGGACAGTAGGTCTGTATCAGTATAATATGTTTTTTGTCATCCACCCACTAGATAGAAACACTAGAGGAAGGGAAACAATAAATCAAGAGAGGAGAAACAAGTGCCTTAGGGACAATCACGTAAGAGGGTGCCCCCAAGTCACCAATCGCAACGCTAGGTCCGTAAGACACAACACACAATAGTTAAAATAGAGGAGAAGCAATATAGAAGAATGATGATACAAATAGAAGAAGGTCACAACAGAGGTGGTCTCCTAGTATCCTTGACCTTACAAGAGAATCAAGGGTCATCCAAGGAGGCCTAAACAACACATAACACATCACGAGGAAACACAACACGATAGGGAAGGTCAAATACACGAGTCGATCATGCTGTACATAAGTGACCACCAAGGTTAGAGATACTTACTTGTTGCATCCCAATGTTAAGAACTTACACATCTATGAAAAATCCACCCTTGAGAGCAATTATAATACTTGTTACAATGAGTGTGGCTTAAAGATGGAAGGATGTTTACCTTATTGAAAGGGATAGCTCTTGGTGGACAAGTCTTGTCTATCAGCCCAGGAAATCTCACATGTTGTTCTGGTCTTGTTGAAATTGCATTAACATTGAGTTTAGGATGACGAGAGGCTTTCTTTTCTTTAAAAGGATTATATCCAATGCCACTTGAGTAATGTCTTGAAGCAGATTCTATAGGTACTCAAATCCCTTGTTGATTTACACCACATCCCTTACCTACATATTCATAGTTGTTATAAAGGATTTTAAATCCTCAACCATAGAGGGATGTCATTTCTTTAGGGGATAGTGAATCCTCATAGGTCTCGTAATTTGTAGTATAAGTGAGAGTATTGTCTTTATTTTCTACCAAGGGGACTTTAGGTTTCTCAGGTGCTTCAAAAGATTGGTTAGATGAGATTGATGCTACTTTAGATGTGTCAAGGCTATTAATTTTATATTCCCCTATACTACAAGGATTAAAATCTAATGAGCCCCAATCATCACCAAAGAGTGCATTCGATTGTGTAGAGTCGTGCACAACACTATTTGTGGCAAGACACATTGATGAATCAGCTCGTAAATTGTTTAAGCTTGTATGATTGTAAACTTGTTTTTGCATTTCAATATGTAAGCAGTTATTTAATTTAGGATCAGCATGGATGGTATGAAGTTTATCTTTGAATATAAATTTGATTGAATGATGCAGGTTGGAAGGAACCACTCCCAATGCATGAATCCAAGGTCTACCAAGAATCATGTTGTAAGATAAAGAACTAGGCATGACATGAACTAGGGTAGATACAGTCATAGGACCCACCTTTATAGGTAAGGTTATAGTACCTAATGATTGACTACTATGATTATCAAAGCCACAAATGCTAAGTTTATCCAGTTTAATTTTTGATGTGTCGGCCTTGATCTTGTGTAGTAGGTCAATGCTACAAACATTAAGAGCCGATCCATTTTCAATCATAACTCATTTTATCAATGTTTTATTTATTGTGACAAAGATCATAAGTGGATCATATTGGTTTTGAACTTCAATTGACGGTAATTCATGTGGTTGAAAGAGAATATTCGTTTTTGTCGCATGCATACTATCTAATACAACTGCTACATCATTTGGCTTAGCAGTAGGTGGGACAATCACCTTTTGTAAAACTTCTTGGAGCATTCCATGATATGTAGGTGAAGTTTGTATTAAATCTCAAAGAGAGATCTTAGCCGGAGTAGCACGAAGTTGCTCGACAATATCATATTCTTGACCACTTTTATGAGTAAGATGAGGTGGTGGGGGGAGCATAGGTTGAGAACATGGAAGAGAGATAGGCACATGAGGTGCTTGCTTGCTTTGCTTGTTATTACGGGTGTTGTATGTGTGAGCAATCATATTGTGGTGTGACACATTTTGAACACTTATATTTCCTTGAGTGGTTTGTCTTGCATAGTTTAAAAAGTAATCCAGGGGTCGAGGTGGTTGTTGAGCACCTTGTATCGTAATCATCAGTTTTAAGCAAGAAGGTGCACTAGGTGCCCCCTGAACAATCATATTAGGAATATTACTACAAAGTCTATTAATGAAGATTGAATCAACATTGGTTTCCTCTTGATTATACCCAACATCTATCCCTAAAGGATTTAATGTGAGAGACCTTTTCTCATCCACTAACGCTACATCTTGGCTAGGTAGAGCATTGGAATGAGAGGAGGGTACAATGTTGTTTGGAAGGTTAGGTGTTGTATCATTAATAGAGTTATCCATAGTCTTCTCATCTAAGGTTCTTGGACATTCAACTATAGAAGTAGGATAACCTACAGAATCATCGTCATTGTTGATGGAAAAAGAACTTTCACTCTTATCTTTCTCATGAGTAATCCTAGAGATGAATTTATTTAAATATTTTAATATCAAAGGATATGATCCTATGAGTAATTTGAAGCTATTAAAATTATGTGTATAACAAAGTAATTTCAGCTCATATGTAGAACATATAGAAGCATCAATACCACTTGCAGTAGCTATGTGTGCTAGAACATGAGGATTCTCATTAGTGAAATTAGAGAAATTTTCAAAGTCTAGGATATACTCATGCAAATATTTCAGAGAAGAATAACATGAAGATGCCATGTTCCTATGTTTTCAATGTAACATCAGATTTTAAAAGCTTTTCAAAAGTTATGCAAGAAACTAGTGCAAAACTATGTGCGGAAAATGACCTAAAATACTTGATTTTTCAACTTTTTTCAATGCAAATAAGTGAAAGAAAGGGTGTTGTAAGGAAATTGATGAAGTGAAGAAAGTAATATGTCGAATATCAGTCCAATAAAACAATAATATCCTTCACAACACACTGTTGATGCAAACCTAGAGTGATGACAAGTCAAAACCTAGTGAAAATACACTAAAATATATAATTTTTCACAAATTTTCAATGCAAAGACCCAATAAAAAGAGTGTTGTAAATAATTTTAGGAGGGGAAGTAGATCATAATAGAAATATCAATCACCTAAAGCCATAAAATCCATTACAACATGCTTGGAGTGAAAATCTAAGTCAAACCCTAGTGAAAATATAGCCAAAATATGCAATTTTTCACCAAAATTCAATGCAAAGGCCTAAAAGAAAGTGTTGTAAGGAATTTGAGGAGGGGCTAGAGCTATGCCTTGAAGCCTCAAATATTTAAAACCTAGACCCCCCAAATCCTTACTTACACAACACCATTCCCACTTCACTAGGTGTCTTTTAGGCTTTCCTTCTCCATCTGACCACAAAAAGTCCCGAATTAATTTATGGATAATATTGAACTGATATTTTGCAAAAAGCCACATGGAAGAATAGAAGATAGAGTATGCCAAGAGAATTTTTTGACAAACTTGGGTCCTTCCAGCAAGAGAAAGATGCATTCTACTCGAATTTTTTAAGTTCTTTTCTATTTTTGCAAAAAGCCAGTCCCACATTTGTTTAAGAGAAGGGCGAATGGAAAAGGGGATTCCCAAGAGCTAAACTTGTTTCAAGGCCCCCCCATTTCCATTCATCCAACCAATTAGGTTTTTCATTATTCCAAGTGAGAAGAATTGATTTGGAGCACGAAATCTTTGATCCAGAAGCTAAACAGAAGGTATTCATTCTTTTCTTCAAGTTGTCCAATTCAATTTTAGATATTCTAGGAAAAAGAGCAGTGTCATCAACAAATTGAACATTCAACAATCTATCTCCATTGGGCAATAAAATGTCCTCTATCTTCCCTTCTATTAGATCAATTCTTAGAATATAATGTATTACCTCTAATGCTATAATGAACAGAGTTGGAGCCAAAGGGCATCCTTGCCTAATAGACTTGCCCATCAAAAAAGGATCAAAAAGAGAACCATTAACTTCCACTTGGGCTGAAGCATCTACAAACAACATATCCACCATTTTGCAGAAGAACTCAGGGAACCCAATTGCCCTTAACATCTTAAAAATAAAGGACCATTCAATGCTATCATAAGCCTTTTCGAAATCAAGAAGTAGAATTCCCGCATTTTGATTGGATGTATTAGCCCAATGCAGGGCTTCCCAGCTTGTGATAAGGTTCTCTAAAATGTATCTTCCTTTAATGAATCCAGTTTGTGTAGGGCTAATTATCACTGGTAGAATTTCCCTTAATCTAGAGGCTAAAACTTTTGCAATAATCTTGTAGGGACATTTAAAAGAGTAATAGGTCTCCAGTTCTTCAGGTATGTTTTGTCCCCATCTTTTGGCAATAATTTAATAATTCCTTTATCAATTTCTTTCCCTAGAGTCCCTTTTTCTATTGTTTCATTATAGACTTCAACCAATACCTCTACAATCCAATCCAGGTTTGATTTATAAAATTCAACTGGCTGACCGTCAGCTCCTGGTGACTTACCATTACTCATTGAGTTAATGGCAGATTTAATTTCATCCTTAATTATCCTGCTATCAAGCCTCTCACACATTTCTAAAGTTTTTTTTTTTTTGCATATCCTTGCACATATATCTTGAGCCTCTGCACATCCATGTTGTTTATCTTCTGCTTTAAATGAGTTTTCATAGAATTTTTTAAAAGCCTCTAGAATCTCCTCTTGACTGGTTAAAGAGACCCCATTAACAACTATGGTTTGAACATTTTCTTTAATATTTTTGTATTTCAGAAGGTTAAAAAAATATTTGGATCCTTTGTCACCATCTTTTAGCCAATTAAGTTTGGCTCTAACTTTGGCTCCCTGAGCTTTTTTTATCTGGAGTTTCCTCAAGCTATGCTTAACCTTTCCCATATCCATTATCAAGGATTCCTCATTTGGATTCTCTTGAAGCTCTTGTTCTAACCTGAGGAATTCCTTTTGGATTATCAATTCTATCTATGGAAATGAACCATGGAAAATCTTAGTAAGAAACAATATTGAAAATGTTGATCCTATTAATAAAAATGATTGGGATAAGATCTTATTCTATGATGCTCTGTTTGGAGATTTTAAGTCTAAACCTAAAGGGTCTGCTGTCTTTTATAGCATTTGGCAAGCATGGGAACATGCTAAACCCTTCATTCAAGGAAAGAGGCTGTAAACTGGGAAAAATGTGCTATATGGGATCAAAGGTCAATCTGGTGGAATGTTAAGCATAATAGAAAGTTTCTTAACTCAAGGTTGTCCAACCAAAAAATGTAGTGAGAAAGGACTAAATAATCTAAGTATGTTATTTGAAGAGGGAATACCTAAAACTTGGGAAAAAATAAAAAGACAATTTCAATTGGATGGCATCCACTCCAGAATTTTCTCAATGCTCAATAAAGATTTGTTCAATAAACTCAATTCAAAAGTATCAATAATGGATAACCATGATATTGGGAACTTGTTGTGGGAGGATGGATTCCTGCTATGCAATATGAAGCCTAAGTTGATGTATAAAATGATGACTAAAAGTACTAATATCTCTCTCCACATTAGCTCCACATGGGGGATTACTTTAGACAATAACCTTTTAAATCAAACCCTTAAATGCATCTAGTCTAAGAGTCTAGAACCCAAGTGTCTAGTTTTAAATGGTTGTTTTTGTTAAATAAGTTGAATTTAGGCTTTGATTCTATAGTATGTTGAGATTGCAATCAACTTGAGTCAGTCTCTCATATTTTTTTAGATTGCCAGTATGAAAAAAATGTATGGGATTTATTTATGGGGAATATTGTCCATTGGTCTACTTCTGATCCTATGATTAGATTAGAAATTATTTGTGGATACATTAGTGGTCTGAATGTAAAAGCTAACTCCTTTTGGTTGGTTTTGTCTACTAAAATTCTATGGTTTTTATGGAAAAGAAGGAATGAAGAAAGATTTCAGGGCAAGAAGAGGGATCCCACTGAGATTCTTGTGAATCTCATTGCTTCTCATTTTTTTGAACAGGTATCAGTAAGTTTAGAAATCACAGTTGACAGGTTTCAATAGATGATGGAGACTAGAGCCATGTTCTATAAAGAAGACATTAAAGAAATTGATTTTTGTGCCTTCAATCCAAGGAAGTTAGACCACATGTTCTACAACTCATATACAGATTTCCAGGAGGTCTATGGAAAACTAAAGAAAAAGGAGATAAAACAAAATGAATTAGGAAAAGTGATGGAGATATCCAGTCAAAACTTTAATGTTCCAGCTGATCAATTAAGAGCTTCTCCAAAACTGGGAACTTTTAAAGAAGTGGATGAATTTGAAGGCAGTGGTAATTGGTGTCATATCTGGGATAGGGGGATACCATGGCATAATGACCCTGGAGTTGAACTGAGGGAGGTTAGTGTAGAGGTTTCAAAGTGTGGCAGCGAATTGGATGACAGTCAAGGTTTCTTCTACCAATATTGGGAAGTACAGCATGATGTAGTTCAAAATGAGGGCCTCATGAAAACAGAGCATGAACTCGAGGGGGATCAAATAATCCAGGAACCAGATGCTAATGAGGATAGGTGGGCAGATGATTTTCTTGATCCAAATGAACAGGTTGAGCATATCAGTGAGGGACAAGGTTCCAGAATCTCATAAAGGAGTCAATACTATGCAGGGAATGGAAGCATTGATAATACTATGTGCTTATTTGATCATAAGTATAACTATTTCATTTTGAGTTTTTTTTGAAAGTCAATACCAAACTGTAAGTAGTAAGGAACTTTATTAGTCTTTTTGGATTGAAGAGACAACTCTTTTGTACTTTGAAGTGGTCTTCTTGACCACTTATATGTATCTCCTTTTATAGTTTGAATATAATTAGTGCTAGATTCTCAATCCAAAAAAATTGAGGAGGGCCAGTAGATAATAACCCTGATAAAAGCCAATTAGTGCAGAAAAATCCTTTACAACACGCCTATGGTGCAAATCTCGAGAGACGATAAGGTCAAAATCTAGTGAAAAAGCAAGGTTTTCAAACCCTAGGCATGCAATTTTGCAAGAAAAACACTATGATGCAACACTACAGTTAGAAATTAGTCCTAATGAGTGTTTTAAAAGGGTAGTAAAATCTGAAACAGGATTTTGACTACAAACCCTTGCTAATGCAAAACTAGGTTATATGGAAAAATGCACAATTTCAAGCAATTTTGATCAATTTAAACATGAAAACGCAATGTAAATGAATGATGAATGATGAATTTCTGTATTTTAAATCAGGTTTGATAATAATGACAGAAATTTATTTAAATTAAATGCCAACCAATTCAAATTATTTGAAAATGCAAGCTAAAAATGCAATTTTTTGAAAATTTTGAAATTTTTTCATTTTTTTTGTAATTTTTCAAATGCAATAAGATGAACAATGATATGAATGAATGTAAATCTGAAGCACAACACTTAGCAAGGTGCAATAAAGTCCAAAAACACGGGTTCACCAAAATGTTTAGGGTAAAATGTGAAGATAATGGATTTTATTAGTTTGTATTGATCCTCCTTTCACCACTAAACATTCAAGGACATTCAACCGAGTAGAGAACTCTACTACAGATCCTCTGTCACTTGGAAAATAGGGGAAGATTGGAATTGTGTGATTTTGTTAATCAATTAAGCCCAATTATGCTCAAAACGCTAATTTCATGAAATCGTAAACAAACAGACAAATTACAGAAAATGATCGCACACGGAGATATCAAATGACAATAAAATGCGTACCAAATTTTGAAGTTCGGTGTGTGGAAAAGCCAGTGACTAATGAGCGGGTACCCTAGTCCAGTGCCACAGTTTTCTTCAGGATCTGGGAATCTTGTTTGCAACCTGTTCCTATTGTTCCAGAGATTTTACTGTTGCCGGATCCGGAGGACTAATGAGCGGGTGCTCAAGTCCAGGTCCCTGTTTTCTTCTTTGATCTACAATTCTAATAGTTTGCACTGCTCTCCTATAACTCCACTTCTTTCTCTTTCGCAACCTCTAACCTGCAATCACAAAAAAGTGGGTTGGGGGTTGTGGTATTGAGAGGCTTGCCTCAGTCAAGCCCCAGAGAGACATTCAAGTCTTCCGAACACCGTTGTCAGATAAAGAGTGCATATCCCTATGGGATAGAGGCAAAATTCAAATGATAAATGATAGAAAACATAATTGATATCACCTTGTAGTGAAGATCTCATGGAAGGAAGATGCTCTTCATGCCATGAGGAGATGGATGCCAAATCTGCAAATACAAACACAAGAACAACACAAATTCTGCTCTGCAACACAATGAATGTCTTGAATCACTTCCACAAAATCACAATGCTTATCAAATTTCCATCTAGTTTACAAATGAATCACTAATCATGCTTATATATGCAACTACAAACATTCCCGCTAAGAATTTCGTAATTCAAACTTACTGCGCATGTCAGCATAGGACCTAATTAACAGTCATAAACTGGCACTTTGAAATAGGTCTTGACCTTAAATAGGGTAGGACTAGGGTGTGGGCGCCCAAGTCCTCCCCCTATTTTAGGTAGGATTCATCATAAATGCACCCCCAAAATCCCATTTGCCATGAAACTTCAGGGTTTTCTTATCGGGAGTCATCAAAATCATGTAAGATGCTCTAAATGCATTCTAAAGGACCCAGGAGCTAAACCTTAAGAGGAAAAATCCCCCAAGGATACTTTTTATGACATAACATTTAGCCCCTACTTTAATGTATGTATAAACACAAGGCCAATACATGCATTAAAGTATGGTCAACAAGCACAGCAAACACGCCAAGCATGAAGAAGACACGTCAATCATAGAGAAGATAGTAATAGGCACGCAAAACATGAAGAAGATAATTGCAGTCACGCAAAACACGGAGAAGACAACATTGAAGACACACAAAACATAGTGAATATAGTGAATGCAGTGAATACAATGATGATTTTCTTGTTATTTTTCTCATATATGGAAATGCAGATGCAAGTACAAGGAAAAGAAACATACCACCCATTATGCAGGAGGGACTCATCACCACTGGTCTTTAGAATGCATATGGGGCAACAACCACGCAATACAAATCAAGTACATCATACAAATCAAGCATTCCATACAAATCAAGCACTCCATACAAATCCCAAAGCATAGGAGGGACTTATCGCCATTGGTCTTTAGACTATGCTTGCGAACAAACACGCAATACACACACACATGGAAGACACAGAGAAAACACGACAGACAAGCGATGGAGTGTTCCTATTTCTAGATTCATCACCATCTCAGGCACATTATAGGCACACATCGACGATTGGGATTCGCCACAACAATCACCGAAGACACGCTTAAGGGTTAAGATGGTCATAGATCCGCTCCTCGCCTCCGCAAAGGACTTTTAGAAAATGACAAGATGTGCACTCTCCTTGAGAAATACACCATCCCCACCTCCACAGAGGGCTTAAGATAAAAAGGATATATGTGATATCCCACCTCCACAGAGGGATTAAATAGATTTCAAGATTCACAAACAAATCTCAGAGTGCAGGAGGGACTCATCACCACCAGTCTTTAAACTGCACTTGAGAATAAACACAATTTGCTAGCATCTAAATCAGACAACTAACCTTATATATGCCCCACCTTAAGGTGGTCGATATCGTGTACAGATATCAAGCACATTAAGGTAGGAAGAAAACACACAAGGGAACACGGACTCTTGCAAAGACCATGACCCCTAGATCTGACATGTACTTTACGATTGCCAAATGTTCCCACAAACACATTTCTACAAGAAAAATGTTAGCGTCCATATAATCATGATAAAAAATAATGCATATGATCATTCACATAGAGAGTCGAGGTTATACTATGGATTCAGAGACTGAGTATAACCATGGGGCTATACCTCAAAAATCTCAAAACTGAGTGTAACCAAGGAGAGATTCAAAGATAAACAAAGTGCACGCAGCAGTCGTATTGTTATGGTTTGTAAGTGCGATAAGACAACATCAAAATCACATGGAATGATTCTACTAGCCAAGTGTCAGATAATATATATCAACCCCATCATCATGTATGGACTTGGTCCATTTGTTAATTTCTTGTTGAAGGGACACTAGGTCCGTATCAGTATAATATGTTTTTCGTCATCCACCTGCTAGATAGAAACACTAGAGGAAGGGAAACAATAAATCAAGAGAGAAGAAACAAGTGCCTTAGGGACAATCACGTAGGAGGGTGCCCCCAAGTTACCAACTCCAACGCTATGTCCGTAAGACACAACACAAAATAGTGAAAATAGAGGAGAAGCAATAAAGAAGAATGATGATACAAATAGAAGGTCACAAAAGAGGTGGTCTCCCAATATCCTTGACCTTACAAGAGAATCAAGGGTCATCCCAGGATGCCTAAACAACACATAACACATCACGGGGAAACACAACACGAGAGGGGAGGTCAAATACACGAGCCGATCATGGTGCGCATAAGTGACCACCAGGGTTAGAGATACTTACTTGTTTCATCCCAATGTTAAGAACTTACACATCTAGGAAAAGTCCACGCTTGAGAGCAATTATAATACTTGCTACAACGAGTGTGGCTTAAAGATGGAAGGATGTTTACCTGATTCAAAGGGATAGATCCCGGTGGACAATTCTTGTCTATCAGCCCAGGAAATCTCACATCTTGTTTTGGTCTTGTTGAAATTGCATTAACATTGAGTTTAGGATGACAAGAGGCTTTCTTTTCTTTAAAAGGATTATATCCAATGCCGCTTGAGTAATGTCTTTAAGTAGATTCTATAGGTACTCGAATCCCTTGTTGATTTACACCACATCCCTTACCTACCTATTCACAGTTGTTATAAAGGATTTTAAATCCTTGACCATAAAGGGATGTCATTTCTTTAGGGGATAGTGAAGCCTCATAGGTCTCGTAATTTGTAGTATAAGTGAGAGTATTGTCTTTATTTTCTACCAAGGGGACTTTAGGTTTCTCAGGTGATTCAAAAGATTGCTTAGATGAGATCGATGCTACTTTTGATGTGTCAAGGCTATTAATTTCATATTCCCCTATACCGCAAGGATTAAAATCTAATGAGCCCCAATCATCACCAAAGAATGCATTCGGTTGTGTAGAGTCATGCACAACACTATTCGTGGTAGGACACATTGATGAATCAACTCATAAATTGTTTAAGCTCATATGATTGTAAACTTGTTTTTGCATTTCAATATGTAAGCAGTTATCTGGTTCAAGATCAGCATGGATGGTATGAAGTTTATCTTTGAATATAAATTTGATTGAACGATGTAGGGTGGAAGGAACCGCCCCCAATGCATGAATCCAAGGTCTACCAAGAATCATGTTGTAAGATAAAGAACTAGGCATGCCATGAACTAAGGTAGATATAGTCGCAGGACCCACCTTTACAGGTAAGGTTATAGTACCTACTGATTGACTACTATGATTATCAAAGCCACGAATGCTAAGTTTATGCGGTTTGATTTTTGATGTGTCGGCCTTGATTTTGTGTAGTAGGTCAATGCTACAAACATTAAGAGCCGATCCATTGTCAATCATAACTTGTTTTATCAATGTTTTATTTATTTTGATAAAGATCATAAGTGGATCATATTGGTTTTGAACTTTAATTGACGGTAATTCATGTGGTTGAAAGAGAATATCCATTTTTGTCACATGCATACTGTCTAATAGAACTGCTACATCATTTGGCTTAGCAGTAGGTGGGACAATCACCTTTTGTAAAGCTTCTTGGAGCATTCCATGATATGTAGGTGAAGTTTATATTAAATCCCAAAGAGAGATCTTAGCTAGAGTAGCACGAAGCTGCTCAACAAGATCATATTCTTGACCACTTTTATGAGTAAGATGAGGTGGCGAGTGGAGCATAGGTTGAGAACATGGAAGAGAGATAGGCACATGAGGTGCTTGCTTGCTTTCCTTGTTATTACGAGTGTTGTATGCGCGAGCAATCACATTGTGGTGTGGTTGTTGTGACACATTTTGAACACCTATATTTCCTTGAGTGATTTGTCTTACATAGTTTAAAAAGTAATTGAGGGGTCGAGGTGGTTGTTGAGCACCTTGAATTGTAATCATTAGTTTTAAGCAAGAAGGTGCACTAGGTGCCCCCCGCACAATCATATTAGGAATATTACTACAAATTCTATTAATGAAGATTGAATTAACATTTTTTTCCTCTTGATTATACCCAACATCTATCCCTAAAGGATTTAATGTGAGAGACCTTTTCTCATCCACTAACGCTACATCTTGGCTAGGTAGAGCATTGGAACGAGAGGAAGGTACAGTGTTGTTTGGAAGGTTAGGTGTTGTATCATTAATAGATTTATCCATAGTCTTCTCATATAAGGTTCTTGGACATTCAAGTATAGGAGAAGTAGGATAACCTACAGAATCATCGTCATTGTTGATGGAAAAAGAACTTTCACTCTCATCTTTCTCATGAGTAATCCTAGAGATGAATTTAGTTAAATCTTCTAATATCAAAGGATATGCTCCTATGAGTAATGTGAAGCTATTAAAATCATGTGTATAACAAAGTAATTTCAGCTCATATGTAGAACATATAGAAGCATCAATACCACTTGCAGTAGCTATGTGCGCTAGAACATGAGGATTCTCATTAGTGAAATTAGAGAAATTTTCAAAGTCTAGGATATACTCATGCAAATATTTCAAAGAAGAATAAAATGAAGATGCCATGTTCCTATGTTTTCAATGTAACATCAGATTAAAAATATTTTCAAAAGTTATGTAAGAAACTAGTGCAAAACTATGTGTGAAAAATGACCTAAAATGCTTGATTTTTCAACTTTTTTCAATGCAAATAAGTGAAAGAAAGGGTGTTGTAAGAAAATTGATGAAGTACAGAAAGTAATATGTCTGATATGAGTCCAATAAAGCAATAATATCTTTCACAACACGCTGTTGATGCAAATCTAGAGTGATGACAAGTCAAAACCTAGTGAAAATACACTAAAATATGTAATTTTTCACAAATTTTCAATGCAAATACCCAATAAAAAGAGTGTTGTAAAGAATTTTAGCAGGTGAAGCAGATTATAACAGTAATATCATTCATCTAAAGCCATAAAATCTGTTACAACACGCTTGGAGTGCAAATCTAAGTCAAACCCTAGTGAAAATATAGCCAAAATATGCAAGTTTTCACCAAAATTCAATGCAAAGGCATAAAAGAAAGGGTGTTTTAAGGAATTTGAGGAGGGGAAGAAGATAATAACCCTGATAGAATCCAATTAGTGCTGAAAAATCCTTTACAACACGCCTATGGTGCAAATCTAGAGAGACGATAAGGTCAAAATCTAGTGAAAAAGTAAGGTTTTCAAACCCTAGGCATGAAATTTTGCAAGAAACCACTATGATGCAACACTACAGTTATAAATCATTCCTAATGAGTGTTTTAAAAGGGTAGTAAAAAATGAAACAAGATTTTGACTACAAACCCTAGCTAATGCAAAACTAGGTTATATGGAAAAATGCACAATTTCAAGCAATTTTGATCAATTTAAGCATGAAAATGCAATGTAAATGAATGTTGAATAATGAATTTCTATATTTTAAATTAGGTCTAATGATAATGACAGAAATTTATTGAAATTAAATGCCAACCAATTCAAATTATCTGAAAACGCAAGCTAAAAATGCCAATTTTTTTTTAAATTTTTAAATTTTTGTAATTTTTCAAATGCAATAAGATGAACAATGATATGAATGAATAAAATGAATGTAAATCTAAAGCACAACACTCAGAAAGGTGCAGTAAAGTCCAAAAACACGGGTTCACCAAAATGTTTAGGGTAAAATGTGAAGATAATGGATTTTATTGGTTTGTATTGATCCTCCTTTCACCACTAAACATTCAAGGGCATTCATCGAGTAGAGAACTCTACTACAGATCTCCCGTCACTTGGAACATAGGGGAAGATTGGAATTATGTGATTTTGTTATTTAATTAAGCCCAATTATGCCCAAAACCCTAATTTCATGATATCGTAAGCAAACATATAAATTACGAAAAATGATCGCACACAGAGATATCAAATGACAATCAAATGCATACCAAAATTTGAAGTTCTATGTGCAAAAAAGTTGGGGACTAATGAGCGAGCGCCATAGTCCAGTGCCATAATTTTCTTCAAGATTTGGGAATCTTGTCTGCAACCCATTCCTGCTGTTCTAGAGATTTTACTGTTGTGGGATCCAGAGGACTAATGACCGGGCACCCGATTCTAGGTCCCTGTTTTCTTCTTTGATCTGTAATTCTGATAGTCTGCACTGCTCTCCTACAATGCCACTTCTTTTGCTTTCGCAACCTGTAACCTGCAATCACAGAAAAGTGGGTTGGGGGTTGTGGTGTTTAGAGGCTTACCTCAGTCAAGCCCCAGAGAGACATTCAAGTCTTCTGAACACCTTTGTTAGATAAAGAGTGCGTATCCCTATGGGATAAAGGCAAAATCCAAATGATAAATGATAGAAAACACAATTGATATCACCTTGTAGTGAAGATCTCATGGAAGGAAGATGTTCTTCATGCCATGAGGAGATGGATGCCAAATATGCAAATACAGACACAAGAACAACATAAATTCTGCTCTGCAACACAATGAATGCCTTGAATCACTTTCACAAAATCACAATGCTTATCAAATTTCCATCTAGTTTACAAATGAATCACTAATCATCCTTATATATGCGACTACAAACATTCCTGCTAAGAATTTCATAATTCAAACTTATTGTGTTAGCATAGGACCTAAGTAATGGTCATAAAATGACACTTTGAAATAGGTCCTGACCTAAAATAGGGCAGGACTAAGGTGCAGGTGCCCAAGTCCTCCTCCCTATTTCAAGTAGGGTTCATCATAAATACACCCCCTAAGTCCCATTTACCATGAAACTTTAGGGTTTTCTCATCGGGAGTCATCAAAATCATACAAGATGCTCTAAATGCATTCTAAAGGACCTGGGAGCTAAACCTTAAGAGGAAAAAGCCCCCAATGATACTTTTTCCATCATAACACTATCTAAAAGTCATATATGTAAATGTATGCATAGTTCTGTTGATCCTTTGTTGTGTCTTTCCTTTCCTCCTTACATTCTATGACTCTATTGCCCAATAGAGTAGGCACCGGTCCATATTGGATAGGGATCAAACACTTTTTATAAATCAAACAAATCATTCACCTGTGGTTTAGGGTAAAAACCATATTCCTATGCATGTACCTTCACACAGTTGAATAAGCTTAATGAGAGGCTTGTGCAGCCAGTTTGTCTTGATCTAGTGACAACTTTGAGGGTTAAGTGTACATTGCGTATGGCTGTGTATGTTTACCTATATTTCATTTCATGCCTCTAGGAATATCCCTCCAAGGTTTAGTTGATCTTGAAGAGCAGAGGAGTTTACCCAGTCCTGTAGTTGGCCAAAATTCCCCTTTACTTTTTGACAAACCTCTTCCTTTCACCTTGACGACAATCCCTAGCCTAGGTGTTTAAGGAACATTTTAGAGATTTGGGTTAGAGTTATTTTGGGAACCAACATGGTTCACTACTATAGGGAGATGCTTCAATGTACAATACAACATATTTGAACATGGCAAGTAGCTTGCAAGCATAGTTCAAGGAATTTCGAAAGGGTAGAAGGGCAAAATTCGTGGTGTATTATGATTTTTCAAGGTCCATTGATACTCTTAAATTTAGGGTGGAATTCAAATAGATCCATCTTATGAGGAGATTAACCTGACATTGGAGGCAATAATGGCATACAGGAAAAAGGAAGCTGAGAAGAACAAAGTAGTAATAGGTGACAACAACCAGTAGAAGGCTGACTCAGTGGAGGCATAAGTCAAATGACAAATCTAGCAAGGCCACTGCCATAGAAGAGAAATGTGCCACATACTCCTTTTTGATCAATTACTTCATTGTAAAAGAGTTTTGTCTTATTAGACAACTCAAAAGGTTGTAATTTTATCCTATTATATTCAGTCCAAAATTTGTAATTTCATCTTTTTCCTTAAGGAAAAAAGCAATTATGAGATCGTAAATGCCTACCACCCCAAATTAAATGTTGTTCAATCTAGATCCTTGGTGTTGGATTAATCCTCACCATCCATTGAAAAACTCACTATGCTTGCTCCTCTATATAAGAGTAGTCATTTTCTCTCTTTGTAAGGTTGTAACAATGAATTGTTGAGACTGCCAAATATCTGAATTAATACAAAACATGTTTATAAGTGTTGCTATAAATTATGTTAGTGTTTATGAATTTTGGATTTCATGGTTCATTTCTATCCTAGATTTAGATAAAGTACAATTACAGTTTGAATGAATGCTTAGATACTTGATGAATGCTCTGGTTCATACCATTTGTTCCTTATTGATTGTGAGTAACTTTGCATGGTTAATCTAAACCTACTTGAATGAATTGTGTACGGTTGCATAGCATTGATTAAGCTACACCAGTAATTGGGTGTTTAATGAATGCATGTAATTTAAAAATCTTTGGCTACCTTTGGAGATTGCAATGTTTCTGCAGCATTGTGGTTTAACCTGGTTAAGCAGGAATTGGTTTCTTTAGGCATTTGTCTATCAACAACATATTCATTCACTGTGATATGTCCTTAGATTTATCATTTATCTCTCTTTCCCTTATCCTTTTGTATTTTCTTTATAAAAATTTAGTAGATTTAGGCTGAAGCAACACTCTATTGATCAAGAGTTGATAAAATTTCATATTTAATAGTCTGCATCATTTGGGGTTTTGAACACTTACTCCTGTCATATCCTACAAAACCCTACATTGCATGTAAGTCCCCTTGATTGGAACAACAAAGTACATATCCAACTGAGTTATCCTGCAAGTCAAGACCTGACAATATAAACCTTGGGGTAGTCTTTTTCTAGGTTTCCTGGGATAAGATTCCTTTCAAGAGAGGTGAGATACCTTGTATTTCATCTACGTTGTTGTGTGCTAAAACACCCATCAACAACACCCTGGGTACCACCTGGAACATCATCTACGACATTGGAATCCAAGTCAATAGACTTAGTTTGGCTACCCTGGGTACCAATTGGAACATCATCTACGACATTGGTATCCAAGTCAATGAACTCATTTTGGCTACCCTGGGTATCCCCTGAAACATCATCTGCGACATTGTCATCCTGATCTGAGTCAATTAACTCATTTAGATATGCCTCTGAGGTATTGCCTTCTTTGTCAATATATGGTACAGGTGCTGATGTTGTAGCTCCATATGATGGATCGTAAACATTACCAAAGTATGACATTATGTTTCTATGTTTTTATGGCCTCCCTTTACTACTTTTAGCAAACTTGTTCCTGCTTGACATCTCTCACAAAATAAAAGCTGCAAAAATATCTTTTTGTTTAAGAAGGAATCATAGAATATAGATCCCTGGGCCCTAGATGTCTCCCTACTCAATATCATTTGTATGATTATGAATGAAGTAAAACTAGAAAAGAGATAAATAATCTTATAACACTGTAAATAAATTCAAATGATCATTGATCACTTACCTTTAGGATTTCACTGACTCGCTAATGCCTGTAGTTGTAACTTGCCTATATGATCTAAACCGAGAGCTCAGAGCAGAACAAAATATGTAAAAGATTAATCAGAGTTTCGATTGTATTTATATCAATCTATATTTAGCGAATTCCATGGGATTTTTAAATGGTGTAGTAAACCGCGTGATTATAAAACCGTGCATATAAATGTTGGACGAATCAAACCTTGATCAAACACATACGTTATAATTTTCAAGTCAATTATGGCCCTCAGATTAACATGGAGGTATAATGGTGTTGGAGAAATGGTTCCTCATACACGGTGAACTTTGTAATGCTATTAGCAAACATGTGGGCAAATTAAAACATACCTCTGAAATTCCAGGCGAATCATCGTTAGAAACGCATAGGTTATTGTGGCAAAAATGTTAGTTACAAATGCCTACTAAAATAAATTGGTGGCAAATTGAAATGTATTTGACCTATAATACGTAAACTTTGGGCGATTTGGCCCCCTGTCGATAGCAATATACTCACCAAATTCAAATTTGGGAATACAAACTATTCACCAATCGGCAAAGATTTACCACTAAAAAATCCTTGATTATAGACAATCAATAGACCAAGATTTAGGACATTTTAAGATTTGTGTAATCAAATGCAATTATATGTGTTGTAACAATTTAATATTCAACATCAATGAAAGAACGTGAGATATTACACACACAAAATACACATGAGACACAAGATTTACATGGGAAATCCTTACAAGAAAAAAACCACTAGCAAAATGATGGTAACAATTGTATTCACAAGAAAATAGTTCCAATATAATTAATATCTTTCATAGAGTGTTTCAGTCTATAGAATATAGTGTACAACCTCACAAAAATCCTTATGACATTATAGAAACACTAAGAAACTTCTTTTCTCTCTATTCCATTTGCACTAGCAATTAGATATAGCCACTAGGAAATTCTCATGGAATTCAAATTGTCTCAACTATCTAACTGCCATGTGGAATACTAATAGTCACACAACCATCTCATGATTTTAGCATGCCACATCTTATACTAAACATGATTTCTCCACATGGATAATCAACTTATATGATGTTCCATTGTCACTCATATATAGTCAGAGGTTGTTGACCATCATCACCTAAATGTATACACGTCTTCCTACACTACAACCAAACAACTATGGCTTGCAATAAGAGAGACAACTTGTTGTTTGCTTCTAGATCCTTGTAGTACTTATTGTACCAAGGGCAAACTGGGGCATGTATTATTGTCAGAAAAATTCTTATTCTTTGAAAC
Organism: Cunninghamia lanceolata; assembly: GCA_027924645.1. Classification (NCBI taxonomy): domain Eukaryota; kingdom Viridiplantae; phylum Streptophyta; class Pinopsida; order Cupressales; family Cupressaceae; genus Cunninghamia; species Cunninghamia lanceolata. The sequence goes on from BSBN01000959.1 coordinate 3,397,157, forward strand.
AACGTGATAAGACACATTGCTTCAAAGAGGGGCAAAATGTATACACCTAAAATTGGCTCATCTTGAATTAAATAAATATTTTAGATTTATCTTAATTCTTATTTTCTTTTGTCAATTAAATAAATATTCTAAGTTTATTTGATTGATTCATTATCCCATAATTAATAAAATTATTTTATTTAATTAAATTCCCTAAGTTCCTCTAATGTCTCACATAATTAAATAATCCTACATTATTTAATTAATTCCCAAATTACTCTATCCTAAGTCCTAATTTCATAAATCCACCTTATCTTTCCACCTCACCCTATTGCACATGTAATTAAATATATTAAATATTTAATTATCTAATTTTCCCTCACCCACATGTCCTATTTCTTCTTTAATCAAAGTTAGTTAACTAATCAATCAAAAGTGTTAACTAACCAGTCAATTGAGTTAATCCCTCAATCAATTCAGTCAATTCCATAATCCATTCTTCTAACTAACTAATCAAGTCTGATAACTGATCAGTTAAAGGAGTTAACTCTCTAATCAATGTTGTCAAATCCCCTCTTTCATGATGAAGGTGAGACACTTGTCATATTTCTACTGGTTGCACATTCCTCAGCCATTCTCAACCTTTGATCTTTGTATTTCTTCTCAACCATTGATTTGCTCTCACGTATTTCTATAAATGCAACCCTCTTCTTCTTCATTTGATATCCATTGTTTGAGTAAACTTATGCTGCAGAAACACAAGCATGCCTTTGGCACCCCCATCTTCATAAGCACTTCATATCATCCATCACACATTTGTGTTTGAAACTCATCTTCAAATACAAGTAAAGTATCATAGCCATTTTGTCCTTGTCATCTTCAACAAGCAAGGGAGCATACGCTTCTGAGGGCTTCATCATCAAGATCAAGAACAGATAGGCAAACTATGGAAGACGCAAGGTGAAAGCGGTTGTAAGTATCATTGCTTGTTTATTTAATCTGCTTTTCTCCTTTAGATTTTATAGATGTATTGGGTTTATTATTCTTAATAGATTAATCCACATTTTACCCTCACACTTATGATCATCCCCTAGAACATATCCATGATCTTAGTCATCACCACATGAAATCTAATAATATTGTAGGTGCACCTGCACTATCATGCACACTCAAACCAAGATGCAACATTGAGTTCTCAACCATAGAAATCCTATTTTTGGTCACCTATTCTTGTTTAGACACCAACATATATCTTGATGTCACCTACATGGGTTTAGAGGTAACTACCATGGTTTCTCAAGTCATGACTGCAACTTCTAAGGCATGACCATCTTTTCTAGAAATTGAGTTTCTAGATTGTAGAGATTTCTTCAACATTCTGCCTTCATTGATTGACAAATCGAGGACATAGTGACAATTTCTTTTCCCAGCTCAATGTACTTTCTTAAAGTTGTTATTTATATTTATATTGATATATGCAATAAATTGTGATGAACACATATTCTTAAGCAAATACATAATAAGTAGGTATAACACATTTTCTTTTCTAAAGGTAGCAAAGTATAACCTATAGGTTCACACACCCAAAAATTGCACTGGTCTTGACCTAATAACTTAGCCTTAGGATTTGATTGAGCTAGATCCCAAAAACAACCCTCGAGCACCCCTTTTCCCTTTAGTTACTATTAGATAAAATAAACTACTTCTATGAAAGAAGATGTTTTTATCTACTTACTAGAGTGTATTTGCCTAAGAATCTATTTTCATTCTTTTTACTCTATTTATAAATAAAAATAACAATAACCAACATAAACAAATACACTGGAACTAGGAAAGGAATTATGATGTGGTAAATGACATAAGAAAGGTTTGAAGGCATCCCTAGTTCAAAGGATGATGAAGATGAATGGCAAAAGAAGGTTGTAGAAGACCTATAAAACTCTTTGAAATTGAGAATTCTACAACAAGCAGTCTTGACCTAGAAAATGTGGTGGTGACCTAGAAAATGTGGTGTGACCTAAAAGCCATGGTAGTGACCTTAGGATCCACACAAGAATTTGAGTTGAAATAGGTGACTACAAACTAGATTTTGTGGACTTGACCATATGGACCATGGCTCCAACCTCTAAACCCCACTACAAACCCCAAACAAATGATATCATCCTTTGCTTAGAATGACTTGAGAGTTTTTGGAGATGTGAACCCAACCTTCATGATCCTCAAGGTGGTTGTAAATTTGAGTAGAAATCTCTATTGGGAAAAGAAAAATGGTTAGTTTTTCTTGGGAGATTGCCTTAATTAGTCCCCTAGTATGGTGTATTTCAACCTGAATTGTAGTAGTAGATTTTGGGAGCGTATGGATTATCTAAGGCACATAATTTGAAAGGGGTGGGTGCTCAAAAGGTGTACTAAAATCATATGTAGGTTTCTCTTCTATGTGTGCTTGTGCCTTTGTGAGATGGAGGAGTTATGAGAAATGGGTTCACTACGATGCTTGGGAAGAGGATAGGGAATAATCTGTAAGGTTTTGGCTATGGAAGAAATTGTATAAAGGTATTGGTAATGGAGGAAGAGTAAAAGAATTGTGGTAATAATGGAGGGTATTGCTAATAAATTTTAAGAATGCAAAAAATAACCAAAAATTACATAAGAAGTTGGAATATAATTTGGAATGATTAAGAGAGTGTAAGAGAGATTAGATATCTTAAATGAGGTATAAATACATTTTTTATAAATTTGAGGGTGAGCTAGTTGTTTCAAAAACACAAGGCAAAGGGAATCAATTTTTGGTCACTTAAAATATGTTTTACAATTGTGGGCACTACCAAAATTGCACTGGTGACCAAGGTCCCTATCATGATCATGCTAGTGTCTAAATGAAAACAATTTTTTAGAATGTTTGGAATAGGTAGGAAATAAATACAAAATTAAATTTGAGTAAGTGCGGTATCTTGATGAAGGGTTTTAGCATCAGAAACAGGCTAAATGAGTCCTAAGACATATCTAATGGAATGGACACTAAAATGAGAGCATGATATATAGTGAAGATTACAAAGTATGCATCTTTCGACTCTACATTTCATCCCCACATTAGTGGGATTACAAAACTAGGTGAGAAAGCATGCTAAAGGAAATATTACATAAAATAATATTGTAAATGTGAGGATACATCCAAGGATACATGAGATTTTATACTATCTGTCTTCTTTTCTTTGTCCTTCACTCCAATATGCACTCCAAATCTACAATGCACACATACAAGGAGAAGTAGTTATTGTTCATTATGGAAAATTAGCAACAAGTAGAAAATAAATAGCAATACATACTATCTACTTTATTGGAAAACCTAGCTAGGTAAAATAAAAGAATCTCTAGTGGATCACTTAGTTTGGAATTGGAACAAGAAAATAAATAGTTTGTAGGATTGATTGTGATGACACCATAAAGAACTAATAATAAGAATAGAAAATGGGCTAGGCTAGGCCCAAAATAAATAGGGTAAACTAGGCGCAATACAAAAAATAAATTGGTAAAGGAATAAAAAACTAGTATTGAGACGACAAAACTAGTATAGGGACCATCAAGATATTGGAAATATGTTAATTAGAATAAATAATGTAAAGAGGTAGAGTGTACACCCCTCTTAAATTGATTAGATTCTACAAGATGCAATCAATTTAAGGAATAAAGAGAGAGAAAGGAAAAGGTGCCAATGTCACATAGATAATAGAGAATATTATAAGGGTGAAGAAAGAATATAAGTGTTACCCCCAAGAGTGATAGTTGAAACATTCCCCTAAGGGGAGAACAAAGAGAGAATGAGTGAGAGGTAACTAACATATATATCAACACAATAAGAAGCTAGAATAGAGAAAGCATGGAATAGCATAAGAGGGGGAACATAGGTTGAGGTGATGCCCCATAAAAAATAAAACAAGGTTGGCCCTAAGTAGGAATCAAAGAGGAATAGAAGAAAAGTATTAGGTTACTATAAAGTAGGAATATGACACAATGAATGGGAAACAATAAAAATAGTAAGAAATAAAGTAGTATGGCAAATATAACAAGCATACAAAATAATAGACATAATGAAGGAACATAGAAGGACCGCTGGTAAATAACAATAATATCATAGGAGAATCAACATATAAAATTAATATTTGTAAAGTAAAATGAATACATGAAGATGAGCGAGGGACAAAGGGATCAATGAGTATAGAGTCAATTGTTGTATTTTGAATCACTTATGATTATCATAAATGGTCATCATTCCCCAAACTTATAGAACAAAAATTACAAAGGAAGAAGTAGGGAGAAAGAAGCGAGATAAAATAAATAGGGTGGAAGAGTGTCTTTTTGGGTCAACATGAGGAAGGTATGAGCTACCTTAGTGCTTTGATTCATCCCCCAAAATACCATGAAGATGAAAGAAAAATGGAGTGATTATGACATAAAGAGATTAAACATGAAATGGAATAGATAAAGAAAAGATCAAGAAATATAAGAATGTCTAAAAATTTTGGGTGAACATGAAAGAGGCACTAACACCTTAGTACTTTGCATCATCCACAAAATGTGTATATATGTAGATAGAGATAGGAAAAGGAATAGGAAAAAGACATGGAGGTATGCATAGAACACATAGAAGTTTCAAATATATATAGTATATAAAAAACAAGGAACAAATAGGCATGAAAAAGAATATAGGAAAGGAATTAGAAGCAAAGAGATATCAACCAATGGGGTGATCCCACAATAGTGTGTCCCACTTTTGGCCTAAGTGGGACACTCAAAATCAACATTTTTTTAACATTTTTCAATTTGTGTCAATTATAGGGAACAAACGGTCAAGAATTTAAGGATGATGTAAACTAATGAGTTGTGGCATATTCTATGTAGATTCAAGCTCTAATTTTTAAAAGATTTGTTTCTATCATTTTTATTTTTATTTTTCAATCAATTTTTATTTTTTCTATTTTTTATTGAGTGGCATTATTCCATATCGCATAAATTTCACTACAAATAACAAGTTTCCATGATTTCTTGGAATTAGATCATTAAGTCCAATGTCTAGTGAACAATTTTTTTTAGTAATTTTTCATTAAATATTTTATTTATTATTAATTTTTAAATTATTACTAAAAAAATTTAGACTATATTATTTTGTAACAAATTTCTCTTAACATATATATAAAAATTATTATTTTTTTTCATTGAAACGAGGACATCTATCTAGAGTGTAGTGCATTTTTTGAGTTTTTTCTAACAATGTTATTTTTCCTAGTGTCTTGAATAGAGGTCATTATTTTTTGTAATAGACCTACATTCATTTTTTGATATAGGGTAGAAAGATAGTTTTTGAAAGGGCCCTAACCCTTGTACAAGAGAGAACTAGAAAAAAACAACAAAACAACTTTGTTACAACAAAGCTACAACAACATTATAGCAACAAAACAAAGAAAACTACAACTTAAAAGAAACAAGAGTACTCAAAATAGAAAGAGACTTGAGAAAGGTAACATAAGGAAGGAGCATAATAAAGCTCGAGAGAATCAAAGCTCGTTAACAACAAGAGTAGCATCCCATTCATCATGTAAATACTTCAAAGGCTTCTCCAATGAGGCAATGTTGTCTAGTTTTTTTCCCATTTTTCCTTGACTACCTCTCATTCACATATTGGGACCAACCTACTACTGCATATGATGAGACTTGATCCTATCTTGCATCACCTTGATGTTCTTAACAAATTTGTTAATAATTGACTTGGTGAAGTTCACCACATTACTGAGGTGGTTGGACTTAATCTCCATCAAGTCTAACTCTAGTTTATTAATTTTCTCATACTTTTTGGTGGATTCCAACTTTAGATTGGCAATTTATTCCTTTGCATTCCATTCCTCCACAAGGGAAGTCTTTAATTTGGCTCTACCGATTTAAATAAAAAACCATTTCAAAATATTATGGTGGATGTCAACGTCCTTTTGAATCTCATTAGTTATGTCTACCAACATGACCAACATTGGAGTGATATTCTCAAGCAAGGAGGAGGGACAAGGCCCACCATCTGGTCAATTAGAGGGACTAGGGCATAACCCATTGATGCTTGGAATTTTCTCCTCCTCATTGAAATCCATAGCTTGGTGCAATATACCCTTTCCTTTGGTTTGGATTTTATCTCCACCCTGAGATATTCCTTCCTCCTATGGGAACTTCCTCAACCCAATTTCCTAGGGGTTATTGGGGAATGGCTGCCACCATCACCCTTTACATTTATTTTATCCAATTAATTACAACAAGACCCATCTAAAACAAGGCTAACATGGCTCGGGAATTTAGGGTTAGAGGATGGAGACTTTCCAAAGTTTAGAGAGACAAATGGGGACAAACATTTATTCTTGCAAGGTGAAGGGGAAGGAAAATGGGAAAAGGCATTTGTGCTTACGAGGCATGGATAGAGAGGAGTTGGCAAGAAAATCACTACCAGTAGCCATAATAGGTTGGAGTTTAAAATCCAGAGCATGTTTAATCAACAAGAAAATGAAGGATTGATGGAGGGAGGCCACACCAACACTTTATTTAACATCTAGAACTAAATTTTCCAAAGAGGACAAAAAGAAAAATAGAAAACTCACCAGCCTTCTTTGATGGAAGTGACTAAGTAGGGAGAAGTGATAGGTGTATATAACTTGGAACTGACCTTCCAAGGTGATGTATCTCATGACTTTTAAGGTCACCTTATCCCATGGACAAGGTAATGAAGACCTGGCATTATCCAATTGAGCCCTTTTGACCACTTTTCAGAATAAAACGAAGGTTAATAAATTCAAATTTATGATTTGATGATGACTGGTGCTCAAGTTATAAATTTAGTTCAATCCTATGCCAATCTGAGGTGTAGACTTATGAAAGACGTAGCGGCTATTTGCTCAAGAGTTGTAGGTAATAAATTGAGTGGAATGAAATGCAACTTATTTAGAAAATGAAATGTAAAGACTAAAATCCTCTCTTAAGAATAATTTTAAAACTACTATAGGAACTGTGCACAGGCTACAAGGATTGTATGTAGGCTACAAGGATTGTACACGGGCTATAGGGACTGTACACGGGCTACATGGACTGTATGTAGAACTATTATTTATTTCAAACAAACTAAAAATTAAAAATACTTAAAGAACCAACTACAATATTATCAAAAATTATTATATAACTAGATGTGTTTTAACTATCTTATTTATTAAAGCAATGGATAATTGAATATATGAGAACTTACATGAACTATTATAATCAACCTAAATGAAACCAATTTAGTAGTCTACGTTTTATGAATCACAATCTCATTTCAATCGAATGAAATGAAACTAAAAAAAAGAGAAACCAAATTAAAGAACAAAGAATAATGTCATCGTCATTTCATGAGAGTGGGCCCTTCTCTCGATCCATGAGGTGACTGAGATATTTTACGCCAAGCTCTTCAGGAATTAAATATACTGTTATCTATATTTTGAATAGAAATTAACATTGATATATCTCTATATCTCTGCATCCATTCCTATGTTGTGGTTTATATATCTTTAGGCTCACAACTTACAATTAATTTAATCAGAAAAAATAGAGAATTGTTTTGGCTTGTGGGCACTCCTCATGCTATCAGTTGTAACAACAAAACAATATAGACAATTGTTTTTGGCTCATAGCCATTACATCATAAAGATACAAAATTGATTATAACAAAGAAGTATTACTCAATAGAACAAGTAGCTACAAATTATTAGCATCCATCTTGACAAATGTAATCCTCATTGTTATCCATGGGCTACAAGAAATTCCATTCATCCATCCTATTTAATCACATACACAAACCAAGTAAATCAATACTTCCAAATCAATTATCCAAAGTCTATTTTATGCCTTTAAACACATTAAATATCTTTATTCTAAATAAATTATTTGTGGCAAAGATATCAGGTAAAGGCTGAATAGAGGTATGAGTTGGACTAGTAAAACTAAGTAGGAAAAGACTTAAACTTATCAAAATCACTACAAGTTTTTAACCCATCACATTTCACTTTCTTCCAAGAACATGCTTATCATCTCTTCCCTATTCCTTCGGTCCTTGTAAATCTCTCTTCCCTCCATAGACATGCTAGAGATTGTTGGAATAAGGTGCCATTAACCTTGTAAATTCCAATATTGTATTTTATTCCATTTTTATTTGTTATTTGTAATTACCCATAAGGGAATGAGGTAGTCTCATTGACAGTTGTAATTTCAGAGTTACCGGTGGCAGTTACAGAGTGACTTTTACTATTGGCAAATATGAAAACTCATGGCAAATGAGGATAGGAGTGCTCCCTTAAGGAATATACTATTTTTGGCATGTAAGACAACTGTCATAATGTTTGGTGAGTGAATCTATGACAGCTGAGTGTTGTCATAAGATTCTGAGATTCTATGACGCATATGACGGATATGTTAGTTATATATTTGCTATATTTAGCCCAAGGTTCCTATCTTGGAAAGATACTCTTTGCTAGAATCTGTGATGGTTATGACGCGTCATAAGATGCTGTAAGAGGCCAGATTTAGTCTTGGGAGCCCAACCTTTGCATGACTATTTTTTGGACAAGTGTAAGATGCTTGTAAGATGGTAATTAATGTTTAAAGGTTGGAGAATCTTAGGAGAGAGAAGGTGAACACCTAAGATGAGTTAGAAAATGTTTCTATTAGTATTCGCCATGTATTAGTTACTGCAATACAGATTTTAGGTACTTGGGTGTTGCCGAAATGCTGTCAGATTAAAGACTGGTGGAGAGAGTTGAAGTGTTGTTGTATTGTAAAACATTTTTAGAGTAATACAAACATTGGGCCTCTTTCCTGTGTACAGTTTTTTACCCGAAAGGGTTTTCTCCACGTTAAACATTGTGTTATGTGTTCATATTTCTGATTTTGCATTTCTGTGAAGCATAGTTTTGTTTCTGTGTTACAATCTCCATTAATAACACATAGTTAAAGATTGCAGAAATTTATATTGAATCAGATTTCCATTGAAGTAGTGTTGTTTTCATTTCTAACATTTGGTATCAGAGCCTGGCCAACTTTGACTCTTCGGTGGTAGTGTGGAAGTTGTAGCTGCAATGGGAGATTTGGTTGTGTTTGTTTTGCAGATCTTGTGTTGTTATTATGGCTGCATCCACTATTGCATCAACCTCTCGATTGGACATTGAGAAGTTCAACGGAACAGGGTATGAGTTATGGAAGCTGAAAATAGAAGATTTGTTGGAAGAAAGAAACCAATGGTTGGCTGTCCAAAAAGAGAAGAAATCTAATGATGTCTCTTAAGATGAGTGGGATAGACTAGATAAGAAGGCACGGGGGACCATCCGGTTGTGTCTTTCAGACTCTGTCCTGTTGAATGTCGCAAAGGAAGAGACTGCATACAAGTTGTGGAAATAGTTGGGTGAGATCTACCAAGCCAAGAGTATGGTAAATAAACTTTATTTAAAAAGGAAGTTGTTTTCTTTGAAAATGAAAGAGGGTGAGTCAGTTGCAGAGCATTTAAATTCTTTTAATTTGTTGGTGAGTCAGCTTGATTTAGTAGATGTTGAAGTTAGTGAGGAAGATAAATGTATCTTACTTCTTTGTTCTTTACCTAAGTCTTGGGAGAATGTTATCCTTGCTATCACTACTAACCTTGCAGATCCAAAGTTGGATGCTCTTGTTTCAGTGCTACTATCACAGGAATTGAGGAAGAAGAGTTCAGATAGTTCAGGGGATGCTCTCAGTGTTAGGGGAAAGTCTAAGGAAAGGGGACCTAAAGGAGATCAGAAAGGGGCTAAGGACAAGTCCAAGGGGTAGACTAAGACTCCTGGTAAAAAGAACAGAGTTAAGTGTTAGAACTGCGGTAAAAGGGGACATGTGAAGAAGGAGTGCAAAAACCCCAAGAAATAGTGGGAGAGTGCTTCGGATAAGTCCTTGAATGCAGGTGAAGAAGTTTTACTTTCTGCATGTAATGTTATTTTTGATGAAAATTGGTTGGTTGACTCAAGATGCTCATTTCATATGACCCCGCATAAGGAATGGTTCTCCACATATGAAGAATATAATGGAGGTAATATCTATCTTGGTGACAACTCTATATATTTGATTGTTGGGAAAGGAAAGGTATTATTGTGTTTTAGTGATGGGAGGATTAAAACCCTCCCTGGTGTTTTGCATGTTCTTGGATTAGCTAGAAATCTAATTTCAGTTTTGAAGTTGAATGATTTGGGAATGCATGTGACATTTGACAAGCATGGCTGCAGATTAGTGAGAGGGAACTTGGTGGTAGCGAAGGGGAAGAGATTCGGAAGCCTGTTCAATTTTGATGCCACTACAGTTTATAATGCCTCCTATGTATCTGAGGCCACTACTGAAATTACATGTATGTTGTGGCACCGTAGATTGGGCCACACAAGCAATAATATATTAAAAACTATTAAGAATAAAAATTTGTTGGATGGTTTCTCCTATTTTGATGAGCACTTTGATTTCTGTGAGCATTGTGTGTTTGGTAAACAAAACAAAAAATAATTTCCTTCAAGAAGCAATAGAGCAAAAGAGAAGTTAGAAATCATTCATATGGATGTGTTTGGACCTGTGGATAATGAATCTATCAGAAAATATCATTATTTTGTAACCTTCATTGATGATGTATCCAGATTTACGTGGATTTATTTTATGAAGCATAAATCTGAAGTTTTCACTAAGTTTAAGGAATTCAAAGTCTTAGTAGAGAACCAATCAGGTTTAAAGATAAAAATATTAAAATCTGATAATGGAGGGGAATATTGTTCTAAGGAATTTGATGAGTTTTGCAAGCATGCAGGTATAATCAGACAAAAGACAACTCTGTATACACCACAACAGAATGGTGTTGCAGAAAGGATGAACCGAACAATTATGGAAAGGGCCAGAAGTATGCTTAGTGATGCACAATCGGATAAATGCTTTTGGGCAGAGGCTGTGTGTACTGCTTACTACTTGATAAATAGATCTCCTTGTAAGGCTCTTGATTTGACACCTTATGAAGTGTGGACAGGTAAGAAACCTTTTGTTTCACATTTAAGGGTTTTTGGTTGTGAGGCTTTTGTTCATGTGCCTAAGGAAAAGTGATCTAAGTTGGATCCAAAGGTTGAAAAGTGTACATTCATTAGATATGGTGATAATGTCAAAGGTTATAAGATTTGGAATCCACTAACCCGCAAGATTATCTTTTCTAGAGATGTTATTTTCAGGGAACTTAGATCTATTTCTGAACCTAAGCAGCCAAAAGAGAAAGAAGAAAAGGTAAAGAAGGTGCACTTTGATTTAGAGCAGCAAGATGCACCTCAAGAAGAACAGAATGATGGATTGGGGGGTGAAGAAGAAGAAGAAGATTCAAGTAGTTTTGATGAAGATGAGTCTGTTGTTACAGAAGAAGTTGGTGCAGATGATCATGTAGAAGAACAAGTAGAATCTCTTAGTCCACCCTTGAGGAGATCCACAAGACAACGAAATCTAGTTCATAGGTATAGCCCACCAGATTTCCATTGTGTATATACTTTATTGAGTACTAACCATGAACCTAGATCCTACAGGGAAGCTATTTCTGCAGATGATAGTGAGTCTTGGTAGCTAGCCATGCAAGAGGAGATGATGGCTTTAGACTCTTGTAACACCTGGGATCTTGTTCATTTGCATAAAGGAAGAAAGGCCATAGGATGTAAGTGGGTCTTCAAGAAGAAGTTTGGAGCAGACGGGTCATTGGAAAAGTACAAGGCTAGACTGGTAGCCAAGGGCTACTTCCAGAGAGAGGGAGCTGATTTTGGTGAGATATTCTATCCTGTTGCTAAATTGACTTCTATTAGATTTTTCTTATCCATTACTGCAGCTTATGATTGGGAGATTGAGCAAATGGATGTTAAGACTGCAGTCTTGCATGGAGATCTTGAAGCAGAAATTTATATGTAATAACCTACAGGTTTTGAGGTAAAAGGAAAAGAACATTGGGTTTGCAGGTTAAAGAGGTCTCTTTATGGTCTGAAACAATCCCCCAGAATGTGGTATCAAAAGTTTGATTCATTTATTTTGAAATTGGGTTTTGTTAGAAGAGAGGAGGATCATTGTGTTTACATTCATTGTGTTGATGATTCTATATAGGTTATTGCTTTGTATGTTGATGACATGTTTTTCAGCAATAGTAAGGGTATGGTTAGTGAGCTTAAAGCCCAACTTTCAGGTGCATTTGAGATGAAAGATCTTGGTGCTGCAAGGTATATTTTGGGAATGGAGATTAGGAGGGATAGAGTTAACAGAAAGCTTTGGTTGTCACAAAGTAAGTATGTGAATATTATCGTGCAGAGGTTTAGTTTGCAGGACTGTAACCCAGTTAGAGTTCCTTTACCCATTGGTACTAAGCTTTCATTAGATATGTGTCCAAAGACTAAGGATGATCTTGAGGATATGTCTAATGTGCCATATGCTAGTGCTGTAGGGAGTTTGATGTATGCAATGGTTTGCACTAGACCAGATATTGCCCAAGCAGTGGGAGTTTTGAGCAGATTTATGTCTAACCCTGGTAGACAACATTGGAACTATGCGAAGAGGGTGTTTAAATATCTTGCAGGTACTCTTGTTCATTGTTTGGTTTATTCTGGTACTGATAGTGCTAATAAATCTTTAGAAATACAAAGTTTTGTTGATGCAAATTGTGCAGGTGACTTGGATAGTCGAAGGTCCACTAGTGGCTATGTGTTTACTCTGTTTGGAGGTGCAGTGAGTTGGATGAGTAAGAGGTAGCCCACAGTTGCTTTGTCCACTACAGAAGCAGAGTATATGGCTACTACTCATGTCTCTAAAGAGGTAGTTTGGTTGAGAAGACTATGTACAGGTATTGGTTTTGATTGCAGGATCATTCAGATTGCTTGTGATAGCCAGAGTGCTATCTGTTTGGCCAAGAATCCCATGTATCATGCTCGGACTAAGCATGTTGATGTTTAGTATCACTTTGTTTGAGAATTGGTTGCAAATGGAGAGATTGAGCTAAAGAAGATAGACAATCAGGAGAATGTTGCAGATTCATTGACTAAGCCTGTGAGCACAGAGAAGTTTGTATGGTGCAGAGAGGCCACGGGCCTTGTTTCTAGTGCCTGATTATTTTTCATTTGTTTTCCTATGGGTTGATTTACAATGTATAATGTCAAGTGGGAGAATGTTGGAATAAGGTGCCATTAACCTTGTAAATTCCAATATTGTATTTTATTCCATTTTTTTATTTGTTATTTGTAATTACCCATAAGGGAATGAGGTAGTCTCATTGACAGTTGTAATTTCAGAGTTATCGGCGGCAGTTACGGAGTGACTTTTAGTATTGGAAAATGTAAAAACTCAATGGTAAATGAGGATAGGCATGCTCCATTGAGGAATATACTATTTTTGGCATGTATGACAACTATCATAATGTTTAGTGAGTGAATCTATGACAGCTGCAAGTTGTCATAAGATTCTGAGATTTTATGACACATATGACGGATATGTTAGTTGTATATTTGCTATATTTAGCCCAAGGTTCTTATCTTGGAAAGATACTCTTTGCTAGAATCTATGATGGTTATGACACATCATAAGATGCTGTAAGAGGCCAGATTTAGTCTTGGGAGCCCAACCTTTGCATGGTTATTTTTTGGACAAGTGTAAGATGCTTGTAAGATGTTAATTAATGTTTAAAGGTTGGAGAATCTTAGGAGAGAGAAGGTGAACGCCTAAGATGAGTTAGAAAATATTTCTATAAGTATTTTCCATGTATTAGTTGTTGCAATGCAGATTTTAGGTACTCTGGTGCTGCCAGAATGCTGTCAAATTGAAGACTGGTGGAGAGAGTTGAAGTGTTGTTGTATTGTAAATCATTTTTAGATTAATACAAACATTGGACCTCTTTCTTGTGTGGATTTTTTTACCCAAAAGGGTTTTCTTCACATTAAACATTGTGTTATGTGTTCATATTTCTAATTTTGCATTTCTGTGAAGCATAGTTTTGTTTCTGTGTTACAATCTCCATTAATAACACATAGTTAAAGATTGCATAAATTTATATTGAATCAGATTTCCATTGAAGTAGTGTTGCTTTCATTTCTAACAGAGATATGGAAAATTGGGTCCTCAGTAATCTCCAATGTAAACCTTCTCATCCTTACTATTCTAGAATTCCAATTTTTGGCAAATTCTGCTAACAAGGTAGGGTTAAATCCATTGATATGCTCCATATAAGCGGCCAACCCTCCCTTCTCAAGGATGTGCCAAATATTTAAGTTTTTCTTTATAAGTTGTAAGACAGGGGCTCCACCCTGTTATAGTCTCCCCCATGTTAGTAGACAACTTTCATTGTCGAATATTTCTAAATCGGTCCACTTTTACAATAACATTCTAGAATGGGAAAGCTAAACCCAAACTTTTCCAATAAAGAAACCTGAAGCTTCTCAAACTTCAAATAACCTACACCTCGATTTCTCATGATTATGAATATCATGATAATATGAAAGGGGTAGAAATTTCATCCCAAATCTCTTGCAACATTATTGTTAAGAATTGAAAGTACCTCACATGAGAGCCTATTATCACCAAACCACTTGCAATGTCCTTCATTAAGCATGTTCCAATTGGAAAAACAATATCAACTACATTACTCTATATATATGTGTTTGATATTAAAAGGTTGAGAAACATTTAAGTAAATCTAAGGTATCACCAATGATGTGGTCAATGGATGAGCTAGGGGGATGGGACTTAAGAAGGAAATTAACAAAGTTTAGAGAGTCACCTTCAATTTCCAGCTGAAGAGTACCCAAATCCTTAGCCAGGGTAATTCCAAAAAAGGTAGTAGAGGCTTCTACAAAGTAGCTAGAATGAATTCCCAAATTTATTGAAAAAGCACCAATAACTTTTCCACAGTAGTCCCTAATGATAGCACCACCCCCAGTTGGACCCGTGTTGCCTTTTGAATCCTCATCAAAGTTAAATTTACACAACTATTACAAGGGACACTTCCAACAAGCATGTTGATGAAGAGAATCCTTATGGAAGGAGATGTCAATGTCAATCCCAAATCCCAGCCCTCTGCAGCCTTGGACTCAACAAGGGAGATATGAATGTTATGATTAAAAGAAGAGGCCTT
This sequence comes from Cunninghamia lanceolata, assembly GCA_027924645.1. Lineage (NCBI taxonomy): Eukaryota > Viridiplantae > Streptophyta > Pinopsida > Cupressales > Cupressaceae > Cunninghamia > Cunninghamia lanceolata. The sequence goes on from BSBN01000959.1 coordinate 3,412,323, forward strand.
GTCCTGATAAGCTGAAAGGAAGTTCTCTTTAATGGACAAGGAGGAAGAGTGAGCCAAATGAACCACCAAGGACTTCACACCCTTGAGCACTCTAGCATTTCACTCCAACCAAAGATCCTGGACAACATGAGGAAGGACAAGAGACCACATGAGTTTAAGGGAAGGGTTGGGGAATGGAGAAGACTAGTGAGATAAAAAGTCAGAAAGGGAAGAGGGGAAGACCCACACCAAGATGAAAAGAGAAAGGATAAATCCCTAAACAAGACAAGAGAAGGGCCACTCAACAAGAAAATGAGATATTGAATCTTCCATAGTTTCACAAAGAGCTCACTGGCTGATAAGAAGAAAACCTCTTTTGGCAAGGTTATCCATAGAGAGGATTTTGTTATGAGAAGCCAACCAAAGAAAAAAATATTAATTTTAGGAGTTAAAGGTTTAAGATAAAGGCTGGATAAAAAGGGGGAGGCTTCAAAAGAGGGAGAACACAATAATAACATGAGAAGATAAAATAGATACCAACCAAAGAATCAAATCACATTAAAACATCCTCTTGTGGAGCTTGAGAGACGTGGAAGCCCCACCTTTATTATAAAATTAAAAAAAATATAATATTAAAGAAAACATAATACATATTATAATTTTTGGAAAGATAATAATAAGGGCTACATACTTACAAAATGGCATTTCCAAATGACTTCATTTGATCCCCCAAAAGGTGAAGCAAAATTACTTTTTTGTTAGCATTTTGATAGGTGTGAAGGAGACTTCATTGGGGGTTTGATTTATGCCTAGGGGTTTTATCCAAGAGAGTTTGATATAACACCCTTCAATAAAACTGCCTTAGATGGAACCCATCTTAGGCTTAAATCATTATTTTTTCTAAAAAAATGTGTGATTTTAGTCAAAAATTATGATGTCCCACAAGTGGGACACACTATTTTGGGATCAACCAATGACAAGGTCAAGCTAGTCATCAAATAATGAATCACGATCCTCAAAATAAACATAAGAGAATGTGGTCAAGTCAGTTGACAGATCATGAACTATAGAAATAAGGGGATTATCATGGTGAAGAGAACCTATAGTGAAAATGGATGAAAGAGAAGGAATGCCTATAGTGGTCTAGAAAAAAGTCAACTCATTAGAAGGGATGGAATCAACATCCACAATAGAGGTAGAAGGAGGAATAGAAGTAGGAAAATATGAAGATGTAGGAACAATAATGGTAGATTAAGGAGGAAACTCAAGAATAGTAATAAATTCTACAAAAAACATGTCTAGAAGGGGGAGCTATAGGAGAAGTAGAATGCCTGGGAAGTCTATGTTTTTGTTTCAAGGGAAATGAGGTTAGGTCTAGGAGAAAACTATATTTTGTTTGTGGCTTTGGGTGGGGGAGGATGTTAGTGGTATAATTGGTGAAGAAGAGAATCAATGTTAGGTGTAGGTAAAAGGGGTGGAAGAGTGGAAGGAGGATGGATTTTGACTTAGGTTTTTAAGCCTAAAATGGTAGGTAACATCAGTAGTAGTAGGAAGGGAAGGATAAGTAGGTGTGGGTATAGTGGAGTGCTAAAAAGCAAGGAGAGTAGCTAATCTAGATGGAGGAGGAGAGAAATTGACCCAATGCAAGTAGGAAATAAGTGGTACAATAGGGTGAACATAATAATTTAGGTCACCGACATGGATACATATTTATTATTCTTTAAAGCACCTATACAAGTCAAATAAGGTATCATGGCACTCATAGGGTGGGCTTGTAGGTTTAGTAATGAAACAACCAATGATAAAGTTTCCCAACTTAGAAAGGGGTTGGTACTCATGATGAAAAATAGTAAGTACCTCATTATCATGGAAAATTTAAGGCATTCAACATCAAATTTATAAATAACTAAAGGCATGAGTTGCACTTGATCAAACCAAGAGCGATCTAGAAGAATACATAATCAATTTGAAGTGGGAAACTATGACAAAGAGGAGGTATCTCCTTCAGAATAATCTAGATGGGTATAATTAAGCACCCAAGAATGTTAATAAAAACTGTAATTATAATATTTTAAGGCCACTCTAGATAGTACACAAGCATCTTGATGAAAATAGGTATTATAGAGGTATTCCTTCATAGCTATGTTGAAAGCACATGCAATGTCAAAATGACCTTATTTCATGGATTTATCAAGCAACACAAGCTTTAATAACAAAAGAAAGAAAGAAATGTAGTAATCTAATGAGGAAATTATTGTAATCTTAAGTTACAAAATTATAAAATTTTTAGTAGAGTAATAAAAAAGGAAATACACATAACACACAATATACCCTAGGAAAACACTCATGGGACAAACGTAGAAAAACCCAACACATCTCTAATTATATTATCAAGAAGAGATTACAATATAATAGACACACCCTATGTTGAATGAAATATTCAACCCTATGTCTAAAGCAATTTTAGCAGCATGTACTTGTCAACCAAGAGCCATGTAGGTCTCCATCCCAAGAACTTGGTTTATAGGACAAAGGATAAACAACAAACCATGGTCCCAATTTAGGTGCTGAAGTCGAAAATGTAAATTTTAACTCCTATCTTGGAATACCTTGAGTCCTACAAACAAAGAGTCAACTTGGTCAAACTAAGAACTCCAATTTGGAGAACTAATTTCTCTTACAAGATTCTTTTACACCTTCTTACACTCTTCCCAAAATAGCTAGTCAAAGATCATCTTACAAGTCTACTTGTAACTCCCATCATTGATGGTCTTACAATGTAACCCCCACATCATAGATTCACTTACACATGTCTCTTACAATGTCATATATGCTCTTACCCATGTATTACACATGTCATAGCATATAATCCAAGTGGTAATCAAGAATCTCATGGATTCCCAGAAAGGGTGACGTCTCATTCCAAGAGGGACCAAATTTACATTACATTAGACAAGATAATAATTCCTAGGGTTGTAGGGTGTATAACACACCTATCCTAATAAAGGTGACTAGTAGGGAAGGGAAGAATGTTGAGGTTAGTGGATAGGTAGAAGTAGTTGACGAAATTAAGTCTATAGAGGGAACCCAATCTACATTTTGACAAAGCAAACTAATTGGAGTGATTAATTTTCTTTCCTTAGATGGGGTAAAAAATGGAAAGTGAATTACATTTAGGATCCAAGATTCAAAATCATAATGAGGCAACATAGTGGGGCTTATCTAATTGTGATCCTAGTGATTCTCTATGTAATGAAAATACTTGCACAAGAGAAGAATATAATAGGAAATGAACTGTAAATACTTGATAATAATAAGCCACTTCAAGGAGGCACTCCTCCAAAAGTATCCAATAAGAACATAATTCACAATATGATGATAAAAAACTAACCACTACCTCTTATGTAGACCTTACTTATGCCTTGGAGACCATCCAAGTCAACTTAAGTAGCTATATTAAACTATAGAAATAGTCATATAACTTAATTAAAGGCTATGCTAGCTACATGTTAGCTACACATATCCCCATGTACACTACAGGTTAAGGGTGTAGCATGCCCCTCCCCTTAAAACCATGATTTTCCTTAACATTGATAATCCTTGTATGCTTTTTTAAGAATTCTATATCTTGCCATGTCACACTTCATTGGCTAGATTCTTCCACTTGATCAGATACTCTATAATCATCCTCATTTGTAGCCTCTTAGTGCATGTCTAAAGGATTTCCTTAGGTTCCAAAATAATTCTACCCTCTTCATCAAGCTCTGGTAACTCCATCTATGTTGAAATTCTTTGTCAAATCACCTTCGTCAAGTAGGAAACATGGAAGACTAGATGCATTTAGAAACATGGAAACTCTATTTTGTATGCTACAATGCCGATCTTCTATAAAATCTGACAAGGGCCATAATAGTTAGGTGAAAGTTTATTATCCTTATTCCATTGTTTTAGTGACATCTACTTATATGGTTGTAATCACATAAAATCCCAATCTCCTACTTCAAATTTATTTTATTACTGTGTTGATCATCTTGTTGCTTCATTCTATTTGTGTCATTTCCATGTTCTACTTGAGACTACTAATCAACTCTTGCTGGTACTGAATGTGTTCTTTTATTTCTCTAGCCTTTGGGTGTACCCTTGAAGAAAAGGTGATGGATTATGAATGGTACTTTTATAGTGCCAAAAATGGAGACATTTTAGATAAAGTGTGGAAAGAAGTGTTATACCACCATTCTCCTAATGGAAATCATTGCACCCATCTCTCTTGTTTATTTGAAGAAAAATAATAGAGATAACCCTCCAAGCATTTGTTTACCACCTCAGTTTGTCCATCTGATTGGGGATGATAAGACAAGTGTTGAGTGAGCCAAGTTCCTAAACATGAGAATAAATTAGTCCAAAAGTTACTTATAAATATAAGATCATGATCACTTACTATGATTTTTTGGGTCCCATGCCATTTTTGAATGGTGTCAATAAAAGCTATTGCAACAAAATTTTCTACAAATGGACCTGTGACGAAGCATAAAAATGTACATATTTGGTGAGTTTGTCCATAATGACCTTTATGATATTTTTCCTTTATAGACTTGGGCAAATTGATTATGAAATCCATGGAAACCTCCTCCCACCTCTGGCTTGGAATGGATAATGTTGTAGAATACCCAATGTCTTAATTGTCTCCCCCTTATTTTGTTGGAATACCATGCATTTTGGCACAAAATTTTGGAGATCCCCTTTGAACCCTTCACAATCGAAAACTTGTTTGACTCAATGATAAGTATTCAAGAATCTTGAATTCCCGCCTACAAGAGAAGTATGGATCTCAATTAGAACATTAAGCTTAAGGGTTGAGTTCTTACATAGGTGCAACTTGTCCTTGTACATAGAGCATCTCCTTTCCACACAATTTTTTTAGCACACTTGAATCTTGTTGGAGTTTCGGAATGAGATTTTATGTATCCATGTCCTTCTCCCATAATTCTCATGCCTCATTCACCTAATCTACATGAAATATAGAAATGGTGCATAATAGTGATTTTGTAGACCCATCCCTCCTAGTAAGAGCATCAACCACAACATTCTCCTTTCCTTTTTTTATACAATCTCATAATCATATCCCAACATATTATGACCCATTTTTGTTGTTCTTTAGATGACAATCTCTATTAAAATAAGTATTTGAGACTATCATGATCTATCTTTGCCTTAAAAGTGTCTTCCTATTAGATATGGTCTCCATTGTTTGATTGCATGAAGGAGAGTCATTATTTCCTTCTCATAAACTAGCTTCAGTAAATTCTTACCTTTGAGTTGGTGACTCTCAAATGTAAGGGGTCTTTTTTCTTGAATGACTATCGCTCCTATCCCATACCTTGAATCATCACATTAGATAATGAAGGTTTTTAAGAAAAATGGCATAACTAGAACTGGAGTTGTGCACATGGCTTCCTTTAGCTCCTCAAATACCTTGGTGGCTACCTCATTCCATTGTAAAGAGTCCTTCAATAACATTGTGAGTGATGTTGATATGTTGCCATAATTTTTTATAAACTAGTGATATTAACAAGTAAGCCCTAAGAAACCCCATAGGTTCTTGAGGGCCCTAAGTATTTTCCATTCTATTATAGCCTTGATCTTGTGAGGGTTCACCTTGATGCCATTATGTGAAACAATATGACCTAGGTACTCCACCTCTTTGACTCTAAAAACACACTTGGATGGCTTATCATAAAGTTCATGTTGTTCAAGAGTGTCCAAAAACTAATCCATATGTTGCAAATGTTCCTTCCTGCAAGTTTTTCTATATATTAAGATGTCATATAAAAATGAAACAAGTTTCCATAGTAATAGCCTAAAGTTATAGTTCATTAGACTTTGAAATGTAGATGGCGCATTTGTGATGCCAAAGGCATCACTAGAAATTCATAGTGGTCCTCATGGGTTTTAAAAGCTATCTTGTCTATAGCCTCATTTATATTTATAATTTAATGATAACCAAAATAAAGATCAAGTTTGGTAAACTAAACAACGTCATTTAGCTCATCTAATAAATCATCAATGATCAAGATTGGAAACTTATATTTTATGTTGTACTTGTTGAGCTCTCTGCAATATAGATACATATGTCATGTGTCATATTTATTACACACCATCCCCACTAGAGATGAATAAGCACTTTGACTATGCTTGATAATACCTACCTCTAGCATCTCTTGTACCATCTTCTCAATCTTACTTTTTTATACATATGGGTACTTGTAGGGTCTACTGTTGGGTGGTTGGATTTCTAGTACTAGTTGAATGGCATGATCATGATCTCTCTTAGGAGGTAATCCTTTTGGCATATCCCCAAAAACTAGTGAGTGCCTATCTATAATTGCTTGCAAATTTGGCAGTGTAGAAATATTTGATTGTTGCACTTCTAATGAAAAAAATTGGTGACAAATCCATCTGCACCATTTTTTAGCATCTTTTGCATTTGGTGAGAATTGACTATCTATGGATACTTTGAATGCAACACTCTTAGTTCAAATATCCTACCTTTGAATAAAAAAACATGAACAACTCCTAGAATTTCATCTCAATTGTTCCTAAGGTAGTAAGCCATTGAACTCCCAAAACAATGTCTACTCTACCCATGGAATAACAAACATAAGGAAATTTAGTTGATATTCTCCCATGGCAAGTTTAATACTATGAAATTTTCTTGAATAACTGACTATTCGCTATCAACAATTATGACATGAAACTCTAGATTTGGATAAATAAAATAGTTTACATGAATAGCCAACTTATTATTAATTAAGTTGTGAGTGCTTCATGAGTCTATCAACACCACAACTCTTTATTTTTTCAAAAACTGGGCCACTACCTTGAGTGTTTGTGGAGTGCTAATTCTAAAAAGTGTATGGCAAGAAATAGTTGGTTTGGTATCTCTCAATTCTTATCTGGATCATCAATAGTTGTTGATACTATTCTTCTTCTTCATCATCATCATCATCTTCTTCTTCTTTACTACTGCCTTCAATTTAAAACATCTTCTTTCTAGCACATTTGTATCCTCAACTGTATTTGCTCTCACAATTGAAACATAACCAATTGGCCTTTTTTTCTTCAATTTGTTGAGAAATTAATCTAGTAGATTGGGGAAATGATTGTGTTGGGGAGCTCCTCTCTTATGCTTACGAACCCTTGTCTTCTATTGGAAAAAATATTTTCCTCTACTTATCTTGCCATAATCATTGATTGGGAGAAATAAGTTGGATTGAACATGTGCACCTCATATTTGATGTGGTCCTTTAGACCCCTATATATAGTTCATTCAAAATTTCCTTCATAACATGCCCCACTCTTAAAGACAAGGTCTAGAATTATTAAGTATAGTCCTTGACTATACCTATTTGCTTTAATTTGGTGATCTGGATGATGTATCTATCCATTAGACTATTTCCATAATGTGTTGTGAGTCCCTCTTCAAAAATAGACCATGTAACAACACATCCCTTATTTTTCTTCTCATCATATAGCCAACAATACCAAATAAATTGATCTAGTTCCAAATATAATGATGCCATTGCAACCTTTTGTTGACATGGAACATGATGAAGACCAAAAAATTGCTCCATTTTGCAAAGCTAATTGGTTGGATCCTTTCCATCAAATTTATGCATCTCCATCCTTAGTATGGAGTGCCTAGAGTTGGCAATATAATTATTTATGTGATGATCTTGCTTTATATTAGTCAAAACAAGATGTTTCATGTCCCTTTGAAGACAAATTTGCATCCTAAGGCTTGTGGTGTGAATCTATCTATTGGGAGTCTATAGAACTTTAGAGATAAGATAATCATTTTCAAACATTGTATTGAGATCTTCTTTCTTATTGATCCATCTCATCTACTTTACCACATCCAATAAGGATTCCTCTTGAACCTTAGTGGTTGCTTCCTTTATAGCTTAAATGGGTATGGGATCCATCTCATCTAATATTGGATCATCTTTTTAGGAATCTTTCTAGGAGTGACTAGATTCATTCCATTGCCTCTTATTGAAGCTGCTGCCATGATGCCACCAAAATAATTTTCATAATAACATACTCAAAACAAATCCAAATAATCTAAAATTTTTACTACAATTTACCTAGACCTAGATCTCACTTTGCTAAAAAATCTCCAAGAAACTTTCTACTTTGTAGCCTTGGAAGCAAATTTAGTAAAAATCCTAATTTTGCAATACCTCCTTCAAAAATGATTTAAATGACCTTGAATCTATATGTAGTTTATTCAATGTGTCCTTAATCAAACCTACAAATTTTAGAAAAAAATTACAAAATTGAGAGAGATATTTGCTTTACAACCAACCTACTAAATAAAAAATCACCTTGTTTCTTGCCTTTTGGATGTTAAGATCATGCTTTGATACCACTTGTAATGAAAATACTTGCACTCGAGAAGCATATAATTGGAAATAATCTATAAATACTTGGTAATAATAAGCCACTTTGAGGGGCCAATCCTCCAAAAATCTCTAATAAAATAAAATAACCACTACCTCCTATATATAATATACTTATGCCTTAGAGACCACCAAGACCAACCTAACTACCTATATTAAACTATAGAGATGATCGTAAAAATTAATTAAAGCTTATGCTAGCCACAAGTATCCCATAAGAAGGCCAAAGGATACATTTTTATACCTGCTGGGTGGATGTTGAGAATTACACCAGGGCAGGTTGTGGTATATACAGTCTGTGCTGCTCTAAAAGTTCTGCTACTAGTACCTTCTTCTAATACAGGTATTGTATCCTGTATATGTCCGGGACTTTGTACAGGTTCCGCTCTTTGTGGAGTGAACATTTGTTCTTCACACAATAGTGGTTCTTCAGGAGTACTAATATATATTGGAGAATTGGTTTTGAATAACTGTGCTTCCTGTGGAGAGACTGCTGTTGGGAGTTGAAGACTAGAGGAGGAATTATACTGTTAATATATTTATCCAGTTCAGAAGATTTTTCCATTTCCTCTATGAGATAGAGATTTTCTTCCTCATCAATTTCTGCTATTTCACCATGGGCTTGCTGAATGACCTTTTCTAAGAAAATCTTACGTTGTCTTCTCCACAATCTTCTGGCCATACTGCCTTTAGAAGGGGCTATACTTATGCTACGCTGTCCGATGGGCAGAGTTGATTCCCTAGGTGAAGCGGGTCTAGGAGGAGTTCTTTGGCGGACCGGACTAGGTGGCTTACTTTCTTTTATCAAGAAATATTTTCTTGATTTAAGTTGTTCTAACTTATTATTTAATTTATGCCAAGTCTCGGGACCCATATTCATTTCATGAAGCCTGCTTTCTAGTTGAACAATTTCTTCAATTACCTTGTTCAACTCACCTGGATCTCTTTTGCTTTTGAACATCATGCAGAAGAATGAATTTCAGAATCACTGGACTCAGACTGTTCTAGATTTCTAGTGATAATGTTAACATGAGCCTGCTCTGTGGCAGACAAAAATTCAGCCTCTTCTAATTCTGTATCTGACAAATCAGAAAGAATGATATCATCAGAATCAGAGGGATAATCATTGATGAAGATATATTCATCAGTATCTATTCCAGCTTCTCTGGCTGTTTGAACCTTGCCTTTACTCTTTTTCTTATGTCTGTCTGGGCATTTATTTGCATAGTGATTCCCTTTGCAAATATAACAGGTAGGTTCCCATTTTTTACTAGAGTTTTTCTTGTCCTTCCTCTTGAAGTATCCTTTCTTACGGGGATACTTACTATACTGTTTCTTTCCCTTTTTCTTCTTCTTATAGTATTTATCTGTGTCTTTAATATATTTCTTTTTAGAAGAAGACTGTGTTTGACATGTTTTACACTTATCATATTGTGAAGAGGGGAGAAGCTGATAGCAGACAGAAGAAGAGATTATAGGTTTTACCCTTTTTATTTCTTTCCTTTTCTGGTTCTCCTGACATATTTCTTCATTAATTTCAACCAAGAACTGAACTAATTGGGGAAAAGTCAGTTCTTTTAATTCTGTACCCTCATGAACCACATTTTCTAAAACCTTCTTATGATAGAAGTCACCTAGATCAGGACCAAAACTTTTGAAGAAGTTGGTAAACATAAAATCCTGATTTTGTTCATGACCAGAGATGTACAGATTCTTATACTGATCTTCACAATATTCTCTAAAACATCTTAAATCTTTACACTTGCCTCTCATGAACTTGTTATAGGCAAGTCTTTCCCTTGTGTTTGTTTTTCCCACAAACAAACGAGTCAACTGTGCACACACTTGATCTGTTCCTCTATTTATCAAGTTTTCTCTGTACCCATTCTCAAGACGATCCCACACATTTCTAACTAATCTAGTTATAGAATTGAGAGCTTGCTTAATGACTTGAGCTTCATCAGCATCAGCATTGGTTGACATATAATTAGTGATCCAGGCACGCATAGTGTCAATGGCTCTCATATTTTCTAACTCCTCAAAGCTATCAAAGTTTACTAAAGGAGGAGTATCTGGTTTGAAAGACTGGATATTTTTAAAAGGGTCAACTGGGTTGGAACCATTGGGATTTGTTCCATTACCATGAGCCATTTGAAACTTACCAGCTACTTGTTCAGCTGCAGTAGTTTCTCTAAGTTTCCCAGTTGAGGGATCAAATATTTTTTCTATTACAGGCTGCTTAGGATGTATTTTCATCTTAGGACCTTCATACTGGTCCTGCAAATAACCTTGAGCACTAGATGGAAAATTTAACATTTTTCGTTGTTGAGACTGAGACTGTACCTGAATAGTGGTAAACAGTGTCTGAATGGATGAGGACTCTTGTACTACAGAATCCTTAATCTGTACAGTATTCTTAGTAACTTGTTGAATATCAGATCTGACAAGTTCAACCTTGTCTTTTGTGTGTTTCATTTGAATTCTACAGTTGGCTATTTGGGAACTCAGCACTTCATAGTCCATATGAGTTTCAGCTCTAACTTGCTGCAACTTTTCTCTATGTGTTTCTGCAGCTTGTTGTTGAGCGGTCCACCACGCTTCGGCATGTGTTTTGAATTGGAAATAGGCGGATTTCAGTTCAAGCAACTCATTCTTCATTTGCTGAAGGAGATCCTTTTCTAGCCGGTCAAGGGAAGCAATGACGGCATGCATATTGGCTTGAAGAGATAACAGCTGTTTCTCTTGCTGAAGAGCACGGAGTTCATCCTGGGTTTTTTTATCATGGATATACAGGAGGGTTTTTCGGATGCACAAATTGGTCCAATTCAATAATTTACTCTGACTGGATCCCTGGACTTCTCCTATAGGAGTAACATGTAGCGGCCAGAAGTCGGCTTGATATTGTCCGGACAGATCTCTAAGCATAAAGTCTTTAAAGGGTGGAATGGTTCTGGGTACAATACAAGATCCAGAAGGTGTGGAAACAACTTTTTCAGTAGATTCTTTTATATCCTGTTCTGGTAACAAAGCAGGTTTACCAGACAGCATATGGGCTTTTCCAGATGGTGGATGGAAAATGAAAGAACATTTTTCACATTTGAAATATCCATTGTCCAAGGCATAATATTGGTCATGAGGACATGGATTTGACACAAGTGCACTGGAAGTACTTGCACCAGGGGTACTCTGTAGAGGTTTTTTAGCTACAGGAATTTGAAATAAACTTTCAAAGCCTTTAGAAGGCTCAAGACAAACACTCTGTGATCGACTATACACAGATGGCAAAGGGTTATTATGGGTAAAAGATTTTTCCTTTCTTATGGACGACGGACGTCCAGAGGAGAAGCGAATAACCGCTTGGTCATCTATTTCTTCAAGGGTTATTCCTCGCAACTAAGGTGGCTTCTGTTCAGTAGGCTTATGGTCCTTATCCCATAGTGAGATAGCCCATTCTTCAGGAAGTTTAATGTCTTTATGCTTGACAATCTTTGGGGCTACTAACTGGGTATCATCTGAGGTAGATTTCCAGATGGTGGAGAAGCCTTCTATTCCCTGGGCTCGTCTGGGATTCATCATCAAAGGGATGACCTTGTTATACAGACGGTAGTGTACCAAAAAGACAAGGGAATGGCCAACTGAATTGTCCTTCATGAATAGGTTCATGGTATTAAACTCATAGGTGAGGACTTTATGCAGGTTACCATCTTTAAGGCTGACGGGGAAATCTAACAAACAGTCTAGAAAAATAGGACCTTCTGACATAGAATCACACACGCATCCAAGTAAAGCATGTGATGTTTTAAAGAACCTTGAGTCCTTTAACATCATCATCATTATTATAGGAAGTCCCTTCCTATAATGTCCAACAACTCCAATCCTTACATAGGATAAATGGATGTACTGTGGATTAGCAGGACTAGCTTTAGCCTGACTAGCAAATTTAGCAATTTCTTTATCATTGAACAGATTTAAGGAGCCTTCGGCTCCACCTGTAACTGAATGTTGCAAAGAAGCAATATGGCATTTCTGCCAGGAAGTATAACCGAAGAAGTTTTTTAAACCCTTGGACTGACTGAGCATGGACATTAGACTATTGGGGATGTCCATATATATCTCAGAGGGTTTGATCACAGGAACTTTAAATTCTTCATTCTCAAACTTATTACCACTACTAGACGAAGACAGTTCATCTATAACATTACTATTCTCAGGAGGTAATGAAAACGTTTGCTCAGAGTCTGGGAAGAAATTTGTAAAACTAACCTCAGCTTGCCGATCCTTAGTATGATCTTCGGGTGCTATCTCAGCTCCAGAAGTTGATGTACGATCCATCTCGTATGTGCTCGAATCTACGCTCGAATTTGCGCTCGAAATACCAGATAACTGCCTTGATTGCCCTAAACGCCTACCACGGCTTGAAGCGGGACTTACGAATAGGACTTACGACACAGAGTGACGGTATGAGCAATATAGAGAGCAATATAGAGAGTGATACATACATGGAAAGATTTAACTTTTTCTGAAACGGATATAGTCACACAAGGACTGTATAAGTTACAGCAAATCTAAGACTATTTTGACAAAATATTATGGGGATATTATCACACATCCATTCCCACAAAGAGGTTCACTTACTAGACTCATAAGGAGCATAGATAGATTAGAACCCAATTGTGAAGCCATGGATGGAGTAATGTGCATATACATTAGTTTTGGGGGTTGGAACTAGAGGTGAGAATGAATTTAGAAACCTAGGGAGCTAACCCCAAGACTACACCACCTCTCCCATTAGGCTGATGTGAGTGGAGTAATATGATTCTTTCCAAACTATTTGTAGGGCCAACTTAAGGTGGTGCTCACTCACTTTAAATTCTCATATAAACAAAAAAATCTAGGGGATTATAGGACATTGCATTTCTTACTAGATATCTCCTTGAATGGAACAACATACCCATCACGTTCTAGGAGAGTAGTTTGTAAATCATTGGGATTTGGGGATAATAACATAATTATCTAGACATAGGACATGCTATTGAATATCCAAGGCCACATGTTGAGAATCTAGGGAGTCACTATGAGGGTAAGATCACCAAGAGGGGACCTAAATTTGGATCTTGAAGGTCTCACCAAAAAAGATTCATTCAAGGGGAGGCGAATGAAGTCTTTATGTATAGGTAGATGCTCCAATTTGATAGCTTACCAATTCTTTAGATCTCTTGATCATCATCTATCCATAATCAAGGATATTATACCAATAGGAGAACATGAGGGGAGACAAACCTGTAGGGACCAAGGTGAGGGGTATGATAGAAGAGAAGGAATATTGCGAGGAGATGGGGAAATATTGGGGCAAAGGTTGGGGGATAGGAGTGGGTTGAAGGAGATGGATGGGGGGAGATGGAGCCAATGGTGGAGATGGAATGGAGTAGGATTTGATTTGTGGGGTGAAGAAGCAAGAATGAGATGCGGTGAGGGAAAAGTATTGGAATTAAAATTCGGGGGTTTGGTACTAAGGTTAAGGAGAGGGGTTATCATCTTGTGGATTAGACAATCACAAATAAGATTCCCTTCTCTTTTGCAATAAAAACAATCATTTAGTCTGTTTACATAAGAAGTGGTCTTGTCAATTTCAAAACACCAGTTGAATAGCTTGATTGTATTAACAAAACGAACAAGAAAGGTTAAGTTCCATGCAAGCTCAAGGTTGAAACCGTAGACTAGCAAATTTATCAACATTACTCTTACACTAGATGATTGGATCGAGTCGACAAGCGATCTCTCTAAGAAATGGATGAAAGGCTAGGTTAAGGTATGAGAATTTGACCCACATAGGGTATTTGGATTTTGATGTACCTTTAAGGTGGAAATCAAAATCCCAAGCTTATAGGTAGCTAATCTATCCATAGATGATCTAGCAACCATACTAGAGGGTGGCTTATGCATGCTTGATCGAGTGAAACATACATGAAATGTAACCCCTCCCGTGGCCCCTAATTGCTCCTATAGCCCGGAACCTTTATTCTCCCAATTTTATTTCAGTCCATTTATAAAAATCTTGCACAATTAGAACACCTCTAAGAAAGAACAATATTATACTTCATTGTTTACATTCATAAATAACATCTAAAATATCATATGGTAGGTGACATTCGATCACTTTATTTTGAGGGTTGCTTCCTAAATGAGGTTGTCCATGGTTGGTCATCCGCATGTTCGAACTAGGCTCCTCAAAGACGTTCCCAGATCCAGGGTTGTCACATTAAACATGTGTGAAGGTAAAGGGTTAGGGTTTGAAGTTATAGTCGAGCAAGAAGACATAGAGCAGGTGTAATCGACATGTCATTGGTTAGGGTTAATGCAAAGAGGGATGGCATCAGAGATGGCGCTGTGGAAGATAGTTGTAAGTGGGTTGGGTATTGTGAGTTGACTGAGGTTAGGGTTTGCAAAGGTCAAAAAAGTTAATATGATGGGATCAACAAAGCGTGTGTAAAGCACAAGTAGGAAGATCTAGATCTTCAACACTATTCATCAACGTAGCCAAATCATTTTAAGGCTAATTAGGATTGATCAGTCAAGTCATGCACACAACTTTTCACAATGTTTTTTTTAAAACATGAGAGAGCTCATAATAGCATAGCAACACGCAACGAATGGAGTCAATAAACGTTAAGGGATTTAGGAAGGTAGATAGCATAACACAAACCAACCAAGGACCACGTGCTCTGTACAAGCCCAACCATATGCCTCAAATTAAATTAAGGGGAAGAAAAGCTCTCATTTTGAAGTAAGATGTTTTATATACTAAAATGAACATGTTTTTCTTTAAAAATTAGGCATGCAATATCAACCTAACAATATGGTCTAGACGAGAGTCGAGACAACATCCAAGTAAGGGATAAAATAATAATAAATATAA
The DNA here is from genome assembly GCA_027924645.1 of Cunninghamia lanceolata. Taxonomy (NCBI): domain Eukaryota; kingdom Viridiplantae; phylum Streptophyta; class Pinopsida; order Cupressales; family Cupressaceae; genus Cunninghamia; species Cunninghamia lanceolata. The sequence goes on from BSBN01000959.1 coordinate 3,427,677, forward strand.
AAGCTTCTAAACTATAATATAATGCACATTCGTCCATGCTCTTTAATCTAAAGTACTTGTATTCTATCATGCTTACTATATAATTTTTTACTTATGAAATAAAGAAAATATGGTATATCCAATAAATATGCTTTGGGTTTTTCTCTTCTACAAGGCAAAAGTCCCTTCCATTGCGTAGGACTAGGGAGTCAAGTCTTTCAAAAGTTGGGTCCACGTGTGTTTACTTATTTTCGTGTTTGGTGAAAATTTGTCAAGTTGATGATTAGTTTATAATTGTGGGAGAGGCTTACTCTATAGTCATGGTAGCCAAGCATTAGACACCCTTCTAGTTAAATATTGTAATTTTTTTAAATATGTGAATGTGGATGTAAGTAAGAGTCCACTTTCTTTGCAATATAAAATTAAACTATTAATTTTTTTTTTTTTTGGTTATTATAGATTGAGACGAAGAGTAGAGATAGATTATTATCTACTAGCACTTGCACCTATAGGAGGTTCAAAGAATACGTCAATAGGAAAACCGACAGGTTTAGAAAATTTTCCAGCGTGAATTTTTTAATTTTTACAGCGTGAGATAATTCTGAGCACTATAATGTTCACATATAAAAGCCTATCAACTAATTAATAATTAACACTTAATTTGAAAATGTTTTGTATAGCCATTAGAAATTTATATTAAAACCTAGATATGAAGTAGAGCCAAAAGCTCCAACATATCAATAAATCAGTCATCTTCAACATTTACGATTATTACATTTCAAAGGTTTTATAAAGCCTTTCAACTTTCTAACTACCTAAACCACTTGACAACTAACATATAGTTAATTACTAATATCTATTTAATAAATTAACATTAATATGTTAATTTATTATTTATTATATCACACGTAAATATTAATCTATGTCATGCACTAATTCCTAACACCCCCCTTTAGTGCTAGCATAAGAACTTTTATTTTAAAGTTGTATCAACAATTGGCTTGGGTTGATCGTTGCCTCTGTCTTGTGCAATAATGCTAAGGTTCATCTATTTCATGTTTGTGTAAGGAAGCAAGGTATGTGGAAACAACTTCCTATACTATTATGGAGAGGAGTGTTATGCAAATAACTTCAAATACGATCTAAACTTATTACAGAAAATAGAGAAACACATAAAAACAACAATAAGCAATAAACCATAACACAATGATTTATGCGAGGGAAACCCTTTCAAGAGAAAAACTTATCAAATCAATAGAGGATTAAAATACAGTTGCAATGCAAATCTTTACAGGAGCAATACACTAACATTCAAATACAGAGTAATTCCAGTAGCACCTGTGTACATGTAAACTCTCATAATATAAACTACTCCTCAAGCTCTCAATTTATAGGCTTCTGGCAACCTAGAAACCATTGTGGTTTTACAAAACTATGAGAGGCAAAAAATAGCCCATTCTCTTATGCTCTTACAACTATCATAAATCACTAATTACATCCACCCAATATGGGTGCCCAAGTTGGTCAAGATTTCAGTCTAAAATAGACACTTATGACAAATAATAAACACTCTGTCATAGCTAGTTAAGATTCCCAATAACTCCCTCTAAATCTGGCTCTTACGTGTCATATAATTTGTCATAACATTTGTCATAGGATCCCACAAAAGTAGGGCGTCCCATTTTGCTAAAGATAATGTCAAAATAAAATATTAATATTCCATTGTTGCAAGGCATCGACACTCGACATAACTGCCACATCAAATTCCAACACCCCAATTTGTGTTGGAGCTAAATATTGAATAATAACAATAACTACAGGAAAATATTAAATGGTAAATAAATAATAGTAGGAAATTTGCAAGGTTGAGACACATAATTTCCCAACATTCTCCCACTTGTCGAATACATTGCAAGAGCCAAAAGGAAACATACCATCAGGAATCAATTACTAGGGGTCGAAAGGCCCATAGACTTTGAACACAGTCTAAACTTCTTTGTGCTCACAAGCTTAGTTAATACATTTACAACATTCATCAAAGTCTCTACCTTTTCCATCTTCGCCCTACCATCCTCGACCATATCTCTCACAAAATGATACTGAACATCTATATGCTTGGTCCTGACATGAAATGTCAGGTTCTTTGCTAGGTAGATCACACTTTGACTATTAAAATAAATTGTCACTACACACTATTTTAATCTAATGTCTGTACACAATCTCTTAATCCAAATTGCTTCCTTACAGACATGAGTTATTGCCATATACTTAGCCTCTGTAGTGGACAAAGCGACCACAACCTATCGCTTACTCATCCAACTTATTGCACCACCGAAAAGAGTAAAAACATAAGCACAGGTGGATCTTTTGCTATTGACATCACGTACCTAGTCTGAATCCACATAACCACGAATATCTAGGGAATGCTTGTCTCCTGTACCATGAAAACATAAGGAATACTCTGAGGTACCCCGTAAATATTTAAATGCTCTTTTAATTACATCCCAATGAACTCTACTAAGATTAGACTTATATCTACTAAGAACTCCCACTGCTTGAGCAATGTCCAGTCTTGTAGAGATCATATCATACACTAGGCTTCTAACTATACTATAGTAAGACACTTTTCTCATGTCATCCATCTCTGATGGGGATGTAGGAAAATGTGAAATAGATAACTTAATTCCCAATGTCACGGGAACACACAATGGTCTACAATCTTACATGTTAAACCTCTATAAAGTTGAATTGACATACTTACTTTGGCTAATCCATATCTTTCTATTTACTCTATCTCTTCTAATCTCCATCCCAAGAATGTGTTTAGCCACACCAATATATTTCATTTCAAACTTTGCTGAATGTTGAGATTTTAGTTCTAAAATCAAACCCTTCCCTTTGCTAAAAAACAACATATCATCAATGTATAAAGCAATAATAAGGAAATGATCACCATCAAATTTAAAATAAACACAATGATTAGATTTAGAATGCTCAAATCCCAAACTCAACATGTATGTATCAAACTTTTGGTACCACATCCTAGGACTCTATTTTAGGCCATACAAGGATTTCTTCAATTTACAGACCAAATGGCTTTTACCTTTAACCATGTAGTGCTTTGGCTATGTCATATAAATATCCTCCTCCAAGTCACCATGAAGGAATACCATTTTCACATCCATTTTCTTGACCCCTAAGTCATAAGATGCAACAATCTAGATAATTCGAATCTAATGGATGTCATTTTTGCAACAGGAGAAAAAATCTCACCATAATCAACCCCCTCAACCTAGGAGTAACCTTTCGCAACCAACCATGATTTGTACTTCTCAATACTACCATTTGAACCAATCTTTTTTTTGAACACTCATTTGCAACCAACATGTTTACATCCTTTAGGCAATGGTACCAAGTCCCATGTATTATTCTTTTTCAAGGCTGTCATCTCTTCATCCATGACAAGTTTCCAAGACTCTGCATAATTCATACCCAATGCCTCTTGTACATATTTTGGTTCATCAATGTTAGTATTCAAAGAAAATATACATCTCCAATCATCAGGAGGATAGCCATACCTTTTTGGTGCTTGTCTACGCCTTGTAGACCTTCGAACAAGCTGAGGTGGAGGTTCTTCCTCCTCTTCCTCCTTTTCTAAAGATTTAGAGCTTGATAAACTCTCCTCAACTTCTTGTCTATCTTGGGGCCTTGATTCAACTTTCTTAGGTGTAGAAGGAAGCTAAATCATATCTTTCTTCTATTTAGTTTTCTCTAGCTGCAATACAACAAAAGGACTGGTTTCTCTAAAAATCACACTTCTATTGTTATATTACCTTCTATGCAATAGGATCTCAAAGCGTGTATCCTTTCACACCATAATTGTAAATGATGAAGATACATTTTACAGACATTCTCTCCAACTTTATTCACTTCTCCCTTGGCACTTGTGCATATGCCTCATAACCAAAAACTCTGATATTTCTCAATTAAGGCTTGTGACTCGAACATATCTCCATAAGTGTTTTATCCACAAGAGCTAATGTAGGAGACTTGTTTAATAGATAACAAGCAGTGGCTATAGCTTCAGCCTAAAAAAATTGTTCCAAACCAACACCACTGAGCGTACTTCTAGCCTTCTCCTTAAATGTCCTATTCATTATTTCTGCAATTCCATTCTATTGAGGAGAATACAAAGTTGTCTTCTATCTCTGTATCCCACAATCTTTACAGAATCTATCAAAATCATTCGAGTAATACTTACTGCACATATCGTTTCTTATACATTTTATTTTCTTTCTAGTCTACAAATAAACCATGATTTAAATTCTTTAAATCGACCATATCCTTTTGCTATATCATCAATAAATAAAACATAATAAATGTTAGAAATCTGAAACAGATGAATAACCCAAGAACTTTTTAATAGAGATTCTAAGCTACAAAAGTTGTAAATGCATAAACAAAAATAGACCAGTGATTCTGAGAGATATGCAAATGTTAGGATGACAGAATTGCATTAAGAGCTCAAATAAGAAGCTACACAAAAGATTGGCAAAAGATTACCATCTAAGATGCAAAGTACAAGCTAGGTAGTGAGTTTATATAGACCAAGGAGAGGGGTGGAGGTGGAAAAATTGACCAATAGGGAGAGACCACCAAACGGTCTAAACATAGTAAATGTAACTCCCTCATAGGATGGTGACACCTCAAATACCCACTCACCTAATTAAACTCACTTTATTAACCTAAGAAGGCTTAATAAAAGTGTAGGAAAAACCTAGGAAATAGGAAAATAAAAACTTACCCTAACAGCCCCCCCTTAAGCGTCGCTTAGGTGGGTGAAAAGATGGTTCCAGACAAATGAAGCCTGCTGAGGTACCCATGTACAAATATTTCCCCCCCAAAGAGAAGAAGCCTCCCAAAACAAATGAATAGAAGCCCCCCACAAATAGAGAGAAAACACCCTCCAAAATAGAGAGAGTAAAGAGGACTAAGAATCCCCCCCAAAGTGGTCACCTACCGCACCCCTAGCAAAGCTTGCAAATGAAGGAACTTGCTCTCAGTGAAGGATTTGGTGAAGATGTCTGTGATCTGCTTTGATGTCGGACAATACCTAAGATCAATGACCTACTCATGAATCAAACTCCCAAATGTAGTGCATGTGGATCTCAATGTGTTTGATTAGTTGGTGATGGACTAGATTGCAAGAGATCTGTATCACACTCTAGTTGTCACAAAAGATGATTGTAGGCTTTCGAAAAGGAATACCAAACTCAGTGAGAATGTTTTGAAGCTAAATGGCCTTAGTAGTATCATTAATTACTCCTTGATACTCAGCCTCTATAGATGAAAGATCAATTGTAGACTACTTCTTTCTTGACCAAGAAACTAGATTAGAACCAAGTGAGAAGCAATACCCTAAAGTAGACTTGCGATCTTGAGAATCACCTGCCCAATCTGAATCTATATGGCCCACCAATTCAATATCCAAGCCCGCTGCATAGTGAATCCCATAACTGTGAGTGTCCTATACATAGTGAGGAATCCACTTAGCTACTTTCCAATGTAGCTCATGTGGCTCCTGCATGAACCTGGAGACTAGGACCACATCATATGACATATAAGGCCTTGTGTGAGTCAAGTATATGAGACTCCCAACTAATTGGTGATACAAGGTATCATCCACCAATGGTGAAGAACAATGGGCCTCAAGTTTGAACCCTGATAGAAAATTTGGAGAGCATATCAAGTGCATATTTGGGCTATGCAATGAAGATATCAGAGAAAGACTGACTAATCTGAATCCCTAATAAGTAATGCAAAATACCCAAGTATGACATCAGAAAATGATTACGAAGAGCAATTTTCACTACATTGATGATGGATGAGTGACTACCTGTTAGCAACAAGTCATCAACATAGATAACAAAGAAAGTGATAGTATCATCCTATTGTAGAATATAAACATTCAAATTAGAATGGCACTGAGTGAACCCAACTAACAAAAGGAAGGAGTCCATCTTGGCATACCAAGCTTGAGGGGCTTGTTTGAGGCCATAGAGAAACTTTGGAAGACAATAAACAAGTGAAGGATCCTATACAAACCCTTGTGGTTGCTCCATGTATATCTCCTCCTAAAGGTCACCATGAAGAAAAGCATTCTTCACATTCATCTAATGAACTTCCCAATGATGGGTTGTAGCAATGGCAAGAACAAGTTGGATAGAATTCATTTTGGCTATTGGTGCAAAAGTATCAGAGTAGTCAATCCCAGGAACCTAGGAGAATCCTTTCGTGACCAAGTGAGCCTTATGCTTATCAACTAACACATCTGTAGCAAATTTTGTCTGATAGATCCACTTGCATTGAACAAGTTTCCTTCCCTTAGGAAGAGGGACTAAATCCTAAACTTATGGTTCCTCTCCAAGGAACTGAACTCTTTCTGCATAGGAACATCCCACTTGAGGACACCAGAAGCTTCCCAAAAGGACTGTGGATCAGAAGCTGAAGCAATGAAGAGATATGGAGCCTACTGAAATTGTGACCTTATTCTTCTTGCATCTGAAGGATCACCAACCTAATCACCTACTGACTCCAATGTCTAATGAGCCCAAATAGACCCAGTAGTTGAAGAATTAGGAGAATCTAGAGGAGAATCATCACCCTCTGAATGATGAGTAAGAGAGGAGGAAGATGAATCTTCATCATCATCATCTCCATTTTGAAGTGGAGGAAGAAGACTCCTCATCAAGATCAAGAGGATTAAGATCCTTGAAAGAACTATCATCAGTCACAATGTCTCCAAAGTGATAGTAAATGAAGAAGTGGTAGGAGAAGAATTGGAAGCATCCTTCTCAAAAGGAACACTCCTCTCGATGAATAACTCATTAGTGGTAGGGTGAAGAAGCATGTAGCCTTTGACACCATCTGGGTACCCAACAAATATGCAAGGCTTTCTCTATGGATCCATAGCTTTGAATTTCTCTACTAGAATGTGGGCTCATGTAGGAGAACCAAACACTCGAAAGTGCTTTATTGTGGGTTTCCGACTAGTCCAAGCTTGAAAAGAGTGACCCCCTTCATAGCTCAATGAGGAACTCAGTTTTGGATGTAAAATGCACAGTTGATTGCCTTTACCCAATATTGAGGTACCATTGACCTAGAGTGAATCATACAGTTGGCCATCTCTTTCAAGGACCTATTCTTTCGTTCTGAGACACCATTTTGTTGTAGACTGTAAGGAATTGTGTGCTAAAGATCAATGCCCTCAGAGGCACAAAACTACTCAAACCTTGGTTGACATATTCCCCCCATTATTTGTACGTAGAATTTTGATGGCCTTCCCAGACTGTTTCTCTACAAAAGCTTTGAAGTCGTGAAAAGACTCAAATACCTTAGGCTTTTGTTTGAGAAAATATACCCATGTGTATCTAGAAAGATCATTAATGAAAGTTAGAACACATCTAGCCCTACTGAAAGAAGGATGTGGAAATGGTCCTGCCAAATCACTATGTACTAACTCCAGAAGCTATCTGGCCCTCCATGCTTTGCCTTTATCATATTTCTCTTCAAGACTTTTACCAAGAGTGCACCCTTGGAAAATTCTATCAGAAAATGGAATAGAAGGCAACCCTAAAACCATCTCCCATTGACTGAGCTACTGCAAATAATGGTAGTTCAAGTGGCCAAACCACTGATGCCACAAACAAATCACCTCATCTGAGTTGGTGAGCAAAGCAAGTGAAGTTTAATTAGGAACAAAATGTCAAAAGTGATACAATTTGGACTAATGATCAACTTTCTCAACAACAATTGTAGACCCACTGTGCATCTCACTGATTACCGCTGTGTTTGGAGTGAACTCAACCCACTTTCCAGAGCCAATGTAAGTGATCTGATAGATAGATAGGAGATTAGTTGACAAAGATGGAATACAAACATGAAATGTTCCTTTGCCTACATCAATAGACCCTCTCCCATGCACATCAGAAGGAGTCTCATCACCCATTAGTATGGATGGAATAGAACATGGATCCAAAGAGGCAAGGCCATATTGTGATGAAGCCATATAATGTGAAGTGTCTAAGTCAATTTGTTAAGCAATAGCAACTAGGGCCTTTCCCTTTCCTTTCCCCTTACTTTTTTTAATGTCCTTTGAAGATTCTTGAGATTAACTCTGTTTGACAGAATCAAGTACCTTAATTTTGTTCTTTTCAAGAAGATGTGTAAGGTGATCAATTTGTTTCTTTAAACACTCGTCTTCATCATGACCAAGTTTCTTACAATAGGCACAATTTACCTTCTCCTTCTTAGGCTTGTCACCTTTGGAAAAGAAATAAGCACCTAGACAAAAACAACAAGTAAAAAGGAAGAAAAAACAAACTCCTGCAGAAGAGATAGAAGAGGAAGAAGATGAACAAGAAGTCTCCCAAGCACAAAAGAGAAAGAGAAACAAACAAACAGAACAAGAGACTCCCCAAGAACTATTGAGCATGGATGCATTACTAAATGGGATAGAATGCCATCAAGAAACAACATAATTATATAGTGAAGTCTCTGCTGAAAACAAGAAAATAATAGAAAGGTCCATAATAAGATACATGATTAAGCAAATAAAACAATGGATGAGATCCTAGAAAAGCTATGAGAGGATCTAGTAGAAGCCCTACGATAAAGAAAGATAAGTTAGCCCAATTACAGGCTAAAGAGTTGAGGACAAAGCAGAGGGTTGATACCCTTATGAATATGGATCAGGCAGATAGAGAAAAGATTCAACAGGAAACATAACAAATCACAAAGAAAATATATGATATTGTGAAGGAGGGAAATAAAATAATAGAACAACAGGAGACATCTCCTCCGCAAGATGAACAATAAAGGGTTTCGCCTCTGCATAACACAAACACAGATCAGGATGACTAGCATATTGGAGAGGAGGCACTAAATAAAAAGGATAAAGAACAAGAGGAAGAAATACAAAGACCAGATAATCAAGATGTGTCCTCTTCTGCATCCCCCATTCAATCCATCAAAGATTTTCTGGTGCAACAAAAATAAATTCAACCTATGGTAACACCCCAACTGCTACAATCACAAGTAATAGAAGGGAAAATCAACTTATCAGGCATATCACCTATTCAAAAGCTACAACTTGGTGATATCTTCCACTCCATAGTGAGGGAAGAAATTTTGCAACATATAGAAGGCAATGAAATACTACTAGAAGCAGTAAATATAATTCAGAATGAACTGCTGGAAGCACAAAGGGACACAAGCCTACCACCTACACAACAGCTAAAATAGTTGATGTAAAGTTTTAAAGCACATTCTACATATTTGGAGAACAAGACAGAAGAATGCATCATTGAGCAAATAAATAAGAAAAGATTAGCAGATGCATCAAATAAATGTGCCAAGGCACATACCAAACTAGAATCCCAAATAAGAAATATCCAGCAAGGGATGGACGAGGCAAAAGTGTTGTATCAATTTTGTTTATAGTGGCCCACCACCACTAAAAATATTAAGGATCAAAGAGAAGCACTGGAAACACAGATAATACAAGTAGCTAGCACATATGATCTTATACAAGATACTAATGGCACAATAAGGGCACAAGTAGATGCATTACACACTCAGCTCCAATAGTTTCAAGATTAGAGGGAACAGATAAAGGCACAAATCATGCAATTAAGGGAAGTACTAAGCTTGAGACTGGCATCCCTGACTAGTATTTTTACAAAAGCTAAACAGACTACCCAGAAGATACAAATACCCACTACATTGGGTGATGCGGAGAATACATACATACAAATAGAGAGTCAAATCCAAAATTTGACATCAGCCAAAAAATAATGGGACGCAACTCTGGCTCAGCTCAGAATAATATATAAAAATATCCTACCTTCAAATTGAACAGAACATGTGTTGAGGATAAGGCATAATTTTAAAAGGGGGAATGATGTTGGCAGAGGACAGAGCAAGCAACAAAACCTACCGCAGGTGGCATTCAGAGGATAGAAACGACACACAAAGAGGTATTTTGGGAAAAGACACACCTCTATGTGAATATATAGGATGTACATGTAAGTAAGCAATAGGAATAGGAATGAGAATGAGATAGATAAGGAGGAATATGTATAAGGGAAGAGACTTAGAACTGCCGGTATGAATGCATAGTTACCCATTGAATATATATAAAGGAGACATAAGGGTTATGATGTGTATTTGTATCTTATGAATGTTTTACATAACTTAGATGGTACCACATAACTCTATTCCTTAATGTTTATCTATAATTCTCTCACTGTATGACTGGGGTATAAATTGACTTAAGAGATTTGACTGAAGACCAGATCTCCGGACTAGTTCCTTCCCATTTCTTGCCAACACTTGGATGCTTAGATCCTAGAGTATCAATTACTTGTTTTGGAAACCAATTATAGTTTCTAGTTTCTAATTTCCTATGTATTTAAGGCATGGGATAGTGGAATCATATGTTTTTTTGCAAGTATTGTTATGTTGCCAAAGTATTGTCAATCAAAGGGATAATCAAATTGTACTGTTATAGTCCATTATTTAAGAATAATACAAGCTTGGGTCCCTTTGGTGGTGGAGTTTTTCTTGCAAGGGTTTCTCCATGTATATCTAGTGTTCATATGGTTTGTTGATTTTCATGTTTTATTTCAATTTGATAGTTTAAGCACATGCTTAACTAGATAAAACACTACATTTGTTAATGCTTTTATTTTGTCGTCTACTCTATTATTCAACATAGGCCACCGAAAGTTGCGTAGGACAATTGGTGACAAGAGGACCCTAAATTCCTTCACATGTGGCGATGTGAGACCTTACTAAGGTCTAATCAATATAACACAATGGGTGTTACATTCAAAGTGCATAAAACCATGCAAGAAGCCCTATGCAAAATGTTGCCTAGCTTGATACTAAAGATTGGTGTCCCACCCACTAGGTTGGTCTTGGAGTGCAAGAGGCATGATAGTGAGACAATGCTCTATTGTTGTGCAATATTCAACAAGGTTGTTAGTCATGTTGAAATATGGCACAACTATAGTAATTTGATAGATTTGGCACACACTTGTGGAAGTCTTAAGTTTAGCATTGATGCATTTCTTCTTGGGAATCCACATGGACTTCACAACATGAACTAGTGACTTAGGATCCATGTGGGAAGCATGCACATGTTGTGTAGGGCACTGAACACTAGCACATGCCTTTTCTTGTAACTCATAGTCTCCTACTAGCCAACATTCCATTTGAAAATCTAAATCAACTTTGGACATGCTATCCCATTGTATGATGCCCTCAAAGCTTGGCTAAATGGGATCCACTACACTCATAGTTATTTTATATATATCTGTGAGGTCTTTCTCCTCAATATGCATTGCTTCTTCATATGGTGCACCATGTGCACAATCAAGTGGATCAATGATGTGTTCCTCATTTTCAAAACTCATGGTGTGTTGTTGGAATCTCATTTGAGCCTTAGCCTAAAAATAGAAAGGCTTGCCCAATAATGCATGATTCCTTTCTATGTTTGCCATCTCTATGACTTCAAATTCAATTCTAAAGAAACTTCCTTGATGCTAATTTCAACATCTTTGGGCAAACCTAAAGGTCATTCTCTAGTGTTATTGACCTTTTATAATGCATGGGATGATGGGCACAACACAAGCTGATCGATAGCTTCCCATGCGACTTTAGTAAACACATTCACCTCGGCACTTGTAAATACTAATACATTGCGCAAAATAAACCCAACTAGCTCAAGAGGGAGTAATAGTTTTGTAACAAACTTAGGCTCACTTACATGCATGAACTAGCACTTCGCCTTCTACAGGTTTATTGGTTGTGGAGAAATCAAGACCATCTGGAGATACTAGCCTTTCCAGCTGTTATGGAGTAAAAAGTATCCCTATGCCTTTTTACCTCCTCACTTAGCTCCTAGGTCCCTATGTTTACATTTTGCAAGCTTAATACTTATCCCAGAGCAATTTCCCCCGAAACCCATGTCAAATGGGACCTCGGGGCCCATTATAAATGTTTAAACATGACCAAAAATGGTCTTGGGACTTGGGCGCTCGCGCCCAAGTCTGACCTGATTTGCCGGGGTTAAAACAATTACATGTTGGCTTGGGCCCTCTCAAAAGGTTTCCCTCTGTTGGCCTATTCAATTTAAATTACGAATGTTAGACGAAAAGCATATATAAGTGAGTTTATGACTTCATTTTACAACTAGATGGATAATGCAAACTTGTGATATTGAGCTAAGGGATTTCAAGGCTTTCATTATGTTGCAGAGCAGAATTGTGTTGTTATTGTGCTTGTTTGTTGCAAATTTGGCTTCATCAATCCATCTCCTCATGATTTGAAGGATCTTCATCTTCGTGAGGGTTTCACCTCTAAGGTGACATCTATTTGTGTTTCAATCAATCTATTTCATCATTTGATTTGGCCTCTGCCCTCTTTGGGCACATACTCTATCTAACAACGGTGTTGGAAGACTTGAATGTCATTCCGGGGCTTGACCGACGCAAGCTCCTAAACACCACAACCCCCAAACCCCTCTCTTTGTGATTGCAGGTTACAAGTGCGGGATTTGGCAAAGTGCAGGTACAAAGAAGCAATTCAAAGGATAAGGATTCAGGATCTGAAGAAAAGTTGCTGATATTTTACCCTACTGGACTAGGGTGCCCGCCTTGTAGTCCTCCTGACAAGATATATCCCAAACTCAGGAGTTGAACATCATCCAACACTGCTCACTACTCCGGATCTGCAAAAATATTGCCCTATCAGACTTGGGTGCCCGCCCCGTAGTGGACGCAAAGTCTTCAATTCTGAAAATCCAACTTCTGGTAAGTTTTTGATCCTTCACGAGTGCCTTCCTATCTGGTGATCTGTAGCATTATGTTTGTTTGTACCCGATTTCATTATAATTAGGGTTTGAGGCTTATTCGAATTAGGGTTTGACAAACCTCTCAATCTAATCAATCTTTCCATATCATTCCTGAGTACACCAACCTGTAGTTGAGTCCTCATTCATCTGTAGTGACTTGGCTCGGTTATTGTCCTTGAGTGTTATTGTGAAAGGAGGGCTTGATTTGATAGATCTTAACACTATCCATCATCTTCCCACTTTTCATACATAACACCAGCAAAAACTTGAACTTAGAAAGGACTCCCCCATAAGTTTACATCCAATTCCTTGTGCTCGGTAGCATGCTCTTTAGTGACTCCATGTTGCACCAAATGAAGCATTTGTACTGCATCTTGGTAAAGCTAGCATTGTTCCTTTGATCCTAGTGGCTTGTACATGTCCTTCATTCTAGTGATATTTTACCTCAATGGTTGTGACTATTGTGGCAGCACTATACTATGCGCATCAAATTGTTGTTCCTTGTTTGTTTCTTGGTATCACATGCCACTTTATGGTAAGACTTGAATAGGTCATTTTGTAGGGGTAGTGATACAACCCTTACAGATCATTTGCAAAGTTTTCTTTCAAGCTTTCAACTAATGGAGTAGTACAATGTAGTCCTCAATGTTATGCTCACCATCACGATAACCACAAAATGGAAACTTTACGCACTTATACAAGGTATGCCCTTGCTCACCACAGATGTAGCAGTTTATCATGCAAGCTCGTCCAATGCCTTGCCCTCCACCTCATCCTCCTTTGCAACCGTATCAACCAAAGTCTTGACCCTAGTATTGTTGTGAGTTCTACTACACAAATTGCGACTAGGCATCAATAGTAATTACTCACTAGGTGCTTTGATCTTAGAGTGCTTGAACAACTCTATATGAGTTGGTGTCATGTGTGGCACTCTAGCACACTTCACACCTAAAGTTGATTGTGACCCCTATCAATTTTTGTATAAATATGCAAGAAGAGGTCTCACATGCCTCTTAGCAAATGACACACTACAAGATGCATGGAGCTAAGGGAAACGAAGCACAACCTCTGGTTTGGACTCTCACTAACAGACAATCAGTCACTGTGTGATCCTCATTTCAACATTTTGTGCATCAAAGTCCTCTTTTGCCTTCAAACTATCGTACAAGTTGCTCCATTTGCCTAATTTTTTCCTCAAAGCACGGAGTAGAGCCATAAAAATGTGGCTCTCCCAAAACCTCTAATTTGAGTACAACCTCTAATGCCTCTTTTCAAGTCGATAATGTGCATTACACTAGCTCGATTACATCATCAATGGCCTATGGGATCTTTAACATCAATTCTTTGAAATGTTGATCATATGTGCACAAAGACTTGCCCATCTACTACTTTATATTTCCTTCAATGCACATATATTCTAGTAGGACATCTTTGATAATCAATTCTACAAGGAATTTGGTGTTGAGGTCAATCAAATTATCTTACTAGTCGTTTAGGTCATAATGTGCATACCAATCTTGCGCACGGCCATTCAATGTGGCAACAAATAATTTGAACTTTTGTACATTATAAGTAATGTCCTTTGCATGCCACAGGATTCACATATGCACCAATGTCGAGCCGCATCTTCATTGCCCAAAAGAGGCTTACCTGTCATGAGCGTAGCTCATAAATGATCACTGAATTTTACATAAGTTAGGCTATATGACGCTAACTGTCTATGCAACTAATCTTTCTCTATGTAGGAACTAATAGACTTGGAAAATTCCTACACTTAAAAACAATTTGATTAAAAGCAATACTATTTGAAGGTACCTCACTCCCGTTTCCTCCTAAAGCTTCTCATTGCAACATGTGTTTGCAATGTGTGCTTCCTTGTTATCACTAAGGATAAGGAGTATCTAGATGTGCTAGGATCCACATGGGGTGGTGGTCTCAGGTGGCAGCTTCGTTCATCCCCATCAGAGTGCATGTACTCTCCCTCAACAAGTGTTTTATAGCTTCATAAACAGGAGTACCATTCTATAAATTGCCAATCTTTGTCCAGAGATGTTCGACCCACCTCTCCATCGATACTCCCGCACGATTCCAATTATCAACACTTCCATTCGTGTGTAACCTCCTCTACATGCCATGTATCAATCTGGGTCTTTCTTTCTCATATTCAGTTATCGTAGCTTCACACCACATCTCATACCTTTCTCTACACTCTGTTGTGTTGCTACTCTCCATTTTATCTAATGCGCTATGTCATGAACTAGCTACACCCTTACCTGCGCACCCTTAAGCACAATAAGAAGCTATTCTATTGGGAAACTCTCAATGCGCTTTTCTACAAGAACCATCTTTACCCAAAGAGGGATTAGTTTGAAAAGTTTATGCCTAAGTGGTGACAGAATCTGTAGACATATATGTTGTCACAGTGAACTACAATATGTAGGAGTCAACTACACCCTTCAAAAACATATCAATTGCATGAGTATAGATGAGATCGGCAAGTTTCAACTAAGAAATCAAAGCTGGCATCCAAATGACTTCATATTGGTGTTCAAATCATTGTCAAAGCCATGCAGAGAGCCAATCAAAGATGTGCTCAAGGAGCTCAACCCAAAACTCTTCATACAGATCAGCACTAAATAGCTCCTCCTCTTGCCATTAACGGATCCTCACTCCAATGAGGATTTCAACTTCCAAAAAACTCTCAATCTTACTAATAAAGCACTCTCAGATCTCATCCCTCGTTACCTGCCAAGGCATATCTAATTAACAATATGCTGAACCACAGAAGATCTAGCAATGAAACCAAAATGTTGACCATTTATCAATGCATGTATTTAGACCATGGCTAACACTTTATTGTAGTCTACCTACACATGCTAGCATACTATCACTCACACATGAAGCATGCTAATGCTCAGTAATCCTCGTTACGCAAGCTATTAATATAGACGAAAGATCTAACACAGAAGCTCGTATTACACAATGATAATAAATGAATCAACATGCCTATAAAACAACAAAACTTCGACAAAGCCTGAATCATGCAACGCACTCCAATTAACTAGACTGCACTGGTAGCTAACAATAAGACACATACGCTAACACTTTAGTTAACTACAATATTCTTGCACACTACAGGAAAGGCACATTATGGTGCCAACAAATATGTTATTTTAAGACAAAATGCAATCTCTATATAAGAGGAAGCAAGGCCTAAATTTGATGGCTGTATGGCCGTATTTAGATATTTTTACCATAAAATACAATCAAAATTTTAAAAAGATTGTATCACATGAAAGGAGAGATTTTGGATAAACTATCAAAATTATATAGAATTATGATGATATATATATTTGATTTATATATAATTTTACTTATACTAAGATATATCATAGTATTTTAAGGGCACCTTTGATAGATAACCGTCATTAAAAAAATGCTTAACAGGCAAGGCCATCAAATTTAAGCCCTGAAAGGAAGAGATGTAATCAAGCAAGCAAATAGCATTAAGGGTATTGGAGGTTTATTTTATTGCACATATCAACTTGTCTGAGGTGATGGGGGAACACCTTTCTATCAATTAATCAATTGTTTTTAACATTTTTTCCTTGTCTACTTGGTGGTTACAATGGCTCAATTTCTTTTTGTTGGACAATCAACATGACAAAAGATGTAGTATGAAGAATTGAGCTAAGTCTAAAGGAGATAAGTGTTTTATTCAATAAGTGTTTTATTCAAAAATTTGCAGCAAAGGAATCCCAACCGCATGAACATTATAAGTTTTAAACCCAACCAGGTGGTTACTCTATCGGAGCAGTAAGTTGGGGGTGAAAACCCTAGATGTGGCGGCAACAAAGCTTGGGACTTGAGAAAGCAAGACCCGAGAAGAACAGATGATGTTGACACTACCAACAGAAAAGATCAAAATTCCTTTTATCAATTTAAAGTTAATTTGAAGTTTCCTTTTCAATTTGAGATTTACTATTATGGCCAACATTTAGCAACTGGTCTAGATCGTGCTCTGCTACATAGTGCAGGTTCACAGCCAAACTCAACAATGTTTGCTAACATCCTCCCAATGCAGGCCAAAATAGGAGGCTATTGTGACCAACATTTAGCAATTGGTCTAGATCGTGCTTTGCTACATAGTGCAGGTTCACAGCCAAACTCAGCAATGTTTGCTAACATCCTCCCAATGCAGACCAAAACAGGAGGCTATTGTGGCCAACATTTAACAATTGGTCTAGATCATGCTCTGCTGCATACTGCAGGTTCACAGCCAAATTCAGCAATATTTGCTAACATCCTCCAAATGCAGGCCAAAATAAAAGCTTTGGAACAGTGTACCAATGATTCGACCACTTTATTAAAGAATGGAACAATGAAATGTTGACTGCCTTTGTTAAAGCTATGTCCATACACCACCACCTGGCTTGAACTGTTATTCCTGTCATTGCCATAATATTACAAATAATGGCTGTGAATATGATGTCATGCATAATTTCCCAGCACATAATTCCATACTAAATTAGCATTCAAACCTAACCCTCACACAAATTTTACCAAACAATTGATGTACATACCTGCAGCAAGCAATGGATTGTATTGCCTCTAGCCAAAGCATATTTTAGCAATCCATCCTAGCAAAACTCCTACAGGCATTTCATCAAACGATTAACATGCATATCTTCCACTTACATCCCAAATCATTGCAGATTTGGATTGAATAAGAGTACATGATATTCTTTTTCAAGATGATTCCTAAATCAAATGTCAATAATCTTAAAACCCAAAAATACAGAGACAAAAAAAAAAGTGTGAAATGCTTACCTTCAGCATGGCGCAACCCCCATGTTTCTTATTTCTTCTGAGAAAAAAAAAGAATTCCAACTGTTTTTATAGTTGGGGATATGGACCTTCCACGACACCAAATAATAATTTATTTTAAAAAACAACAGGGCTCTTGTCTTTGTCTCTGTTCCTCACCGTAGGATTCAATCTTAACAGTTTAATACTATCTAAACAACTCCAATTTTTTTTTAAAATGGAGGAAAACACTCCTGTATGTAAATCCATGTTTAAAAATTGATATCTAATATTGGCTAAGCATCAAAACAAGAAGCTTGAATTGGTGCTATCACCCAAAAGAAAGCAATCTCCACAACTTTCTACATTATCAAGAAATAATAATTTGCTAGAATTTCCAAAACGGGTGACAAGATATTCATGTTAATAAAGCAGTCGTAGAAATGCAGACGAAGAAGAGCTACAGTGTTTTCCACCCCGCTAAAACAATGGCATCAGCCTCTGGGCATTTGCACAGACAGTACTCAGTCTTCAAGTGTTCTGTATCACATCAACATGCCTTGGCAGTTGCAAATAAACATGACACCAACATTAGCACAAAACAAAATCTAAATAAGGAAAAACAGTAAATTTGAGCCTTTCCCTCTTCGTGAAACGAGGAAAATGCAATGCAGCCTGCAGGAGGAGAGGGCAGGTATTTAGGCAATAGGCATGAAGAACATGTGATCTAAAAATGACAGATTGTGATTTTTCTAGCCGCCTCAAAGGTAGGGGACAGAATCAATTTTAAATTTCTGCGAATTTTTTAACCTGGCGAACCCAGGAAAACATTCACTGCCAATAGGAAAATCAGTGACTGCTATTTTCTCCCTCCAATTTTTTTTTTAAAAACTAAACATTATAAAAGATCAAAATATCATATTTCCACAGTCCATGAAAATGAGCTTCTGATAGAAAATTGTGTAGAATAAAAAATCTACACAATTTTTTAGCCAAAGGTTTACAATTCATGAGAAAAGATTTCAATTTTAGCTGTACAGGATTTTGAAAACTATAATCACTGCAACTAATAGGAGAGAGGACCCAGTAGTTGAGCACCCTAACTTCATGTCTCTCAAAATCATACGTGGCAATTTCGAATCACTCCAAAATTTTTATAGTAGCTTACTTGGCAAGGCCCCTGCTTATAACTAAGGTTTCAGGGCCACATCATCAAATATGATGCCACATCAGCATGCTTTTTGTTGAGGTGTCAAATCGTTCCCCAAAAAAAAGGGTGGACCAATAAGTGTGCATTAAGTCATGTATTGTTGGTGTGCTGATGTGGTATCACATGATTGGTTGCTTTTTAAATCTAAAGGGCACATTTCATTCAATTATTAGTACTTATAGTCAACACTAACAACCTTAAAGTCACAACTACTAGTGGTAAACTTCTAAAAATATTGGACCTTAAATACACAAATACTATCTCAGCCATTAGAACTATCTCAAGTATTGGGTCTTTTCCCCTAATCTAAACATTTTTATTTATAAATTATGATGATAATGATAAGTTAATAACCACACATACTAAACTGAAAAGAAGTATACCAAATAAATGTAAGCATTCGAGCTTATATATTATGAGAATAATAATAATTACATAGTGGGTCGAGAAGAATTATACCAAAAAATTAAAAAAAATAAAAGATAAAATAACATTTGACTGGATTAAATGATCTTATATAAAACATTTATTAATAATTCATCCAACGAAAAGAACAACGCTATAACATTCTTGAAAGAAACTGTATGCATATAACTTAGTTTATTGTATATTAATAATCCAATATATATAAAAACCAAACCAAATGACTTGGGCTTCTCTTTGTGATTACCCCACTATTCTATATGCAAGTTCTTTATAATATTTAAAATATGTAACTTAAAAAACAAATTTTATATTTATATAGATATCTATATATTTATTTTCTCCTCATGTTTAAATTGAGGATGAGTATTATGCTCTATGTATGAATAAAGAGAACAAGGAAATATCAGAATTTAGGCTCTCTTATGCAGAATTGGGATGGAATAGGAGATAGACTATGTGTTCTCATGTGATCATCCCAATCCTCCATACTCAACAAGACTTTGCTACAGAATTTGCACTGAAAACGTCTACCACAATTGTGTCTGTTAATGGAATGTTGGGTTCTGCCATGATCCCCTGTAACTTCTTCTTCAGTTTGATCCTTATTTTTCTGTCCTATATTGTTGATTGTTGTCTTGTCTATGCCAGAGACCAGGGTTAAGAGTTCCCCAGTAATTTTCATGTCAAATAGAATATTACTGCTACTACCGATACCAAGCTCAAGTGGTTGAGTAATTGTATTATAGTTTTTATTGTCATATGCTGCTTGTTCTAGCATTTCTTCATCCTCCATAGGAGCTGGCAAATTCAGGTCTAAGAAGTCGCCCTTTATTTTGGAGTGCATTATGGGCTCATAAATGATAGTGGATGGTGTTGTTTCTGAAGCTATTGTCCTATGGGGTGCTGTTATGTTCATGTTGGTATTGAGTATAGGAGTTGTTGCAAATGAGTGATCCACCCCCTTACTAGTGTTGCTATCCCCTGTAGTGCCCCAGTGGCATCTTTTGTGCCCACCTAATGCTTGCCCTGTGGAGAATACTCTGGAGCAGATGGAACATTGGTGACCTCCACTTGCTTTGCTTTTCTTGATAACCAAATTAGTCCACTGACTCTCCTCTTCCATGATTGGATCCTCTGGTTTGCCAGCTGCAAGCTGATACTGTTTGTAAGCAATGTTGCTTTCCTCTAACTTCTCTGGTGTTGCTTTGATCATGTTAACTATGCCCCTCTGGGTATTGTAGTTGTTCTCATCTGATTTGGTGAAATATTCTGTAGTAATAACATCTTCGTTAAGGCTTTCTTGAGTAGTGACATCATTGGTCCTAGCAAAGCAACCCTTAACCTTCTTATGGCTAGCTCTGTGCCCTCCTAGAGCCTGGTGAGACCTGAACACCTTATTGCAAGTCCCACATTCAAATGTGCCTTGCTTTATAGAAGGTGTAGCAGCTTCGTTTAACATAATTTCTGGAAATTGAATGCTGTATGATTCCCTTCTCGACACAGGAACTTCCCATGGGAACTTTGCCATATCCGACTTAATAGATTTGGGGTTGTCCATGACAATGCTATCTCTGTTATTAGAGGAAGTGGATTCGTCTTCCATTGCCAATGAGGGTCTCCTTGCAGAAGCAAGCATGACGAGGCAATGGGCCATATCCTGTTGCTCTTTGATGTCACTTAGGGTGGAATCTGCAGTGACCTCCTTCACTTTCATCTGCTCTTGCTTAGCTTTATCCTCCATAGTGTCCAACAAATTCACTATCTGTTCATGAAGTGGATGTTGGGACTTTGTTTTATTGTTATTTTCGTTTATGTAAGCTGCTTCAATGCTTTCGGTATCACTATCATCACAAACGAGGTTGTTGGAAGTTACTTTTTCCTCTGATCCTCTTGATTCAGACTGTGCCTCTGTCGTTACTAGTCGAGCCAGATTTGTTTTGTTTCTAAGGAATGTGTTTTCTTCTTGTTGATGATGACGACTTCCATGGTCATTCTGCAATCCCCATTGTACACATGGTAAAAACATCTAAATATTAGTTAAACTACTACTTGGACAAAGCTGAAAAACTTAAAATTAAAATGGAAAAAAGCTGAAGATCTTGAAATAAATTGGAGATTGTTAGTATTCCCAAAACATTAGGAAGTATGTTTAGTAAGAAGGTGGTATGCATTCCCAACATAATTTTTCTTTTTGGCTCATACTATGAAGTGAGATGTTTTAAAGACTTGTTACAAAAAGTGGAAGTATAACTTGAAGGAAGATCTGTATAGCACCTTAAGGTTACAAGAAATGTGACTATATATTTGATTAAAGATATTTGAGATTTTCACAAGTAAACATAATAGTATATGTCTCGAAAATAATCGATTAATATATATATTTAATGCTGGGATCTGACATGCCTATCCATGTTTATATTTAAACATGCAATGCTATCAAAAACATATTAGAAGTAATCAATCTCAGTCTTACAAGTCTTTTAAAATTCCAGTAGCCTCACCTATGCATATATAACAAAGAGATTAGACAATGAGTATTAACTTCAATGTTTCTTTGTTAATTTTTAAAGTGGTAAAATAAGTGTGACTTGAATTTGGACTTTTTAGCTTCCAAAAGGACAGCTCTACCCATCTTCTTACCTCATGCACACATAACCCAGTGTGACAAATTTTTAATTTTTAAAATGGTAAAGTAAATGTGACTTGAATCTGGACTTCTTTCTTCCAAAAGGATAGCTCTACCAATCTTCTATGACAATTTTTTAATTTTTAAAGTGGTAAAATAAGTGAGAATTGAATCTGGACTTCTTGCTCCCAAAAGGGCAGCTCTACCAATTTTCTATTACCTCATGCACACATAACCCAGTTTGACAAATTTTTAAATTTTAAAGTGGTAAAATAAGTGTGACTTGAATCTGGACTTCTTACTCCCAAAAGGACAGCTCTACCAATCTTCTATTACCTCATGCACACATAAAATTGGTAAATAGTAGTCCTATTTTAAAAGGAAAAAAAATTGAATTTAGCATTGAATCACAGCCACTAATTTATACCACTGGCTGTATTAATTTCTGTTAATCTGTTATTATCTTAGTTTCTGTTAATCTGTTACTATCTTAGTTTCTGTTCTTCTGCTTGAAAGTGATTTTATATTGTTCTGCTTGAAAGAGATCTGTTTGGAACATAAGATGGGCCATCTAAGGTGGTAAAATATAAACAGCCGGCACATTGTTTGTTTCAAATAACAAACAATGCATCCAAAAACCCAAATAACAAACAACATGCCACATTTGAGGTGGTGATATGGGCCTGAAACATCTGCCCAAACAAGAAACAACATGCTGCATTTGAGGTGGTGATATGGGCTTGAAACATCTGAGATGGTGATATAAGCTTGAAACATCTGAGATAGCAATATAAGCTTGATAAATTTGAGGTAACTTTTTGGAGTTGAGATAGGTGGTGAGAGGAATGGGCCCTGGAAGCAGTGACTTTAGAAATTTGTTTCAAACAAGTCCTTAGATTACAAATTTGACATAATTGGTTGAAGATAAAAACTAGTAATCAACATTATATTTGGTAAGGAATCATTCTACATTTGCCAATTCAGAAGAAACAAGAGGTGAAGGTACCTGTGTGTCATGAAATTTGATGTGGTTGGCATGAGAGGAGCCAGCAAAGTCATTTCTATTATTCATCATCGACATCAATTTTCGTTGTCTTTCTTGGCGAACAGCTTGAGGGGGATGAATACCCCTCCATTCTCTTTCAGGATGGCATCTCATATGCCCAAACAGAGCTTTCCAAGAGGAGAACTCCTTGCCACATTCTGTGCAAGCCCTTGCTTTCTCTGCAAACAGGGAGTTGCTCTTACTATGAGCAGGACCAATGACCTGCTCATTTTTCCGCCTCCTCTTAACAGAAGTGGAGGCGGCGCCTCTCTTAACACTCCCTCCTCCTCCACTCTCATACCCCACTCCTCCTCCTCCCTGTTGCACCGCCATTGTTATGTGCACAAGCAGGAGACAACATGTTAACTAGTATCTCCTGCTTACTGGCGGGCAGTTTTAAAAACAAGTGAGGAGGAAGAGGGTGCTTGCAGGC
The DNA here is from genome assembly GCA_027924645.1 of Cunninghamia lanceolata. NCBI lineage: Eukaryota > Viridiplantae > Streptophyta > Pinopsida > Cupressales > Cupressaceae > Cunninghamia > Cunninghamia lanceolata. The sequence goes on from BSBN01000959.1 coordinate 3,451,118, forward strand.
ACTAGCAACCGCCTCCTCTGTCACAACTGACACCCAAATCTTTGCCCGATTTAGTAGCAGTTGAAATCCCCACTTCCTCTCCCTAAATCAAAAATTCGTTTAATAAATCTTAAAACTTGTTTTTAACAGTTTTTGTGAATCCCAAAATCAATTGTTCGAATAAATTCCATTTGTTCCTCTCTCCAACGAATAACTGACTAGCTTTGGGCTTCTCCTTTACAGTTATTAATACCTCGGAGCCTGCGATCCCTTTGCTCTAATTTTAATTAAGTACGGTCACTTTCATAGTGTTTTAAATCTAACGTGCTCCCTCTAATTGGTTATGGTAATTTGTTTCGTTTACCATTTTTTTAAAAATATTACATCATCATTATTATTTTATACTAACTACTTAGTAATTCTTATCAGATTTGTTTAAAAAAAACTTGTGTTTCTTGTGATTGCAATTGTTAGAATTCTAATCAGATTTGTTTCAAAGCTTGTGTTTCATGTGATTGCACTTGTTTTTCTTGTTTCTTTAGACTTTAAAGTTGTGTCTTTGTTAGTTGTTGAGGGTTTGTGTTATGTTGTTTGGCATTATTTATATGTCATTGGATTGTATGTTCAAGTTCATGTCTCTTTAGGCTGCTCTCAAAGATGTGACATCTAATCTACTTGAAAACATACTACCCTTTATCGTCGATGTTAGTAAAATGATTGTAAAGGGTTTCAACTTCATAAAAAGGTTAGAGAAGATTCTCCTACTAGTTTCGGGGTCAAGTGTGTTGGATGAAGAAACTCCTATGCTAAGATGGGGTTGATTTGCAAATTTAATCATTTTTGGCTTAGCTTGTGTAATCTCCACACTTGAGCAACCAAAATTTGGTAGCCTTTCGTTTTGAGGGATTTGATAATGTGCTTAGTTTTTTTTAGTTGTGGATGGTAGTTTGGCCTCCCTACAATGCTCTCATGTGATAGAAAACAAGGTGTTTGTGGATGTGGCATCTAATCTACTTGAAAGCATACTGCCCTTTATTGTCGGTGTTAGTAAAATGATTGCAAAGGGTTTAAGCTTCATAAAAAGGTTAGAGAAGATTCTCCTACCAGTTTTGGGGTCAACTATGTTGGATGAAGAAACTCACTATGCTAAGATGGGATTGATTTGCATATTTAATCATTTTTGGCCTAACTTGTCTAATCTCCACACTTGGGCAACCAAAATTTGGTAGCCTTTCATTTTGAAGGATGTAATAATGTGCTTAGTTTTTTTTATTGTTTACAAAATAAAGAACGATAAGGAGTTTATTTTTTAGGAGAAGCATTGATTTTATGGGACAACAACTGTTTTAGTGAAGTCATGGTATCCTACCTTCAACTCTTTGATTGAACCCTTCTTGGTGATGTCAATTTGGGTTAAACTGCCAAACCTCCCTTTGTAATTTTGGATTGATTCTTGTTTAGAGGCTTTTGGAGATACTTTTGGGAATTTTATTTATATTTCTTTAAAGATTGTTGATCTCTCTCATCACATATTTGCATGTATCTAGGTTGAGATAGATATTTTGAAGGATCTTTCAGTTGATATGTGGTTCAAAGTAGGAAATTGAATATGGAAACACAAGTTGGATTATGAGAGGATGAATTTTAGATGCCATATCTATTGTGGACTTGGTCATTTGTCAGATGATAAATACAAGTTCTAAGCATAAGGTTCCTAATCAAACCTCTTGGTGGAGGATGTAGAGCCTCGCCATTTATCAACACATGGTGCCTCAAGTGAGGCTTCTTAGGAGCACTCTTTGGTTCCTGAGCTATTAAGCCTATTGTAGTTGTTTCCCCTCCTACTAATGTTCTCTCTAAGGAGCCTCCTATGATGGTTTTCCCTCCTACTAGTGTCCCTTCTTTTATTGTTGAGCATGGATCCTTAATTATGCCTCCTATGGTTGTATCTCCTTTTGCTTTTGAAACTTCTATAACTTATGTGTGTGTGCCCTTTCATGCCTCTTTGAATGTGGGATGACCTTCAATTTCTTTGGCTACCCAAAGTACTACATATTTTGATCCTAATGTTGGCTACCCAAAGTACTAAATTGAGCCTCTCACATTACATCAATATCATATTTCATATGCAAGTACATCATGTCATTTTGATCATCTTCATTGTCTTCATTACTGCCTTTTCATATCTAGATTATGTTGGTTTTATAGGCAGTCCACAATGCATATTTTATCTATAGAACAAAGCTAGTAGAACTAGGGTGCATTCTACTCCGTTCTATCTAAGTGTGAGGGCTTGATTTGAGGAGAGGGTTTTGATTTACTTACATTCTCTTCCATAGTCCTTGAGTTAAATTTTTGCATACATTTTTGACACACCCCGCTGGTCTAACCCTCATCTTTTGCAAGTTTATGCACTTGAATTTGTGAGATCTAACCTAGTTTGTGTTAAGTTTTAGTAATCAACTTTTGCAAGTGATCTCCTACATCAAATCCAACCTCATCGTTGAGTCTGGGAGGCCTCACAAATTGACATAAAATACCCTAGGTTTTTTTCACTGTCAAATTTCTAAAAAATTTTGAAAATTTTTTAGTTGTCAATCTGTATTGTGCGGATCTGTGCTGTATGGACCGACCATACCATTCTGTGCATACCCAATACCCTCTGTTGGCCGCTCTATAACAATCCTTCCTGTGCAGTGTTTGTCATCCCTTGTTGACCACCTGTCAACACCTAACATCCTCGGTCGTCTATCATTAATTCTCTCACCACCTGGTTTTACCACCCTGTCATCCCCAGTCAAAATCTTCCCACCATATCTCCTTGTTGCCACCAACTTGGACCCTATCGCCACCACCTCTTTCATTATCTGTTCGACCACCACCCTCCATTATGTCGTCATCATTGTTCCTGTCGCCTCCTTATCACTTCGCTCAGCCTTGTCACCTCCTCTCCGCCACTTTGTCATTGTCTACGACCTCGCTTCACCTCTGATCCCGTTGTCGCCACCCCTACACATGCCGACTACCACCTATTATCCTACGCCCCGCTCCTGATCGCTGCCATTCAAACCCAGGTTGCCACCTCAAACACTCGTTGCCACCCATACCATCGACGTAGATGCTACCAACTTTAGTCTCTGTATCCCCCGTATCTATGGCCTGTGGTCTCATCTGGGACCAGGTCGGTGCCCCCACTCTGCTGTCTTTTTATTTTTTTCGTTTTACTTAGCCCCTGGTCATATGGGTGACCAGGGGCCCGCCTAAACTCTAACCACCCGAATTAGCCATCAGCAGGTTAACTACCCATGTGACCACTGACTGCTAACTGTTAGCGGTTAGCTAACCGCCTGAGCTTGTTTTTGACCTCCAAAGCCCTAAAAGGGGCCTTTTTTTCTTTTTCACATAACTTGGCCATACGAAATCAGATTTTCACAAAAACATCAGTGTCAGAAAGGTGATTCACCCAGCTTCTCTATGGCAAAGGTCTCATCAAGTAATTTATCAGATTTATCAGTTATATTCAGTCAAACATACCCCTTCATTACAAACTTGAAATCGCTATAACTTTTGCAAAACTCGTCCAATTTCGATGAAAGTTTTTTGAAACAACATAGAATTTCATGTAGAATCTGCTCATAACATCCAAATTTCTATATATGTCCATCTTCATTAGAATTTTCTAGATTTATTCTTTTTCACACTAACTAGTGGGTTTGCAAGTGTTTTTGTTCTTTTTTGTTTTGGTGGAATAGAGGACAACATAAGGCACTACATCAGCATCAGATCTAAATAGAAAACATTACAAGTGCACACAATCCAACTTTTATCTTTTCATTTGATCAAAGAACTTGTTTGCAAAATCACACTTCGATTTGGGCTTAAAACAAGTTCACTTGTTTGTATCATCATACTTGAATTTGGGCATAAAATGAACATGTGTTTTCATCATCACATTTGGGCTTGGATATAAAATGATCTTGTCACGTCTCATACTTTTTGGATTGATTTCATTTACGTTTAATTCATGGAAAACTATTGAATTCTACTTAATGCTTGATTTTAGATAAAACATAATGATGATACACTATTGAGCTTATGATTCGGTTATTTTATGTTTGCTTCAGCTATGTTTTTATGGAACTAACCTATTGACCATGGAAAATGAGTGGGATTGGTTGCAGGTATTATTGAAGGCAAGAACATGTTTCAGGTAGAGGGGACCTAGTCATTTGTCAACAATTGGATGGGTTTTATTTGGTGCCCTATCACACATTCATGTAGAAATCGTATTGCTTTGCATTGTTGACTATCTGTTTAACATTCTTCATGGTATATATACGTATGTGACTATGTTTTTACTTGTAAATGTTTTATATGAATGGTTATTCGATACCTGAATCGTTGAATTAAATATGCTTATCTTTGTGTGTGTGTGTATATTGTGAAATTAAATATTCCCATCTTTGTATATATATATAATTTGTGAAATATGAAGAATCCTTGTTTAATAAAACAATATATATATATGCCACAGACATACTAAAAATGGAGTGAGCGAATTTAGCACAAAAGTAGAGTTTCCACGAAGAGCAGAAAGGTGGTGAAGAAGAAACAAACAAGGTTGGCAGAAAGAATAACATCCCTAGCTTCACAACAGGAGTGCATGCGATCCCTCTCAAGGAGACAAGGACTTTTGCAGACATTGTGAAGATTAGCGAAGAACAGGCGAAGAATAGCTTGGTGGAAATCAATGTTGCGAATGCAGTGGATAAGGATGCACAAGCCCTAAAGAGCTCGACATTAATAGGAAGAATAATTGGGAGACACAGAACAAAGGATCAGATCAAAAGATGGATAGTAGAAAACTGGGAATCGAAGGAAGTGGTCCACTTTCTTCCAATGCAATTTTTTGTGGTGGATTGCCAAGGGGAAGCCCAGAGAGACGAAATCGTGGAGAAAATCCCTTGGCAAATGGGACCAAATTATGTGTTTGTATAGAAATGGAAGCTGAATTTCAACCCTAAAAACTTTGATCCATATAAGGAACCGGTATGGATAAGATTGTATAATCTGCCCTTCGAATATTGGTATGGGAATTGCCTATATCAAATAGGTGACAAACTGGGGAATGCGATAGATTTGGATATGGGAGGAAGTGATTCGGTTTTCTTTGCCAGGATCAAACTAATAGCGATTAATCAGATCCCCAGGAAGATCAAATTAATAACGGCAGTCGGGGATTGGATTCACCACATTGAGATAGAGGAAAGGAAATTCTTTTTTCTCCATTGCAAAAGTAAGAGACATATGGAAGAAGTTTGCCCAAGGCAGTCTAGAAAGGAACAAAAGGTCAGAGAAAGGAGGATGGAGGCCAAGCAGAATGAGATCCCAGTTGATAGGATCATAAGCGATCAGGGAGTGAAAAAAAAAGTGGAGGTATCCAAGGAAGAACAGTCGTCGAGGGAAAGGTCAGAAGAAGGTCCAAAAGTATCAATTAACAAGGAGGGCCAAGAAGATAAGATCCATAAGGAAGAAGCATGGTTTGAAGTAGAGCAAGTTGAAGGGGTTTAGGAGGTGGAAGTTGGTGAACATCAAGAGGAGCAGTACAGGCAGGTAGAAAACATGGGGGTCGGTTCGGAGGAGTCGGTCAAAAGGAAAGTAGTGCAGGCCCAGTAGACTGCCTTTTCAGAAGTTGATCAAGCTTTAGAAGAAGGGGAAGAAGAGTCAGGTGAGGTTTCGTTAGAGGAAGAAGAAGTAGAAGAAAGGGAGGAAGTTAGAATTTAAGAGCCAAGGCATATCAGTCAATCCGCGTCCAAAGTAAGCAAGGGCGCAGCAAGGACTGGAAAGAAGATTGGGAGGAAAACAAATAAAGAAAAGAGAGAGGAATACACAATGGAGAAGGGTATGACTCGCATCAAACATTATATGCTTAGATCCAAGGGAGGCAATGCCTCCCTTGGGAATCCATGAAGACCCTAACCTAGAATGTTAGGGGCCTCAATGCCCCTAACAAGAGGTGCCTGACCAAGCACCACCTAAGTAAAGAATTGGTCGATATAGTGATGTTGTAGGAAACAAGGTTAATCTAAGATGAAGCTGCAAGATTCCTAAAACACTATAAACCACCAATTGGGGTCTTTAGTGAGCCCAGAGGGACGGCAGGGGGAGTGGGACTAATGTGGAATCCAGCAAGAGCAAGCATTGAGAACATTGAGATTCACCAATTTTGGATCTCAGGTAAGGTCTTTCATAACCTTTTGAATAGTCATTTCTGGCTTTTTTGTTTTATGGGCAAGTCAAGATAGAGAACAAAAGAGAATTATGGAGGAATATCCTTGACAAATGTTAGCAGATTAGAAATGAAAGAATCCTCATAGGAGGTGACTTTAATGATGTACTAAGCTTGGACAAAAGAGAGGAGGATTAAGAACAGAAAGTATAACTATGAGAGACTTCAGAGAATTTGTGGGGGAAGCAAATTTTTGCGATATTCCACCAAAGAATGGTAGCTACACATGGACAAATAGAAGGCAAGGCTTCACAAACATAGCAGAGAGGCTAGATAGGTTTTTATGCATAACGGATTGGATCGATGATGAGTTAGGGTTAGAATTGAGCATTCTTCCAATATCAATGTCAGATCATTACCCGGTTAAATTAGAGATCAACACATTCAATAAACCTAGGAAGTTCTATTTTAAATTTGAAAGGATGTGGTGGAGAAGTGAAGATTTATTTGAGTTAATAGGGAATTGGTGGAAAGAAGTATCGGCAAATGGAGGATCAGTTAGCTATGTCTTTAGCAGATGGTTAGCCCATCCCAAGAAAAGATTGAAAGAGTGGAATATGGAGACCTTCAAAGACATTTTTAAAGAAAAAGAGAGAGTGGAAGAAGAACTAGCAGCACTGAATGAGAAGATGCTCAGGAATGGGATGTTTCAAGCGGACTATACAAAAGAAAAGTAGTTGATTTCATAACACAAAGAGTTACTCACCAGGGAAGAAGAATTCTGGAAGGCTAAAGCTAGAGAAGCATGGATGGAAGCTTGGGATCAGAACACAAAATTTTTCCACAATTTAGTTAAGGCTCAAAGAATGATAAATAAAATATCTGAATTAACAAACAAGGAAGGGAGAATTCTAACCAATTCAACTGATATTGAGGAAGAAATAGTTAGCTATTTTCAGAACTTCTTGTCACCAAAGGAGGGTCAAGATTGGATAGACATTGGAGAAGTCACGAATGAGATAGAAAAAGTAATAAGCGAGGAAGATAATGCTTTACTAAATGAAGCTTATTCAAAGGAAGAATTGAGATCTGCGGCTTTCCAGTTACACCCAGACAAGGCACCGGGTCTAGACGGTTTCCCGGCTATGTTCTTCCAAAAATGCTAGAGCATTGTAGGGAAAGAGGTATGGCAAATAGCAGAAGAGCTAAGGAAGAAGAGCAAGTTCATGAAAGAAATAAATAATACGGTGATTACCCTCATCCCTAAAAAGATAGATTGTAAATCAGTCACAGACTACAGGTTGATCTCACTTTGTAACACGATTTATAAGATACTCACCAAGGCAATGATGAATAGGCTAAAAAAGATTATGGGAAGAATCATCTTTAAAAATCAGAATGGATTCACCCTAGGAAGAGAGATAGTGGACAGTATCATTCTAGTCAATGAAGCAATCCATTCAATAGACCAAGCCAAGCAAAGGAGCATGCTAATAAAACTAGACATGAGCAAAGTGTATGATAGAGTGAAATGGAGCTTTCTCATGAAAATCTTGAGAAAGATGGGATTCAGTCAGAAATGGCTAGAGAATATATTCCAATGTATATCAACAACCAGAATGTCGATAGTAGTTAATGGCTCCCTCTATGGTTTTTTTGAGATGTCACAAGGGATGTGACAAGGGGATCCCTTATCCCCCTTCTTGTTTGTACACATGGCAGAGGCTCTAGGAGGGCTTATCAAGAATAGCCAAAGAAGAGGAGCCTGGAAAGGAGTTAGGGTAGACAGGAATTTGGACCCGATAACACATGCCTAGTTCACAGATGACATGATGATATTCAGAGAGGCCACCTTGACAAAAGCAAAGGTGATTAAAGGGGTTTTGGAAAGCTACAGTAAGCTCTCAGGGCAGTTAATAAATTTAGAAAAATTGAGGGTGTTCTTTTTCAATGTTTCCAAAAGGTGGTAGAACCAAATAGCTGTGATCCTGGGGTGTCAGATAGATAAAGTACCGACCAAGTATTTAGGAGCACCTATGTTTACTGGAGCGGTTAAAACAAAGTTATGGGAAGAAGTAGTTTCACAATCCAGGAAAAAAGTAGAAGCTTGGAAAGGCAGATGGCTAACTCTAGCAGGATGTATCACGATGCTGAAGGTAGTTTTAGGAGCAGTTCCCACATACATGATGTCATGCTTATAGCTTTCAAAAAAAGTGATGTCTTTACTTGAGGGGTCATGGAAGAAATTAATGTGGGAAGAAGCACAAGAAGAAAAGAGGATCCCTCTAGTTGGTTGGAGGAAAGCCACGTGTCCGCAGGAAAGTGGATGAATGGGAATCAAGGAGATAAAACTCTAAAATGAGGCGCTAGGGGCAAAGTTGATTTGGAAAATGGTTAAGTCCCCAAACAAGACTTGGTGCAGGATTATGCAAAACAAATATTTGGATGAACCTGACTCAAACAGAGTGCTCACCATAGAGAATTCGGGAGGAGGTTCGGCAGTTTGGAATTTCATGAGAAAATGTAGGCCGATAATCTTGAATCACCTCACATGGAGTATCAACATGGCAAGAGAGCAAATTTCTGGACGGATTCGTGGGAAGGATTAGGCGCTAGAATCATTTCAAGATTTTGAAGAATTGAAACCCAAGATGATCCAAGTAAGAGGTGACAAAGTAGTGGATTACATAAAATCAATCAGCGAATTAGAAGGAGTGGAATGGCTGGAGGTGGAGGAGTTTGAGGTAGTAGAAGAGATCAAGGCAAGATTCAGAGAGGTGATGAGTAACAGAAGGGTGGTAGTCAATGACGAGGAATATGAGATTCAATCGTGTGGCACCAAATCAAGTCAGTACTATGTCAAAATTGGCTATCATCTCCTAAAGCTGGAAAGAAGTGACATCGAGGTGGAATCGTGGCCCAAGGATCTGTGTTGGGGAAAGGGGATCCTCCCGAAGGCAGGAGCTTTCACATGGATGGTTCTACACAGGGGTATTCTCACAGGAGACCGTTTGCATAGTTTGGGGATCTAAGGCCCTAGCAGATGTGTTATGTGTAAGCAAGATGAAGAAAGCCTAGATCATTTACTTTTAGGTTGCTAGGTAGCAGAGGCATGTTGGAATAATTTTCTAAAGCGCTTAGAGTGGAAAGGACCAAAAAGCAACAACATTGTAGATTTCATAAAAGGATGGTCAAGGCTCAGCAGAAAAGGTTTTTGGGGAAGAATTTGGATATCACTACCTTCAATGATCATGTGGCACGTGTGGAGAGAAAGGAACCTGAGAATTTTTTAAGGGAAGGAAAATAGTTTAGAGATAGTGAAGAGGAAGATAGAGCACGGGGTGGTGGAAATTCTCAACTCGTGGGCTTCTATGCATGGGGGTCAAAATTCACGATGTGGGATGACTTTGTTATGAAAGAATGGTCGGATCTGAAGCTGCCAAAAGGATTGACAGGAAAAAAGAAGACAAGAACAATGGTTAAATGGAAGGCACCCCCAAGCGGAAGATTGAAGTTGAATTTTGATGGGGCTGCCAAAGGAAACCCTGGGAAAGCAGGTTTTGGATATGTTCTCAGAGATGAAGAGGGAAGTTTAGTGTGGGCAGCTTCAAGCCCTTTGGGTATTTCTACAAATAATGTGGCAGAACTGGAGGCTTTGGTGCATAGGGATCATGGCTAGATATAAGTAGACATCGAAGGGGACTCTATAGTAATAGTTAATGCAATAAAGAAAAAAGGCATGTTAAATTGGATTCTTGATAAAGGGATAAGAAGAGTCTGGGATAAGCTGAAAGACATGGACTTCTCCATAAAACATGTCTATAGAGAAGCAAATAGGGTGGCGGATGCGCTGGCCAATGCAGGAGCGAGCGGAAGTACAACTGAGTTTCGTGGGTCAAATCATGACAAATGATCAGTTTTGGACAAACTATTGTAGGAGGATTGGGAAGGACGGGCTAAGTAGGAGATATAGCAGAAGTAACTAGAGATGGGAATAAAATCTGATGGCTCTGGTTCTTCAAAGGACAGGTGGGATTGTCAAGGAAGATAAGGAGATCCAAGAAAAGAAAGTTGCCATAAGTTTCAGCTAGTGTCGAGCAGAATGACTAGTTTGCATGGCTTTTCACAGGTGCTTAGGAGGGGAAGTTGTTGCTATATTAAGAAGGGGTCTGGAAGCATGTCTGCAAAGAAGATGGCTGAGAATAGGGTAATGGGTGTAAGGTGCTCTTGTTTGAAGGAGTGTAAATAACAGCAAGTGGGCCGGTTATTTCACCTTCGAGAGGAACCAACGCATGAGGCCATTCTGAAGGTGATGGGGGGGTCTTGGAGCGGAGGCCACATTCATGATGGCAGAGTTTATCAGATCTTATTTGCCAATATAGCACTGATAATGGGGGGCGATCACTAGGGAGTGTCGTGGGGGGCTTGTCTTGTGGCTCAAGCAAACCACGCGACAGTAATGAGTGTGATTCTGGCTACAGGCCCTACTTACGAGGAGATCACTTTGAAGAATGCTTATGCAAGGAAGGTGGGTTCGAAGAAGGCAGAAAGTATGCTGACAGCCTTCAAAGACAGTATTGAATGCAAGAACATGGAGGCCTTCCTCAAACTGCTCCAAGAATAGTGGGAGGAGTTTACTGAGGGTCAAGTAGGTTGGCTGCTCAAATCTACTGAAGGCATAATATTTATCATGCATGAACTAATGTAATCTCAGGCTTCTTATAGCCATACAATATATCTCTATATGTAATTATGGCATCCTCATTAGAGCATTTGCCACTATGTAAGTTTTTTCCTTTATAATATAATATAATGGGAGCCATCCCCAAGATGGCATTTACCTTATATATATATAAGCATGCAAAGGTTTTTAACTTAAAAAAAGACTAAAATAGACTTGCATGAGTTTTGGACAAGAACAAAAAAAAAATCAAAAGAAAAAGGGGGAGTTTACCCTAAATCAAGAGACAAAAATAGAGCTGAGAAAGGCATAAGAACACACAAAGGAAGCAAGGCATAGGCAGAATGCAGAATCTGGCACAGAATACAACAAGAGGGAGCAAAAAATCGGTAGAGTTTGGGGGAAATCAAGCTTGAACAAAATATCTCAGAATCTCACCAGGTTCTCTTCATTTCTTTGTTTGATTGCAATACAAATCTTGGAAATATGGAAAACCTTACTATTCTCTTCTGCTGCCTATAGCAAAGATTGAATAGCTGAAGTTTTGTTTTTTTTTATTTTAAGAAATTTGTAGTTTATAATTGAAGTTTTGTTTGTTTTTATTTGAAGAAATCTATAGTTTATATTAAGAGACTATGGTACTGCCTTTAAAGGCAAGCCACAGTCCCCTTGTTGAGACCGTGGGAAGCCTGTAGGCCTTCCCACGTCCCCAACAAGGCAATATGGGGCAATGCATAAGTCTTTCCTCTGAAAACTTTTCTTAAAACCTAAAACCTTGCAATGCCGTTGTCTTCTTTCACTGAATACTGTTACATTTTTGTTGTTCTGGCATGAGAAATGGTCCAAATCTAAGTTTTTATTGGTTCTCTAATCCTTAGCATACTCCAGAGAGGATAATACACTGGTATGTGTGTATATATAGTTATATATACATATACACCTGTGTATGTTTATATATGACAAACCCTGTTCTAGATCTCCCTAAACATGATTGCAATGCTGGTAAATTACTCCATTGAAAGACTTTGCTGCTATACCTTCTCTTTATAGTCAAACTCTATTGTAGATCTCCCTAAACATGAATGCAATGTTGGCAAATTACTCCATTGAAAGAGTTTGTTCTTGTACCTTCTCTTATATAGCCAAGTATTGTTGTAGATCTTCCTAAAAATGCTTATATTGCTGGTAAAACACTACATTTAGCATATTTACACTAATGTCCTTTTTGTTACAACTCACTACTGCTGTCCAAACACATTGAAAACTGATTTAATTGTTGTTATGTAACTCTTTTACTGAACCACTCTGCTGAAAGAAAGCGAAGAACTTCTCTATGATTGAATTTTTGTTATAAAATTGATAGCGAACAACAAGTTATTTATGTGAAACTGATATGGAACAGTGAAACCTTTTCATTTACTACCTCTCTTTTAAGATGAAAGAATGACTTCTTGGTATATATATAAACATATATATAAACCATTTATATACATATATATGGGTATATATACCCATTGTTAGAAACACATGCTAAAGCATTCCAATTGATTCCAATTGCTTTATTACTGAAATTACTTTATTATACCCTGCAAAACAGTGTAGGAACAATCAAAATCATGAGATGAAACTGTAAAAATGTGCTAGAAAATATTGTTCAAACATTCTTATAAAACTAAGTACATGTGGAAACAAGAAGATATTGATTTTTATAACAGAAAGAATCATTGATATTGTTTATTGCACGAAGGAATTGAATTATTATCATTATTTTAATGTGCTTGAAAAGGAAATGGAATATATATATATATATATTACTTTATTATACCCTGCAAAACAGTGTAGGAACAATCAAAATCATGAGATGAAACTATAAAAATGTGCTAGAAAATACTATTCAAACATTCTTATAAAATTGAGTACATGTGGAAACAAGAAGATATTGATTTTTATAACAGAAAGAATCATTGATATTGTTTATTGCATGAAGGAATTGAATTATTATCATTATTTTAATGTGCTTGAAAAGGAAATGGAATATATATATTTGTTTATTATGCATTTTCTGTTTAGGAAAGTTACCTTCCGGGACGGGTGCTAAATATGGGTAAAACAGAGAAGTAGGTCTTCTTTTTCAGGATCTACACACAGTTAAACAATTTCATACTTTGGCCAAAGTTAATTTGTGACGTTGAAATATACGACTGAACCATTGAAATAGATAGATTTTTATGCCTAGTTATTTATTTATTCTCTGCCATAGCTTGTTAATATGATGTTGCATTCAAGTTAGGGGTGCATGTAGGTTAATAGGCACGCATCAGATTCCACCCTACCAACTGTTTATAGGTTGCCAGGCCCTTCATGCAAGGTCAGGCATTCTTCAAGTCTGAAGAATACCAGGGAAGCGTAAGCTTCGTGGTTGGGTGAAAAAGTGCCTGAACCATGTTCTTGTCCTTTAGCGCAGCAGATGACTAGATGGTTGATAGCGGTCGAGGATTGATCTATGTATTATGGATTCTACTTGTATAAGCAGACATATGTATTACTCCATTGTATTGGAATGAATTGTAAGGCACTTAAGCCAATTTTGAAACATGTACACTTTATTTCATATAACTCTGTAACTTGTACTTTTGTATGATGAATTGTAACATTATTGTTTACCTTATCAATGAATCAAATCTTGTGTTGTCAATTATATAGTAAATCTCTCTCTTTTACTTGATAGTGTAATTTTAGTATACTTTTACTTTAGTTATTTATGTGATGGATCAGTACTTTACAGAACTTATGCTTTCATTTATTGGTGGATTTGAGTGCGATGTAGGGTGTGTATTCTCTTCCCATGCACTTCATGTGATCTTGGGAATCAAAAACATCCTTTAATCCATTCATCTTTACACATACATTTCAATTTCTAATGGTAAATTAACATTGTGAGTGTGAGTCAAGTGTGTTTGTATGCTCTCTCCTCGCATCACAAGGTGATCTTGGAGATCAAAAGCACCTCTTGACTTGCTTTTGTCACCCTTTTTAGGAGGCCTGCTTGGAGACACACCACTCCAAGAAACGACCTCGACTCTTGTGTTCCAGTGGAGTATAAAAAGTGAGGATTGAATCGAAAGACACACCTCTTGGAAGTTAGAATCTTGTCGTTCGGGCTAAGCCCCCAATAACTTTATACCTTAAGGAAGTTAAGGTGAAGGGTGGGTTACCCCTTTCTCCTGGTTGTGTGGTATTATTTACTTTTATTTCACAGAATTGGGCCCCTCATACCTTGTGTATATTGGGGACATCCCTAGACAACTTGTTCATCCTAGATTAAGACCTATTGGCCATACCCACTTGACTAATATTTGGCTTGTTGATGTGTCTTCAAGTGTCTTCATAATCACAACAATCAATTTTCAAAGTCAAACTTGCTATTATGTTTTGTGTGTGATTCATGCATGTACATGTGAAATCTTGTGTTTGCAAATTTCCTAAGTCAAGCTATCAACATATTCATTCCACATCATCCTAAACATCCTTGTCATCACTTCCATCCTAAGCCAAGTCACCTTCATCATAATCCAAACTCTAATCATCATAATTATCCATCCTCATTATCTTAATTATCCTTTTTATCCATCTCATTACCCCTAATCATCATACTTGTCGTATCCATATCATCATAACCATCATCTAATCCAATCCAAGTCATTCTAATCATCATCCAATTTAAAACTCCATCATCCTAGTCACTTATCCTATCATCCAATCATATTCATCCATATATCATACTAATCATCCCCATTATCCTAGTCACCCACCTAAATCATCCAATTCTATCATTTTTAACCATCCAAGTCATCCTCATTATCCATCCTTATCATCTTAAGTATCCAGTCACTCCATCCTAGTCATCCTAATCACCCCTCTTGTCCATCTCTTCCCTAATCATTGCAATCTCTCATCATAATCTAATAATTCCAATCTATCCATAATCCAATCAATTTCATCCACCTCATATCCTTTAATCACTCCACATCATCATTCTAGTTCTAATCCAATCAATTTCATCCATCTCATCATCCTAATCATAATCCCATATCATCTTGAATCATTATCTTAATCCAACTTCACTCCATCCATATAATCTTCATCACACTCCATTCTTCATCATAACTCCATTTTTTAGCCTAATCTAATCCATCCTTTGTCAAAATGGTTATGATACTAGAAAAAAAGAACCTAGAGGACAATCATTATGGTGTTCAAAGAATGTTTGATACACTTAGGTGGTTATATAAAAAGGAACAAGTCACTACCTCACCACAACACCAACAATCCCAACAACAAGTCTTAGATAAACACCAACAAATAATCTAACAACAAGTCCTCATACAACAACTCATAGCCACCTACTAATCCCAAACCCAACAAATACAAACACAAAAACAATCCTTATCCATTTGTTACGTCAGAAAATGTCCCCTTGGGGGCATGCATTTAGAGCATATTGCATGATTATGATGACTCCCGATGAGAAAACCCTAAAGTTTCATGGCAAATGGGACCTAGGGGGTGTGCCTAACATAAATCCTACCTAAAATAGGGGGAGGAATTGGGTTCCCATGCCCTAGTCCTGCCCTATTTTAGGTCAAGACCTATTTTTGGGTGTCAATTTTGTGACTGTTATTAGGTCCTATGCTAACATCCTAAGTTTGAATTACAAAATTCTTAGTGAGAATGTTTGTAGTTGCATATATAAGCATGATTAGTGATTCATTTGTAAACTAGATGGGCATTGTGAACTTGTGGCTTTATGTGAAAGTGATTCAAGGCATTCATAGTGTTGTAGAATAGTATTTTGTGTTGTTATTGTGTTTGTATTTGCAGATTTGACATCCATCTCCCCATGACATGAACAACATCTTCCTTCCATGATATCTACAATACAAGGTGACATCAATTGTCTTTTCTATCATTTATCATTTGGATTTTGCCTCTATCCCGCAGGGATACACACTCTTTATCTAACTACAATGTTTAGAAGACTTGAATGTCTCTCTGGGGCTTGACTGAGGCAAGCCTTTAAACACCACAACCCCCAACCCACTTTTCTATGATTGCAGGTTACAGGTTGCAGAAACGAAAGAAGTGGAGTTGCAGGAGAGTAGTGCAGACTTTCAGAAGTGCAGAATAAAGAAGAAAACATGGACTTGGACTTGGGTGTCCACTCATTAGTCCTCCAGATCCTGCAACAATGAAATCTCTGGAACAACAGAACTATGTTGCAGACAACATTCCCAGATCCTGACAAAAATTGAGGCACTGGACTAGGGTGCCTGCTCATTAGTCCCTGACTTTTCCACACACCGAGCTTTGAAATTTGGTATGTATTTGATTGTCATTTGATATCTCTGTGTGCGATCATTTTTCGTAATTTATCCATTTGTTTACATTTTCACGAAATTAGGGTTTTGAGCATAATTGGACTTAATTGAACAACAAATTCACACAATTCCAATCTTCCCTTATGTTCCAAGTGATAAGAGATCTATAGTAGAGTTCTCTACTCATTCGAATGTCCTTGAATGCTTAGTGGTGAAAGGAGGATCGACACAAACCCTTAAAATTGACTAAAATCATCATTGTCCTTCTTTTCATATTAAACATTTTGGTGAAGTCATGTTTTTAATTAATTTTGCACCTTGTTGAGTGTTGTACTTCAGATTTACATTCATTTCATTGTTCATCTTGTTGCATTTCAAAAATTACAAAAAAATTGAAAATTTTGAAAAAATTGAAAATTTTGAAAAAATTGAAAATTTTGAAAAAATTTGCATTTTTAGCCTGCATTTTCTAATAATTTGAATTAGTTGGCATTGAATTTCAATAAATTTATTTCATTATCATTGGATCTGATTTAAATATAGAAATTCTTCATTCATCATTCATTTACATTTCATTTTCATGCTTAAATTGTTAAAAATTGCTTGAAATTGTGCATTTTTCCATATAACCTAGTTTTGCATTAGCTAGGGTTTGTAGTCAAAATCTTGTTTTAGGTTTTAATACCATTTTAAAACACTCATTAGCACTTATTTTTAACTATAGTGTTTCTTCATAGTGGCTTTCT
Organism: Cunninghamia lanceolata; assembly: GCA_027924645.1. Taxonomy (NCBI): domain Eukaryota; kingdom Viridiplantae; phylum Streptophyta; class Pinopsida; order Cupressales; family Cupressaceae; genus Cunninghamia; species Cunninghamia lanceolata. The sequence goes on from BSBN01000959.1 coordinate 3,468,131, forward strand.
TGCAAAATTTCATGTCTAGGGTTTGAAAACCTTGCTTTTTCACTATATTTGGCCTTATCATCTCTTTAGAATTGCATTTCAAGCATGTTGTGAAGGATTTTTCTGCACTAATTAGTTGTTATTAGGGTTATAATCTTAATCCCCTCCTCAAATTCTTCACAACACTCTTCCTATTGGGCCTTTGCATTGAAAATTGGTGAAAATTACATATTTTAGTGTATTTTCACTAAGTTTTGACTTGTCATCATTATAGGATTGTATCAAATGTGTGTTGTAAAGGATATTATTGATTTATTGGATTGATATTAGACATATTATTTGTTGTCCCTGATCAATTTCCTTACAACACCTCTTCTTTCACTTGTTTGCATTGAAAAAAGGCAAAAAATCAAGTATTTTAGATCTTAAACATATCTTGCTCCTAGGGTTTATTCTATTAGTTTGTGCATTGAGTTGTGCATGATTTTGTATGAGTATTATAACCCACTTCCCTAATAGAAATATCCCTTTAAGAATAAGTAGAAGACTCATGGGATCTAGTGTTCCTAAAGAATACGATATTCCTACCTTTGAAAATCCATTGAATACCTTCTTTACAAAAGGAGAGACACAAATTTTGTAAGATACTATACCTCATACAACCACTATGGAAGATCAAGTATTTCATGATGTTGAGGACACTATTGAGGTGGTAACACATGTACCTAACGAGCAAATAAATAAACTTGATAAAGAGTTAGCCGATTTTCAAGCATTTGTGCAAACTGAAAGGATAGCAAAAGAAGCTATATATGTGATTCACAACATAAGATAATTGATAAAAGAAGTGATGAGGTACAAACAAGCTCATTATTATGATGAGATAAATACTCCTTTTTGTTCTTTCCAACCACCTCAGCCATGCCAATTTATTTATTTTTAGAAGTAGTAATTGTCTACTTTTTTATAAAATGATGTATGAATTTTTATTTCTCAAATTGATTGAATTAGCTAACTAAATGTTAATATAATGGTATAGACTTTGAGTAATTGTGCAAGTTTTATGCATGGCCTACGAGAGGAGTGGACTTCAAGCGGTTGAAGTTAGAGTGCCAGAAATTTAGGCTTGCATAGTGGAAAACTTTTTAAAAGCATTCTGTTAATTTATGTTGAGACTTTATGGCTCCACTCAGAGCCTTTATTATGTTTTATGTCATGAACATCAGTCAGTTGTATTTCTGTTTTAGACTTTTTCAATGGTATTTTCCCGCTATCTACAGATTAGGATTTTGTAGTAGTGCAGTATATATATGGTAGCTGTTGAAAACAAGGACATGTTGTTATGTTATTCTAAATACTATTCCATTATGGGGGTGACGAATGAATGAATATCATGAGATTGTTTTGAGTAATGGAAGTGTTATGAATGGATTCACTTTGAAGCTACAAAAGTACTATATGTGATTTGAGCTATTAGTAGGAATGCCTGAGAGCTGGCCACTCGAGGGATCTCGTAGAGTAGATAATTATTTTCATTGTTAAATGTTGTTAGTCTTGTTTTATGTTGTTATTTCTATTATGTACATGTTATGATGAGATAAATGTTATTCTATGCTCAGTACTATTATGTGTGCTAGTAGGTTGTGTCTTTAAGTTACTGATCTCTGAGTTTTTGCTTACTTAAAATTTATGGAACATCCACTCTATTTATGAAACTATTGTTAGTTGTTATTTAAAAGATGTTAGGTGTACTTTCAGTTAATAGTTAGTCATTAGTAGTTGGTCACCTTTGTTTGAGTTTCATAGTTAAACTACAATTAATTTTCTTAGATAGTTTTCATGCTTTATAAAATAGGAATTTAATGTTTTCTAGTGTAGACAATTTCATACTTTCCAGCTTAATTTTTGTTTTCAATCAATTCAAAATTTTAGAAAACCTTACTAAGAGAGATGGCCAAAACATTCCCTATTGCATACAGCCTTCAGACACTACCCGGTCGACATAATTGATATATTTTTCAACTAAAGTGTTAGGACCTCACGACGGCCTGTCAAGAAGGACAAGATGGTATTAATGTTGTTCAAGGATTAACGCATATAGTACACAACAATGTTATGATGGAGATTGAATGTACAAAAGTTATTAACAACATGTCACCATCTCATACGCAAGTATTGCCACCTATATCGACCACTGGAATGTCTACATTTACGTCAACAATTTTAACAACTAATGCTAATGCTTGTAGTAATTCTACCACTAGTATTGGAGTATCTAATGGCACTAATTCACAAAATTATAAATCTGTGGGATTTAACTATCAGAACTTGGTTTCTAAGGGGACCTCTTCTATGAATACTTATTCTCAACCACCTCTCCATCCCACCTATTCTCAAACACCTATTACAGACAACTACTCGCAACCACCTTCCACCTATCACTATGTTCAACCACCATTGAACTATTAACAGCCTCCGCTTATCGCTACTCAGGCCCAATCACCTCCTCACTTTGGTTCTAATTCCTTGCAGCAAATTGCATCTCCCAATGATGCCATCCGAAACCAACTTTTGCAAGGCATGACTTCTTTACAACAAAAGGTGACAAACTTGACGAATTCTTCACAACCTAATATACTAACTTATCATGCCCATAATTCCCTATCTTATACAATCTTGAGAACTCCTATGCTCGAGAGGTTTGAGACCCCTTGCTTTGAAAAATATGGTGGAAAAGGTGATCCTAATACTCATGTGGCAGCATTCACGGCTATGTGTAGTGATTTCTACTTTGAAGAGGACTTGTTAGCAAAACTTTTCTCGTGATCTCTCAAAGATATTGCTTTAGAATGGTTTTGCTCTTTGCCTCTGAATTCAATACACTCTTTTTCGCAATTAGTTGATCAATTTTTACAACATTTTCAAGCAAACATTGGACCTCAAGTCTCCTTGATCGATTTAGTTCATTGCAAACAAGGTCCGAAAGAGAAATTAACTGAGTTTATTATCAAGCTCTCTATGCACAAATTCAATATCAGATGAAGGATGAGGATGTTCAGAAGGTGTTTATTAAAAATCTACAACCTAACGTTCGTGATAAGATTCTTTTGATGAAGTATAACTCATTTCAACATTTATGCATCGCCCTTCGTGATTACCAGCTTTCATCTAGTCAGTATGAAAACCAAAACTCATCGGCTCCAGTTGGTCAATCCACGGGTGGACCTTCACAAAACAACTTTAAGAGGAATAATAAGAGTTTCATCAAGGTTAATGGACTGAATTCGAATAACTTTTCCCAAGTGTCTGCTATCACTAATCCGAAGAAGGCACCGTATCAGCAAAGAAAGTTTACTTCGATATCTGAGTCCTATCATTTTATCATGAATCAAGCTGTGAGTAATAATCTCATGAAGCTTCCTCCGATTAAACCTTTGGATCCTAGTAGAACTAAGTACCTTATTTCGATGCTAATGCTTTTTGTCACTATCATTGGCCATAAGGACATGATACTGAATGATGCATGCGTCTTAAACATGAAATACAAGACCTCATCGGTTAGAATGTTATACAGGTATTGGGTGTAAATGATAATGCAAATAAGTCGATTGCTCTGCCGAATCAAAATTTGTAAATATTTACTAATCCTTTCCCTAAGCATACTGATAACAACATGCTGGAACAAAATATAGTGGAAGTAGAAGATGGCTATTTGGATTATGATGATATTGTGGGTATGATAGAAGTGGATAAGGAAAAGTTAGATAACCCATCTCGTCTATGGGGAAAGGGTATTTATGCTGAGGTTCCTCCTCCGTTATCTTTACAAGGATCGGGAGATAACCAAAATGCATCAGAAAGACAAATAGAACAACTGAAACAAGAGACTATAACAAAAGAAAAGATTGAGATAGTACAAGATAGTCCTTGTCACTATGGTAGATGAACTCAACAAAAAAAGCTAGCTAAAATGGAAAACGAGTAAGACGATTATCATCAGTTAGAAATAATAGTAGTTCTCCTCCTCACAAGCAACAAAAGGTCTCACATACACAAGGATTTGAGAAAAAAGCACTGCATGGACTTCATGATAACAAACAAGAGTCTCATAAGAACCACTCAAGCTTCACACAAAACTTGATCGAGCATCTCTCCAAGATGCTCGTAAGTTCCAAATTCTAGACTAATTTCTCTTTACAAGTATCTCTAACCTTGGTGGTCACCTATGCGGTAGCATAATCGACTCGTGTATGTGACCTCCCCTTCGTGTTGTGTTTCCCCCGTGATGTGTTATGTGTTTTTTAGGCCTCATGGGATGACCCTTGATACTCTTGTAAGGTCAAGGATACTGGGAGACTACCTCTGTTGTGACCTTTTATTTGTATCATCATTCTTCTATTGTTTCTCCTCTATTTTTATTGTTGTGTGTTGTGTCTTATGGACATAGTGTTGCAGTTGGTGACTTGGGGGCACCCTCCTACATGACTGTCCCTAAGGTGCTTGTTTCTCATCTCTTGATTTATTGTTTCCCTTCTTCTAGTGGTTCTATCTAGCAGACGGATGATGAAAAACTTATTATACTAATACGGACCTAGTGTCCCTTCAATGAGAAATCAAAAAAAAAATGGACCAAGTCCATACATGACGACAGGGTTGATATATATTATCTGAAGCTTGGCTAGTATAATCACTCCGTGTGATCTTGATGTTGTCTTATCGCACTTACAAACCATAATAATACTCCTACTCCGTGTACTTTGTTTATCCTTGAATCTCACCTTGGTTACTCTCAGTTTTGAGATTTCAGTGGTATAGCCCCATGGTTATACTCGGATATCTGACCCATAGTATAACCTTGGCTCTTGATGTGAATGATTGTACGCATTATTGTTTATCATGATTATATGGATGCTAACACCTTTTCTTGCAAGAAATTGTGTGTTTGTGGGAACATTTGGCAATCATAAAGTACATGTCACCTCGGGGGGGCATGGGCTTTGTGAGAGCTCATGTTCCCTTGCGTGTTTTCTTCCTACCTTAACGTGCTTGATATCATCACATGATATTAACCACCTTAATGTGGGGGCATATATAAGGTAAGCTGTTTGATTTAAATGCTAGCAAAGTGTGTTTGTAAATCTTGAATCTACTACAATCACTTAAGCCCTCTGCGGAGGTAGGATATCGTGCATATCCTTTTTACTCCAAGCCCTCCATGCGAGGTGGGGATGGCATATTTCTCAAGGAGATTGCACAATCCTGTCATTTTCAAAAAGTCCTCCAGGAAAGTAGGGAGTGGATCTGAGACTATCTTAACCCTTAAGCGTGTCTTCGGCGATTGTTGTGGTGAAGCCCAATCGTTGGTGTGTGCATGTAATGTGCTTGAGATGGTGATGAACCTAGAAATAGGTACACTCCATTGCTTATCTATCATGTTTTCTTCGTGTCTTACGTGTATGTGTGTATGGCATGTTTGTTCCCAAGCATAGTTTAAAGACCGGTGGCAATGAGTTCCTCCTATGCTTTGGGATTTGTATGGCATGCTTGATTTGTATGGCGTGTTTGTTCTCAAGTGCAATCTTAAAGACTAGTGGTGATGAGTCTCTCCTGCACTCTGAGATTTGTTTTGCGTGTCTGTTGCCCCATATGCAGTCTAAAGACCGATGGCGATGAGTCCCTCCTGAATTTTGGGTTGTGTGTTTACTTTCCTTATACTTGCATTTGCATTTTATATGAGAAAAAGAAAAAAAAAGAAATAATCATTGCATTCACTATATTCACTGTGTTTTGCATGTCTTCAATGTTGTATTCTCCATGTTTTGTGTGACTATAACTATCTTCTCTGTGTTTGGTGTGCCTGTTACTATCTTCATTGTGATTGGCATGTCTTCTCCATGCTTGGCGTGTTTAATGTGCTTGTTGATCGTACTTTAATACATGTATTGGCCTTGCATTTATACATACATTAAAGTGGGGGCTAAATGTTACGTCAGAAAATGTCCCTTTGGGGGCTTTTCCCTCTTAAGGTTTAGCTCCCGTGTCCTTTAGAATGCATTTAGAGCATCTTGCATGATTATGATGACTCCCGATGAGAAAACCCTGAAGTTCATGGCAAATGGGACCTAGTGGGTGTGCCTAACATAAATCCTACCTGAAATAGGGGGGAGGACTTGGGCACCTACGCCATAGTCCTACCCTATTTTAGGTCAGGACTTATTTTTGGGTGTCAGTTTTGTGACCCCGACATCCTAAGTTTGAATTACGAAATTCTTAGCAAGAATATTGGTAGTTGCACATATAAGCATGATTAGTGATTCATTTGTAAACTAGATGGGCATTGTGAACTTGTGGCTTTATGTGAAAGTGATTCAAGACATTCATTGTGTTGCAGAGCTGTATTTTGTGTTGTTATTGTGTTTGTATTTTCAGATTTGACATCCATCTCCTCATGGCATGAAGAGAATCTTCCTTCCATGAGATCTACACTACAAGGTGATATCAATTGTGTTTTCTATCATTTATCATTTGGATTTTGCCTCTATCTCACATGGATACACACTCTTTATCTAACAACAGTGTTCAGAAGACTTGAATGTCTCTCAAGGGCTTGACTGAGGCAAGCCTCTAAACACCACAACCCCCAACCCACTTTTCTATGATTGCAGGTTACAGGTTGTGGAAATGAAAGAAGTGAAGTTGCAGGAGAGCAGTGTAGATTGTCGGAAGTGTATAGCAAAGAAGAAAACATGGACTTGGACTTGGGCACCCGCTCATTAGTCCTCTGGATCCCGCAACAATGAAATCTCTGGAACAACAAAACTATGTTGCAAACAACATTCCTAGATCTTGACAAAAACTGAGGTACTGGACTAGGGCACCCGTCCATTAGTCCCCAACTTTTTTGTGTTGAGTACTTGTGACTCAGATTACAGGCATCAGCTTGTGCTGTTCTTTGTCTCAGCAATCTCTTGTTCTTGGTTGATTGCCCTTTGTTATAAGCCTAACAGGCTCTACCGGCACTGCTTCAATTTTTTCTACCGATGGTCTGGAGTCTCACCGATCAGTTTAATGGTTCATTGGTTCATCAGTTTGACAGCATTGGTTCAATGGTTCATTGGTTCAACGATTAGTGTTGGTTCAAGGGTTCAACCTGATCGGGTAGAGTGTAGCCATCATCTTCGCTTTAGTTTGTTACTCTGACTATTTGTGTCTCCTCGATGGTGGTTTGTTCCTGCGATGTGCTATCGGCGAAACGGGGGTCTTCGGTGTAACTTGTTTGTGTTCCAGCGATGGAGTATGTTTCACCAATGGTATTCTGTCCATCGGCTTAACTATCGATGTCAGCCTTGTCTTAAATTCTTACTCTGATGAGCTTGGTCTGTCCGATGGAGTTTGGCATCGGCAGAAGGAACTTTGTCGGTGAAGAAGGATGAAGTCACACCGAAGGTCTTGGTCACTCCGATGGTTCATTGATGATTGACCGGTTGGGGTCGTCGGCGGCAAAAGCACCGACGATAGACTTACTGCGTGTTCGTGGATATATACTATTGCTGTGTTTGTCAACTGATGCTTATGGGACTATTTAGTCCTCATGAATACGAACAGTTGCGAATGGTTAAAAATGAACTGTCAACCTTTTGGAAGTTGTAATGGTCTGAGATAGTAACTGATTGTTCTATTTCTATAATGTGAGATGTGACTAGAACATAGGAGTTAGAACAGAGTTTGGAGTGAAGGGGATTTAGGCCAAGAGGGAGAAGAATAGAAAAAAGAGGGAAGTATCTCTCTCTTAGTGATGTCCTGTACTGTATTCTATTTGTGGCATGATAACAATATGAAGGACTAACCTGAGTACTGTGATTAGAACTGAGGAGAACTTTGTGCAGGGTTATGCTGTCAATTATTCTTCCAGAGGAGCAAGATGTAAATCTCTGTGTTAAGGCCTTGAGCCTACAAGTGTATTGTAACATGTTTGTTGTTGCTGATTAATACATTGGTTTGATGCTTTGGAGTGTGGGGTTTTTTACCCGTAAGGGTTTTCCCTGCCTATATTTGTGTCTCTTGTTCTGTCTTTCATGTTAACATTTCTGTTGTTGAAATTAGATCTTGTTGCTTGTATTTCCTCTAAGGGTCAATGTTGGAAATCTTCTATGTTTGTTTCACTTTGTGGCATAGTTGTGCTTGTTTTTTGAAGAGATTGAAAAGAATTTAAACTTGTCAAAGACACCACTGTTCTTAGAAATACGTTCTGAGATGCTCTCATTTCCTTACAAGTGGTATCAAAGCCAAGTTCTGGGATCTGCTTTGTTGCTCACATATGTACATTTGTGTGCTGCATGTGTTTGCATGTAAGAGTTCCTAGTGTATAAGGTCTGGGTATTCCTTCTGTGATGATTTCTTAGTGTGACAGGCTTGAGGAAATCTGAAGGAATCGTCTGATGTTTGATCCTTGTTTTGAGTGAAGTCTTGCAGTTGATCTTGTTTTCCTATTTCAATAGTGCTTGAAGGATGGTGAAGATGAAGAGACTGGAGCTGGTCATGATGTGGCTTGAGGCTCTTAGTTGACAGTGTATAATCCTATCGCATGGGGTGGATTATGCTTTGTGGTTGTGTCTCTGCAATAACTTTCATATTGGGTATTTGTGTGAGAGGCTTCCTTGTGATATGAAGAAGTTTGTGTTGCTGCTCAGCCATGGAGAAGTGCGCTTATGCTGGATATTTGTTCCTAGTATTGGAAAGCATTATTTTTGTTGCCCAAGTTGCATAGAGGCTATGGAGTTGATCTTTGGAAGATCTGGGAGCTTCTGTAATAGCCTGATTCTCTCGAATGCATGTGCATGTTGGTGGTTGAGGAATTGGTCTACAAGTGGGCATGAAGCTCTTAAATTGTTGTTTCCTTAAATGGATATTTTGTACTTGCATGACTCAGATTCATGTTTATTGGATTTGAGGGGTTTTATAGTTTTTCCTTAAAATCTATGGTTATGCATATTCATGATGATCCATTATTCTGGTTTAACTATTATGGAGTTTATGTTGCAGACTTTTGAGTCATCCAGATGTGAAGTGGATATGGATGTGCATGGGTGTTTCGTATAACACAGTGATTTTGCAGGCTTTACATGGACAAAGAAAAAAAAATTTGTGGTTTTGTTGAAGCTGCAGTTAAGCTATTTTCTAGACCCTATTTTTTTGGGGTGTTGCTGGATGAGATAGTTGCAGTCTTGTGGGAGTGTTGGTACATGATAAGTCACTCAGCATTTTTGTGGTGATGCTTTTATGGATTCCTTGACTATGGTGCTCAGGTTGTGGACTAGTTTGGCAAATCGGATTGTAAGTAATCTGGTGTTTTTTGTGATGTTGTCTACATGGTTATTTACCTCTTGAGATCTCAGTTTTGCAGTTTTCAGTGCGATAGTGAGTTTGTGTGATGCATTGATTGGATCTATGAGTTATGTAGTTTTGTGGGCTGGCCACCTATTAAGCTACAGTGAGATGACTCGGATGTGGATTGTCTGTATTCACAAGATCGTTCAGTGTTTATGCAGACTTGTTAGCTAGCCTTATCTGTGGTCACTTGTGCATTGGTGTGATTGCATTGGGATAAAAGGGTGGATAGTGTAAAGTACCTAAATAGTCAGTAACCTATAGCATGTGTATCATGATGTCATGTATAGCTTGGATACACAGTTCAGTGTAAGCTTTTGATAGTGATGTTGTATTTCCTTGGTTTGGAGATCTTGGTACCATTTGTTTTTTTATTATGTTAATATGTGGACCTGGAAGATTTTCAGATGAGAAGATGTTTGGTCATGTTGCTTGGAAAGCTTGGTTGCCACAGTTCAGTGGGAGCTTTAGCAATGACTACAGATTCATCACTTAGTGATGGATGATCTTCTTTAGTGTTGCAGATGTTACTAGGAGGAGCTCTTAGATCATGTTGCTGCAGAAAGGTTCTTTCGCATTTGCAAGGGCACTACTTGAGGATAGGTAACATCTTGGAGCCATGAAGGACTCACTCAGTCTTTGGTTGAGGTGTTGATTTGTGCTTGACAGGTGAGAATTTTTTTGGTTCATGTCATGATATACTCTTGTTTAAGCATTTGAGTTTTGGCATGATATGTTGCTCTTGAGACTTTTGTTAAGTTCACCTGAAGCATGGAATCTCCTAAGGGAGATGATAAGATTATGATGTCTTGATAAGTTCCCTTTATAGCTTAGAGGAGCTTTGACAATGGTCTGGTAACTTCTCTATGTTTGGGTACATTTATTATTTGCTTGATTACTTCATAGTGGTGTAGTGATGCAGTTCGAGTTTAGCATGAGGTGATTGTTTGTAGGTACTCATGGATACATGGAGAATAAGGTGAGACTGTATATGCTATGCTTAATTAGAGTTTGCAGCAGGAAGTTAGAGGAGTCTTTACCTTGGTTGAATGTGAGTTCAACAAAAGATCTAGAGGAGATTGTTCTTGGAGAAAGTCATTGGGACTTGGATATCTTGGAAGAACATTCTCATTCCCCACTCTTGGTCTAATCGGCAAGTTTCACTTGCGAGGTATTGCCCATTGTTTACTCTTAGGTGTGTTATGCTTTCTTTCATAGATATGGATCTTGAGCTGCTATTAGATGATTCTGGAGGATTCATAGTGATAGATGGACATCATAGTTACCTCCTTGTGCATTTGACTTTATGATCTCATTGATTGGTGAGAACAGTTAGGAGATGGTTTATGGGCTGATTTCCTGAAATGGGAAATGGATTAGTTTGATCTTCTTTGGATTGGGAAGCTTACATCTATGTTGATTTCTTGGTTGATCTCTATGAGATTGAACTATTAGACTTAGGGCACACAACTAAGAGGGGGGGTGAATCAGTTGTGTAAATCTTTCTCCTATTTACACACTTAAATCCTTTTAGTGATTAGAAGTATATTAAATATGAAACATAATGCATTCAAATCAAAAAGCAGAAACTCATCAACACATGAGACACCAAGATTTTGACGTGGAAAACCCGGTTAAGGGAAAAACCACGGGGTGATTAACCCAAGAATGTATTCTTTGTTAGAAGAATAGAAAGAACAAAATGGCACATGCCAATTAGGGCTCACTGCCTAAGCACACTGCTCACAAGAGGCTCACTGCCTACAAGAGACACAGTGTCTATGAAGAAATAAGTATCACATACATGAACTAGAGAATAGCATCTTCACCATGCTTGAATCAGTTCCATTAAGCTCAATACTTCTACTCTGCCTTTTGCTCTCTTCTTTGCTACCACTCACTCATCTCCACAAGACCCACTTCAAAATGACTTCACAATCCCTTATTTATACAAGGCATCAACTTAGAAACAATCATCTAAGTCAGCAAACACCTGCAAGAACATCCAGTCGGCCAGTCTCAAGAAGAACACCAATATCCGGTGGTTATTCTTCAAATGCAAACTCTAACTTCAATGCGGACCACCAACATGAACTGGACATGATCCAATGATCATCATAACCTTCCCTGAATCACCAAGAACATCCACACTTCATCAGCCTGCTGGAATTCTTCTTTCCTTCATCTGGAGCTTCAAGAACATAGTCTGTCATCACTGTCACAAAAGAATAGGCTCTTCCGAACCTTCAAACCACGAACCAATCTAGTTGATACTTCACAGGGACATCCTCAACACTTCCTAAGATCCGCAAAACGGGATAATGAATTTCTGGATCTCATCGGACCTATCTGTGGCACTCTGTCACCTCTGAACACCTACCGGAACCAGTTCTACTTGAGCAACCATAACTTCCTCAGATCTTCATGCGGACCTCTAAAAACTTGACTAGAGTATCTCCAGACTTATATCTACAAACCCTTTAAACCGCATCCTCTGATCCTCAACCTATTAAGGACTTTTACCTTCTTGTCATCACTGTTCTTCACTGTTCCTGATTGAGACTAATTTTCTCAATATCCTTAGCACACAGCTCATCTAATCCTTCTCATTATTGCAACATGAGTATGTTGACATCAATGACAACACCAGTTGGGCCAATACTTGCAACAATCTCTCCCTTTGTCATTGATGGCAACATATGATGTGAAAAACCATCAAGACAAGAACTTCTCCTTATAGTCAAAACTCCCCTTAACAGCAATCAACTATTTACATGTCTTCTCTTCCTTTATTGCTCCACCTTTGATCAGCAACCACTTTTTTTTCACATGTCTTCTCTCCCCCTTTGACATCAATGGCAAAGGGCTCATACTTGCAACTCCATCACTTCATAACATACCAGCTACTCCCCCTGAGTAGTAGCTCCCTATGATCAATCCAGATCACAAGATATGACTGTGATATCCATCAGACTGATGCACATCAGTGCATCCTAGTTCATCACCGGAGGGGCAATAACCCCTAACTTCTCCCTAAGATACTCAAAAGAGTCCTTGGGAAGAGGTTTAGTAAAGATATCTGCAATCTGATCCTTGGAGGGTACATACTCCAATCTGAGTTCATCCTTGTTCACTTGCTCTCTCAGAAAGTGAAACTTGATAGATATATGCTTAGTCTTAGAATGCAACACCGGATTCTTGGATATACTTATAGCACTTGAATTATCACAGAGGATTGGGATAGGCTGCTCATACTCTACTTTAATATCTCTTAGTGTCTGCTTCATCCACAAAACTTGAGTGCAACAACCTGCTGTTGCTATGTATTCTGCTTCAGTTGTAGACAGGGATATTGCCTCTTATTTCTTGCTTAGCCAAGAAACTAGTCTCTTTCCCAAAAAGAAGGCTCCACCACTGGTACTCTTCCGGTCATCCACATCTCCTGCCTAATCAGCATCTGTATATGCATGAAGAGAGAAATCATGATCTTGAGGATACCACAAACCATACTCAACTGTTCCCTTTAGATATCTAAAAAAAATTTGATTGCCATGACATGAGATTCTCTGGGATCAACCTAGAATCTCACAACAAGACCAACAGCCTGCATTATGTCTGTTCTGGTTTGAGTGAGATACAAGAGCCCACCAATCATTGACCTATACTTTGTCTGATCAACCTTAGGAGAATCATCATCTTTGCTCAATTTACATCTGGTTGCCATGGGAGTGTTCATTGGTTTTGAGTCTTCCATCCTGAATTTCTTCAACAATTCTTTCACATATTTGGTCTGAGAAATGAAGATTCATTTCTTTGTTTGAGTGATTTGTAGACCCAAGAAGAAATTCATTTCCCCAAGCATGGACATCTCAAACTCACTTTTCATTTGATTTGCAAAAGTTTTACACATACTATCTCTTCCTCCAAATATGATATCATCAACAAACACTTCAACAATCAAGATGTTTTCATAATCAATTTTGAAATACAAATTACTGTTAGCAGTACCTTTATTGAAACCAATCTTCAAAAGATGTTTATCTAATCTTTCATACTAGGCTCTTGGGGCTTGCTTCGGTCCATACAGTGCTTTCTTTAATTTGCAGACCATATCACCATGCTCAGATAATTGAAATCCATCCGGTTGTTCAATGTACACTTCTTCTAGGTCACCATTTAGGAAGGCAAATTTGACATCCATCCGATACACCTTGAAATCTTTAAAGGTAGCAAATGCAAGAAATAATCTAACTGCTTCAATTCTTGCCACCGGAGCAAAAGTTTCTTCAAAATCAACTCCTTCTATTTGAGAATAGCCCTTGTAGACCAATCTGGCTTTATTTCTGATTACTTCACCAACTTCATTTAGTTTGTTCCGGAAGACCCATTTGGTTCCAATCACATTCTTCTTTCTAGGTCTAGGAACAAGATCCCAAGTGTGATTTTTCTCAATTTGCATCAACTCTTCCTCCATTGCTTTGGTCTAGTTTTCATCATTGCAGGCTTCATTTATTGTCTTAGGTTCAATCTTTGAAATCAGACAATATTCATCTGAATTTTGAGCAATTTTCCTTCTAGTTTGCACACCTTTGCTTTTGTCACCTATGATCTAATCTTTAGAGTGGTTCAGTCTTACATACCTTGGAACTTTGGGAGTTTCTTGCACTTTTGCTTCTTGATCAGGCTCATTCAGACCTATCTCTTCTTCCTAATTTACCGAAGCAATCTGAATCTGACTTTCAAAAGAGGATTGAACTCCTTGAACCAGAACACCATTTTGATCATCTTCATCATATTCATAAAACCTTGAGGCTTTCTCTATTCTCTCATCAACCTTCACATTTGTACTTTCTATTATCTTTCTTAGTCTCTTGTTATAACACCAATATGCTTTGCTTTGAGTAGAGTAACCCAAGAATATTCCTTCATCACTTCTAGCATCAAACTTGCCTGGATCTTCATCTCTTTTGATGTAACATTTGCTACCAAAGACTCTGAAATATCTTATAGTAGGAGTAATGCCAAACCAGAGTTCATAAGGGGTCTTACCGGTATTGCTTCTGATTTGAACTCGATTAAGAGTATAGACTGCAGTGCTGACAGCTTCTCTCTAATAGATCTGAGGAACATTTGCTTCCATCATCATGGTCCTAGATGCTTCCTGGATGGTCCGGTTCTTTCTCTCCACTACTCCATTTTGTTGTGGAGTCCTCGGAGCAGACAACTGTCTCTTAATTCCATGTTTCTCACAGAACTCTATGAACTCATCAGATGTGAATTCTCCACCTCTATCAGACCTCAAACATTTCAACTTTATTCCTATTTTATTCTCTACCATAGCCTTGAATATTTTGAATTTCTCAAGAGCTTCTGATTTCTCCTTTAGAAAGGTCACCCACATCATCTGGGAATAGTCATCAATTAGCAACATGAAGTATCTGTCACCTTGACTACTCCTGGTTCTTGCTGAACCACAAAGATTAGTGTGAACTAAGTCCAATAATCCAGTAGAAGACAGTTCCTTGTTTTTTAATGTGACTCTGCTCAGCTTACCCAACTGACATTCCTTGCACAAGTTGTTAGTAGGTTTCACCAATTTTGGAAGATCTCTTACAACCTAAGTTTTGCTTATCTTGATGATATTATCAAAATTCACATGACACATCCTTCTATGCCATAACCAACTCTGATCAACTTGAACAACTAAGCAGTTTTTACCAGTACCAACCAAATGGAAGATGTTACCTTTAGTTTGAGTACCGAATGCAATCTCTGTTCTGAAACTTTCAAAGATTTTGCATTTTCCATCCTTGAATCAGAGATCATAGCCTTTGCCTACCAACTGTCCAACACTGAGAAGATTGTGCTTCAAACCTTCAACATACAGTACATTACTAGTTTTGTTTCTTCCATCAAAAGAAATAGTTCCTCTTCCTCTGATTCTACCAGCAGAATTGTCACCAAACTTTACCACTCCTCCTTCATACCTCTCCAAGTCTACAAACTTATTTTTGTCACCTGTCATATGGTGAGAGCATCCACTGTCAATGACCCAATCATCCTTCTCTTCAATTTGGGCAGCCAGAGCTCTTTCCACACTCTTAAGATTGACAGATACAGAGGACATTGGATCTTCTTCCTTGATGGCAATGAACACCCATTCATTTCCAGATTGGTTTCCTATCTCTGATTCATCATATGTTACTCCTTCATTATCATCATCTTCACGTACAAAGTAACAGTTCTTTTGGAACCTTGGCTTGTTAGGATTTTGCCTTGAAAATCTTTCCGGACAGCTTGAGGCAAAATGACCAATCTTATTGTAGTTAAAACACTTAAAGGGTAATTTTCCTTCATACTTATCGGATCCTCTTGGCAGCCTCTTTGCAATAAGGGCTTCAAGTTGGACAGTTTCTACTTCTTCTTCTTCCAAATCTTTTCTTGCTTTTTCATACCAAGACAATTTTCTTGAAGAATTCTCTCCCGGATCAAACCTTTGTTTACCTTTAACAGAGGCACTGACTTTGAATGCAGATTCAGTCCTTGGGGGGTCATCTCCAAACTCTGTCATTTCAAATGCAGCCAATTTCCCAGCCAATTAATCTCTTGTGATAGTTGTATGGGCTTTGAATTCTTCAATGGCAGCAGCTTTGATTTTATAAGAAACAAGAAGGGATCTGAGAATTTTACCAACAATCTCATTTTCATCCAAGACTCCACCAGCATTTCTAATTCCACAAACCAACTCATTCACTCTTGGCATAAAAGTGGTAATATTTTCATCATCTCTCATCTTCAATTTTTCAAATTTCCCTTTTAGACTCTATAACCTTGCACATTTAACATACTGATCTCCTTCATGCAAAAGTTCCAGTTTATTCCAAATCTCAAAGGTAGTTGGTAGGTCAATAACATTTGAGAGCTCTGAGTCAGATAATGTGCTTAGAAGAGCCTCTTTGGTCCGCAGATTGTTTTCAGCATCTATGATTTCATTTAGGGTTGTCGGACCACCCTGTGGGAGTACATATGCCTTTGTAACCATGGACCAGTATGCCATTCCCATACACTACAAGTGACATTTCATGCGACCTTTCCAAAGAGCAAAGTTGGTTCCATCAAACTTCGGACTATCCTTCTTGTATGATGACATCCTGGATCTCCTCAAGCGATTAAGCTCCTTTTAGAGGAACTTAGCTCTGATACCAATTATTAGACTTAGGGCACACAACTGAGAGGGGGGGTGAATCAGTTGTGTAAAGCTTTCTCCTATTTACACACTTAAATCCTTTTAGTGATTAGAAGTATATTAAATATGAAACATAATGCATTCAAATCAAAAAGCAGAAACTCATCAACACATGAGACACCAAGATTTTGACGTGGAAAACCCAGTTAAGGGAAAAACCACGGGGTGATTAACCCAAGAATGTATTCTCTGTTAGAAGAATAGAAAGAACAAAATGGCACATGCCAATTAGGGCTCACTGCCCAAGTACACTGCTCACAAGCGGCTCACTGCCTACAAGAGACACACTATCTATGAAGAAATAAGTATCACATACATGAACTGGAGAATAGCATCTTCACCATGCTTGAATCAATTCCATTAAGCTCAATACTTCTACTCTGCCTTTTGCTCTCTTCTTTGCTACCACTCGCTCATCTCCACAAGACCCACTTCAAAATGACTTCACAATCCCTTATTTATACAAGGCATCGACTTAGAAACAATCATCTAAGTCAGCAAACACCTACAAGAACATCCAGTTGGCCAGTCTCAAGAAGAACACCAATATCTGGTGGTTATTCTTCAAATGCAAATTCTACTTCAATGCGGACCACCAACATGAACTGGACATGATCCAACGATCATCATAACCTTCCCTGAATCACCAAGAACATCCACACTTCATCAGCTTGCTGGAATTCTTCTTTCCTTCATCCAGAGCTTCAAGAACACAGTCTGTCATCACTGTCACAAAAGAATAGGCTCTTCCGAACCTTCAAACCATGAACCAATCTAGTTGATACTTCACAGGGACATCCTCAACACTTCCTAAGATCCGCAGAACAGGATAATGAATTTCTAGATCTCACCGGACCTATCTGTGGCACTCTGTCACCTCTAAACACCTACCGGAATCGGTTCTACTTGAGCTACCATAACTTCCTTAGATCTTCATGCGGACCTCTGAAAACTTGACTGGAGTATCTCAAGACTTATGTCTACAAACCCTTTAAACCGCATCCTCTGATCCTCAACCTATTAAGGACTTTTACCTTCTTGTCATCACTGTTCTTCACTGTTCCTGATTGAGACTAATTTTCTCAATATCCTCAGCACACAGCTCATCTAATCCTTCTCATTATTGCAACATGAGTATGTTGACATCAATGACAACACCAGTTAGGCCCATACTTGCAACATGAACAACTTTGGGTGTTGTTATGGTGTTCTCTTTGGGGTTTTAAGAAAGAGATCAGACTTGACACAATTGGCACTTAGAGGTGTTTGTAGGAGGATTTTCTACAGGTTTATGATGTGCAGTGTTTCTCTTGGTCTCAGTTATTTTTCTAATGGTGTGTTTCACATTACATTGGTTTGAGGTTTTGTTTAGATCTGAAGTGATCACTAGTTTGTGGTCATGTGCTTTCACTTATGTTCTTGGGTGATAGCATGAAGGTTTTGTTATCTCTTTCATTGTTGGGTGTGAAGAACTTGAGAGATTTCTAGACTGGTGGTGAGATGTACAAGTTATTAATTTACATATTTTGCATATCATGGTGGATGTTCCTGCAATGCTACATGATGAGTACACTCTCTATGTAATGCCATTGGTAGACTTGGTATGTCTTGTTAGTTTTTAGATTTAGCATTACTCATGCAATGGGAGTTCTTGGTTGTGTTTGGTCATCTTCAACTGGTTGACACATGGAGCGTGTACCTGTAGTTTGGGTGAATATATGCTGGCATGAGTTTACTATGTTCTTCTATACCTTTGAGGTATGTGTGATTGGATGAGTTAGCACTTGCTGTGTGTGCTATTTTCCAGTCACGTGGGTTTTGTTTAGTTGGATGGGTGCAGTCAGTTTTCTGATTGTTGTTCTAGCTGATGTTCTATCTTATTTTTGGAGGATGGTTTCATGGCTGTGTTCTGGAATCTTTGAAGTTGGTTATGTTGGAGCTTCTGTGTAGCTTGTGAGCACAGTGGAGTGGAGGTAGTATCAACTTTGGTTCTGTGACTTGGAGCATTGATGGTTTCCTGTAATTCCTTCGTCAAGTGGGAGAATGTTGAGTACTTGCGACTCAGATTACAGGCATCGGCTTGTGCTACTCTTTGTCTTAGTGATCTCTTGTTCTTAGTTGATTGCCCTTTGTTATCGGCCTAACAAGCTCTATCGGCGTTGCTTCAATGTTTTCTACCGATGGTCTAGAGTCTCACCGATCGGTTCAATGGTTCATTGGTTCATCGGTTCGATGGCATTGATTCAATGGTTCAACGATTAGTGTTGGTTCAAGGGTTCAACCTAATCGGGCAGAGTGTAGCCATCAGCTTTGCTTTAGTTTATTACTCTGACCGTTTGCATCTCCTCGATGGTGGTTTGTTCCTGCAATGTGCTATTGGCGAAACGGGGGTCTTCGGCGTAACTTGTTTGTGTTCTAGCGATGGAGTATGTTTCACCGATGGTGTTCTGTCCATTGGCTTGACTATCATTGTCGGCCTTGTCTTAAATTCTTACTCTGATGAACTTGGTCTGTATGATGGAGTTTGGCATCGGCAGAAGGAACTTTGTCGATGAAGAAGGCTGAAGTCACATCGAAGGTCTTGGTCATTCCGATGGTTCGTTGATGATTGACCGGCTGGGGTCATCGGCGGCAAAAGCACCGACGATAGACTTACCATGTGTTCATGGATATATACTACTACTGTGTTTGTCAACTGATGCATGTGGGACTATTTAGTCCCCATGAATACGAACGGTTGCGAATGGTTAAAAATGAACTATCGACCTTTTGGAAGTTGTAACGATCTGAGATAGTAACCGATTGTTCTATTTCTGTAATGTGAGATGTGACTAGAACATAGGAGTTAAAACAGAGTTTGGAGTGAAGGGGATTCAGGCCAAGAGGGAGAAGAATAGAAAAAAGAGGGAAGTATCTCTCTCTTAGTGATGTCCTGTACTATATGCTATTTATGGCATGATAACAGTATGAAGGACTAACCTGAGTACTATGATTAGAACTAAGGAGAACTTTGTGCAAGGTTATGCTATCAATTATTCTTCTAGAGGAGCAAGATGTAAATCTCCATGTTAAGGCCTTGAGCCTGCAAGTGTATTGTAACATGTTTGTTGTTGCTGATTAATACATTGGTTCGATGCCTTGGAGTGGGGTTTTTTACCCGTAAGGGTTTTGCCCATGTATATCTGTGTCTCTTGTTCTGTCTTTCGTGTTAATGTTTCTGTTGTTGAAATTAGATCTTGTTGCTTGTATTTCCTCTAAGGGTCAATGTTGGAAATCTTCTATGTCTGTTTCCGTTTTGTGGCATAGTTGTGCGTGTTTTTTGAAGAGATTGAAAAGAATTTAAACCTGTCGAAGACACCACTGTTCTTAGAAATACGTTCTGAGATGCTCTCATTTCCTTACATTTTGCACACTGAGCTTTGAAATATGGTATGTATTTGATTGTCATTTGATATCTATATGTGTGATCATTTTCTGTAATTTGTCCGTTTGTTTACGATTTCATGAAATTAGGGTTTTGAGCATAATTGGACTTAATTGAACAACAAATTCACACAATTCCAATTTTTACCTATGTTCCAAGTGACAGGAGATCTGTAGTAGAGTTCTCTACTCAATCAAATTTCCTTGAATGTTTAGTGGTGAAAGGAGGATCGACACAAACCCTTAAAATTGACTAAAATCATCATTGTCCTTCTTTTCATATTAAACACCATTCAACAACCACAACCACAACCACAACCTTCATTTAACACATCATCCACTACACCTTTCTTTATACAACTTCTACCTCAATCTTATGTGTCATCCCCCTCCACTTCATACCAACCTAGTCCATCCACATATCAAGTTACACCTACATCACCCTACCCCACTTCTTTCAATATCAACCAATATCCATATCAATCCATACCCCAAGACCATCAAACTACTTATCCTAGCATTCCACCTCAACCCCAAATCCATTTATAAGACTATGAAGTTACTTTACAACAAGAACATATAAGTCCAAGTTACCCTTTGCACCAAGATCAAGTGTCCTTAAGTCCTCATGTGTTACCTTTGACAAGGGGAACACCAATCTAGCTTATGCAGCCTATGGTACTCTTTATCACCATACAACCAAATATCTATCCAAGAGCCTACTAGTCCTATACCAACACCACCACGTACTCCTACTCCTAGTTCATTGGTCCATCAACCTTCTAATCATCAACCCCTCCAATCCCTTCATCCCCATGTACCTCCAATACTCCATCAAAGGATCCCTTGGAGATAACCCTACAACAATTGGTCCTAGCAAACTTGATTGAGTTACCATTGATAAAACATGGAACAAGTCAAGTTAAATCTCCTTGGTATAATAAAAATTATTATTGTTAATACCATAGGATCTAAGATCATAAGACATTTGATTGTCCCACACTTAAGAGATTGATCAAGAACCTCATAAATTGTGGTAAGATTGTGCTAGATGATCCCAATCCCAATCCTAATCCATCCAATCCCATTATCCCTCGACCTAATCCTAATCCATCCAATCCCATTATCCCTCCATCTAATCCAAAGCCTCCAACATGCTCCCCCATTATCCATCCACCTAATCTTAATCCCAATCCTAATCCTATATTGTCCACCCTATTTATTCATCCATTATATTGTCCATCCACATATACACTTATGAATCAACCATCTCCAATGGCTATTAGTAAGGAATCAACCATCTCCATGTCATCAAACAACTATCCTTAAGCCTATCAAAGAGCCTTCAAACAACATGTCTAGTCCTTCAAGAACATCATGTAGACCACAACCCATCCAACCTATTGAAGAGTCTTCTTCCATGAGTCCAAGTATAAACTGATCCTTAAATGCATTAAACAAGAAATGTATACCTTGGATGTCCTAGAGAACAATCAAGTCATCAAACACATCCAAAATATGCATTTATTTTCTAACAAGTTTGCTTCATGTGTAGATATAGGTGTAATTATGTTTCTGTTTGATTTATCAGGTTACATTATGAGTGGAGGAAATGTGGCTCCCACAAGGGTTGAGCCTAGCTCATAGTCCTTACAGAATATTTCATATGCAATGTACAAATGCAAGACAGACTGCCAAGGAGATGAGGAACAATCATAAGAGATCACAATGGCTATTAGTAAGGAATCAACCATCTCCATGTCATCAAACACCTATCCTTAAGCCTATCAAAGAGCCTTCAAACAACATGTCTAGTCCTTCAAGTACATCATGTAGACCACAACCCATCCAACCTATTGAAGAGTCTTCTTCCATGAGTCCAAGTCAAGATCCATTATACCCTCATGTTGTTGACCATCTAGAAGCTATCAAGTCGATCTAAGAGTCTCCCACTTTCACTTCCATCCAAAGCCAAGAGCTATGTCAAGAGTATAATCTAAAGCATGTGGAAACATCAGCCCCTCATCCAAATCAAGATCAAATCACCTTCATTAATCCTCTCCATAATCCTCTTTATGATCAGGATACTAGCTATGATCAAGTTTCTACCCATGAGCAAGCAATCCAAGTTCATCTTATCCAAGCTCCCTATCACATTATCCATGTTAGTCCTCTCTAAGATTAAGAAAGCCATAATTATTCTCTTATCCAACTTTATGCATTTCATGATCAAGAGATTATCACTCCACCTATCCATAATCCCCTAACTATCCATGAGCAAGCTATTGAAATTACTCCTACTCATCCTCCACCTAGTCTTATCCATGATCCAACAACGTCCACTTCCCTTAATGAGATACTTGGCTCCCAAGTCAACATATATGATCAAACAAATAGCTTGGATCTAATGAGCATAATGATAATCAAGATCTTAATGATCCTTTGTCATCCACTAACGACCGTATGCAAATCCACCATCATATTCCCTTGGTCTTACCACTTTCATCCATGAATGTTCTTCCTTAGGAAAGCAACAACCATTATCGACTTCACCCTCCCCATCAAATAATGAGCTCAAGTCTAGTGTCCAAAACATCCATAATCCCATTGTACATCACATTCTCCAAAAAATGAATTATCAAGGTAAAGGCTTAGGCCTTCATGAACAAGGAATTTTGGAGCCTATCCATGTCAAAGTCCATCCACAATCATATGGCCTTGGTTATATACCCCAAGGAAAACAATCCCAATATGTTGGTACTTCATCCATGCCTTCTAAATCCACTTCTTTTCATCCCAAGCTAAATAAACCATATCATATCCCCAAAACATATGTTGTCATTCCTCATCCATTATCCTACAAATCCCAAAAGCATGTGACCATACACCTTCCACCATCCACTTTACCTCCACTTCTCCCAATGCCTAATATCCCTATCATCCAATCCCCTTATCTGTTTATCCACAAATCCACTTTTAATCCCTTCATCCATAAATCCCCTCACATTCCTAATCATGATCAACAAATGCACACATAGACCAAATATGAAGCTTTCACTAAGTCCATGGGATTCAAAAATAAAAATTTGGATGCCTCCTTTCATAAATTAAAAAATCCAAAAATCCTCATGCCCTAGGGCATCAATGTAAAGGGTCCAAGAAAAATCCATCTAAAAGGATATATAAGCCCATACCTCCACAAGAAAAGTCCAAAACTAAAATGGTTTGGGTACCTAAGAAAAAATAAATTAAGTCAAATGAAGCATCCACATCCCAAAAATCCCAAACCACTCCATTCAACAATCTCAAAAATTCCATTCCATCCAAAAATCCCAATGCAAAAATCATAAAAATCCTAAGTTCATGTCGGTACATAAGTTCCTACATCGACCATGTCATCAGAAAACATCTCCATTGCTTCCTACCCCTCCTCCAAATCAAATTCTTCAATGTTTGTCATGGTGTGTGTAACTATTGGTCTTGGTTCCTTTCCATTCCACAACATTTCCACATACCTCCATCTCCCCATCTTTTATCCACTATCCTACATATCTCCCCTATCACCTTCCTATAGTCCATGCTTTTGCATGATCTTTCCCTCCAGAATACACATCATAATTCATTACCCTACCATCCACCCTTCCATAAACCTTTCATAATCCACCATCTACCTACTCTATCTCCCTCTCACGCAATCCCCTACCAACATCTATGAGCATAATGACATTTGACATGGTCAATGTGTGATGAAATCCATCTCTAAAGGGACTATAACCTTTCATGGAACTAGATGCATGAGTCCCCTTCCTCCTCCAAATCCTCCTTATCCATATCCACCCATCACATCCAAATATACCATAAATAAATAAAAAGAGAAAAAATATATATATATCAAAATAGTAAAGAGAAATCCCATCGTCCAATGGTGAAAACTACACTTGGTGGTGCCTTGGATAAGTACCATGATGAAAACCTAGCAAATAGGTGTCATGTGTAGGTTGATTATCTATGTGACTTACACTTAGGGGCACATTGTTTCATCCATATCATACTATCATTTCCCATCCTATAATATCATATCTTACCATCCTTATCCATTATGCCCACATACCTTATCCTATTGAGTCCCTCCATCCTCCCTTCCTCCTTTTGATCTTGATAAATACATAGGGGCAAAATGTTGACAAATGCTTTGGATATCTCTTGATATACCTCATCCTTTCCCAACCGATCCTATCACCCTCTCGTCCTAAGCTTTGCCATGTAAAAATCCTAAGTATTACACATAGAATGGGGGCATGTTATTCCTATGCGACATAGTCTTTGGAGATCACATCCTAGCTCCCTTATAATGCATCCATCAATTCCATCCACTAATGCCTATCCTTTTATCCATCCATATAGAATGAGTTTTCCATCCCATCCACTATCGCTTATCCTTTTATCCATCCCTCTATCATGAGTCTTCCATCCCATTTACTATCGCCTATCCTTTTATCCATGTATCCAATCTCACCTTCATCTTTGTACCTAGACTTGGTTTTCCCTTGTCATTGGTATCTAGCACAAAAACTGTCTAAATTTTCATCCAATGCCATCTCAAAACATTTCAAAGAAACACAAAATACCAAAAAATAAATAAAAATTCAAAAACACAAAAAAAATCAAATATTCAAAAATCCAAGCAATAAATCCAAATGCAAATCATCATTAATCCATACCAATCAAGTTAATCAATCTAGCCAAATTATCCAATCACATCCTTTGGTCTTGATCCTAATCTTTTCATAAACCAAATCAATCAATCAACCATCAATCAATCATCAATGGGATATACAGTTCCCACATCTTTGTGTTGATCAAGGGATCTATCGTTCCCCAAAATGTCAACACTATCCTTATCAATCAAATCCTGATGTTGATTCGCATGGCCAACAACACTAGCATTATCAATCAAATCAAATCATCATCAATCAATCAATCAATTAATCATTGGTTATAGCTTGACAGGGGCAATACCTTGTTTGTTTTTGTATCATCTGTACATGCTTGCTTGTGTGTGTTATCATTTTATCTTGCATTTGTATCATATTTGTATCATTCCAGCTAATATTCATATCTTGTGTATGTCAGAATATCTTTTTGCATTATCCTTTGCAACTAAGGTCATATCATATCTTTTGTGCATTAGGAGTTTAATGCTCTAAGTTTTATTCCTGGTATGTCTAGACAAGGTTGTATTACATTGGGTGCACAAGACACATCGTCACCCTAGTCCTTATACCTTGGTGCATAATGTCTAGTGCTATATAAAACTATATGGTTGCTCGCCTCATTGTAACATAATGTGTCATTCATCTCTTCTATCCATCCCTTATCTTTCTTCTTCCATCCCTTGACCAATTCCTTTCTATTCTGAGAGCCTACTCGTGTTCTTCCAATCTGTCTATCCTCTCGAGGGGGCATCATCCTATCCTTACATCATCTTCTAATTCTTACATCATCATTCCACCCCTTCATCCATTCCTCCTTGTCACTCTTTCAAGTGGATGGGGCATCCTTTTCCTCTATCCATACCTTATCTTCTTCGAAATGATGTTACTTCTTTTAGTTGCAACATCATCTCAAAGAGAGGCAAAATGTAGACACCTAAAATTGACCATGTCTTACAAAATTACCTTGTCGATACATCATTTGAGACATCTTATGACACATTTTGTCCTAAGACCCTTACATAACCCTTCCACCACCTAATTAGTTAAATCATATTTATTTAACTAATTCCCCCTTAATCCCATTAGCCAATTAATTAAAAACGTTATATTTATTTAATTAATTCCCACCTTTCCTCCAATTTAAATAAATAAAATATTTATTTAAATTAGCCCTCACCTTTATTCTCATCACAACATATGTCCCTCTCTCATAATTTAAGTAATTTTTTATTACAACCCTCTTTCACACTACAATCATTATTAAATGCCTTATCACACTATCCCACTTATTAAACTACCTTTTAATCTTAGTCGTCCACATCATACAATTGACCTGTTAATCCTAGCCATCAATCCCTATCCCTCATCTCCTATAAATCAAGCCTCACCCAAGCCATTTGGGGGATCCATCTTCAAGTGTCATTATGTTGTTGAAATCACTCTAGATCTCCCATATTCATTATCTTCATACTATCATTATGCTGCAGAAATCATGAGCAATCAACATATCATTATCCATCTTTCATTTTAGAGAACATAGCTAGTAGATTAGGATGCATCTACTCCGTTCTATCACGTGACTTGGTTTGAAGGTAAAGGTATTGGATTGTTGTCATTTATCTTTATATTGCCTTTGATCCATTTTTCCATCTATAGTTCCATCTATAAATTTTTCTTCTAGGAAGCAGACCTCCTCTCTAATGTTGTTGGGATAAAGTAAGAAGGTTATTTTGGCAAGCCCATTGTGTGCAAGATAGTTTTTCTTTAGATTTTGTAGGGTGGTATCTACAGCTACCTAAGCTAGGTGCTTGTTTTCTACTAAAATGTTTGTTGTCCTTTCTAATGACGAGGAGCCTAATGGAGCCCTTAATTAACTAATTAAAAAATATATTATTCTATTATTTTAATATTTTTTGTAAAAGTATATTATAGTAAGATATTGTTTATACAATTAATCAATTATTTAAGTTTTGAAAAAAAATGATTGTAATATAATTGTAATGGTGAAATTTGCATACCCATATAATTTCCCATTAGTTTTGTGCACATCTTAGTGGAATGTCCTAATCATAATAACATATCAACAAGTGATGTACTCTTGTGCTAGGTTGTGCTCATGGCCTAATCCCTATCCATTCCCATTTTATCCTTATTTAGACAGAATATCCCCAGCTACTCATCATTTACTCCCTATTATGGCACCCTCATTTATATTTACTTCCATACATTCACTCCCTACTTCAAGATTCCCCTTTATCCACGCAGTTCATTTTTGTGCTACTTGGGATCAATCCCATGCCATGCAGGAATGTACCTCATATTTAAATTTTCAAAATCCAAATCTCCCACCCCTTCCTACTAACTCTTGAATAGATCTAATATCATGTTGAAAACTCTTTGATACCATGTTGAAAATTCTCTAATAGCATGTTGAAAAGATGCATGCAACCATACAAAGGTGGACTAGTCATGCATTTAGAGGAGTGGACCCAAGAAATTTTCAAAGCCAAAGAGCCATCTTCAAGTATGTGTTTGTTGTCCTCAAAATCAGTTGTGCTTATTTTGTAGGACGACCCCTATGAAACTTGTCCGTTTCGTAGCCTACAACTCTAAGCATGTTTTTCGAGGCAAATTTTTTGCCCTCATACATGATATTCTAACTCCTGAGAATCGTTTTGAGCATCTTCTCATCTTGGTTCTTCAAGGTTTGTGAAATTTGAGTAAATGAGCAAACTAGTTAAACTAGTAAGTTTAATTGTTAAGGAGTTAGAAAATTTTAAGTTTGACATGTAGGAGCAGCATTTTTCGCCGCTCATGCATGTTTATGTTGTTTTGAAGTCTTGGATGCAGGGGCGGCGAAAATTGCCGCCCGTGCATATCATTCTAACCATATGTAATGGTGGGTGAAATCACTGCCAATGCACTTCTTGAGCATCTTTAGTTAACTTTGAGTGCATTAATGGCATTCGTGTAAAACTTTAATACATTTTTTTTAAGCCTTTTAAATTGCTTTTAATTGATGTAAACAGTTTTTGTTAAAATCATCATTTTGAAGAAATCAATGGGTGTTTTTCTTTCTTTGTTGTTATTTCAAAACCCTAGTATTCGTGTGAGTTTTCCTTTGCCGATCCTTGTTTGTTATCGGCGATTTTCGTTGTTTAATATAGAAACCCTAGTTTTATACTTTCATTTTGGTTGTTTCTGTCTATGTAAAAATGGTAGTTTTCACCATGTGTTGTGTTGTTTCTGATTTGTAGTTTGTTTATCCCAGTGTATCGGTGGAAGAAATTGCCGCTGATACATGTTTATGCAAGTTATGTGCAGGGGCAGGGAAAAACATTGCCCTTGCCTTTAATTTTTTACTTTTGTAATACCTGATGTAAGGGCGGCATTTTTCGCCGCCCCTACATGAAACTCGCTTAACTACCTTGAGTGTAAGGGCGGCAAAATTTGCCGCTCCAACACAAAACACTTTATCCCCTATGTGCAAAGGCGGTAAAATTCACCACTCATGAACTTTGCAAAAAATTATTATCCTTTCCTTGCAAGGGCAGAAAAAAGCGCTGCCCATGCATCCACTCTTGAGAATTTTTCTAACTCTGGGGAATGTTCCAAATCACTATCCTAAGCCCGCTTTCATCCATTTTTTTGACTCACTTGCACTTTAGCCCTTTCAAGCTCATTCCTTGTGATCATGATCATCGACATGCAGTTTCCCAAATTACCATTTTTTCCCCTAACTGCAAGATCATGACTTTTTGTTGCAGTCTCTTTTGCGAACTGCCGAGGTCATCACGTCATCCGAAGGAATCTATCTTTCAAATGACTGACCCATCTCCTAAGAAGGCCAAAGTAATGAAGCACAAGATAGAAGGGGTTTGGTAATAGGAGCATGCTCATGACAGTAAAGAAGGATGTTGAAAGCCATTACTCATGGAGACAGGTGATTCAATTCATAGTCATGACAATGAGAATGATGTGTTGGAGCCACTTGTAGTTAAGGAGGAACAGTTGTGTTTAGAGATGAGAAGGATGAAGTGGACAGTTGAGGGTGTAATCATGTATGGACAGTGCAATAGACATTGGAGAGCAAATAGCAGTGACAATGGAAGTAGCACACAAAGATGTTGAGTCATCAAACCTGGAAAGTTACTCTTGAATTGGGTTCATGGACTGATCATTATGAAGATGTGTGCAGATTTTAGGGAATGGGAGTTGATGAAACCCATCATGCCTTACCATATTTTTCAATTAGTTTTCATATGTACTTTGTTTTCAATTTTGGACATTTTCACATGTACTTTTTCAAAATGTAATTACATGTGGAACAAAGGAAGTCCTAAGTCAAAAAGGACTGTTTTGTTGAATAAGTCAAAGTAGTTAGACTTTTTCCTAAATTAGCTCAAGGCTTCTCCCTATAAATAAAGAGGGCCTCTATTGTAATTTTTATCTTTAATCTTATGCAACAAAGTACTGCCCAAATTGTGACTCAACTTTGAGACTTTGAGTTCAAATTGTATGATCAATCCCAATCAATAAAGAAGGCGAGTTTTGATATCAAACTTTGTGTTGAATGAATTTGTATGAGTGAGGATGTACATATGGCATTTTTATTGATTTCTCTTGTTGATTGATTGGATAAAGCGGTATTTGGTTATCATGATTGGAGGACATTCAAGATAAGTTATGTGAACTTTGTGTTATATTATTTCCTTGAATCTATGTATGTTGAAAGCATCTCTTGGTAGAGGATTATAAAGACTTTGAGCTTGTAGTTGTTCACTTTGTACATGAATCGTGTTGAGCACTTGTAGACTTTGTGCTATGATTTTCAATCACATTCACGTGGATCAGTGGTATTGTTAGTTGACATACTTTGTGTTCCAACTGGCGATACGGTTACTTTTAAAATCTTTCTGGGGATAATTTGAAGACTTTGTGCTTGAGATTATTCACTTGGTTTGTGAATCTTTTTGTAAAGTGAGTTGAAAGACTTGTGCATCAACTTACAAGAATATTGGTGATTATTGTTTAGGTTAATATTATAAGTGTAGAAGCCTTATTGAATATTACCGTGAAACATTGTAAACATCTTTTCTGAAAGAAGAGAAAAGGATGAATGTAACACACTCCCTACATGGTTAGAGCTAGTGTAAATACTTTTTAAGTAGTATAGTTCTGTTTCAATAAATAGTAAGAAGGGAACCTCCCCTTGCTGAGAGGAGAGATTTATCTCATCACACTGTGGTTGATATAACCATTTTTTCGTCAGTGAGTTGATGACAAAATATTCACCCAACAGTTTTTGGTGACTCTACTAGGGAACGAATACACATCCAAGAGCCTCGTGCTTTTGGTTGAAGTATACCGGCCTCATCTTTTGTAATATATTTTTGTTATATTTGCTCTATTGTTAGTTTATAATATGGCTATCCCAAGTCCATGGGGAAATGCCTTTGGGCAATTGAATTTGACTCAGCCTCTACATGAATTACCTCGGGGTTCACGTAAGAATTTTCCCAAGTTCTACGGGGACAACAAACAACATCCTAATGAGCATCTTGCAGCATTATACAGTGCATGTGGTATTCTCAGAGTTGAGTATGAAGATGTTTCTATTAGACTGTTTGTAGAAACACTCCAAGGTGTTGCAGTTGATTGGTTCTATCACCTTGCACCTGGAACTGTTACTGGATGGAATACACTTTGAACCCAATTCAAAGCCAGATTCAAGCCAACAGAAGATGCTTATGCCTTGTTGGCCCAACTTACTCAAATAAAAAAAGAACCGCATGAGCCCATGCGTGAGTTCGTGGCAAAGTTCAATAAGCTAAAGAACAGGATCCCAACTATTGCTCAACCTATAGCTAAGAACCTAAAATGTTTCTTCATCAATTCACAATTGCTGGAAGTAAGTTTTCTTTTATGAAGAGCAGTGCCAGTTGATCTTGGAATTGCTCAAAGTTTGGCAGTTGAAGTGGAGGATGATTTGATCTTAGTGGGAAAGTTGAAGAAGAATTCTATTAGGCCCAATGGGCAGCCCCCTTTGGCTTTATCTTCTACCAACACTACGGATCCTATGGTGCAAAAGTTGGTTGATGAGCTATTAGCTCTGAAAAAACAAATCTCGCAGAGTTTGTCCATTCCCCTCTATAACGACATTCCAAGGAGGATGTTCCCAGATATTCTGAGTTACCAAGGCAATGCTTCAATGGATCAGAATCAAAATAGGTTTCCTCCACAATGAGGAATACTTGCTTTGGAAGCACCACCTGTGAATGCAGCAATCTTCTATTATGAATCAGAGCAAGACAATCTTCTTCAATCAGAATATGATTAGGGAGAAGATGATGCTAATATTTTCACAAAAAGTGAAGAGCAGTTAGCTGGTGACTCTACCATTGGGTTCCTCAACTTGGAAGATGAGATGGGGCAAGAAGAATTTATTTTTGGTAAATCCTATGTTGTTCTCACACGGTCACATAATCAATCTGATTATCAATATGTGGTTGGTGACAACCAAGTAAGTACATCAGATCTTCATCCTTCATCCCTTGTTCCTAAGACCAGTACCCCTAATGTAAAATCTCAAGATGAGAGGTTTCTATCTTCTGTAGCAAGTCCATATCAGCTTGTTGGTATCATAGATCATGCTGAGGAGACAAAGATTCAAATGTATAAGGAAATAATACATGTTAAGGGTATTATGCAGAAGGTTCATCTTGAAAGGGAGGCCAAGGACACAGTGATAAAATTTGAGGATCCAAAAGCTTAAATTCTCTTTGAGTTTTCTGATATAGGTACTTACTTTTTGATTCCTAATGAAGATCCTGAGTTATTGGATAGTGTTTCAAATGGAGGTCTAGAAATAAATGGATCATTCTCTTCAAGTGAAGGGATTTTGTATCTGAAAGGAAATAAAATTTCCAAAGGATTGGTTTCTCTGGAGAAACTTTTTGATAAGCATGATCGCTTTGTCAAACGGCAACGACAGTTGGGACCGAATTCATCAGCAAGAGTGGGATAATCTAATCTAGATGTCGAAGAAGATCCCAAAATGGAAAACACTAGGAAATGTTACTCTTTCAATAGTAAA
The DNA here is from genome assembly GCA_027924645.1 of Cunninghamia lanceolata. NCBI lineage: Eukaryota > Viridiplantae > Streptophyta > Pinopsida > Cupressales > Cupressaceae > Cunninghamia > Cunninghamia lanceolata. The sequence goes on from BSBN01000959.1 coordinate 3,499,977, forward strand.
AGAAAAATATGTGGAACATCTTTTTTGCTGCCTCACAGCAGACATCATCTGAAGCTTATCTCAAAATGAAGCGGCAGATAAGTTTGTGAATATTCGTACAGTTTGTGTTTTTCTTTTTTGTTTTTAGTCTTTTTGTGTCTTTTTGTTTTGTTTGCTTGACTCTATGGCCCAATGGCATGGATGAAGGCACTTAGAGACTAGATTCTTCTCCCTTTGATCGTTTCAAAGAACAATCGAAGGAAGTTCCCCAGTTAGAGCCAATTATTATCCTCAAAATCAATTGTGCTCATTTTGTAGGATGACCCCTACAAAACTTGTCCATTCCGTAGCCTACAAATCTAAGCACATTTTTCAAGGCAAATTTTTTGCCCTCATACATGATCTTCTAACTCCTGAGAATCGTTTTGAGCATCTTCTCGTCTTGGTTCTTCAAGGTTTGCAAAATTTGAATAAATGACCAAACTCGTTAAACCAATAAATTTAATTGTTAATGAGTTAGAAAATTTTAAGTTTGACATGTATGAGCGGCATTTTTCACCGCTTATGCATGTTTATGTTGTTTTGAAGTCTTGGATGCAGGGGCGGTGAAAATCGCTGCTCGTGCATATTATTCTGACCATATGTAATGGCGGGTGAAATCACCACCAATGCACTTCCTGAGTGTCTTTAGTTAACTTTGAGTGTATTAATGGCACTCGTGCCAAACTTTAATATGTTTTTTTAAGCCTTTTAAATTGCTTTTAATTGATGTAAACATTTTTGTTAAAATCATCATTTTGAAGAAATCGATGGGTGTTTTTCTTTCTTCATTTTTTCTTTCTTCGTTGTTATTTCAAAACCCTAGTATTCGTGTGAGTTTTTCTTTGTCGATCCTTGTTTGTTATTGGTGATTTTCATTGTTTAATATAGAAACCCTAGTTTTATACTTTCATTTTGGTTGTTTCTGTCTATGTAAAAATGGCAGTTTTCGCTGTGTGTTGTGTTTCTAATTTATAGTTTGTTTATCCCAGTGTATCAGCGGGAGAAATCACCATCGATACATGTTTATGCAAGTTATGTGCAGGGGCAGCGAAAAACACTGCCCTTGCCTTTAATTTTTTGTGTTTGTAATACCCGATGTAAGGGCAACATTTTTCGCTGCCCCTTCATGAAACTCGCTTAACTACCTTGAGTGTAAGGGTGGCAAAATTCACCGCCCCTACACGAGTTTGGTGAGTTTAAATCTTCCAATGCATAAGTGGTGAAATTTGCTACTCCAACATAAAATCTTTGCTTAGACCTTCAAATACATTAGCGGAAAAATTTTTTGCCCCGACACAAAACACTTTATCCCCTATGTGCAAAGGCGGTAAAATTCACCGCTCATGAACTTTGCAAAAAACTGTTATCCTTTCCTTGCAAGGGAGGAAAAAATCGTCGCCCGTGCATCCACTCTTGAGAATTTTTCTAACTCTGGAGAATTTTCCAATTGCTATCCTGAGCCCGCTTTCATCCATTTTTTCAACTCACTTGCACTTTAGCCCTTTCAAGCTCATTCTTTGTGATCATAATCATCGACATGCAGTTTCCCAAATTACCATTTTTCCCCTAACTGCAAGATCATGACTTTTTGTTGCAGTTTCTTTTGTAAGATGCCGAGGTCATCACGTCATCTGAAGGAATCTATCTTTCAAATGACTGACCCATCTCCTAAGAAGGCCAAAGTAATGAAGCACAAGATAGAAGGGGTCTGATAATAGGAGCATGCACATGATAGTAAAGAAGGATGTTGAAAGCCATTACTTATGGAGACAAGTGATTCAATTCATAGTCATGACAATGAGAATGATGTGTTGGAGCCACTTGTAGTTAAGGAGGAACAGTTGTGTTTAGAGATGAGCAGGATGAAGTGGATAGTTGAGGGTGCAATCATGTATGGACAGTGCAATAGACATTGGAGAGCAAATAGCAGTGGCAATGGAAGTGGCACACAAATATGCTGAGTCATCAAACCTAGAAAGTTACTCTTGAATTGGGTTCATGGACTGATCATTATGAAGATGTGTGCAGATTTTAGGGAATGAGAGTTGATGAAAGCCATCATGCCTTAGCATATTTTTCAATTAGTTTTCATATGTACTTTATTTTTAGTTTTGGACATTTTCACATGTACTTTTTCAAAATGTAATTACATGTGGAACAAAGGAAGTCCTAAGTCAAAAAGGACTCTTTTGTTGAATAAATCAAAGTAGTTAGACTTTTTCCTAGATTAGCTCAAGGCTTCTCCCTATAAATAAAGAGGGCCTCTACTGCAATTTTTATCTTTAATCTTATGCAACAAAGTACTACCCAAATTGTGACTAAACTTTAAGACTTTGAGTTCAAATTGTACGATCAGTTCCAATCAATAAAGAAGGTGAGTTTTGATATCAAACTTTGTGTTGAATCGAATTTGTATGAGTAAGGATGTACATATGGCATTTTTGTTGATTTCTCTTGTTGATTGATTGGATAAAGTGGTGTTTGGTTATCATGATTGGAGGACATTCAAGATAAGTTATATGAACTTTGTGTTATATTATTTCCTTGAATCTATGTATGTTGAAAGCATCTCTTGGTGGAGGATTATAAAGACTTTGAGCTTGTAGTTGTTCACTTTGTACATGAATCGTGTTGAGCACTTGTAGACTGTGTGCTATGATTTTCAATCACATTCGCGTGGATCGGTGGTATTGTTAGTTGACAGACTTTGTGCTCCAACTGGTGATACAGTTACTTTTAAAATCTTTATGGGGATAATTTAAAGAATTTGTGCTTGAGATTATTCACTTGGTTTGTGAATCTTTTTGTAAAGTGAGTTGAAAGACTTTGTGCTTCAACTTACAAGAATAATGGTGATTACTATTTAGGTTAATATTAGAAGTGTAGAAGAATTATTGAATATTACCGTGAAACATTGTAAACATCTTTTCTAAAAGAAGAGAAAAGGATGAATGTAACACACCCCCTACATGGTTAGAGCTAGTGTAAATACTTTTTAAGTAGTTTAGTTTTGTTTCAATAAACAGTGAGAAGGGAACCTCCCCTTGCTGAGAGGAGAGATTTATCTCATCACACTGTGGTTGATATAACCATTTTTCTGTCAGTGAGTGACAAAATATTCACCCAACAGTGCTCAAAAAATAAGATTCACCAATATGCAATGTATGGAAAAAATGAGAAATGTACAAATGGAGGAATGTGCAAGTAAAGAGTTACACAATATCACCAAGGATCAAGGAGTTATCTTTAGTTCTCCTAAAGATTATATCTCTAACAATCATTGCTATGTAGACTATGAGGTAGAAGTGAGTATATATAAAATATGTTCAAGAAGAGTCCTAACACATGACTACTACTAAGTCACCAAGTGAGTCACTATGTAAGGAGACTAAGTAAACTATAACTTGCTAAAGATAGAAGATGCTCTCAACACGATGACACCTATGTGCGAGAGGACAATAAAACAAACTTATCTTGTGTGCATATTAACTAGGTTAATAAAGTAAATGTACATAAATATGATTTACTCTAACACTAATTGTTATGAACCAACTTGGTACACACTAGTGCAACATGTTTCTCTATTTTATTATTTAAAAATATTCAATGTGTAGTTAATTAATATGTTGTATTTTGGGAATGAAAAAAGAACATCTAGAGCACACTTTGATTCTTGTGAAAGAAAAAGAATTACATCTTGCATATAGACCATCTACATGTTGGTGAATTTTGTCTTCAATATTCCTTATCATGTCATTAATCTAGCTTGCCAAGGGGTTTGACTGAGGAGAACACAAACACCTAACAATTTGGCAATCTCCCTGATGGTGTCCCTAGTCACCATCTTAACACATTAAACTATTAGAAAAGCAAAGGTGAATGTGTTTTCTAAATCACATTCTATTAGTTCACTCAAGTACATGATATAATTTAAATCTACACATTAGATCAAGTCCACACCACTAAAGATCAAACCCATAACATTAGAGATTGAATTTGCATGTCAAGCCCACAAGCATATGTGCCTTATCTTGTTGTTTGATTCTTATTGTTATAGTAATACCGTATTTATTGATGATGTTTTATATTCTCATTGGGATGTTTCACCATGTATTTTAGATGCATATGTTGTGATTTTATGTGTTTGAATGCTAGTAGCATTTTAGCTTCATTGTTTTCACTTTATATGTATTTATGATTATTTTATCTACTTCAGTATTGTGGATTATTTACTATGCATCTTTACTATCTAGATCATGCTAGTTGTAGATGTTTTTTTAGTTAGATTTAGTTATTTGATATCGTCTTATGGACCGTATCACAATGGTTGTTTACATGTTGTGCTTTGACTATCCTTGTATTGTGGAGATATACATGATGTTTTAATTGAGTGTGCAAGCACATGTTTACCAACGGTGAATGATCTAGAGATAATCAAATTGGATAAATGTGTGTTTGAATTCCCCATCTCACTTGATTCAAGTTATGACATAAGCCCTATGAATCCTTGATCCAAATTGGTCAATTCAAGATGTATGTGTTGTTAAAACTCATAAAATGTGTATGACTATTTTGGATAGGCTTCTTAGCTCTCTTTATGTTTGCATTTAATTACTCTTTAAAATGCTTGTTAGTGTTTGCAAAATAATTAATATGCTAGAGTCAAAAAGAATTTTATAGATTTTATTGATTAATGCCTTAGTGTATAAGGTGATATCCAAATAGATTTAATTGCATTATTGAAATGAAATTAAAAGGTTGAAAATATAAATTCAAATGTTTTTGATAAGATAAGCAACATAAAAGGGTGTCGATCACATTACAAATCAGCCAAAAAGGCACACCAAAGTTCCATTAGAACCAAAAAGTAGAAACTGAACTAACCAAAAGAAACAACCAAAAAGAGACCCACGATAGAGACACAGCTAACTGATAACAGATTAACAGCAGATAAAAAACCACAGGCGATGACCAAAACCCTAACAGCTAATTAAACATCTGGTCTCAATCCTCAGCCAAAAACTGGTATAGGTCACGGTAATCCTTGAGATCTTTATCCTTCAATCCCTGGGTGGTAAGCTCGGCATCCTGTAGGATAGCAAGGGTCGTGGCAAATCTGTTCATCACCTTCGTCGAGAACTTTGCCAGAGTTTTGAATTTCCTCTCCAGCACAGTGATCCTAGCAGAAAGAGTGTCAATCTCCTTGTCTTTAGCATCCGACTTGCCCTTTCTCTTAATCTTGCTCGACTCCCTCACCGTGTTCCCCAAACTCACAGACTCAGAACCCTTAGCATTGAGCTTAGGGAAATTACTGGGCCCTTCCTCTGCTTCTTCCTCCACATTGTCAATTTTAGTCTCCTTGTTGACAGAAAATTCTCTGCCCATCTGTTCAGTCTTAGGCATAATAGTATCCACTTTGTTGTTTTTGTTATAAGAAATATCCTCACCCTCAGGGTCTGTAGTATCTTCCTCCACCTCAGAAACCTCCTTCTTAGCTGCAAGCCTCGTTGACCTCCTGGTCAACGGCACCCGAGGTTTGCTTTCCATCAAGGTATAATCCTCTTCCACCACAATAGAGACATTCTTTGCCTTGTTGTTGCTGTCCATACCACTTCCTTCTTCCAACTTACCCTTTTCTTTTTCTGTGGGGTCACTTGGGCAGCCTCACAGGGTAAAATCTTTCTTTTGACAGAGGTCTTCGTAGAGGACAAGGGAGTCTGGTCCTTGGCTTTTGGCTCAGGGATTTTACCAATGGTGGTTTTTTCTTACCAGACTTTATGGATTTAGCATACTTCTCCATAGTGACCTCCATTATTATCACAGGGCTAGACACCACAGGATTGGAGTAGGGTAGCTGAGGAGGTTCAACCCTGGTAGCTGTGAGGGCTTTAGGGGGAAAGTACTAAATGAAATTTATACAGTCTGAGGATAAGCCCTTGGTGGAGCGGGATTAGGGGTTTGTTGGAGTCAACAACATGTTGTTCAATAGAAGATGAAATAGAAGTTTCCAGAGATGAAAGTAGATAGAAAGGAAAATTTATCACTTTGTTGCGATGAAAATGATTGAGCAGAGAGAAATGATAATGGAAGAAGTGTTTGAATCTACCTTCCAAAGTGAAGTACTTTATGAGCATATAACACACCTCATCCCACGGCTTTGGCAGTATTTCATGATCAAAACACCCTGCAGACTGTGAAGAACCTCCCCTTTCTTCGAAAAGCATGTCATTCCCTCAAGGTCAGAAACTTTGCTCTTTATGGGGTGTTTGGTGCCCTTAGTGGGCATTCCCATCACCAATCCTATCACTTCTTCCGAAACTTCAAAACCAACGCTAACCACCTTGACCTTTCTGTCCTCCCAAGAACCTAGGAACTGCATTGAGAGGCTTTCATCATGTCCCTTTGAGCATTCAAGGTAGGAGGCCACCCCGCCCTCCTGGAAAATGTGCCAAAGGGTTTTGTTACATCTAATCTCTTCACAGGATTTAGGCTTAGTGCGAGACCTATCACTCCCCATGGCTGAAATACCCCAATTTCTCTCAAGCAAGCTAACAATGCAGGAAGCAATAGAAGACTTAAAAACTTTCAAACTGCAAAAAATCTCCCAGTCCCTAATATTCATACTCCAGTTAATGAGTTTATTATCTTTTCACCTGGTGGAGGTGGCGTACTTACTTAATTTTGCAATATACGAACTATCACTCCTATTCCTACCATAATTATCATCCATTAATTGATCATAATTATAGGTTAAGAAAAGGGATGTCGAATTGGTGACATGCCCAATCATGAGAAATCTCTTCTTAGGCGTCCACGTCTGACTGGGAAACAAGCAATCTTTCCAATCAAGGCAGGACCCATCTCTGACAATTCTGAGCTGGCAAGCGACCTTCACCTCCATCTCCACAATGGCCCTCAAAACTGAATGGCTAATGAGACTCAAACCCTAATGGCCCCCAAAGTACTCCCTTGGAAATAATTCAATCATAAGAAGTCAAGGGTGGGGCTTAGCTCCTTTTCAAGAAGGTTTTGAATCTGGATAGGTAAGTTATTCTTACTCTTCCAACATCTGCACATGTCCAAGCTTTGTCCTAGGTTAGCCAACCCATCCAGCACTTTGTTACCTTCACGGTAGACATGACCAATTTCAATCTATCTGAACCCAGATAATAAGCAGATAATGACCTCCATGATATCCTTCAGCTTCCAACTGCTATTAGACCTGTCGAGAGCTACCTCAATGATGAGTTTAGAATCTCCTTCCACTTGTAATTTGTCCATTTCCATAGAGAGAGTAATTTTGAGACCCCACACTAGAGCCAATCCCTCTGCAACATTATTGGACTGGATGCCGATGGACTCGGTATAAGCAACAATGAAGACACCCTGTCTATCTCTGAATATACCGCCCCCATTGGCCAATCCAGTATTCTTTTTTCTGCTCCGTCGAAGTTGAGTTTAGTCCAATCTCTGGGAGGGGGTCTCCAAAGGGTGTTTTGTCTAGCAAGCTTTTTGGAATTGTCAATCTTGGTTATGTCCTCTGTCAGTCCCTAGTTTAAGTTTGTGCACACTTCCACCATAGAAGGGGGTTTCTCAACCATATGCATAGTGTTGTTTGACATGTTCTCAGAGACCATTCTGCTGAAGGAGTGAAAGACTTCATTAGTGGATCGAGCCTTATCCCTGAAGATTCTATTGTTTCTTTCTTTCCACACACTCCATCCCAGGTATGGGGGAATTTGTCTCCATAGCTCTCTAATCCTAGGGTGTGAGAAAGGGGAACTCCAGCTCTGGGTGAAGTCCATTAGGTTTTCCAGGAAAACCCAATCAAGGTTGAGTTTCTCCATAGTTTTTCCCCATAATTCTTTAGAAAATTCACAATGGAAAAGGAGATGCTAAATGGATTCTTCAGCTTTGAGGCAAAGCACACATCTATTAACCAACTGGAACCCCCTTTTATTGAGGTTGTCAATAGTGAGTATTTTGTTATGGGCAATAGCCCACCAGAAGAAGTTTATTTTGGGGGTCAGCTTGTTGTTCCAAACACTTTTCCAGATCCACTCTCCTTGTTCGTAGTTAGACAGCAGTATGTAACCAGACTTAACTGAGAAGTTCCCCTTTTGTTCCTGACCCCAGAGCATTTCATCCTCCCTAGGAAATATTAGAATTATGTGCTTGTTCAGCTCCCCTTACAGAGCCTGGCTCTCCTAATTCTCTGGATCATTGTCCTAGCAATCCGAGAGCATTTTCCACCTCCTATGTTTGTGGGAATGGGTAGTAATGAAATTGCTGACCAAATGCCTAAAATGGTTGACAACTCTATCTCTGATGGTTTTGTTTTTTCTGTTTGTCAAGGGACCCTCCCCAAGCCAGTTGTCCTCCTAGAATCTAATTTTATCTCCCTTACCCAGCTTCTGTCTTATGCCTTAGGAAAGGGTATTTCTAGTTTTGGTCATTTTGTTCAAGATAATAGAGCCTTTGAGGTGGCTTGCTCTGGCAATAACCTCTAATTTATCCCCATTTTGCAGGTATTTGGCTTTCATAATCTGAACCCAATCTTTCTCCTCCTTGAGGAAGGTCCATCCCACCTTGGCGAGTAAAGCTTTATTCATCACCTATATTTTTCTAATTCCTAATCCCCCATGAGTTTTGGGCAGGCAGACTTTGTCCCATCCAACCAACGATGTCCTCTTCTTATCCTCCACTCCAGTCCATAGGCAGGTTCTCTGGATCCTTTCCAATTTCTCCACCATGTATCTGGGCATTTTAAACAAGATAGAAAATAGGTAGGGATGTCCTGCAAAGAGGCTTTCAATAGTTGATGCTTGTCAGCTTGACTAAGGAGTTTACCTTTCCATCCCTCCATTTTCTTTTGGATCCTTTCTAGGACAGTGTTCCAGAAATTCAGGGTCACCTCCTTGACTGTGAGGGGTAGTCCTAGGTAGGTAGCCGGGAGATTAGCATGTTGCACTCAAGGATTTTTCTCATCCTGGCTTGTAGCCTCAAGTCAGTGTTGAAGAAAAACACATTACTTTTTTCATAATTAATGCACTAGCCAGAAACCTCTACACAGGAGTTCAGCAAATTTTTCCATCTTCTTGCCTCAATCACCGAAGCAACCCCAAAGAGCATAGTATCATCTACGAACTGTTGAACAGCAGAAGGACCCAAGGTGGACGCCACTTTGACCTCCCTGAGGGACTGGCTATCTAGGTGGGATAGGATGTTTCTTCCCAGAACCTCATCCAACATAATAAATAGGTAGGGAGAAAGGGGATCACCCTGTCTAATACCCCTACCTGCCTCAAAGATACCTTGGGGAGTGCCATTGATCAGAACTGAGTACTTGACGGTGGTGACACATTCTTTTATCAGATTAAGCATTCTATCTCTAAACCCAAATTTCCTAAGGACCTTAAACAGGAAATCCCAAGAGACCTTGTCATATGCTTTAGAAATATCCAGCTTGAGAGCCATGTTTGGAGTATTATTTCTGTCCATCGAGTGAATGATTTCGTGGGTGGAAATAGCCGCATCAATAATCTGTCTACCGGGGACAATGCCTTTTTGGCAGTCAAAGATAATACTATCCAACAACGGTTGTAGTCTGAGGACCAGGGTCTTTGTAATGATCTTATAAATGGTGTTACAAAGGCTAATAGGGCGGAAGTCAGCCATAGAATCCATGATGCTCTTTTTGGGTATAAGCACAATGAACGTGGCATTGATCTATTTAAGGATTTTGTCGATCCTAAAGAAGTCCTTGATAGTAGTCGTGACATCATAACCCACTATCTCCCAGAAGTCTTGGAAAAATGCCAAGGGGAACTCATCTAGACCCAGAGCTTTGAAGGCCTCCATGGAGAACACCACCGCAATAACTTCCTCCTCAGTAACAAGCTTCATTAGACTTTAGTTATCATGCTCCATTAGGATAGAGGGAATGTTGTCCAATAGCTTATCTTCCCGATCTTTGTCCGGCTTGTTTATGTGCTCCGCCAAGAATTTTTTGAAGTAACTGGAGGCATGATCTCCCAGTTCCTTGTCCTCATTAATTTCTCTATTCCCATCAATCAGTTTGGTGATTATGTTCCTCTTCGTATGTTTCATAGCAGACTGGTGGAAGAAAGGCAAATTTCTATCTCGCTCCTTAAGCCATTGCACCCTAGACTTCTATTTCCAGAAGATCTTCTCCCTCCTAGTAATGTCCTTGAGTTTTTTGAGCAGGGGTCTCTTCCATGTTATAAGTACTCTCGCTCACATCCCCCCTAGCCATGTTGGTTTGAATTTCCATTAAGCTATCAAAGATGTGTTTCTTTTGGTGCATCACATTCCTAAAACAGAATTTGTTCCATCCTTTTACTTTGTGCTTAACATGGATGAGTTTTTGGGTGAACCTGAACATGGGAGATCCATGCACTGAGATACTCCACCAATCAGCAATGCATTGTCTGAAGTCGGGGTGGGAGGCCCACATAATTTCATATCTGAAGGGGAAAGGTCCCTTGGGGGCACCATCAGACCAAGCCAGGAGGAGGGCATTGTGGTCGGAGATGGTGTGAGGGAGGGCAACAAGGGAAGAACCTTCCACACCATCCCAGTTAGCAGAGACCAGAAATCTATCCAGTTTGACCTGGATCAGCTGATCACCCTTCTTCTATCGGTCCAAGAATAGAGTTGATTATTCATTTCTAAATCCATTAGCCCAGTCTGACTTAGGAAGTTTGCCAGGTCAATCATACTGTCTAAATAGTCCATGTTTCCCCCAATCTTTTCTAAAGGGGATAGTGGGGTGTTGAAGTCTCCCCCCAAAATCCACAGGGTCATTTTTTTGCATTAATTTTAGGGATCAAGCCATCCCATAGTTCCTTCCTTGCGTTCCTGGTGTTAGGGGCACATATGTTGATCAGCTTCCAATCTTTCTTATTCATAGTAAATTTAATTTCCAGACTATGCTTGTCATGCGAGCAGTAGCTGCCCGAGATGTTATGCTTGTTTCACATAGTAACCAAACCCCCAGAAGCACCCATGGAAGGGCTGATAATGTAGTCTTCCATGGGCCAAATATTATTAGCAATCTTTTTAAAGATGTCTTCAGACATCTTAATCTCTCGGAGCAGGATGATATCCACCTTATTGTAAAAAATGTAGCTCCTAATCATGAGTTGTTTGTGAGGACTATTAAGCCCTCTCACATTCCAAGTGATGATCTTCATTTACGGGTTCTTCTGGAGATAACCTCCAACGTGCTTTGTCTCCCATTGGCTATTTCCTTGGTTGCCTCTCTATTTCTGGTTTCTCTTTGGGACAGTTTGCATGCCTTACCTTCTATCCCCACATTTGCTGACTTCTTGCCTTTACCTTTCTTTTTGGGGGTAATCCACCCCTCCTAGTTACTGGGATGCCCCAAGGGAGAGGACCCTTGTGGGGGATATTATGGATTTTTCTGTGCTTGGCAGATCTGCAACCTTAGGATTTTTAATTCTCAAGCTAATAGACAGCTCTCCAACAAACACCAAAGACCCAGGAGCATCTGTCCTTGGCAAGGGTGTTAAATGATTGGGGGTTAGGATTTCACCTTCTTCTATCTCAGCTGAGCCCAAGGAAGTACCCTTCTTCTGAGTCAATTGTTTGATCTCAGAAGCCCATAGAATCTATAGTAGTGGTGGGGGCTCATTGGTTGAAGTTGGTTCACCCTGGGGGTCTCCCAGAGCGTGGGCCTTCGCCTGTTGTTGTATTATTGAAGGGGACTTGATGATGTCAAGCAAGTCCTCTTTGAATGGGTAGTCCTCCACAATATTCTCCTCCTCTGAGGTCTCTTTTCCTTTTTGTGTCTTTAATTTTTTATATTCATTGATAAGATGCCCTTTTTTGGAGCAATTTTAGCAAAAAGTGGTAGCATTTTCATACTCTAGATGTTGATCCCAGCAACCATATTTAGATTTTAAGTTAATGGTATTAGGTAGAGATTTATGGATGTCCACACTAACATAGAATCTTGCAAACACTAACCTAGTTTGATGCTTGGTAGTGTTGTCCAGAGCGATGAAATGCCCAAAAGAGGTCCCTATCCATGTGAAAATCTCCTCATCCCAGAACACAAGCGGGGATCCTAGGAGCCTGACCCAGACCGGAGCTGACCTACTGAGCATAGCTGCGTCAAACCCTAGTTTCCAGCACGCTAGGCAAAGGTTGTGCTTTCCATACAACCAAGGGCCGCCAACCAAGATTGTTACCAAGTCCTCCCTGGCGGTGAACTTAAAAAGGAAGAGACCACCTGTCATAGCACTAGTAAGCATGCTACCTTTTAGGTGTCATCTCGCGGCCACCCAGCATCTAACCATATCAATGTTGGGCCTAAAGGCTTGGAACCTACCCACCAAGGATAATTCCAAGGTAAAGGTTATTTTATCCATCATCTGATTTAGGATCTGGAAGTCTGTTCCATTCACCTACTCTGACTGCACTAAGGCTACAGAATCTTCAACAGGCTTATCATTCTCCCCAAGCAGTGCTTATTTCCAAGCCTTGGGATCCAACCCCGAGACTGGAGATTCGAGCACGGTAGTACTGACCGGAGCAGTAGCATCGTCAACAGGAACCACCAGAGGGCCCGTAGGGGGGGCAAGGGGCCCCTAGGGCTGACGACCTCCATGAGCAAAGCAAGTTCAAACAAAGTTGAGAGCGGGAAAGTTAGAATCCAGCTAGAAATTTTAGTATATAAATTCAAATGTTATGCATTAGTCATTTAAAATGAAAATGTATTCTATGTGGTGCAGGAGCACCAAAGCCATCATTTGCAAAGTTGAACATTTGAAGGTCATTAGGTTGAGTCTAGGGAGTTTTGGAATAATTTGAGTCTTTTGCATTTAATAAGGTCTATTGAGACCATTGCTATGTAATAGGGATCAATTTTGAGTCATTTATGTCAAAGTGTTAAAAAAGGTGCAAAAATATAAAAGTTGTCAAGGGCAAGAAATTGCAAAAATGCAACTTTTCAAGAAGGATCATAGGGATTTGAAAGGTAGTTATAGATGTTGGGTTGGTTAGGTTTGAATGCAATATGTGTATAAAGCCTCCAAAAGGCTCGACCAAGTGTTGATGAAGAAGGTATTGAAGTTTTCATATAAATAACAACATTTTTTTTCTGCATTTTCACTGTTATTCTGTTCTTTCCAAGAACTGTATAGTCCCGTATAGTCTGCACTTGCTTTGAACTTCATTAATTCCTATGAGGGCATGGATTAAATTTCATTTGAATCAAGTTTGAAAGTCTTTCATTGAGTTTAGAGGGAGATTTCTTCAAATTTCTAAGACAGCATGTAAAAGGGCAGAGTAAGGGTTTGATTGGTGTTAAATGGTGTTCTAAGTCATTCCACCCACTGTCATGATCTGTAACTTAGTGGAATGACTCTTCCAATGGTAATCTAAGTGTTCCCATGGTCTGAAGGGCAGAGAAAGCAAGTTGTTAGTTTTGGGTGATGCCCTAGGGCAGAATTGCATTGTTTTTCAAGTGAAAATGGGGTATTGAAGTAGGGTTTGGCCAAAATGATGATGGAACTATTCATGTGATAGTTGTTTGAGTCTGTGCAGTTTATTTGTGAAGTGCTGGAGGCATTTGTTGGGTTAGAAAAGCCTGGGAATAGGATTTTCAATAAACCCTTGGGTAATTAGCCTAAAAGTGAGGGTTTCTTAGTTTACTATCTAAATTGGCATGGCACTTGAGTATGAACATGGATTTGGAAGTTTTGTAACCTATCTAGGGACTGTTTATTGAGTTTTAGGGTTAATTAGGGGTTTTGAGGGTACTTCCTTTGGAAAAGTGGGCTAATTAGGCCTATTTAGACAGCGAGATAGGCTAGTTTGGACCTGATGTTGTAAAGGACCCCATAGTGAGTTTGGGATATTTTTTAGTACTCCATAAAGGGTACTCAAAAGTGTCAAGGTTATTGAGTTTTGGTGTAGGGGTTGTGAGGAAAAGATTAACAGACCTAGTTGAAGGGCTACTAGCATTGGGTAACCAAAAATAGGAAATGGTTGAGAAATGGATGGGCAGTTTGAGTTGAGTGGTTGTTTTTGGTTGAGATTGAGTCTCCATGGAGTAATAAGGTCCTAGATACCCTTGGTTAAGTTGGGAGAGTGGAAACTCTTGTTGGCACCTTGTGAAGATTGCTTGTGAACTAGAGGAAGTTGTTTGTGTGAAGCCCATTGTTGTGAAATATGGTATCAATAGAATAGAACCATCCCTTGCACTGCATCACTATGGAAAATATCTACTTTAAAATTATGGTTTAAATGTGAAAAGGGCGAAAAGCTATTCGGGGGTTTTAAAAAGTTTGATAAAAGGAAAAGAAAAGACTATTTTCAAACACTTGTTACTTTGGTTCGTTCTCTCCTCTCCTCCATTGTGTGAGTGCTTTTTTTTTCAAAAGAATTGCTTGGGAAAGATTTATTGTGGCTTTGAGCTTGGAATTAGAACTTGGAAGAGGATTGCCAATGATTGTTGTGCATTGCATTCAAAAATACCAACCTCCATTTTTTAAGTTTCATTTGTTAAAGGTATTTCTCTTTTCATGTAATGCTTTTGTTTAAATGTAATTATCCATTTTCCATGTTCCACATAAGGTGGATTTCATATGGATATCCTTACTTAGGATTAAATTTGAAGTACGATTTGTAAATTAGTTGGTTGGGTAATTTTAATTATAGGTTTTCATATTATTAAAAAAAATGTCGTTTTATGCCTTAGCTACGACAAAGTTTTCCAAAATCTTTATGTGATGTGAAAAGTTTATTCCTCTTGTTATTATTCTTGAAAGGGTACCTTTGGAATTCTAAAAATTAAATTTTTTAAAATGAAAAAAAATTCAAGGTTCCTCAATGGTGGATTTGAAAGTTTGCATGGTTCATGATATTTTTGAAAATGTTAAATTTGAAATTTAGACCATGTTTGATGATTGTATTTTGTGAGATGAAGTATTCTCCCATGGAAATGCTCTTGCCTTTGATTTGGTGATGTGTATCCTTGTTTGTGCCTTATTTTCTATTCCATGACTATTCTCATCAATTTTGGTCTTTTGATGTTAAGAATGAGATCTAGAATAAGGAGTAGAGTGGACTCTCACCACCCTCCCAAATTGAAATGAAAGATGATAGATGTGGTAGATGAGAGGATAAAATATAAAAGGAAAAATAAATGGGGATAAAAATAAATAAATATTATTTAGATTTCGTAAGGCCTAGCCTTACATATGGCTACTGTAGTATCCTTGTTCCTATGGTGGACTTTAATATCCTAGTTAGTCAAATTGTTCAATAAAATTGTGACTATAGTTCTCATATGATGTTGGTATCATTGGCCTTGGTGAACCCTTCGGATAACTCCTCCAAACACCATGTTGTAAATATATGTGCTAATGATATGAATCAAATGTTGTCCCTTGATTTGTTTTATGATAGGAGAGCTTTTGTTACTTCAACACTAATCACATTATTTCATCTAAGAATGTTGTTACCTATGATGGATGAGAATTATGCATCAAACCTTCTAACTCTCTAACCTTAGATCATAATAGTTGTGTATTCTATCAGATTCAAATGGTGGTTATCTAACTTAGTAAGTTTGGACTTTCAATATATCAATATCAAAAATACCCAAAACTTAAGAAAATATAGAAACAAAGAGATCAATCAAACAAAAGAACTTCAAAAACCTTTGCAAACCTCAAAGCTTCATAGCTTCCATTGGTTGCCTATCTCAATCGATCTTGCATGTATGAATAAGGCCCTCAGAGAGTGCACTTCCTTTCTATGATTCCAAGATTGTCAATAGAGAACGGCTATGATATTTTTTTGCCATGAATATGAGCTTCACAACAATGATAGTAGTATGGTAACGAGTGTGATCACAAGCAATGAAGGAATTGGTGCCAAAGGCGCGCTGTAATTCCTGCAGAGTAACAATACTTAAAGCTTGGATGAATGAAATGAAAGAATAGGGTTGAATTTATAAACTTGAGAGAAAGAGATCAACGGTATAGAAAGAATGAGAAGATCAATGGTATAGAACAGTTGCGGAATGTGCGCGAATAAGAAGAAGACAAGTGTCACCCAAAAGTTGTTTTATTTGAGCTAACTACTTTCTTTTCTAAAGATAAGACATGTTTTTCATAAATTAGAAAGTTTTTTTCTAATTTAAGAGATATTGATAAAAACAAGGTTGATTGAATAGATAACTCAACTTGTGATTTTCTTTTGCATGATTTAAGAGAAATTAAATAATAAATTATTTAATTTTTTGTGCATGAAGAAGAAGGTTTATTTTTAGAAGATTTGGAAGAAATTTGAAGAATTAGAAGATAAGAAAGTAAATTAAATAAATAAATTTATGATATTGTAAATTTATTTAATCTTTGAAGAACCTGTTCTGCATGTGCATTTTGTTATCTTTGTCATTGTCTCATGTGAGTTATATCTCTGAAAGTTCTGCTAGTAGCATGCTGTAGTACCTGTGGAAGTCGTTATAAGACCCGTGTTGAAGGCCAAAGGATAGCGCCATGGAAGGGCAGTAAACCGACCAAAGTAGCAAGGAATATCGTGAAAGATTACCAGTAAGTTATATCTTCTCACCAATGGCATTAAGAAGATCAATGAATGCAAGTTCTACACTGTCTGATGTGTTACATAATTACTTTGAAGATGGAAATACTCATGTTGTTGATGAAAAAGGCAATTTTAAATTTCCTGATGTTAAAATCAATACTTTCTATCGTGAGAAGGGAATTAAAGCCAAAGTCTATGACTCTGTGCGACAATCTGAGATTAATTTGTTAGTTTCTAAAATTGGAATTTGTCTTATTTATTTACCTTTCTTACTTCCTGAAGATGTTTTCCGATGGCGTGATAAAGGATTCTTTCATGTACATTTCCCTCATGTAGATCTTTTAGTTCATCCCCATTTTAACTATAATAAAGATGCTGAATTTTTTGCTACTCTAATAGATACCCAATGTCGTGTCTGGGATCAAGCCGTTATTGCTCAATTTAGAGGAATCCTCAGTGCTGAAAAAGGTGATGGAGTTCTCTCTGTCCAACCCAATTTCACCTTGTCTCTCTCTGACAAGTTTATTTCCTCTGCTTTCTTTCTGTTACTGCAAGTCAAAGGTGTTTCTTTAATGCCCGGATCTATTTATGCTACCATAGGAGGTTGCTGTGTCTACAGAATCATGAATACTGTGTCTCCACCAGTTTCTTTTCCCACGGGGGTATCTTTTCCCCAAGGATCTTCAAATCTCTTAGATTTTGGACGATTTATAGACCACACTGGTTTCGACATAGGATTCCCAATCATTGAACAATTGCTGGATAAACAAAAGCCATAGTTTGTTGACCTTCCAATCCATAGAAATAGATTCTCAGATAGACCTCTCTTCCAGTCTAGGAGAGTTGGAAATATTACCTTAAAGTCTGTTCCTGATCAGACAATACTTGAGCAACCTATTATTGATGAATCCCAATCAAGAACCCAACCATTGAAGCAAAGTATGTCTATGGCCCATGCTTATGCAAGTTCCAACAGAAAGCCCTTTGTAGATTATAACCCTGAAGAATGTTCTACTTCTGGCAGTTCTCAGAGATTCAAACAAATGCCATCTAGATGTTCTTTTTCCTCCAGATTGAACCTCACTAATAACCCAGAACTAATGGATGATTTGGTGAGACAAGTGAGTTCTAGATTGCATCTTGCTCCTAAGCAAGGTGAAGAAGAATCAAAGAGAGAGAAAAAAGGAAAAGGGATAAAGATTGCTAAGCTAGGAGAACATGCTAGCATGATGAGAGAAAATCTACCTAGGTATGGAACAGAAAGAAGGTCCAAGCACACAGTCCAGGTTGATCCTATAACAGCTTTAGAGCTAGTTAGTTATGCCCCTGGCAGATGGCCAAATCAGGATAATTTCCAAATAGTTAATCCTGATGACAAGACATGGGGCCGGTATGAAGCAAAAGTTCATACAAAGTTGGGTCTAAGCAAAAGAACTCTGAAGCTCAGAAAAACTGGCAGTCTAGTTGGATGCAAATAGCCCAAGAAAATATAGATGACATGGCTATTGATATAAAACAGAATATAAACAGAACAGTCTCTGTTTATGATAATGTGCTTCAGCTTCAAAATGTAGCATAAAAAGTAGAAACTGGTGTGAATAGGATAGACAAGCAATGCGCGTCTACCTTAAATAATTTTGGTACACTGAATTACCAAACAAGTCAAATTCAGACCACAGTGACAAATGTTCAGTCTAGCACACAGAAACTAGAAACTATGTCTAGACAAATTTATGATCAATTCTCTACCTCTGAAAATAGGAGAGATACTCATGCCCAAGAAAATAAAGCTTTGCTTGAACATGTGGCTAGAAACCTTGAAAAGGTTAGGAAATATGCAAAGAAAATTAGAGTATCTCAAAAGGGTAAAGACAGTTCTGAGGAAGAAACTGAGGAAACAAAAACTCAAAAATCAGAACATAAGGCTAAGCCAAAAATCTAGCATAGAAAAAGCATTCTCTTCACAGAAGAGGTAGAAGAACAGCCAGCACCCTCTGTTGCTAGGAGTCACACTCCCCAGATGCCCTCTAAAATAGTTCTTCCTAAGCAAAAAGAACATATGATGCAGGCTACAGATGAACTAAAAGATTGGCTTCAAGAATGCCAATTAGAAGATAATGAGCCTATGTATATGGAAGAACCTACTGCAACCATGAATTCCTCAGATGAAGAAATCTATGATGAATTATCTCTTCAAGAAGAACTCTCTAATGTATCTGATGCAGATAGTTTGCTGCATAATGAATCTTCTATCATAGAAATTAGGGAAGATTGGGAACATCTGTGTATGGCCAGTCAATCTACTGTTGAGAATCAAATAGACATTGAAATGAGAGATGTAGTGTCAGAAAATGCTAGACCAGAACAGCTCAGAGCTTATGCCACTTCTGGTTATATTTTGAACATAGACAAGATAATAGATCCCTATGACACCATCTGCACCTGGTGTGATACTTTAGAAAACTTTTATGACACTAGGGGATCTTCATGGTCTGAAGCTAATAAGGTGCTGTATGCAGTTAGACTTATGTCTGGTAAACTCCGCAGTTGGTGGAATTCTCTTCCAGACAATGGTGTGATATCCATTGATGACGATGGTGATGAATATGTCAAAGAGATGGATATGGGCCGTAATGATATTTCTGCTGAAGGTTTTGCTACACTCAAACTGACTTTGATAGGTTTGTTCTCTGGTAATAGAAAGAATGACATCTTAGAGGTAGAAAAAATATTGTACTCATTACAGTTGAAAGACTTAGGTAAATTGCATAAGTATAACCTAGTCTTTGAAAAATACATGATAGCTGCCCAGAAATTGCATGATCCAACCACAAAAAAGTTTTATCTGAATTATCTTCCTTGTGGTCTTGGTGATTATGCTGAAGAATATGTGACAACTAAGTATAAGTCCAAAATAGATAAGTTTGGATTTGGAGAGCTAAAAGCTTTAGTCACATATAAGTTGGATAAAGGATGTCTGATAAAAGCATTGAATGATAACAGAGAACAATATAATTCTTCTTGTAATATGAAGGATTACTGTAATTTGCCTCCTATCAGTCAGATAAAAGATTTCAAGCAAGTAAAGAAATTCAGTAAGAAATCTTGTGGAAGAAATTGTCATTGTAAGAAGTGTAGTAGATCTAAATATGATGATGACAACATGGAGCACTCCTTCCAAAAGAAAAAGAATTACAAAAAGAAATACAGATTGGCTCCTGTAAATAGAAACTCCTTCAAGAATAGAAAACCTCCAAAGTATCTATTTAGAAAGCATAAAGATTCCTCCAAGAGAAATAAACCTGTACAGTGTTTTATATGTAAAGGTCCTCACTATGCAACTAACTGTCCCAAGAAATATAATCCTGAAAATAAAGTTTATGCAATGTTTGAAGAACAGGATTATGCTAACAGTTGGGAGATTGTACAGTCTGCAGATGCTCTTAATTCTTCTAACCTTCCATTGTTTGAATTGGTTGAGGTTTTACCTGATCAGTATTATATGGCTCGAGATAAGCATAAGAAGATTTACTCTTCTAGCTCTTCAGAAGCAGAATCTTCTAGTTTTGGCTCTAGTTATACAAATGACAAGGCAGTATCAAAGGTGGTAAAAAAGACTATCAAAGATCTTGATTTCAAGATAAGTATGGCAAAATCAAAGGATCCTTATCATATGCCTGGTTCCCTAGAAGAAAGAAAGACTGCTGCTAAACAACAAGCTAAGGATCTGAAAGCTTGGGAAAAAGAGAAGGTTGCTCTGCAGAAGAAGGTAAAAGGTTCTAAATCTTCTCATCCTAAGCATTCCATTACTAGTTCTCCTTCTCCACCACCTCGCAAGTCATCCCATGGTTACATCCATCCCAAATGGTCCTCTAAACACCATTCCTCTACTTCTAAGCACCGTTCATCCCACCCTTCTCCTTCTGATTCTATTGGCCATTCTATTGACACTCTGTGTAATAAAATCAACCAATGTCATGAGGCTATCACCATTCTCACCCACTAATGTGCCATCCAACAGAAAGAATTGGCTAAACTCACTTCTGCCGTGGGGGAAATTCATGAACATTTGACTAAAGCTGATAATGCCTCCTCCTCCTCTTCTGACTCAGATCTCTTGGCATTTAATGAACCTGCAAATGCCTTGTTCATGGTTGAAAACTGCACCTATATCAGGATAAGTCTCGACTTCTCTGGATATAAGCCTATCCCTATGGATGCTTTCATTGATTCAGGATCATCAAGAAGTTTTGCCAAAACCAATGCTATTCCTCCTGAATTCTGGAAAACCAGAACAGACCTTCCATCTAGATATGCCATTAATGGAGAAGAGATTAAGATGGGTCGGTATGCACAAGATGTCACAATTGAGATTCAAGGTAAGAAGTTTGTCCTTGATCTGATTGAACTTGATAGTCTTAGAGAAGACATCTTATTAGGATATACTTTCTTGACAAAGTATCAGCCTTTTGTGTTAAGAACCCATGAGATATCCTTAAAACATACTGATGGACCTCTAAAGATCCCATCATTAAAGTTAGTCAACCATAAACTATCTAAAAAAGACCAGGTCAAAAAGAAAGAAGCCATGAAATCCCAAGGACCACAACTACCTCTCTTGTTAGAACCTGTCAAAGCAAAGTTTGAGCAAGATTGTTGTAGTTTAAACCCTCTGCAATTCTGGTCCAAAGAGCATGAAGAATGTGAAATCAGACTTAAGCCTAAATGTAAGTCTGTCATTCCTTTTGAGCCAACATATCTTATGAGTCCCTCTGAAGTTAAAGAAATGGATGAGCACTTAAATGAGCTGATAGAAGGAAAATTCATCAGAGACAGCAAGAGTCTGTTCAGTTGTACCGCATTCCTAGTTAATAAAAGAGCATAGCAACAAAGAGGCAAAAAGAGATTCTGTATAAATTATAAGCCTCTCAATGACATCATCCTGCCATTCAACTATCTGATTCCTTTCAGCACAGATTTGATAATAAGAGCTGCATCTAAAAAGGTATTCTCTAAATTTGACTGTAAGTCTGGTTTTTGGCAAATTAAGGTCAAAGAAGAAGATAGATACAAAATAGCTTTCTCTGTGCCTCAAGGATTGTATGAATGGAATGTGATGCCATTCGGTCTTAAGACTGCTCCTGCTTATTTCCAGCGAAGAATGGATAAAGCTCTTAGAAGTTTAAAGGATTTCTGCTTTGTTTACATTGATGACATAATTGTTTACTCTGATGATGATTCACAACATCTGAAGCATTTAGAAGCCCTGTATAATACAATCAGGAATCATGGAATCTGCCTCTCTGCAAAAAAGATGGTAATAGGGAAACAAGAAATTGACTTTTTGGGTTTGGTTCTATCACATGGCAAGGTAAAACTCCAACCTCATATTCTCAAGCATATTTATGAGTTTCCTGATATACTGGCAGGCATAAAATAGATTCAAAGATTTCTTGGTTGTTTGAATTATATAAGTCCATTTTACAATGGATTGGCAAAAGACAGGAAAAAGCTTCAGGCACAGCTCAAAGAGAAAGCAGGACCATGGACAGATGAATTGACAGCTCTAGTTCAGAGAATCAAGTAGAAATGTCAATATCTTCCCACATTGCATCTGCCAGAAGAAAGTCATCCATTAATTCTGTATACTGATGCTTCTGACGATGTTTGGGGCACTGTCTTGATACAGGATATTCCTTTGAAAGGAACTCAGGTCTGTGGTTACAGGTCAGGAACATTCACTGATACAGAATGCAGATATACCATCTATGAGAAAGAAATTCTGGCTATTAAAAAAGGTATTGAGAAGTTTAAGATTTTTCTTAAACCAACTCACTTCATTGTGAGAACAGACAGTCAGCCGATGAGGTCTCTGCTCAGCAAAAAGCCAAACAAAGATATTACCCATGGAAGGATTGCCCGCTGGTATCTGGATTTTACCAGTTATGAGTTTGATATTGAATGGATTAAAGGTGATAACAATCCTTTAGCAGATTCTCTAACCAGAGAAATGGCCAAACTAGCTGAACATGCAAGCATGATGATTGAACCAGGAGAAACATTGGTCCGGAATGATGGAGTGGAAGTATTTTTAAGCAAAGATGAGCATGGTAATGATTTATGGATTCCTCAACTTCCACCAGAGATCATCACACCCATTCTGCATACACATTTCTTAAATAAATGGTTGCAAGATTTGAGAAATCTTATTAGAGATAATTTTGATAAAGGAATCCTGAATATTGAAGAACAAATGGTTTTCTTGAAGCATTTTGGTTTGGAAAAAGCCAATATTTATTTTGCTCTCCGAAATGGGATTACATTTGATATCTGTATCACTTCCTTGCTTCCACTGAACTGGACTATCAGGAATAAAAGGAATTTTCTTAAATGTGCCAAGTTTGGTTTCTTCAATAGCATAACCATTATGCAAACCGAATTTGAAGATTATGTAGACATCTTTCTTGGTTACAATGAGAAAATAATCCAGCTGGATATGGTTGAATTTTTTTATCATATCCAAGGTAACTTCAATTGGGCAATTCAAGAAAGTATGGCCGGACCCTCTGGATATTTGTAGTCTCCACTAAACTACTACCTTCCTCGAGTTGAATACTATCCATTAACACATAAGTGGTTTTTGGAAGTAGTTATTGAAGACATGGAAGTGGCATTACATCCAGCACTAGTGGCTGTCTGGACAAAAATCGATATGGCTTAGCCTAACAAGGTCAAAAAATTATTTATGCTCTCCATCAACGACCAGATGATTTGGCTATTGCTTTCCGTCCTCTGCCAAGATTCCTCATGTCTCCCACTAACCTTGATACCGATTCCATGGACTCAGAAGAAAGCGAAGACAATGACTAGCACTTGGGTTTGTCAGTGCCGTACTATCAGCCACGTTAAGATTCTGACAACAGGATGCAACCCTGTTTCAAAAAGCAAGATCCCCATAGCTACTTTTGGGTGTAAAGTGGGCCGTCCTCACATACGGTGTGTCTAATGTGAATATTTTTCACTGTAGTTAGTGCTTTTGGATGTGACCATTTCACGGCAATCCTCTCCTACAGTGTAGCTACGTGTCAAGTTTGTATGGTTGGATTTGTCAATTGGTTTATAGTTTTGAGGTCCGCTCTCTCCTATAAATAAGAGCTTGTTACCTCATTCTAGGCATTCAGAAACTAATTCAAAAATCAGAAGTAAGAGTCAATAAGTTCTGGGAACTGCAAGAGTATGCTCTTGTTCTGCACTTATGCGATCTAAACAATCAGAAATTGCTTGTATAAGATTGTAATGAAAAGGTTTTCATAATAGAAGTTGTTCTGCATGTGCATTTGAATTGGTATCAGAGCTTATATTTATGCAAGCATGCTACTCCACAATTTTGCAATCACCAAAGCAACTCCATAATTAGTGTAAACAACCAAGGTTAGTCAAACCTATTTTAACACAATGAACTTTTAAGTGCATGCTTCCTCAAACCCAAAGATGACTTATGGATTGCATGCAAGGCTTCCACACAATCTAGAGTATTCTAAAATCATCCTAAAACTTCCTAAAATCCAACAAATTCCTCTGCAACAACTTTCACGTGTTGCACAATCTTATCATGTTTACCTAGCAAACTCAAATATCTCTGTAATACACTACAAATCAGTAAGTGCTCTTCCAGAGGAGAAAATCACAAATAAAGTCAATTGGAGAAAGATAGGAACCTTATAAGTACACCTCTAGAATCACAAGACCAAAATCCACTTTGTGGAGAAATGCAAAGAAAAAACATTTCTCCTCAATGGTGGGGTCAAGGGGTAGTACACCTTGCGAGGGTCAAGGGGGAAGCATTCAATAACAACCATCAACTCAAATCCATAATCAACGGTAATGAAGAAAATCCATATTAAAATTGAATATAGCCCTAAAAGTGTAATGTCCCCTTCCTAAGCATTTGACAATTGATGATGGTTAGCCTATTATTTGGGTTCTCGTAGGCTAACATGGTGGTTAGGGAACCCCTTCAAGGGGGTTGATGACTTGATAGATCGGTCAGTTGGTTCTTATAGATGTTGCATTGAGCTCAGAGTCATCAGGGGATTCGCGACAACCTTTTCTGGAGTGTTTACAAACACTTGGTCCGCAATGGCTATTTTTAGTAGGGGTCACCGCTTGAAATAATCCAGCCGGATATGGTTGAATTTTTTGATCATATCCAAGGTAACTTCAATTGGGCAATTCAAGAAGGTATGGCCAGACCCTCTGAATATTTGCAGTCTCCACTAAACTACTACCTTCCTCGAGTTGAATACTATCCATTGACACATAAGTGGTTTTCGGAAGCAATTATTGAAGACATGGAAGTGGCATTACATCCAGCACTAGTGGCTGTCTGGACAGAAATTGATATGGCTTCGCCTGACGAGGTCGAAAAAATTATTTATGCTTTCCATCAACGACTGGATGATTTGACTATTGCTTTCCGTCCTCTGCCAAGATTCCTTATGTCTCCCACTAACCTTGATACTGATTCCACGGACTTAGAAGAAAGCGAAGACAACGACTAGCACTTGGGTTTGTCAGTGTCGTGCTGTCGGCCACGTTAAGATTCTGACAACAGGATGCAACCCTATTTCAAAAAGCAAGATCCCCATAGCTACTTTTGGGTGTAAAGTGGGCCATCCTCTCATACGGTGTGTCTAATGTGAATATTTTTCACTGTAGTTAGTGCTTTTGGATGTGACAGCTTCACGGCAATCCTCTCCTACAGTGTAGCTACGTGTCAAGTTTGTATGGTCGGATTTGTAAATTGGTTTATAGTTTTGAAGTCCGCTCTCTCCTATAAATAAGAGCTTGTTACCTCATTCTAGGCATTCAGAAACTGATTCAAAAATTAGAAGTAAGAGTCAATAAGTTCTAGGAACTGCAAGAGTATGCTCTTGTTCTGCGCTTATGCGATCTGAACAATCAGAAATTGCTTGTATAAGATTGTAATGAAAAAAATTTCATAATAGAAGTTGTTACGCATGTGCATTTGAATTTATAAGCCAAAATTCATTAGAGACATATTCTTTATTTAATTGGAGTAAACATGAATAATCAATATATCAATATCAAAAATACCCAAAACTCAAGAAAATATAGAAACAAAGAGATCAATCAAATAGAAATACACAATGTTTGTTCTAAATATAAGAAAATTAAATCCAAAAGATGCTCGAACTACCTCATAAATTAGAATAAGCAAAGGTGCGTACAATTTGAGCTAGATGTGTCAACAAACAAATTGAAAGCCTCTTCTTAGTATAGGAAAGAAATAGGATTGTTCAACAAACATTGACAAACCATTTGACACAAGATGTTTAAAGTACATTTAGATTTTATTTATGTCATTGAATATTTGAGCAATCTTTTGGTGCCTCGCTGTAGATAACATGCATCCTACCGTGCAATCTTTCAATGCCTCGCTATAGATAACATGCATCCTACCGTGCAATCTTTCAAAGCCTTGTTGGCAAATGCCTAAATGAACATAAGTAAAATGCACATTCTTTTAACAACCATGTACATAAATGTTTTCACTTTAATGCATGGAAACAATGAGACAGTATGCATCTGTCTGGTCATGATAAGCGATTGAGGAGTACGTGGACAAAGATTCATAAATCTCCTAAATTTCAATAAGAGTGGACTCTCACCACCCTCCCAAATTGAAATGAAAGATGATAGATGTGGTAGATGAGAGGATAAAATATAAAAGGAAAAATAAATGGGGATAAAAATAAATAAATATTATTTAGATTTCGTAAGGCCTAGCCTTTCATATGGCTATTGTAGTATCCTTGTTCCTATGGTGGACTTTAATATCCTAGTTAGTCAAATTGTTCAATAAAATTGTGACTATAGTTCTCGTATGATGTTGGTATCATTGGCCTTGGTGAACCCTTCAAATAACTCCTCCAAACACCATGTTGTAAATATATGTGCTAATGATATGAATCAAATGTTGTCCCTTGATTTGTTTTATGATAGGAGAGCTTTTGTTACTTCAACACTAATCACATTATTTCATCTAAGAATGTTGTTACCTATGATGGATGAGAATTATGCATCAAACCTTCTAACTCTCTAACCTTAGATCATAATAGTTGTGTATTCTATTAGATTCAAATGGTGGTTATCTAACTTAGTAAGTTTGGACTTTCAATCTCATGTGATTGAGTTTAATTTTCAAGGTGATATTTTTTCAATAAGTGAGCTTGATTCAAATAAGATGTAAAGGATGATGGTTAAACTATTGATTGTTCTAATGAATCGTTAATGTGTTTATGTCCCTTGAGGAGGACCACTCATGAGTGGGATTAGAATCATTGGGATTGTTGAAGTGGTTCAAGAGATATCAATGCTAGCCATGTGAAAGGAGGAACTTAGGTAAGTGAATATGGTAAGTTATGTACATTGAGTATCTTTTTGGTAATAACCTTTATATTATGCAATTATTCAAGAATAAATTTGGTAGAATTATGTGATGTTAAACCTAAATCCTATGAATATATTATTCTATAAATAATGATTCAATGGCTATGGTGATTTGAGTAGGACGAGCTATATGAGTTATTGCTAGTTGAGATGTGAATTTGTGATTCTAATGCAAGTATAAATGAGTATTATAAGTTATGAGTAAGGTGCTTCAACTATGCGTATATTGGACATATTAATGTTGGAAGGAATGTGCAATAATAAATTGCTAATGGGAGTGTGAGAGAATCATCAAAACCCTAAATTTAACCACTCCACTTGATGGAGTTATATGTTGTGACCTTGTCCCTTAATAAATTAATGTTGTTCCTTAAGTTGACTAAGGTTTCCTTGTAATAAGTTATAATTTTAAATGTTAGATTAATGTATCTGGGAATCATGTGTTTAGGGGCTTTTAAGTATGTATTGATTGATGAGAGTTACCTTAAGTTGTAAACTCATATTTGAACTCATAAGGTATTTTAAATGGGGTTAAGAAGTCATTTTTCTTGGTTTATGGTTTAAAATAGAACCCTAGGGCAAGTACCTATGGGTGGAGACCTTTCGGGCAACTAATTTTAACCTTTGGGTATAATACAACCCTTCATGTGGGGAGATGGAATGTTGGCTTGTCACTCTCCAATCTCTACTACTTAGACCTTAAATGAAGGGTTGTGTCAAGTATGCCCCCATCCCAATGCCTCACACATGTGAGAGCACCCCTAGGTGCGTGTATAAGGAGGAGTGTATAAGTACACTCCTCTCCCCTAGGTCTCACACGTGTGAGAACATAGGAAACATGTGACCTTGATTAGGGTTTTGAGCTTGGGTTAGTGGGTGAGTTTTAGGTCATGTGTCACTCTTTCATTTGATGAGGATAAGTAACATGGAACTCCTTACTTATACCTCCTCTTTAGGCTTGAGAGGGGATTCTTGGCTTATTTTCGTATGGATTTCGTTGAGGATAGGGTTTGTTTCATGAGGAGAGAGGAGGGAACTTGAGAGGAGAAGGGATTTTGGAAGAAGGATTTGATAGATAGTGAAGAGAGTCTTGGAGAAGGAAGGAGGTGTTGATCCCTACAAAATCCATGTAGAGAGATAATTCTTCCCAACTCCTTATCACTCCTTGTATAGTTATATTTTCATGAGTGATTCTCATTTTGTGTGAAATTTGTTTCTTGTTCAAAAATAAATTGTAGGAAAGGATTTGTTCATAAATTTGTAGCATTTGTATATTTGGAGTATGTGTGAGGAGACGATTATGTGTGTGTCCTATTTGAATTGGGCTTGATAGGAAATCCCTTGAGAAGTAATAGTATGCATTCTCATTTCCATTGTGTTTGATCTACATATTTTTTGATGATGGGTACATATTTTGTGATGATGGGTTCTAGATGGTTCTCCTGGCTCGAGGGATAGCTAGGACCTCTTTGCTCTTATGATGCCATATCGGTTGGATGGAGAGTATTTCTCCTCCCATTGGCTTGCCAACTATTGGACCTTCTTAACATTGATTCTTGGTTATGTCAGTTTGGATTATTGATCACTTGAACTTCCATAGCTAAGGGGCATCATTTGTAAGGTAAAAATAATGTATTGATTTTGTGTTCAACTAATATGATGAAGAGAAGGTTTGTATTATTTTTAAAGAATGAGAGTTCTTTGTTGTACATGTGCATGAAATAAGAAGTCTGATGTATTTTCTTTTTAAAGGAATGGAGGATTTGTTATAGTAAGACCCTCAATACCATTCTTATAATCCAAATTAATGACTATAATGTTAAGGTACTAAATACCTTGTAAATATGGCAAGATGCCCTACCTAACCTTGTGTTTTAAGTATGCAAAACTATGGAAAAACTATTAAGTATCAAGTTGAAAACAATGCATATTTTTAGCATGGAATATTTTCCATTCCCTAGCCCTTGCCTCATAAGAAAAAAATGTGTTCATTTTGCAAATGATATTATGAATGACCCTTACTTATCTAATGAAATCTTTGAATAAAAATATAGCTTCACATGTAAAACTATAGTACTTGAGTAGAACCACATTCGTATATTTCTTCATCTCTTTTATCTCATATTTGATGTGAAAATAAATATATATGTATAGAATGTTTCAAAATTTATGATTTGATATGCTTATGCACACATTATATATATATATATATAGGCATTCTCTTTAACAAATATATGCTTTTGTTTTAATAGAGTTATATGGATCATCTTAGCTTATGCAAATCAAATCAATGAATTGTTGAATGTGTTTATTAAAACAAAATAAAGTAAAAGAAATAAATCTGAACTGAAAAATATTTGAATCTTTTTAAAACAGAGCAACATGTTGCGCAAGTGTGTACATATATATAATGTGATATAAGTTATTATATATTATATTATATTTTGTTATAATATCAAATATTTAAATATATTAAATGTACATATATAAGGAATGTAACACATTTTTATTGCGATATATAATAAAGTGACAATAATGGTGAGTAAAAAGAAAATAATAAGAAAAAATAAACCAATAATAACTTTCGCAAGGGGAGAGGATTCACAAGAGTTCATATATCTTTGGTTGGACTTGAGAAAATAAAATCTCCTATCTTTTCTTCCTCCTCCCCGTTAATCCTGCAAGAAAATGAAAGAGGAAATGTAAGAGGAAATTCTTTTATGTGAAAATCTCTTGGATTAAGGTTCCTCCTAAATTCCCTAGATCTAATGGGTGATATTAAATTCAATCTAATGGTTGAGATTTAATGATCATCCCATTAGAAACCCTAAACTTGCTTAATTA
Organism: Cunninghamia lanceolata; assembly: GCA_027924645.1. NCBI lineage: Eukaryota > Viridiplantae > Streptophyta > Pinopsida > Cupressales > Cupressaceae > Cunninghamia > Cunninghamia lanceolata. The sequence continues at coordinate 3,529,917 of BSBN01000959.1, forward strand.
CATTACCTAGACTAATTACAACCTAATTGTGAGTTAGACAATGGTGGAGGACTATGTGACTAGGCTCCCTTAACTTAAGTTATGACTTAAGTCACTTTTGTAAATAAGATAATTAATTGAGTTTAGTAATTAATTTATAAGTTTGGGGATTGTCTATTGCTTAATGTTAGCTTTTATGATTAGGCAACCATTTTTAAGGGGACTTAACTTTAATAAAATATCAAAAGCTCTCCTATCATAAAATAAATGAAGAGATAACATTCAATTCATATCATTAGCACACATATTTATAATATGGTGTTTGGAGGAGTTATTCGAAGGATTCACCAAGCCTGATGATACCAACATCATACCAAAACCATAGTCATGATTTTATTGAATAATTTAACTAACTAGGATATTAAGGTCCACCACAAGGAACAAGGATACTATAGTAGCCATAGGTAAGGTTGGGCCTTACATCCACCTCCTCTTAGATTAGAATTCCTTGTGGAAGTCCCTAAGGTTTGGGAAATGCAACGTCCAACAGGGTGCCACACCTAAAGGTGTTGATGCCAACAAGCCTCATTAACTTGGTTTTTTAAAAGGAATAAATCATAATGTAACAAACATCTAGAACAACATTCTCTCCATAAAGTGAGCATCCCTACACAAGAAAATAATAATTTCACAATAGAACACTTCATACCTTCAATCATAGTACATGAGTGCTAGGACCATCAACATATTTCATAATTTGTTACAAAGGCCAAATAGAATGAAGTTACACCATTATACACTAGAACTATATTAATCACTTTGTCATTATTGTATGTTAACAAGATTCTAACCAACAATAGCCATCATGGATGTTTAAAAAATTAAATAATTCTTCAATAAAGAATTGTTCAACTCACCAAGTCATCATGCCATCACCAATGCAAGCATTTAATTCCTCTTTTATAATTGTCACTAATCTCCAACACTTAATTCACAAAATAGCCACACCATACACACATGTATCAACTACATACATCACAATAAATTCCCATGAACAACATTATGAGGCTCATAAAATAGTAGTTAAGAGTAGGACAAGTTCCAATACACCCCTGAGTGACCATAGGACCATGGAGCTATAGATCCAATAACTGAATAACCATGTAAGTGTAGAACCACCAATCTAATAATTGAGTAGTCATAGAACCATATAATCCCATACCTAAAGGAAACAATATCACAAGTATCATAGTACTATGTAATCAATAGTAAAGATGGTCTTGGGGTCCTCCTTGAGGACCCTTTCATACATTTCCTAGTACCTTGCTCTTGTTTGTTTAAGGGGGTTATCCTCCAAGAGGAAAGTACACAAGAGTCACACACATAGATCTAGGGGCAATAGATTATGATTGTCCCATACCGGTCCCATTTGTAACCTCCATCATCATAATAGAATTCCCCAGGCCATCTACTCCCCTATACAACTTTCTAGGGACCCCTCCTAAATATGGTAGTTTACACAAGTCACGTTACTCCACACACACCAGTAGTAGTAGACAACCTCAATTCAAGGAATATTTTAATAAGGTAACTTCACAACTTAAATCTTCAAAAAAAAAATTGTAAAAGAAGTGAAGATCAAAAGTAACATCCATTGGAACATCCCAAATTCAAACTAAAAATATGTCCTCAAGACAAAAAGGACCATCTCAAATTTAAATGGCTAAGCACCCCAAAGAGACAAAATTCAGCATTGTTAACTTAATACTAAAGAAAAACCATCAAAATTAAATATTTAATCTAATAATCTCATAAAAATTTACGCATCACAATCACCACGCAGCCTTGCAACAAGGTCACCTAAGGGGAGGAGGCCAATGGTGGTCTCAAACCACATAAAGATACTAGCATGAAATATCATGATGGTCTCATACCACATAAAATCATATAGCAATATCATCATGGTATGAAATCACATGAAAATCCTAGAATGCAATAACATACCAAACAATCACATGTCCCACACAACTAGGACATGCCTTACAATAAATACCATGTGCCAATGTTTGAAGCAACATATATACATGGTTATCTATAGTTTTTCCCAAGTCAAGAATAATATACCCCCATGCATACACCAATCACCATCCAAAAATATCAAGTCATCAATGTAACAAGGTGTCGATACTACTATTGTTCCATTATTCATAGCTTGTCATGCTATCCATGCTATCAAGGTGCTAGCAAAATCACCATATCACACTAACTCTAGTTAGGACTATCATCTCCCTAAAAGACCTAATAAAATGTCATGTACCAATGCCAGAAGTTAATAATCCAAATTGGTCACAACTAATCCCAAATCCTCGTAATCAAGGACTATAACAACTATCTGAGTCTAAAAGTAGCACTAGCTTTCCATAACTGATAGTAGTTTCCAAATACTAGGAGTCCATGACAACATCAAATACCCCAAGTCAATAGCTATCTCTAGTGCACATGCCAACTAAAATGCCAAGTGTCTGTAACCAGAAATAAGTGTAGGCCTAGGGCACAACCCATGGGACAAATAACAAGGAGTAGGTTTTCACTACAAACCAATCAGTGTGGTTCTTATGTGTGGGGGAGTCAATTAGGGACTATCGTCCATAAAGAATTACATCTTTTGAATGGAGGTCCCTTCTCTCTCAACCTTTAGTGACACTATCATGCTCTCATCTGAGTGGGAGGGTCAACACTAGGGGTGACACTAAAACATCACAACACATAAGAGCATGGAGAGTGACTCGCATATATCCCTTCAAAGAGTAGAAACCAATACACATTTATTAACATTTTCATGCCCAACAAGATCAAGACATAGTTGTTCACATACACATAACTATCACAAAGGGTGCACATACGTGGATCACCCATGATGTCCACAAAACCCTTTTCTCCAAGTTGGATACCTCGTATCACACACTTGAGGTGCAATCACCACATCTACTAGCATTCACATGTCACAATGCATATCAAATTCCACATACTTATCATATTGTACCACATGAATAATACACTCACAAATTTCACTTGCTTCTACTAGGTTCATTCCACAAGCAATCAAATAGGTCTAATTATTTGTATATCAACCTCATTGTAAATTCTAATTTATTTTCAATCATAAACAAAACATGGTTTGACCACTAGTTACCTTACAACTATAATAACAATAACAATCTACGGTAATAGTAACGATAATAATGTGGGTTTTACCTTGGGAAGGCAATAGGTAAAGGTGGGATGCCCAAGTCTATTATTGGTTTATGACATGGTGTAAGAGCATCTATTGTTAGTCTCTTACATGTTGTAAGGAATTAATTAATTTTGGGACCATCTATTGATAGAAAATTATGACAACTTGTAAGAGGTTTTAATTGAGGCTATTTTTGGATTGTTTGAAAGATTTCCATAGGTGGGTATTAGATTTCTTAAGTTGGGTGCTAGATTTCCCAAATTGGGTGCAATTCTCCACGTACTCATCAATAATGCTTGTAATTTATATTAGATAGAAGCATATTGTGTGGGGGTTTGAGCAGGGAAGAACAAAGAAAGAACAGTGTTGAACAGAACACTTAGAGGAGGTTGCAACTGCAAGATTGAGGAGATGTGTTGAGATTGTTCATAGGTACATAGGTGTGTTGTCAGATTGGAGGTAATGAGGATATTGGAAATTATGGTTGTATTGTAATCTTGTTTTCAAAATTAATACAAGCATGTCCTCTCTTCTTTGTTGAATTTTTTCCCGCAAGGGTTTCTCCACAGTAAATTCTATGTTATGTGATGAATAATGGTGTTTTCTGATTTTTTCTTATTTGTTTATTTAAATCCATTAAATCTCTTCATGGTATTTTAAAGGTTAAGCAAAATTAATTTCAAATTTGCATGCAATTTTTAGATTTCTATTTTGTAGTAGTCAAATCCTTATATCTCATCAATTGAGCAAATTGGATTTGAGGTTGAAAATTCACATAATTATTCCCTCTTCTTGCACTTCACATTTTGTTTATGAGTCCCTCTATACAACTAAGCTTGTTGTGACAACACATGAGGTGACAATGCTTATTTTTGTGTGTTGTTATTGTTATCCTATTTTGCCCTCTAGCTAAATAGCCTAAGGATCCATGAAATCCTAGTTTTCCACCTTTAATAATTCAAGGAAAAACATCCTAAATTGACTAAGTTCCAAAAATCCTAAGTTTTCCTTGTGTTTTTAGCATTTTCGGAGTTTCAAAGTTCAGAGTTCTCCCCTTCGTCATGCCAACCTAATCGGCTTTGAACTCCACTTTGTTCTTTGCAAAATCCTTTAAGTGCTTAAATTTCTTCAGGTGTCCGGGGTCAGACCTCCTTTCTTCTTTCTTCCTTTTATTTTGGAAGGAGAAAGGTGTAGGGCTCGAGGCCCGAACTCTAATGGGTGTTAATCTTTTCTAAGGCATTTTGCCATTCCACTAAGCCTTTAGGGTGGACCCATAGCAGGCTTGCAGAACTGTGGGAAGAAGACAGGTGGTAGGTTTCGATAGCTCAACATGTAGAAAACCCAAAGGAGGCCATGTGGCATAATCTGTGACTCTTCCACTATTCTGCAAAGTATTCCAATGATGATTTATTAAAGACCGTGGAACAATGGGAAGCTACCAAGTGTCCATGTCTCAATCACTGGGAGGATATGCAGTGACCATCGTGACACATGGCAAGTTTTTATAATATATGAGAAAGATTTTAAAAGGGGAATACCTTGTGCCATGTGGCACGATCTAAAGGGTTTTCACCATTCCAAAGGCCTTCATCTGTTGCTTTATCTCATGATCGTGGGAGGCCGCCACGTGGACAAAGGCTGAGTCATCTTTTCGTTGACCCGCCTTTTTGCTGAGTTGTAAAAGTGATCACAAGTGGAATGTTTCCATTGGTTCAATATTTCTTCAAGGCAGACATTGAGGAGGAAGGCTAAGGGTCCAAGTTTCACTTCTTTTCCTTCAAAATATTTCTAAGTGTTTCAAGGAGTCAAACTTCACACTTTTCTTCTTTCCTCTTCCTTTCTTTTGGAAGGAGGAAGGTGGAAGGCCTAAACACCAGACTCCGCTGAACCTTTGTAAAAGCGACTAAGTATTTAAAATTTGTAGGGCTCAAACTTTCTTTCTTCTTCCTTCTCTGGGAAGGTGGAAGGATGAAGGCCCAGGCCTGATCTCCATCGATTTCTCAAATTGGCTAAGTGTTGCGGAGGTGGAGATCAGGTTCTTCTTCTTTCCAAAAAACAATACAATGGTGAAGGCCCGACCCCCAAAGCCTGACGATTTCTCTTCTCTCAAACTTCAGAGGCCAGGGTTTCCTCTTTCACCTTTCCAAGCCCGATCGGTGGAGACCGATCGAAGGAAGTTTGATATGTCAGGGCCTGACCTTTATGTCTTCCAAGGGCATTTTCTACTATTCAAAATCCAATGGGACTACTCAGTGACTGTCCTGGCCGTCATTAATGCTTCTTTAGAGCTTGATTTCTTGTAGAGGATGGATTCCTCGCTTCCCCATGCTATTGTAGCCTCATTTGCATTAAATCTTTGTACTCGTGGCATGGGCAACACTCTTTTTCAGTGGATTTCATGGACAGACCCATGTGGGCGTGCTCCAAGGACATAGAATGAAGTTATTGCAGTATGGGTGATGTTCTTTCTTGTTGACTTCTCTTTCCACGTCCATGATTGCTATAGTATGATTAGAAAAGCTATATATGCATGTGTAAAAGATGTATTTCTATTGGTTAGTTGTTCTTCTGGGCTATTATACCAGGCTGATAGTTTGTTATCATAGACCTTGTAATGCATCTGCAAGAACCAGTCAAATCTAATGCACTATGCTTGAAGCTAAGTCTTTGGTGTCTTTGATAATGGTTCACCAATGAATGTAGATGGTTATTTTGTGTCTACTCCTTTGTAACAAGTTATCCTCCTTTTGTAATGGCTATTGGACCTTCATTATCAATATAATCATAGACATTTTGCCTCTCTTATGCTTTTTCCTCTATGTTTATTTGAAGCTTGTAACTCATTCTCTGGACAAAATGGTCCCTCTGTTAGTTACAGTCATTTATTCAAGCCTCTGTTAAAGCTATAAGTCTGTGTGAGTCTCTTTTAGTATTTGAGGTCATTGTTGTGTCATGTCAGTCCCAGCTAACATATTAAATCTGGTGCATCACCTCTTTTAAATTCTAGTATTCCTCCTTCCCCTTTTCCCCTAGTAAGATTTAGCATTAGATTTTGTAGGGTAGAAATTTACCAGATCAAGCAAACAAGATAGATTCAACCCAACACTCAAGAAATCAAAACCCAAAACAAACTAAAAGACATGCAAATTTCACCCAGGTCGTTAGATTCCTTGTTTTATTTTGTTGATTGCTTCACGTTCGCAGCATAGCCATGATAGAGATTTGATGGATGAGAGGAAGAAAATAGATTGGTGATGGATGATTGATGGATGAGGGAACAATTCGGTAGAGTAACGATACTTAGAAGATTCATCCATGCCAAATGGCTTGGAAATTGGTCAATTTATAGATTTTTTGAGAAAATGGAAGGATAAACATTCCAATTTGCAAGTGATGGTGAAATGGAAAGTTGCTTTGTGCAACTTGAAAAAGGAAATGGAAAGTGGGTGAGTTCACTGAAGAGATAATTTAGAAGGTGAGTGAAATGAGTGGAGAAGAAATTGGAAGGTGGGCCAAGTTAACTCGATAGGATTTGGGAGATGAAAATGGTAAGTGGAAGAGATGAGTTGAGTCATCTCAAAAAATAGATATAGAAGGTAGGTAAATAATTTAATATTACTTAAATTATGAGGAATATAAGGATAAAATGATAAATAAAAATTAAATAAAAGATTTATTTTATTTTATTTAAGAGGAAAGGGATTAAATAAATTAATTAAATTTATTTATTTAATAATGGTAAAAGAGATGGGATTAAATTAAATAAATGTTATATTTATTTAATTTAATAGAGGAAAATGGTAGATTAGGTAATGATATGAGGTGATTAGGGAAAAAATGTTATCAGATGCCTAAATGGTGTAACGTTGCGACAAGTGGACAATTTTGGGTGTCTACATTTTGCCTCTCTTTGAGATGATGTTTGAGATGATGAGATTTATGTCGAGTAACAACATTTCAAAGAAGCTAAGATATGGATAAAAGAAAAAGATGATGACAAAAAGATAGGAATAAAAAGATGATGATAGAAAGATAGGATGAGGATGGAATGATAGTAGGATGAGGATGGAATGATAGGATGATGATGGGATGATAGGATGATGATGATGGGATGATGATGCCCCCTCGAGAGGATAGGCGGGTTGGACAAACACGGGTAGGCTCTCGAAATGAAATAGATTGGTCAAAAAAGAAGAAAGATAAGGAAATGGATAGAAGAGAAGGAAAAATGTGTTATGCTGCAATGAAAGTGAGCAACCATATGTTTGATATAGCACAAGACATTATGCACCAGGGTATGAGGACCAAGGTGACAATGTGTCTCATGCCCCAGCGTAATACAACCTTGTCGAGATACAAGATATGAATATTAGCTGGGTAGATACAGATGCAAATGCAAGATAAAATGATAACACACACAAGAAAGCAAGCAAGCATGCACGAATGATACAAAAACAAACAAGGTATTGCCCCTGTCAAGCCGTAAACCAATGATTAATTGCTAATTGATTGATGAGGATGAAAGTGTTGTCATGGCGGGGAATGATATATCCCTAGAGCAACACAAGGATGATTGATTGACGATTGATTAATTGTTTGATTGGGTTTACGACAAGGCTACGATCAAGACCAAGGATTGTGATTGGATAATCTAACAAGCTTGATTGACTTGATTGGTATGGATAAATGATGACTTGCATTCAAATTTATTGCTTGGATGATGGGAAGAAGTGATAGATTGAGGATTTGAGGGAAGTGGTTTGATTGGTTGATTGGAAGAATTATTTTGAAAGATTGATGAAATGATGAAGATAGATGATGAGAGAAGAAAGAGGAATATTGTCTGTGCCTGAATCTGGGCACTTCCCTCATACTCTAGACTGCCTACATATCCATATCCACTGGATCAACGCACCGCATGATAGAGATGAGATGTAGTTCTGATTGGTTTTATTGATGGTGATGATGAAGATGGATTGATGTGATCTTTATTAATTGTCATTGATTTTGATTAATTGAGAGATTGGCTTGATTTGATTTGATGATTTGATTGGATTTGATGTGATGTTGATGATTTGATTGAATTTCATGGGAGGGATTGATAGATTGACTTGATTCGATTGGATTGATTGATTGTTTGGATATTTGTTGGATTTTTTAATGACATTTTATGATTTTTTTGGATTTTTTAGGACAGTTTATGGCTTTTTTGTGTTTTTGGAAATATTTAAAAAATTTATGTATTTTTTCGGGCATTTTATAAATTTTTTGGTATTTTTTCAGGACTTTTTGTAATTTTTTGGTATTTTTTTAAGAATAGTTTATGATTTTTTTGGGTTTTTTTGGTAGGGCTTTTTATGATTTTTTGGATTTTTGCAGGGCATTTTATGATTTTTTGGATTTTTTTTTGCTATGTTTTGGAATGTCAATGGATTTACAATTTGGTAGCCTTTATGCGAAATACCAATGACAAGGGAGAAAACCAAGTCTAGACGTAAGGATATAGGATGGATTAGGATGAATGGATAAAAGGATGGGTGGTAAGGGATGGAGATGAAGAATCATGATAAATGATTGGATAAGAGGATAGGCGAAATCGGATGTATGCATAAGAGAGCTAGGATATGATCTCAAAGACTATGTCGCATAGGAAATAACATGCCCCATTCTCAAAGTATGCTTGGGATTTTTCATGACAAGGCTCAGGACGATAGGATTTATGCTAGGATTAGGTTGATAACAATGGGATTATGATAGGATGACAAGATGGATTAGAAGGGATAAGGTACATCAAGAGTTTTTTCCAAGCATGTTTCAACATTTTGCCCCCAATCTTTATCAAGATCAAGAAGAGGAAGGATGGATGGACTCAGTAGGGTAGGTGTATAAATGTAATGGATAAAGATGATAGGAAATGGTATGGTAGGATATGATAGGATGGGAAATGATAGGATAAGTTGAAAATAATATGGAAAATGAGACAAGGTGCCCCCAAGTGTAGGTGACATAGAAGATCAGTCTACACATGACACCTGTTTGCCAGGCTTTCATCATGGTACTTATCCAAGGCGCATGTTGCCAAGTTTTCACCTTTGGACAAAGGGATTTCTCTTTACTTTTTTGTTTCATTTTTTTTTTCTTTTTTTTTCTTTTTTGACTTTTTTTACTGGGATAGGTGGATATGGACGAAAGGGACTCAAGTGTCTAGTTCCATGGTAGTCCTGCTAGATGGATGTCGTCGCAATGGACCATGCCAAAGTATGCTCATCAGATGTTGGTAAGGGATTGCATGAAAGTGGGATGGAGAAGGTAGATAGCAGATTATGAAACAATGCAATAGTGGATTATGATGTGGATTAAGTAGGGAAGATAATGGAGTATGATGTGGATTATGTAGGGCTTATGGATGGAGGGCTTATGTAAAAGCATGGACCATAGGGAAGTGATGGGTAAGATATGTAGGATAATAGATGAAAGGTAAGGAGATGGAGGTATGTGGAAGTGTTGTGGAATGAGATGGAATCATGACCAATGGCTGCACACACCGTGATAAACGTTGAAGATTATGATGGGAAGGTGGTGTAGGAAGCAATGGTGTTGTTTGCTTAAAAGATGGGTGATTTAGGCATTTAGGGACCCACATAGACTTAGTATTTTTATGATTTTTGCTTTTCATGTGGGATGGAGGATTTTGCTGCTTTTGGATGGAATGGACGGAAGGAGATGGTTGGGATTCACGAGAGGTGGATGCCTCATTTGACTTGATGGATTGTTGCTTAGGGACCCACACCTTTTTCATATTTTCTTTCAGGTGGGTGGATATATGCAGCTTTAGAGATGGATTTGAAGTAGTTTCTTGTTGCTTGGGGACCCATACCATTTGAGTTTTTGACTTTGCTTGTGAAGGTATGGGTTTGGATTACTTTTTGGATGGATTTTGCTTTGAATTTTTGCATTTATACCCTAAGGCATTAGGATTTTTAGGATTTTTTGCTTTATGTGTGGAGGCATCCAAATTTTTATTTTTGAATCCCATGGGGTGAGTGGAAGGAGAGAAAGCTTCATGCTTAAACAATGTGTACATTTGTTGGTCATGATTGGGATTTGCATAAGATTTATGGATGAATGGATTAGGTGTTGGAAGTAGTGGAGGTAGATTTGATGGAGGGATGTTAGGAGTTGGAAGAAGCAGAGGCAAAGTGGATGGTGGGAGGTGTATAGTCACATGCTTTTGTGATTTGTAGGATGATGGGGGCGGAATGGCGACATATGTTTTGGATGTATGATGGGATTTGTGATAGGAAGTGGTAGACTTAGGAGGAATGGAGGAAGTAACAACATCATTAGATTGTTGACCTTGAGGTATGTATCCAAGGACAAATGAGCACAGAGGAACCTTGACATGGATGGGCTCCAAAATACCTTGTTCAAGAGGGCCTACACCCTTACCTTGATAGTTCATGTTTTGGAGGATGCGATCAACAATAGGACTTGGTGTAGGTGGAACACTAGACATGAGCTCCTTATTGGATGGAGAAGATGAAATAGCAGATAATGGTTGGTGGTGTTCTAAGGAGGAACACTCATGGATAAAGGTGGATAGACTAATAAGACATGATGGTGGAGTTGCGATAGGGTCGATAGTGGATGTGGAAGGATCATTAAGATCTTGTTTAAGTGTATTATGATCCAAGGTACTTGTTTGATCTTCTATGCTTATGTGTTCTTGGGAGGCACATGTCTCATTATGAGAAGCAGACGTTGTCTCATTAGGGTTAGATGGAGGATAGATAGGAGTAGTTTGGATATCTTGCTCATGGATGGGTATGGGATCATGGATAAGATCAAGGTGCTCATGGATAGCTTCTTCATAGATAATATCATCTTGATCATGGAAGAGATAAATATTATGAATGGGTAGAATAGGTGGAATGTAGGGGATTTGATCTTGACTCGGACTAGGGACTAATGTTTTCACATACTTAGGATCATGTTCTTGATATACCTCTTGGATTGTTTGCATGGAAGTGGATGACTCTTGGATAGGCTTTTGGTCAACAACATGAGGGTATGATAGGTCTTGATGTGGACTCATGGGAGAAGTCTATTCAATAAGCTCAATGGTTTGTGGACCACATGGTGGACGTGGAGGAATAAGCAAGGTATTGGGAGATTCTTCGATAAGATGATGAATGGGACTTTGATGACATGGCAATGATTTATTCCTCGCTAATAGCCAATGGATCACATCCTTTGCAAGGGTATGGGTAAATGGACAATATAGTGGATGGACAATGATGGTGGAAGTTGAAGGCTTAGGATTAGGACTTGTGGGATGGATAGTGGGATTAGATGGGCTAGGACTTGGGTTAGATGGAAGGATAAGGGGATTAGACAGATTGGTTTTATCTAACCCAATCTTTTCAAAATCTTCTAGGTTCTTGATCAATCTTTTAAATTGTGTACAAGTGGATATGAGATGGTCCTTACACCTATGGTATGCACAATATTCATCATCTTTATACGAATGGGGTTTAAAGTAGATTTCTTTAAAGGATATTATCAGTGGCAGCTCAATCATATTTTCTTGGACCAATTGTTCTAGGGTCATCTCTAAAGGATGCTTTAGTGGAGGGCTTGATGGATTAGAAGGTTGATGGATCAATGGACTAGGATTGGGAAGACATGAAGGTGTTGGGAGAGGACTAGTTGACTCATGTGTTGGCATGTGATCAGACGGTGATGGAGGATGCTCATAAGATGCTTGCTCTAGGTTGGTGTCTCCCTCATCAAAGGCTATTAAATCATGTTGAAAAGGCAAGCTTAAGGATACTTGGTTTATGTACAAAGGGTCACTTAGACTTGAGTCAAAGGTTAATAAGTCTTGTTGCATAGGTGGACTTAAGTCTATTAGTTCTTGTTGCAAGAGTGGACTTGGGCTCGCTTGATTTATATACAAAGGGGTATTTGAATTCACATGTTCTTCTTAGTTGCCTTGTGGATAGGTTTGGTGATCAGGTGGCATGGTAGGATATGTAGGTGGAAGATTTTGTGATATGGATTGTTGTGGATATTGATTGATGTTGGAATAAGTAGGATATGGTGGTGTGGCATTAGTTTGACATGTGAGTGGATAAGATTGGTGTAAGGGGGATAGGTTGATGTGGCATTGTTATGGAAAGGTGTGGGATAAGGTGACGTGGAATGGACTTGATAGGGGATGAAGTGGTATTAGGTGGAATTGGTTGGTGTTGAATGGATAAAGGATGGTGATATACTTGTTGGGTTTGACATGTGTCTAGGAGGGGTTAGGCCTATGCTATAAGATGTTGCATATGAGGTGATTGGCCTTCTTGAAGTTGAAGTTGTTGAATTATGCGATGGACCCTCTGAATCATTTTTGGCTTAGGGGTTTTGGTTCTTGGTGAAGGATGTGAACGATCTCTTGTGCTATGTCCTCTAAGGTTGGCATGGTGGAAAATGATGTGGATTGGACTTATGCGACAAAGTTGAGACTCTTGGATTGAGGGGTTGGTGCAGGAGCACCAAGGAGATTCATGTTGAGTTTTGGTTTTGATTTCATGTTGGTCATATTGTCCTATATTGTAATAAGGTCCATTGGACCATTTCAAGTTGATTCCATGTTGATTGCAAATGATGTATGGCCATGGTGCCAATAGTTTCAAGAAGGCAGTCAAGTCATAGTTGGTCTAGGACAATCAAATCCTCCATAAGTCTCCAATGGAGTGATAATTTGTCATAGGTGTCTGGTGTGCATCTCATTTGCATGTTAAAATCCATGTTAACATCATCCTAGAGGGGTTTGTAATAGTGAATTTGTAATCAACCTCTAATGCCCATTGTAGACAATGAAAACAATAGACAGCTCAAGCAGTTTTGAGAGGTTGGTGGGTGGTTTTTAGTTGCCCAATCGATTCAAATGGATTGGTAGGTTTGTAAATGTGCATTTAAGACTCCTAGGCTTGTGGAGGAGATGATGATGAAGTTTGGAGGAGATATAAGAAGTAGTTCCCTGTTTTCTACAATTTTTTCCTGCGTTTTTGTTGTTCCTATTCTTTTTCTGTACCTATATTTTACAGTCATACTCCCTAATAGTAATGATTCAATAGTGGCATAAATTAAGATCAGTTTAAAGGTGATTAGAGGTTTTGAAACTATTTTATAAGGAAGAAATAAGAGTTTGACTGTAAATCGCTTGAAAAACCTTGATTTAGGGTTTTGTGTAAAAACGATGGTAAATTCATGCCTTCCACTGGTTTGAGTCCCCTTGAACCAGTGGAATGGGCTCTTCTCTATTTGTTTCTTCACTTTGTAACATGTTGTTGGAGCAGGGAACGTTGTTGGAGGAGTTTGAGTTAAAAGACTTAACATCTCTATGTGATAGGTGCTAAGAAGAGGAACAGTATAAGCCCAATCAGTTGCAGTCCATTTTGGAGACCTAAAACCCAAGAAATACTTAGTTTTACCATGCCCTTGAGATATATAAATGGTTGGTTAAGCACTGTGATCAAAATTGAGGGTGGTTGCTTCACAAAATAGGGCTAATTGGGGCTCCAAGCTACTAGGAGGGGTTATAGGTTAGACCATATTTTCCAAAACAACCCATACCCAATTTGGAATATGTTGTAGGAAATCCAAAAGGGTAGCTCTCAATTGTCTAAGATCCTTAGTAGCAGGTCTGCATAACAAGTTATTGCTGACTGTGTCAAAACAGAGGGCTACAAGGCCAAAAAGTAGTCCTATGAAGAAAGTAGGGATTGTAGGGTCACAAGACCTTGTTGGATGGTTGGAGCAAGTTGCCTAAGTCATCAAAGGACCTTGTAGATGTCTGTCCTATCTTATTTGAATGATTTGATTAAGATTCCCATTTGTGTCATTGGTATGGGGTATGGATTTGAGAACCTTGTCCTCAAAAATAGTGAATTGTTTTGCTTCCATTGAATGCCTTGCAAAGCCAACTTGTTGAGGGTTGTTAGGATCTCCTTGGACTCTAAATCATAGTGGTATCATATCCATCAAAGGTTCTGTCAGTTGGTTGTGTGTAAGACCTGGTATATGTCAGCAGAGGAGAGTGAAAGAGAGGCTATCAACATGCCTCCAAAAGGAATGACCATTGAGGTGGTTAAGAAATTCAAAGAGATGGAAGAGAAAATTAAGAGTGGAGTCAAGGAAGCACTCCAAGATAAGTTGAAGGCACTGAGGATAGGGAAGAGCATAGATGAAGGTTCTGATGAAGAGGAAGAAAAAGAGGAGGAAGAAGAAGATCAAGAAGAGGCAGAGGTACCTGCAGATCAGAAACATTTCCTTGAAGCCATCAAGGCAATTGGCAAAGATTCTTCAAAGGCTCAGATGGAGATTCCAATGTTTAGTGGCAAGATGAATGCTGATGAAGTTATGGAGTGGATTGAGGCCCTAAATAACTACTTTGAATACAAAGAAGTTTCTGAGAACAAAAGGGTGAAGTTTGCAAAAACTAAACTCAAAGGTGCTACCCTCACATGGTGGAATTACACCCAAGGTGAGAGGGTGAAGAGTAGGAAGAGCATGATCTCTTCATGGAGAAAAATGTTGGAGAGGATCAAGTCCCAATTCCTTCCATCAGATTATGAGGTGCAGAACTACAAGAAGATGCAAAATCTCAAACAAAGAGATTTGGATGTGGCCACCTACACCAAGGAGTTTCACAAGTTCTCTCTTTGTTGTGGATATATGGAGGATGAAAAAGGTAAAGTGGCAAGGTATCTAAATGGTTTGAAGTTTAGTGTACAAGATGAAATTAGTATACTAACCCCTAAAATAGTGGATAAATGCTTTCAAATGGCATTGAGGGCTGAAGAGAAGTTGAAGAGGAAAGCTGAGCAACAAAATAGAGGAAGAGGTGGCAGAAATTTCAGAGGTAGGGGCAGTTTTGGAGGTAGAAATCAGTCCCAAAGGAGTCAAGGGGAATCTACTTCCCAAGAGCAAAGTGGAGAATCAGGTTCTAAAGGAGGCTTTAGAGGAAGGAGACCCAATGGAAGGGGTAGATATGGTGGACTAGGGAGAGGTCCTAATGTCTTCACAGGAAGGTGCTACAATTGCAACCAAGTGGGACATCCAGCCTTCAAATGTCCTGAAAAGCAAGCCTCTAGCTCTCATGGAGGAGAAAGAAGGAACCAGTTGATCCAAGAGGAAGATTGCCAAAGTGTTAACTCTCCAATTAGAAGTGCAGCCCCAGTCCATGAAGGAGAAAGTTTGATGATGAGGAGAACCATGTTGAAGGTGCCTCAAGCATAAGAACCCCCTCAGAGGAAGACATTGTTCAAGACAACATGCAAGGCCTATGGTAAGATTTGCAAGGTAATTGTTGATTCAGGTTCAACTAAAAATTTGGTTTCTATTGAGATGATAGACAAGTTGAAATTGAAAAGACTTCCTCATGTTAGTCCCTATAAGGTGTCATGGTTGAATAAGGGGCAGCAAGTCTTAGTTGATGAACAATCATGGGTAGAGTTTGAGATAGGGGAATATAAGGACAAGATTTTGTGTGATATAATCCCCATGGATGCTTGTCATTTGCTATTAGGACGTCCTTGGCAGTATGATGTGTGAGCCCAACATGATGGGAAGTCAAATTCTTTTGTCATAACCAAGAATGGTAGGAAGCATAAAATGGATCCCTTGCCAGATGAGAGTGTGAAGAAGAATGTAGGGTCAAGTGTCATGTTGGTGAGTGGTAGAGAGTTTCTTAACACCCTTAAGGAGGAAGGAAACCAAGGGTATGCTTTGATTTTGAAGCCTAAAAACAGTCCTAATTTGCATGGTCCTAGTGAGGAAGAGGTTCCCAAGGAGGTGCAGCAATTGTTAGAGAAGTATAAGGGTATCATGTTAGAGGAGATGCCAATGAATTGCCACCTATTAGGGACATAAGCCATCAAATTGACTTCATACCAGGGTGTACTTTGCCAAACAAAGCAGCCTACAAGATGACACCTTCTCAAAATGAAGAGATTGTCAAGCAAGTGCAAGAATTATTGGATAAGGGATTGGTGAGAAAGAGCCTTAGCCCATGTGTTGTCCCAACAGTCCTAGCCCCTAAAAAGGATGGTAAATGGAGGCTATGTACAGATTCTAAGGCTATTAACAAGATCACCATAAGATATAGGTTCTTTATGCCAAGGATTGAGGACCTAATGGACTGTTTGGGAGGGGCTAGATACTTTTCCAAGATTGATCTTAAGAGTGGGTATCATCAAATTAGGATAAAGCAAGGAGATGAATGGAAGACTGCCTTTAAAACAAATGAGGGTCTTTATGAGTGGTTGGTGATGCCATTTGGTCTATTCAATGCCCCAAGTACTTTTATGCATCTCATGAATGAAGTGTTGAAGGATTTCATTGGCAAATTTGTTGTGGTGTACCTCGATGACATTCTTGTTTTCAACAGGACCAAGGAAGAACATTTGCAGCACTTGGATCAAGTTTTGAAGAAGTTGCATGATGAACAATTGATGATCAACATGGAGAAGAGTGTCTTCATGAAGGAAGTACTCACCTATCTTGGTTTTGTCATCTCCCAAGGTAATTTGAAGATGGATCCAGCAAAGGTAGAGGCCATTTTGTCATGGCCAACTCCTAAAACAGCAGGTGATGTAAAAAGTTTTCATGGTTTGGCAACATTTTATAGGAAGTTTATAAGGGGTTTTAGTCATATTTGTGCATCTATTTTGGATACCATCAAAGGGGGGCAGAAATGTAAGTTTTCTTGGACAAAGGAAGTCAATGATTCTTTTGAAATTTTGAAACAAAAGTAGCACAATAGCCCATTCTTGTTTTGCTTGACTTTAACAAGTTGTTTGTGGTGGAATGTGATGCTAGTAACCTTGCTATAGGGGCTGTCTTAAGTCAAGAAGGTAGGCTAGTTGCTTTCTTTAGTGAAAAATTGAATGATGCTAAGAGAAAGTATTCTAATTATGACTTGGAGTTGTATGCAATGGTGCAAGCTTTGAAAAAATGGAGGCACTATCTCTTGCCTAAAGAATTCATTGTTTATACTGACAATCATGCACTTAGTTTTCTAAATTCACAGGAAAAACTCAATCACCAGCATATGAAATGGGTTGAACAACTCCAAGCATACACCTTTTCCATCAAACACAAGAAGGGGCAGGCCAATAAAGTTATAGATGCATTGAGTAGAAGGGTGTGCATGGTTCAAGAAATTCAATTGCAAAGTGTGGAGATTGATGCTCTCAAACATATGTACCAGGATGATGAAGATTTCAAGGAGGTATATGAAGTTTGTTCACAATTTTCAGACTCTTCTCATTCTAATTTTTCTGAGTTTTTGTTCCAGTAGGGGTTGTTGTTCAAAGGCAGCCAATTATGTTTTCCTAGGTGTTCCATGAGGGAGAACATCATAAAGGAAAAACATTGTGGTGGACTAGGAGGTCACTTTGGGCTGGACAAAACATTGGATCAGGTGAAAAGTTTTTAGTTTTGGCCTAAAATGCAATCAGACATCAAAAAATTTGTTGAATGTTGTAGTATTTGTCAAAGAGCAAAGGGAACTTCATCTAATGCTGCTCTATATCAGCCACTTCCTATTCCTCATAGGCCATGGGAGAGTATTAGCATGGATTTTGTCTTAGGTCTTCCTAGGACTCAAAGAGGCTATGATAGCATTTTTGTTGTGGTGGATAGATTCAGTAAGATGGCTCATTTCTTGCCATGTAAATGCACTAATGATGCTTCACACATTGTTGGTTTGTTCTTCAAAGAAATTGTTAGAATCCATGGTTTGCCTCTTAACATTATGACTGACATGGATCTAAAGTTTGTGGGCCACTTTTGGCATACTTTGTGGAAGAAGTTGGGCACTCAGTTGTCATTCACTTCAGCCTATCACCCTCAGACTGATGGCCAAACTAAGGTAGTGAATAGGTCCTTGGGAAATCTTCTTAGATGTCTTACAAAGCAACATGGAGGGGCATGGGATATGATCATCCCTCAAGCTGAATTTGCTTACAATGACTCCACTAATATAAGCACAGGAAGGAGTCCATTTGAGATTGTCTATGGTGTTCACCTAAGAGGTGTTCTTGAATTGAGAGATCTACATGGATTGGAGAGGAAGAGTGCTCAAGGTGAAGACTTTGCATTGGCCATGAAGGACATCCATGATAATGTAAGAGAAACTCTTCAAAGGAACAATGAGAAGTACAAGGAGAAAGCCAATGAGAGAAGAAGAGATGTGCAATACAAGGTTGGGGATTTCATCATGGCACATTTGAAGAAGGAAAGACTTCCAAAGGGGAAGCCAACCAAACTCCTCATGAAGAAGATAGGACCTTGCCGAATTGTGCATAAGTTTGGGCCCAATGCCTATGAGATTGAGCTTCCTCAAGGCTTGGCCATATCTCCTATCTTTAATGTCTTAGATTTGTTTCCTTTTAGAGGTGGTAATGATGCAGGTTATGTGACAGCAGCAGGCAATGAGGAATGGGTTAAGGGTCTTCCACCCAATCAAACCTTGAAATTGGAATGCATCTTGGACACCAAAGTCTTGAAGAAGACTAGGAAGAAGATCTACAAGCAGTACCTTGTCAAATGGAGTGGCCTACCTCCTAAGGATGCCACTTGGATGACTGAAGATGACATGTTGAAACATGGAACCACTGTTGCTGATCTAGTTCCTCAAGGGACTTGAGTCTTCTTCCACCCCGAGGAGGTGATTCAAGGAGATTCATGTTGAGTTTTTGTTTTGATTTCATGTTGGTCATATTGTCCTATGTTGTAATAAGGTCCATTGGACCATTTCAAGTTGATTCCATGTTGATTGCAAATGATGTATGGCCATGGTACCAATAGTTTCAAGAAGGCAGTCAAGTCATAGTTGGTCTAGGATAGTGAAATCCAAGTCTCCAATGGAGTGACAATTTGTCATAGGTGTTTGGTGTGCATCTCATTTGCATGTTAAAAGCCATGTTAACACCATCCTAGAGGGGTTTGTAATAGTGAATTTGTAATCAACCTCTAATGCCCATTGTAGACAATGAAAATAATGGACAGTTCAGGCAGTTTTGAGAGGTTGGTGGGCAGTTTTCAGTTGCCCAATCAATTCAAACTGATTGGGAGGTTTGTAAATGTGCATATAAGACTCCTCAGGCCCATGGAGGAGATGATGATGAAGTTTGCAGGAGATATAAGTAGTTCCCTATTTTCTGCGGTTTTTTCCTGTGTTTTTGTTGTTCCTGTTCTTTTTCCATACCTGTACGTTACAGTCATACTCCATAACAGTAATGATTCAATAGTGGCATGAAGTAAGATCAGTTTAAAGGTGATTGGAGGTTTTGAAACTATTTTATAAGGAAGAAATAAGAGTTTGACTGTAAATCGCTTGAAAAACCCTGATTTAGGATTTTGTGTAAAAATGATGGTAAATTCATGCCTTCCACTGGTTTGAGTCCCCTTGAACTAGTGGAATGGACTCTTCTCTGTTTGTTTCTACACTTTGTAACATGTTTTTGGAGCAGGGGACTATTGGAAACAAGGTAGATAATTGAGAGGGGGGTGAATCAGTTATCTTAAATTTCTTAACTTTCTTTTCTTCTTTAACAATAGTGCAGTATCAAAACATATAAGCATAAATGAACATGAGAGCAGAAATGTAATCAACACACATAACACAAAGATTTTTACATGCAAAACCCTGTTAAGGGAAAAAACCACGGGGTGACTAACCCAAGATTGTATTCTTTGTTAAAAGAATAAGAAGTATAAAATGGCACTTGCCAATTAGGGCTCACTGCCCAAGCACACTACTCATAAGAGACTCACTGCCTACAATAGTTTATAGAAAGTAACCAGGTATTTGAATTGATGAGAATCATTCACATATGCTGAGGTTCAGTTCCGGTTAGGCTCAATATATTGATCTACTACACTTCATTCTTCCTCTGTTTTGGTGTTGCTGTTCTGTCACATACCGGACCTGTATATCCACTTCCACACTTATCTCTACCTATTCCCACATGCTATATCTTCACACACACCCCTTCACATCAAAATCCATTTGATATATATATCCGCACCAAGGATTTCAACATCATTCTAGTCGACATCTGGAATACTCAAGATTTTCCCAAACTCTGGTCTGTCGACTGAATCCATGCTTACTAAGTGATGAGTATCAAAGAGATAGTTATAGAAGTCATCAATCATGTTAGCCAACAATGAATGATCTCTTAAGTAGCTTGATCACCATCAATTTCTCATCCGAATTAAGGTCTGATGCTCTGTCGGTCAGTTCTTTCTCAATCTATTATGCCTGTCAGGAACCCAACACTTAGGTGCTCATATCTTTTCACTCTTTTATCACCGGAGGCTCAATCTCTACAATGTGGCATTCATGGTATTCCTCTTGACTTCCCCAAGTCCATACTTTGCTGAGATACATCCTCTAAGAGATCCAGACCTGATTTTCAGACCTTGCTGCATGCTTTATTCTTGTTCACCGGACCAAAACACTCTTCAATCTGACTTCCGGTATAGACATACTATGTGCTGCAGATGTGTGGGATAAGCTTTGTTGCCATCAATGACAACAATAATGAAGCCACACAGTGTCTCTTGCCAACAGGAATGTTGTTGGAGGAGTTTGAGTTAAAAGACTTAACATCTCTATGTGTTAGGTGCTAAGAAGAGGAAAAGTATAAGCCCAATCAGTTGCAGTCCATTTTGGAGACCTAAAACCCAAGAAATCCTTAGTTTTACCATGCCCTTGAGATGTCTAAATGGTTGGTTGAGCACTGTGATCAAAATTGAGGGTGGTTGCTTCACAAAATAGGGCTAATTGGGGCTCTAGGCTACTAGGAGGGGTTATAGGTTAGACCATATTGTCCAAAACAACCCATACCCAATTGGGAATATGTTGTAGGGAATCCAAAAGGGTATCTCTCAATTGTCTAAGATCCTTGGTAGTAGGTCTGCATAACAATTTATTGTTGACTATGTCAAAATAGAGGGCTACAAGGCCAAAAGCAGACCTATGAAGGGAGTAGGGATTGTAGGGTCACAAGACCTTGTTGGATGGTTGGAGCAAGTTGCCTATGTCATCAAAGGACCTTGTAGATGTCTGCCCTATCTTGGTTGAATGTTTTGATTGAGATTCCCATTTGTGTCATTGGTATGGGGTATGGATTTGAGAACCTTGTCCTCAAAAATAGTGAATTGTTTTGCTTCCATTGAATGCCTTGCAAAGCCAACTTGTTGAGGGTTGTTAGGATCTCCTTGGTTGGTGTTGACTGGATAAAGGATGGTGATATACTTGCTAGGTTTGACATGTGTCTAGGAGGTGTTGGGCCTGTGCTATAAGATGTTGCACATGAGGTGATTGGCCTTCTTGAAGTTGAAGTTGTTGAATTATGCAATGGACCCTCTGAATCATTTTTTGGCTTAGGGTTTTGGTGCTTGGTGAAGGATGTGAACGATCTCTTGTGCTATGTCCTCTAAGGTTGGCATGGTGGAAAATGATGTGGATTGGACTTATGCGACAAAGTTGAGACTCTTGGATTGAGGGGTTTTCTTGATTGATTGACTGGATTGGCTTGGTCGATTAATTGGATTGGTTTGATCAATTGGTTGATTGGATAAGATTATCTCCCAAGAGATAGACTCATGAACTCAAGGGTAGACAAGGTTGGTTGATAATGGTGATATGATCAAATGCTAGATAAGGACCAAGGCCAAAGGACAATGTTGGTTGACTAGATCGATATTGGATAGTTGATGTAGAGAATCAAAAAGGATGTATGGCTTAAGAAGTCCAATGATATGATATGGTCAAACTGGATGGGACGGTGTAGAATGGTGTGGTTAGA
This sequence comes from Cunninghamia lanceolata, assembly GCA_027924645.1. Lineage (NCBI taxonomy): Eukaryota > Viridiplantae > Streptophyta > Pinopsida > Cupressales > Cupressaceae > Cunninghamia > Cunninghamia lanceolata. Next base: position 3,552,009 of record BSBN01000959.1, read on the forward strand.
TGACTTGGATTGATTAGGATATGGTTGATTAGATGGCTAGGATGATAGGATGATGTGATAGGATGAAGTGTAATGATTGGGAAATGTGTTGTGACAAGTAGATTGAGGATGATGTGGCAATATCAAACACAAGATCTCACATGAACATGCACACCAAACACAATGATCAAAGTGTACACCCTAGGCTAGGCAAGGATAGTATCTATTGGGTTCCCACTTGGTTTTACCCAGTCACGCCTACTTATGGTGTATAGCTCCAGGAACTTGGGGCACAGACTCCCCCTTACAGTGCACTCACTTCTCAGGCACACCAAGTTCCAGGTCCTAGGATGTGCAGATCCTGAGGTACCTTGTTATCTCTGCCATAAGCTCCGAAAATGTGGGACGGCTATTAGAGTTTCCTCTTGTACCAACAGATAGGGGTTTTTGGCTTCTACACAAAGTTTTTTAGTTCAGATTTCTGTTCGGGTGGCTATACATGCGGTAGCGTTACTCTCCGTTATGGAGTCTCCCAGCCTTCAAGGGTTGCGCCTTGGAGGGTTTTGGGGGAGGTTAGCTGTCGGTATAGTGGAACAACACCTATCGTTTGTGACTTTCATCACAAACACATTATTTATATAGTGACTTGGAATGGTCTGGCTTTGATCTGTTTCCACTTGGGTTGTACCCCTTCTCACAGTGGGAAGGCAGGCCCTCTAGAGTTGGCAATGATTTCTCATGCACCCCAGATCCATTAGTTAGGTAGGGGAAGAGGATACTTTTATTGCGAAATTGGGTAACAATCAGACTCAGACAAGCAAATAAAGAAAATGAAAAGCAGGCACGAAGTAGACAAAGTTAATTTAAGCACCAAACTGAAGTGTGCCTACTCTAGTGATAAATGGTTGTTTATCTTGGACTGATCGAACCTACAGGAGATAGATCAGTAGTTTGTTTTCTCCATTCTTTGACAAGCGATTAGGACAAGCTGCACAGATAAATCGTTAATTTCCAAGAAAAATGATAGATTTAAGCTTGGAAAGGTAGCTAAACTTTGGCTGTAAAAAGAGCTGATAAAATGACAAGATTACATGATCAAACCTGCTCCATTATGAAATTTGTGGAATTACCTTTCCAACGAGTCCTCCTGCGCGTGATTTTGACCCCATATGCAGAAGTTATGAGAAAAAGAAAAAAATAGCCTCCTTCAGCATGTTTGAAGAACCAAGTTGACACAGTTTGACCGGTTTGACTATGTGATTCTTTGATGGGTTTTGCAAAGATTTTTGAGTCACATGTTTTTCTATACCTTGTGGTTACAGTTTTAAATAAAACTTCACCCTCTTTTAAAAAAGAAGATTAAGATTCCAAAAAAGCCCTAAAACCCATAAGCTTAGACTATGATGTTGACAGCAATATTAAACACTTAGATATTAAACCATAATTATCTAAGGCAATGTCATAAAGGCTTATATTAAAAGTCTAAGTCCTAATGTCCAAAACTAGGTTTAAGTCAAAGGTTATAGGATAGCGGCTGTAAAGACCTTAAGTCAAGGTTTAATAAAATGAGGATGTGGAGGCGACAAAAGGTTTTAAGATTGTGACCCCAAGATATTGACAACGACCATGTATAACTACAACTTCAACATTTAAGGTTGCACCCTAAAGTTTATGATGTCGACCCAAATGTTTAAACTTGCGACCCTTATGCATCGACGTTTGACTCCGACCACCATTAGGGACATCGACTGCAATGGAGGACTTGGCTCAACAGGATTTAGATCTATGGGTTTTAAGCTTGGTCAACAGAGGAAATGGGGGGCAGGGACTAAGTTGCGCCTTGTTATTTCAAGGGGGTGATTTAAAACTAAGTTCAACAGGCTAGTGGATCGGGGAGTTTAATGGTGGTGACTAAGAGGCTAGGGCAAGCAACTTTTGAAACGTAGAGTCTAAGACAACGACCTCAATGTTTAGAACTGTTGACATCAACTATGACTTTGGCAGTGACTGTGGGTTTTAGATGTCGATCACGAGTGTCGACTGCAACTTCAAGTGGTGACTGGGTTTTTGCACAGGTCGATTAGTGACTAATTTTCACAGACAGGTCGATAATAAGTCTTAAGGTATCAACCAAAGCACTCAAGCACTCGGCTAAAAACATCATCAAGCCTGGAATATGAGATTACAACCTGCACACAGCAAACGTAATGGCCAGTGAGAAATGCTCATACGGTACGGATCCGTACGGATCCATACTGTATGGGCAGAAAAAATTTAAAAAAAATTCAAATTTTTTCAAGAAACATAGCCAAATTTATAGTCAATTTTTATGCAATCAGCCTCCTGGACATGATAGTGCAGTCAATTTGAGCCCCGGAGGTCATTGGTGATAGCTGCTAGGTAAAACTCGACAACAAGGGTTAGGTAACAATGCAAATTTTTATAAAAATCTGCAAAAAAAGATCAGACGAAATAGGTCCCACTGGGCATGCCATTTTATGTAGGGTGGAAATTTACCAAATCAAGCAAACAAGATAGATTCAACCCAACACTCAAGAAATCAAAACCCAAAACAAACTAAAAGACATACAAATTGAAACAATTTCACCTGGGTCATTAGATTCCTTGTTTTATTTTGTTGATTGCTTCACGTTCGCAGCATAGCCATGATAGAGATTTGATGGATGAGAGGAAGAAAATAGATTGGTGATGGAAGATTGATGGATGAGGGAACAATTTGACAGAGTAACGATACTTAGAAGATTCATCCATGCCAAATGGATTGGAAATTGGTCAATTTATAGATTTTTTGAGAAAATGGAAGGATAAACATTCCAATTTGCAAGTGATGGTGAAATGGAAAGTTGCTTTGTGCAACTTGAAAAAAGGAAATGGAAAGTGGGTGAGTTCACTAAAGAGATAATTTAGAAGGTGAGTGAAATGAGTGGAGTGATGAGTGGAGAAGAAATTGGAAGGTGGGCCAAGTTAACTCGAGAGGATTTGGGAGATGAAAATGGTAAGTGGAAGAGATGAGTTGAGTCATCTCAAAAGATAGATATGGAAGGTAGGTAAATAATTTAATATTATTTAGATTATGAGGAATATAAGGATAAAATGATAAATAAAAATAAAATAAAAGATTTATTTTATTTTATTTAAGAGGAAAGGGATTAAATAAATAAATTAAATTTATTTATTTAATAATGGTAAAAGAGATGGGATTAAATTAAATAAATGTTATATTTATTTAATTTAATAGAGGAAAATGGTAGATTAGGTAATGATATGAGGTGATTAGGGCAAAAGTGCTATCAAATGCCTAAATGGTGTAACATTGCGACAAGTGGACAATTTTGGGTGTCTAAAGATTTAGTTGTCATTCTCTGAGCCTCAAGCTCAGAAAGAGGAACTAGCCTTCTCTAGAGGTCTGATCTCATCTGCAAGGTCCCACACCTTGAGATCGGTCCCATTGTGTCATTGGAATGCTTGGACAGCCTCTAAGCAAGGTGCAATTTCACGTGACAATAGTTTCTAGCATGCCCGGTGGGACCCTCTACTTTGAGTAAGAGATGGACTGAGAAATTTTGGTGTTGTTCTTAATTTATTTGTTGTTGTAGAAGCATTCAATAAGGCACCTGGCAACTCCGTTGATCTAGTATTCAGATCAATCCAATATTTCATGCTTGGAGTGTAGACAAGATCTTCTTCCAGAGGTAATTCTCAATTCATTGAGCTATCACTTACTGAATCAAGAAGAAGTAGATTGTAAAGGTCCCCTATGAGGGAAAATAGCAGTGCAGTTCCATCTCCTTCAAGAGCCCAGTCTACCCCCTCTAGCTAGATTCCAAGTTAGGTTTCAATATTCAAGAAGAACCCTACGCATACCCAGAATTAACTTGAATATCCCAAACATGGAAAGGAATCTTCCTTTTGTCTAATTTAATGAGAGTATCCCTCTAGACCTAGCCCAGTATGATGATATCCCTACCTTATCGTTAAAGGCTATATCATTTTTTACTAGTGAAAATTCCAGCACCCCTGTTGAACATATCTAAGACATCGCTAGTGTATACTCTGTCCACAATGTCACTGCAAACAATGTGGTGGTTAGGCTGCTAGCTTCTTCATCCAAAGGGAAAGCCCTTCAATGGTATAAAGGTCTCCTAGTCAATTCCATCCATAATTGGGATGATTTGTGTACTAGATTGTGCCAGCACTTCGAAGACAAGAGTGACCACTTGTCACTAATAGAGCAACTAGCTACAATCAAGAGAGCTCCCCATGAATACATGGTGGACTTCAACTATAGGTTTCAGAAGACATGGGACAGGATCCCATTATTGGTTAAACCCTCCCCAAATACTACATTCATTTATTATTTGAGGTCTTTGAATTCTGACATTGCTATCATGATTCAATCTATGGGAGGGGTTGTGCTACCAGATGCATAAAACATAGCTGTAAGAGCATAAAACTGCCTAATTCAGGCTGGGAAGATTGCTCCAAGGCCACCAATGCCTTTATTCCCAGAAGCTTATGTTATTTAGCCCACTATGGCTCCAATTCCTACAACGGTCACCCCTGCAACCTCTTTTATGGCATCCTCAAATGAATTGCATGAAGTCAAGACTTTGCTACAAAATTTTAGCAATGAGTTGGTAGCACTAAAAAGGTAGCAAGCACAATCCAGCGGGCCATATCAACCTTTCAATCAGAATAATCAGCAAAATAGACCACCATATCAGGGTAATATGCAAAAGCCAAATCAGCCTAGTTATATCAGACCATTGAATGCTATACACCCCAACACTGCTAGTACATCTAGGCCTCTAGTGCCCATACAAAACAATTGGCTCAGGATAATGATTGGTGTTATCCATGCAATCAACCACATGATCAAAAGTTGTGCCAAAGTGGGCAATTCAGCCAAGCTTTGACAACACAAAACCAATCAATTCCTTCAGAGTAGCAAGTCAGCTCTAGTCAAGAGATGGTGGGAGGGCATGAACAAATGCAAAATAATTCTACTTTGATGAATTGGACATATGATGATTTATGTGGTGTCAATCAAGGCACATGCTCAATAACTTTCAACACAAGAGCCAAAAGAAGGGTGACTGAGGATGCATCAGTCTCTACAGCTACTCACATCCCCACTCCTCGTGCACCCACTTCTCACGCATCTACACCTCACATGCTCTCAACAAACACAACAAAAGGAAATATGGTGATAGAGATGCCTTCTGCTTAGGTGGACCATCCTACTGGGTAGGTGGATTCAGTGCCACAACAACAGCCCCAAGCTGACCAACAAGCAAAAATTGACTCAGTTGTTGCCAAAAGATCTCAAAAGTTCAGTCAAATCCCCTTCAGCATAGTTGATCAAATGAAGAAGATCAACATAAGTGTCACTATGTGGGACACTCTGTTGATCCCAACCCAAAGAAATTTTTTGAAGGAAGCTTTGACAAGCTTTAGTCAACCTACTGTGGAGATAGCAAAGAAAAGGCAGCTACCCGACAAGTCTATGCCAACCCAAGGAGGAGGCAAGAACAAGCAAAACTAGTAAGCCCCCTATGTTTCACTAATCATTGGTGACAAATTATTGCATAATTGTATGATAGATTCTGGGGTGGGTACTTCTATTATGCCCAAAAATGTAGCTAATAAGTTAGGCATTGAATATGAGCCCGTAAATAAGGGGGTAGTGCAATTAGATGGCACTGTTGTTAAGACAATAGGTATAATTAAGGATTTAAAGCTCACCCTGCATCATGCCCTGGCTGCTTTGTTTCACAAGATATCTCAGTTATTGACCTCCCTGCATACTTTGGCATATGCGTATCTAGGGATTTCACTTCCAAAATAGGTGGGTACCTATCTTATGATTGCTCCCATCTGTTATTTAAAACAAGATATGACATCAAAGTGACAAGTAAGGCTGAGCCTATTGCTAATGATCATATAGAGACTTATACACCCATCCCCTTGGACATGAACTGCGCAATCCATGAGTTAGAGGAGGATGATAATAGTATGCATGAGGCTACAACACCAGTGGAGGAAATACCTAATATATTGCTTGATGAGTGGGCAAATTATTTGCAGTTTGACACTTTTGATCATATAAAGGAAATACGGTTGGGTACTTATTGTATCCATGAGGGGGACGCCATCATCTCTAATATTGAGAAGGCAGCAGTAGATCCAAGTGGGATATGGTAGTTATATTTCGATGGCTCCAGAAGAAAAAATGGAGCAGGTGTCGGGGTTGTGTTAATTTCACCTCAAAAAGAAAGTTATTTCTCTGCTTTTAGATTTCAGCTCAGTTGTACCAATAATGTGGCTGAGTATGAAGCCTTAATTCAGGGTATACAACTGGCACAAAAGAAAGGAATAAAAAAATTGCAAGCATTTAGTGACAATGAGCTTGTTGTCTACTAGATCAGATCACAAAGTGCTTCAAGGAATGAATTGTTCAAGTCATATAAGCACAGGGTCTAGGATCTGATTGAAGATTTTGATGCCTTCAACATACAGGCAATGCCCATACAAAGAAACAAGGATGTTGATAGACTAGCTATAGTTGGTGCCCAATTTGATATTCCCCAGAATGTCAAACAAATTTTAGATCAGCATGTGAAGACTGTTGTGAGGCCTGGTATGCCTGATAATGTGATGAGCCAGCAAGTATTTGAGAGTGACCAGCAAATTTTCAATTTCTTGTAAGATGAGGCAGAGTTTGCTACCAAGAATCAGTCAGTATTGCAAGAGCAATATGGTGACCAGGTGATTCAACTAAAGACCAATAAACTACCCTGAGTATTGATCACTTTAGAGAGCATTTTGGTGTTGGTGATCAACCAAAGAAGGAGAAAATGAACATGACAGTCAAGAAAGAAGACTATCAAGAGGTGGAGATTGCATAGGGCCAATTTCTAAAACATGGCAAGGTATGTGATCAAGCTGAAAGGCAAGGTTTTGTTGAACTTTGTATGAATTTGATGATTTAATTGCTTGGGATTATAGGGATCTGAAATGCTTTGACCCTAGATTAATACAACATACCATTGATTTAGACCCCAATGTAAAACCTGTCCGCCGAAAACAAAGGCCAATCAACCCCAAAATTGAGCCATTAATGAGAAAAGAGCTATCCAAACTCATAGAGGCTAAAATCATTTATCCCATTAAGCATTCCTCTTGGGTAGCTAACTTTGTTCTAGTTAGGAAGAAGAATGGGGAAATCATAATGTGTGCGAACATTAGAGACCTAAATAAGGCCTCCCTTAAAAACCATTATCCACTCCCTTCCATGGAGCATATTTTACAAATAGTAGTAGGAGGTAAAAGATTTTCACTCCTTGATGGTTACTCGAGCTATAACCAAATTCTTGTAAAAGAATAAGATTATTACAAGACAACCTTTACCACCAAGTGGGGTACTTTGGCTTATCAGAAAATGCCATTTGGGTTGACTAATGCTATGGCAACCTTCCAAAGGGAAATGGATTTGACCTTCAAAGGCCTGATAAATGATATTATTTTAGTGTATCTTGATGACTTGACTGTGTATTCTAAGCATGCAGTTAACCACTTGGGCCATTTAAGAAAAGTCTTTGAAAGATGTAGGGAATACGGTATATTATTGAATCTGAAAAATGTGTGTTTGTTATCCTTGAAGGCAGATTGTTGGGGCATATAGTCTCAAAGGATTGGCCATTGATCCAGAAAGAACTAGTGCCATTTTAGCTCTTCCCCTTCCCAGTCACAAGAAGGGCCTACAAAGTTTCCTGGGCAAGATTAATTTTGTGAGGAGGTTCATACCTAATTTTTCTTCAATAGCAAAGCTCCTCACAACTATGCTAAAAAAGAACACTGCCTTCACATGGTCAAAAGAAGGCAGGGACAGTTTTGAAGCTATCAAACAAGCCATTGCACAAGGTCCCATGTTGGTAAACCCAAACTATGAAAAGGATTTTTTCCATTATGCCTTTGGAGGCAAGGAGGGCATATCAATAGTTTTAACACAGTAGAATGAAGAGAAATTGGAACAACCAATTGCTTTCTTCAACCAACCTCTCAAAGAATATGAGCTGAGGTATGATTTTCTTGAGAAGTAGGTGTTTGTTGTGGTGAAAGCACTCAAAAATTTTAGGCATGTGCTTTCAAATAGTAAGATACAGTTGATGGTGAACCACCCTAGTGTTAAAGAATTTCTTTTAAGTAGAGATATCAATGAAAAAGGGTTGGGTGGATCACAAAGATAATGGAGTATGATGTAAATATCAACATCACCAAGCTCGTGTGAGGCAAAGGCTTGTGTGAACAGATGGCCACAAGTTCTGAGGTCAAAAACAATGTTGTATTTGTCCTTGGGCAGGCACAACCAGCTGGTTCCAATGCTTCAATTAACTGGTACCATGATATGGTTACATTTTTGCAATCAAGCAAATGCCCAAATGGATTGGATCAAGGAAAAAGAAGGTATTTCAAGCTCCAGTCCATTCCTTATGTTATTGTTCATGGTGTCTTGTTTAGAAAAGACGTCAATGGAGTTCTCCTTAGGTGCATTACACAAAATCAGACCTCTAAGGTATTAGAAGAATTTCATAATGGCCCTGTTGGTGGCCATTATTCTCCAAGAACAACTACTGTCAAGATCATGAGGGTTGGTTATATTGGCCAAATTTATTTAGAGACACCCATAGATGGGTAAGAAGCTACAAAGAATGTCCATTCTTTGTAGGAAAACAAAGGTTGGTTGCTCTTCCCCTGCACCCAATTCAGACTAATTAGCCATTTGCCCAATGGGGATTTGACTTCATTAGGATGATTAACCCACCTTCCAACATTGGTCACAAGTGGATTTTAATAGCCAATGATTATTTTACAAGGTGGACAAAGGTAGTTGCATTAAAGGATGCCACAGAGGCCTCCATTCTGAATTTCCTTGAGAGAATAGTTACCAAGTTTGGTGTTCCATTCACCATTATCTCTGACAATGCCAAGGCCTTTGTAGGCACAAAAATTAGTGAATGGGCACTTAACTATGGAATTTACTTGAAGACATCATCCAATTACTATCCCCAAGGGAATGGCATGGTTGGGTCCACAAACAAAAACCTAATCAGAATCATCAAGAGGATAGTGGAGGACAATCAAAGAACCTAGCATTCCGAGTTGAAGACAACTCTCTGGGATGATAGAATTACTCCCAAGAGGGCCATAGTTAATTCCCCTTTCATGCTTGTTTATGGAAGGGAAGCAAAAGTTCCATTATCGTTAGAGTTGCCTTCCCTTGAGTTGGCATAGCAGTTGGAATTGCAAGAAAATCATGCCATGACAGTCAAATTTGCTGAGTTGATGGAGCTTGAAGGAAAAAGAGACACTGCCATGAAGACTCTTGAGGCTCACCAAGATCAGGTCAAAAGAACTTTTGATAGAAAATCAACTGACAGAACATTCAGTGAAGGAGATTTGGTGTTGAAATGGGATGTAGACAAAGCTAAAGCTGGGAGACATTCAAAATTTGATGCCATGTGGAGTGGCCCTTATATTATTACCAGTTACAAACAGGGCAATGCGTTTCAACTTTCCAAGCTAAATGGAGAGGTTCTGCCAATCCCAGTCAATGGGATTCATCTCAAACCTTGCTTTTAGCATGGTTGTGGGATTTTGTAAATATGTTGTGTTTCCTTTTAATAAGTGCCCTTGCACTCTGTTGCATTCTCATTAGGAGGATGTTGTCCTTGTTCATTTTACCATGTCTTGTTTCCCGGAGGTAGTGTTCAGTTTTATTTTGGTATAGCCAACCCCTTTTCTTATTGATGTGCCCTTTTAACTCTGTGCCCAATGGATTGGTAAGGCCTCTAGATCCCAGTGTTTAGCAGGCAAACACCCCTGCATAGTCACCAAAATGTTGTCCTATTTTGCATTCCAGCTAAATAGCCTAAGGATCCATGAAATTCTAGTGTTTCCACCTTTAGGAATGCAACGTGTGCTTTCCTTGTGTTTTTAGCATTTTTAGAGTTTCAGAGTTTGGAGTTCTCCCCTTCATCATGCCATCTTAATTGGCTCTGAACTTTGCTTTGTTCTTTGCAAAATCCTCTAAGTGCTCAAAGTTCTTTGGGTGTCGGGGGTCAGACCTCCTTTCTTCTTTCCTCCTTTTCTTTTGGAAGGAGAAAGGCGGAGGTCCCGAGGCCCGAACTCTGACAAGTGTTAATCCTTTCTAAGGCATTCTGCTAAGCCTTTTGGGTGGACCCACAATAGGCTTGCAAAATCACAGGAAGAAGACAAATGACAGGTTTTAATAGCTCAGCATTTAAAGAACCCAAAGGAGGCCACATGGCATAATCCACGACTCTTCCACTATTCCGTGAAGTATTCCAATGATTCCTTATTGAAGACTACAGAACAATGGGAAGCTGTCAGGTGTCCATGACTCAACCGCTGGGAGGCTATGCAATGATTGTTGTGACATGTGGTAGGTTTTCATAATATATGAGAAAGATTTTAAAAGGGGAATACCTTGTGCCATGTGGCACGATCTGAAGGGTTTATGTCATTCCACGGGCCTTCATCTATTGCTTTATCTCATGATTGTGGGATCGTGGGGCCTCCACGTGGACAAAGGATGAGTCATCTTTTCATCGGTGCACATTTTTGCTGAGTTGTAAAAGTGATCACAAGTGGAATGTTTCCATTGGTTCAATACTTCTTCAGGGCAAACGTCGAGGAGGAAGGCTCAGGGTCTAAGTTCTAGTTTTTTCCCTTCAAAATATTTCTAAGTATTTCAGGAAGTCAAACTTCAGACTTTTCTTCTTCCCTCTTCCTTTCTTTTGGAAGGAGGAAGGTCGAAGGCCCAAACCCTGAACTCTATTGAACCTTTGTAAAAGCAGCTATGTCTTTAAATTTTGTAGGGCTCAGACTTTCTTTCTTGTTCCTTCTTTGGGAAGGTGGAAGGATGAAGGCCAAAGGCCCAATCTCTGCTGATTTCTCAAATCGGCTAAGTATTGCAGATACGGAGGTCAAGTTCTTCTTTCCAAAGAACAATGCAATGGTGAAGGCCCAACCCCTGACACCTGACAATTTCTCTTCTCTCAGACTTTGGAGGATGGGGTTTCCTCTTTCACCTTTCTAAGCCCAATCGGTGGGAAACCGATCAGAGGAAGTCTGATATGACGGGGCCTGACCTTTTTGCCTTCTAAGGGCATTTTCTACTATTCAAAACGTGACGGGACTGTTCAGCGACTCTCATGGTCACCATTAATGCTTCTTAAGAGCCTGATTTCATGTAGAGGATGGATTCCTCGCTTCCCCATGCTACTGTAGCCTCATTTGCATTAAATCTTTGTAATCATGGCATGGGTGACACTCTTTTTCAATGAATTTCATGGGCAGACCCATGTGGGTGCACTCCAAGGACATAGAACGAAGTTATCGTAGTATGGGCGATGTTCTTTCTTGTTGACTTCTCTTTCCATGTCCATGATTTCTACAGTATGATCATAAAAGCTATATATGCATGTGTAAAAGATGTATTTCTGTTGGTTAGTTGTTCTTCTAGGCTATTATACCAGGTTGATAGTTTGTTATCACAAACCTTGTAACGCATCTGCAAGAACTAGTCAGGTCTGATGCATTGTGCTCAAAGCTGAGCCTTTGGTGCCTCTGATAATGGTTCACCAATGAATGTAGATGGTTATTTTGTGTCTACTCTGTAACAAGTTATCCTCCTTTTGTAATGGCTATTGGACCTTCATGATCAATATAATCACTGACATTTTTCCTCTTGTGCTTTTTCCTTTATGTTTATTTGAAGCTTGTTACTCATTCTATGGATAAAATGGTCCCTCTGTTAGTTACAGTCTTCTATTTGAGCCTTTGTTAAACCTATAAGTCTGTGTGAGTCTCTTTTAGTATTTGAGGTCATTGTTGTGTCATGTCAGTCCCAGGTAACATATTAAATCTGGTGCATCACCTCTTTTAAATTTTGGTATTCCTCCTTCCCCTTTTCCCCTGGTAAGATTTAGCATTAGATTTAGTTGTCATTCTCTAAGCCTCGAGCTTAGAAAGAGGAACCATCCTTCTTTGGAGGTTTGATCTCATCTGCAAGGTCCCACACCTTGAGATAGGTCCCATTATGTCATTGGAATGCTTGGATAGCCTCCAAGTAGGGTGCAATTTCATGTGACAACAATTATCTAATAAAGTGTCAACCTTTTAATTTTTAAAAATTTTATGGTTCAGGTTGCGTATTTAAATTTTAGGCATGGCATTTGGTATCAAAGCTAGGTTGGAAACTTTGGGAACTTTAGGAATTTTTATAGTCCAATTTCACATGATTACTTTATGTATGTTGTGTTATGATAGTGTTGACTTTACATTACATTCAATAGTTAATTGGTTAAATAAGTAGGCCTCATTATTGAAATTAGTATCTGATTTCTTTATTTTATAACTATATGTAAACACAATAAGTAGGTTAAATGAATGGAAGTATTTGTAGTGAATATTAAATTTAAATTTCATTGTATTGATGAATAGTTGTCAACTTGTTGTACCTTGCTTCTCATGGATGAGCATAGATAAATACTAGATTAACAAAATGTTAGGAATGTGATTTTTGAAGTGTTTGTGAATTCCTTGAAAAATAGTGTAACTGGTTAGGAAAATGTTATCACAAATAATAAATATTGTTAGTGCAAATTGTTCCCCTTTAGCCTTTAGGTGACCATGACTCTTGACATGAGTTAAGTTTTAAATTCACAAAGTGTGACTAACTCATAGGAACTGTTAATTGACAAATGTAGATATTTTCAAAGTCTTTAATGTGAAAACCAATTATTATAATTATGTGAACCATTTGGACATATTATCCCTTTAGTAATAAGGGTGATGGTTACTAATTTCTTTGTCTTGTGTAAACACATGATTAGAATAGGGATGCCTCCCTTAAGTGTGAATTGTTTGACCTTGCCATTGAAGGTAAACCCTGCCTTAGGTTGTTAGGATAGAAGAATGAATATGTTGGACCTGATTCATCATACATTGAGCCACCTTTGCCTTCCCTGAAATCTAAAAAATTTGAGTAAGCATGGTTCCCTTGTGACCCCTAAATGTTTGTCCCTCTTAATTATTCACTTTGATGTTTGATAGCATAATTTTTAGATGGCTAGTTGCATTACATTGTGGAATATTTATATTATATTCATATGAGACTTAAATGTTAAAATAAATAAGAATGTTTCCAAATTGATTTAAGGTAGAAACTATGCAATTATTTAACCCTTTTCACAAATAAGTGGATGATGCTCTAGTAGATCATGAAGGTCCATGGAATGTAATTATTTTTATATTTTATTGCTTTGAACTTGAGTAAGGAAAATTGATGGAAATAAGCAACTTGATCAAGCCAATGTGGATAAAAATAAAGTAGAGAAAAGTGGATATGATAGGTTTGTTGAAATTCAATCAACATTATGTTCTAAATTACTTCATTTTCTAGTATTTAAGAGTAGAAACTCTTGTATATGGTTGTTGTATGAGTTGAAAATTGGATAGGAATCTGATCGTACTTAGGGAATGATGATCTTACATGTGTGTGTCCTTGCATTCTTGACTGTATATGAAACTTAGATGTGAAAGGATGATTGTAAAATGTACTAGATGAATTAATTTTATGATACATAAATGTGAAATCTTTCTATAATATGTTGTGAAAAGTGGTATCGAATATTTTTCTTGTGTTACCCTTAATGATGGATGTACTTATTGTATTTCATAATTGTATTATGTTGTTACTCAATTACGAATGTTTGATAATGTATTTGGAAAGTAGGATTTCCATGCATTTTTCTTCGAAGGTTAGGAATTGCAAAGATGAAACTAGGACTTGAAGGGTTAGCAAAATTAGTTATGTTGTGGAAAGAGAGAAAAATAGGATAGGATGTAGAAAACAATCACTCTTATTACATGTTTTTCAAGGGAATAGAATTAATGATGAACTAAATGAGTAAAACCTAGTGGAACAAAGGATAAATTGGAAAGATAGTTGGTCATTCTTAGAATGCCATAAAGTATCATGCTAAATGTTTTGTTTTTTTATGATATCTTTCATACTTAATAGTATTGTGTTCTGGCATAGAGGATTACTAAGTAGAATTCTAAATTTGAAGCTAGGAATTAATTGAGGGCCTATACTTCACACAGTGAGGTAGACTATCCTAGGTCAATTGAACTATTAAAATATTATTGGATGTTGTCACAATATGAATACAAGTTCTTGATTATGCACCCAAAGTCAGAAGACACTGGTCACTTACCCTTCCTTATTTTTCATAAGTCCCAAATTATCACTTAGTCTATTAATAATTTAAATAATTGATTTGGTTACTTTTTGATATGAACATTGCATAATAGCTTACATTCATCCTTTCATTTATATCTGCATTTGTTCATGATCTTTTCTCTACCTTGCAAAATTCTCTCCCCACTTCTTGATAGACTAACCAAACTAGGTTAATGACAAACAACTAGGCCTAGTCTTATGTTGTAAATATTGGTCTAGATATTAGAAGTCTTCAATGAAATGTGTTTAACCTTGAGTAATCTATGTATTGTCTTGAAGCAGGAATGTTGATAGAATATCTTTAAAAGGATTTATAGGGAATACCCCTGAGTCTAACAAAACTTGAAGAAGGAGAAAGGAGCTCTTTCTCATGTGTCAGTCCCATCCTTTCCTAGTGTTATAAATCATTCATTATCCTTGTTTTTTTTTAACCTTTGCTAACATGGATTTACTAACAAGCTAGGTTACGATCTAAAACAAGAAAAAACCCAAGAGAATGGAGTCATTGTTGGGGAAAAATAATATGGAAGGTTTAGTGTTTTAGTTTATATGTAATTGTGCTAGTTTGGCTTGTGTACATTACTGGGTTTGCTTATCCTATCAACTTGCAAGCCACATTCACAATCTCATTGAATTAGTATGTAAGGAGATACTCTTTCCTAGTCTTGTATATAAAGAGTGTCATGCACTATTTTGAATATTAACACCAATTTCCCTAGTTGAAAAGGGGTGGTGACTCTGAGAAAGAACTTGAGAGAAAAAATTTTAGAAATGGAAGGAAGAAGATCTATAATCAAAAACAACCTTGATGAAAATCTAGCACCAGAACTGGAGACCAAAAGAACCATCATATGGAGAGCTAAAAATTTAGGTATTACTCAAGATCCTCCTAGATATAACCTTGAATTTGGTACATCTAATAGAGTGCATCATTTATTACATGATGGTTACTATTTTTATAGATCGAATGTAAATGATGAAAACCTTGGCCCCCATTTTTGAAGATTAGCACATATAAAGGAAGGGGATATGAAAGAGAATGCTATAAATGATAGAGATGACTAACCCTGGCATCACCTTATGCAAAATTTCCCTAGGATCCATTATAGACTAGTTACTCCTATTCATTTAAATAGCCCTAGAACCCAAAACCCTGTGATACCAAGAGATAACTTAGTATTGGATGGGGAAGGAATGCATGAGACAGAAGTAGAATATGAAGATGCCCAAGTAGATGCAGAGAGAAATGGCTATGATGCCCCTGAAGATGAAATTGAGAAATAATTGGTTGACCTATAGGCAAACATAATTTGCCTACAGAATGTTAGGAGAGTAGAGCACATGTTGCACATCACAATCCTCAATAAAGAGATGTTAGACAAGAGAGAAGGAATGTGATTGACTAGAGAGGTCACATAAGGATTCTTGGAGATCATGGAGGTCATGAGCATTATGCCTATGAAAGAAGACCCTTAGCAATATATAAATATAGGAAAACTAACTTTGAAGGCATCCCTGGGTATCCTAACCCTATTCCAAATGAAATAAGGGGAAAACTACCTCAATTCCAAGGAAACAATGTAGTTTCTAGAGAAGACCACTTGAAAACATTCATTAATCTCACATATGATTATGAAGTGGTAGATGAAGATGTAATGATCAAACTATTTGTGTAATCCTTAGATGATGTAGCTAGAGATTGGTACAAGAGCTTGCCCGATAGTAGCCAAATCCTTATATCCCATTAATTGAGTAATTAGGATTTGAGATTGAAAATTCCCACCAATTGGTATCAGAGAAAAAAGTGGTTTCATAGAATTTGCATGTGTTTTCATGTCATAACATATGATGTATCCATTGAATTTTGGTTCTAGGTTTTCCTCCATTTTGATTTCTCTGAACTAGGTATACTTTATTTTTTAATTTAGCTTGAAGAGCTTGTGGGAATCTATTGGGAGGAATTGTGAAATGTTGGAGGATTTTTGGGTTGCACTAGATGTTCTATATGTTAAAATTGTTTTGCATGTTTGTGAAATTAAAATCCATGGCATCTACCTCTGAATTGGATATTTTCAATAGAATCTATGTTGAGCACTTGAAGCTCAGTGTTATGGATCTTCATGGATTTGGTCTTATTGTAGTGATTTGGAGCTCTAGTTTCAAAATATGTGAGTATCCTCTTGATTGGTGATTTTTTTTCCTTTACATTGTGGTCATTTGTAGTGAAATGGTGTTCATGTTGGATGGTTTCTTTTGGTGCCCTGGTTACATGGAAAAACACCTACTATTTGGACTACAATATGGATTGCTTATGTTGGGTTCATGATTTCAACCCCTAGTTACATGAAAGCACTTGATGATTAGCCACTGGTTTCCTTATGAGTTGTGGATTTGGTCATTTTGTGACTTGAATGCTCTTGGACAACTTGGTTCCTTTGTAAGTTTTGCTGTTTTCATGTTTCTAAAAGTTGTGAGTTTGTAGATCCGTGATATTTCATTATTTAGATGAAAATTTGGTGTGAATGTTTGGATGTTTAAGTGGTTTCAAATTTACAAGGAGAGATGGTTTTGTAGGTTTTAAATGTTAACCAAAATCTATGTTTTGTAGATTTTTGCAAATATTGTGTTTAAACTCTTAAAGTATTCCAAATGGAAATAATTGCATGTTTATAGGACTGCTTGTTAGGTTCTTATTGATCTATGGTTACTCTTATGTGGATTTGTTTGGCAAATTAGGTCTAGAGTTGATTCTAGTGTTTGAATCCTGGAAATCTACAAGTTATACCTGGTTACTTATATTTTGCATGTTACTAATGTGGTGTTGAATCTATTTATTTAGTTATTTGAGATTGGAGCACTGATCATGTTTTTCTCCATTGAGATGTTGCATGTGTGCAGATCTTGTAAATTATCTAATGTGGATTCTGCTAGGTAGGCCTTTGTTTTTGGTCACCTTGTTTACATTGGTATGATTATTGTTGTAAGACAAAGAAAAGGTTTTGGAGTACTTTATATAGTTGTTCATTGGGACCTATAGCAGTAAGTTATGTTGCATGAGAGGATTTGTTCACTTTTAGTGGAGCTTTTGTAATGACATTGGTCATGATGCCATGTATAGCTCGGTATCACTTTTAGTGAGAGTTTTGTACAGTTACATAGTATGTTCTATCTTCTTTATTTCAAGATTTTAGTTTTAAGCCATTGTTGTTGCAGTGTGTAGTTTAACTATGTGAGAGCCATAGCTAATCTTTAATTAGAATATGGATGATCTTTTGCAATGGTTGTTGGTTTCATAGTGAGTTCCTAGATTTTTCTCTTAGGTTGCAGTGAGGTTTCATTGACATCTTTGGTTTTATTTATAGAGGATGCTCGATGTTCATGTTATTTGAAGAGCTGTTACATCTTGTTTCATGGAGGACTCTTTTCTTCTTTGGTATAGGTGTTATTGTTCGTCCTTTGGAGATGTAGTTCTCTTTGGTTTTGAGTATTAATTATTTTCTTGGAGCTTCATGATTTGTAGGTTGCATTTGAATTTAACATGGATTAATTGGTGGATGCTCATGGATACTAGAGAGACTTGTGTTAGGTTGTATATCTCTTGCGTTTAGAGATATGTGTTGGAATGGTTAATTGTTATGAAGTTTTTCAATAGAAAGATCAAGGAGCCTACACCTAGAAATGAATGTGAGTACATCATGGACCTAATGAGTAAGTTATTCTTTTATTCAAAACTTATATTTCTTGGTGTTGTATGCATAGGATATTCTTGTATCCCACTCTTGGTCTACTTGATAGGTGAATGATCTAAGAGGTGTTGCCTGTCTAATTATTAGATGCATTCTTTATATGTATCTTATCTTATCTTGTGCATTAGTCTTGAATGTAAAGTTCTGAGGGATTGTTGAGAAGTAGATGCATGGTTTTATGTATTTACATTGTTCTCCTTGTGATATTGAGTTTGTATTAGTTCTGAGGATTTGTTAGGAGAGGTACAAGAAATGGTTAGTGGCTTTAGAAATATTCACTTATGTTGTGGGAATGTTTGGCTAGTTTGATCTACTTTCTGTGAGAAGGTTTACTGTTACCTAATTTTGCAATTTTGTCCAATAAGATCAGCTCGGACAACACTGATGTTTTCTGCTTTACATGAGGAGACATGATCAGTGGAAAATTATGCTAGGTTGTCTAAAGCAGGAGAAAAAGAGGAAGAGTGGAGAGGATGAAAGCTTGAAGCCTACTATGGAAGGCCTACTACTCAAGAAGAAGGCCTTTCCTATGATCACTTTTAAAATCATTGCATGAAATAACTATTTATATTCATAAAGAGAATGTGCTCATGGCTCCCCACACAAGCCGTGGGATTGACTGTACAAGATGCAATGAAAGAAAACATGTACATCTGAGATTTTAAAAAAAAAAGTAAACATATAAGAGGGAAAAAGGGATCTATCATTGCCTAAATGATGAACCCCACTGGCATTTGTACCATCTTCAGAGCCTCCATTGAATGTCTTCACAGGTACTTGCAAGAGAAAAAGAGGAAGTAGATTAGAGCACGAGATTCTTTTTCAATCTTATATAAAACAACAGCAAATGTACTTGTTATCTGTCACAAGCATCTAAGTAAGAGAAATGAAAGAGATAAACAGTCCTCAAATACATATATACAACCACTAGAAGGAAGCAAGAGTAGAACACATAACCATCAAAAGAGAGTCTCTTAGCTTCTTTGTTTTCTCTAACTGGTTTTCTGAGTGTACAAGTTCAAATACATGAAGACATCACACTAAAGGTGCATACAATGGAAGAAGAATAAAGAACAGTCAAAGCATGTATAGGAAGTGTACATGCATGTTTGAGATAGAGATGACTATCATAGCAGTCCTATTGGATAACTATATGCAGTCATGACAGTCACAAAAATGACTAAATGAAGCCATCAGATCAATGTCACTACTGTGCTAGAAGCAAAGGTAACAATCAAACCACAAGGGTCTATCACAAGTTAGCAGGGGCAATAAATCTTTCAAGTACATGAGGACAGTTAACAGGAGGTTTTATGAGCATCACACTATGAGATGAAATCTGAATTGACTCATAGGAGTGTCCATGATAAGGAGCAACCCATAGTGGAAATAAGAATAGTCGCCTAGATGTATAAAGAGCTCATAACCCAATGACATTCAGAGAGACATTCATCTCTAAGAAGTCCCAGGAAGCAGTTAAGAGATATAAAGTGTTGTTACAATATCAATGAGTAGTCAAAATATTTAGAGGACAACAATCAATGTCAAGTGCAAAGGAAGGAAGTCATCTCCAAAGACAAAGATATCAATTCAAATGAAACAAATAATGCATGGGGTTAATAGGCAGGGGTTTGAATCTTTGAAACCTTTTCAAGAAGATAGTCAACAACAAGAGCCTTCCACAAAGACCTACTAAGCCTATAGGTTCTTGTTGTCCTATGAGACCATATGGAGTAGAACAGTGGGGTATTTGTGACAGTCATACAAGGACTAAAGGGAAAGGAGTAAGATACAAAAGATATTTAAGAACATTGTCAAGGCTTCTGTGGGTTAGGAAATGAATTAGGAGATCATTAAGATAGTCAAGCATACAAGGACTCTCTGCAAGCTTTCAAGATTCTTTTATTTCCTCAGGTGATGATTCAAGATGCATGGAAGAAATGAGGAGTTTTCAAAAGACAAGACAAAAGATTGAGATGTCTTAGGGTCTGTGAAAGAAATACAAACGCAGAGCCTTTGCATGATAGTTTTTAAGAATGTAGACAGTGTTAGGACCTATTGACAATGGAGTGAGGGCATTTAACCATACATGCCTGTATGAAGTGGTGACAGATCTGAGTAGTGTTTATAAATAGTGTGAAAGGGACTATTTTGGATAGTCAACAAGTTCTATGCAGTTTGTTAAGTTAGATGTGACAGTAACAATGGGAGCTCAAACTATCACTCAAGATGATAAGGAAAGCCTCTAATTGCAAATAGTCATAGCTGCAAGATCCATGTGGTATGTGTATGACCTTTCAAGCAAATAAAGAGCAAAAGGAAGCTCCAACACCTATAATTTTACACCAAAAGAGCAATGAAGAAGCGGCCAACCCTGGTCTGTCACAATACAAGGGTTACATAGAACAAGAATGCACAAACAAGTGTAAAGTAAGTGACATTTTGTAGAAGGGATAGTCCCTAGAAAGGCTGGTAAAACAATCCTTAGAAGGACTGATAAAACCTTCATAAACCTCTTACAAGGGCTTCTTGCATACAATCTTCTTCTAGGTTTTGTTGCTCACCATAATAGTCTTGACAGACCCTAAAAGAACCTATAGCGGCATTATGTTTTTTGAAAAGAAACATCAAATAAGTCATAAACCTACTTATGTTTTCCAAGAGCCTCTACTCATATTTCAAAGGTCTATATCACTTTTAAGTGCTTATGAATAAAGGTCATATAAAGGAACAACATCAACAAGGTGCAGTAGAGAGAGGAAAATGATGACGGATAGTGACCTTCATAGGGAGCACATCACCATAGTCTACCAATGATTTAAGGAATCTAAGAAAAGAAACAGTGAGTATGATGTGTTCAAACCAAAACAGTCATATCACAATGACTCTATAAAGGAAAAACGCCACTTGCTGCAGATATTTAGGTTTATGGTCAACAACTCTTTTTCACTGAATGGTCAAATGAGCCTTGAAATTCTTTTACTGGACTAGGGAAACACCAGATACCAATCCAAAATAACAGAGATGAAAGACTATCAAGAGTTTGTTAGGGTCAAATAAGGTCAATCTTTGTAGTGAGAAAAATGACATAGAGTCTTTTAATGACAGTCATAAAGGGGTCTTGCTAAACTCTCATGGTGGAAGAGATCTAATGTCATGTCCATGACGAGCCCACCTGTATGTCACCATACAAGTGGGCTAAAAGACAGAATTTTTTTTACAAAAAATTTAAAAGAATAATTGTCAAACTTGCAAGATAGTTTACCTGAGGTTTCACTGGTGGTGACAAAGTCTGAATCAATATGATGAAGAATATCCTTTGTTTGCAAGAGTCCTATTAATCATAAGTCAAGTTTTTTTTTTGAATGCTAGAATAGTTTAATTTATTTCACTGTGCAAGTGGTCTAACATTAAATGTCATTATTACAACTCATAAGGGAGTTCCACCATTTAATTTAATTAACTAAATAAAATAAAAATTAATTAAACAATAAAGCAATTTAAATAAAACCTTTTATTAGTCACAATATAACTTATCTAATTTCCATCAACTACAAATATTCCTTTACAATTAAAATAATATTAATTAAAATTTACAGTCTCTATAAATTAAATAAAACAATTCCTAAACAATCTTCTCTTTAATCTCACTAAATTTTTAAATCAAACTAAATTGCATTTCCAAATAAATAAACAATGAATTTCTTTATTCTTATTTCTATTATTATCTTGCTTTTTCCATTTAAAGTAAATCTAAACTGATTTTATCCCATTCTTTAAAACAATAAAACAAAACCATAATAAAGCAAGTTTAAATCTTTTTCCCATTATAAAGCTAATATTTTTTTAACTTCAAATTATTTTTCTATTCTCAACATTAAAGCTATTTATTATGTTTTGTTCATAAACCAAAGATCAGGAAGTATATGTATATATGAAGGTATAAACGTATGTGATACTTGCAAAAATACTATTGGCAGTGAAAAGGATTAAAGCCACAGTAGGCAACCTCAAGGTCGACGCATGCTAATACACAGTGAACATATTACACAAAGGACAACATTAGAAGTGAATGTGGATTAGAGTTTAAACTTAAGAGATGGAGATATTTTATAAGTTTTAAACAAGTTTGAAATTCTTAAAGATGTAAAGGTAGGGGCGATGACCCTCTTGGGAGAGTCGTGGCCTCCATGGAGACTCACAGCCTCCCTTGAGGTCATTGTGGGGGGGCTCATGACCCCCACAGGCCTTACGGCCTTCCCTAAAGTTCGAATGCCATAAGACAACGTAAGGCTCTATGTTATCAATAAAACTTTTTTTTTTCATAAACTTTGCTTAGCGATAATTTGAAATTAAACGCAGCCTCTGCTGCTACAACTAATAGTATATCAATTGTTTCTTCATTACTATATATATATACTTGAGGTCATCGTGGGGGGGCTCATGACCCCCACAGGCCTTACGACCTTCCCTAAAGTTCAAATGCCATAGGACAATGTAAGGCTCTATGTTATCAATAAAACTTGTTTTTTTTTCATAAACTTTGCTTAGCGATAATTTGAAATTAAATGCAGCCTCTGCTGCTACAACTAACAGTATATCAATTGTTTCTTCATTACTATATATATATATATATATATATATATATATATATATATATATATTCAGATAACTATATTAAAATACAACGATAATTCAGTTAAACAAACTATATAACAATCATTTGCAAATTTCTATAACAGGGACAAGCTAATTTAGATTTAATTGAAATGTAAAAGAAGCATATACAGAAAATGAAACCATTACATGGATATAAATATAATAACATATTCATTTTCCAATTCATGAGAAGAATAACCATCATGTCTAATTTTCTTTTCCCCAATAGCCATACAAATAGGGTAATAAAATCAATACAGAATTTAGTTGAACAAAGAAACATTTTCAAGTTGAACCACATATATACATTGAACAAGGGGTTTCTTTAACCACAAAATGACTTCCCAAAGCTCTTTGACACATAACAAAAAGGATTCCAATAGGAATCATATCCAAGGCACTTTTGCTAAAATGTACAAAATAACTTCTTTCCAGAAAACCAAGAGATTTTTCCAACTTCCATGCCTTGACTGAAAACTTTCTTTAAACCTGCACACATACATACGGCCAAAATAGGTGGCTAAGTTCTGCTCTCCACCCTACCATAGGGATTGCAAAGCATATCCCACCCCCGAGCAGGAGAACTCCATAAACCAAGTTTACATACACATTCAACAACTTGCAATTTCACAAACTCAAAAAGAAGCAAAAATCACATCAAGTTTTCCCTCGAATAGACTCACAAACAAGGATCTTTCTTGGATCCAAATAGGGGGAGAGAGGGGATAATCCTCCCTCTTGGGGAAAAACAAAACCAAATCAAAATCATCAAATATCACAATATACAACTTCATCCATCAATATCACCATCTCTCTATATAAATCAACAAAACCCACATCTCCATACTTCCATTCACATCAATATAAACAAATATCATCTCAACACATATCCATACACCTCCACAACATCTCCAATAACATACTTATCAAAAGATCATTTAACCATCTGAATACATAACTAATTTTCCCCAAGAGAGGCTCCACGCCTCTCTCTACCCCAAAACTTGGGAAGCTCTCATAAAAAACGGAGAGCCGCTCCCATACAACCCAAACCCACAAAAATTGACAAAACAACAAAATAACCCAAAATCTCATTCAAATCCCAATTCACATAATTTTTACAAAATCCAAATTGAAAGAATTTTTAGAGTGTTACCTCAGCGCCCAAAGTTTGGGTGAGCCCAAATTTAAACCAAAAATGCAATTCCAACCCTTTGCTCTTGAATCCAAAACCTTAAAATCCAAATTTCTCCAAACTCTTCAAGCCAAAATCTCTCTATTCTTCCCAAATTCTCTTTTCTCAAATTCCATGCATAGCAAAAGTGAAAAACCCCTTCCAAAATTTCCCATAAATAAAAACTAAAAACTTCAAAAAGAAGGAAAAACAAAAGAAAGCAACTTTCTTTTTCCCCAGAAAACTCTTCTTTTTCCAAAATAAAACAAAGAGATAAAAATCCTCTCTTAAAAATAAATATTAAAATATTAATTTAAAGCATTTATCCTCATCCCCACAAAAGAAATAATTAAAATAAAACAAATAATTAAAATGACTCTCATCCCAAAAATGCAATTAAATAAAATTAATAAAAATAATAAAATTTCAAAATAACACACAAAAATAAAATTAATATGAAACAATAACTTTACGTCACATTTTACCCTTAACCCCTTCCACGGGTTAGGCTAGGCTAACTGGTATAATGTATGAGTTTATGGAGTCTCTGAAACCACTTAAGGAATCTTGGCCACCCACCTACACATTTAATTTCGAATACCAGTATGTCATGATAATTATAGCTGAAGCAACTTAATGCATAACAAAAATCATTTAAATAATCAATTTTTCATCAAGATCACATACTCAAATAATTTAAAGATAATTTATTTAATAACTAGCATATAAGCATCAATTTATTTTAACACTTTCTTTCCCACATAGAAATAAATCTGAAACATATACTCAACTTAATTAACTCATATAGTCCAACCACATAAATCCATAAAGTATAATCATAATAAATGTCTAAAGTATCATCTAGCATAATGTCTAAAGCAATAACATAAATGTCCATAGTCCATAACATAATTGTCCACACAAATCAAGTATATAATCCAACCAACATAACCAAGTAGTCTAAGTCATAAATGCTAAAGCAATAGAAAATAATGGGCCTCGCATCCTCCCCCTCTTGTATTAGGCTTCCTCCTGGAATCCCTCAAAGAGGTGAGGGTACAAGGACCCCATCTGAGCGGTCTCCTCCCAAGTAGCAGTGGCCTCATCTAGATGGTCCCATTAGACCTTGACTTGGTCCAGCATTCACCCTTCCAAGACCAAAGTTTGACTATCCAATATGCGAATGGGCTCTAATGATATTTGCCCGTCCTGCATGACCTGAAGGGCATCCCAATCCAAAATATGAGACAAATTAGACATATTTTCTAAGAACTGAAACATGAAATATATCATGAATGCGAGACAGGTTGTATGGCAAGGCTAAATGGTACGCAACAGGGCCAATCCTCTCAAGGATCTCAAAAGGACCAACAAATCTGGGTGCTAACCTAGAACCCTTTCCATAACAAATAGGGCTCTTATGAGGATGAACTCCCAAGAATACTTTATCCCACCTCAAAGGTCCTATCTACTCTCTTGGCATCTGCAAAATACTTCTGCCTGTGCTATCTACAACTTCTCTTGAATCCGGGTTACCTGTTTCTCCATTTCCTATACTAAGTCAGGACCCACTGCAACTCTGTCCTCTAACCGGTCCCAACTCAAAGGTGTCTTGCAAGGCCCTACCATAAAGGGCCTCAAAAGGGGCCACGCCTAAGGAGTTATGATGATCATTGTTATATGCAAACTCTACTAAATATAGGTAGTCCTCCCACTTGGACTGCTGGTCCATCACATACATCCTTAGCATATCCTCTAAGACTTGATTAACCCTCTCTGTCTGCCCATCTGTCTTAGGGTGATAAGCAGTACTAAAATTAAGTTGTGTACCTAGAGCCTGTTGCAAAGATCTCCAAGAAGATGAAGTAAACATTGGGTCCCTATCAGAAATAATTTTTTGAGGAATATCATGCAATCTAACAATGTCATCTAGGAATACTCTCGCCACTAAAGCTGCATTATAGGATGAAATACCTTAGCTCCCTAAATCTGGTCAAACAAGTCGTCTATCCTAGGTAGAGGATAACAATTCTTTACTGTAAGCTTGTTCAATTGCATATAATCAATGCAGAGGTGAAGTGACCCATCCTTCTTCTTGATGAAGATAATAAGTGCACCCCACGGTGATACACTAGGGTGTATATGGCCCTTCTCCAACAATTCCTCCAATTGGATTTTGAGTTCGTGAAGCTCCTGAGTGGTCATACGATAAGGAGCCCTAGAAATAGGTTGTGCTCTTGGCACTAGGTCTATATGAAAGTCTATCTCTTGCTTAGGCGGCATTCCTGAAAGCTCCGAGGGAAATACATCCACAAACTCTCTCAAGATGGGATGATCATCTCAAGTGGTACCCGATTCCTCTTCTGACGTATCACTAATGGATATGGCAAAAAGATGACAACCTTTGCACATACTACGCTTGATTTGCTTTGTAGAAATCATTCTCAATGACACTGGTCTCTGAACCCCTGAAATCCTTACAAGATTACCCTCAATGTCAAGACACTCAATAACCTTGCTTCGACAATCTAACTTGGCATTATGTGCATTGAGTCAATCCATGCCTAGAACATCATATGATCCTAATGGAAGGACTCAAAGATCCACCGTAGTAGTGAAATATCCAAGCTCTAGCTGACAACCCTATACTAAGGAGTTAACCGACATCTTGGCTCCTGTGGCCAACTCTACATCCCAGTCGACTTGCTGCCTAGTTGCCACCAACCAGCATCGATTCATTATAAGAGGGGATATAAATGAATCCATAGCCCCAGAATCAAAAAGTATAGGTACTGAAATGTTACCAATTTTACCTTGAGTTTCAATTATCATAGCTTGATGCTCTACCTGACAGTTATCAATCGCAACAAAAACCCTGTGGGACTTACCCACATCCCCAACTGTAGGCTCTAAATAAGCTTGTTGTTGACCTCCTGCTGAGGAGAAATTATGAGGACAATTTCATGCAATATGTCCCATGCCACCACAAGTGTAGCAAGGACCTCTAGAAGGTGCCTGAGACTGTTGCTGAAATGGTGGTCTACTAGAACTAGCCTGACTACCCCTGAAGTTTTGTTGAGAATGGGTTGGTCCCGCATTTTGTGTTTGAGGTCTCTGGTCTCTACATTGGGGCTGAGGCTGCCATGCCCTAGAAGGAGCCCCCTAATTGTTCCTAGGTTTCTGTCCCTGATTCTGTTGTTGTTGTTGTTGTTGTTGTTGAGGGGGTCTAGGTGGCAAAGCATTATTCCTGAATCCACCTCCTTGAGGTGCAGGTGGTCTAGAGAAGTTTCAGTTATGTTGCGGTTGCTCATGGTTCCTGAACTTCTCACGGTTACCCTGGTTCCTAAGAAGAATTTCCTCTGCAATAAGAGCCTTTTCTACGGCTTCTTGAATAGTCTTAGGTTCTTCCAAGCGTACTGGTCCCGCTATGCCATGATTAAGTCCTCTAAGAAACCTATTGACCATTAACTTCTCCTCTTGAATATAATCCACATAAGGAAGTAACTCTAGAAATTTGTTCTCATACTGTGCAACTGAGAGACCCCTCTATTGAAGGTCATGAAACTCACCTATCTTTTTCTGCCTAAAGTGCTCAGAGATGTATCTTTTCCTAAATTTTTCCAAAAAGGTTTCCCAGGTCAAAGTGTCAACTACAATGCAACTCTTCCTCTCCTCCTGTCGTCACCAAGTGGTTGCAACTCCTCTAAGTAAGTGAATGGCCAACCTTGCCTTGAGATTTCTTTCATAAAATTTTAGTTTGAAGCAACCCTCAAGGTTCAATAGCCAGGACTCTGCCTCTATGCCCTCAGAAGTACCAGAAAAGTGTGGGGATTGTAGGTGAAGGAATTCTCTGATATGTCTATCTGTATCAAAAGGTGCCCCAGGTGGCACAAAGTTCTCTATCCAACTAACACATGAAGGGACATGGTGTCCCGAATCTCCTACCCCTTCCTCATGGTGTTCTTCTCTATTAACAGTGGGACTCCTATTGCACTCTCGGTGAGCTGAAGCATGTTCCTCAGAACGAGGATGAGACGGATTCTCTGGTGGTGGTGGAGGTAACCTAGTTTGTACTACATCCACTAACTATTGTAACACTTGCAAGATCTAAGGACCCTGATCCCTGGGTATATCCTGATGAACATACTCTGAATGAGTGCGCCTACATCTAGGAGGCATCCTAATAAACCAAACAATTACAAAGTTTTAGTTTCCACAAGTTTACTTTCCCTAGAGTTCCCAAAGTGTCAAAACCTAGCTCTAATACCAAATGGCATGCACGTGACAAGCCCACCTGTATGTCACCATACAAGTGGGCTAAAAGATGGGGAAAAAAATTTATTTTATTTTAAAAGAATAATTGTCAAACTTGCAAGATAGTTTACCTAAGGTTTTATTGGTGGTGATGAAGTTTGAATCAATATGATGAAGAATATCCTTTGTTTGCAAGAGTCCTATTAATCATAAGTTGAGTTTTTTTTTTTTTTTAATGTTAGAATAGTTTAATTTATTTCACTATGCAAGAGATCTAACATTAAATGTCATTGTTACAACTCATAAGCGAGTTCCAACATTTAATTTAATTAACTAAATAAAATATAAATTAATTAAACAATAAAGCAATTTAAATAAAACCCTTTATTAGTCACAATATAACTTATATGATTTCCATCAACTACAAATATTCCTTTACAATTAAAATAATATTAATTAAAAATTACAATCTCTCTAAATTAAATAAAACAATTCCTAAACAATCTTCTCTTTAATCTCACTAAATTTTTAAATCAAACTAAATTGCCTTTCCAAATAAGTAAACAACTTATTTCTTTATTCTTATTTCTATTATTATCTTGCTTTTTCCATTTAAAGTAAATCTAAACTGATTTTATCCCATGCTTAAAAACAATAAAACAAAACCATAATAAAGCAAGTTTAAATCTTTTTCCCGTTATAAAGCTAATATTTTTCTGTTATGTTAGAAAATGTCTCCCTAGGACTTTTCCCCTCCTAAGTTTAGCTCTCGAGTCCTTTTAGTGTAATCATGCATGTTTGTTTCAACTCCTAATGGAAATCCCTGAAAACCCATAATAAATGGGGCCTAGGGGACTCTTGTGAGCTTAACCCTGACCTAAATAGGGGCTGAGGACTTGTGTACTCACACCCTAGTCTTGCCCTATTTAGCGGGGTCCCAAATTTTAAATGTCAATTATGTGACCGTTATAAGTGTCTGTTGCCAACATCTGAAGTTTGAATTACTAAATTAAGGCGGGAAGTTGTTTAGTTGCATATATAAACATGTTTAGGGATTCATTTGTAAACTAGAAGATGATTATGTACTTTTGGCACACTTGTGATTTAGAGCATTCAAAGTATTCATTGTTGCAGAGCAGACTTGTCTTGTTATTGGGTTTGTTATGCAGATTTGGCTTCATCTTCTCATGATGTGAAAGATTTTCATCTATATGCAAGCTACACCTCTGAGGTGACATTTATTTGTGTTTTAAATCATTTATCAATTGGTTTTTGTCTCTATCCTATAGGGATACGCATTCTTATCTGACAACGGTGTTCAAAAGACTTGAATGTCTCTCTAGGGCTTGACCGAGGCAAACCTCTAAACACCACAACCCCAACCCCCTTTTCTGTGATTGCAAGTTATAGATGTAGAAGCGGAAGGAGTGGAGTTGTAGGGAGGCATAACAAAGTGTCAGAATTGCAGATCAAAGCAGAAAAGTAGGACCTGGACTTGGGCGCCCACTCATTAGTCCTCCAAATCCTGAGACATAAAAATCCCCAAAATAGCAGAAACAGTTTACAAACAACTCTCAGAGATCCTGACAGAAACTGGTATCTTGGACTAAATCACCTAGTCATTAGTCCTCAACTTTTCTGCATTCAAAATCTCAAAGTTTGGTATGTATTTACTCTAAATATTCAATCTATGTCTGCGAACATTTGTCATGTTTCGTCTGTTTATTTATGATTTTACAAAATTAGGGTTTTAAGCATAATTGGGCTTTGATTGATTAATTAATTAGCAAATTCCAAGTTTCCTCTTCATTCTAAGGGACACTAAATCTGTAGCAAAGCCCTCTTGCAAAAGGTTGTGGCTTGACTCGATTTATGTCCTTGAATGTAAGGTGTGGAAGGAGGATTTAACCTTGAAATTAAAACCCCTCTTTTTACACTAAACATTTTGGTGAACCTATGTTTTATTTGAATTTTGCACCTTACTGAGTGTTGTACTTCAGATTTACATTAATTTCATTCATCATTTTCCTATTGCATTTGAAAATTTACAAAAAAAAAATTGAAAATTTTGAAAAATTTAAAAAAAATTGACATTTTAGTCTTGCATTTTCAAAAAATTTGAGTTAATTTGCATTTAATTTTATTTAATTTATGTTATTCTCATTAGATATTATTTAAATTATAGAAATTCATCATATTATAATCCTTTGCATTGCAATTTTCATATTAAAATTGCTAGGGTTTGCTTGAAATTTTGAATTGTTCTTATAACCTAGTGATTTCAAAAACTAGGGTTTGTAGTTAAAATCTTGCTCTAGATTTTGCTACTCATCTTAGGCACTCATTCAAATTTTATTTTATTTGTGGTGTTGCATTTTTGTGTGTTTTTGCATTCATATTTCAAAAATTTGCATTTACACAGATAATTTCAACAAAAACTAGCATTTTTCATTAACAATTGCACTTGCATTGAGCATTCTAGGAATTTAAAAGAATTTTCAGATCTGAGATAGGTTGTTTTGCATCATAAATTTGATTTGAATTCATTTGCATATCATTTTACACATATTCATGTCTTAATTTCACAACTAGGGTTTGAAAAAATTGCATTTTCACTAGATTTTGGCTTATTTTACATATAAAATTGCATAATAGATGTGTTGTGAAGGATATTGCTGCATTATTGGACTGATATTTAGCTTATTTTTCACTGTCACTTATCAATTTCCTTACAACACCTCTTCTTTTAGTCATTTGCATTGAAAAAGGTGAAAAAATTAAGCATTCTAGGAGCATAAACAAGCATATATTTGTGTTGTTTCTTTACATTCATCTTAGACATATTGCATTTCAGATATTGCTCTCATATTCAAGCATACATTCATTGGTCATGTGAAAATTTTGCATCAATTCATAGCTTTTTGAGAAAATTGGCACATTTGTTAAAATACACATTGTGTATTTCAACACTAGGTGTTTAAACAACTTGTTCGCACTTTCTTGATCAAAACATTTATAAACATCAATTGGGCCTTGTTGTGTAGAACTATTCCCTCCAATCCATTTTGTTTGTTGTGGACTCCGTGTGTCTTTTAGTACCCACTTCCCTCAAACAAGTGCTTAGGTGTGAAACAATCTCACTTGTCTTACTTGGTTTCCTTTATCATAGATGCATTGTTATTCATCTTTGGAAGCGTTATTTGCATACATCATAGATGTTGACAATTTCCATAAATTCATTGATAAGTATCCTCAAGTCTTGAAACAAATTTCATATATCTATGATGTTGATATTTCCATGAGTTCTACCTATGAATTCCTTTGTTATATATCTGACTTTGATAGTTTCACAAATCTCATGGGAACATACCCTCTGATATTAGATGATCTCACTAAATTCATAGATAATAATAAATGTGTTGCATCATTTAGTAGTGATGACTTAAATATGTTAGATGAAGCCCTAGGTGAATTTATCTCTATTGGACATTCCACTATGCCTCCTATTACTAATACATGTGATGGTAACTTAGTTCTACCTTATGACCTCTCTCCCAAAGTTGTTTGTCATATCCTGACATTAAGGCATTATTTAAATTAAAGATTTAAATGTCATGATCTTTTTCATCAAATATAATGTTGTCATCATATTAAATAATATTATTTTATAAATATTTTTGTATTTATGGTATTTATAAATGATAATATAAATACAAAAATAAAATAATCAATATTGATATTATTATTATAATTACAATATAATATATTTATATATTTAAATAATACTATAAATATTGTTATAAATATATAAATAAATATAAATACAAATAAAAAATATTATTATAATCATTTATTATAATAATATAATAAATATATTATAAATGATTATAATAATATAATGAATTATAATTATAATTATAATGAGCCTTCATTATATGAAGGGAATAAGACAAATTAAGAATAAGAGGTCCAATTCATAAAGGAAAGATAAATATATACAAAGCACTAATTAATAAATAAGTTTGGATTTGTCATGAATGGGGCTGCATTCATGAGGAGATGCTTCTTTGAATGGGACGTATCACTTCATAAAGGGTTCAAAGGAATATATATAGAAGATAGAAAGCATCGAATTAAAGGAAGAAATAGAATTTGAATCCCATTCAACAGTTCTGATTTAAACAAAAGGCCTACAACAATAAGAGGAACAAATACATAGGAATGAGGACAGCCATTAAAGGTATGCATTATTGATCTTTCTTTTCATAATGACAAAACTGATACATATTAAGTTTTGATTCTATGAATAATAATGCTAAATAGCCAGGATAATAAGGATGAAGAAATATATTTTGCTAACTGTAGTATCAATCCATTAAAAGTAGTGTTTACATTTCTGATTCATCATATTATGAACATAAATAGACTTACAAGTTAAATGACTGCATTTATAACCATGAATGAATGGATATAATAGATTGTTCTTAGATATGATCATGAAAGAAGAATAGACTAACATGATGAATGAACGTAATTATGTATAAGAAATTAATGATAATGATGAAATATGCTTATGTGGAATATGATTGGTCAATTGTGCTATAAGGCCAAGATGTCCTATTATGAGGCATCATGTGTAAAATGTCAATAAGAACAATTATGATATTTATGAAATCAATGAAAAGACAAGTTGGTGATATGCTTGGAGTTGACTAGGACTCTCCCTTTAACCTCTCTATCACCTCTAAGGTATGACGTAGTTGGAATAGTTTGTTTTAGCCTAGGTATCTCTCGACTGGACGTAAGTCCCTCGAGCCAAGTGATGAGGAACCCCACGTGTGGGTGAAATCCTTGGGCCTAGAAGAACTTGTAAAAGTTAATTTTGCTCTACGGATGGTGACTCTCGTCTGGATGAGGTACTCCGTGTGTGAGTGAAATCCCATGAGCCAAATGGTGAGGGACTCCGTGTGTGAGTGAAACCTTTGGGCCTCTGTAAGAGATGGTGGAACTATTTCCTTAATGAAATCATACTTGGTGATCTAGAGCTAGTTAACACAAGAGTCTCCATAAGCCCCTCACAAGTCATATCATGAACCAATGATAAAAAGGAATAACATATATGTGAATGTATTTATGAATTAGGAATGTATAATGAATGATGATGAAATGGATTATATAAAATATAATGTAAATATGATCGAACATGTAGTCTTAATGATTCCATGTTGAAATAAAGGTTGAGTAGATTCTAATGTTCTCTTTACTAAGTTGAAAATTGTGTTAGATAGTGAAAAATTTCAGCTTACTAGGAGGGGACATTACATTGTTCCCACTTATGAGGACACTTTGGCGCCAGAAGATGAATTCATTAACACATCCCTTAACATCACATCATCATCTCTTCATTCCAATGCTCTCTCTGGCTAAGATGAAGCATTAGTGAATGAAGAATCACCACCATCTCTCCATTCTAATGCTCTTTCTGGCCAAGATGAAGCATTAGTGAATGAATAACCCCCTCTAACAAAGAAAATTCCATGGATTGATAATGAGCATTCATCTAAAAATTCTATCCCTAGCATAGTGCATGAAGCCTCTATGGACCATCCCATCGACCTTCCTCCTTTGGTTGATTATTCACATACCTTGGATATCACTAAGGAAGAGAAGACCCTTACTCTCCCTCCTTTGATTGAATATTCAAGTCATTTGGACATCACTAAGGATATAAAAACATTGATTATCTCCCCTTCAGTTGCATATTCTTTGAACATCACTAAATATACAAAAATTAGTAATTATCCTCACAACACCTTACCTTCCCCTCATTCCTATGCTCTCTCTTCAAAAGATGTAGCACTAGTGGATGAGGAAAGGTCTCTCACATTAAATCCCTTATGGATGGATGTTGAGATCACTCAAAACAAATCACTTCTTCCACCTCCTAAGCGGATAGTGAATAAGTGTATTTCTCCCTCCCTAAGCCACACTCATTGTAGCACCTATTATAGTTTCTCTCAAGGGTGGCCTCCTTCTAGATATATACGTTGTTAGCACTATGTTGTATCAGGTAAGCATTTATAACCCTTTACCTCTATGTTGTGTTTCCCCCATGATGTGTTATGTGTTGTTTAGGCCTCCTTGGATGATCCTTGATACTCTTGTAAGGTCAAGGATACCAGGAGACCGCCTTTGTTGTGACCATTCTTCTATATTGCTCTTCTCCTTTATTTTTATTGTTAAGTGTTGTGTCTTAGGAGCATAGCATTGTGGTTGGTGACCTAGGGGCACCTTCCTATGTGATGACCTTGAGGCACTTGTTCTCCTCTCTAGATTTATTGTTTACCTTCTTCTAGTGGTTCTATCTAGCTAAAGGATGACGACAAACAAATAAGACTGATAAGGACCAAGTGTCCCTTCAACAAGTAAAGCAAAAATGGACCTAGTCCATATGTGACGATGGGGTTGATATATATTATCTGACGCTTAGCTAGTAGAATCACTTTGTGTGATATTTTGATGATGTTTAATATTTGCTAACAAACCATAACAATACATCTGCTACGTGCACTTTATTTATCTTTGAATCTCACCTTGGTTACACTCAGTTTTAAGATCTCTGCAGTTAGCCCCATGGTTATACTCATATTTTGAACCCATAGTATAACCTCAGCTCTTGATGTGATGATGATTATGCATTGCTTTTTTATCATGTGGTGTGGTTGTTATCTTAGAGAAATATATCTAACCTCTCTTCTCGCAGAAAATTGTGTGTTTGTGGGAACATTCGACTATTGTAAAGTACATGTCACCTTTGGGGGCATGGACTTTGCGAGAGTTCTTGTTCCCTTGTGTGTTTTCTTCCTACCTTAATGTGCTTGATATCGGTACACAATATCAACCACCTTAAGGTGGGGGCATATATAAGGTAAGTTGTCTGATAATTTTGATACTAATAAAGTGTGTTTACATACATTGATCTATGGCGTATACCTCCTTTTCACTGTAAGGCGTCTCTGTGACGCAGGTGGGGTTGTATACTTTTTGAGCACATGCTTCCTTTTCACTGTAAGGCATCTCAGTGATGCAGGTGGGGTTGCATTTTGAAAACCCTTTGTGGAGGTAGGGATGGTGTATCTCTTGAGCTAGTGCACATCTTTTTTATTCTAAAGTCCTCCGAGTAGGCGGGGTTGGTGTATCCTCGCTTAAACATGTCTTTGGCAGTTGTTGTGGCATAAGACCAATCTTCAGGTGTGTCTGTAATGTGCCTGAGATGGTGGTGAACCTAGTTATAGGCTCCTTCCATCTCTTGCTTGTTGTGTTTTAGACATATAATATGTCTTTGGCATACTATACAGCACTCATGTCTTCCATGTATCTTCCATGTGTTTTCTCCCTTGTGTAGTCTAAAGACGTGTGCCAATGAGTCCCTCCTACACTCGAGTTTTGTATGGCATGTTTATTTCCAAGCATAGTCTAATGATGTGTGGCGATAAGTCCCTCCTATGCTTTGGGATTTGTATGGTGTGTTTGTTCTCAAGTGTAGTCTAAAGATGTGTGGTGATGAGTCCCTCCTATACTCTGAGATTTGTATTGTATGTATGTTGCCCCATATGTAGTCTAAAGACGTGTGGTGATGAGTCCCTCCTACATTTTGGGTTGTGTCTTTACTTTAAATGTACTTGAATTTGCATTCATATCTGAAAGTGAAAAAGAAATAGTCACTACATTCACTGTGTTTTGTGTGTCTTCAATAATGTCTTCTCTGTGTTTGGCATGAATGTTACTATCTTCTCCGTGTTTTACATGCCTATTACTATCTTTATTGTGTTTGGCGTGTTTGTAATGTGTCTTCTCTAATGTTTACCTGAGACTGGGGGCTAGAAATAGTTCTTAATATTTGTGTATACATTAGCTCTAAGTGCTTGGCGTGTTTGTTGTGTTTATTGACCGTACTTTAATGTGTGTATGGACCTTGCGTTCATGCATACATTAAAGTGGGGGCTAAATGTTACATCAGAAAATGCCTCCCTAGGACTTTTTCCCTCCTAAGTTTAGCTCCTGGGTCCTTTTAGTGTAATCATGCATGTTTGTTTTAACTCTCGATGAAAATCCCTGAAAACCCATGATAAATGGGGCCTAGGGGACTCTTGTGAGCTTAACCTTGACCTAAATAGGGGCTAAGGACTTGGGTGCTCGCACCCTAATCTTGCCCTATTTAGCAAGGTCCCAAATTTTAAATGTCAGTTATGTGACCATTATAAGTGTCTGTTACTGACATCTCAAGTTTGAATTATGAAATTAAGGCGGGAAGTTGTTTAGTTGCATATATAAGCATGTTTAGGGATTCATTTGTAAACTAGAAGATGATTATGAACTTTTGGCACACTTGTGATTTTAGAGCATTCAAAGTATTCATTGTTGCAGAGCAGACTTGTCTTGTTATTGTGTTTGTTATGTAGATTTAGCTTCATCTTCTCATGATGAGAAAGATTTTCATCTATATGCGAGCTACACATCTGAGGTAACATTTATTTGTGTTTTCAATCATTTATCAATCAATTTTTTCCTCTATCCTGCATGGATACGCACTCTTATCTGACAACAGTGTTTGGAAGACTTGAATGTCTCTCCGGGGCTTGACCAAGGCAAGCCTCTAAACACCACAACCCTTAATGCCCTTTTCTGTGATTACAGGTTACAAGTGTAAAAGTGGAAGGAGTGGAGTTGCAGGGAGGCATAACAGAGTGTTGGAATTGCATATCAGAGAAGAAAAGTAGGACCTGGACTTGGGTGCCCGCTCATTAGTCCTCCAGATCCTAAGACACAGAAATCCCCAGAACAACAGAAACAGGTTACAGACAACTCTCAGAGATCCTGACATAAACTGGTATCTTGGACTAAATCACCAGCTCATTAGTCCCTGAATTTTTTGCATTTGAAATCTCAAAGTTTGGTATGTATTTACTCTGAATATTCAATCTCTATTTATGAACATTTGTCGTGTTTCATCTGTTTATTTACAATTTTATGAAATTAGGGTTTTAAGCATAATCGGGCTTTGATTGATTAATTAATTAGCAAATTCCAAGTTTCCTCTTCGTTCTAATGGACACTAAATCTGTAGTAGAGCCCTCTTGCAAAAGTTTGTGGCTTGACTCGATTTATGTCCTTGAATGTAAGGTGTGAAAGGAGGATTTAACCTTGAAATTAAAACCCCTTTTTTCCACTTAAACATTTTCTAACTTCAAATTATTTTTCTATTCTCAACATTAAATTTATTTATTATGTTTTGTTCATATATATCTATACCAGTATCGAGTAAACCAAAGATCAAGAAGTATATGTTTAAGTTTGTATATATATATATATATATATATATATATATATATATATATATATATATATATATATATATATATATATATATATATATATATATATATATATATATATATATATATTCAAAGGTATAAACGTATGTGATACTCGCTGGAATACTATTGGCAGGGAACAGCAGGCGACCTTAAGGTCAACGCATGCTAATACACAGTGAACATATTATACAGAGGACTACGTTAAAAGTGAATGGGGGATCAGAGTTTAAACTTAAGAGATGGAGATATTTTCTAAGTTTTAAACAAGTTTGAAATTCTTAAAGATGTGAAGGTGGGGGCAGTGACCCTATTGGGAGAGTCGTGGCCTCCATGGAAACTCACGTCCTCCCTTGAGGCTGCTGTGGGGGGATCACGACCCACACAAGCCTTACAGCATGTGGGAGACTGTGGGTTCTCCCATGGCCTTCCCTAAAGGCCGAACGCCATAAGACAACGCAGGGCTCTATGTTATCAATAAAACTTGCTTTTTTCATAAACTTTGCTCAGCGATAATTTGAAATTAAACGTAGCCTTTGCTGCTACAGCTAATAGTATATGAATTGTTTTTTCATTACTACTATGTGTATATATATATATTCAAATAACTATATTAAAATACAACGATAATTCAGTTAAACAAACTATATAACAACCATTTGTAGATTTCTATAAAAGGGACAAGCTAATTCAGATTTAATTGAAATGTAAAAGAAGCATATACAGAAAATGAAACCATCAACACAGATATAAATATAATAACATATTGATTTTCCAATTCATGAGAAGAATAACCATCATGTCTAATTTTCTTTTCCACAACAACCATGCAAATAGGGTAATAAAATCAATACAGAATTTAGTTTAACAAAGAAACATTTTCAGGTTGAACCACATATATACATTGAACAAGGGGTTTCTTCAATGACAAAATGACTTCCCAAAGCTCTTTGACACATACAAAAAGGATTCCAACAAGGGTCATATCCAAGGCACTTTTGACAAAATTTACAAAATAAATTCTTTCCAAAAAAACAAGAGATTTTTCCAACTTCCAAGCCTTGACTGACAACTTTCCTTAAACCTGCACACATACATACAGCCAAAATAGGCAGCCAAGTCCTGCTCTCCACCCTACCATAGGAATTGCAAAGCACATCCCACCCCTGAGCAGGAGAACTCCAAAAACTGGGTTTACATACACATGCAACAACTTGCAATTTCAAAAATTCAAAAAGAAGCAAATTACACAAGTTTTCCCACGGATAGACTCATAAACAAGGATCTTTCTTGGAACCAAATAGGGGGAGAGAGGCGATAATCCTCCCTCTTGGAAAAAAAAACAAATCAAAATCATCAAATATCACAATATACAATATCACCCATCAATATCACCATCTCTCCATATAAATCAACAACACCCACATCTCCACACATCTCCATACTTCCATACACATCAATATCAACAAATATCATCTCAACATATATTCATACACCTCCACAACATCTCCAATAACATACTTATCAAAGCATTATTTAACCATCTGAATACATAACTAATTTTCCCCAAGAGAGGCTCCATGCCTCTCTCTACGCCAAAACTTGGGAGGCTCTCATAAAAAACGGACAGCCGCTCTCATACAACCCAAACCCACAAAAATCGGCAAAACAACAAAATAACCCAAAATCTCATTCAAATCCCAATTCACATAATTTTAACAAAATCCAAATTGCAAGAATTTTTAGAGTGTTACCTCAGCTCCCCAAGTTAGGGTGAGCCCAAATTTAAACCAGAAATGCAATTCCAACCCTTTGCTCTTGAATCTAAAACATTGAAATCTAAATTTCTCCAAACTCTTCAAGCCAAAATCTCTCTATTCTTCCCAAATTCTCTTTTCTCAAATTTCATGCATAGCAAAAGTGAAAAACCCCTTCCAAATTTTCCCATAAATAAAAACTAAAAACTTCAAAACGAAGGAAAAACAAAAGAAAGCAACTTTCTTTCTTTTTCCCCAAAAAAACTCTTCTTTTTCCAAAATAAAACAAAGAGATAAAAATCCTCTCTTAAAAATAAATATTAAAATATTAATTTAAAGCATTTATCCTCATCCCCACAAAAGAAATAATTAAAATAAAATAAATAATTAGAATGACTCTCACCCCAAAAATGCAATTAAATAAAATTAATAAAAATAATAAAATTTCACAATAACACACAACAATAAAAATTAATATGAAACAATAACTTTACGTCACATTTTAGCCTTAACCCTATTGTTCTCAAAATCAGCTACGCTCGTTTTTGTAGACAACCCCACGAAACTTGTCCGTTTCGTGAATCTACACTCTAAGATCGCAAATCGAGAAAAGATTTCCTTATTCTCGTGCGAAGTCATTTGACATTCTAAACTCGTCTGCGACATTCCCTTGAGTTGATTTCTTGATTTTCGCGAGGATCATTTAAAGTCGTAAACTAGTAAAAATGTCATTTTGGTCATTTATAGGAGTTGGTAAATTTTGACTCTTGATATGCAAGAGCGGCGAAAAATGCCGCTCCTACATATTATTTTGACTTGTTCTTGTTTAATGCAATGACGGCATTTTTTGCCGCTATTGCATCGTTTTTAAGTTTAATATGTAAAGGCGGTAAATTTCGCCACCATTACATATTTGTTGATTTTAGTACCGTAGCGGCCGAAACTCCCGCTTGAGTGAGATCCTTCGGATCTTCAACGACGAGTGCTATTAATGGCCACTCATGCCATGCATTTAAGCTTTGGTTTCAACCTTTTAAATGTGTTATTAAACCCATTGTTGCTTGTCATTTTTTACATTAAAACCTTTTAGTCGATCCGCCAACACCCTCTTCGACCATTTGATCGCATGCTCCTGAGTTGTAACGGATTTCAAGTTGCAGTTGGCACCTAGGGTTTTCTCTTTTTAACAGGTAAGCTTCTCCTTTGTTTCCATTTTTCCTTCTTAAACTACTATTTGATATGTGTATTTTTGTATGTTTGGTTTATAGATTTTTGTTAGGTTTTTATTCTTTTGTTGTTTGTGATTTGTGTCTGGAATGTTTTTACCCATACAACATAGGTTGCCATTAGGGTTTTCATTTTGAAGACGCTGTGTTTTTCATTAGTTAAAACCTTCACCATGTATCAACTTTTGAAGAGATGCATCAACGGCCAAATTCGCCGCTAGATCTTCCAAACCTCGCGACTTCCATTATGTGCAATGTCCGCGGATTTTTCCGCCCTAACACCAAGGTCTTCGAAATGTGCAAAGACGGTGAAGATTACTGCCCCTACACCAAAACCCTTGAAGTTTAAAACACTTACCTGTAGGAGCGGCGTTTTCAACCGCTCGAACATCTGTTGGCATTTCTCCTTCAACCTACAATAGCAGTCGTTTCGTCCGCTCTTGCATGTTAACCGATAATCTCCCAAATGCTCAAGTGGCATTTTTATCCGCTCCTACACCACAACTCATTGTCACTTCCCTACCGGAGCGGCCGATACACCCGCCCGAACAATTGAGGTTTTCGCTAAGTCATATGTAATAGCGGTCATAAACACCGCTCGAACATGTTTATAAAAAAACTTCCAAAATACATGCAGAAGCAATGTTTTTCACTGCCTTTACACCTGAAGTCTCTCCCAACTTGCAATGGCGGCCAAATCACCCACTCAAGCACATTTTCTTGATTTTTCCTAACACTGGAAAATTCATTTTTCAAAACCAAAAGCCCGCTTTCACCTTCACCTTGATTTTTGCACTCAAGCCTTTTAAACGCATGCTTTCCTGTCCATGATCGTCAAAACGCAGTTGACCCAATTTATCCAATTTTTCCCCTAACTGCGAGATCATGGCCTTTTGTAGTTTTCAATCAGTGTTCGTGGTGGTGTTCAAATTCACAGTTCTCTCCAGAGCTCATGTCAGAATCATCTCCGTCAAAGTCTAGAGCCATGAAGTACAAGTACCAGGGTGTCTTTCCAGTAATGGCAGTGCAATCAAACATTGATGAAATCAGAGACACAGAAATTGGGCACGTAGACATGGCCGAGTTCATAGATAGAACTAATCAAGCAAATCCCTCCAAGCATATGCAGAAAATCATTGACAGCAGTATTCATTTGGTTGCATCATTTCCAGTCAGTGCACATAATCCTAAATTTGTTCTACAAGTGGCCAGCCACTACAACAGAGACACTAGAGCTGTGACGGACTCACAGGGAAATGTAATCATGAGACTGGACGCAGAATTCATGGACAAAATTTTCATGTGTCCACCAATTGAAAATGTCGGGCAGATTGATTTTGCTCAGGGTCAACAAGACTATGACAATGACTTGGAATCTGCTAGGAGGCACATAAACAGCAAATGGTTAAAGATTCCTAGGGCAACTTTAACCAGATGGCCAAAAGACCTTCACAGGAGTGATTTTGTGGAGGAAGTGTTTGATTTGATTACTGTCTTGAGTCACATCAGAGGACTCCCTTCTGCTTCCAAATTCCAGGACTGGATGTACACTTACATCAAGGTGATTCTACGGGGTAACCAGAAGATATTCTGGGGTGAACAGATCAGCAATGCTTTGCACAAGCAACTAGTAAGAGTCAATACTACCTTCAAATTTTACATGACCTCTTACCTTGTCTACACTGCTGCAAGCATGAGGAACTTTCCAGGTTTAACCCAAGTAGGGGACAGGAGATTGGTCCCAGTGTATGAATACTACCCCCAAATCACTCTAAAGGGGTCAATTCATCATTTCAGAAGAGTCAATGATGCATTCTTCTCAGTTTTCATGTGCTTGTGGGATGGTGAATTGGTTCAAAAAAGATTTTCTCATGAAGCTTGGCAGGTTGTAAATTCTTTTGCTTGCTTGTTCTTGCAATTTCCCACCTTCACATATCTTTGGGTAGGATATTATCTTGGTTACCCTTACATGCTGCCACAGTATCCCAGTGATCGCATTGTTCTTATGGAACTTTGCAGACAACTGATTGTGGTACGCAACAAACAGATGGAGCTTAAGAGGTTAGGGATAAAGTTTCCCATTGAAATTGGGAGGTACTTAGTTCAGTCTGCCAACAAAGCAAAGATAATTGACTCTAAGTTACAGTTGGTCACTATGAAGACCTACAAGAAAAGAAATCATTTTGACTTCAGAAGGGTTCAAGATAATATCAAGAGGAAGTCAAATTTTCATGAGCCAATGGTCGAAGACATATGGGCAGATCTCAGGACTCAA
This sequence comes from Cunninghamia lanceolata, assembly GCA_027924645.1. NCBI lineage: Eukaryota > Viridiplantae > Streptophyta > Pinopsida > Cupressales > Cupressaceae > Cunninghamia > Cunninghamia lanceolata. The sequence continues at coordinate 3,594,806 of BSBN01000959.1, forward strand.
AATGAGATCAGAAAACTAGATTTCTGCAGACTTCATCTAAGCCAAATTGAAGAACTAGGACTAGTTGATATTCCAGATGGAATGGAGGATGATGGGGATGTCCTAGATCACAAATATGAGGCAGAGAATGTTGAGGCTTCACCTCTCCTAGAGGTGAAATGGTCAGTCAAAGAGGAGACATCCATTAGGAAAAGATTCCAACCAATATTGGCAAACACCAATCTGTGGTTGGAAAGTAAGGGAATTAAGTTGAAAGAGTTCCTTACAAGGTCTGAAGAAGAGACACAGGAGCAAACAAGTAAGAAGGTGGAAAACTGAACTAAGAACAGGAGTGACACTCCTTCCTCCTCCAAGGTACACAAACCAAAGATCAAATTTGTATCCAAGGGAGGAAAGAAGAAGGAAACCACAGAGGCTTCTGATGCCACTAAGTCAGATGTTGAAGACACTAATGATGATCAGGTGAAAATTGAAGATGTTGAGACTGAAGAACAAAATGTTCAAAGGTCTAAGACAAAGGTATCTGATGAAGTTGAACAAGGTGAAGATGAAGATACAGAGGTAGAGTGACTTGATGGTTCCCCTCAGACTCCTGTGAAAGACCTTCCTTCCAAGACACAAGTTCTTACATCTCTTCCTCATGTTCGAGTTTCTGATGGTTTGCCAGCAATTTCAAATGTTCCTCTTTCTCCATTTTTTGTTGTTTCTTCAGACAATACTCCTCCGTCCATGAAAGCTATCTTTGGAACTATTTTTGATTCTTCTGGTTCCATTCCAAGCTTATCTTCCCCTTCTTTTGATATCGGGGAACAAACTGTCTTAGAGAACCTTCTGGATGCTTCACAAAAGGTTGTTGATACAGGTGTTGTGTTTACCAACACAAGTCCAATTGTCACCATCATGGGAACAAGCACGGAGCCGGCCAAGCAAGTAGGAGATCCCTCTCCAGCTGTTGACACATATGTACTTCCTCCATGGCTATCTGCCTATACTCCAAAGAGGAAGAAGCAAGCCATCTCACCTGATGAGATTGACATTGAAAAGCTGTTGCCCGTGAAAGCAAAGAACCAGAAGAAGAAGCCTAAGACTGTTTCTAGGCTGGTCACTGAAAAGGGAATCAGATATGCTGAAATTGCTAAACCTCCTGAAGATGCCACGGTTGATACTTTTGACATGAGCAGTTATGTCATCTCAAGGGTTGAGCTTGGTAAAGTGACTCATGAGGGTGTCAAAGCAGATTTCCAGACCACTGCCAGTACCCTACTTGAAAAGTATGATGAAGCCAAGAGGGAGAAGGAGCAATACAAAGCAAAAGTAGAACAACTGGTTGCTATCCTTCAGAAAATAGTAAAGTCGTCAGAAATAGTAGAACCTATGGCAGTGACAATGGAAGATCCCCTAATACAGAAGGTTGAAAAAGCCCAAGCTAGAGGCAAGATAGTGGAGGATGTAGTGGAGTGGTTGTTGGCCCAAGGACAAGTTCTGTTAAAAACCGCTGTGGAAAGAAAGGAGAAAATGGACAAAGCTAAAGCTGAGCTGGACAATCTGGTAGATCTACTTTCACAAGAGCTGCAAGATCAAGAAGAGAGCCTAGAAGAATGGATAGATATGAAGAAGATCAAGATTAAGAATCTAATCACCATTGGGGTCGTCACCAACAGGGAATCATATCTCAAGACCAAGGAGACTCTAGCTCATTGTATTTTCATAATAAAGAGTCTACTTGAAGATCTGTGCCAAGCTCGAGAAGCCAGCGAAGATAGTGATGTCACACTCCTACACCAGCTGGAAGAACTTCCTTGCACCTTGACAAGGGAAGATCATAGTTTCCTCACAGCACAGGAAATGATAAGCTCTTTTGAAGAAATGGTACAAAAGAAATTTGAAGAGGAAGCTCCCTCAATGCTCTCAATGGATAACCTGTATGATCAACATTCGACTCTGGAGAGTCTGAAGGATAATTTAGACAAGCATGAAAAGGCAGTAAAGGTGGTGAAAGATTCAATTCTCCGAGCTCGTACCATATCTAAAAACACAGCGAAACCAGATGCATGCGAGATGTCGGTTGTTCAAACCATGTATCAGAACTTCCTGAGGAAAAAAGATGGAGGAAGCTAGTGCCTTAGCTTGTTTTTCTTAGATGTTATGTAAATTGAATTTTGTTTTGGACATCTACACATGTAATTTTCCAAAATGTAATTACATGTGAAACAAGAGAAGTCATAAGTCAAATAGGACTCTCTTGTTGAATAAGTCAAAGTAGTTGTAGATTTCCTAAATTTTCTCAAGGTCTTTCCCTATAAATAAAGGGGACCTATTTTGTAAATATTATCTTTTGTCTATTGCAAGAAAACTCTAGCGAATTGAGAAGCAAATCAAGACTTTGTGCTTTTTGTGAAAATCAATATTCAAATACTTATCAATACAAGAAAGCAAGTTCAATTCCAATCTTTGTCTTGGGATTATTTGTGTTGTGATAGTTTTGTTCTTACGTCTTACTATCATAATCTCATTTGATAATAATTGAAGTGTGGAGTTTGTTTCAAGTGATTGAAGAGCGCTCTTAATTTGATTCTGATAAACTTTGTGTTATCAAATCAGTTGTGGGTTATATGTTCATGTTTGTGAGAATACAATAGTTTGGAGATTTTGTGCTGCAAGTTGTTATATTCGATTTACTTTTATCATCTTGAAGAGGAGTGAAGACTTTGGGCTGCATTCTACTTCAAATAGTTCCGTTTACAAGTAGTAAGTGAGGTAACAAAAAACTTTGTGTTTCTGTGATTTTGTGATAATTTATAAGTCTTATATCAAGAGTTTGAAATATAAACATCTATTCTGAAAAAAGAGAATGAGATGAGATGGAACCACCAGAAACATAGTTTTTAGTGTACATAAATTTTATAAGTTGTTTGATTTGCAAAAGTTAAGTAATTAGAGGGAACCTCCCCTTGCTGAGAGGAGAGACTTTGTCTCATCATAGCTGTGGCTGATATACCAATTTTGCCGTTAGCGAGTTAACGACAAAATATTCACCCAACAAACCCCTTCCACGGGTTAGGCTATGCTAACTGGTATAATATATGGGTTTATGGAGTCTCTGAAACCACTTAAGGAATCTTGGCCACCCACCAGCACACTTAATTTCGAATATCAGTATGTCATGATAATTATAGCCGAAGCAATTTAATGCATAATGAAAATCATTTAAATAATCAATTTTTCATCAAGACCACATACTCAAATAATTTAAAGATAATTTATTTAATAACTAGCATATAACCATCAATTTTTTTTAACACTTTCTTTCCCACATAGAAATAAATCTGAAACATCTACTCAATTTAATTAACTCATATAGTCCAACCAAATAAATCCATAAAGTATAATCATAATAAATGTCCAAAGTATCATCTAGCATAATGTCTAAAGCAATAACATAAATGTCCATAGTCCATAACATAATTGTCCACACAAATCAAGTATATAATCAAACCAACATAACCAAGTAGCCTAAGTCATAAAAGCTAAAGCAATAGAAAAAGATGGGCCTCACATCTTCATCAAAATACAGCCACTAAAAAAGGTAATAGAGAAAAGAATCTTGCCACTATTTTCACATTGTGAAGAAATAGTAACAACAAATGTAAGAGGCGTGTTCATATCTTACAGAGGTATTCCATAGTGTTGCAAGGAGAAAGGAATGCAAGGAGAAAAGAGTATATACAGATAAGAGCAAAGCTTCAAAGAGATACAAAGTATTGTAGAGATAAAATGAAATACATGTCATAAAATTTGCTAATATATCCCATTCCCTTCATTTATTATAGCAAAGAAAGCAAGTATTTCGTAGTTTCCTTCAGAGGAAAGAACAAAAATATGCACCAAAGGGAGAACTTACCAATGTTCAAAGGATGCGAGAAAACCCTAACAGAGGCCTTATAACAAAAACCCTCTTTTACTTCTTCCTTTCAAGAAAACAATATGCAGAGAAAGGAATAAGGTTTTCATAGTTCATATTGTAAGAAGGGGTATGTATAGGAGCTCATCATCATGAGGAATGGCAGAGAAACATTTTTTTTCTTGGTGTATGCAAAGAAGCTAAGTTTTCCACAGTCTTACCAGTAACAAAAGTTAGTTTTTACAATTTTCTTTGCATCATAGAAGCAGCCACAGATGGTAAAGTATTGCTTACCAGTAGGAAAGTGAAGAGAGCAGTAGCCCAAATCCAGCATGGCAGCACTCAAAACCCTCCAAAGCACACAGAGGAGCCCTTCAACAGGTGTCCAAACCCTCCATGGTGGCACAAAATAGCAGAGAAGCTCAATATTATGAATGATAAAAATGAAATGAAGCTTTTAGGGTTTGTGAAGCTTTTCTCTTTCAATGCCCTAGCCCGATGCCTTAAGTCATTTTTGACTTTTAAAAAGAAATTGTCAAAAAATCAAATGGAGGCTGAGGTCAACACTTGTTTAAGTGTTGAATGCATAGTAATATATCATGAGCCCATGGAGGCATAAGGTAATAATGAGATTTTTTCAAACCCTCAAGGTTTTATTTTCCAACCTTAGACATCAAAAGAAGCATTTGAAGTGTTTAAGGAAATCAGAGAGTATTATGATGACATTTTAAGGTCTTATCTATGACATAGGTCAACTTTATGCATGATGGAGACTATTATGAGTTGAGTTTTTGCACAAGCTAAGATATAAGAAGATTAGGAGAAGCCTTGTGAGAGAAAGACAATGTGTAAATGTAATGGAATCATGTAAACCTCTTTTCTCTCTTGCATGGTTAGTAACCAAGTATACTGTATTTTAACACTTATTAAGGGTAATATTTTATAAATTACCTTAATATTTGTTTCATAAAACCAAAGGAGATAATTACAAAACACTTATTAAGGTAGAACATACACATGAATTATCCTTAATATTTGTTAAAATAATTTATTTTTGCCTTCCAAACATCCAAAAAGAGAAGAGGAGTCAAACAAAAGTTAGAAACTCATGCAGGAGGATATTTTGTTTCTATTTTTTACTTTTGGTCAAACAAGTATATTTTTGGAAGTCTTTTTGGTCAACCGCCTTGAGAAGAGGAGTTCAGAGCTAAAATAGCTCAATTTGGAGTAGTTGTGAGCCCTCTAATCTAGGCATTTTCCTCTTGCTTGCCCAACAACTGAGAGTTGACTATTTTTGGGGTTGAGGATCTTTTTCCAACCTATTCATGCATCAGCTAGAGTCTAGTTAGATAGGAGATGACTTTCCTTTTCTTTTTTGGAGAGATTTTGTATTATAGGAGAAAAAGCTTGTGCTTTTCTCAGTTCTTGCTTTCATTCTTGCCTTTGTACATTGAAGAGAGAGATTTCAGTATTGTAACTCAATAGTTTTATAGATTTTTATACAGTAGCAGCTTTATTTTTAGCATATTTTATATTTATTGCAGAGGTATTCCTACCATTTTTCAACAAAAATTAGGTCTTTTCCTTCTCAGTTTTAGGTGTTATGTTCTATTGAGTGATTTTGATGAAAATTTATTATGTTTTAAACATTAAACCTTTAAATTTCTATCTCATTCATTGAAACATAGATACAAAAAGGCAGTTGTTTATCACAGGTTGTAGATTGTGCAATTGATTTCTTTACTTTTCAAGTTGTGAAGACATTGATTTTCCTTCAAACAAAAGTAGATTGATTTTAGGCCTTTCTATGAAATATTTATGTGTTAAGATTGTTCAAATTGAGTTGTGTGAGTAGATATATTGAAAGATAGTTGTGAATCAAGTTGCAAGTTAGAGTACAATCATTGGTGCATCACCTCTTAGGATCAATTTCAATTTCATTAGTTAGCTTTCTATCTCTTTTCCTTGAAAGTACATTAGATCCAGGAGGCTTTTAAAGGGAGCCGACTCTTCCGGAGGTTCACTTTCACTATAGACTATCCACAGTCTAAAAATGATCCAATGTGTCATGGGATTGTTAAGCTTAGTGCTTAACAAGGGTGTAATCCTTCGTGACAACAATTTTTGGCATGCCAGGTGGGACTCTGAACTGAGTTTCAGGCCACTTGAATACCATTATTCTTTGTTGTCTTGGTATGAACAATAGAATTTCAGCCTTTTGAGGTGAAAACAGCATACCTAACAACTCTATTCTTCTAATTTTTTGCAGATCTAGTGCAGATAGTGCATGAGAAGAATACAAACAAGGGGAAGTTCAACTCCATTTGAGTACGTACATCTATCAGCACCAAAAAGAAGAGGTAGAACAACAAGGAGAGCCCCCAGTCCAATAGGGAGAACCCATTCTACTCCTCCAAATCTCAGGCCTACAAGGTTTGTTCAAAGAAATCAAGTACCAAACAACCAAGTACAAGCTCCACAAGCCCCACCAATGGCAAGACAGTTGCCTTTTGTGACATGTAATGGTGGCAGCCCATTGCAGCTTGCACAGCATGATGATATTCTGGTAGCAGCTCTTAGGAGCTTGCCTTTCTTCACCGGTGAAGATTAGACCACTCCCATTGAACATATCAAGGATGTGGCTACACTATGTTCAGTCCATCATATAACACAGGAGAATGTTGCAGTGAGACTTTTGTCTACATCTCTGAAGGATAAGGCACTTCAGTGGTTTAAGGGATTGGTTGTAAATTCAATCACTTCATGGGATCTACTGGGTGAAGCATTGAATAAGCAATTTGAAGACAAACTATCATTGGTTGAACAATTGAGTACAATAAAGAGAGCTCCACAAGAGCACATGGTAGATTTCAACTTCAATTTTCAAAGGACTTGGGACAGAATACCAACAGCGGTAAGGCCTACTACTAATCATGCATTCTTGTACTTTCTTAAAACTTTAAATAGTGATATTGTAGTAATGGTTCAATCAATGGGTGGTACAACAATCAATGGGTGGTACAACATTACCAGATGCTTATGATATTACCATAAAAGTTGAAAACAACCTAATACAGGTTGGAAAAATAGCCCCAAGACCACCAATGCCTATTTTCCCTGAGGTACAAGCACCTATTCCATTGCAAATCCCACCTATTGCTATTGTAGCTATTGTACTAGCATTAAATTATCAAGTTACTACTCAAACAAAAGTTATCCCAGTCCCATCTCAAGAGCTTCAAGAGATTAAGGGGTTGTTACAAACAATTGGCAATGAATTGGTGAATATTAAAAAGCAGTTGAATCAGGTTTATAGACCTTATCAGGCCAAGCAGCAGTCTAACCAGCAAAATAGATCTCCATACCAGGCTGATAACCAAAGCCAAAGAAATTTTAACACAAGACCATATCAGCCTTATAACCAGCATGCTACCTGCTCTTCGATAGAGTTAGTTCCAATTCAGAATAATATGGCACAAGAGTATGACTGGTTTTACCCATGTAACCAGCCAAATAACCAATCAACTTGCTCAAATGGCATGATAAATTAGACCTTAATGGTGCAAAATAGTGTTGTTGTCTAGCAAAACATAGCACAAGAAAACCCAGAACTGCAAGTTTCTCATCCTGAACAGGACTAGCTTGATGCAACATTTATGAATTGGCAAGGTGAGGAGTTATGTGGGGTGAAACCTATGTAGGGGCAAAACTAGTTAGCCCAATCCATAACAGCTAATACCAAGGCCAAAAAAGAGCCATCAGTCTAGGACAACAAGCTGGTAGATGGCAAAATCAGGCTCAAACAAGCCAACAAGGTGCTGCTGGTCCATGACAGCCACCTAATGTTCAAGTTTTACCAAGAGAACAGCCTATTCCAAATAGGGATCAGCCAAGAGGGCAGCCACATCTGGTACAACAGCAAGTGGATCCTATTGTTACAAGAGGACAACCTAAGGTTGGTACATTTCCTTTCAATATTTTAGAATATATGAAGAAATCAAATGTAAGCATGTCTATGTGGGATTCATTGTCTCTTCCAGGCCAAAAAGACTTGTTGCAAAAAGCCTTATCTAATGTCTCTTTGACCCATGAGCCCAATCAAGACCAGCCTAGAGTTGTGCTTGCAAATTATCCCCTAGTCAAGAATGAACAGCAAACTCATGATGTCAAACCAACCCCATTCGATGTATCACTGATTATTCGTAAACACCTAGTTCATAACTGCATGATTGATTCGAGTGCCAGTAACTCAATGATGCCCATACAGATAGTAGATAAGTTGGGTTTGACTTATGAACCACTATCCAAAGTAGTAGTATAGCTAGATGGTACATCCATCAATACCATTGGAGTCATCAAGAACTTGGGTCTTACCTTGCATGCATGCCTGAATTTTTAAATTCCACAAGATATATATGTTATAAACCTACCCCCGTACTTTGTCTTATGCCTTTCCAGGGATTTCACAGCAAAGTTAGGAGGCTATTTGTTAGTTGATTGGTCACATATGTGTTTTAGGACAAGATATGGTACAAGAGTAATTGCCATAGCTGAACCCATTGCCAAGGATCATATTGAACCCTATGCTCCTAGTGTTGTCAATGCCAGTTTAACTTATCATGAAGAGAAACAACTTGTTGTTCATGATGAAAACACCCCAATAGAGAACATTGCTTATTTGTTTCTAGATGAATAGGCATCTAAAAATCATGAGGATGACCCTTACAAACAAATGGAGGAAGCTAGATTAGGAATTTACATGATCCATGAGTAGAATCAGACTATTCCTAACCTCATGAAAGAGGAAAAACAACAGGAACAACAATCATAACAACAAGGTAATGACTTATGGCAACTTTATTTTGATGGTGCAAGAAGCAAACTTGGTGCTTGTGGTGGAGCCATGCTCATTTCCCCTGAAGGTGAGAAATACTATGCAACCTTTAGATTCACTTTCAGTTGTACTAACAATACAACAGAGTACTAGGCATTCATTAATAGTTTGGAATGGGCTAGGAAGAAGAATATCAAGTGCTTGCAGGTATTTGGTGACAATGAGTTAGTTACAAATTAGGTAAGGAACATAAATGTCACAAAAAATGACTTACTCAAGTCATACAAGCACATAATTTGGGATATAATTGAAGATTTTGATGCTTTTAACATGTTGTCCTTGCCAAGAAACTAAAATAAACAAGCTGATAAACTGGCAGCCATGGGAGCTGAGTTTGACATTCCAAAGGAGCTAAAAAATGTGGAAAGACAGCAGTATATCAAGGTGGTTGTGGGGCCCTCAATCCTAGATAACAACATTCACTGGCAAGTGATCGAGAGTGATGAGCAAATTGCCAATTTTCTCATTGAAGAGGTTGAATTTTCAACTAGAAATCAATAGAAATTACAAGAGCGGTTTGAAGATCAGATTCTCCAACTCAAGAGAAACAAGTTGCCAAATGGTTTTGTTACCTTGAAGTCAATTTTTAATTTAGATGATCAGCTAAGAAGAGAGAAATCCAGCATACTAATCAAGGAAGAACATTATGAAGTTGTTGAGATCTTCAAGGCCAAACTCCTTAAGCTTGGAAAGGTATGTACCAATGAAGAGAAACATGCATGCTTATTTTACTATGTCAGGAATATGATGACATTTTTCCTTGGGAATACAAAGATCTAAAAGGTTTTAATCTAGAACTAGCATAGCACACCATTGACCTAGAACCAGATGCAAAACTGATAAGGCAAAAACAAAGGCCTCTTAATCCCAGGCTGGAGATTCTTATGAAGACTAAACTCAATAAGCTGCTTTACAGTAACATTATATTTCCCATCAAGCACACATCCTAGGTGTCAAATTTGGTGCCTGTGAGAAAGAAAAATGGTGAAATTAGATTGTGTGTCGATTTCAGGGACTTAAACAGAGCCTCATTAAAAGATCATTAGCCACAAACTTCAATGGAGCAGATTTTGTAAGTTGTATCAGGTTCTGAGAGATTCTCATTGCTGGATGGATTCTCAGGTTATAATCAGATTTTGGTTAAGAAGACTAGTACAAAACAGCCTTCACAACCAAATGGGGAACCATGGATTACAAGAAGATGCCTTTTGGGCTGTCAAATGCTGGAGCAACCTTTCAAAGAGCCATGGATATGGCCTTTCATGGTATCATGAATAATTTTGTGTTGGTTTACTTAGATGATATCATTGTATTATTAAAAGATGCAAAAGATCATTTCTCTCATTTGAGGCAGATTTTTTATAGATGCAGAGAGTATGGTGTTTCTCTCAATCTAAAAAAATACATCTTTGTTGTCCACAAAGGTAAGCTTCTGGGTCACATTGTTTCCAAACATGGGATCACAATTGATCCATAAAGAGTAACTACCATTTCATCCTTACCCTTACCAGCTCACAAAAAGGGGCTGCAAAGCTTTTTAGGTAGAATCAACTTTGTAAGAAGATTCATTCCTAACATTGCTAGTCTTTTAAAGCCTCTAACATCTATGCTTAAAAAGAATATGGCTTTTAGCTGGACCAAGGAAGGAAAAAATAGTTTTGAGAGCATAAAAGAAGCAATAGAAGCAACACCAACATTGATAAATCTAGATTTCTCAAAAGATTTCACATTGTATGCTTATGGAGGCACTAATACTATTTCTGCTATGCTGAAACAACAAAACAAAGACAATCAGGAGCAGACAATTGCTTTTTTTAGCCAAGGATTAGAAGGCTATGAACAGAGGTATACATTTGCAGAAAAACATGTGCTTGTTATTATCAGGAGCCTTAAAAAATTCAGACATATGGTTTCTATCAATAAGATTCAGATGATGGTTGCCCATCCTAGTGTTAAATAATTCTTGTTAAGCAAGGACTTAGGAGACAAAAGGGCTGGATGGGTCACTAAGGTGATGGAGTATGATGTGGATATCAAGGTCACTAAGCTGGTTAGAGGTAAGGGGTTGTGTGAGTAGCTTGTTGATGGTGCAGAAAATGACACACAAGTGCAAAAAGAAGTTGTATGAATGGCTAATAACAAGTCACAGCCTATTGTCCCAGCACAAGCCACTAGTTAGACACATGAAATGGTTCATTACTTGTAGACCGGTGAGTGCCCAACAGGGCTAAATGCTGCCAAAAGAAGGTATTTCAGACTTCAATCCATCCCATATGTTATTTTGAATGATACCTTGTTTAGAAAAGACTATAATGGTGTACTTTTAAGATGCATAGACTCAGACCAGATTGAGAGGATCTTGCATGAGTTCCATGACGAACCAACTGTGGCCACTTTGCACCCCGAACAACAACCTTGAAGATCATGAAGGCTGGGTATCATTGGCCTTCTATTTTTAAATATGTGCATGCATGGGTGAGAAAGTGTGTAAAATGTGTTGTATTTGCAGGAAAGCAGAAGTTGGCAGCCTTGCCTTTATAGCCTATCTCAGTTGATCAGCCTTTTACCAAGTGGGGCCTTGATTTTATTGGGGACATTAACCCACCATCTAGTTTTGGCCACAAATGGGTGTTAACTACATATTATTTCACCAAGTGGACAGAAGCAGTGGCCTTGAAAGAGGCAAATGAGAGTGTTGTTTTAAGTTTTTATGAAGACTTAATAGCCAGGTTTGGTGTACCAAATTCTATTATTTTAGATAATGCTTTAGCTTTTGTTAGCATGAAACTAACTGATTGGGCCATCAAGCATGGTGTTTACTTAAGTACTTCTTCAAACTACTACCCTCAGGGCAATGGAGAAGCTGAGTCCACGAATAAGAACCTAATTAGGATTATCAAAAGGACTATAGAGGACAACCAAAGGACCTAGCATTCAAAGTTGAAATTAGCCTTATAGGCTGATAGGGTGACTCCTAAGAGATCAATAGGTTAGTCTCTATTCATGCTTGTGTACGGGAGGAAAGCTAAGCTCCCCATTTCAGTTGAGCTACCAGCTTTAAGCCTCATGAAAGAGATTGAGATGATGGAAGATTGTCCCATGGAAGTACGGTTGGCTAAGTTATTAGAGCTGGAAGAAAAAGAAAACAAGCAGCACAATAGTTGGAGATGCATCAGATGTAGATGAAACAGACATTTGACAAAAGGGAAGCACCTAAACACTTCAAGGAGGAAGACATTGTCCTCAAATGGGATGAATTAAAGAGCAGAACTGGTAAGCATAACAAGTTTGATGCTATGTGGGGTGGCCCATTCATGATTGTTAAGTGCAAATAGCATAATGCTTTCCAGCTGGCTAATATAGAAGGTGAGGTGTTACCTATCCCTGTCAATGGGATTCACCTCAAACATTATTTCTGAGGAGCAAGAGTTTGCAAATGTATGATAGTAGGGTAGAGGTTTGAGTAAATAAGTGCTAATTTCACATTCATTTCAATTCAGTTTTTATTTTCTAAGAAGTGCTGTTGCACAGTTTGCTGGCCCTGTTTAGAGTCAGCCTTGTTTTTTTTTTTCAGTTTGTTTTGTTGTTGTTCAATTTCTAACAACTGAGTTTCAAAAGATTTTCTGATTTGTAAAGGCCAAGGAAAGACTCTATTGCCCAATGGATATACTAGGCAACTAGTCATGAGAGTTTTAGCAAGCAAAACTGGCGTAGAGGTTGCCAAAAATGTTACCTAATTGTGCAATTCTACCCAATAAGGTCAGGCTGGGACATCACTGATGTTTTCTACTTTGCAAGAGGAGACATGATTGATGAAAACTTAGGCCAAGTTGTCTAAAGCAGGAGTTAAAGAGGAAGAGTGGATAGGATGAAAGTTTGCAGTCTACTATGGAAGGCCTACTACTCAAGTAGAAGGCCTTTCCTATTATCACTTTTACCAGATTCATGTAGCAACTCAATAAGAATTGCTACACAAACTAGATAAAAATAGAAGGGCATCCTATCGGAGTAGGAGGCATCCCAAAGCAAATAGAATTGAAGAGAAGACTAACCTATAAGTTGCAGATTATTTTTATGGTCCATCCATTATAGTTGATCTGATTATCAAGTGAGAAAGGTACACAAAAGTTTGCTAAAATCTACTCATGATCATAAACAATTGTACCATGCAATAATTTTTAGTTTTTCTTTATGCAATTGATTTACGAAAGGAGAAATAATACACAAATCATTGCATGAAATAACTGTTTATATTCATAAAGAGAATGTGCTCATAGTTCCCCACACAAGTCGTGGGATTGACTGTACAATATGCAATGAAAGAAAACATGTACATCTGAGATAAAAAATAAAAATAAACAAATAAGAGGGAAAAGGGGATTTGTCATTGCCTAAATGATGAACCCCACTAGCATCTGTACCATCTTTAGAGCCTCCATTGAATGTCTTCACAGGTACCTACAAGAGAAAAAGAGGAAGTAGGTTAGAGCTCAGGATTCTTTTTGAATCCTATATGAAACAACAACAAATGTACCTATTATCTATCACAAACATCTAAGTAAGAGAAATGAAAGAGATAAACAGTCCTCAGATACATATATACAATCACTAGAAGGAAGCAAGAGTAGAACACATAACCATCAAAAGAGAGGCTCTTAGCTTCTTTGTTTTCTCTAACTAGTTTTTTTAGTGTGCAGGTTCAAATACATGAAGACATCACACTAAAGGTGCATACAATGGAAGAAGAATAAAGAACAGTCAAAGCATGTATAGGAAGTGTATAGGCATGTTTGAGACAGAGATGACTGTCATAGCAGTCCTATTAGATAACTGTATGCAGTCATGACAGTCACAAAAATGACTGAATGAAGCCATCAAATCACAGCCACTACTGTGCTAGAAGCAAAGGCAGCAATCAAACCACAAGGGTCTATCACAAGTTAGAAGGGGCAGTAAATCTTTCAAGCTACATGAGGATAGTCAACAGGAGGTTTTATGAGCATCATACTATGAGATGAAATCTGAATTGACTCATAGGAGTGTCCATGATAAGGAGCAACCCATAGTGGAAATAAGAATAGTCACCTAGATGTGTAAAGAGCTCATATCCCAATGACATTTAGAGAGACATTCATCTCTAAGCAATCCCAAGAAGCAGTTAAGAGATATAAAGTGTTGTTACAATATCAATGACCAGTCAAAATGTTTAGAGGATAGCAATCAATGTCAAGTGCAAAGGAAGGCAGTCATCTCCAGAGACAAAGATATCAATGCAAATGACAAATAATGCATGGGGTTAATAGGAAGGGGTTTGAACCTTTGAAACCTTGTCAAGAAGACAGTCAACAATAGGAGCCTTCCACAAAGAGCTACTAAGCCTATAGGTTCTTGTTGTCCTGTGAGACCATATGGAGTAGAACAGTGGGGTGTTTGTGACAGTCATGCAAGGACTAAAGGGAAAGGAGTAAGATACAAAAGACATTTAAGAACATTGTCAAGGCTTATGTGGGTTAGGAAATGAATTAGGAGATCATTAAGACAGCCAAGCATACAAGGACTCTTTACAAGCTTTCAAGATTCTTTTATTTCCTAAGGTTGTGATTCAAGATGCATGGAAGAAATGAGGAGTTTTCAAGAGACAAGACAAAAGATTGAGATTTTTAGGGTCTGTGAAAGAAAGACAGAAGCAGAGCCTTTGCATGATAGTTTTTAAGAATCTAGACAGTGTTAGGACCTATTGACAATGGAGTGAGGGCATTGAATCATACATGTGTGCATGAAGTGGTGATAGATCTGAGTAGTGTTTATAAATAGTGTGAAGGGGACTATTTTGGACAATCAACAAGTTCTAGGTAGTTTGTTAAGTTAGATGTGACAATAACAATGGGAGCTCAAACTGTCACTCAAAATGATAAGGAAAGCCTCTAATTGCAAATAGTCATAGCTGCAAGATCCATGAGGTTTGTGTATGACCTTTCAAGCAAATAAAGAGCAAAAGGAAGCTCTAACACCTGCAATTTTACCCCAAAAGAGCAATGAAGAAGCGGTCAACCCTAGTTTGTCATAATACATGGGTAACATAGAACAACAATGCACAAACATGTGTAAAGGAAGTGACATTTTGTAGAAGGGATAGTCCTTAGAAATGCTAGTAAATAGTCCTTAGAAGGATTGATAAAACCTTCATAAACCTCTTACAAGGCCTTCTTGCATACAGTCTTCTTCTAGGTTTTGTTGCTCACCATAATAGTCTTGACAGACCCTAAAAGAACCTGTAGCAGCACTATGTTTTTTGAAAAGAAACATCAAATAAGTCATAAACCTACTTATGTTTTCCAAGAGGCTCTACTCATATTTCAAATCTCTATATCGCTTGTCAGTGCTTATGAATAAAGGTCATATAAAGGAGCAGCATCAGCAAGGTGTAGCAGAGACAAGAAAATGATGAGGGACAGTGACCTTCATAGGGAGCACATCACCACAGTCTACTAATGATTTACGAAATCTAAGAAAAAAAATAGTGAGTATGATGTGTTCAAACCAAAATAGTCATATCACAATGACTCTATAAAGGAAAAAGGCCACTTGCTACAGATATTCAAGTTTATGGTCAACAACTCTTTTTCACTGAATGGTCAAATCAACCTTGAAATTCTTTTACTGGACTAGGGAAGCATTAGATACCAATCCAGAACAGCAGAGATGAAAGACTCTCAAGAGTTTTTCAGGGTCAAATAAGGTCAATATTTGTAGTGAGAACAAATGACATAGAGTCTTTTAATGACAGTCATAAAGGGGTCTTGCTAAACTCTCATGGTGGAAGAGATCTTCATCAAAATATAGCCACTGAAAAAGCAATAGAGAAAAGAATATTGCCACTATTTTCACATTATGAAGCAACAGTAAGAACAAATGTAAGAGGCATGTTCATATCTTACAAAGGTATTCCATAGTGTTTAGAGGAGAAAGGAATGCAAGGAGCAAAGAGTATATATAGATAAGAGCAAAGCTTCAAAGAGATACAGAGTATTGCAGAGATAAAGTGAAATACATATCATAAAATTTGCTAATATATCTCATTCCCTTTATTTACCAGAGCAAAGAAAGCAAGTATTTCATAGTTTCCTTCAAAGGAAAGAACAAGAATATGCACCAGAGGGAGAACTTACCAATCTTCAAAGGATGAAAGAAAACCCTAACAGAGGCCTTATAACAAACACCCTCTTTTACTTCTTCCTTTCAGGAAAACAATATGCAGAGATAGGAATAAGGTTTTCACAATTCATATGGTAAGAAGGGGTATATATAGGAGCTCATCATCATGAGGAACATCAGAGAAACATTTTTGTTTCTTGGTGTATGCAAAAAAGCTAAGTTTTCCACAATCTTACCAGTAACAAAAGGCTATTTTTACAATTTTCTTTGCATCATAGAAGCAACCACATATGGTAAAGGATTGCTTACCAATACAAAAGTGAAGAGAGTAGCATCCCAAACCCAGAATGGCGACACTCAAATAACTCCAAAGCACACAGAGGATCCCTTCAACAGGTGTTCAAACCCTCCATGGCAGCACAGAACAACAGAGAGGTTCAATATGATGAATGATAAAAGTGAAATGAAGCTTTTAGAGTTTGTGAAGATTTTCTCTTTCAATGCCCTAGCCCAATGCCTTAAGTCATTTTTGACTTTTTAAAAAAAATCATCAAAAAATCAAATGGAGGCCGAGGTCAACACTTGTTTAAGTGTTAAATGCCTAGTAATACATCATGAGCCCGTGGAGGCACAAGGTAATAATTTAATTTTTTCGACCCCTTAAGGTTTTATTTTCCAACCTTGGACATCAAAAGAATCATTTAAAGGGTTTAAGGAAATCGGAGAGTATCATGATGACCTTTTAAGGTCTTATCTATGACATAGGTCAACTTTATGCATGATGGAGACTATTATGAGTTGAGTTTTTGCACAAGCTAAGATATAAGAAGATTAGGAGAAGCCTTGTGAGAGAAAGACAATGTGTAAATGTAATGGAATCATGTAAACTCCTTTTCTCTCTTGCATGGTTAGTAACCAAGTATACTGTATTTTAACACTTATTAAGGGTCATATTTTATAAATTACCTTAATATTTGTTTCATAAAACCAAAGGAGATAATTACAAAACACGTATTAAGGTAAAACATACACATGGATTATCCTTAATA
Organism: Cunninghamia lanceolata; assembly: GCA_027924645.1. Taxonomy (NCBI): domain Eukaryota; kingdom Viridiplantae; phylum Streptophyta; class Pinopsida; order Cupressales; family Cupressaceae; genus Cunninghamia; species Cunninghamia lanceolata. The sequence goes on from BSBN01000959.1 coordinate 3,611,805, forward strand.
TTTGTTAAAATAATTTATTTTTGCCTTCCAAACATGCAAAAAGAGAAGAGGAGTCAAAAAAGAGTTAAAAACTCATGGAGGAGGATATTTTGCTTCTATTTTTGACTTTTGGTCAAACAGGTATATTTTTGGAAGTCTTTTTGGTCAACTATTTTGAGAAGAGGAGTTCAGAGCTAAAATAGCTCAATTTAGAGCAGTTATGAACCCTCTAATCTAGGCATTTTCCTCTTGCTCGCCCAGCAACTGAGAAATGACTATTTCTAGGGTTGAGGATCTTTTTCCAACCTATTCATGCATCAATTGGAGTCCAGTTAGACAAGAGATGACTTCCCTTTGCTTTTTTGGAGAGATGTTGTATTATAGGAGAAAAAACTTATACTTTTTCTTAGTTCTTGCTTTCATTCTTGCCTTTGCACATTGAAGAGAGAGATTTTAGTATTGTAACTCAGCAGTTTTACAGATTTTTATATAGTAGCAGCTTTATTTCTAGCATATTTTACAATTATTGCAGAGGTATTCCTACCATTTTTCAATAAAAATTAGGTGTTTTCCTTCTCAGTTTCAGGTGTTATGTTCTATTGAGTGATTTTGATGAAAATTTATTGTGTTTAAAACATTAAACTTTTAAATTTATGTCTCATTCATTGAAACATGGACACAGAAAGGCAGTTGTTTATCACAGATTGTAGATTGTGCAATTGATTTCTTTACTTTTCAAGTTGTGAAGATGTTGGTTTTCCTTCAAACGAAAGTAGATTGATTTCAGGCCTTTCTATGAAATATTTATGTGTTAAGATTGTTCAAATTGAGTTGTGTGATCAAATATATTGAAAGATAGTTGCGAATTAGGTTGCAAGTTAGAGTACAATCATTGGTGCATCACCTCTTAGGATTAATTTCAGTTTCATTAGTTATATTTCTATCTCTTTTCCTCAAAATTACATCAAATCTAGGAGGCTTTTAAAGGGAGCCGACTCTTTTGGAGATTCACTTTCACTATAGATAACCCACAGTCTGAAAGTGATCCAATGTGTCACAGGATTGTTAGGCTTAGTGCTTAACAAGGGTACAATCCTTAGTGACAACATTTACATCTATTGTTGCCATGTTTTCATCATAATTTGAATGTTAGATGATGATATCCTTTCAATTTGGGAGTGTTGGAGATATTTACACATTTTGGCACATGTTAGTGTGGTACAAGGACATGGTTTGATTTGTAGGTTTTCTTTTTCTTGGTATATTGTCTTCTTCTTAAAGGTTCTTATGTTTATGGAGTTGAGGCTTTGTATGGAGTCAAGTGTTGTTGTTTGTACTTTATTATTTTTTTGGAAATAGTTTGGTATCTCCTTGATCTATTTCTTCATTGGTTTTAAGGATTTGGGAGAGTTATTTAGATTGGTAATGAGAGATGTATTTTGCATATCATTGTATGTTTCTTTGACACTATGTGTGAAGTGATATAGGAGGACTTGTTAATGCTTTGATCTTTTTTTAGATTTGACATTACCCATGCAGTGGGAGTTCTAGAAGGTATATGTGTTTTGTATGAGAATGGCCACTCGCTTGAACTAGTTGAACACTTTACTATAGTGAGTTAATTTAGAGTTTTTGTCACATGCCTATGTGTGTTGTTACCTTGGAGTCTTCTTTTGCAAAATGGTGGATATATAGGGCTTGTTTGTAGAGGTGGGTTGTTATGTTGATAGCATTAAGTTCTACCTATGTTGGTTAGTTTACCCTAGTTTGAGGTATGGATAGTTTGGATGATCTAGCATTTTTTTGTGGTTTCTATTCCAATTGGTATGAGTGTGGTAGTCACTCAGAGTTAGTTATTATCATTTAAATTTGATACTTGTGTTCATGTAGAGATTGGCATAGGTTTCAATGACAATTGGTATGTTTTACCTTGGCTTGTTCCTTGTCCTATCACGGGTGACATGATGTGAGGAGTTCTTGTTTGAGATGATGGTTATCTTGGTTTGTATTGCAAGTATCTTGTTGGAGCACAAAATCATAATTGAATAATCAATGGTACATGGTTGACTAAGGGATGTTTTTCCCTTGTTGGTTATTTCTATGGATATGTATTACAATGTATGATGTCAAGTGGGAGAATGTTGGGATTAAGATTCCAACGACCTTGTAAATCCTATGATATGGTTTCCACTATTCTTGGAGAGTTCCAAAATTCTTGGAGATAGGGTGTTAATTTTGTAAATTTATTCATAAGAGATGAAAGTTCAACTAACAATGATTATTATTTAATTACTAGTATCGGCAATAGTAACAATGTATTATTTGTTGTGGTATTTTTTACAGTAACAGTAACAATCTACAGCAATAGTAATGGTAATCACTAAAAAAGTGCACGGGCCTATTTGGTAATCTGATGATGAGTTGTAGTCCTAAACATGTACATGTAAGCATGTAATAATGACCTCTCACCACCATTCTTCTTACAAACATGTGGATCGAAGTGTTGTTGACACCTCAATATCATCAGCACCAACTCCATTGCATATGTGGAAAAAAATGCAAGAGACACACAGACCATTGTATTCTATCACAAGGCAAGAGTGATAATATCCAAATCAACACAATCTCTAAAGTGGAAGCACAAATAAATGTATACCCTAAAGGAGAGATGTTGCATCTCCACCCACCAACCATATGCATCATAATGGGAAAAAAGATAGTAAACTAATGAAAGGCTAAATCAGAGAGCAAGGCACCAAATGACTCTTCTTTTAGTTCATTATATTAGGGTCTAGATATGTGTTAGGTTGATTAGGAGACAATCATAGCACAATTCTATTCTTAACCATTATTTTAAGAGATGGATAACATACCTATCGTCTGTAGGATCAAATTCTACTACAATAATTGATTGACATATATTAACAATGGTACATGATATTTCCTTCTAACAAGGTAATATATTCCCACCTTGAGAACTCTTATCATTAGTGAACTTAAACTTAATATTATACATTCTACGATTACTACAACTAAATGCATATGTAGGACAACACTAAGGAGGGTAAAAACACATCTCTCATTCAAACCCAATGTAAAATAAATAACACTCATAGTTTTAATAATGAGGTATACTCATGCATTCATAGCATATGAATGACATTATAAAAGAGAAGGAATGACAATCTAACCATGCAGGTTCTATATCCTATTAATCATTGAAACCAATCATAAGACAATAGATGGTATCTTCCATTTAATATAAAAGAAATTTAGTTCTAACTTAAAATAAAGTACTAGCACAACTAGAAGGGTAAGAAAATCATAAAGCATGAGTGTAATTATTTTCTTAGTTACAAAAGAGTAGGGTAGATTTCACATTTAATCTCAAAGACCTCTTGATTCAATTCAAGGGAAATATCTCACATTGAAATACTATTGTTTGGGGAATATGCATTATCAATAATGAGAAACAAATTCAATATGTGTACCCCATTACTTACTACCTAAACATAGTCTTGTTTTACAAATAAAAAAATACATAAGAACAATATGTTTAAGAAATTCTCATAAGAGAATAATTGTCTAATATAAATTCATATCAAACACCATGATAGTTTCTCCAAAAACTTCCAAACACTCAAAATAGCATTAGAGAATCTCAAGAGCTTTCTAGCAATGTAAATAAGTTAGTTTTATCATGCAAAAACAGGCGGTAATCACACAATTACAACCTGGGCTAAAATAGCCATAACTTGCTTAAAAATAATATTATTCTAACTTATAATATGAAAAAGAAAGAAGAACAAATTTCCTACAAAATCCACCAAGGGTTTAACAAAATTCATAACAGAGAAGGAACAACAAAGGGTTGAGGGACTACATGACAGACTTTTACAAAACTGTAGTAAAACAGTCCCCTAGTTTTAGTCATAGGGAATGATAAACAAAATCTGGAAAGATAATATTTTAAGGCAATAACTAATCCTTAGTTAAGAACAATATGTCCAAAAATTGAGGCAACCCAGGTGACCGTTTAAGAGTTATGGCAAAAACATTGTTGTCCCCTTGCCCAAAACAATGAATTGCTAATAGAGAGAAAGAGTACAAAAGTGAACAACACTTGTCCAATTCACTCCAACCTCACCATAAATAAGGTAAATAGAAATTATAGAGTCCTAACACCCTTTTTAACACCAATCATAAGTTTATAAAACTTAAAAGCATTCAAAAGCTAAAAGGGACAAATTCCCATACCTTGGCAAGTCCATGCAAGTTAAAAAGGATGTACCATAAAATTGAACCACTACATTTACATACATAGGGCTGGGTGAATATGATATAAACTATTCAAATACAATAATTACCAGCAATGCAACCAACCAACTAAATCACCTAAAACACTTCTTTTCTTCTTTTGGCCAAAATCACTATACACACTTGACAATGGCTTCCTATCATGTAACAAAGGAGAACATAATTAAGAGAATAACTCCATCCACTTAAGAGCTTGGAAATAAATCTTAATGCTAATTAATTTAATCATCTATGATGCCTCAATACTAGCATACAACTTTATTTTCTACAATTCATGAAAATGAAGCAAAATGAAGACCTAAACACGTAAATACATTACACTACTTTGCGTGGTAACACCAACACAAAGCTTATCATATAATCAATTGAATAACACTTAGTTATAGATTACAATTAAGAATCATATCCAAATACATATATGGAATTATAATATCAACATATTAAATCAATATATAATCATAATAAATGATCATGGATCACAAGATCACCATGTACAACTTTTTATTATGCTACAACAATAAGAAGCTATAACAAACCAAAAACCCATAAGAGTTGTATTCAAACTCTATGATGCATCTCTAAGGCTCCATATTTATCACCAACTTTTGTACCAAGACCAAGGAAACCATCCAAGACCGAAGAGGAGCCAAGTTAGCTACCAGCCAACCATAATACCATTGTCGAGCGCATATGGGAGCACCACGCTACTCTAAGCATCCCCCTAGCATGGAGAAGAGCCATGGATTCACATACCAAAGATTATACACCAAAAACCTACACATAGATTTGATTCCAAGGTTCTAGGATCCATCTCTAGGTTTACACAAGTCTCACATGCAAATTCCAACTTGGATTGAACAGTTTAGCCATTCTTGGCTACACATAGGAATTACTCACAATGCCTATAATGCATAAACTTCATACAAGAAGGGTCACATTTATATCACAAGCTCACAAAGGTCTAGGAAGGGTTTAAACAACCTTCTAACTTCAATAACAAGCCTACACAAGACCACAACTATTTCACAAGAAGGCATGGACTACAATTCAACAAGCTCCTCGTATAAGGATACAATCTTAGAACACACAAAGATTTCATAAATATACCCACAAACCAATAAAAAAGTCATAAAAATTTACAATACGCCAGATACAAAAATCAACGGGTTTAATCCCACATAACTTGCAAGGATTACAATAATCAAGGTATAAGAAAATGGTCATTAAGGGCATGGTTCGGTGGTTAAATCGCTTAGTTGTAGTGGCGGCCACTAGAGTTCAAACCCTCGTTGGGCCAACGAGCTCGCAAGCTTTACGCCTTCACTGGGCCAACGAGCTCGCGAGTTTGAAGTGTTGCTTCTTGGGGATGAGGTCCCCCGTGTTGTGGCCTCACTGGTTCATCGCTCCAGGCAAAAGCATTTGTGTGGAGCTAGAGGGCGTGTCGCGCCAGCGTCACCGGTCACATTAAAAATTTTATCAGGCACATTATCTTTAAAGCCAATAAGGGCGTGGTTGGGTGGTTAAGTTGCTCGGTTGTAGTGGCAGGCACCAGAGTTCAAACCCTGGCTGGGCCAACTAGCTCGCAGGCTTTACGCCTTCGCTGGGCCAACAAGCTTGCAGGTTTGAAGTGTTCTTGCTAGGGGATGAGGTCCCCCGTGTTGTGGCCTCACCGATTCATTACTCCGGGCAAAAGCATTCGCGTGGAGTCAGAGGGCATGTCGTACTAGCGTCGCCGGTCACGTTAAAAAGTTTACCAGGTGCATTATCTTAAGTAAAAAAAAGGGTATAAGAAAATGCAACAACAAAACCCCCAATACAGAGTAAGGCATTTTTTTTTACAATGCTCAAATCCACTTCCAAATAAGCCATAACGAGAGCTTTGAAAGAAACAACAAATTGAGAAAGGGATGGCCAATTATTCAATTATTAACAAGGGTTTCAACCCACTCCCCCTTTTTGACAAAAATCAGCTTAAGTAGACTCACTTAAATCAACAATAATTAAAAGAGTTTCAAGTTTGTTTGGACAATTCTAAAGGGAAGAAGTCTGCATACACAAGGCTGCAAAATAAAAGTTTCAAAACAATAATATGAACTAACTCAATATCATCTAGATAAGAGGTTTCATAAAACTCTATGAAGGCATACCCAGAGATACTCACTCAATAAAATTCATACTCCATTAATGGAGTCTACACATGTGAATTCTTTTCACAATCCCATAAAGAAAATTAACAATAAAAAATAATGCACATGAAGGATGCCTTTTATTTGATTTCAATGGAAAAATGAAGATAAAGCCCAACATAGCCAATGTGGAAGGAATAGAGTTCAGAAATAATAGCACCTAAGGAGATCATTCCAGCAAAAAACATCTCATATATGCAGCCGTAGAAGTCCCAAGAAGAATAAAAAAGAAAGGGTTCAATAGTATATTAGAAACCTTGAAAAATTCCCTCATTTTTGCACCTCCAGCATGCCTAAAAATCTCCAAAAAAAATGCCCCTCTCAACTATGATGGCCAACCTTTTTCTTCAGCAACCATTTTTTTTCCTTTTATTTTCTTTTGCCCTAACCCTTAACTACTCTTTTTTTCTTTTCTTTATTTATTAAAATTAAAATGAAAAAGATAAAAAGAAAATAATATAAACTTTATATTAATTCTTTTTAACAACAATTGAAATAACACTAACCATTTCAAAAAGCCCAAATCAACAAGAACTAGGCAATTTTTTATGATGTCCCGACGTTAAGGCATTGTTTAAATTAAAGATTGGACACATCATGATACAAGATGGTGAAGTTGCGGTATTTAGTCAAACTAAATAATAGAGATAATTATATATGATATTAAATATTATTATTATATTTAAATATTTTAATATAATTAGGATTTAATAATTTAACAAGATATATTATATAAGAATAGATATAAGTAACAAATACAAATATTAAAAATATATATATAAATATTATTATTATTATTATTATTATTATATAATGCTATTTAATTAATAATATTAAATATTTATATAAATAAAGTTAAACTTGGTAAGGCAGATTACCATCCCAAATAAGACAACCATTTTCAAAGAGTCTTATATGATATGTATGATAAGTGATAGAATACAAAATAATATATTAAAGACAATTCTACTTTATACCATCAAATAGCAAACAACAATTGGTCATAGGCTGCGATTTGATAAAGACCATGAGGGGACGATCAGTAAGAAGGAACGCAATGATTTCTATTTAAAATCATTGATATAAACAATGATTTGTATTTACCAATACAAAGGGAAGCGATCAATATCAATAAGCTTCCCAACTAATACAAAGGGCAGTGATTCACAAGAAAGGGGTGCGATTCATAGAGTAGACACAACTACTCACCAAAAGACATCACTATTAGGAGATATAAAGGCAAGTGAGATGTGGAAGAGGAAAGGCATCAAACCAAGAAGAAATATAACAGATATGAGTTCTAATCAGTAGTAAGCACAAAGGATCAGTGTTTCAAACACAGGGAAAATATACAAGTTCTGGGTCCTTCAAATCTACACAGTAAGACATAATGGACAATGAACTTAGAAAATAGCAATAGTCTTGATAAGAGTTGATACATGTATAATAATGAAGTTTATGTATTATTGTTTGAATTAACTAATGTGTTGGTAAACTGATATAAGATCTTTTCTATGTTTGAACTAATGTGTTAATATGGAAACTTGTATGAATGTTATGATCACTATGATCGAATAGGGAGCATAAGAAATCAATCACCGAATCAACAATAATACCAGCAAAGAGGGAAGAAAAAGATAATATATAGACTCCAATAGATTCTGTCGATGCCATAATTAGCAGAACAGTGGTACGTTCCTCATATAATATTTGTAAGTATGATACAATAAGTAGGATAAGCAGGTTATCTATTGTATGCACAGTATATTCTACAAAGAATTCAATATTTATTGGTCATGATAACAACAGTCTGTATACTTGCATAAATCTAAGTTATCAATTATTGCTAATATGACATAATGAGTATGTTACTGATTTGTATGTAAGGATAGAATATGTGACTACAATATGAAATAATATTTATATTATCTGGTTGTGGTAACCAACCAGGATGAGGGAATTGAGGGCCTACGAGGAGGGGAAATAGCGTTGGGATCATTTTCTAAGTACACCACCCCATGGTGGATGGCTGCGGCCTGCCACATGTGGGCCAAGGGGGCATAAGAGGTCGCTCTTGGGCTTGGAATGAGTGATTTCCAGGACACCCTACTATAGTTACACCCCCAACCTCCCATCATGGTGGCTAATTGAGTCATAAGAAGAAACAGTTCATGATTTTGATAAGAGGAACGGTGACAGGACGCTTCACTAGGCACACCACCCCATATGGATGGCACGAGGCCACATGGGGCCAAGAGGGGTAAAGCACCCGCTCTTGGGCCTAGGGTAGAGGATTTCTTGGGCACCTTATCAAACCATTCTGTTCCAGGGAGAATGAATTAGAAACCTAAAAGATTTCAATATATTTATGACATGACATTTATTTCTCGTCATAGATGTTTCCTAATCTATTTACAGGTCTTAAACAAGTAGTTGTATCACTAACCTTACCTTCCTTGTTTTCTTTACATATTCCAATGAGAGCATCATACAATACTATCTTGTAAATATTTTCTAACTCTGCCTTGTAGTGGTACCCAATCAAGTTATAAACTTTCCCAAAACCAAGTTGATTAATTGAAATTGATATATTAGGGCAAATTTAGGGTCTTCCAAATATGGGGACATTACAAGTGGTATTAGAGCATCTTTCCTACCATCCTATGTATGCTTTATGTGTATTTGAATGTATTCAAGTGCATACCTTGTGATTTATATGTGTATTTGAGTGTATTTAAAGGTATACTTTGTGACTTATGTGTATGCTTTGTAACATACGTTCATGTGAATACTTTGTGTATTACGTTTATTCACATGTATGCTTCATGCTTGTTGTATATACTCATGTGTATACTTGGGATGGTGGACAGACCCGCGGTGTAGTATGGGATGCACCGAATCCCCTTCCCAGTTGGATACTTACATGTATTAATGCAACTTACGTGTATTCATATTTTGTGGCCGACATATACTTCATGACTTACGTGTATTCAAGTGTACTCAAGTGTATACTTCATGATTATGTATTTGAGTGTCTACTCTATGACTTTGTATTTGTATTCGAGTGTATACTCTATGACTTTGTACTCGTGTATACTTCATGACTATGTATTCGAGTGTATACTATATGACTTTGTATTTGTATTCGAGTGTATACTCTATGACTTTGTACTCAAGTGTATACTTCATGACTATGTATTCGAGTGTATACTCTATGACTTTGTATTCAAGTGTATACTTCATGACTATGTATTCGAGTGTATACTCTATGACTTTGTATTCAAGTGTATACTTCATGATTATGCATTCGAGTGTATACTCTATGACTTTGTACTCAAGTGTATACTTCATGACTATGTATTCGAGTTTATACTCTATGACTTTGTATTTGTATTCGAGTGTATACTCTGTGACTTTGTATTCAAGTGCATACTTCATGACTGTATTTAAGTGTATACTCCATGACTTTGTGTATTCAATTGTATACCTTATGACATTGTGTATTTGAGTGTATACTCCATGACTTTGTATATTCAAGTGTATACTACATGACTTATGTGTGTTCAAATGCATACTCCATGACTTATGTATGTTCAAGTGCACACTTCATGAATTACTTGTATTCATGTGTAGACTTCATATTTGTGTATTACGTGTGTATACTTTGTGAATTATGTGCATGCTTCATGCTTTATGTGTTACATGTATGCTTCATGCTTATGCATTATGTGCGTATACTTTGTGTGCTTCATGCTTTGTGTATCAAATGTATGCTATATGTATTATGTGCATATACTTGTGCATTACATACTATGTTCATGCTTCATGCTTCATATACTTTGGTGTATTATGTGTATAAGCTTTGTGTATGCTTCATGTATTACACTTTGTGTTTTACGTTTATACTTCATATATCACATGTACGATTCATGATCCACATATAATTGTGTGTACACTTTGCATATTCAGTATATCTATGTATATGCTTCATACATGTATACTTTGTGTATCATGTGTACTTATGTGACATATGATTCATGCCTTGCATGTATTTAGGGGTATACTTCACATGCATCATATATTAATTATATCTATGTGTTTCCTCAAAAAATATTACTCCATATGTGTATTAAGATTACTTTATGCTTAAAATTTGATAAAATGCCAAAACTATTTGTCAAAACCTTCCTGGGTTGTAACTAATGAGACTCCCTCTAACCTGAGGTGAAAAATGGGAGAGTATTTCATCTGAAAAAGACGTCCAATAACACCATTAAAGAATTAAATTGAGATTTAGGTCCACTGAGGTATCATATCGACCTAGGAAGGCCAATCTCATTAAAAAAAAAGAAAAAAAAAACATAACAAATTTTGAAAGGAGATAACTAAAACAACTCAACTCTTTATGAACCCACAAATGGGGAGAAAGATCTTAAAAGAAATGTGGAAATTTATAGCTCTATCCATTTAGGACAAGATCAAAATGACAAAAACAATCCGGTCCATATCATATGATCTACCTTGTAACTTATAACATTCATCTAGTGAAATGTCTTATTTTTCCTACATGTGATATCTAGAGTAGATCATTTCATCCAAGGGTTTTCTTCTCTTAAGCTCTTTAGAGTAACCCTTCATTCATGATTAAGATCAAGGATATTTGTATTTAGTTCATGAATATCTTCGATAAAATTAATACACACCGAGTTATACCAAATTTGTTACATAAGGATCATTCTCATTTACCAAACCCTAAATTAATTGATATGAGAAAACAAATTTAGTACCAAAACATAGAGGTGTGTAAAGAGGAGGATAAAAACCCAATGGAATTAAAAGATAGGAAAGAATTGAATATTGGAGTAAACCTATAGAGAAAAGTCTTATTACTTGCTAAGGAATAACTAACTATTGTACACCTTTCATTTAGCAATTTGTATATATAGGTATAATAGATATTTGGATAAGATAAGTGGTTCAAACCCCTATAAACTCCTCATAAGAAATCAACTTATCACAAATCTTGTTTGAATACCTACACAAATTTTCTCTCTATGACATCATACAATCAATTATTCCTCAAAACATGTTTATCTTTTCCAATCATCATTAGATTTGAACATGACTCTTCTTTGGGGTCAATAACTTATCAATGGGTAAAACTACAAGATGGCAAGTACGAGATCAAATTTCAGGATCAAAGATCAAGATATCTTTTAGGTCCTTCTCCCTAAGGACAAGAGAAAACTTATCTTAAGTTACAAAAATCATTAGTTACCAACGCTCGTTGCTGAGAGATATTGGAAGATACAAACACATGGACTAAAGGAATATTTTCCATTTAGGGAACATCATTGACCTTATTATCTTAAAGAGTTCAATAAGGGCAGTGGAACCGAGGTAAGTATACTAACAACAATCCCTCAAGGGAATTGAATTGGAACTTTTTTTAGGAATCTTAAATATTCTTATGATTGCTTGAGGACAAGCATTCTTGGACCGCGTGGACTGTGATGTCCCAACGTTAAGGCATTGTTTAAATTAAAGATTGGACACATCATGATACAAGATGGTGAAGTTGTGGTATTTAGTCAAACTGAATAATAGAGATAATTATATATGATATTAAATAATATTATTATATTTTAATATTTTAATATAATTAGGATTTAATAATTTAACAAGATATATTATATAAGAATAGATATAGGTAACAAATACAAATATTAAAAATATATATAAATATTAATATTATTATTATAATATAATAATGCTATTTAATTAATAATATTAAATATTTATATATAAATAAAGTTAAACTTGGTAAGGCATATTACCATCCCAAATAAGACAACCATTTTCAAAGAGTCTTGTATGATACGTATGATAAGTGATAGAATACAAAATAATATATTAAAGACAATTCTACTTTAGACCATCAAATAGCAAACAATAATTGGTCATAGGTTGAGATTTGATAAAGACCATGAGGGGACGATTAGTAAGAAGGCAGGCAGTGATTCCTATTTAAAATCATTGATATAAACAATGATTTGTATTTACCAATACAAAGGGAAGCGATCAATATCAATGAGCTTCCTAACTAATACAAAGGGTAGTGATTCACAAGAAAGGAGTGCAATTCATAGAGTAGACACAACTACTCACCAAAAGACATCACTATTAGGAGATATAAAGGCAAGTGAGATATGGAAGAGGAAAGGCATTGAACCAAGAAGAAATATAATAGATCTGAGTTCTAATCAGTAGTAAGCACAAAGGATCAACGTTTCAAACATAGGGAAAATATACAACAGGTTCTAGGTCCTTCAAATCTGCATAGTAAGACATAATGGAGAATGAACAGAAAATATATATATATATATATATATATATATATTAGAAAATAGCAGTAGTCTTGATAAGAGTTAATGTGTATAATAATTAAGTTTATGTATTATTGTTTGAATTAACTAATGTGCCGGTATATGTTTGAACTAATGTGTTAATGTGGAAACTTGTATGAGTGTTATGATCACTATGATCGAATAGGGAGCATAAGAGATCAATCACTGAATCAGCAATAATACCATCAAAGAGGGAAGAAAAAGAAAATATATAGACTCCAGCAGATTCTGTCAACGCCATAATCAGCAAAACAGTGGTACGTTCCTCATATAATATTTGTAAGTATGATATGTAGGATAAGCAGGTTATCTCTTGTATGCACAATATATTCTGCAAAGAATTCAATATTTATTAGTCATGATAACAACAGTCTGTATACCTGCATAAATCTGAGTTATCAATTATTGCTAATATGACATAATGAGTATGTTACTGATCTGTATGTAAGGATAGAATATGTGACTACAATGTGAAATAATATTTATATTATCTAGTTGTGGTAACCAGCCATGATGAGGGAATTGAGGGCCTATGAGGAGGGGAAACAACGTTGGGATCATCTTCTAAGTACACCACCCCATGGTGGATGGCTGCAGCCTGCCACATGTGGGCCAAGGGGGCATAAGAGGCCGCTCTTGGGCTTGGAAGGAGTGATTTCTGGGACACCCTGCTGTAGTTGCACCCCCAACCTCCCATCATGGTGGCTAATTGAGTCATAAGAAGAAACATAGTAGTTTTGATAAGGGGGACGGTGATAGGATGCCTCACTAGGCACACCACCCCATATGGATGGCATGAGGCCACATGGGGCCAAGAGGGGTAAAGCACCTACTCTTGGGCCTAGGGTAGAGGATTTCTTGGGCACCCTATCAAACCATTCTATTCCAAGGAGAATGAATTAGAAACCTAAAAGATTTCAATATATTTATGACATGACATTTGTTTCTCATCATAGATGTTTACTAATCTATTTGCAGGTCTTAAACAGGTAGTTGTATCACTAACCTTACCTTCCTTGTTTTATTTACATATTCCAATGAGAGCATCATACAATATTATCTTGTAAATATTGTTACATCCCTAATTTTGGCTTGTTTTTACTTTTTACTTTTACATGGATAGAAGTGAATCTATTGGATAAATACTTTGACGTTGGGTTAAATGTCATTGGAAAATATAGATTTTATTGAATATCAGTTATGTGATTAAATGCAATGCATATGATGATTTAGCAATTTATATTATGAGAATTTGATTTATTATTATTCATAAGTTTTATGAATGGAGTAATGATGCACTGATCATGATCTGGTGTTTGCAAGTTAAATGTAGGAAAAATAGGTTGTGATGACTCTCCGAGAAAGAGAGAGAGTATATTCTAAGGAGAGGAGAATAGACCTTGGGTTATAAATGGTTATTTGCTAACTGAGTATAGTGTTCAACAGTTAGTGAACTTTAGCCGAATGAAGTAAGTTGCATTTTAATGGTTATTTTATTGGTCGACTCGACAGGTTGTCAATGTCTTATTAAATCCTTTTTGAAGTTAATATGCGACAATCTTGTCATTTTGGGAAAATGACATCATCAAGGAAGAACGTTAGTCATTTGTGACTAAACGTGACCTCTCGTCGATCACGTTGTAAATAGTTTACGTTTGTGTTGTCAAGGCATAGACGTAGATGGTTAGATTGTTGTCATGATTATAGTTTTTATCGTCACATGATTCATTTATGATAAAACAAAATTGACGTGAAATAATGTGTGTTCGTGAAGGGGAGACAAACTTGACCCTATCACATTTTACGTAAGCCTTTTGACTTAATATTATTATATTATTTTTTATTGAAGTTATATATGTGGTCTAAGACTATTATTCTTTTGACCATTAGTTTGGAAAATTCATTTGAAGGGAACTGTTTATGGTTTTAAATGATTAATCACCTTTTTCTAAGTAAGGTTGTTATCATGATGTTGATGCATAAATTTGTGGGTTTAATCCATCACCAACATGGGAGATTCTGAGAATGTGGGATAACTCTTAGAACAACCTCCAGATTTTATAGAAGCTGGCTCTTCTTTTTTCATTGGGGTTTTGGGAAAAGGAGAAGAAAAAACAAGATTACAGATATAATATGATATATCTTTTAAGTTAATACGCTAGACTTATATTTGATTCAATAATCAGCATAGTGACTAAACCTTAATGATTCCTACTATATTAAAGAGCAATGAGCATGATTAATATAAACCAGTTATGAACAGATTTAAACTCAGAGGCTAAACTTAGAGAATTTGCAATAAAGACACAGAAAAATATCACCCAAATAGCACAGAACAGAGGTTTTTCATTAATAGATTCAGCAGAAGACATAAGGCACAGAACATGCATAGATCTACGATGCTTTTCTTTTGAAACAACTGCAAAGGCAAAATGATATATTCCAGTCACACCACAAAATCTCTTCTCATGTGTATTCTTCTATTTCAGTATCTCTACATATATTTATCAGTTACAGAATTCCCCTACTTATAGTAGAAAGATGGGGCTTGAGACACTGATGACCATTAAGATTCTCAACCATCTACAAAACTGAACTGGAGCTGGTCATGCGTAGGAAATCCTTTTGAATCTGCTTCTGCATCATCCTCATGTTCTAATTGGTTGACTAGCGATGAACATACGGTTTTGTTACTACCGATACCATTGAGACAGATGGCCTCTTCCGCGGGCTTCTAAATGGCTCAAAAGTTGCTACGTGGCACCCCTACGCTTATCAGGTCAGCCCCTCTCATATTTCTTCGAATGTGCAGCATATTGACACTTGGCACCTTTGACTTCTTCTTTACTTACTTTTACCTTAACTGATGCTCAAGACACATGGCAACACCCACTAGCTTCAAAACTGGGACACGCGACAAGTTGGCGCTTCTTCTAAGCTACTTTGTTTCTTTCATTCAAATGCCCACCATCGCGACACTTGGCACTTTCTGCTGCTCTTGCAAAATAACCTTTAATATCTTGGGCCCACCATATTTTACATTGACACTTTAATATACTGCAGAAAGAGTGACATGCGGCAGGATCCGCTTCATTTACAATAGAGACACGCGACAACTCTCGCATACATCCGAGCTGCTTTATCAAAAGTTTTCCTTTTCCCACTGTTGCAACACATGGCACACTCCGCACAGCTTAAAAACTTTATGAAATGAAAGGGGAAAAGAACGCAACACAAACACGTGGCACACCCCGTGACTCTTGTAGCCTGCATACTCAAAAGAAGACATTTGGCACTTTCTACTGCAACTAGACACTGTGCCAGATTCTTTTGATTACCACACCACATGGCACATTCGCGCAGCTTTCACGAACCTTCGTTTCTTCAAAATCTCTTCGTGTGACACTTGGTGCTTCTACACGGGCTATGAATTGCAATTCAAATAGATTACCAAGTCGATAATATATAGGTATCTTGCCACTGTGAATTGATGCTACAAAATGTAGAGTTTTAACTCTACAGTTCTTGGCGACTCACACGGGACTCTGTGCCTGCATAGAAAGAACTTGGAAAGTATACAAAAAGATCAAAGATTAAAAATTGCACTGCCACAGCCTAGAAAATTACAACTTCTACAAGGCTGCTTGATACCCAGACCACTCTAAGTCTGACAAGCCCCGCCTCTTCTATAAAACCTGGAAAGCAAGATCCAAATTGATAATGTCCTTATGAGAGAAGGATTGGAGAATTTGCACCACTAAATGCAACTAAAACTCAAGCTAGTTAATGGGAATGAGAATTGATTCCACCTCCCGCACACTTGATGAGTCACTTAGACTTTGAAAAATAGTCTGGTCATTCTGCTTCAACAATAGGAGTGCCTTGATCTGGTCAGTCGTTATGACTGTGCTATCATTTGGGAAAGGAGATGGGAGTCCCATCTGCACCAACTTCTCAATGTGCCCTTTCATGCCTTTGACTCCTTCCTTCAAAATATCCAGAAGTGTCTTGCATTTTGTCACAGCCTCATTGCAACTGAGAACTTCATCCACTTTTTTAGCTGCAGTCATTCTATCACTCACCCCTGCCGCTAGCAAAGCTTCATTAGTCACATCATAGAATTTTTTTAACAAAAGTTGAGAGTCTGACACTCTCAAAGAAACAATGGATAAAGTAGCTTCAACTGAAGACTCTACTCTTTCACACAGTTGTTGAGCCTTAAGAAGGTAATTGAGGGCAGGCTTAAGCTTTATAACCTCCTTAGAGATCCTCTGCCATGTTGACATATACAGCTCCTTGACCATTTCTAACACTCCAGCATTCTGAGGCCTTTGACTTAGCTCAATGGTCAATTGCTTAGTCTTCTCTTACTCAGCCATGAATTGAGCTTGATAGGAACTAATTTGATTATGCTCTTTCAATAGGCTCTACTGCAATTGAGACACCTCTTGCATCTTATCTTGGTATTTCTTCTCAACAAGGGCCTTTTCCTGCTTCAATGTGTTTATGATGGCCTTTGCCTGTGTTAGTTCAGTTTGAAAGTTTTCAGCTTGAGTTTGTGTCACCTAATATACTTCTAAAGACATAGTAGACTGCAAATCTTTGTTCAGAGTGTCAATTTCTTGGTTTTTAGCCTTAATCTCTGCCGAAAGGCCATCAATTGTGGCTTTCGCCTTTTTCCAACTTTTGCAGCTTCTTTGTTGCTTTGAGATAATCAATTGTGACTGTTGCGGAAGTCTCATTCATTAACTCAACTTTATCTTGGGGCCTAAAGTGGGCTAAGTCCATAGCCACTGCATTCATGGTATAATCCTCTGGCTTCATCTACTCAACAGGCTTAACTACATTAGGGGTCAAGTGAGTAATAGTTAGGGATTGTTGGATGGGATCAAAGAGGGACTTCATGTGAGGGGTAGCAGGGCTTTTGCTTTCTTTCATCTTTTTCTTCTCTCTTCTAGCTTCCCTCACTTTCCTAGCAGCGTCTGCCTGTGTTTGAAAGGTACGTGGGGAGGCAATGAGTCCTCCAACAAAGGGGTAACCCTGTGGTAGGCCATATGGGATGGTTGTAATTTTTTGGCTGAGGTCTATCTGAGGAAAATCCCTCCTGGGCATGGATGGGGAAAACAAAGGCAATGAAATGGCCTATGATGATGCTAAGGCTGGTGAACTAGCAGTAGGAACAAAAGATTGCAAAGGCACAACAGAGGTGGCAGGAGGCGTGGAAGAGTAGGTAAATTGGTTTGCCACCCCCATTAAAGAAGAAGATGAAGGAGAAACAGGAGGAGGAATACTTACCTAGACCACTGTCGTAGTTGTGAGGCCACCAAGACATCACTCTCAATTTCCTTTTGTGACACTAGCTTGCACCTTCTTTTCAGGGGCCTTCCAACTGTGTCTTCAGAATCTTCTTCCTCTAATGCCTCTTCTATTAACATGAATGTTTGTTGAGAGATTGCCACTCCAAGACCCCCCGATGCTGAAGCTATATGGGCCTCATGAGATGGTGATTGTACAACTTTTTGCTTCTTGATAACACTGAGAGGTTGAGACCAAGGAACCCTAGGAGCTTGTTTTGTTGCTTTCTTTGTTTCCTCTATCTCTTCTACCTCTTTTGAGTGGCCCGAGAGATTACTTGTGTCTAGGCTCGATATGAGAGTCATATGATAATCATCCCATTGTCTCTCCCATTGCTCATCTGTCGGAACTCCCCCAAAAGTGTGGGTGAACTCAGTAATTTCTTGCCTATACTTCCAATAGGCCACTATCTTTTCACTACTCCAGTCTTTATTCTTGAGTGTCAGTCTCAAACCATGTGTCATGAGCCTCTCAGGGTCATACTTTTGCTGGCGAGTGTAGAAAGTTTCCCACGGCTTGGGGCCTTCATCAGGTAGATCATTGAGCTCTACATAAAACTTTGGAGTATCTTGTGTGGTGACCTCCTCTGTTCCCAGAAGGCCAACTCTCATGAATGAAACTAGTGGAGACCTTGTTACTCACTATCCATGATGCTAATAAACTGTCTGGATCATAGTTCCATTTATCCTGAACTATCACAAAACCATAGGCTGCTAGTTTTCTTAGCATGAGATTTTCAGTTTCCCTTTTCTTTATTTTAAACTCCTTACTCTAAGGAATATCATAGAACTTCTTCTTCCTCTTCTTGTTGCGAAAATTATTATCAATAATGGACAACTAGTGGCCCACTTCCAAGGTTGCAACTCTAGGAGTTAAAACTTTTGGGAGTAAACAGGCTCACCAGCAAAATCATGAAGCCTGATAATTGTAAAATGGGCACCATAGAAATAGTCGCAAGGAACCTTGGAATTAACTAAGAAGCCTTTCAAGCTATTTGTCATTCTATTCACAACAACTTCATATTCCAATTGTTAAAAAATAGGAGCCATAAAACACTCAGCAAATTCATAAGGGTCTGAAGTTTCTAAAAGGACGTGAGTCCATGCTGACATTGGAATGGTTTTTCTGCTACCTACTTCAAGGTCATACATATCTAGATGCATATGCCGCTGGAAGAGGTGATAATTTTGATACAAGATTAAATGGAAAAGATAGGCCAAGTACCTGAAACTTTGCACCTCAGAGAAATTAGATAGCTGCTCACTGATGGCCTAGGAGATATGCTCCGAGAAGTCAAATTTGTACTCGACAGACTTGTCTACTGTTTTGAGTCTAAAAATGGCCGCCAATTGCCAGTCATACACGTTTGCATCTTCATCCTGACCGAAAATGAAAGCTAGCATGGAGAGGGCATCCTGCACATCAACGTTGAACTAACCTCGGGCCGTGGGTAATGTGGGCAATTGGGTATTGTTGTCATCTAGGTGCATCTCAGTATTTAGAAACCTGAGCTTATTGTTGACACCGCTCCATATATTTTGCAACTTGGGTATGGTTGCAAAAGTAGTATTCCGGTCGTGATATAGGCCCAACATGTCCTGAATTGCCTTAGGGCTTATCTGGAGCATGAAACTTCTATTCTAAATTATTGAGGTTTGTGGGTCAAAAAGATTTGCACACATTCAGACCAATTTGGGATATGGGTGAATGGTAGGGACCAAGAACTGAGCCAACTAGGAGGTCCAAATCCTCATGCCAAAAGTTTCAGATTCTCCCTTCTCCGCTCGACGGAGACATCTTATATGTGCCCCTTCTCTCAAATTCTTCAGATTTTGGTCATCTGGGTGTCAAAGATGTCGTCTACATAATCATCTATTTATGTAGGGTCGACACTTCTCCCTTTCTCCAAGGCTCTGGTCCTTGGGTAATTGATTTTTGGCCTCGCTTTCGCAGATGCATAGGACTTACTATTCTTCCACTTCTCTAGTAAATCAAACAAACCCTCTTGTGGTGACTGTCCCTCCTCCATTTTTGTAACTCTTCTCAAGGGCTCTAGAAACTACAATTGGACTCAATTCACAGCTAGAACCTCCAATAGATGTTGAAACTTCTTTGATGTAAGCAAAGGAAATTCGAGAGATTTCGAAACAAGAATGGCAACTGCAAGCTATTGAGATACTTAACTAATTGGCTTGGCAGTGGCATTAATAATTTATTAAATGACCCATCATTTCTAATTAATGACACCAATAGATGCACCAAAGTGACTGTTAGTGCATCATTCCAAATCTATAGAAGATTATACGCCAACTCAGCACTAAAGGCGGTGATCTTTCAAAATGATTGGTTATCTTTCTTGAAGTGCAAGTACTACCTAACAACTTTGAGGAGTGTGCAACCACTGGATATAGAGGCCAATGCGTTGCGAACATGTGTTCCCGGAATGCTTATTGAAAAAGAAAGCGGGAAAAGCAAAACAGGGAAGGAAACGAAACTTAAAAGAAACCTAATTAACTATGATACAGGATCATAATTTGGAATTATGTGAAGTGTTTCAAGAAAATCCCATTGACGGGAATCTCTTCGGGTTGTCCTTCCATATTTTCCAACTCAAATGCATTATGTTTCTTATGGGCACGAATCTTAAAAGGGCCAGTCCATAGTGAATCAAACTTGTTGTGTCGCCCTGGCTTAGAAGCTCTTTCATCCCATTTCAAAACCAAAGACCTGACTTCAAATTTTGGTTCGGAAGTCTTTCGATCAAACCAGCTCTTTACGGTATGCTGATGGTTCATCAAGGATTCATATGTCAACTCTCTTTTCTCTTGCAGCTTTAGTAGTTCAGTAAGCCTGACATGCATTGGTCCATTCTCTTCTATCTCCAATTTCTTTATCAACTATAAAGCGGGAATTTCTATATTCAGTGGCATAACTACATTCTTGCCATAAACCAGTTCATAAGGAGACATCTTAGTCACTTGCTTCGGTGTAGTTATGTTTGCCCATAGTGCCAAATTGAGATACTTATGCCAATCTTTCTTATGATCGGCTCCTATTCTTTTGATGACTCTAATCAGATTCCTATTTGTAGATTCTGCCAAACCATTACCTTGCGGATAATAGTTGGATGAAGTCTTCAAATATATGTCATTTTTCAAAGCAAATTCTGACAGTTTGGTACCTAAAAATGCCTTAGCATTATCAGATATAATAGTGCGGGGTGGGCCAAATCTTGTAGTTATTCCTTCTAGAAAATCTAGAATTACCTTCTCAGTGGCTTCTTTAAGTGGGACTGCCTCGCTCCATCTTGTAAAATAATCAGTTGCAGTGAGTATCCATTTGTATCCCATACTTGACACTGGATTGATCATACCTATGAAATCTAAACCCCACTGTGCAAAAGGTTCATATGCAATTATGGGACTCAGAGGTAAAGTTACATTCCTTCTCTTTCCAACATAGAATTGACAAGCCTGACACTTCTTAGCCATTTGATGACAATCTGCAAACAATGTGGGCTAGTAGTAACCAGTCTGTGTAATCTTGATGGTAATAGCTTTTGCTAAGAAGTGTCCTCCTGCGGCTCCATGATGGAATTCATGTAGTATCTTTTGAGCTTCATCTTTTTCAACACATCTTGGCAGGATTCCATCAAAATTTCTTTTGAACAGAATGTGATCAATCAACACAAAATAAATTCCCTATTGTCTATAATACCTTCTTTTATCAAGGGAGAGTAGACTAGGGAAGATACCAGTCCTCATGAACTATATTATGTCATTAACCCAAGAGTCTTGGTCAGGCTCTTAGAGTTTTAACACAGTTTCATCCTCTGTTTCTCTCGACATTGATGCCTCTATGTCTTGGACAATATATTGGCAGAGTCCTCTTCCTCTAACCAATTTGGTAGGCCTTACTTCTACATCATATTCAAAGATCTTGGTTATCCAGTTAGCTCTTTTTTTTGTAATCTCTCCCTCCATAATGTATTCTCTAACACTCAAATGAGCTATTAGTAACAATATTTTGTTTCCTGTTACCAAGTGTATGAATTTCTTAAGTGCTTTAACTATGGCATAAACTTGCTTTTCAACAAAATTATACCTAGATTCGTACTCTCTTAATGTCCTGGAGAAGAATGCAACTGGATGTTCTCCCTCTTCTTTGTCATCTTTCTAAGTTAGGACAGTTGCAATACTGTGCTCACCTCCATACACATACATTATGAAGTGTCTAGAGAAATTAGGATTCTGCAGTATTGGGGCAGTGGAGATGGCCTTCTTAATTTCTTCAAAGCCTACCTTCCTTTAGTTGTCCACTTAAAGGCTAAGTCCTTCTTCAACATCAGAGTAATAGGCCTGACTAATCCTGCAAAATCAGATATGAATTTACTGACAAAATTAATCTTCCCCAGGAAAGACTAGACTACCTTTTTATTGACAGGTAAGGATAAGTCTAGTATGGCTTTGACTCTCTCTGGGTCAATAGAGATTCCATATTTTGAAACAATATGCCCAAGAAGTTTTCCTTGAGGTACACCAAAGATGCACTTCTTAGGATTTAAAGAAATTCCAAACTCTTGACACCTCTGAAAAATAGCTTCTAAATGCTCAAAGTGTTCTTTGGCATTTTTTGTAAATATAGTGAGATCATCCAAATAAATTAGAATGGTCTTATTTATGAGACCCTTAAACACTATATCCATAGCCCGCTGAAAAGTGGCACCAGCATTTGAGAGACCAAAAGGCATTTTGGCATATGCAAAAATTCCCCATTTGGTTGTGAATGTTGTTTTGTGTTGGTCCTCATCTGCCAGCCAGATTTGATTGTACCCTGAGAAACCATCAAGCAGAGAAAATCTTTCTGACCCGGCTACTATTTGTAAGATTTACTCCATGGATGGTAGAGGATAATGATCTTTTAATGAAGCTTTATTTAAGTCTCTGAAGTCCACATAGAGCCTAATGTCTCCATTTTTCTTTCTTACTAGCACTATATTAGATACCCAGGTTGAATGTTTGATTGGGAAAATAATCCTAGACTCAGGAAGCTTTTGTAACTCATCCACCATTAAAGGTTCAATTCTAGGATTTACTGGTCTCTATTTCTATTGAACAGGCTTTGATCCCTTAGTAAGTTCTATAGTATGTTGGATAATCTCCATATTATAACCATGGAGGTCATCATAGGTCCATGCAATCACCCTATCATATTGGTTGCATAAAAAAATTAACTTATCTTTTTCCCCCTGAGTGGTGGCATTACCTACTTTCAACTTCCTTCCTTCGCTGACCTTAATTTCAAAATAATCTTCTTTATTTGCCATGAATTTTCTCTTGTCTATGCTTACATCATCTGGGTTGAATAGGTTTTGTAAGGTTATCAACCCTCTTGGAAGTTTATTTGACTTCAACTAGATGATCTGATCACCATATGCTTCCTCAATCTTTGGCTGTAACTGATAAATGAATTCTCCTGACTGTTGTAAAAACAAAAGGACATGCAGATCACTATCAAAGACTTGCCAATTTTGGACATTGTCAGGAATTGATGGTCGGATAATAACTTTCATTGCCTCATTATTGATGAGCAGATCAGTTGTTGGGTCAAACTGAGAGCCAATTTGTGCCATCCTATCTGCTTCGGCATTTTGAGTTCTAGGTACAACCTTTATATTGAAAGCATCAAAACCATCAATCAGGTCCCAAATCTTGTGGCGATAAGACCTCATTCTCACATTTTTTGCCACAGCTTTCTCTCTGATTTGTTTCACAACTAGCTTTGAATCGCCTTTGACTATTAGATTCTTTATTCCTTTTTTCTTGGCTAAAATCATGCCATGTACCAAAGATTCATATTCGACATCATTGTTTGTGTAGGCAAACTAGAGATGTATGGCTCTAAGGATCTTTTCCCCCTTTGGTGAAATAAGACAGATGCCTGCTCCTACACCATTTTTACTCCTCGCTCCATCAAAATTTAAAGTCCAAATTTCAGAGTCTTCATCATGATCTTTCTCCTTAGCTATCTTTTGACTGATTATGTTTGGTATCTCTTGATCTTCCTCAAAGATTACATATGTCCCTAAACCAGTAGAGTCATAGTTGCCATAGGGGTCACTCTGCATCACAGACATCAGCTGATTATTCTCTTCTTCATTTTGATCATGTTCAGTCCATTCCCCTATATCCTCAATAAAAGCTCTGTCCTCCCTATTCATCATAGCATGAGACGCTTATAACCTTGGTGATGTTTCCTCAGTGATATGTTCTTTAGATAGGGGCTCAGATAGCACCTTCATCTTTGTCGCATACTTAGTCCTCAAGATCAAATGTGACCAATCTAGTGACATATACCCTCCTATTTTAGCAGTAAAATCTCTAGATAGGCATAGTCCAAAGACAGGGGGAATATCAATGATCACTACATCTTGTAAGACAGTAATATTTGGGCAAGTATACAGCTGGAATGGGAGTTCTTTGATGATTCATATGGTTTGGACAGACTTCCCATCTAATTGCATAACCCCTTTAGCTAATGGTTCATACTCTATTTTCAAAGCATCAGCTACCTATTTAGGCATGACTGTGGTACTAGCCCCCGAGTCCATCATGGAGTTATGTAACAGTTTCTTGCCCACTATTAGGGTTAAATAAAATGGGTTTGGATTAGACTTACTTACCTCTTGTGTGACATTTATGAGAGCGGCTGTCTGCTGAGGTGGAGCATCTTTATTTTAAGCGTTTCCCTTGTCTATGCCTCCTTCTTTTGGGTTAACAGCTTTGGGATCCGTTTGAGACTACAATGCTTCTTGTAATAGTCAATTATGTTATGGGATAGCCAGCATATCCCATATTGACACATTTGCAAGGGTTTTCTTTAACTATTCCACCACATTTATAGGCCCCAGTGATTCTTAGGATAGTAGGGATATATTGCCCTTTCCATCGCTGGGTTGGGGGCTCCTTGATTTGGGGCTGCCATCAATACTTCTTGTCTGAAATTAGAGCTTGTTGGCCTTGGAATGGAGGGCCCTTAGTTGATTCATTGGAGTTAGCTTTAGGTTGTTCCACCATTCTTCTCTTTGACCTAGTGAAGTAATCAGATTGTACCAGGGCTTTCTTGGAGGTAGATTCCTCATTAATAAATACTGAATCTTCATCTTCAATCCATGAAAACAAGGCATGTTCTGGGGAAATTTCTCCTTCTTGTTCTATTGACATTCCTTGCATCTGCACTATCATTGCTGCACTTTGAACACCAGGTGATTGATAAGGAAGAAACCCTGAAGGTACAATAGCTTGACTTTCCATTCTTCTCTGCTCTGCCACCCTTTGCTGTAAGTTGCCTTTAGAACAATCTCTGGGCATGTGTGCATTGTTGTAGGGAAAACACCAAGCATTTGATTCTTCTGCAATATTATTTTGCTTGGGAACCATTTCCTTGCCTGGGTTAGCTAGGACAACTTGTAATGGTATGGGTACTGGAACCAGCTGGATTGATGGTTGGGGATTGTTTGGCCTTTGTGCTCCATGGTATTGGTTTGGCTGGTATGGGGGCTTGTTCTCTTGGAATCCCTGGTAAGGAGGTTTTGGGTAAGCAGTCTACTGTCTCTTGAGATTAATAATTTCATTTGAAAAGGTTCTAAGAATATTCTTGACATCATCCATTTTAGATGGAGGAGCAGAGGTTATTGATGTAGCGGGCTGTTGTGGCTTTGGAAAAGCATACATAGACATAGGAACTGATGGAGTATTAGGAGCTTCTTGTGGCAATGAGATAGAAATCTCTAGGAACATAGGCATGGGAGGCCTTGGAGGCAATTTCCCAGCATCTATCAGGTTATTTTCAGCTCTTACATCTAATTCATATGCTGCTGGTAGGGTCTGTCCTCCTAAGGAATAAATCATTATTGAGATATAAGAATTAAATGCCTTAAGATAAAATACAATTGACATACCTGTTGATGGCCTAGTTGTGGCAGGGATTTTGTCCCAAGTTTTCTAAAACCTAGTGTTGAAATCTGTTATGGCTTCTTGGGGCACTCTCTTCATGGTGATTAACTGTTGTAGCAAAGATGATCGGTCACACTTTTCACTAAATCTTGCAAAGAAGGCATCTCCCAGCTAATCCCAGGTAGAGATGGAATTTGAGGCCAATGACCTGTACCAATCTAGAGCCTTCCCCTTAAAAGAGGCTGCCAGTAGCCTGATAGCCACATTTTGCTCTATGATTAAATGCACAGCACAAACATTTGCCACATCTTGGAGATGTTCTCTTGGAGTCTTAGATTCTTCCCCTGTGTACTTGGGTAATGCTTTCAAAGCATTAGCTTAGATTGGGTCCCAAGTGTCTGGTGGTGTCGGGAGAACAAGAGGACTGCTATTGTTCCAATTTGCAAAGTTTCGTGGTGGATTTGGAGGAGCGGGAGCTGCCATGGCTATTCTTGGTATTCTGGTCGGTTGATTTTCCCTTCTTCTTGGGGTGGTAAATAAAGGAGGTAACAAGATTCTCGGATTAGTTGTTGACTAGGCTCTAATGGTTGGTCAACAGCTTTGACTTCTTTTTGATCCCTGACTCATGCGATCTTGATCAAGAATCAAGAAAAAGTCCCACCGGGAGTGCCAAAAACTGTTGATACATAAATTTGTGGGTTTAATCCATCACCAACATGGGAGATTATGAGAATGTGGGATAACTCTCAGAACAACCTCCATATTTTATAGAAGATGGCTCTTCTTTTTTCATTGGGGTTTTGGGAAAAGGGGAAGAAAAAACAAGATTACAGATACAATATGATATAACTTCTAAGGCGATATGCCAAACTTATATTTGATTCAATAATCAACACAATGACTAAACCTTTATGATTCATGCTATATAAAAGAGCAATGAGCATGATTAATATAAATCAGTTATGAATAGATTTAAACTCAGAGGCTAAACTCGGAGAATTTGTAATAAAGACAGAAAAATATCACCCAAATAGCACAAAACAGAGGTTTTTCATTAATAGATTCAGCATAATACATAAGGCACAGAACATGTATAGATCTATGATGCTTTTCTTTTGAAACAACTGCAGAGGCAAAATGATATATTCCAATCACACCAAAAAATCTCTTCTCATGTATATTCTTCTATTTTAGTATCTCTACATATATTTATCAGTTACAGAATTCCCCTACTTATAGCAGAAAGATGGGGCTTGAGACACTAATGGCCGTTAAGATTCTCAACCACCTATAAAACTGAACTGGAGCTGGTCACGTGTAGGAAATCCTTCTGAATCTGCTTCCGCATCATCCTCATGTTCTGATTGGTTGACTGGTGCTGAACATATGGTTATGTTACTACCAATACCATTGGGACATATGGCCTCTTCCACGGGCTTCTAAATGGCTCAAAAGTTGCTACGTGGCGCCCCTGCACTTATAGGGTCGGCCCCTCTCATATTTCTTCGAATGCGCGACATATTGACACTTGGCGCCTTCGACTTCTTCTTTACTTACTTTCACCTTAACTGATGTCAAGACATGTGGCAAAGCTTCAAAACTGGGACACGCGGCAAGTTGGCGCTTCTTATAAGCTACTTTGCTTCTTTCCTTCAAACACTCGTCGTCGCGACACTTGGCACTTTCCGCTGCTCTTGCAAAACAACCTTTAATATCTTGGGCCCACCATATTTTACTTTGACACTTTAATATATCACAAAAAGAGTAACACACGGTAGGCTCTGCTTCATTTACAACAGAGACACGCGACAACTCCCGCATACATCCGAGCTGCTTTATCGTAAGTTTTCCTTTTCCCGTCGTTGCAACACGTGGCACACTCCGCACAGCTTAGAAACTTTATGAAATGAAAGGGGAAAAGAACATGACACAAACACGTGGCACACCCCGCGACTCTTGCAGCCTGCATACTTGAAAGAATACATTTGGCGCTTTTTGTTGCAACTAGACACTGTGCCGGATTCTTTTGATTACCATGCCACATGGTGCATTCGTGCAACTTTCACAAACCTTTGTTTCTTCAAAATCCTGCCGTGTGACACTTGGTGCTTCTGTGTGGGCTATGACTTGAAATATAAACAGATTACTAGGCTAGTAATATATAGGTATCTTGCCACTATGAATTGATGCTACAAAATGTAGAGTTTTAACTCTACACATGATAAATCATTTTTTAAAGTATCATTTATACTGTTGAGTGCATTGGTGATTATTAACACACAATCCATTAAACCGCGTGCTCAATCAAAGAGCAGTTGTAGGCATGCTTTTAGGAGTGCATAATGGTTGTAAGTAGTGGTTCTAATAACTCAAGTGATAACTAAATGATCATGTAGTTGTGTTAATGAAGGTGTCGGCCTCTTTGA
The DNA here is from genome assembly GCA_027924645.1 of Cunninghamia lanceolata. Lineage (NCBI taxonomy): Eukaryota > Viridiplantae > Streptophyta > Pinopsida > Cupressales > Cupressaceae > Cunninghamia > Cunninghamia lanceolata. The sequence goes on from BSBN01000959.1 coordinate 3,640,430, forward strand.
GAAAAATAGTGGTGTTTTATACCATGTTTTATCCTTCTCTTTACGTGTGTCGTCCTCGTATTTTAACATTTGTAACCTTTGTGTCTTAAGTGGGATTTGTTGCAACTTATCAAGTCATGGAATCGTACGTATAGATTGGAGTTTTAGTTGATAGACATGGTAATAATGAGAAAGACTCATTAATGATACATGGGGAGAGTTGTATAAGGAGAAAATGACTCTGTGGGAGTCGACACCATTCATTATTGAAGCTTGTTTGTTTTGCTGTCTTGGATTTTCTCTATGGGCGACGTGTAGAAGAGTGTTGTTTTTGTTAGAAAGGAAACTTTGGCGATTGGCGACTAGCGGGACTCTCAGCTAATGAGCACATACTGTCTTTCAAAGTTGTCGCTTGCCAGGTTCTTTTCCTTGGCATAGCTTATAACACTATATTTTTAATGTTTACAGTAATATTCTTGATTACTATTAATCTACAATTGTTGTAGATGTCTTGTAAGTCGATGCCTAAGTAAGGTCGACGCCTAAGTCAGTAAGGTTGAAGCCATAAAGGTTGTTTTCATACGTAGTTGCATTTTGCTTTCCTCTATAATAAGAGTCGTAGCTGTTTGAATAGATAGTATTCCTATGTCGGTTATTTTGACAAAGAGGAAAGTCTGATAGCTTGGAGAGAATCTCTTTAATTCACTGTGACTTCATTATTTTGTTGTTTAAAGCCTAAACTACAGAGAACTTTGTGCCGAGACAATTAATACGTTATCATTTATGTTATTATATCTTAGACCACTTTGTAGTAGTAGTGTGGTCATTGCAAACATACGGCCGAATAAGAGATCTTTTATGATGATTTCTATATTTGTAGTTATCATGAGTCTCTTAACTTGTTTTAGTCACCGTGATTTGGAGATATATTTTGCTGTGTGTATTTTAGAATAACTAAAGATAGTATAGCTATAAACTAAGCTAAAGACATTTAGTTTTAAAAGTGTATCATGCTTCATTAGACATGTAAATTTTTGGGTATGTGGAGCACATTATAAACATTAAAACTAGGTTGACAATAACTTGAGTTAGTCTTTGAACATTATGATATCAAATCATATTTTAGATAATAATCAAGACTCATTTGGAACTATAAGGTTTATTATTATTAAGTTTACAGGTAGAAACATAAACAACCTCTTAGAGGTTAGGACACTAGAGTACAAATGTTTTTCTAGACTCCATTCTTTCTAGAATTTAGTAATTATGCTTTTTTTTATTATAAAAGGGAAGGACAAAACCCTAAAATAACCCAGTAGGATGATAACTATTCTAATTACCTTGTTATTTAAGTATTTTGATAGTTATTTCAAATAGAACAATAATGAGGAAACGGGAACCCTAGTTATGAAGGTATTCTGACTCTTGTCATAAGGGGATATTTACCCTAATCGATAACATTTAGAGTTGGGTTGAAAACCTATTTAGTGGTTTATAAAACAACTTAAGGTTGTAAGTGTCAATGTGTTAATGATTTAGTCATGGATTGAAAGACATATATGACCCTTTAGTTGAAAGAAGACTAGTAGATAATCGTTCTTAAATGATATTCTTACTTTCAAGTATATGTACGTTTGTTAATCCATTGAGTTGGAAAAGGGTAAATAAAACTTTATTTTAGTTCTTGGGTTAAATATTTCACATTGTTTTACTTAAACATGGTATGGAATTGATTGTCAAACTTAAAGACTTATATTATTGTGTTCCTTGAATTGCTCAAAATAGATAGCAAAGTTCAATGACTACATAGAATATAGTTGAAAGAGTAAATTTTCAATAATGAATCTTATTGGTTAGAAAACTTGGAATAGACTTAACCACCTAGTGGTACCAAGTCAATTATAGTCGAGGTATAAACTTGATTAGATACTTTTGGTTGGTTTTAATTAAGATTTTCTTATAAATGAGAAATAGTCTTGTTTTGAACGCTATTTAAACGACCTTTAGTCAGAAAAAGACTATAGGACAATTGTTTACTTAAAACCTCATTCAAACTTGTAAAAGAATGTATATTTCATTCTTAAGGAAAAAGAAAGACAAACCCTAGTTTGACTTTGTAGGGTAAAGCTATTTGTTATATCCTTAAGAATATGTCTTGTCTTAGCTAATTCTTATAGATCGTCAATGAAGGGACATATACCCTAATTATGATAGTTTATGGTAAGAAAGAAATATTTTCCTAAACAGTAATGTTTATCATTGGTTGATAACCTATTAGTTTGTTTACAAATCGACTTAAGTTTTAAGTGTCGATAAATTTTGGATCTCGGGTATTCCAAAGAAGCAATGAGTATCCTTGTATATAAAGTTAAACTATAAGGTTTATAGAGCATAGACAACATTTTGAAAAACCTGTCGAAGTTGGGATGACTAAATTAAAGTTGATAAAACTATATAGTCAAACATAGTTGACCAAGTCAAACTGTAGGAATATGATAGTATCCAAGTCAAGTTTGGGTGGGTGAACATTATGACCACATTCATTGCGAACGTCTATTCATATTGAATCTTTGGCCAAAGTAATGCATATGTCTCTGCGTGCATTGTCAGTTCACTGTATCTGGATTGCATAACCTATTGGAATGATCATACTTAGCTAGAGGGTATCTAGGGTTGTATGATCGATAAAGTTATGTAGGATACAACACTATGTACTCAAATGGCAAATTACCATTGGTCACCTTTGGTCTATACTGTTCGTGAAAGGTAGGGCCGCTTCCTATGTGGAAGATGTGTGGGAGACTGTCGGTCTGTGGTTGGAGGAAAAGTACTGGGAAGATGCTCTCTCTCCTTCTCTCTCTAGCAGAAGATATGCCGAGGCTTACGATAAGGATGTCAGATTTTTGGATGTAGTGTATCTTTGTGACTTGTGTTTATTAACTAAGTAAAACATTATCTATTGCAGATATTTGTAAATTGTAAAGACAAAATGTCATCATTTGTTTATTATGATGTTAAGAAAAGAAATTATGTAAATCGTTGAATCTTGATTTGAGTTAAATAAAAGAAAGAAATTTTTCTATCTTTTCACCTTGTATGTTTTATCTCATGGTAAATATCTAAGTTTAGTCTTGTTTAATAACTTGGATGTTACAAATCTTTTCTAACTCTACCTTGCAGTGGTACCCAATCAAGTTATAAACTTTCCCAAAACCAAGTTGATTAATTGAAATTGATATATTAGGGCAAATTTAGGGGTCTTCCAAATATGGGAACATTACATTTTTATTCTATTTCAAAAGTTAGAAAAGACTATTATAAAATAGAAATTAAAATATAAATAAAATAAAAATCTCCAAAGGTTTATTAAATCAACCCCCCAAAAAAACTAAACTTTAATGCAATGCCAAGGATTTAAATTTGTAATCCAAAAAGACCGTAAAATTCAACTTTATGGGTTTACGACTACCACAATTTCACATTAGGTAGAAATTGACCAGATGGTTAAAATAATTAAATAAATAAATTTCATGGAAAAAAATAATAAGAATAATTAATTGCTAAAATATCAAGCTAAATAAATAATCCCAAAAAGAAGATAGAATATATCAAACGACCCTGGACTTTGACACATCTAGACGTGTGATAGCACAAGCAAGAACATTAAAAAAAACATATTGTGACAACACACTAAGTACTTACAAATGCCACTAGGTCTTCAATACCCATGGTGACGAGGTGAATGAGTCAACACATAAGGATGGTCTCATTGCTTCTTTAGATGAAGTGAGACGGTTACTAGACAAATCCATGAGCTACTTCTCCACATGCCCCCATCGGGTATTGTACTTGTAAGACCTACACACTTAATTGCACACATCAAATCTAACAACAAAATCATAGTCAAAGCATTAGGTGGTGTTAAACTATCACCCATGTTCTATGAAACCTCATTACAACATTTTAAATATTATCAATCTTAATTAATCATCAATTAGAACATGAGTAGTTTCCAATCATTTTCATAACATTTAACCTGGTAATACATTAGCCTAAATATTGACTTAACAAGTCATAGCATCTATTCAAGAATGAAAATATTATTTTATGAGTCACATTCAAACAAAGTTAGCATAAACATAATTAAGGATAAATCGATACGGATACAAGCATAGGCTAACCATCTAATTTTTAGGTCCAAAACATATAATATATCAAACAAACAATAATCATGGTAAGACAAGAGATAAACATAGGTGGCCCTTATAGATTTCAAAAGCTTCAATAGCATTGTTACACTCGCAAATTGCTTTCGAAAAAGCCAAGCCATAGTGCTTCAATAACTCCATTCATTCATCATAGCTTGCAAAGCTCAATCCCATTTTCAATCAACTACTTCTTTGTCCATGTTGCCAAGAGGAGATCCCCACTGTTGTAGAGGAAAGGAAGTTGCCAAACAAGGACTTTTGAGGATACTCCAGTCTCATGCGCTAAAGAGAATCTAGGTTTTTCATGCTTTCATAGTTAATTAAATCACACTCTTGCTCTTGGAGAAGTAATCTTTACATTGCTATTTCCTTGATAGGATTTGCTTTAATCTCATTAGATTAGCATTGTTTAGATTAAACTCATTGCAATTCATAGATTACATTTCATTTAAGCAATTTCAATTTCTAGATTAAATTCAAAAATCATTCCACAAAATACCAAAAACATAGGATTAATTGCATTTTGAAAACTCATATTAATTGCATTTCATGTTTCAATTTCTAGCTAATTAGATCAGTTTTATTATTCAAATTGGAAAATGAACCAAAAGTGCTTTGCATTCATATTAGTTGCATTCATACAAAAACACAAAAATATTAGGAAAATTAGAGCAAAACCCTCGATCCCATCACAAGGTACATGACAATTCAAACAAGGTCAAACCCTTGATTCCATCACAAGGTACATTTCACATTTCACAAAAGCAAAACAAACCTTTGAATTCAAGTCAAAGTCAACAAAAGTCAAACTAGGTCAACATTTAGTCAACAAACTCTCTCCCAAGCATTCAATGTGCTCGAGGATTAGAGGAAATTGAATCAAGGTTGTTCTCAAAGAGATAGATGAAATCCACCCAAGACCACAACATGCACAACAAACCATAGAAGAGCACGAACATGCTCCTAGGTTCTTCCAAAAAAGAGATCTATCATACAACAACACATTCAAATGAACGCGGATAGGTTATAATGCTCTAGACTCATTAACAAGATAAATAGTTTACCTACTAGACGTTGGAATTTTAGAAATCCTATAGGAGACATAGGAACCCTCGGGTCATATAATTATCTCCACCGCAATAGTCCTAGAATGAGCTCATCAAATATCAATCCATACTAGGCCCACAGACCGACCAACTGACCTTCACAAAGTTTTGCTTCCATGCGAACATAACCATCCCCGAGTCTCGCCTCCACTTGACTACCTTCTACCACGAGAGTGAGAGTGACTTGGAGGTCACCTATAGAAAGGAGAGGGGTTCATGTGTGATATCGAGGTTGACTCATCCACGTTATGCTTGAGTCATGTTTCAAAGCATACATATTTTGGTGAACCCAATGTGAAAAACAAAAAGTTCTAATGGGCTCTTTTGTGTTTCCACGTACTTCTTTCATTCCATGTTTATCTTTCATCTCCATCTTCATTTCATTCATTTCATGGTGTTTCCTGAACCCCCAAACTAAGACAAAATCACATAATTTTCAGAGGAATGTGCCCTCCAATGAAACTAGTAAACATTCAAATTCAATAGCTCTGACCTCAAATCAATCAGACTCTGAAGACTCAAAATCAAAGGGGATCTAATAAGATCCTCACAACTTTGACTAAATCAAAACATAACAAGTGAGTTTTTGGTCAGAAATCCATCAACAAGATCAACCCATAACAAGCCATTTGAAAATGGCCACCCAGATGGAAAATGAGGCGAGCCATCAAAATAAGAGATTACAAGAAGCTTGGGAGGCACAAAAATCCCTCCATGTAGCGCATCAAGATAAAAGATCTACAACATATCAAGTGTCATCAAGAAGAACACATAAGGCCACTCAAACCTCAATATAAAACAATCCACTACAAGGTGAAAAATCTCAAAGAACAAACAAATCCCCAGTGCCCATTAACCTTATAGAAACTTTGGTCCAACAAATCAAGACCCTTGAGGCTAGGCATGTTGAACAATATTGCCAAAACAAAATTCAGGAAAAACCTAGGGCGCAAGGAAGTCCTTTCATTGACATGATCAAATCGAACAAAGGGACAACCCAAAATCCTCCTCATCTAAATGACACAAGTGATGAAGCATTCATGCCTCCCTTGCCCTCATCATCCAACATGAGAAGTTTCATTAAAAAGGGTTTGATTCCTATAACTCAAAAATCAACCAAAAATGATCCCACCTAATTTTCAAAACATAAACATAAACCATCTAGTTATCCAACTTTTTAGGATATCAACAATCTAGCACACCCTATCAACAAGCACAAGCTCTACCTGAAGGGCTAATGTTTGGAGGAATAAGGCCCTCTATACATAATCCCCTCTTAGGAACACACCTCGAGTGTTTAAAGGAGGCTCTTGAATACAACACTCACGATGCCATACTACCACATCCTCTCCCTAAGCTTCCAAGATTTAAAGGAGAGGGTGATCCCAACTCTCATATCAAAAATTACATCATAGTAGTGCGAGAACTCCTTCCTTGAGATGGGGTGCTAACAAAGATTTTTCCATTGAAGGGTATTTCTCTAGATTGGTATTATTGACTTCTAGAAGCATTGAGCCACTCATTTAGGCAACTCATCGATCAATTTGTGGTGTCCTTCAACATATACAAATTAGTCAAGATGGGAATATGCGAGTTTTTAACGATCAAACAAGAAAATAATGAGTCGATTGCACACTTTATCACAAGATGGAGAAAAGTTCTCTATTCTTCAACTAGTGCACCAAACACGGATCATAAGGAGTTTTGTGATCTCCTCGTACATGCTCTCAATAATGACATACAAGAACAAGTCCAAAAACTTTTTTATAAATCATATGAAGAACATTTGCTTGAAAGTGCCCTTAGAATTGACCAAGCTGCTATTGATAGTGGAAGAAGGGAGTATGATATCAATGGAAGGTTGGTAAACCATGATAGAAATAGAAAATCTTCAAAAATAATCAAAACATAGATGGTTCAATAGACACTTCACCATTGAGGAACATCAATTGTGACTACAACAGTCATATAAATTTGGGGAACCAAAATGCCAACAACTATCCCTGAGAATCAACAAGCAATCATACAACAATCATCGTAAACCTCAAAATTATGATCATAACAAATACTGCTCATTTCACAAGAGAAGGGGGCATGATATCAAGTCATGTTAGGATTACCATCGCTTAATGTCAAACCTCCCAAAAGATCAACCATTCATGGACACATTTTCACAAGATGAAAGAAATAGTCCCAAAATACATCAAAATGCCTTTGATCAAAACACCTCAAGCCTTATGGAATTATATAAACATTGAGAAATTTGTGTTACCTAAGGATCATAATGACTAGATGACACTCCTAGTGATTCAAATTTTTCTCACATATGTTATAAATTCTTAAGAGTTCTTCTACACGCAAGAATGCTCTTCTCAATGCCTTAGATCTAGGCCATCTAGTTCAAAACACTCAAAATAAAAAGTGTTCTTCTTCGACATTTGATTTTGAAAAGTTACCCTTGAAGAGATGTCATTAAACCTCATACTTTAGTTTGATATTCAGTTTGTCGACCATGATGGTGTTCGATGGCTATTTGCAAAAGGAAGTTAAACACCTCAACTCAATGGTAATTTTTGGGCATTTTGAATGAAAATGCTTATGCATAAATAAATTCCTAAACTATAAAAGCATTTAAAAGATGATTTATGAAAGCATTGAAAACTTAACTATGAAAGTTGTAGACACCCAAAATTGACCATGTCTTACAGCATCACCTTTCGACATTACCTTGCGACATATTTTATCCTAGGCCCCTTTCATGACCCCTTCTGTCATCCAATTAGTTAAATAAATATAAAATTATATTTATTTAACTAATCCCTTTTATCCATTTATTCTCCTTATAGACCAAATTAAATAAATCTTATTTATTTAATCCCATTTCCTCCATCATCCAATTTAAAGAAATTAAATATTTATTTAAATCCCACATGTCTCTCATAATTTAAATAATTTTATTATTTAAGTTATTTATCCCTCACATCCCTATTTTTAACCTCCTTAATTGTCCATCATAAGCACTTCCTCTCCAAAAATTGATTAAAAAATCCCATTTCCCCACTCCCATCCTTATTTTAGCCACCTGTCATCCTCATTGAATTTGCATCATAAGCACTAATTTTAACTTTTCATCCTATCTGTCGACCTCACCCTTCTAATATTAGTCATCCATTCTACCCTTCTCAATCTCTAAATTGAAACTCTCATTTCAAATCAAACCCCCAACAAATATTCACGCACACACATATCTATCATTTTCTATCTCTATTATCATGGCTATTTCATATCCAGGTTATGTTGGTTTTTTGTGAGCAATCCACAATGAATCATTCATAGAATAAAGCTGGTGGAGCTTGGGTGTACTCTACCCTGTTCTATCCAAAGTCTAAATTTGTGCAAGGTTTAAGGTATTGTCGTATTGTTTTATATTCATGTTATTTCCTTGCATTATTTTCATGTCTTCATTTTTGGCACTCCCTCATCCAACAACAACAACAACAAGCCCTCATCAAACAACAACAAAAATCCCTCATCCAATAACAATAAAAAACCCTCATCCAATAACAACAAAAAGAAGCCCTCATCCAACAACAACAACAAGCCCTCATACAACAACAACAAAAAGCCCTAATCCAACAACAACAAAAAGAAGCCCTCATCCAACAACAACAACAAACCCTTCTTCAACAACTCCTAGCCACCCAATAAACACAAACACAACCAAAATCTTTATCCTTTCAACCACAATCTTTATCCTTTCAACAAACACAACCACAATCCCATATGTCATCCTCATCAACTTCATACCAACCTAGTCCAACCACATATCAAGATAATCTTACCTCAACCTATCCCACTTATTCTAATATCAACCAATATCCACGTCAATCCATACCTCAAGGTCATCCAACTATTTATTCCAACAATTCACCTCATTCCCAAATCTACCTACAAGGCTATCAAGATCCTTTACAACAAGAATGTGCAAGTCCTAGTTATTCTTCGAGCCAAAACCAAACATCCCCGAATCCTCCTCACACTACCTATGAAAAGGAAAACACCACTCCCGCTTATGCATCCTATGTATATCCATTATAATCAAACCACATGCTTATACAAGAGCCTCAAAGTTCATGTCCTTCCACCGCACCAATCCCTCCAATTATTCCCTCACAATGTCCTTCTACCCCACCAATTTCTCCAATTCTTCCATCACATTGTCCTCCCACCTCACAAAACCCTTCAATCCCTTCATCACCGTGATCCTCCAACCCTCCACTAAAGGATTCATTGGAGATACTTGTACAACAATTATCCCAAGCAAATTTGATTGATCTACCACCAATAAAACTATTTGGAGAAAACCAAGTTAAAACCCATTGGTATAATGAAAATGATTATTGTGCATACCATAGGGTTAAGGGCCATATGAAATTCAATTGTTACACACTTATGAGAGTGACCCAAAACCTCATAAATTTTGGTAAGATTGTGTTTGACGATCCCAATCATAATCCATCCCCTCCTATTATTCCTCCACCTAACCATAATCCCAAATCCACTAAATCCATCCTTATTGTCCATCCACCAAATCCTAATCATAAGCCTACAACATCCACATATAAAGACCTATTATCCAAAAATCTATCCCCTTCTCTTATCCATCCAGCTAACCACAATCCCAATCCTAATCCATCCCCTCCTATTATCCATCCACCTAACAACAATCCCAATCCTAATCTATCCCCTCCTATTATCGATTCACCCAATCCCAATCCTACTCCTACAACATCCACCATTATTATCCATCCATTATATTGTCCATCCACTCATACAGTTATGAAGGATGTGATCCAATGGCTATTAGTAAGGAATCAACCACCTCCATGTAATCAAATGCCTATCCTTGGACCTATTCAAGAATCTTCAAGCAATATGCCTATTCCTCCAAAACCATCATGTATCCCACAACCCATCAAGCCTCTTGAAGATCCCCTTACCATAAGTGCAAGTCAAGATCTATCATGTAGCCATGTTTTTAATCGTCTAGATCCTATCAAGCCTATCCAAGAGTCTCCCACTCCCATTCAAGAAAACCAAGAGTTATGTCAAGAGTCTAGTCTAAAGCATGTGGAAACACCAACCCCTCATCCTAATCAAGATCTAAACATCCTATCTAATCCCATCCTTGATTCTATTCCATCATATGATCAACTTATCCATAACCTATATCTCCTCTAAGATCAAGATATTATCTATAATCAAGATCCTATCCATGAGCAAATTGATTCCATCCATAGTACACTTAATCCCAAATCCACCACTTCCACTCCTTTCCATCCTCCAACTAGTCCTATCCATAATCCAACAACATCCACTTCCCTTGATGAGACACTTGGTCCCAAATAAAATATAGACAATCAAATTCTTACTGAGCATAATTTTTATCAAGATCCTCATGATCCTCCACCATCCTCTATTGATCCCATTCTAAATCCATCATCCTATTCTCTTAGATTCAACACCTTCATTCATGGTGTCTCTCTTGTAGGAGATAAACAACGTATATCCACCACTCCACCCTCCTCATCTAATAATGGACTCATGTCTTATGTCCTAAACAATAAACATCCCATTGCATATCGCATGCTCCAAAACATGAATTATCATGGCAAAGGCTTAGGCCTTCGTGAACAAGGTATTTTGGAACCCATCCATGTCAAAGTTCCTACACGATTGCATGGCCTTGTCTATATACCCCAAGGAAAACAATCCCAAGATGTTGGTACCACCTCCATGCCTTCCAAATCTTCTTCTTTCCATCCCAAACCCCATGCATCCCATCGCACCGCCAAAACATATGTTGTTATCCCTCCTCCATCGTCACACAAATCCCAAAATCATATGACCATACACCTTCCTCCATCTACTTTACCTCCACTCCTTCCAACCCCTAATATCCCCATCCTTAAATCTCCTCGTCCCTTTATCCACAAGTCCACTAATCCCTCCATCCACACATCCCTCTACCCTAAATTCCCCAAAATTCCTAATCATGATCAATGAATGGACACATCGACCAAACATGAATCTATCACAACCCCCATGGGATTCATAAATAGAAATTTGGATGCCTTCCCATATAAAGTAAAAACTCATTTCAAGCCTAAGAATGATCATACCATAAGGCATCAATTTCTAACGTCCAAAAAAATTCTCACACCTCAAAAATCAAAAGCAAAAACAAAAATGACCTATGGGTCCCCAAGCAAAAAGCACTTAATCCAAATAAAGCATCCACAATCCAACAATCCCAAAAACCTCGTTCCCTATCACAAAATCCTACAATTCCTAAAGACCATTTGGGTCCCAAAATTACTAAATCAATCATCCCCTAAGCAAACATGTCCATTACTCCCAACTCCCCCTTCCATTCAAAAGATTCAAAATCTAATTCGGTGTGTGCAACTATTGGTCTTGGTTCATTTCCATTCCACAACATTCCCATATACCTCCATCTCCCCATCTTCTATCTACTATCCTGCATATTTCCCCCATCTATCCCTGTGGTCCACACTTTTACATAATCCTTCCATCCATAATCCACTATCCATCCATACATAATCTACTATCCATCCATACATAATCCACATCCTAATCCACCTCCATCTCCCTCTCATGCAATCCTCTACCAACATCCATGTGCAAAATGGAATTAAAGAGTCAACTGCAAGTTTATCAATAATAGGGGATAGGACTTGACCAATTGGCCCAATTGGCCATCATCGAGATAAATAAGAAGGGTCCAGAGCCTGGTCAGCAGAATGTCCCTCAAGAAGAAGTTGCACCACCAACCCTGCTAACCGTTGGTCTAAAACTATGGGAAAAGATGGAAGAGATAGTTAATTTGTAGCATGAAATGGGCAAGAAGAATGAGAAGGAGATTGAGGAAAAGAACAAGGAAATAAGAAGATCAAAATTTAAGACAGATAGAATGGCTGATACGACTGTACAACTCGTGAGGTGTAGACCTCCTGCAAGGGTTTATGCCCTATTCTTATAAGAACAATATTTGAGTTTTCAGTTTGTCCAATTGTATAGTGATGTTCCTATCTCTCTTTTTATACCTGAGTTATACCTAACAACATACCAAAAAGCCACCCCTGACATGCAAAATCAATTGTGTAAATTTTATTTGCACGAGTTAGCTATCCCATACAACACTACTTGGAACCCATTGATTTTTGTTGGGGATGTTTAGTTAAAAGCATTGGCATCATTTATACAAAATGAACATCATAGTGGCATCCTATGGCAACAGTACCATGAGAGGGAGAAGTCCATTCCCCTTAAAATAATAGCATAGGCTAATGATCCTAATCAAGTAGTAGTGGAATGGATCAATTTGATACAACAGTTAGGGGTAGAAGATAAAATTCTTAAGTGTAGAGCAATGGACTATAAAAGATTCAAGGATTTATCTATTGGTATAGGTAAGGAGGCACTGAACTTTTTAAAGAACAGATGGAATAAATTAACATTAAAATTGAAAAAGAAAGAACCCCACTGTATTTTTAACTTCTTGGCATCAATCAACCAAGTGCACCAATACATCAAATCATCCAAGGAGCATGGAATCACCTAGCTTCCCTTGGTTTTCCAACCTCCTCTCCTTTTGTATCCAATTCCAAACTGGCAAGGAAAGAAAAGATCAAGGGAAACAACAAAGCAGGCCAGATGGGAATGATTAGCCGCACAAAAAGGGTTTTATTTTAAAAAGGAGAAAGGAATCATAGAGCCACTAGATTATAGGGAGACTGCAATTCAATACAATCAAAGGCCCTGAGTTGCTCAAGGACAAGCAACATGCTAAGTTGGGGGTGTGATGAGTCTTTAATTTATTCCAATTTCCTTGTTTAAGTTTATATTTCTCAAAGACATTTCCAAACATTTCTAGACATTATCCATACTTTATGATTACCTTTAAGTATTGAAAGCACTAAGAATAATATATAATAGATTTATGGATGATTGTGTGTGTTAATGATTGTTTATAGAATATGATAGTAATTTATGTTAGTTTTGTTAGTTTATGATGTGGAAATATTGTATGGAGAAACTAACCCCTACGCAACAAGGAGGCAGTTACCTGTAGCAAAGGTTGTTAGCCAAACCACAGCAAAGGAAGTGTTCACCTACAGATGAGAATGTAACAACCCACAGGCAAAGGAGGAAGAACTCGAATAAAGTGGAAATGATTTAGCCATAACCCATTCCACTCATCAATGGTTTCATCGTCAGTAGTTAAGATATCCATGAAGAATAAGAAGGAATTCATGGCATTAGTAGATTGTGGTTCATAATTATTTGATGATGATGCTTTGTTCTACGTGCTCTCATTTATTTTTACCTTCTTTATAGTGAATAAAAAGAATTATAGTGGGACTGTGATATTTGAATCATCTTTGTATAATTAGTTTCCTACTTCTGTTTTGCTTAGACTAAGAATAAGTCTTCTTCCTATGTTCGTGGGAAGAATTGACATGTGTAGGATAGAAGTTGTTTAGAAGTTCAAATCAATTAGGAGATTCATATCACATCTATATATGTGATAGATTCTATACATGACAAAGATTTAGAGAATTTTGCTATCAATACCTTTTGTTATCAGTTTGTATTACATCTTCCAAAATTCAATAAAGAGTGATAGATTCAATCAATGTGTGATTTATAGAGTTAAGATCTGATTTGATTATGCGAGGTTACAATCACCAACGCAAGGGCCACTTGAGGTAACTGTAGTTCTCTTGTTAATGTAGATTATTAATAGTTTGTTAATTGTCATGACTTGTTGAATTAAATATTATTAAAAGTGATCATTGATTCAATTTAGATTGTCACCATGGATAGCTAAATAGTATTTGTTTACAACATAGTTGAATAAGTGTTTGTTACTACTCAATAAAATTACCTACCCATAGCAACTGTTATTGATTAGATTTTATAAGATAGAATTTATTTCCTTTCCTGTAATTTGTTTCTATGCACAACTTCTAGGATAGACTCAGGAATCCTTGATTGTACAGACATTATATGTGCAATTCCAGAAGAATATGATTCCTTGGTTTGACAAATTTAAATGTAATACATTATAGCCATTAGGTTGCTCGATAAAGGATCTGTTGGTCTGTTGAGTCAAGTGCATGCCCCTTCTGCATCAATTTATTGGTCAATAATGGAGTTAGACAACAACTCTTGTTTGTCTTCGCATTGTTTTGTGCATGCTTGCTTGCTTGTTTGTGTGCATTATCATTCTATCTTGCATCTACATCAATCCTTGCAACCTACCTACCACAATGGTATCATGGTCTTCCATATCATGGTGTTATATGGTATATGGTTGCTTGAAACCTTTTTTGTGAGTCAGTCTTAGACATGGGATACATCGTCACCTTGGTATTTATACCCTGGTGCATAAAATCTCATGCTGTATTAAAATAGGCTCTCACCACATATTAACTTAATACCTGCATTTAAAAAATCATGCACTTGTTATCCCAAAAGCACATTATCCTTTATCACTTAGTTCTATCATTTTGTCCTTCTATCCTCTGATCTAATCCAAATAATCATTTCATCATCCATCCATTCATCTACCATTCTCTAGTTGTACATTATCAATAGTCATCATTCATCTTTAATTTTCATCTCTCTTTTCCATTCCCCCTTTAATCACTTATGTATATTAACTTTCAACCCATTTTATCAATCCAATCTTCTATCTTCGTCTTTGTGTTCCATTCATCTCTTCACATCTTTACTAACATCTTCTGCATCCATTTTGAGAGTCCATCCATGTCTTTCATCTTGCATGCTCTCTTGAGGGGGCATCATCCCTAAGCCAAATCATTTTCATCCAAAATCAAATCTCAATTTTTGGGGCATATATATGAATGGAATCCCATCTAGTTCCTATATATACTTTATTTGAAATAATGTTACTTCTCTTAGTCACAACACCATCTCAAAGAGGGGCAAAATGTAAACACCTAAATTTGACTACATCCTAATACAACCTAATTGGACTCCCACATTCTCATGTCTCACCATCACCTAATTATCAAAACAATCATATTCCTAGCATTAATTAAATAATTTATGATTAATTAATTAATTAATCAATTCATTATTCATCATTGTTTTTTTTTCAAAGATAATGCGCCTGGTAAACTTTTTAATGTGACCAGTGACGCTGGCACAACACACCCTCCAGCTCCACACTAATGCTTTTGCCCAGAGCGATGAACCGGTGAGGCCACAACATGGGGGACCTCATCCCCAAGAAGGAACACTTCAAACCTGCGAGCTCGTTGGCCCAGCGAAGGCGTAAATCCTATGAGCTCGTTGGCCCAGCGGGGGTTTGAACTCTGGTGGCCACCACTACAATTGAGTGACTTAACCACTGAACCACACCCTTAATGGCACATTATTCATCATTGTTCAAATACTATTGAAATATTTATTTAATTAGCTAATTATCCAATCATATATCCCTCTTGATTTCTTTTCATTTCTAACTCATGTGCATCTAATTAATTAAATTAATTAGATAATTCCACTAAGTATCCTTTCACATCCTATCTTATCCCTTTCAATTTTTAACTCATGTGCAACTAGTTAAATAGAAACAAATCAAGGATCTAAGTATCCTTATCCTGCCTTTTTAACAGAATCAATCCATAAAAAACTCTATGAATTAAACCTCTCACAAGCCATAATCATCTCAATTCTGAATGTAAAGTTATGTTGTTGATTTGAGAACTTGTCATTCCTTCTCTCAATCATAAATCATGGAGCACAACCACCATTGTTGGTGCAACAAGGAGCTTGTGGGTGAGAGTTTTTTATTTGTTTTCATCCATTGTTACAAGTTTCTTTGGTTAATGTAGAGGTTGCATTTAGATGTGAAAATAGAACTCAGATCTTAGATTTGAGTCTTATATTTGTGTTTCACATTTGCATGCATACACAAACGATACCCTTAGAGCACAACAATGAGGATATCGCTCTTTTCAAATCACATAACAATTTTATGAAAATTTCTCCATAGTTTGTAAAATTGCATTTAAAAAAAATGAAAACCTACAATTCTAAATTACACAACAAGAAAATTTATAGATTCTATTTGAAATTTATCCATCTATTGTGGAGCATGACAAATATGAAAATCATTCTAACAAATGCATAGATATTAAAACGGAAAAAACCTTTAATCTAGCAAGCTCTCAAAAATGGGGTTATCTCTTTGAAAACAATTCAGAGACAATCTTTAGCAATTCTCTTCCAAGTTCCAGTTATAAGATCCAAGCATAAACACATTTTCAAGAAAATCCTTTGAAATTAAAGATCTCAAACCATGGAGAAGAGGAGAGATTGTTACAAGCAACAATGAACAAATATTTTCACAATACCTTTTCTTTTCCTTTTGACTAAAATCCCTTAAACCCCAAATGAATTTTTTGCTCTTTTTACATTCAAACTAGGTATTTCAAAAATAGATATTTTGCATATTGGATATTTTCATTTCAAATACCTAATGAATAACATTTCCAATAAATCCATTTAACCTTTTATTTCTTTTCAATAATATAAATAATCTACTAATTTCACTAAGGTATTTTAACAAATAAAACTCCTTTTCTTTAACATACATTATTTAAATTGTATAACACCTTATTCACTAAGGTGGATATAATTGAAATCCATAAATCTCTTTTTGACTCCCATGTTAATTATTTTGTAATCATTAACAAACATTGTGGAGATAAACTAAATGCAAACACAAGAACTAAGAATCCTACATAAAACATTCATACATGTTTTACAAGTTTTAACAACACACAAATCCAAAGTTGACACCGATTCAAATCAAGGATTCATAGCGTGATGCAGGGCTCATTTCAAAACTCAAATTAAGTGAGATGGGGAATTCAAGAGTACACATTTACCCAAGCTAGTCATCTTCAAATTAATCACCATTGGGGACCCCATGCCTACACACTTAAAACATCAAGAATATCTTCATAATACAAGGATAGTTGAATCATAACATATAAACAACCAACATGATATAATCCACAAGATGATATCAAATAACTACATTTGATTGAAAATCATCTACAACTAGCAAGATTCATATATCAAAGAGTGAAATCAATAAGAAACAATGCTAAACCAAACAATATAAGCATCATCACATATAAAGTGAAAACAATTGAAACATTGCTAGAGTTCAAACATTTAAAATTAAAACATATGCATCAAAAAATACATAATCAGACATCTCAATAGCAATACAAAACATCACCAATAAATAATGTGTTAGTATCAAAATCAAATAAGATAAGACAAATACACTTGTGGGCCTTACAATTTCGAGCAATGTTACGATAATTAATGATGTGTGCCATAGAGAATCTTGGAATGGAGAACATGAAAAAATAAGGCAACCAAGTTAGGTGGTTAACTATGTCAGAGTTATGATAGCTATAACAAGATGCAAGGAATATTTTATATATAGCCTAGAGACTAAGACCAAGAATGGGGCATTGATGTCAATTTAGGTACCACTTCTGGGCTCATAGATTTGGTATGTGGTTTTGTAAAACTATTTATGGTTTCCTTCTTCATGTTTTGTGAGTGAATTATAGATATTGTTATGCTATCAAAATTACTCAAGAAATTGAATGTTGGTGATGCTCTCGTAAAAGCATAGCTTGGAAGTTGTATTGCAACTTGTTGGTTTCTGAATATTTTTTTTTCTTTGGAGTGTGAGGTTTTTCTCCCAAAAGGGTTTTCCCCACATAAATCATTGTCTTATGGTATATTGCTTTTTATGTTATTTTTCTATGTTCTTTGCCAATTTTGTGGGACCACTTGATGATGGCAATTAGGAACATTTCCTCAAAATTCAAGACAGATGAGGTAATTGTTACATTACTTTTGGAGGAGATGATGCACAAAGCTTCTAAATCTACTAAGGAGGCCCTAGTTGTTAGTGGAAGATCAAATGATAAAGTTAAGAAGAAGGACAAGAAGAAAGATAAGGGCATATCTAAATCTTGTGAGAGATCTAAATCTCTTAGAAAGTCCAAGGATAAATGTTGGAATTATGGCAAAATTAAGCACTACCGAAGACACTTCAAAGAGGAGAGAGAGACAGAAGAGTGATTATGGTAGTGAGGTTGATAAGTCTTCTCAAGATTATAGAGTGAATGCCTTTGTTTTGGCCTTGGCAACACATGCATCTAAGTGTGTGTGGTTCATAAACTCTAGAGTTTCCTTCCACATGACCTCCCATTAGGAGTGTTTTGTAAAGTATGAAGAGTATGGTGGTGGGAAGGTGTACCTTGATGATCTCATCCAAGTATAGGTGGCCAAGGTAGAGTCTTGGTCAGATTCCTAGATGGATGAGTGAAGGGGATCAATGGAGTTCTACATGTTCCAAGTTTTGCATGAAACCTATTATCATTTAGCAAACTCAATGATGTGAGAGTGCAAGTTGTTTTATCCAAATGGAGGATGTAAGATGGTGTGTGGGGTTGTGATGCTTGCTAAGGATGTTTGTGTGGGCACTCTATTTTAACTCAATGCAATAATTCTTCTATTCTTGTAATGAAAAGATCTATAGAATCTACACTGTCACCATCAGTCTAACTAGTAGCAAAGAGGAGTATTGTATCTACTTTTGATGGTCATGCTTTCTATGTACCTACGCAAGATCTTTCTTTAGAGACCAAGTTACATGTAGAGAAGCTAATGTCATGGCACTAAAGAATGATCCATATAGGTGAGAATGGTATACAAACCTTGAAAAATACAAATCTTGTTGAGGGGTTGAATGATTGTACTCTTGAATTTGATTTATGTGAACACTATATACATGGTAAACAAAACCACGTTCAATTTTATTCTAGTTCTCATAAATCTTCTTGGGTGTTGGATTTGATTCATTTAGATGTATTTGGTCGTGTTAATGTCTCTTCAATTTTTGTCTTTGTACTATGTAAATTTTATTGATGCTTATTATAGAAGGACATGAGTGTATTTCTTTAAAGAAGTAAATATGAAGGCTTCATTCATTTTAAGAAGTTTAAGTCTCTTTTGGAAAATTAGACTGATAAGAAGATTAAGGTGTTGAGGACTAATAATGATGGTGAGTTTTGTTCTACAAATTTTAATAGATTATATGATTATAATGGGATTGAGAGACTTAAGACAACTCCATACACCCTTGAACATAATGGCATTGTAGAAAGAATGAACATGATGTTGATAGAGATGGCTAAGGGTATGCTTAGTGGAGAAAGCTTGGAGCAAAAATTCTAGGTAGAAGTGATTACTACAACTTGTTATATAATTAACATGTATCCTACTTTAGCTCTTGTTGACAAGACTCCTACAGAGGCATGGACAAGTAAAAGCCCTTGTTACAACATCTTCATTTTTTTTTGTTGCAAGGCATATGCACTTGTGCCTAGGGAAAAGTCATCAAATTTTGAGAACATAGTAGTAAAATGTATCTTCATCAAATATGGTGTTAGTGTGAAAGGGTACAAGCTTTGGGACCCTATGGGTGAGAGAGTTATATAATATAGAAGTGTTATTTTTAAAGAGATTAAGCCTTTTCCATAGTGTTGTAGCTAAAAGAGGTGGGAAGAAAGATGTGGTTCAACTACCACCCAAAGATCAAGAAGTTTGAACCAGAAAATTATGAAGGACCTAAAGAGGAGGAAGGCTCAAAAAGTTTTGAAGAGGTAAAACCTCTACCTCAGCTCTTGAGGAGGTCCACTCGACATGGACAACAACTAGAAAGGTATACCCCTCCTAATTATAGATGTATTTTACTTTGCTTACTAATACCAATGAGCTTAAAATTATGAAGGAGGTGATGGGTGTGGATAGTTATGAGACCTAGAAAGCAACTATGGGCGAGTAGATGACTACATTGAAGAAGAATTACACATAGGACTTGGTACCATTGCTTGATATATGAGAGCCTATTAGATGTAAATGTGTGTCCAAGAAGAAGTTTAGCTTAGATTGAAGTATTGAAAAGTACAAGCCAAAATTGGTTGCAAACAGATATTCCCAGGTCGAGGGATAAAATTTGGTGAGATTTTTCCCTAGTTTCTAAGCTAACATCTATCAGGTTCCTATTATTTGTAGTAGAAACTTTTGATTTAGAGATAAAATAGATGGATGTGAAGATAACATTCATAAATGGTGACTTGGATGAAGAGATGTATATGATATACCCACAACATTGTATTGTTAAAGGTAGAGTCTTTAGTTTTCATATTAAAAAAATATTTCTATGGCCTCGAACAATCTCCCAAGATGTGGTACTTGAAGTTTGATTATTTTGTGTAGGGATTGGGATTTCTAAGATCCAAATCAGATCATTGTGTTTAACATAAATTGGGTGGTGATTGTTCCCTTGTTATCATATTGTATGTAGAGGATAGGTTATTTTTTGGTAACAATAAGGAAGTGATTAGGGATTTGAAATTTCAACTTTCAAAATAGTTTAATGTGAAGGACATGGGGGATGCTAAGTTCATCTTAGGAATGAAGATACAAAGAGATAAAGTAAACATAACTATTTGGTTGGGCCAGAGTATGTATGTGAACTTTGTGTTGGAGAGATTCAACATTTCAATTTGTAGACCATCGAGTGTTCCTATTTTTGTGGGGACTAAGTTATCTATTGAGCAATGTATAATACATATGGTGAGATGGAGGACATGGCTTGTGTGCCTTATGTTAGTGCTATTGAGAGTTTGATGTATGCCATGGTCTATACTAGACTAGACTTTGCCCATGCAGTGGGAGTCTTAAGTTGTTTTGTGGCTAATCCTATATGAGACCACTAGGATGCAATTACATGGGTCTTTAGGTGTTTTTGGGGTACTTTTGAGTGTTTTATTTGTTATCATGGCAATTCTAAAGAGGTCTGGTACTTAGGGGATATTTATGGATTTATGGATTTGGGTAGGAGATGTCAACAATAGAATATCCACTAGTGGGTATGTGATTAATTAGTTTGGTGGTGCTATCATTTGGATGGGTAAGTAGTAAGCTATAGTTTCTTTGTCCACTATAGTGTTTGAGTACATGGTAGCTACTGATGCCTATGAGGAGTTCATTTGGCTTAAGAGATTGTGTTTGGATGTGCAACTAATTAAAGATCTATTTGAGTTCTTTGTGATAGTTAGGGTGCAATATGTCTGGCAAAGCACCTAGCCTTTTCATGTGAGGATGAAGCACATATATGTCCAACATTTTTTTGAGAAATGGTAGAGGATGGGAGGGTGATGCTGGCAAAGTTTGACACTTTGTAGAATGTTGTAGATACATTGATGAAGTCGGTAAGCCAAAAAGGTTTAGGTGGTGCAATGAGCCTATGGGCCCTCTCAACCCCTAGCTATTAGATTTTAATGTTGGAGTTCCCCTTTCCTCTTGTCTAAGGTATTTGACAAGTGGGAGAATGTTGGGAAAGGTGTCTCAACCTTGCATCCTAATGTTTTGATTTATTTATTATTTATATCTATTTCTTATCTTGGCCTCATATTGGGAAATGGGGCATCCCACTGTGTGTTGACATTATTTTCCACGTGTTGGTCACTTTGGAAAGTGTGTAAGAAGTTTTAAGAACATCTAATATCACTATGATGTGTAAGAGCACCTTATGCCATTGTAAGATGAAAGTTACTTATGACATATTTTATGATGCATAAGAGCATGATTATAGAGGAGTTACATTGAAATAGAGATCAATATTATGAGAGTTTATCACATATTTTATGGAGCATCCTGGAATGGAGAGTAGGACAAAATGGGCATCCAAATTAGGTGGTCAAGTATGACAAAATTAGGACAACTATGATGAGATATAAGGAACATTCTAAATATAGCTTGGAGACCAAGATCGAGAACGGGGCATGGGAATTTATGCCAATTTGGGCACCACTTCTAGGCTCATGGATTTGGTAAATGCTTTTGTAAACCATTTATGGTTTCTTGCTTCTTCATGTTTTATAGATTGGGTGCTTGGGTTGGAGTTTTGCATGGGTGAATTGTAGACATCGTTGTCAAAATTGCTCTAGAATCTAAATGATGTTGATACTCCTATGAAGGCGCAACTTATAACTTGTATTATAACTTGTTGGTTGTTGAATAATACAATTGGTTTTGCTTTGGAGTGTTGGGTTTTCTTCTGAAATGGTTTCCCTGTGCAAATCAATATCTTAGGGTATATTATTTTTATGTTATTATTTTATGTATCTATGCGATCAATTTATTTTTACACATACCTCCTGTCATAGATTACTATAGGACATGTATTCCATATCTCTACTTCCTTACACCAACTTACCATCTACTCCAAATTTCTTTTTAAACACCCACTTGTAACCGATGGGCTTCCTTACCTTGGGCAAACTCACAAAATCCTAAGTGTCACATCTATCTAAGATTATCATCTCCTCCTGCATGACCTCTATTGAAGACACATTCTTTATTGATGAAAGAGATTCACTAATAGATCTACATCCATTATCAATATAAGATAAAACAAGCAAGAATTTACTCTATATTTGATAGATCTACATCCCAATTCATTGTTAGATATTTGATTTCTTCTCATAGGCACATTATTTCCATTCAAACTAGTAGTGTTTGTCTTTCTATTTGATATTTCCAAATTAGTAGAGTTGCAATTGCATACTAAGAAAAATTTAAGATTATGCCAATTAAATATGGTATATAACACCAACAAAATGTAGTGAAATGATTTGGTACTATTAATCGAAATATTATATACCACATCTTTAGGTGCTCTATAATTGTTATAAGTTGTCAAAATACTCAATTAGGATGCTTGCATTCTGCTAAACATTATCTATTAGATGTTAGAAATTTTGCTAAACATTTTGTGTTATATGTTAGAAACGAAAGGACTTGTATAAGTGAGTAATTTCAAAGTAACACGTACCCAAGTAATTTCTCATGACAGTTACATGATAGAGATAATTATTAGCTCCACCATTTATGGCATAACTTGGGTTGAAGCCATAATATTTTAAGAAATCAAGATATAAAACTATTCCTTGATATAGAAGACCTTTAGGCAAGAATTATCATTCCTTATCAAGCATAAATGCAATAGAAACAATACTATTAACAAAAATATTATGTCAACACCTCTGGGGTATAGGCATATGTCAACTAACATTTTGTTTTTAGGAAGGACCCTCTCATGTGATACTATTGAAAAATTGATGTAACTTTTTTGTTTAACATAAAATGCATCTCCCTTAAAACAGATATAAGGAACAAAAAGTATAATCACATCTAGTA
The DNA here is from genome assembly GCA_027924645.1 of Cunninghamia lanceolata. NCBI lineage: Eukaryota > Viridiplantae > Streptophyta > Pinopsida > Cupressales > Cupressaceae > Cunninghamia > Cunninghamia lanceolata. The sequence continues at coordinate 3,664,143 of BSBN01000959.1, forward strand.
TGAAATCTTATTAAAACTACAAATTTGAAAACCTATAATAGTTGTCCATGTAAATAAACACAAATAGACAAGAATATTACTATTCTTCATTGCATCAACCTTCTCGCTAACCTGCATGTATATATGTAACACAATATTTATTGTTGACCTCTTGATCATTTCAAATTATCTAGGAATCTTTGAAGAGGTACATTAGCACATTTAAAGAAGAGAATACAAGAGAGTTTAAAAGATAGAGATTTCAATTTCCCTAGAGTTAGTCCTTAGGACAAAATTAGTAATCACCATGGATTTGTCATTAACAAAATCAAAAGAGTCCAATGTGATCTCTAGACTAGGTAATAACCTTGAGATGAGTACTAAGCTTTAATTATACCATATTTCTAAACCACAGAACAAAGATACAAATTATGAAAATATTGCCTTGAAACAAAGAACCCAAAATGAACCTATAAAACAAATTAGTGAAGGGCTATAGAAACAATTTTACTTCCATGTATGATTAAGCCACAAATTACAATACTATAAGATAACACCATCTCTCTAAAAAATTGACCACTCTCCAACTAGATAGAAGATTAGTAATTATTTAGGCAATGTAGAGAGAATTATATGCACATTATTGTACTTAAGTTCACCATGAGCATTTTTGTAGCACGTCCATTTATTTTGTTAGTTGTACACAAGAATTTTATACCATTGGTCATTCTTGCAACACATGCAATAAGCAACACGCTATTGAGAAGCTTGCTTGGAAATTCCCCTTTCATCATATATATTTTGTTCATCTTTTGACTCAGTTCATAACATCTTTGACAAAGAATTAGTTTGCTTTCTAGAAGCCACTCCAAACTTAAAGGATTTGACAATTTACTTGTTAAACTTCTTTTAGAAGGCACTATTCTTGGGATTTGTTAATAAACTATTGAGTCTTCCATAACCATTCACAAATGGGAGAATTTTACTTGCAATGTAGGACAACACTTGTTGTAACTACCAAATCTACATATATAGAAAAATAGAATGAAAATGCACAATACCTTGACATATTGTTTTAAGAATAAAGTATGTAGAAGGATTGTGGGCCACACAGAAGTCAAAGCACAAACATTGGTATAGAAAGATTAAGACAGTGTTTTACAAACATATGCTACTTTTTCCACTTGAAATTGTGTAATAGATTATATATGTAAGTTTTATTTTGTGAGAATTAGATCATTTTTTTTATTAGTAAATTGCAGGCTTGGGGCCTGCTCCCACTATATTAAAGTATTTAACAAAATTTTAACAAAGTCTTTGAGAACCACCAATAGAATAGAAAAACAGGGGATAAACTCACCCTGCAACACACCTAAACCCTACCACCTTTGCTACAAAAAGCATATAGAAAATTATATTTACATATTAAAAAGGCTAAAATAAATAGACTGTATGATGGCCGCTACTCTTGCTTCCGATCAGGCATTCACATTTGTTGCATAATAGGTCTTTAGGATCTCTTGCATCCAATCTTCTTCCATGACCAGGGTCGCCAGCTTCTTCAAAAATGCCATTCCTCTGGCCGCTCTCCTCCTATGCCCTGCAATTTTGTTCACCTCAGCTTCGACGACAAACGGATGCCAATCCACTGCATTTCCAGCTACATTTACCTTGTGAAAATCATTCGGGAACGGAATGCCAACACTAAGCCGAGCCATGCCCACCACTTCTTTCCAACCCTCGCGAAACTCCGTCTCCACAAAGGACTCCATCAATGTCGTATGTTCCCTTGCTCTTCATTAGCATCCAACAAAACTGCCAAGAACATGGAAGATAAATTTGTGTTAACTCGATGCTCAGTCACCATAAAATGTTCCCCCAAAACCCACTCTATCGCGAACAGAACTATACCACTTTTAGGTTTGAGAACCTATTTCATCCTCTTCTGTGTGATACCCCTAAGGAATGATATTTGCCTTTTCTTGCAGGTTAGCCAGATAGGAGTATCCATTATAAACAAAACCTCCACATCCGACCCACCAAACAACCTTGCATCCCGAACTGGATCTCTGCGTCAGTTAAACCACTCCGCACGCTTTGCCAGCCTCATCTTCACTCAGGGACAAGATGGAATGTCAGACGAGAGAGCCGACACAATTATTAGACATTACCTCCCATAGAAAGGCTTACTTTGAGTTGATGGCCAAATTGGCCAATGTGTCTGCTTCCACATTTCCTTCCCTATACACGTGGTTAATTACCACATTCCCGAACTCCTTCATCTTAAGCATGGCTTCATTCAACAACACGTTTAATTTCCAGTTTGTCAAGCCTCCCTTCCTTAACACATTAACCACAATGAGAGAATCTCCCTCAATTTCAATTTTTGCCACCTTTAAATGCCCACACAAATTGAGGCCTAGGAGAAGAGCTTGTATTTCTGCCTCGTTGTTTGTACCAACAACTAGTTTCTTCATCGCTTTGCCTAGGATCTCCCCCTTGCAATCTCATATTAGACAGCCAACACCTGATTCTCTTGGGTTGCCCTTAAAAGCTCCATCAAAATTCATTTTTACCCAACCCTCCGCTGACGGTTGCCACTTTGTCTCCTTTCTTTTTTTAAGGGTATCAAAACCCCCAACCCCATTAACGGGGGGGAAGGATCATTTTTTATTTTTTAAAATATGAGTTGCCCTTAATTTTAGACGATTTGACTTTGATACTTCTATTATCAACAATTGTTTTCCATCACTCAAATGCATTAAAGTAAGTTTTTTGGTTTTAGTTTCTAATATTTTGGTGCAATCAAATCAAGTGAAATTGGATACAATAAAATTTGTGATCGCAATATTTTTATGCATTAGTTTCTATTTCTCACATGCATCTTATACTTGAAATAACATCATTACATGCTAGAGTTATAACTAGCACTTGCACCCATAGGAGGTTCAAGGAATACGACGACAAGAATGACTGACGAGTTTAGAAAATTTTCTGCCGCACGAGACAATTTAGAGCACTATAATGCTCACATATAAAAGTCTATGGGCTAATTATAGTGAGAGAGGGATAACTATAAAACTTAATTTTCATCTCTTAACTATAATTTATGTTATGCTCAAATCATTTTGAGATTTCATTTATTATGCTCAAATCCTTTTGATATATTATTGAATTTTATTTTTTAAGATTTATGATAAGATATAAATATTTTTATTGAATAATAATTTTAAAAAGAAGGCATTATTTTAACTCAATTATAAATTTAATTAATTAATTATTTTTTCTTGTGCTTGGTTCACTATTAATGCATATAACAAGTTTGAAGGGGACATTCAAGTCTTGACCCTTCTCCAGATTGGAGGTCCCGGCTAAATTTAGCGGGATTCCATATATGATTTCGACTGAACGACGCTAATTTGGCCTAGAATATTTATTAAACAGAAAACGTATAAACACTCTATCATGGAAACCTCAAAAAAATGAGCAAAATGCTTCAAATCACCCTAAAAAATTGCCAAATACCATTCAGGATATCTAATCTAACTACATTTTCGTCGCAGATCAGTTTCTACTACATAGCAGCAAATTCGGTATCCCAAGACCTTTCCAAGGGTAGTTTTTCTGTAGAAAACAATGAAGTATCACATTCAAAACCCTCAATGGATGCAGATATTGTTGTCGATCATGTATGTGGTCTTTTACGGCACAAGCAATGGTCTTCCTTGGAAAAAATGGTGCCCAGATTGAATCCTTCAAGGGTATATTCAATAATCTGCAAATGTTCGCAGGAGCCTAGGGTTGCTTTGGAGTTCTTTTTATGGGTAAAAAAGCAGCTAGGATTGCAGCATACAGTTGATTCGTATTGTGTTACGATTGATATTCTGAGCAGATGGAGAAGGACGAGGGCTTATGCCTGGGTTTTGCTGCATCGCCTTCCGATGCAAAAGAGTAAGGGATTTATGTTGGAAGTGGCTCAGTATTTCATTAGTAAATGTCAAAATTTAATGGTTTTGGATACGATCATCGATTCATTAGCGAGGGCTAAAATGTTCAGTGAGGTTATTACAGTGTTTAGTGATATGGGTGGGTATAGATTTTGTCGTTCTATTGAGAGTTTTTACATTTTTTTAATGAGTGTGAACGAGGAGTGCTTAATTTCAGATTTTGGCTTAACATTGGGGCAATGTATAACTGACACTAATTGGAGCGGTTTTTGTTCAAGAAGAGGTTTGTATTGTAACGAGAAGGGCGGTGCAGAAAGGAGGGATGCATTTTTGGGGCCTAGCGATTGCAAAAGGTTAAGATATGTGCATTGTTGCAAGGAGGGTACAGAGAGAGTGGAATTTATAGATACAGAGGAAAGGACAGAGTCATTTAGAAATGCTAATGTTTGTGTGTCTGGTTCAAATTTTTTAAATCAAAATGAATCCAGAGGAAACATTTTGGGTCATGAGGAGCACAAGAAGTTAAGATTTGAGCGCTATTTCAAGGAGGATTCAGAGAGTGTGCAATTTTCACATACAAAGGAAAATATGGAATTGGGTAGAAATGTTGGGGTTCTTTCATCTAGTTCAGATTTTTTAAAACAAATTAGATCCATAGAAGCTATTCTTGTCAAGGATACTCGTCGGATTTTAATTAAATACAATGAGATTATTGGTTCCTTGTGTAGGGAGGGTAGGCTACGGTTAGCTTTTGGGCTTCAAAATGTGATGGTGGAGAAGGGTATTCGTCTTACTATTTCTACTTATAATACTCTTATTAACGGGCTTTGTAAATTGGGTCATATGGATGTGGCATGTGAGCTGCTAAAAGATGTTGTTGAAATGGGTATTCTACCCGATTGTGTTACATATAATACACTGATAGATGGGTACTGCAGGATAGGTGACATGGAAACGGCATTTGGATTAATGTATACAATGGTGAAAAATGGTGTACAATCGAATGCTGTTACGTGCAATATCCTCATGAGTGGTCTATGCAAAAGAGGCAAAGTGGAGGAGGCGAAAAAACTTTGGACTAAAATATTGAATCGGCATGAGTTGTATAACCTAGTTAGTTCAACCATCCTGATTCATGGATGCTGCACCCAAGGCAACATGCACGAGGCTTTGGATTTGTGGGACAACATGTTGAGAGAAGGTGTTGTGCCAGATATTATTGCTTACAATGTTCTTATCAATGGATTTTGTTTAGATGGAAATGTGGGGCATGCCTTGGAACTGTGTGGGCAGATGATAAAACAGGGTCTTGTGCCTGATATATTTACATATAATACCCTGATTAATGGGTTTTGTAGGGAGGGTGACTTGCAACAGGCTTGCTGGATTTATGATGGCATGGTAGATGCAGGACTTGTCCCAGATCTTATTTCCTACAAAATCCTTTTAAGAGAGCTTTGCAAGTACAGGAATGTTAAAAAAGCAAAAACCTATTTTCAGCAAATGCTTGATAGTAATGTTGGTGTCGATCGTATTGTATTCAACATACTTATTGATGGTTATATCAAGGAGGGGAATATGATGGAAGCTCTCAGGATGCGTGATAAAATGGTGACATTTGGTTTGGTTCCTAATGAAGTTACCTACAACATACTCATCCATGGTCTTGGCAAAGAAGGTCACATTCAAGAAGCACTTAGACTGAAGCAAGAAATGATTGCATATGGTTTAATACCTGATGTTGTTACTTATAATTCACTTATCTATGGACTTTGCAAGAATGGTCATACATTAGAAGCTTCTCAGTTGTATGATGAAATGATAAGTAAAGGTATTGGTCCAGACAAATTTACATACACTGAACTCATTTTTGGGTATTGTAAGAGAGGAAGAACAGAAAAGGCATGCAAACTTCTTATAAGGATGCAAAGAAAAGGTTTGTGTGTAGATACCGTAGCATGCAATATCGTCTTTTTGACGCTTTGCAAGAGAAATAAGACAGAAGAGGCACATGAACTTTTTGAAAGGATGAAAAGAGATGGCTTGCATGTGGATAATATTACATACAACATTCTCCTAACTGGATACTTCAAGGAAGGTAAACTGCATAAGGCTCGCAAACTTTTTGAAGAGATGGAAGTGAAAGAGATACATGTCTCTACCTATAACAGTCATTAATGAGCTTGGCAAGGGGATTTCTTAAGATTCATATGGGATGATGCTAAATGGTCTTGTGACTAGCCTTGATGCACAGAATAGCCTGATTAATGGACACTGAAGTGAATGTCACTTGCAAGAAGCTCAGGTGCTGTCGAATGCAGTAAATGAAAAGGGTGTCAAATCCATCAAATGGCAGCTATAAAACAAAAAGCTGAAAGACAGCTTTAACACGCTGGAACAAAATGTTCGTATCCAACTCTTGACAAACTGTCAAAATCAGGTAAATGCCGAACTTTTTTGTGGCCTCTTTGTTAGTGCCACACCTTTATTATTTTCATTAGGTTATAGACATTTTTCGATTGATTCTATGAAATCCATATTTGTGGATGATGCATGTGCGCTTCATCCTATCATTTCTTAACTGTAACAATAAAATTTTGGGATTTTTTTTTTGATTTGTATAATTCTAAGAAATCAGAGTACAAGAAATAGTGCCATCTTAAACAATATGAAAGAATATGGCAATATGCCAAAATCAGGATAAAAAACTTATCTGCAACAATTACAAGATAAAAGTGGATAACATGTGATTAAATGGTGAGTCATAGATCTAAACATAAGCAAATGGAAAAGGGCAGAGAATACATCAAATGCTATAGACATCATTGAGTCATTTTGACTAACAATTTCAGACACGGGTTGACTATATGTGAAATCTGAGTTCTGGCCAGGTCAAAAGTAAGTGTGTCAGTGAGCAGTTTTTTATTTTACGCCCTTGCAATTTATGGCTGGGTAAAGTTGGTGATCTTTTCTCAACTCGTCTCAATGATTCTAAATCCTTGTAAATTGACAGAAACTTAAGGTTTTATTTTGGTTCAATCAACGTATAAATAACATAATAAATGAACTAGTTAGAATAGCTAGAAAAATGGAAAGTAATCAAGGAATAGCATAATTAAAGACGAAGGATATTAGGGATGGTACAGGTTTGTTGGATAAGGTTCTCGAGCATAGCTGATAAGACCTTGGAGGCTGTCAGGTGCTTCTGACAGAGATATTGACATTGTTTGACATCTGTGCACTTGCCTATGCTGATTATCTTTGTGATCCCTAATTCATCACTTGTTTAAAATCTGATTGCACTCACTTGTAAACACTTCATCCCTGTCGACATTAGTGAACCTTCAGGGTCATTAAAGTAGGGCAGTTAAACCTTTCAAGATTAGTCCGGTAACATTCCATTTATATGTTGATAATATCAGCGACTACAATTTATGGAGAAAGTTTTCCTGAAAATGCACATGGATGTGGGTGACAGGCAATAAAATGCTTGTGGTTGTATCTTAAACATTGAGGTGATTGCTCTCTTCTGGGTATCTTGGTGACAAGTAGTAACTGAAAGATTATGTATTGCCCACATTATAAATATGGAGGAAAGCTATGCCTTAAAATGTATGTTTCATATGGCTCTTGCAAACATTGCTCCTGCATAATTTATGGGAGACGGACATAGAGAAGTACTTGTTGAATTATTTTGTTGGAGTAATGCTTGTATGTTTGCTTGTTGGTTTAAAGCTAAGCCAAGCTATTCTTCTCCTTTCCCTTTTTTATGCCTTGTGTCATGCCCCTGCCTAAAGATTAAATCGCTGCCAAAGTCAGATTTGAATAACTATTAAACCAACCAAAAAAAGAAATCGAATGAAGGGTGGCGCCGATATCTCATAGGCGATAGAGAAATATATAAGGGAAGGTGGCGCTAACAATTATAATAAAAGATTAATTACATTTGCATCATCAAGGAGCAGCAGATGGTTAGAAGAGGCGCATCGCTTTTGGGGCAGTGGTTACATGTGGAGAGTCATGTCTCTTCCAACAATAAGATAGATATAAAGAAACCATTTCTTGGGAAAGGCAATAAAGCAGAAATAAAGAAAATAATATATATAACAAAGATCTACAGCAGAAAACGAAAATATATACAGCAGAGAATAATTTATTGCAGCCATTTGAGAACAAACTTGTCAATCCATCAAGAGGTTTTTTTTTTTAATCAGCAAGCTCTACCATAGGGGGTAGCTCCCATTCTATTTAAACTTTGAAAAAGAAAATACATATAGGATGCCACAGTTCAAACGAGCGTGCAATGATTACAAAGCTTAAACACTCGGCCTCCTCAAGTGCCACAGATAACGGAGGCCCGAAGAGAACTCAAAGGCCCTCTCAATCTGAGGCGGAGATAACAGATCTCCATATTGCCTCAGGAAGAAGTCACAGACTTCCATGTTATCTCTGTTAATCCCGTCACGGAACAGTCGCAGAGCCTCAGCTGTCATCTGATTTTTTCTCACCGCAGCCACATCAAATATCCCAACAATCATCCCAAAGGCTGGCCGTTTGTTGAAATCAGAAATGGCTGAGTTTGCCATTTCCCTCTGCTCACTTGGGAGGAAATTATATGCCATCAACTTCCCCGATTGCCTCCTCCCCATCACCAAAGTCATGTTCATTAGGAATTCCTCATATAGAGGGCCATCCCAGACGTGCTCCTCCCTAAAGATATGGTGGCCGATTACCTTTTTTTATGGCCGTCATAGTGTCTCCCATCGCAGCTCTGAATATCCTTCTAATATGCTCCTCTGCAGATTCCTTCGCTTCTTCTTCTACTTCTTGCTCCTCTCCGCTTTCTTTTTCATTCTCCTCTCCTTCCTCCTCATCCTCTTCTTCGTTTCCTTCCCCTTCCTCATCTGAGTCTGCCCAACACTTGCATCGACAATTACAGACCATTCTCTCTGCCATTGTGGAATGTGAAGAACCATATCATCCGCGAGGTACTTGAAAGAAAAATTGTGGACAATGAGCTCGTGATGACTGCAGGGCTGTTTGTCACAACGAGTACCTCAACTCCAATCCGCCAGATCTGGAGAATATCTTCATTATTCCAGCTTACTATCATTCTTCAGAAGGATTGCCAGTCCCTGCCAATCTGAATCCGAGGAGGATACTTTCATAATTTCCATTTGTTCTATGCCTTGATTTGCAAGATAGTCCGCAGCTACATTTCCTTCTCTATAGACGTGGCTCAAAGAAAAGTTGCGTAGTTTATCCAAAAGTTCCCATATCTCCTTCACTAAATTCTGCAATTTCCAACTTGAAGTCACCCTCTTCTTAATGGCATTTAAGCATAGCATCGAATCACCCTCAATATCTATCTCTGTAATGCCTTTCTAAACACAGATTTCCAGACCTACCTTCAAGGCCTCCATTTCTGCTTCATTGTTGGTACCTCAATCGAGTTTTATGGAAGATGCCCAAATGAGGACTCCCGCCTCGTTACGAATGATGCACCATGCACCAGAGGCCCCGAGATTATCTCTAGAGGCCCCGTCAAAATTCATCTTTAGTCTACCTCTCGGAGGGGCCAAATCCATCAAGAGGTATTGAATGAGCAATAATCTAGCATATCCTTAAGCAATCAGTTTTGAATTTGAGGAAGTGTCTTGCAAATAGGAAGGATGGCCCCCCTCTCATGCTCTTATGTCATGCCCCCGCCGATTTCAGAAGGAATAACAAGAAATCAAAGAAAGACGACCTCTTGAATTTATAAGGAGAATACCTTAAGAGATGAGTGCTAGTCTTAACTAGCGATAGTAATTAAATTTAGTTTTAAGCAGCGATTGGCATTAAGGGATGTGTCCCTTAAAAGTAACGGCCAGGTATGAAGAGGTGCGTGTTGATGCTGTTTTACGACTACAACAACATTAGGATAGAGACAGAGTGTTCTTTCCTCTCTTGAACAAAGCTTCTCAGACGTTGAACTTCGTGATTGAATGAGACTGCTCCAAGGTTCCTTTTGTGTCAGGTCTTGACGGATGTGGGAAGAGCTCTGTGGAATGATGTGATTTGTTGGTAACCACAAGGGGGACTTACGCGCGAGACTCAGTGCTCTTTCCAAGCAGGAAAGGAAAACTTGGATTTCACTATGACTTCCAAAGGCTTGATTCGGACTCTTTTGCTTCTTGCAAGGGAAAGGCTTGGATTTTCCGATCTATTGCAGGGAAAGGTATGGATTCACTTAGCTCTACTTCTGCAAACGGGAGAATGATTTGTCAATAAGCTCTTCTATGGACTATTCCTACTGTGGATCTAAAGAAAATGCAAAAGATAGGCAAGGGTTCAGGAATCTAATCGATAGAAAGGACTACTGTTGAGGATGGAAATTGAAACCACGCTTCTGCTTCGTCATAAGGCAACAACTAGGCAGAGATGGTGCTATCTTCTGAGGGGGAAGCAAAGATTTTCAGACTGCTCTTGCAAGAGACATGGAACTGAGACGTGCAACAACGATCGAAGTTAGACTTTGAAATAAGTTCAGACCAACCATACACTGTGATTTGCAAGCCACAGATCACAAATGATGTGAACAATCAGTTTCAATCATGCATCAACAGTAACAATTTCCACCATTCTAACTAATAAAGCTAAAAGATAAAAAGGAAATGAAACAACTTCAACACTTTGGAGCTTAAGATTTGCTTTAAAGGAAACAGAAAAACCATGTCATAATCCAAAGAACTCTATAAACACTAATCCACAATGCTCATATTATTGATTTGGAAGATGTTTCTACAACAATCTTACTGATCCTTTGAAGTTTTCTGCTCCAAGAATGGAGTGATACAAAAATGAGACTAACAAACTAGATGCTCAGAGAGCCTAAGAAGATGAAAAATGTAATAAAAAAGGGACCCCTTCAAATGAGGCTGCCCAACCTTTATATAGGCAAGCAAAGTACATAGAGGGGGGAGAGGCAATCTGATTTCCTCAAAATTTGTGCCCAGGTCAGAAACCCTAAAGGTGGTAGGTGGGGTCGCTAACATGTGCGAGTAGATGATTGCCACCTGTCCTGGGTGCCCATGCTGACTAGGACTCCTAGATAGGACAGTCTTGTTCCTTTGGAACTTCTTCTTGCTCTCTGGTCTTTGCTTCCACGAACCTGGTCAGGACAACCTCCAATTCCTCCATAGGAATACTGGGCATGTTCTTCAACCTGAATTCCATGACTGATGAGGTGGTGGCGCAAGTAGTGAGAACATTCTCCCAATCTGCCCTCAGCTCTTGGATACTGTTCATGAAGATCAGGAATGAAGATGCATCTTCGAGATGAGACCCCTGGGTAGGATAATCAGCCTTGAAGTATATGTTCTGCATCTTGCCTCTTAACTCCTCCAAGCTAATGATTACATCCTGTGCAACTTCCAGATCGAACCAGGCCTCCATGGATACAAGGATTTTGTCCTGGATTTCCCTCAACATGGCGTGGGCCTGGATAGTGTCACCCTCAATCTTCTCAAGGTTGTCTCTTTTCATGACCAAGGCAGAGTACCAACTGAGGAAATCATAGGCTGAATTTGCCTGTATTACTTTGTCCCTCACCAAGTCTTGTTTTGGAGTGTTCATCAGCGCCTTCAGTCTTGGGATGGTTTCCTCCCGGACAACAGTGAATTGCTGACAGACCTCTAGAATTGCCTGAGTCTTGTCCATGAGTGCAACAACTCTCCCGTACACCTAGACGAGATCCTCTATAAACTTATGAGCTCTATCCGAGACCTTCCCCATCCATTCCTTCGCTGCATGACCAGCCGATCTCAACACTTCGAACTCTGCTAGTGAATCCTTGGTTATGCTTGGTGGTTGGGCTGTTATTCCTTGGGCAGACTGCAGTGGGCCCATGAGATGCTAGATGGAATGCCTCAACTCCTCATTCTTCCTCTTCAGCTGGTTCTTCTTCTCTTCCTCCTTCCTCAATCTTTCTTTGATGGCGGCAACAGAATCCTCCAGCTCCTCCATTTCCTGTCCCTTCGTGGTTGGTCCAAAGTCGACCGTCATTATGTCATAATCTTCAGGACTAATATCCTCTTTTGCCTTATCCACTCTTGGAACTGCAATTTCTACTCGGCGAGACCTTGATTCATCTCTAGTGATCCTGAAATACTTCTTTGGCTTCTTCGGGTCTGCGGATTTTCCTATCTTGGCCAGGAAGTTTCCAAGTTCGGCGGAAGGATCATTCCTCTTGACTGACTTCTTCTTTAATCTATCTTGCAGCCACTTGGGTCCTGTGGATGGATTAACTTCTCTTAGCGGTTCCTATGGTTCCTGATCCACTTGCGGTATGGGTATTGGCACTTCACCGGAGTTGAACTCCTCATTCAGGAATTCCAGATCAGGGTGATGAAGCATGTCTTCAATCCGGACCTCCCCTAGATTTTGTGAGGAATGGTTAGGATGATTTCCTACAACCAGGCTGGGAGTCCGCTCTTGGGCGGAATCCATGGACTCATTGTCTTCTTCCTTCTCGTGTTCATTCGGGATCATTTCCTCCTCCACGGGCCCTTTATCCTTAGCTGTTTGCATAGTGTCATCGGAGAATAGATCAATCTCTTGGACGGAAGAAGTGCTGGCGGAATGAGGTCTACTTGCATTCTGCTCCTCCTGGATTGGCCCTCGGATAGACTCCTTCCGAGCCTTTACTCTCTTTGTCAGTGGATCCTCTGCAGTTCTGTTTCTTGTTTCCTGTCTCCCTGTGCCTTGTTCCTTTGTGGGTGTTCCTTCGGTCATGTCCTCTTCGGAAGACTGAGACTCCAAGTCTCCCATCAAATCATAAGTCGGGCGGGTGCCTTTCTTATGCAACCTCTCTGTCTATTGGTTTATTCACTTCTGTGTTCTTGTCAGCACGGGTGCCATTAGTTCATCCAGGTGGGTAACCTCAAGCTCGGACCAAATAAGTGGTGGAAGAGGTTTATCCTTTTCCTGCTCGAAGGAAGGCTGGACTTGCTTTTCGTTCTCCTTGACTTGATCTGGAACTGAAAAAACCTTGGTTGCCCTGATCATGTCCACGGACAGCCGGGAGCACATCCTCCTCCGAATCTCGAAGTCATCCTCAGCATTCGCCCAGAGATCCTTCAGGTGGACCTTGTGTCTATGTTTCCTTCCACATGCAACCCTGGTGGTATTGAACGGATCAAAGTTTGCTTGGGAGGTATGGGTCACTAGGTTGTAAAACTGTAGTTCCTCATTGGATCTCTCCGCGGCTTGGAGGGATGGACATACCTCGACTGCATCCTCCATCTGGATTGGGAATGCTATCCCGACCTTTTTTTTTTTTTTTAATTCTTTTTTTTCTTCTGAACTTTATCATACGCTGAGAGTTGCCTAGTCAATTCTAGCAGGACCATCTTATCCGAAGGATACCTTGGCAATCTATATGGGAAGGCAGAGAATCCCTGCACACGGATGTATGTGAACTTCGGAAATTGGATGTACCAGGAGCCATATGTCTTGATCAACTGCTTGGACTCGGGTGACAACCTCTGGTGAGTGCCTCCTTGAAGGGTTCTTGTGATGTGCATGGCGAATGCGTCATTATATCTTTTGAAATGAGCTATGCTCTGGAGATGAAGCTGTGGATAACAGTCATAGACTCTAACTTGTCCTTCAGAATTCCTGATGCGTCCCTTCCATGACAGTCCCTTGTATCTATTGTTCCTCACCAGCATGTAGATTACGTAGGAACTCATGTAAAATGCCTTTGAATCCTCCAGGTTCCGGAACTGTTCATCAATGTTGTCGCTGAGTATTTGAGCCTAGTCTATCATCTTCACTCCGACAGTGATCTCCTCATTGTAGTAGAACATCCATGGCTCGAAGGTTGAAGACTGAGGACTTCCCATGATCCTGTTCAGCATGACGACCGGATCTCCATGCTCCTGCTTGAAATCGGATTTGAGGAGTCCCTTAGGCAACTTGGAATGGTGAGGTCTCTTCTTCTGTATCCATGAATTATTGATGATTCCTAAACAGGTTGCGGGATCGGCTTTGAACATGTTGGATGCTTCCTCCTTGCTCGTGTACTTGATGGGGCTATAGATAGGAATGTTGAATGCCTCGGCAATCTTTTCCTTGGAGAAGTAGGCTATCACTGTGTCGTCGCGGCCGACAATCATCCGACGTTCAGGATCATAGTGCATGAAACACTCCACGATCAACTCGAAACAAGGAATGGCAGGCGGGAAGCATGTGGCGGGCACAATTCCACTTCGAACTAACTTTGCTGCGAGCTGGGATGGAGGGTGTCCATCTACTCCATACATCCGCTTCCTGATTTCCTCCATGCTTGACGGGTTGATGTTGGTGTCTCCAACGTTCCCCCATTTCGAGACGATCCTGGACTTCCGAAGTGTTCCCTTGAGGACGTTCCGCATTTGAGCTTGTCTTGAAGAACCCGCCTTGGTACTTGCCATGCACCTATGGAATCAAGGAAAAGAAATAAAGTGTAAGGTTCAAAGGGGGTAAGAACAAAGGTGGGAAAAGAGGCTTTATTCCCAACGTGAGAAGTAGGTACTATGAATTTATGCATGTGGGGCTAAAATTTCATGAAGCCAAATGCATAGGAAGGAAAGAGTAAGAATATTTTAGGTGAAAAAAAAAAGACCTATGCTTTACTTGAACAAACCTGTCCTTGGATAATAAACTTCTGATTTTTTAAGTAGATTTCTGATTTTGTGATGAATTTCCTGATTTTCTAATGTATTTCTGAGTTTTGTGCAGGAATTTCTGATTTTCAATAAATTCCCATCAAGGAATCTGTCCTCCAACTTTAGAAATTTCAAGTCTTCATGAAGAAATTTGTCTTGGAATGATAAATTCTGCCCTTGGACTGCAGAAATTTGCTTTTATTCTACAGAAAATTCTGCTCCTATGAGGGATTTTATCTTGGAGATGCTAAAATCTGCTTCCTTCTTGATGAAATTTGACCTCCCAATGATGAAATCTGCTTTTAGATGTTAAAATCTGCCTTTTGGATACTCACTTCTGCCCTTTTCTGTTTTAAATTTGATTTGGAATGACTTGGAATGAGCTTAGGCGCCCTCCTTATATAGGCGTCCAAGCTCCCTTGCCACTTGGCCAACTGGGAGTGGCCGACTTGCATTTTTGTCTTATTTAAAACTCTAGCCGCCATAACTCTGGCCGACTTAACCCTTTTGTCTTTTCCCCCATGCGGTGGCGCACTTTTGGGATGGTGGGGGATTTCACTACGTCAAGGAATCTTCTTCTTCCTGAGCGCATTTTCCTTGTGGGAGTGAATTTTACGACTTGGACAAGTGGGGCATCCTCTAAGAAGGCATGGATTTGGCGACTTGAAGAAGGGTTCACAATTTTGTCAAGGATTCACTTACTTGTTCAAGGAGATTCTTTGTTTTGCCTAGGAATTTTGCAAGGAATGGACTTCACAATCTTTATCCATCACTTGAATGCAAACTTCATAGTGTCCCGGAGTTTTCTAATGCAGAGTGCAAGTTCAAAGGGGGTCTAGGAGTCTGCCATCTTGAGCACATATTCTACCTTGGACAGGAATCTACCTCCAGAGCGCATAATTCCACCTGAACAGGATTCTTTCATGCTCCTGGCGCAAATTCCAGTTTGACTGGGAATTCCTGACTTCTGGCGCAGATTCCAGAGGGTCAGAGAATTCCAGTTCCTGGTTGCATTTTCCTGCATGTGCTGGAATTTTCCTTGTCAGGAATTCCTCCAAGGCAAAAGTCGCAATTTTCAAGGTTTTCAGGAATTCAGAGTGTTAGGAATTGCTTCCAGACGGGAAAGTCGCATTTTTCATGGGGTTAGGGAAGGATTATCTTGCAGGGGACATTCTCTCCGGAGCATGGGTTTTGGAGTGGAATTGGATTCATCTTTCGAAATCCTTCTAAGTCTCGAAACCTTTATTCATTGAATTTCCTTTGAATCATGGCCTTGGGATTTTGGGATGGGCCCTGGAGCGGGATCGAAAATGGACATCCTCTGGATTGGACTCACTAGAGTAAGATAGTAGGCTTGGAACGGGACTTCATGCCGGGAGTGAGATGGTGAGAGAGTTCATAGCCCTCGGCGAGGTGAACCCTTGTCCTGGACTGGCCAGGTCTGCCTATTAGGGTTTCAAACCTATGCAGGAGGCATCCTTCATTTTTCACTTCCTCACAGATCAATGAGCTAATTGCTTAGAACTTCATACCTGATCAGAATGGAAACCGAGCAGAAACTTCGGAAACAGAGCAAAAACTCGAGCCGGGCCAAAAAGAGGGGGACCCCATTTGCAATGGGGAGATGTTGTAAAATGGTCACAACAGTGTGTCTCCCTCCCAAGGGGGATATAAAACAAAGAATCCAAAATCATTTGAAGGCATCAATTAGCAAGAGAAATACATCCATCAATCTAGCAGAAATAGCAGAAATAAATATAGACATATAAAAGACCTACAGCAGCAATATAATATATGCAGCAAAAAACTATTTATTGCAGCCATTGAAATAATTAGCCAATACATCAAGAGGTACTCTAATCAGCAATAATCTAGCAAACCTCTTAAGCAATCAATTTTGAATTTAAGGAAGTTATTTGCAAATAGGAAGGATGGCCCCCCTTCCGGTTCACGAGAGATGAGAGGATGGCCCCCCTCTCTGCTCTTATCAAGTTGGCCCAGAGTTGGAGGATGGCCCATCTGCCATGCTCTGGAGCTTGATCAAGGAGGATGGCCCCCTCCAAGGTGGACTGGGAGATGTAAGGATGGCCCCCCTTACATGCTCTCGGCAATATTGAGGATGACCCACCTTAATATTGCTATTTGCAAGTATTTTTAAGATATTCACTATGTGATTGGCTTTGAAGGTTGTGCTATGATGTATTGACTGAATATTGTTTATGCTATGATGTATTGATCTGAATATTAATGCTGCTATGATGTATTGATCTAAATATTAATGCTGCTATGATGTATTAATCTGAATATTAATGCTACAATGATGTATTGATCTGAATACCGACTGTGCTATGATCTGAATATTCAATATTGTCATAATTTCTTGATCTTTAATATATCTAATGTCATTTCTAGTGAATTCTATTGTTTTCAGGTCAAGAAATCAGGTATATCCCAAAAAGGGACATTACATCTTATCAAGTTTGAACAAGAGTTGGAAGGATGGACAACCTTTCATGCTCTGGGTCTGATAGGATTTGGAAGGACGGCTAGCCTTCCATGCTCTTGGGATTGATCAAGGAGGATGGCCAGCCTCCAAGGTGGGCTGAGTTGGAAGGACGGCCCACCTTCCATGCTCTTGGCAAGTGAAGGACGACCAGCCTTGATGTTGCCATTTGCAAGTATTTCCAAGAAATTTACGATGTGATTGGCTGTGAGGGTTGTGCTGTGATGTATTGATCTGAATATTAATGATGCTATGATGTATTGATCTAAATATTAATAATGCTATGATGTATTGATCTGAATATTATCATAATTTCTTGATCTTTAATATTTCTAATATCATCTCTAGTGATTGTTATTGTTTGCAGGCAAAGAAATTAGGAATATCCCTAAAAGGGACATTACACGTTGACGATGCCTGAGTCATATGCCCAGTGGTCTCATTTGCTTGGGCTTCAACTCGTCCCGCCATTAATTAAATTCCACTATGGAATTAAAATTTCTGTCATGTTATTTCCTCGAAAGGCTCATAATTCAGATGGTCGAATGGGATGAGCTCAACTAATAGCTCCAGTAGACATGATAATGTGTAAAAGTACCACATCCAACTCACTAGGTGCAGCGTATCCCAATGGACAAGGTGGGGTACAAGACTAGGTGAGTTTGATGAAAGGGATGCCCATTGGTCATGGCATCTAAGCCCAAGGTCACCTTGCAAGTGGAATTTATAAAATAAAAAATTTAAAAGATTCAAACTCAGATTTCTTGAGATTATTCTCCCTCAGTTTCCTTGTAAGCCTCTAGCTATATCATCCTCCATTTTACTACTTTGAGCTTAAGACTTATTTGTTGTCTCTCTCGCTGTCTTTATCTTCTTTAGTTTCAAACATAGTATTGAGACTTGCTGAGGACTCTCCTAGACTCATGAGTTTGAGTCCTCAGTGATTTTGGCGAGTCTATAGGTTAAACTTGTAGACCTGCTGAGTGCATGGTCGGGAATCAAGAATTTGTAGGGCCGCCACTTAAAGAAAACACACTAAAAAACCATATTAAAAAAACACATAATTCTTAACCCTAGAAAGGCACCAACACTTAAAAACATTTTCCCATTTTGAGCTTATTTTCACTCGCCCATTTGCTTTCAAACTATTTTGACTCTACTTGGTTTCCATTTTTTCTTTAAAGGAGCTGAACATTCTTGTGTAAGGAGCTGATAGGGTTGGATTAATAGTGGCTGTGTGCAAAAGAGGAGTTGATATAAGGCCTTGGATATGAGTTACACATTTCTAACTTCCAACTTCAAGCATCAAGTCAAGGTAAGTTGAAAATCTTCTTTGTTTGTCCATTCGTTTTCTTGTTCATTTTTCTTTATGTTTTATAGTTTTATTTTCAGTTTTATACATTTTAATTTCAACATCTCAAAAAATAAAAGATAAAAGTAAAACTCTAGGGTTTTATCTTTTTTTCTTTGTATATTTGTTTTTATCTTTCTTCTTTTTAAAGAACAAATTTTTCACATTTTTAACTAACCCATACGTTTGTTTGTATCTCCATGACATAGGGTTTACAATTTTAATATGTTAGAACTACAAAGGAAAGACCTTGCCTGGAAGCTTGGTAGGTTGGGCACAAAGAAAGGACAAGTTTTTTGTAAATTTTGTGGTGTGGAGTTTCTAGAAGGCAACATTAATCCCCATAAATACCACCTTGCCCATGTACTTGGATGTGATGTTTCATTTAGCAAAAATGTTGAGCCGGAGGTTGTGAGGGAGGCAACAGCACAATTGGAGTCCTTTCAAGAAAATAAGGAAAAACCAACAAATGCTTGCATCTCCCCCTTCTTCAATGCTGGAAAGTGGATTGGGTTCTAGTAGCGTTGGGTCTAGAGTTTGTAATTTGGGGAGTTGGGTTGTGCTGTGTATTGCTCCTAGTTCCCAACCATTGTTGAAAAGTATGGGTTGGAACAAGGACAGCCACAAAGGAGTGCAATTGGTCATTTTTGGTATTTTGTGACATTCCCTTCAATGTAGCAAGGTGACATTTTAATTTTTTATGTTTTCATTTTTTAACTCCTATTTGCCAACCATTGTTGAAAAGGACGGGTTGGAACAAGGACAACCACAAAGGAGTGCAATTGGTCATTTTTGGTATTTTGTGACATTCCCTTCAATATAGTGAGGTGACATTTTAATTTTTTATGTTTTCATTTTTTATTATAAATTTTAATTTTTTATTTTCATAGTTTTGTTCAGAGTTTAGGTTTTCCAATTAATTTTTTTAAATAGTAATTGTTTTTGGTGTTTTAGATCCCCTTATTGACAAGCAATGGTTGATGCAACTGGGTAGCTGGTTGGGGGTTTAAATCCCCTTCTACTAATGATCTTTGGGGACCAATTTCGATGGAGAAGGATCAGTTATTGATAAGCAATTGGCTATTTGAAGGAAAAAAGGTTGCATTATCATGTCTGATGGATAGATTGATAGAAAAAATAGGATTTTGGTTAATTATTTTAGATCTTCTTTGAGTGGCACAATCTACTTGAAGTCAATTGATACTCAAGGGTGTTGGTGATCTGTTCAATATTCAACATTTCCATGAAGCTCATTGAAGAATTTACTCAAAACCTCTGGGGTTTATTATTAGGTTTAAGGGCAAGACGAGTTTCTATGAACAAAAGGCTGGTTGGACAGGCCTAACAACAAGAGAGGGCTTCTCTCTCTTGCACTTTGAGTTCTGCTAGGCTCAGGAGGGTAAGCCTATAAAGATCTCAAGAATTTGTATAAAGATTGATAGACAAAACATTGTAGATGACTGAATAAGCACGTAAGTATCAAATAATTTTGATTAGCTCATCTGAATCTATCCAATACTGAACTAGCCCTTGAGAAACAATGTTGAACCCAATTTGACTGTCACTAATCCACAGTGTGTTAGCTCAGTGAATGAAATGCAAAGGAGATCTTAAATTTGCAGAAAAATGGATTCATTCACATGTAATGAGCAGAGATTTTTAGAATGAGCATACAATAACACAATCCTTTGTACCTTTAAACATATTGTGAATGAATAAACAAAGATAACTTACACTCTGTAAGATTTATCATATTTAGAGTTACAGTGTGTGATTATAACAGAAGATTGGTACTTTATATCTTGTTGCAGCAGTCATAAACGAGCTATTCAAAGCATTCACATAAGCAATCTACAGTTTCAGAAAGATTTATTGTGTGGCTTTGTTTTGCAAAGCTTAAACCCTCAAAGATTTCCCCAATGACAATGTAATTCATTCTTAGTTATCCACCTTTCAATTCAGCTCTCCCATACATAAGCTAGAAAGACTTATATGCACTCCTCGAATACATACTAACTAGACATCAATAAAAATGCAACAAATGTGCATCTAAGAATTTGCCAAGTTCTCTGAAATAATTGATAGAAATATCGAGACAAACCACATCACATAAATGAAAGCTGGTCTTATATTGATTCTCTAAAGAAAATTTGCAAATGCTCTTACAATGATTCCCTCAAAAAATGGAAGTTATTACTTGCCTTGAGTGTTAAATGGATGCTTGCACAAATTCTGTTTACAAAAGTTCTAATCTACTATTCAAAGCCAATAACTTATAGTAAAAGGACAAGCGCATCCCATTTGGATGATTGATACCTGTCCAATTACTTTCCAATCTTAGGTCCAAATTCTCAAAAGGTTGGTAATCAATTTGATGCTGGGATGTGCTGTGAAAGACAGATGTGTCAAGGAAGACAATGGGCCCATTATGTTGGAATGTACTGTAGATGAAAGAAGGTAATTGCCCTCAGATTATTATAGGAGTCCTTTCCTCAAATGTCAACTGGCTGTCTTTTCTCAATATGACAGGCACATCTATCAACATGAAAAACAAGAGTCTCCAAAAGGCTACTTCCTCTTTCAGCTGTAAGACTAATTGCCTCGTGAAGGAAACTGCATCTCTCGCCTCCTCCTGCCGTTGCATCAAACAATTCCCTGCAACGCTTTGGAGAAGGAAAACTTCAGTTGACTTGGAACCTAGAGATTGCCAAATCTTTGTCTTCTCCTGTGCTATCTCACTTACAAAGAAAACAACCTTTGTTGAGACTTTGCACAAGTTTGGCTGATCAATGGGACATCCTCTTTGCATCTCTTAGGACTTAAATCTTTGATGCTTGAGGATTCCTCTCGTCTTAACTTCATGACACCTTCATTTCTTTCTCAGAATAGACTTGGACGGGATATATCCAACTGACCTCTTAATACAACATGTAAAAATATGAAGATCACTATCCTTATATAGTGCAAGCACCCCCCATGGAAAACCTTCTTTGCTCACAAGTGACCTTTTTTATAGCAGTTAGGTGTAATCAAGTCACTTTTGCTTCATGCCATTTTTCAAGCTGATAAGGCACTGTCACCCTTGTACTACCTTCAACGACTGTCATGTGTGGTCATGTCACTAATTTATTTGCTGCCAGTTCAAACGGATCTCTTCAGCTGCCTTCACGACTATTTGCAGGTATGTACAACTTATTATGTGGCCCTCTTTTGTTGGGTGTGATGACCTTTTGTAATTGTGAATAGATTGAAAAGATTTCAAGAAATAAGAATGCAAAAATATTAATAACCTTTTGCAAAGGCACTAAACCATTCTTCCCATCCTTCGTCATCGGGCCAATCTACCTCAATAGTTGCTCTTACCTTATTGATATTGGCCTTCTATTTGGCATCCAATGCTACTTTAGTTTCTTTGATAAAGTCATCCATTTTTGTTTCTAATGCCAGAGTTTTGTCCACTTGATGACTAAACAATAGTGGATCTATTTTATCACAGTGTTCGACGGTGTTTCGGGGATGGGGACAGGGGGATGGTAGGGGATGCGTTTCTAGGATGGCAGTCCGTTTTTAGGGATGGCAATATATATAAATTTTTCTATATATATATATATATAGAGAGAGAGAGAGAGAGAGAGAGAGTCAAATTTCTACAACTTAATAGACAGCAATATGACAGCAATAAAACTAATCATGACAGCAGTATAAAGTATAAACAGCGGTCAATTTAATCATGACAGCAGTATAACAGCAAAATTTAGTCATGACAGCAGTATAACAGCATTATTAAAGTATTTCATTGTTCAAATTCTAAAATTTAAAGGTAAAATTAAAATTAAAGTTAAATTCAAAGTCTCAAACTTCAAAAATACAGCTATACCTTATCTGGGCTATCAATATCAAAAGAACTATCTGTGTCACTCTTTGGTTGAAGTTGTGGTTCATCTAATGGAAGCCCGACCAATCTTGGTTGCATCTCCTCCTCGTCAATCTGCCTAACATCTTCAGAATCAACATCCCAACGTGCTATTGGAGTCTGTTGATACTCGGTAGTTTACCGATCCTGAAGTCTCAAGGCACTATGAACTACAACTAGTTTTTTTACTTGTTTAGAGGTAAGCCTATTCCTCTTGATCAAGTGGATGAAACCATAGGTGGATGAATTCCTCTCTGCAGCAGAGGAACTAGCAATCTGTGAGAGTATATGAATAGCAAGTTGCATCAACTTTGGTGTGTTCTTATGAAATTTCCACCAGCCAATGGGTTTTTTTGTGCAATAGTGGCCCTATTCGTCCTAGTCTTTGGTTTGTTGATTGTAGGACCTTGAAGATTAGAAAATTGAAGCCATTGCTCTCGAATTATGTTTGCCTCCCTAGTGTCATACATCATACGAATGGCCTTCATAAACCCCTCCATTACCTCATCATCCTCAGAAGAAGGAATTCAGCCAGGTCTAGGTGCATACTACTTGGGATTAAGAGCATAGGTAGCCATATGAAGAGGGGTGTTCATTGTGTTCCACCTCTTTGTGACAATAGGCTTGATATGTTGCTCATAGAATTGTAATCCAGGATCCTTGTCACGAATTGCTTGCCTCATTTGATCAAGCATGCTACTAGAAGTCTCATAAATCTCTCCAAGGCTAGGAGAGTCTGTATTCGCATACATGATTACCCCCACAATAGGTGATATGATAGAGCAAATATATCTGCAAGTAACATTTAAAATTTAAAAAAAAAAAATTATAAGAAATTAACACTATTAATAAATTAATAATTTAAATTTTCAAATAAAAATAAAAACAAAGTAGAAAGTAGAAACATATTAAATAAAAATTTCTGATATTGGACCACCAAGCATCATTAAGCACCCTTTCTCTCACCTTCTTTTGTCTTTGATTGAGCCCACTTTTTCCAGTCTCCACAAACCACCATGGATTGTAGAGCATCCTGCACCTCCATCATCCTCTCTAGTAAAATAAAACAGCTATCATATCTAGTCTCAACTAGTTTGAAGAATTCTTTCTTTGAATAAGATTGGAATAATGCAAGTGAAGTTTGATGGATACAAACATTTGTATCTCTCTAGCTTCGGCCACTGCTAGCTTCACCCAATCTATTTTGCCAATGTCTTTCAAAGCATTATTCAAAGCATGTACACAACATGGAGTCCAAAAAATATGTTCGTAAGCGCTCTCAACCATCAAAATAGCTAACTTACAAACACGAGCTAAATCTGTCACAACTTGCACAACATTAGAAGATCCAACCTTCTCTATGGCCTCCTTCAAAAGGCCAAACTGGTAATGAGCATCCTTACATTTCTTGGAGCAATCAATAGCTCTAAGAAAGTATGAATCGATAGGACATGTAACAATAATATTAATATTAATGAGTGGTTGATGTTGAATATTAGTCCACCCATCCATGACAATGGAACAATCGGTCCTAATCCATGTTTGTCTCATCTCCTCCATCATTATGTTCACCTTTGAGTATTGTTTGTTGAGGAGAGAGGTACACAATCTGTGTTCTCTAGGGGGAATATAAGGGGGTCTAATTGCCATTGCATCTCTCAACATGCCTTTGAAATAAGGAGACCTTGCCAAATGAAATGGCATGGGCATAAAAAAATTTGGCCACTGAATCATCGGCTTGCTCACGTTTTTGCAAATTCATTAACCCTACCACCATATTTGTCTCACTTACAGTAGAAGTGGCCTTCCTCTTCCCTCTATCATAACCCTCTCCAACTAATAGCTTGGAATACTCATCAATAGATTGTAGTGTTCTGGATGAACGTTTCTTAGTAGTACGAGCATGTTTTTCCTCTTACTCCCCAACCAACTTTGCCATTTCAACTCGTTGTTCCAACTTTATATCATCACAAACTCTAACGCCATGTCCACTCTCACCCAATAAATGGTGTACAACCCTACTATAGCTCCCATTGTAATTAGTTTTGTAGACATGACAACCAATGCTTGCTGCCCCTTGAATTTTTAGCCTTATTAATGCTTAAATTGGTGGCAAATTGCAGCAAGGGTTTTTTGGGGTTGAAAGGGCCTTTTGCAAATTTTTGAAGAGAGGATGAAGGGCATGCAAAATGTTCTTGTGGAGTTCCAATAGAACTTGTGTTTTGGTTTTTAGAATGAGAAGAATGATCCATTCTATTTCTGTTTACTTCAAAATTTTCATTGCTCATCTCATTCACATTCTCATCACTGCTTCTGGTGCTCATTTTTTATATTTTAGAGGTTAGAACTTTGTAGTTTGTAGTGTTTTGCAGCAAATTGAAATATTTAAAAAAAAAACTAATTACAAACCCTCCCTAATAGTTATAACTTATGTATGAAAAATTTAAAAAATTAAAAAAACAAAACAAAAAAACAGTCAAAATGACAACTTTATGCCAAATAGCTGCCTCTAAACCAGTTGATATCTTCCATGTATTAAAAAAACCAGTTTCTTTTTATGCCAAAACAATGAACATTGAATCTTGATGCGAAAATGCAGCTATCAACTATGTAGAAGTCTTCACTTGCAAGTAGCGGTAGAGTAGGGCTCCAACAACATCCTCCAACAGTACCAAAATGAAATGTTAAAATAAGTATGGCATTTTATTTGTTTTAGGGTGAAAAGGGGCATGGGAGGGTTTGTGGGACCCCCATGCCCCTTTTAAAACAAATACTTTTCCACCACTTATTGCTTTTTTTTAATAAAAAGCATTATAAATCATATGTTTGACATCGGGGATGCCTAGCTGTCCCCAACACATTTCTTGGTGTTTCCAAAAAAGGGGACGCGTTCGGGGACATTTCTCGTTTTTAAATTTTTTTGGGGCCATCCGTCCCGCCATCCCCTGCTGTCTCGCTGTCCCCAAAACATCTAAGGGGACAAGGACTTGTGTTTGAGGACCGGGGATGCGTCCCTATGTAACATAGCTTTATCATCAAATAATAGGGAATCAACAAAAATAGAAACTAGAACATTGAATTCCTCTCACTAGTATGATGTTGCCTTCTTCCCTCCATCTGGATTTTCAATGACTGGGAGATTAGAAGCAACAAGAGATTAGAACTCTTGTATCTTATCTTTCGAAACAACCTTTGTTTTTTCCACAAAAGCAACCACTTCATGTTATAATTCTATTACCTCATAAGTAGCTGCTTATTTGTTATAGCCTCCAGGTGCATATTTTGCATTTGTGCGAATCTCCCTCATATGTAATACCCTAGTGATCCATTTCATGTTAATCTCTATCGATTGAGGTTCAAAACCTTATGTCTGACTTGTTGCTGTTTGGATATTTTGAGGACACTCCCACAAGTCATCTGCCATTTGGATCGAGGTCTGTACTCTAGCCTTGAACACTTTTGTTGCCAAATCATCCATGTTTTGCTTGGCCTTGTTGATGGCTTCCTTTTCCCTTTCCTCAAAACTCTGCAACAGGCTCTTCAACTTGTTGACTTCTTCTTGCAAAGTATTATTATCTTGAGGCATCCTAGGGGGAGGCATTAAGGCTTTCTTTGATTGAGTTTGTGCCTGCAGTTTGCCTACCATGGGCTGCTCTTCTTTTAAAGCCTCCTTTAGTTTCAAATTTTCCGCCTTAAGCTCTTCATATTCCTTATGTAACTTTCTAGTGGAAGTTTCACTGAATTGAGTTGTATGACTATGAACAGCTAGAGAAGCTACTTCTGCTGTAAAGATCTCATCTACCCTTTTCACTATGAGTTTGCCATACAACTTTTGAGGCATACACTCTACAAAAGGCTTATCTTCAATTGGGGCTAATGCTCAAATGGCCAAAGTTTTCATATCTGGGTTAAAAGCCGATCCTTTGAAGAACTTGGTGGTTTCATCTTGGCTTTTAAACAATTCTTTATCATAATCCTTTCTTTTGATATAGACAAGAACCATTGCATTAGCAATGCTCATGCCTAGTAACAGAAGACAACCGCTATCCCTTACCATTTGTCTTCCCTGCTCAGGAGTGATGTTTTCAATGTCGAAATTGAATTTTGTAGTAGGGACAAAACTCTCAGCAGTTATACTTTATCTGATAACATTTCCCTAGCTCTTTTCTACTCTTAAAGCATTCTTCTCTCCCTGAGCTTTACTGTTAAAACAAAAGTTTGAAATTCTTTTTACTTGTTGAAAGCATCATCTAACAAAAACTTCTCACATGCTTTCTACGTCACATCATTCATATTAGTTGCGTTGAAGATTTGTTTCATTAAAGTAAGAGACCGAGGGGCACTTGTACTTTCACGTTCTTCTCTACAAGGAGACTCTGCTTGTCATGCCATGGTTTCACCTAGAGGAATGAATGCCCTTGATCCCTCTGTAGCTGAGTAGTCAACCAAATGGTGAACTCCAACTTGAACTTCCATAGTTTCTATAGTCTATCTACCTTGCAATTTTGTTGATGGGATAATTGATGACAGAGGTTTATCATATGGCTGAACCAAAACTTCTATTGAGGCTAACCCCTTTTGTTCTTCTTCATGACTTGAGATTACTTCCAAAGCTGGCATATCTGATGCAATAGGAATATCAACACCAATTGACATCTGTGGTTAATTAGTTCTATGCTCTTCTTTCTTCTGCCTACGTAATTTTGGTGGGGGCTCCTTGGGCTTAATAACAAGAATTTCAACATTGTCTAAGAGTTTTTTCATTCTCTTGATTGTGTCTTTAATTTCTCTAAATGCCCCCCCCCCTGTAATTTGAGTCCAATTGAGTTCTTTCATTCTCTGCCAGTTGAATGTTCATCTACTTTTTTCCCATAATAATCCTATCCATGTTTTTGATTATGGTAAGCAGGGGTTTTGAAAGGGCCCAGACCCTTGTACAAGAGAATGGTAAATCATTGAAGCCTAAAGAACTACACAGAACAAACACGAGACACTAACAGCACATTAGTCGCACTACAACAAGACTAACAAAAGGGCAAAAACCTCGAAAAAACAACCAGCCCAAAGTCAGTTTGGTTTGAAGCCAATTTGCTCCAAAGAACTTTGAGTAAACTCACCCAATTTGCCCTTAATGTCGAAATCCTTCCGCTCAAAACTCCCTTTTTTGGATCCCCCTTTTACGCTTCGCACCTCCATCAACGGAGTCTCAGATATAGCTTTTGGATCCTCAGAATCCATCTCCCTACTTCTCTCATCCTCATAAGAGGTCTTGCAAGCATTATTAGATGCTTGCTCCTTTTTCCTCCACACAAAATGATTTGTGTTGAGGCTCGGACAAACAGTTGCAGCATTGCCCACTTTGAGGCAACAATCGCATATAATTGGAGAATTCTCAAATACAATCTGCTGCAACCAATTTCCCAGCTTGGAAGATAGTGTAATTTGAGAAGGGAACACTCTATCAACTTCCACAAAAAACACAAAATCTAGCAGATAATAAATGTCTCTTGAATTTTGTAACAACATCAGCCGAATATACTGCCCGAAAGTATTAGCAATGCTAATTAATATCTCCTCATCCTAGTATTCTAATGGCAGCCGACAACCTAACCCAAATCGGAAACATGCTGCAATATTTCTTAGGGTTGAAGCTTGGAAACCAATTTTTTAGGAAAAGACCATTTTGCCCAAGGAACCTCCCAAGAGGATCCTTGAACTATCTTCAGGGTTTGAAAATGAAAATAGGAACAAATTGTTTGGTAAAGCTATCACCTCTACCTATCCCCTACCCTTCCATTTTTGAAGCACCCATCTTCTGACCACGTCAATATTAGGGTGGTTACCACTATATTTCCCAACAAGAGAGCTCTAGAGCCAAGCAACAAATTTGTCAATAACAAAGTCTGGAATGCAAATGTGAGACTCTCTAGATGTAGCCCCTGAAACTTGGGTCTTAGGCAGACCATTGTATTTTGAGGCCCCTGGCAGATGGCCCAGCTCAAGCGACATGATTGAGCCCTGACCCTTCAAAGAAGGAGAGCTTCTTTCAACTTGACCCTCTTTCCCAAATCTTGAAATAGGGTTGTGACAAGGGGCACCTGAAACCTTATCCACCCTATTCACAAGGGGGGAACAAAGGCGTTCCCAAACGTAGCCCCTTTCGGAAGCATATTCTCTGACTGCAAGGTATTGGAAAGCCCTTGGACTTGTGGAGAGACAAGCCTAGCAAAGGAAGCAAAAGACAAACCTCCGGTAGCTCCAAGAGAACGGTCCCAAGCAGGGACAAACTTCCCCATGCCCACAATAGGCTGAGACTTTGAAGATACACCAGAACCTCCCACGTTTTGGGCAAGAGTAGGCCCCACCAAAGGGGATTACTCCAAACACACTTTCTTCAAGATTGTTGGGGATTTCTTCTCCAAGTAATCAATCTCATATCGTGCCAAAATGCGAGGGACAGAGCCCTCAGCAGGGGAAGTTGAATCCTTCCTGATTGGAGAAGCTCCAAAGCCTGATGTGGGGGAGAGAAAACCCCTCTTAAGCACCTAGCAAAACATGCCATCACCATTAGCGGGTAAATAGTGTCGTGGGCTTGTAGCCGCCGACTGAGACCAAGAAACTAAGCGCTGGCCTCTAGCCAGAGTTCCAAAATCTGCACGTCATCGTCACTGGGTAGATCCCAGTCTTCACCAGCAAACCCTTTAGCCTCGTCATCCTCTTCATCGCCATCATCTGCATCGTTCCCGTTCCTGTCCAACACAGAGTTTGAAACCACGCTTCTCCTCCCGCTTCCGCTCCCGCTCCTGCTCATTGCTTGCTAGGGTTGAGACTCCTTTTTCCTCTCCTCTAATTTTAATCCTATCCATGTTGTCTTGACAATTTCTTCAAATATTCATGCTCAAGATAAACATGTTGAAAACCACTTTTGCCTTGGGCCTTTACTCTTTCTGAATTTGTCTATAAAGCTTTTTGGGTCAATACAGAAACTTGAAGTTGAGGTATTCATCCACCTTTTCAAACCCCTCCTTATTAAGCACATGGAAGTCTTCAAGTTGAATTGTTGATGGAAGCCTGCCTTCTTAAACTTCTTGAAATGTTCATAGTTTGATGAATGCATTTGTCTAAGGGCTTCCAGGAGTGCAATTTTTTTTGGCACTGCATGGGGCAGTTCATAGGGAGCAACTGCAGAACCATAAATCCATATAACAATTGATTTCTTAAACAAGAGTTAATCACTCCAGTTATTCTTAGTCTTTCCTTGTGGGTCAAAATGAAATGGCTTGAGAAACAATTTTACATTATCTAAAATTCTAGGCTTTAGAAAACCTAGTTTCTTCAATAATGGGGCTACGAAGAAATCATCTTATTTATAGAAAGATGCATGAGAATGATGTTTATCCATATGCACAGTCCATAGTTGAATGGGCTTCAATCCCCCCCTTCCTCACCTGAAAATTTATCTCTGATGGCCAACTTGTCATCAAGTTCTCCAGCAAGAGTAAATAAAAAGAGGTAACAAAGGAGTGTACCTCTTAAACCTTTTGTCACTCATTTTGCTGTTAGGGTTCTTGAACTTAATTATCTCCTCATGTAAGTGTTTACTCAAAAATTCTCCAAAATCAAATAGTGTATTGACATAAGGGTTTTGATTATCATCACTCATCTTGTTATCCACATCTATTCCCAAAACATGGCATAAACCCTAGTACACTTCTCGGAAATAGTAGTCAAATTGAGTAGCATTGAGGGCTCAATTTCATCCTGTTGAATTGGCACTAAAGGGTCACTCGTCTCCCGTTTCTTGTAGTGTGGCAACTTAATTCCCTTGTATACATAATAAGCCCTCTTGTATTGGGTGGCCATATTTTGCATGTTCAATGGTTGGACTGCATCCCCTCAATACCTAAATTTTTTTTGAATGAACAACTTGTTAAGAGTGAACAAAATGAAATTTCCCCTTCTGTCTTTCATCTGCCTGTTCTCATCATGGCACTTACAGATCCATATTACAATGCCTGGGTCCACAGAGCAGTTTGGAAATACTACCTTGGCAAGGTCTAACTCCTAAGCATTGATGATAGGTTTATGTGCACCCCTTTTTGAGAACATGCTTTTGAACAAGTTTATTTCTGAGATAGTTGTTAAGGGATCCCTAATGCCAGCCTATTCATCAATGAAGTGCTCAATAAGCATGGGTCCTTTTCTAGTAGCCTTCTTATATCTCCTAGTTATATCCTCATTAACCACTCTTTTGGATGCCATCTCAGGGTTTTTAACAACACTAGGTTTTTCAGTAAAGTAATACTTCACATAGTTGAAAAACTTAGACTCAGCAATAACTCAGCTAACCCAAAAATTTTAAAAACTTGGTACTCGCAAAAACTTGGGAATACTCGGCAAATTTATTGAACATTAAAAAATACATAAATTTTAAAAATATTCTTAAAAAAATGCATATTACTGAATTTATGGAACATATTATTGATTTGCTTCATATACAAATCAAAATTAGAGTTCAATACTTTTAATAAATTTGTAATTATTAAATTATTTAATTAAATATATATATTATTTATATTATTACATTATATAAGATGAATAATTATATATAGTATTAATTATATTAATAATTAATATAGTTAGCTACATAGTTCCACGGAGTTTCGGGGATGGGGACAGGGGGACGGCAGGGGACGCGTTTCGGGGACGGGGGGGGGGGGGGGTGGGGGCCTAAATTTGGGGACGGCGATGGGGGAGCGGTGTGCTGAAATACATATAACACTTGAAAATTATTTATAAAAAGATGTATGACCTTAGAAGCCTAAGGAATAAGTAAAGTTTAGAGTTTAAAGTTTTAAACACATTGCAATGATTTCATTGAACTAGTGAACATTGAAACAATGTACTTAAATTTAATAGATATTGGAACGAGAACTAGATGTTTCATAACTTGAATTTCATAATCATTGTTCATAATTACAATCAAGTTTCAACAATGTTCAAAATACTGAAATAGTAAATAGTAAATAGTAAATAGTAAATGCCAAAATGGTTAATGGCCTGATGCCTCCAATGATCTAATCATCCCCAAGCTCCATGTCGATCTCCTCATCACTGGAACTGCTGGACCCCAAATGCTCAAGCTCATCTAAACCAATACCAACCAGCCGTGTCTGTGTAGCATCCTCATCTATAAACTATGAAACAAAGAAAAAAAAAAGGTCAAAAATAAACTATTAAACTTAGAGGTGCTTTTAGGTTTTCATTTTCCTTGAAATTTAAAAAAAAATGATTAAAAAATGTTTTTCAGGGGGACGTCCAGAAGTCTCCCCAAGGAGAGACGGCGGTGGGGCATTTCGCCGAAGTCTCCCCATCCCGGAAACGTCCCCCTCTTGGGGACGGCTGGTTTTGAGGGGGGGACGCGTCCCCATGGAATTAGGGTTAGCTATGTAATATAATTTAATAAAAACAAATATTTAATTATTGAAATATATATTAAATATTAAATAATTATTATCTAATAATAAAATTATTAACTATTAAGTATATATAATTATTTTAATAATTAACTATTAAAAATAATATATATACTAATTAATTATTTAAAATTTTAAAATATATTAATATATTAAATACTTTAAATGAAAGATAGATCACTCTTGAAAATGAGTTTTGCACTCTTCGAGTTTCTTCGAACAGTGTCTCCAAAAAATAAAAATTTGTTCCAGTCTTTGTCTCTATTTAGATTGGAGAATGGTGAAAATCATTCAGATGGGCTCAATGGCTTGGACAGTCTTTAAGGTGCGAATGTATCAAGTTTATTTACATATACTTATGTGGCCTCTTTCCCTAGTACTAGTGCACAATCTTATCAATCAACTTGGCGATTATGGAAGGAGTTTAAATAGCTCAGCAAATCCTTATCACAAGTACAACATGTATAAGGAAAAGCAAATCTGCCATTCATTTATTCCAAGCCCAACGTTCCATGAACAAATGCTCATCATACACAACAAGTCATCAAACAACTTGTATGCAGAAAAAGACCTATAAAATGTTTAAATTTTGACATGAAACTCACATTTTTAAAAACCATGGCCAAGTTTTACTCTAGTGTTGGGCGAGTAATGGTGATTATCTTGTGAGTAAGGTGAGTTTTCCACAAAAAATCATGGTGAGTTTTTCAATTGCTCAAGGCCGAGTAATACTTGCGAGTACTTGTTCAGCTTCTAGATGTGCGAGTACTTGTAGATTTTGCAACTACTGTACTTCATAGCCTAAGGAGTTCTTTGCACAACAAGGGCACAAACACAAATATGAAGATAGAACACCTGCTCCACCAATTTTAAACGAAGTTTAACTAGGCTTTTGTGCAACCAATAAAAGAAACCCTAACCCCTGTAGATTGAATACAATCTCTTAATGGCAACAAAATTCAATCATGTAATAGGGGAGCTTAAAATGGCACTTATTTGGAAACACCCACACTTGCTTTGCAACAGGAAAGTCTTTGTAGCTAATTGGAGCAATTCAGGAAATGTATTATTAGCAGCTTCAAGCATACACTCTCCCCATATGAGTTTGAATTTTGATTATTTTGTTTGGAAGAAGCTCTCCTCTTCTTTCAAAGACAACTCCAGCAGCTTTGCTTCAATGGTTTCATAGTTCGTTGAAGGTTGCAGAAAGCTAGGGCACATGAGAGCAAGTAACATGCTTTAGACAAATTTGGAGTTGCCTTGATTTGAGATTTTTATGGCATGAGAGAGTAGGGTATATTAATGGCACTTTGACCCTATACGTTCAGAGGTCAAGTTGACCAATAACTCTTTTGAATTACAACACTTGATCAACGACGGATATTGAATATTGAAGAGACCTTAGGATCCAATGGTGGGTGCGCAGCAGGGAACCAATGTGATTGAGCAAGTTAATTGTCAGCTGAGCCAATTTTAGCCACTACAAATGATAATCACATGGCATCTTATGCATACAATTGACTTTAAGTCAATCATGTGGCCAACGTTACAACTGGAACACATAATCAAATTTTGATAAGAGCTCATTTAAACTATAATGCCATCGCGTATGAGTCAGCAAATGGGGAGTAGTCAAATGCATTTTGACTGAAGCATAGCACATGTAATAGCATTTAGATTGCATCAATGGCCAATGCTAAGGACTATGCAAGATCAGCGACTAGCGCTCAATGGGGAAAATTAACTAGGGTGAAGAAAATTGGCCATTGGGCTCAAATTAGTCGTCGGCTAATAGAATTGCTTGATAGATAGCATTGCAAATGAGTTATGTGGCATTATGTGGTTTGCGCTTTTATCTTAGGACCACGATGGTATGTTCATTCTTGATATGGGGTTACCAATGAAAATTAGACACATGTATGATGACTAGGGCCATGTTGACAAAGTAATTTGTAGAATGCAGGCTTCAAACAAGATCAATGGTTGGCGCTAAGAGGCATGCAAGATCAACAGCTAGTGCATGGTGAGGGAAATGAACTTGCACAAAAATAAATGGCCGTTGGGGATAAATTATCCACTATCAATGAGAATGTGCCATGTAACTCAATGCATACAAAGGCTTGTGGTGCAGGGCAAGCGGTAAACAATATGGTTCAAGTATGTACTCGACGGAGGTGAAAATTTAACACATGTTTTAAGTTAATGACCAACTAGCTAGAGAGAGTTAATGATGAATTTAAACAAAAGTATAAGTCCTTACAAATATAATCATAGGCGAAGGATTTTAAGGGTTTTAACACGGCTTAGAACATGGATGCATAGGCTTTGCTTGCAACATTGGTCCCAACAGATGACACATAATTTTTGGGGGTGTTATTGGCAGGAAGCTAATAAAGGGAAGATTAAAAATTCAAATTATTTGTGGGGTGTTTTGGAAGAAGTTTTGGTAGATGTGTGGGAGGAAAATGTAGTATAAGTAGTCACTGATAATGCATCAAATTATGTTGATTCAGGTAGATTACTAATTGATAGACACCCCAACATTCTTTGGACTCCTTGCTCTACACATTGCATTGATCTAATGTTGGAGGACATTGACAAACTAGAGTGGATTAGACTAGTTGTAGAGCGTGCACAAAACATTTGCAAATACATTTATAACCATGCTTGGATACTCTATTTAATGAGAGAGTTCACAGATAACAGGGAGTTGGTCCAACCTTATGTCACTTGATTTGCAATCTATTTCATTAGCTTGCAGTCTTTACTACAAGCAAAAAACTTCTTTGAAGCGAATGTTAGTGAGAAGTGGAGCCAATTTTCTTACTCAAGACGATTGATGGGATCGATGTGGTGGATTGGGTATTTGAAGAGGCCCATTTTTGGACCCCTGCAACAGAGATTGTAGATGTAAGTCTTAAAAGTTTTTTCCTTTTTTTAGTGTTTATACATTTTAATATTTTCCTCCTGTACAATTTAAGGCTTAAGTGTGGAGTTAACTAGAGTTAACTTTTTTAACTATTTGAATTTTGACTTTTTGTAGCTGATTGAGCTATTGGTATCTCTCCTTATTGTTGATGGAGGAAAGCCAACATTGGGCTATATTTATGAGTGAATGTACCAAGCCAAGGAGCATATTAGACATTTCTATGGTGGTGCAGAGGATAAATATGTGCCTATTTGGGATATTATAGACCAATGTTGGATAAGAATTCATAGGCCACTTTGTGCTTGCACATAACATTTTTTTAATCCAACCTTCCAATTTCTTGAGAGTTTCAAGGTTGATGAGGAGGTTATGGGGGATCTCTACATCATTATAGAGGCTATGGAGCATAGTCCGCAGTTGAAGGCAAAGATCATGTCCAAGATTGAAAGCTACAACAATCACTAGAGATCTCTTTTTTCGAGATATATGCAAGTCAATAAGGACAACTTCTAGGCTAGGTAAAATTTGCATTCTTTTTAACATTGATTTAAATTTTAAATGTTTCCCTTATTTGTTATTAAATGTTGAATCTCTAGTACTTGTAGATCTTTAATGTTTTAATTTTATCATTACAAATGCATGGTGGGAAAATTTTGGTGCTAAGGTGCCCAATCTTTAGAAAATTGCCATTTGAGTTTTGAGCGAATCATGCAACGCTTCGGGTTGTAAGTGTAATTGGAGTATGTTAAGCACATAGTCTCAAAAAAAAAGTTGTTAATGCAAATTTGAATGACCTTGTATTTATGCATTACAATGTGTGTGTCCACCACAAGAAAATTTTAGCTACAGATGAAGAATTAGCCCTCGTGGAGTTTGGAGGAGTATGATTTTGCATTTGGGTGGATCACCGAGGATGAACCCATTTTTACATACGAGGACCATATATGGGTTGATCAGGATGATGATGAGGCGGATCGTTGTCATGTCCCCTTTTCTAATCAGTAGTTGAGTGAGTGGTTTGGCAGCATAGGAGCAGTGATTAAATAAGTCTGTGGTTACTTTCAGTTTTTAGTTAGGATTGTATGTGCTTAGAACAAGGCAGCTGTGTCTATTGGTTGAATAAACAGCTAGTCTGCTGTTAGAATCTGTAGTTAGAAAGAGGTCGAGCCCTTCAGTCTGCCTAGTTAACAGTCTTCAGTTTTAGCTAGTTAACCACCTATGATTGAGGGATGGAGTGATCAGTTAGTTACCACTGTTTAAGGGATAACTGCTTATGATTGTGGATTGCGGGAATCAGGGACTATAAGAAAGTGCTCAGGTGTAAAGAGGACACTTTTGAAAATTAAAAACAAAAACTTAGTTTCAGGAAGGTGACACTGCTACAGTAGCTTTGGATGGAAACCTCAGGTGTATCATCTTGTTCTCTTGGGGACGAAAACCCTTAGGAAACAGTCAGTGGTGCAGGGTAACAATAGGGTTATGTAAAGTGTTTGGGATCAATAGGTGTTTAGTTTAGCATGTTATGAGGGTCTAGGAGCATCAAGGGAGTCAGATGTGCATGCTGGGCGTGTCCAATGAGTTGTAATAGACTAGTGATTTTCAATTGAATGTATGTGTTTGCATAAAGATAATATAAAAGAAAAAAAATCTGCTGTTAGAGTCTTTTTGAGTTTGATTTCTATATGCATTTAGTTTAGGCCTTTACAGTGGTATTTGAACTGTGATCTTGGTTGTCTGTGAAAAGTTTTAACAAAAATATAAATAAAAAATTAGATATCCACCTAGGGAACAAAGGAAGCAGAACCAACACCATAATAACTACACGGACATAGAATGCTCTCATTCCTTGAATCGCATAACTCTATCTGGGTATATGTGTATCAGTAATCTATAGGCACCACTAAACAGGTAAAAGGCTTGAGGTTGTGCTTGAGGACAAGAAAATCCCTAGAGCACGTTGAATAGGTATTGGGGGTCATTCTTAGACATTGAGACCAATAATGAAGGGGTTAACCCATCTACTTCATAAATGGCACATGAGGATAAATAGAAGAATGACAAAAGATGAAAGGGCAGATCTTTTTCAGGATACCCTAATGGAAATCAAAAAGGAAGATATAATGACCAAGCTATTAGAAAAAATGTTGCAGCTCCAGACAAACATGCAAAACCCAGATCCTACTAGAATATGACAGAGAGGGAAGCTTAGCTTCACATAACTGATTAGTGGTTAGTCAAATGGGTCCCATTCTAAAACCTTCACGGCCCATTTTTTACTGAAGAGTGAAAAAACAGATTCTGAGATAGTTACCGCAAAGGAGTTAGACACACTCCTTATGAAGTATTAGGGGAAATCAGAAAACTTCAGAGCTATGGTAACTTTTGGCAATTTCCTAGAGATACTCGGGAAGAAGTACCAGGGTAGAAGAGCCCAAGGTAGCAATTGAAAGGATGACATGAGAGACTTGCAACATAAAGTGAAGAATTCAAGAAACTTAATGCTCCTACTTTGATGGTACTAGGTAGTAGCTATATTAATGACTCCTTATGCCAGGAAGATGTTTTTCTCAATGAACACAATGAGAAATTGGCATTGCAAGTTGAATGCAAAGATCAAATATTTGAAAGAGATACTCCAGCGGTGTCTAGCAGTGTCCGAGAAACATTTTTCAAGATTTCAAGCCTTGAAAAGATGGAGCCATTTCCATATGAGATTGGTTTACAAAGTAGCTATGTTGATGGGCACGGATTTGTGAAGGGTGCCTCATTTGGTTCTTGTGCCATTGATAATAGTCATTTTAAGGATTTGGGTTACAATAATGGTAGTGCTGCTGAACCAGTAGGTGGAGCTACATCTTGGGCTACAAATCTTTCAAAATTTCCACGTCATCAATAGAAGGTAAATGCTTTGATTGCCTGTTGGATTACACCTCAGAAATAAGGAAGATATTAGTGAGAAAAAAATGTTGCACCAATTTGACACCATGCCATTACAAAGCAAGTGTTCAAGATGGGCACATACTACTGAAAATGAATATGGTAGAATCCAAACATGCTCTCCAAAAAGGAGGCAAGTGCTAGTTGACAAAGATTTTGAGCTCAGATCAGCTAGGTACATTAGCCCAAGCAAGTCACAAAAAGGTAAGCTCATGCAAACTTCATTTGATCACTATGGTAAAAAGGCGAAGCGTATAATTTGTGGAGATTGGCACAGAGCTCCCTTCTCTCAAGTCCAAAATGATTGCTCTTGTAGGGTGGTTTGGGATCCTGGTCATGCTGATTGTGCTATATCCCAGGAACTCAAAATAGAAGACACTATGAGGCACTTGACGGCTATTGAAACAACAAAAAGTGAACCTCCAAAGATATCAGAAACATTTGCTGTAGTGGCTCAGCAGATAAGTGATGATAATGTATCTTTATGGCCCTACTCTTCACTTTCTGGAAACAGTGTGGACTTCTTAGTTAGAGACATGCAGCCTGATAAAAGAGCATAGAGTCTTTTATCACAATACTTGTCAAGGAACTTTCCCTGTTTCAAAACTAGGGTTGTCAATTGTAGGTATATTTTCAGCTTCCATACTGGTTCCACCTCATGAAAAGGTGGTCATTACTTTTGCATGGGGCTCTCCTTAAGTCAAATTTCAGGATTTGATTTTAGGAGGTACTCTTTGGACTGATGGTTTACCTCTGCTCCAAGTTATTAAAAGGGTTACAGAGAGATCTTTATGAAATAAAATGGAGTACTATATGTGGAATACTTATGATGCATCCTTCGTGTTTCCAAAACTTGAGATCAGCATTCAGATGGATTTTGTTGCTACTGTCTTGATACATGATGCAGGAAAGGTGAAATTTTGGGGTACCAGAAAGGCCCTAGGTGCAGTGCCACATGACCTTGGACTTAACGATCCCAGGTTTGAGATTTATAGGGATGTGGTTGCAGCTGGTGACAAATCATTTGCATATGTGTTTTGGCCTTCCATTTACAGTGCAAGGACTTATATAGACCAATTTGACAGAGACAAAGATGGAGAGAGAGAAAATGAAGGTTTTTCGGATCAAACATATGATGCATGGCCTGTATCTGGTGTTGGTGCCTATTGTAGCCAGCTTTGCTCTATAGCACTTCAAGTAGTAATGGTAGATGAAGTTGATGATCAAACTTCTGATCATGACAACTTGAAATTCTTTCTTTGGCTAGTGTAATTTGAATGATTGGCAACAAAGGTGGGTGATTGGTGAGGCAGAATATGCTGATGATGTACCAATGTCATATAATGGTTTACATGCTGCACTGGTATTGAGTAAGAAGCCACATGCACAGATTTGTTTTATTGATGATTCAGCTACCAAATTGTTTCCTGGCTTTGAAGGTTTTTTCACATCAAAGAATTTTGCCTGGAGTGAATGATATTGGAGCTGTCATAAAGGATGAGAAGCTGTTTGCATCAAAATTTATGACTTGTGTGGGTTGGGTCATTGGTATCATGGTTCCTGATATGCATGAAAATGCAGACAACATTTCAAAAAATACAGGTTGAGTATGAGGAATTGCCACAAGTCCCATGTATAAAGGATGCTCTTTGAGTTGGTAGTTTTCATCCCAACACTGAAAAGATCCTTCAGAAGGCTGATGTTAATGAGTGTTACAATTTTGGAGTATGCCAAAAAATACAGAGGGAGAAGTACAAATTGG
Source organism: Cunninghamia lanceolata (assembly GCA_027924645.1). Lineage (NCBI taxonomy): Eukaryota > Viridiplantae > Streptophyta > Pinopsida > Cupressales > Cupressaceae > Cunninghamia > Cunninghamia lanceolata. Next base: position 3,703,631 of record BSBN01000959.1, read on the forward strand.
GGGTAAAGAGCACTTTTACTTGGAGCCAAACAGCACGTTGATATGGATGGCTAATGGCAGTAATGAAGTTTAAATGATTTCTTCTACACAAGCTCCACAAAACATCAGAAGTTTGTGTCCTGTGTTTTGGCGCTACCAATGAATAAGGTAGTTTGCAAGACAAAACACTTTGGTGGAAAGGAGAAACAGTTAGCATTTATAGCTGCTGCAGCTGCTGTGCCGTCATGCCTTTTGCAACGGCTTGTGAGGATTACTTTGGATAGACATTGACATGATGATCAGACGACAAAGGCACACTTTTTTTGGAAAAATGCAAGTTGGGATTTTCTGAGGAGGGTAACATATCGACATTGGATTTAGAGATATATAACAATGGATGAAACTCATTAGGTTTGTTGTTAGCAGTCCTTGAGTGTGCAGTGTTTCATTTTGACAATGGATTTGCGATAGAAAATGTCAGGATCAGGCATAAGGTTTTGTTTACACATCTTCCAAGTAATACTGCATTGAGAGGGTTTGGAGGGCCTCAAGGAATGCATGTTACGAAAAAGTAGATTGAACACATTGTTAGGGAGCTTGGCAAAAGACCTCAAGGGATAAAGGAACGAAACATTCACAAGGAGGGACATGTGCTGCAGTATGATCAGAAGTAATGCAGATTGCAGCAAGTTTGGAATGCATTAAAAGTATCTTGTGACTTTGATGTAGCTTGCTTAGAGGTTGATAAATTTAACTCACTTAATTGTTGGAAAAAATGGTAAATAGCAATGGTTCCAACAAAATTTGGTATTTCTTTCACAATCCAGTTTATAAATCAGGTAGGAGCTTTGGTGCAAGTATATATATATATATATATATATATATATAGATGGAATGGTTCTGGTGGCCCATGGGAGTGTTGAGATGGGACAAGGACTTCATGCCAAGGTTGCACAAATTGTTGCTTTAGCTTTTAAATTTCCTGTGAGCTATGTCTTCATTTCAAAAATGAGCACAGACTAGGTGCCAAATGCATCACCTACAATAGCTTCAGCTAGTTCTGACATGTATGGAGCAGCAGTGCTAGAAATCTTTGAATGAATCAAGCCCCTAATGGAACCAATTGCTTCAAAAAATAAGCATGCTTCATTTGTTGAGATTGCAAATACATGTTATTTGGAGTGGACTGATTTGTCGGTCCATGGATTTTATGCAACTCCTGACATTGGTTTTGACTGGAAAGGTGGGAAAGGAAGATCCTTTAGCTACTACACCTTTGGCACTGCATATGTAGAGGTTGAAATTGATACCTTAACTGGAGATCTTCATTTGAGGGAAGTTGACATAGTGACGGATTTGGGGAATTCTTTGAATCCTACAATAGACAATGGACAAATTGAAGGTGCTTTTATGGAAAGAGTTGGGTTCTTTATGACAGAGGAACATGTTGACAAGAATGGAAAACTTGTATTGATCGTAGATGCCATATTGACATAGGGGAGAAGAGATCGATAAACCTGAGTAGCTGAGTGAGTGGTTTGGTAGCATAGGAGTAGGCCCGAGTAGCAATCAGATAAACCTGTGGTTACTTCTAGTTTTTAGTTAGGAGTCTATGTCCTTCGAATAAGGTAGTTGTGTCTATTAGTTGAAAAAAACAATTGAGTCTGCATTTAGAAAGAGGTCAATCCTTTCAGTCTGCCCAGTTAACAGTCATCAGTTTAGCCCAGTTTACTACCTGCAATTGAAGGATAGACTGATCAGGTATTTGCCACCATTTAAGGTAACTGCCTATGATTGTGGATTGTAGGAAACATAGACTATAAGGAAGTGTTGAGGGGTAAAGAGGACACTTTTGAAAATTAAAAACAAAAACTCAGTTTCAGGAAGATGACCTTGCTATAACAGCTTTGGCAACTGGGACGGAAACCTCAGGAGTCAGGTATATCATCTTGTTTTCTTGGGGATGAAAACCCTCACGAAAGAGACAGAGGTGTAGGGCAACAACAAGGTTGTGTAAAATGATTGGAATCAATAGGTGTTTTGTTTAGCATGTTACAAAGGGTCTAGGAGCATTAAGGAAGTCAGATGTGCATGTTGGGTGTGTCTAATGAGTTGTAATAGACTAGTGATTACCATTTGAATATATGTGTTTGCATAAAGATAAGAAGAAAAAAATTCTTTTGTTAGTCTTTCTAGGATTGACTTTTGTATGCATTTAGTTTAGGCCTTTACAAGCTTGTAGCAATGGGGGAGGAGGAGGTGTGAGCCGGTGCAATGAGAAACAAGTAGATTGAATGGTTGAAGTTGCTTCTTTGATGTACATAGAGGCACAGGGTCCAACAACTTGTATCTTGAGAGGAGTGGCTCCCCCCCAACCTTAGTTTGATTTTTCTATGTAGTTTTTTGCTAATCCTATGTACATGGATCTCTAAATCCATTGTTTGTTTATGAAAAACAATTTTAAGAATATCAATGCAATTTTTTATTTTTCTTTTGTATTAGTGTTCAAGTTTGAAGTTCATGGCATTTTTTACTTATTTCTTGTCTACATATGACTATGGTAGATCTAATTGGATTAGATTTTGTGTGTATTTGAAGTTATTTTGATATGAGATGAAATATAATAAGTTTTTTATATAAAATTCACTATTTTTCAATGATTTTTTAAATTTGCCTAGTTTTGGCAGCGAGTCTAAGTCCAAGTCAAAAATCAACTTGCTGAGTTTTTGTCAATTTTGAGTCTCAACACTATGGTTTCAAATGCTTTGGTTGCATTGTCTTAACTTGACTTTGTATCCTATCCGTGATTCCGCATTTCATCCCCATGTTTGGTGGTTATGTGCTTCTTCGATCTCTACCTACTCTAGAATTATTCAAAACACTTCTGAATTCCCATCTTTGGATTCTTCCAAGCTTTGGCCTCGCCCCTTTTGTTACCAACTTTCCTTTAACCCATACCAATTTCACAAGGTTGCTTTGGGGAACTTCTCAAGTTTGCTCATATATATATAGCCTTTGGGCCATTTGTTATAATGAAAATAATGAAATTCTAGTTGGTATTGCTGCTATACTCGAATCAATGAATATGTTACATTGAGTATCCAATTTGATACATTATATGAATGTCTAAACTTGAATCAATAAAATTTGAAGTCATGTATAGCTGAACTTGTAGAAAAAGAGTTTCCATATATATATATATAACATGTTAAACTGAATATCAAATCCAATACATTATGTGAATATCTAAACTTGAATCAATGAATTTTGAAGTCATATATAGCTGAACAAGTAAAAAAAAATAAAAATTGAGTTTCCCTATATATATATATATATCTTTACAAGTTCAGCCATACATGCTTCAAAACATATGGAAACTCAATTGTTTTTACGAGTTCAGCCATAGATGACTTCAAAATTCATTGATTCAAGCTTAGTCATTCATATGTATTAGAATAAATATATGGAAGCTTATTTTTTCCAAGTTCAGCCCTACATGGCTTCAAAATTCATTGATTCAATTCTAGACATTCATATAGTTTATCAGATTCAATATTCAATGTAACATGTTCCTTGATTCAAGTATAGCAGCAATAACAGATAGAATTTCATTGTTTTCATTATGACAAAAGGTCCAAAGGCTACAAAATCATAAATGAGTCAATGACAAAATGCACAACAATAGGCATAAGAGTAAGATTATAGATATAAAAAAATATAGTACTAAGAACAAATATGTTTCATTTCGGCTATCAATTTCAGAAGAGCTCTCTGACTCTTAGTTACATTGTATATCAAGTTGTAACTCCAGTGGGACCCCATGCAATCCATGTTGCACTTCCTCCTCATCAATCCGTCTAGAATCTTCATGACCAACCCAATGTGTGATTGGAATTTGTCAATACTCAAGGGTCAATCGATCTTGAAGTTGCAAGGCACGATGAATTGCAACTAGCTTCTCTGCTCGTCTAGAGGTAAGCCTATTCCTCATAACCAAGTGGATAAAGCTTTTGGTGGACCAATTTCTCTCTATAATAAAGGAACTATAATTTGTGAGAGCAGGTGAATGGCAAGCTGGCCTTTGTTCTGCTATATCCACCATCCAATAGGGTCTTTTTGAGCAAGAGTAGCCCTATCTGCTCTAGCCTCTAGTTTGCTTAATGTAGGCCCTAGGACTTCAAAGATTGACAAATGGAATGCACTACTCCCAAAATTTGGATGCATCCCTAATATTGTACATCTTCCCAAGGGCCTTGTTAGCATTAATCTTTCCTTGGTCATTAGTGTCCTAGTTGTTAAGTCTTGGAGCCATAGGATAGGTTTGTTTATATTATTTTGTTTTTTTATGGATATTCATGGTCATTGTTTTGTCCTTTTATGTATGGATTTTTTCTACATTTAAGGATGTTTTGTCCTTAGTGAGGTGGCTAAGTTTTTATTATTATTTAGTTATTCATTTAGATTGTTCTACACCTCATTTGTTGTTTGCCTAAAGATTCCTTGGAATATCACTCCTTTCTTAGAAAGTCACCATATTCCTAGCTAGGAATATTAGTGTAACTCATTTTCTTTCAACAGTGCGCTCACCTCTTGTCATGAGGAATATGACACATGGGCAGACATTAATGCTAGGTGGCAAATATAGATACATGGATTTACACGTATAATTCTTATTTTCACCTCTATAAAATAGAGGTTCTCCTTCCATTTCTTTAATGGCAGTATTTAGTTATTTAGTTATTTTATAACACTCATTTTTTTGTAGTGGAGAGATTGTAAGCATTGTAAGATGTCAAGTTGCCATCTTCATTTATACACATAAGGTTTTATTCTGTCAAATGGTTTCTGAACTACAAAAATCTTATCTCAACTTTGTTGTGGTATGATCTTTCATTAATTTATTTTGTGTTACTTATAGTTCAATGTTTAGTAGTTGATCTTGGCATAATATTTTTGAATTTTTCTAATATGGTATCATAGTTATGCTACTAAACCTTGGAATTGAGTGTGTAGGTGGTTTATGATCAATTTTTTGGTAGATTTTATGCAGCTTATTGATGAAGATTTGATTTTGTGCTAACCTTTTTATGCAACCCATTGTTAACATTTTTTATCCCTTCACATTATTTGTTGTCAGATCTGTCATAAATTTTTAGCTTATATCTCTTTCACAAAATCAGGTGTATCTTTTCATTTGATATTGGATTGGATTCATTTTCTTTGTTTTAAACATAAAAGACAAGATCTACATCTTTCATATTTTCATCATCTTTAAATTTGGCATAACAATATATCGAAAATTGCTATTTATATTCAGATTTTTCACCCATTTTGTCATTGTCGAAATTTTTAGTAAAATCTCCATCTTCTTTCTTTATTGAAATATGATTTTTGCAGCTTACCCTTTTCTTAACCCATATAGATGGCTACATCACTTAAGAAGTCAAGCTTAATTCTAGTAATTATCATACATGGAAATCTCGTGTTTTTTATTTCTAGATTTAAACATCTCTTGAACATAGTCATAGATAAACCATCTATTCCTGGACCAAATGCTTCGAAGAAGGATAAAAAAGATAGGACACTAAATGAAGAAACATTCAACCTCATAGGTATTTCTATGTCACTTGAGTTGCATGTTCATATTAATTCTTGTACTACAACATTTGAGACTTGGGAAAAATTAAAAAAATGTGTACGCTAATGCTAATGAAATTAGAAAATTCAGATTCACAATTAATTAAAAGATTGGAAGTATAATTTTATTTAAATTTATGGATGAATTTCTTATTAATTTTATTTCTCTTTATAATAGTAGGTCTAGGAACTAAACTTGAACCTTTAAGATTGCTTCATATTAAAAAATGTCATCCAAAGCCATTTCAACGATTTATTATTAATATGCATTCTCAACTTGCTCTTCCCTCTTTAGCTAAGGAATTATCTTTTGACGTTTTTTGCAATTTATTTCTAGAAGAGGAAGCAAAACTCGTTCAATATGGTAGTCTTAAAAGTGGAGAACATGCTTTCATTTCTAAATATCAGTCAAAAAATCAAAATAGGCATAATTATCATCAATCTAGGACCTCTCTTAATCACGGTCAAAGAAAATTCAGGAAAGAATGGTCATAATCATTCAAAATGTCTTAAAACATTAAGAGATATTAAAGATGGAAAAAAAGTCATTAAGATAAATTCTACTAATACAAATGATGGCAATAATCCTAATGGTAATAGAGATAATAATAAATCTCAAGCAAGAAGAGTCTTTATTTGTTCTTTTAATGTGACTAAGCCACTTGAGTGGATTATAGACTTGGGTGCTTTTTAGCACATGACATCCAATAAAGAGGTGTTTGACTCTATGAATTGAGTTGAAACAAACATATCTCTCAAGTCGCAAATAATAACAGTTAAGTTGAAGTAACGAGTGTTGTGGATGCCCTAAATGAAAAGCTATATGATGTTTTTATTTGTTCTTGACCCTAAAACTAATTTACTTTCTGTTGCCAAAATATGTCAAGATTATAAAGTAGAATTTTATAAGGATTGTAGACACCCGAAAATGATAGGGTCTACACTACACCACCATTACCGCCATCGTACTAACATCATGCTAACACCATTTTTCATGCTAACATATCCCCCTTCACCATTTAAATTAATTAAATAAATTATTTTATTTAATTAATTTACTTAATTTACCATTATCCCCTATCCTAAGTTAATTAAATAAATTTTAATTTATTTAATTAATTATCCAAGCATTTATCACCCTAAATTAATTAAATAAATTCTATTTTATTTAATTAATTGTCCTTTTCCATCATTAACCTAAATTAAATTTTTTTTTAAATGCGCCTGGTAAACTTTTTAACGTGACTGGCGACGCTGGTGCGACACGCCCTTCGGCTCCAAGCGAATGCTTTTGCCCGGAGCAATGAACCGGTGAGGCCACAACACGGGGGACCTCATCCCCTAGCAAGAACACTTCAAACCCGCGAGCTCATTGGCCCAACGAAGGCGTAAAGCCTGCGAGCTCGTTGGCCCAGCGGGGGTTTGAACTTTGGTGGCCGCCACTACAACCGAGCGACTTAACCACCGAACCACACCCTCATCGGTGATTAAATGGCATTAACCTAAATTAATTAAATAAATTCCTTTTATTTAATTAATTTACCCCTTTACCATTTCGTAACCTTTGTTATTTAAATAAATTTCATTTTATTTAAATAATGCCATCCCACTAACTTTACTACAGTTGGATTAATTAAATAAAACACGTTCAATTAATTCTTACCCCTCATTATCCCTCTCCCACAAATAATTAAATAATACACATTATTTAATTATTTGGAATGACACTTGTCCCATTCCTCATCTCTCTCCATAATAAATCCAAATTTAAAATTCCTCCACTAGAGGACAAAAATCTAAAGGTCAACTCTTCTTTTAATCCTAGCCCTCCATTTCAAAATGTGCCCTAGGATACAATCCCATCCATTGATTCCACCTCAAAATTTCATTTGACCTCACAACCTCTCATTCTCATTGGCCCACAACACCACTCAATCTAAGCCCTTCATTCCACCTCCTAATCTCAGCCCTTGATCTATCCTATCCAAAAATCTATAAATTGAGCCCTCCTCTAGCCATTTTCAACACATCATTTTCTAGTAGCCTTATGCTGCCAAAATATCCTTCCATTTGCAGCCTTATCATCTCCATTGAAGCTTGGTTATGCTGGTCATTTAGAGCAACCCACATAGCTTCCTATCAAGTAACATAGCTGAGTGGCTTTGGGTGCATGCTACTCCCGTTCTATCAAGGGGGAGTGGATTGAGGTAAAAAGGTATAGCTTTTGGTTTATCTTTTGTATTCTTGCTTCTGTCCATTTTCCCCAATTTCAAGGATTATTGCTATATCAAAGACCCTAAGCATGATTTCAAAGTTATTGGTAGGGTTAAATTAGATGAGGATAACTTGTTGAAATTTTATGAATTTAACTCATCTAAAGCTAGCTATTCCTTGCTTTCCATTGCTGACTATATGACTTGGCATGAAAGATTAGGACATATTTACTATGGAAATATTTCTTTGATGCATACAATTAATATGGTAGAAGGTTTATCAAATATAGTGCCATTAAATCTACTTGCACTAGATGTATGGTTCGGAAAATCCATAGGGATCCCTTTTCTAAAGGTCAAGCATGTAGGGCAAGTGAAAGATTGCATCTTGTACATAGTGACCTATTGGAACCCATGGAAAATCCATCCATTAATGGAGCTAAGTATGCACTTACATTTGTTGATGATTATTCTAGATGTGTTTGGATTTATTTTTTAAAAGCTAAAGATGAAGTTCTAGAATATTTCATTGATTAAAATGGAGTAGTTGAAAGAAAGCATAGGGCAATTGTAGAAATGGTTAGGTGTATGTTATATGCTAAAAATATGTCATATAAATTTTGGCTGAAGCTATGCATTGTGTTGTTTATTTAATTAATAGGACCCCTAGCAATGTTGTAAGGAATGTCACTCCCAAAGAAACTTAGTTAGGGAGAAAACATAATGTTAAGCATTTATGTGTGTTTGGTTCATAGTAACAGAAAACGCCAAAAAAATTGTGTATAACTGTATTTAATACGAACCGCCCCCAAAACTGTGTGGTTCTAACTTGCCATGCTCGGTTTATTGAAAAAACTGGTCAAAACCAGGTCAACGCAGGTTAAACCATGAATAAAATGTGGGTAATTAAAAAAGCGCATTTTATATGCGTATAATTAAAAAATCTGCCCGTTGGTTTTTTCAGTCAGCCTGTGGGTTTTTGCCTATAAAGCTTGTGGATTTTTTAATGTGTTTTTATGAGTATTTTAGTGTCTTTTAATTTGCTGTTTTTTTCCCGTGTTTTCCCACATTAAACCTGTGTAATTGAATTCCATTTATACTTTTGGGTTTCCGTGTCATTGCCGTGTACGTATAATGTGACTATTGTTGATTCTCCTGTTTTTGTACATGTTTCTAATGAAAAAATAACCAAACTTGAATCAAAATCTATTCCACATATTTTTGTTGGGTATGATGAACATTCTAAAACATATAGAGTGTACGATCCCCAAACTAATAAAATTAGTATTAAATTGGATGTATGTGTTTCTGAGAATGGAATTCATGATTGTTCTAAAATGGTGTGATTGCTATTGATGATAATCTTAGTGTTAGAAAGCATAATATTGAAACTGATAGTGATAGTGAAATGGACTCTAGTGATAGTGAGAGTGGAACTACTCACTCTTATAATAGTGATGATTCACCTCAAGCATCTAAACCAATGCCTAAATGAGTTTGAAATTTTGATGGAGAAGGGATCAATTATCGCTATTTTGACTTCTTGATTTTGAGATTTTGTATGTTTGTGGTGAATGGGTATTTTATAATGGAGGCATTGCTTGTGTTGAGAAGTCTGATTATGAATTGTTATTTGGTTTCTTCTTTTCAGGTGGAGCATATATTAATGACAGGTTCAGCAATTCGTGATTACTGACCTACAAGATGCAAAGGTATTTAAATATTTTCTCTACTTATTGATGATGAAGTGTCTGAGCTTTACAAGAATGTAATAGTGATAAAAAGCAGGGGTTGACCCCCTACAGTTCTTTACTAACTGTAATTCTCTGGAAATATGTACAAAGCCATTACAATATGGATATCACAGAAAGCAAATGGAAACCTTCACAAATTGTTGATGAGATGTAACATATTGAACATATGATATAAGATATTTTAGAGCCCGATTCTTTGTACTTGTTAACATTAGTGCGCACAGAATGCCTCGCAGAACAGATGGTGCGATATCTATTTTCTATGTATGACAGAAATGCAAAAGTTTCAGTAAGGTAATGAAAGAGTTGTCTGACATCTTCATCAGCATCTGCCATAGCTAAATGGTAACATTTAGGGGACATTATCTAGGGATTTCATGGTTCGGCTTTTTATCTATCAGGTGTTAAGGACCATTGGCCCGTCTTGTTATGTCTTTCTCACAAGCTTACTCATCAAGGAGATTTGATAATCATACACAAAGGCTATGTAAGTTAAGATTTGAATACAGACTTTTCTTCAATATGCCCCTTCAGAGGGATGATAGAATCAGCATATATGAAATCAAGACATGAATGCAAGAGATGCTCACCTTCCGACCATAAACAGGTCTCCACGATCATCTGCCTCTAAGCTGCATTTAAGGTGACAATAATTCAATGCAATATTTTTGCTCATGCTTATTTGGAAAACCTTTGGCTTGCTTATTCAATGATGAATGGATCCAAGGATTCTGCTAACAAACAGTTACTTTGCTTATAGGTATAATGTGGCTGTTTGGTTCCTCCTACTGGCCATACCCCTTGGATTGCTCCAGACTCTAGGAACTTGCATCAAGATCTTTCCATGCAACTGAACTTCAAATCCTTCTTTGTTTGAGAAACCTTCAAAATAAATCCAACTCTGATTATTTCTTCAATATAGAACGAGTTACTCATTGTTAGCGGCATATTATACTTGTTATGTTTAGTTATGGTTGGTTGTGATTGGTGAGTAGTTATCTCTTGATGGTTGTAGTCGTTGGCAACGGTTGGCCATCTAAGCAACCGTTTGCTGCCTTTATATACTTTTCATTTCATTGTATTGGGGACAGTTCAGTTTTGATGTGATTTGTATTGGCAAGATCTGAATTAATACATCTATGAGTTCTACTGTGCAATTGCAATGAGTATACTTTTATGATGTTATTTTATTCTTAGTTTATATATATTCTGCTTACTCTCTATAATTCATTTAGACTCAATAGGCAGTAAACATTTTGGCGCCGTTGCCTATTCGTAGTCGGGTTGAAGGATGACGAGTTGAGTCATCGGTGACAAGTTGAATAGTCGTTGACGAGTAGAGTGGACGATGACTATGGCATCATAATGGTTCAGCCTATTCAACCAAGCGAAGAACCACGACCCACAAGAGAGATAGAAGAGATAGAAGAGGAAATAGAAGAGTAGCATGCAGAAAGTGATAGAGAAGACAACAAGCGAGAAGAAAATGACCGAGAGGATGATTTAACACAAGACTTGGTGTATCTGTGGAGCCTAGCAGTGATAGCACGTGAGAAACGAAGCCAATCGTAGAAACATTCCAGAAGAAATAATCGCGGAAAATCTAGAAGTTAATAGCGAAGTTGATAACCTTCTCACGCGTATGCATAGGCTCTTGGCAAGGAACTTCCTAATCTTGCAAGACCTACATGAAGAGAGAGGTAGGGAGCAACGTAGGCAACAAATACTGCAAAGGTTTGAAGAACACATGAAACGGGAAGAGGAAGAGTGCGACGCTGATCGACGTTGTACACCCTACATTTAATGCCCTTACAACTGAATAAATACAGACGACCAGATAAAAGTTAGGAAACACCGGAGTATGAAATAAGATCATTGAGAATACAAGAGCAGAGAGAAAGAAAGTGACTGAAACAAATCAACAAAGAAACAGAAGGGTTACTACCATAGAGCAAAAGCCCATCGCCAGAAAGAAATAGAAGTGTTAGTCGGAGTTGTAGTTGGGAGAAGAGAATTCCTCACGTATGACAAAGCACTAAACCAAGGCAAAATACAAATGAGTGGGAAGAAATAGCAAAACAATTACCACTCCTTGATGAGGCATAAGAAGATCTTGCCGATCAAGCGGGCAACTCAACTGACGAGTGGGAAGAACAATCATAGCAAGACTCGCCCTTAGAGATAAATGAAGACATTACTCGACGGGTGGGAGAGTTAAGCATTGGTGAGCGAGAGCCTACAACTCCGAGACTAGAGGAGCATAGGAGAAACCCTGTAGGCAACAATGGTGTGAGCTTTGTTGAGGGAGGAGTCGAGGACACTTGCGTGGCTGGGAGTGCGTGGACAACACTGGGGCGTACGGGTCAAAACTCTCTGATGACTAGAAACTGAACATTAAAGTTGCACCAAGGAAAGATGGTGACTCGGTGGGGCAATCCGAGTATAGAAAGGCAGAAGGTACTGAAGTTTCTGGGAAATGGATCGGAGGTTCCAGTTAGACACTGCAAAACCTGTGAAACAATATGGGTAGCCAATGGATAGGACGATAGGTTCTATTGGTTGCGATCGTTTCCAGCAACCCTTAGGAGGATAGCAATTGACTGGTACACCGAACTTGAGGTAGGTTCGAAAAGTAGTTGGGATGCACTAAAGAAGGCCTTTCAAGAAGAATTCAAACTCCTGAGGGACGACAATAAAATTGTTGTTGAAATTTACAATACAAAACAAGGAAAACATGAAAACGTACATGCCTACAATCGGAGGTTGAAAGAACTCCTGGTAAAACTGGAGAAGGAACCTGCAGACGGGTTAAAGAAACGCTGGTTCATTGGGGGTTTGATTCCCTCTCCCAAGGCTTATAACCGGGTGATGGACATCAAAAGTGAGGATAAGATGTCTACCCGAGGGAAGAAGAGGGATGACGATGAGGAAAGCTCAGACGATAGTAACAACGAGTCTAAAACTGTGCAAACTCTCAGAAAAGACATGATAAGGATGATGGAGTTCAAAGCCAAGAAAAAAACTGGTAAGGAAAGCAAAGAACTCTGGAGTACAAAATGTAATAATGAAGGAAGCAAATTGCCCGAAAAAGATGTTTTGTGATATATGCCAAGTAATGGGCCATTCCATTAAAGAGTGCCCATATAACTTCAAAACGAGGAGCACCCAAGTGCTCTTCACACAAGGTGAGCAATCTACCCCATCGACTACATCGCCAAAACATAACAATCAAAATGCATCTCTAGGCGGGTATCGAAACAACCGAAGAGGAAAAAATAGATTTAACAATAGTGGGGGAAGAAGCTGCATTCAATATGATGCAAAAGGACAGTCGATGACCCAGTGTCGTCATTGTAATGAATGGGGGCATTTTGCAAGGGAATGCTAGAGCAATAATCAAAACAAAGTGAATGCATTGTGCAAGTGGTGTGGGCCCAGTGACCATGAGAATAATAATTGCCCAACGCAAAAAGGTACGATTAATTTCATCGGCATTGAAGAAGAGGAAGAAGTTTTTGCAGTCACCCAAGCACAAGCAAAGAAGGCGAGTTATCCCGATTCCCGAACGGAGAAGGAGAGACTCTGTGATGCCAAGAAGGAAGTGGAATACACCATGGAGATGAAACAGAGGAATTCAACTAAAAAGACAAGCACAACCACTCGGTCAGAATTTGACAGAAATATTGCAAGTTAGGTATTACAAACCACCATTCCAATATGGATGGCCGATCTCCTGCAAAGCATGCCACAATTGAGGATGGCAATATCCAATGTGGTGGGAGAAAAACCAACCAAGAGTAAGGATGACGAGGATGTCATAATAGAGCCACCACCAAGCGGTGAGCAAGTCATCGATCCAAGGCTATTGGCAATTAATCTAGGAAAGAAACCAGCTGTGGTGCACATGGAAATTCTTGGGAGGAACTTGACGAGCATTATAGTCGACGGGAGATCTAGAGTAAATGTGCTACCTGAGGAGACTTGGAAAAGCGTCGGGAACCCACTTTATGGCCGCAAGATTTCCAGTTGGTGGGAGCCGACCAACACGGAACCAAAGCACTGGGAGTGCTAATGGCTTAAAAGGTAAGGATCAACACTCAACAATTTTTATTAAATTTTGTCGTCATTACAACACATAATGCAACCTATGATGCATTACTTGGCCGAGGGTGGCTAATAGCCACCAAGGCCGACCACAACTAGAAGAAAAACACGTTGTCAATAGAAAACAAAGACAAAAAGTTTGTCATTGACCTCAAAACTGAAAATGTCAGCGAAGAAATGACATCCGATTCTAATTCAGACGGAGGAGAGACATCAGCCGAGGGAGAAAGAGGGCCTATGGAGTTCGATGATGGTGTATTGAAACTACAAGAATGCTTAGAAGACGAGACGAATTCATTCAGTGGACTGTTTCATTGTGTTGTGTCGGAAAAAGTGACCTTGGGGGCTTTTTCCTATTAAGGTTTATGTAATGTCCCCTTCTTACAAGTCAAGATTCCTTTTACCTTGTTCACAAATTTCAACTTGCAACAAAGGAACATTAGTACATTTTCATTTAATGCCATATATAATTTACATAATAACATTGCCTTTATCCTTTCTATGATTAAAAGTCAACTCATGACTTAGTTCATCATGGATTACTATCAATACACGTTACTATGATCAATGCTATGATTAATTTCAAATGCCAATCACTACTATTATTCTATGATAATTTTCTATGCATATCACTACTATTAATCTTGTGATTGCTTTCAAGCACATTATCTATCATTCACATTTCACATGCTATTCTTGTGATCATTATGCCTTGCATATCTTTTAACATTTCCCATGTTATTCTCATGATCATCATCAATATGCCTTGCATATCTTATCATGACCTTTCACATGATCTATGATTTTCATCAATACAAATTGCAATCTACTTATCTACATGTCATTTACTAACATCCTATGGGAGATTGGAGGGGAGTTACCGTTATCCACTATGGGGCTCTAATGTCTCTATCCTTGACTCAACATGGTATCCTTAATACTTTAGAGTCAAGGCCTCTTGAGACTCTTTGGTACTCTTATGATGCCTTACATCAAGTAACCAAGGCCTATACATCACTATCCTTGCACTATGGGTACCTTATACCTCATGTGACAAGGCCTCTATGTGATAAACATCCTTTGCATCATGGGTACCTTATACCTCATGTGACAAAGGCCTTAATATTACCCATGTGGCCTCTTGGTACTTTTCCCTCCTATCTCTCATATGAAGTTGGTAAATCACATTCATTATGCATAATTGATTACAAGATATATTATATGAATTAATGCAGATTGGATGTATGAGCATTCTTCATGACAGTCTACATATTCTATGTTAATGAAAGCTGCATACAAATCTTATTGCTATCATAGAGGAACATCTATGAATAAATGATAAACAAGGAAGTGCCAATGATATCCATACCTGTACGGCTGTGACCGATAATCAGAAATAGAGTGACAATGCACAGAAACTTACTTGCTATTTTAAGTTGGATTTGCAGGCTCGGAATAATTGCTGGTAAAGATTGATGAGTGATTTCCTTTATGTCTGCTGCCTTTGGTGATAAACTTTATCTATGCTGCCGTCCGTACAGCGGTATGTTCTTGCTTCGAATCCTTGTATGAATTAATTATTGCTTTGTATAAATCTATTTGCAACTGTTATGATATTTGCTGCTGATCATCAGAATGTTTGCTGACTGTGTTATAAGAATATTTTATGCTGGATGATAAGAGGAAAATGCTTCAATTCCTTTCTGTAGTAAAATGATTACTCAATGCTTCCTTTATAACATTTTACATGCCTCTTAAAGATAATTGTTGCACCTTTTAATTAATGAATCGCTGCTCTTTTGAGATATAGTTATGGTCCTTCCACAATGACTTGCTTCTCTAATGATGATCCCAACAATAGCTGCTTTGTATAAATAATAACTGTTATCTTAAATATCATATGATGTATACTGAGCATGACCCGTCATTCTCTCCAAGCGCTACATTGTTTCCTTGACTATTGATGTGGGTAGGAATATTGCCAGTATATATATTAGTTGAGACTTTTCCTTTTGACCGTCTACTACCTTTATTACTATTTACTATCTCATATACTATTCTTGTAATAATCGCTGACTCTGAGTTTTGTCTTATAATAAGTCAAAGGTGTATTTATATAATAATAAGAAGATTTGTATCTATTATTATCTTATACATATGATAATAGTTAATATTTATAATCCTTAATAAAAATATTAATAATTATATCAACACTTATATT
This sequence comes from Cunninghamia lanceolata, assembly GCA_027924645.1. Classification (NCBI taxonomy): domain Eukaryota; kingdom Viridiplantae; phylum Streptophyta; class Pinopsida; order Cupressales; family Cupressaceae; genus Cunninghamia; species Cunninghamia lanceolata. Next base: position 3,719,539 of record BSBN01000959.1, read on the forward strand.
TATATTATTATTATTTCTATTTCATGCATATTTATATTATTATTATTTCTATTTCATGCATATTATAATTATTATTTATAAATACCATTAAATAGAATAATATTATTTAATCTTATTATATGCGTGATTATCTTCAAACATAACTTCTTTGTCTTATCATGATGTTTAAATCTTTAATTTAAACATTGCCCAAATATCGGGACATGACAGTTTAGCTCCCGGGTCCTGTAATTGCATTTAGAGCATCTTGCATGTTATTTCTGACTCCCGATGAGAAAACCCTTGGGTCTTGTGACAAATAGGACCTAGTGGTTTGCACTTTAATAATTGCAGAATAGAAACAAGAGGGTGGACTTGGGCACTAGCGCCCTAGTCCAGCCCTATTTTGGGTCTGCCCTAATTTCAAATATCGGTTTTATGACCGTTAATTAGATCCTATGCCGACATCTAAAGTTTGAATTACAAATTTCTTAGTGAGAATCTTTGTAGTTGCATATATAAGCATGATAAGGTTTCATTTGCAAACTAGATGGAAACTAGATGGACATTTTGATTGACAAGCTTATGTGAAAGTGATTCAAGGCATTCATTGTGTTGCAGAGCAGTACTTTGTTGTTTTTGTGTTTGTATTTGCAGATTTGACATCCATCTCCTCATGGCATGAAGAGCATCTTTCTTCCATGAGATCTTCACTACAAGGTGATATCTATTGTGTTTCAATCATTTATCATTTGGATTTTTGCTTCTATCCTGCCGGGATACACACTCTCATCTGACAACGGTGTTCAGAAGACTTGAATGTCTCTCCGGTGCTTGACCGACGCAAGCCTCTAAACACCACAATCCCTTCCCACACTCCTTGTGATTGCAGGTTACAGGTGTCAAGTCTTGTGAAGTGGAGTTGCAGGAAGGAGTAGCAGACACAGAGGATTCAGAATCTGAAAAGAAGTAGGACACTGGTGCTTTTCCTGGACTAGGGCGCTAGTCCTCGTGTCCTCCGCAGTGGAATCTCTAGAAACTGAAGTTGAAGTGCAAATCAGTGTCGGAAGGAGATCAGGATCCTGCAAAGAAACAGGTATCTTGGACTTGGGCTCTAGTCCCCGTGTCCCCGACTTTTCCGCCTTTTGAACTTCGAAAAACAGTAAGTTAAATATCTCTGCCCTTTGCCTCAGTCTGAAAGGATTTGCTGTAATTTGATAATTTGCTTACTGATTTGCATAATTAGGGTTTCTAAACACAATTGAACATTAGATAGAGACATTGTTTGATATATCCAAGAGTCCACAGCTTCCCAAGTGGCTGACCAACCTAATAGGTGATTGCTCTCGCTTAGTGGAGATTCAACTCGGTTAATAAGCCCTTGGAATGTTTGTTGGGAAAGGAGGATTACACATAAACCATTAAAACCTCATCCTCTCATTTTCTCTACAAAACACACTGGCAGATGGAAGATTACGAATTTTTCCAACCTGAATACAGCATGATTCAAATAAGAGAAGTTGGCGAGAGTTCTTGGCCGACGAGTGAAACACTCGACAACTCTTGACCGACTAGTGAAACACTCGGCAACTCTCAGCCGACTAGTGGAGCACTCAACAACCTTGGGCTGACGGTGAAACATTGTTGACAAGTGAAAATCTCGACTGAGGGAAATCTTGGCTGGCAAGTGCTCAACCACTTGGCAAGAAAGAATCCCCGTCGATGAATGACAAACTTGAGGAAGATAATAACCAACCAAGAATAGCTCATACCTTCCCAGCGGCATATGAGGAATACAGAGAAGGGGATATTGAAATAGATAGTATGCCCGCACACAAATTTGAATCTGAGAAGATCATCATGTATGAGGAACCCTCGACGAGGAAAGTTAATCTCGCAGACGAAAGTAATCCTCAGGTGATTCTGGTCGGAGATGATTGGGATTCAGTACTCTAGGCGGCCACATTGAAGATCTTAATGGAATATAAAGACGTGTTTGCCTGGACTTACAAAGACTTAAAAGGGATACCTCCAGAATTATGTGTCCATAGAATACCATTGATACCAGGAGAATGACCAGTGAGAAGAAGACTGTACAGGGATGAACAAAAACTATGTAGCCAAGGTCTAGGAGGAGGTAGAAAAAATGTTGGAAGCAGGAATAATCTTCAAAGTGGATATGAGCGAATGAGTATCGCCGATTGTCATCTCACTTAAGAAGGAAGGGGGATAGATTAGGATATGTGTGGATTTTAGGTGCCTAAATGTAGCAACTATAAAGGACCCGTTTCCAATCCCGTTCACAGATTCAATCCTGGAAGAAGTGGCCAGACACGAAATTTACTCATTTATGGATGGGTTCTCTGGCTACAACCAAATCAGCATAGTTGAAGAGGATAAATTGAAGACTACGTTTGTAGTCAAAGACAGAGTATATGCCTACAACAGAATGCCGTTTGGGTTGTGCAATGCTCCAACCACCTTCCAGAGGATCATCCTTCACATTTTTGATAAGATGTTAGTGGGAAATTTTAAAGCCTTCCTCGATGATTGGTCAATCTATAGTGACCAACAAATACACTTGAAATCCCTCACTGAATGTATGGAGCATTGTAGGTCAGCCAGGCTAGCCCTAAACCCCCAAAAGTGCTGATTCATGGTACCGCAAGGCAAACTCCTCGAACACATAGTCTGCAAGGCCGGATTAAAAATGGATCTAGACAAAACAAGTCATTGTACAAATGGAGGCACCAACAAGTGTGACGGGAGTAAAGTCTTTCCTTGGCCATGTCGGTTATTACTGGCGATTTATAAAGAATTTTGCACAAGTCTCCTACCCGTTGGACATGCTTACGAGGAAGGGAGTGGCATTCAATTGGACCGACGAGCAAAAAAAAGCCTTTAACGAATTAAAGATGCGGCTGATTAGCTCGCCCATACTTGCCTACCCGAACCGGGACAAGGAATTTCATGTGCACGTGGATGCTTCTAACTTTGCAATTGGAGCCACACTCACACAAGTAGGGCTGCAAGGACTTGATCATCCAGTATTTTTCGCGAGTAGACTACTCTCTAGAGCAGAACGTAATTACAGTACAATGGAGAGGGAAGCGTTAGGGATGGTATACCCGGTGCAGAAGTTCAGGCACTACCTATTGGCAACACCTTTCACCTTCTTCGTAGACCACTAGGCGTTGATGTACTTGGTGAACAAACCAATAATACAAGGAATAATTAGCAGATGGCTACTCCTGCTCCAAGAGTTCACCTTCACAATAGTGGTACGATCAGGGAAGAGTCATGTGATAGCCGATCAACTCTCATGGATTAAGTTAGGAGAAAGGAGAGAGGAGAAAGTTAGCTCTAAAAAGTAAAACATTTCAGCTAATAAATGGACCTTTGTACAAAATGGGACCCAACCACATACTCAGAAGGTGTGTGATGAGTGAAGAGAGAGTACTACAAGAAGCCCATGAAGGGTTGGTTGGTGGACACATTGGGCCAAATGCCACAACCAGGAAAGTTTTGTTGGCAAGTCTATGGTTGTCAACATTACACACAGATGCTCGAGAATGGGTGATGGGATGTGATACTTGTTAAAGGGTAGGAAAGCCCTTGAAGAGGGATTATATGCCTTTGTCGCCATCACAATCTCAGGAGTTGTTTGAGAGACGGGGACTTGATTTTATAGGACCTCTCAAAGTTAGCCAATTGCATCGATACAGATACATCATAGTGGCAACCAAGTATCTCACGAAATGGGCAGAAGCCAAAGCATGCGAGGACAACACAACCTTAAGTACTGCCAAGTTCATATACGAACAGATAGTCACAAGGTACGAAATTCCAATCCAATTAACGAGTGACCGTGGAGGACACTTCGTCAACCATGTAATACAGCTGATGACATCGGAATTTAAGATAGTTAATACACTGTCGAGCCCATACTATCCAAGAGCAAATGGACAAGCAGAAGCAATGAATAAAGTACTAGTGTCTGTTATCCATAAGTCATGTGGCATCGAGGGGATAGACTGGGAGGAAAGATTACCAGCAGTACTATGGGCTTACCCGACAACTTACAAAGTGACGATGAGGCATACACCCTTCCAATTGATGTATGGCTAGGAAGATGTAGTGCCAACAGAATACTTGGTTTCGAGTTTACGAATAGCTATAGAGAATCGGCTGTGCGACACAAAAAGCCTAAAAGAGAGATTGTTCCAATTGAATAAACTTGACAAAAGACGGATCCTAGTTCAACGGTCGACGAAAGTTATGCAAAAACAATGGAAGTACTGGCATGATAAGCATCTCAGGAGAATGAACTTCCAGCCAGGATAGTTATTGTTGAAATATAACAGTTGTAACGAGATCAAACCTGGGAAGTTCAAAGTGCGTTGTGTTGCTGTGTTTTTTATGCACATGCAAACTCAGAATAAATTACTGAGGTATTCTATCCTCTCTTGAACAAAGTCTCTCAAAGGCTAAACAATGTGATCCAATGAGACAACTCCAAGGTTTATGATATGTCAGGTCTTGACTTGCAATGGATAAACTCAGTAGTTGATGTGATTTTGCTGAAACTCACAAAGGGACTTACGCTGAATTGACTCCTTATTCCAATCAAATATGTTATTCTCCTTGTGAAATGTAACTTCTAAAACTAACTACAAAAAGAAAATGCAAAAGGACAAGGGTTTAGAAGGCTAATCTAAGGACAATGAGATAATGAAATATGCCAAGATAGACAAACTCCTCATGAAACCAGACTTCGCTTCGCCATGAGAACCAACAACTACACGAAGCCGGTGCAATCTTCTAAGGAAACTCAAGGATTTTCATGTTGCGAATCTCTATCCAAACACCCACTGCTGGCACAGCTTGAACTATTAAAATATAGTATATAGTTTAGTTTAATGGTCATCCTTTTAGTTATTTCTATTTCAGTCTTAGTTTAGTTTAGTTTAGAATGTTTCTATTAGCTTTGCTTTATTAGCTGTATGCTCTATTTAGAAACATCATGTAAGTCCCTTTAAATAGAGCTGTGCTCTTCATTGTAATAACATATTTTCTGAATAATATTATTCCTAATATTTTAGCAACATGGTATCAGAGCTCAGGCTCGAACCTGATTAGTGTTAGCAAATTTTTTAGAAAAAAAAATCGTAAAGTTTTGAAAGCTGATTTTTTTTTTTCGAAGAAAATTTTTAAGTAATTTCTGAAGCCGATTTTTTGAAAATCGAAGGGTTTTTTTTGGTTAAATTCGTGGGATTTTTTCTTGGCGGTTCTTCTCGTCGTGTTTTTTTGTTTTTGTGACCTATTCTGGCGGATTTTCTCCCTATTCGTGTTTTTTGTCACGCCTTTTTAGAGGGGTTTTTTGGCATCAAAGATCGCGACCTTCCTTTATGAAATCGCGTTGTGGTTCTTGGTTTTCTGTGCGACCATCTAGAATTCACTCTCACGATTTTTTTTTTTGCTAAATTGCAGGTTAAAAACGCATGAAGGTTTTTGAAATTGGATTTCCGAGTACTCCGAGCTCATGACATTTGTTTTTGGGCCACGCGACTGCAGATTTTCTAGGCATTCCTTTTTGACGGGTTTGGTTCTGATTTTTGTGGGCATTTTTTGAGCGTGACCTGCAGTTGTTTGATGCAATCGTGCCCTAATTGTGGCGTTTTGGCTTACGGCTCTGGTATTTGCTCTGCAGATTGTGTTTTGGACGGATTTTCTCAAATTCGTGGGCATTTTCTGGGCATTTTTTTCTGATTTTTGAATGCTAGGTTTTGGTGACAAACCTTTGCAAAATCCTCTATTATGCATTTCGCCTAGGGTTTCTGAATCATGAGTATCTGAGTTCGTGGGCAAATTTGATAGTTTTTGATGGGTTTTTACTGATAAAACTCGTGATTTTATGACCGTGTGAGGGGCCATTTTTTGGGCCAGTTTGACGGAATTTTTCTGGGAACACTAAAAATTTTGCAAAGAGTTTTCAAAGGTTTTTTCTACAAAAATCTTATTTTTTGAAGTTTTTTCCGAGCCTCTTTTTAGACGATTTTTGAAAAATCATAAATTTGTGCCAGCTAATTATCCCGGATTTTTTCCAGCTGATCACGGATTTTCCTCATTTTTCGTGCTTTGAAAAACGGGAGGGACAACGTCTTTGTCCAATATTTTGTTGGAAAATGCGCAGAGGTTCAATGGAAAGAATTACAACACGTGGAAGCAGAGGATGCTTACCATCTTTGAGTACTGGTGTCTGAATTCACTTGTTCTAGGAACGGATGCTCGTCCCGCTACTCCTGGGAAGAATCAGGACAAGTATGATGAAGGTAATAGGGAGGCGGTTATGCTTCTAAAATTATCTGTCACCGATGAGATGTTACCAGAAATACCAACTGGTAAATCTGCTGCGGAGATCTGGAAGCATCTGAAAGATCTTCATGAGACCTCAGACAAGGGAAGGGCATTCTTTCTGAAGAATATGCTATTCTCTATTATGATGGATGACCAAGTGTCTTTGCAGGGGCACTTGACGAAAATCAAGGATATTCGCAACCAACTGGAGGCCATTGGTTGTAAGATGGTTGAAGAGGATATGGTGGTGATCACTTTGAAAAGTTTGCCACGTTCCTACGAGCACTTCATCGAAACACTCAACATTACATCCACCAATGCTACCTTGAAGTTTGATGAGCTTTGCAACAAGCTTTTGCAGTAGGATAGGTGGAGGAAGCAGTGAGTCTCCTAGTGTTGAACAAGTTTTTACTGCCAAGGAAGTTGGCAAAGGCACGCCCACTCAGCAGAAAGGACGAGGTGATTCAGAGGAGGACTCCAAGAAGTCTTTTACTTGCCATTATTGTGGGAAGACTGGGCATATCAAGAGGTTTTGCAAAAAGCGGTTGGCTAATGAGAAGTCCAACCAGGAAAAGCCTCAGCAAAGTGCTCAAGTGGCGGAGCATACTGAGGAGTCTGCATTTTATGCATTTTGAGGACCAACACTCCATAGGGTTATGGGTTTTTGTTTGTACGATGACCATTAAGGGAGGGTATTAAAATATAGTATATAGTTTAGTTTAATGGTCATGCTTTTAGTTATTTCTATTTCAGTCTTAGTTTAGTTTAGTTTAGAATGTTTCTATTAGCTTTGCTTTATTAGCTGTATGCTCTATTTAGAAACAACATGTAAGTCCCTTTAAATAGAGCTGTGCTCTTCATTGTAATAATGTATTTTCTGAATAATATTATTCCTAATATTTGAGCAACATGAACGAGCATCCACAACTGAACTAAAACAAATGTGGTTTAGGCTAACTTTGCAAAATGACTTATCAACGACAAATCATAAAAAGTATGAACCATCCAAGGAATTCATCAATTATCTCCACATATAAACATTACATCAATGCACTTCTAATCCATTTCTAAGCTTCTTGGAAACATTTCTCCATCATATTCGAGAATTTGAAACCATGCTAACATTCCATCACGACACAAATCATCATGAGAACCAACAACGAGCTTGTATTGATTTTGGAAATGTATTTTTTACAACAATTTCATATGTCTCTTCAATGACTTTGAAGAGTCTCCTCTAATCTACTACTTTAATAGCATCTACTCCTACTCTTCTATCTTGATCTCTCTCCTCCATACAAATAAGAGAAATGGGCCTTATATAGGCTCCAAAATTACATGAATGGCCAGGATTGATTTGAGAATCAATGGCCTAGATTGAGACAACAAGGCAGTTTGTTACAAAAATTACTATTTTTAGAACATTGAATGCGAATGGATGATGTGGCAGACTGTGATTGATTTGATGTTGTGCACATGCCACCTCAGTATCGAACAAACTGGTTTGATTTTCTTTGTGTTCATATTGCTTGGAATACTTTCCCAAATCATTTCATCTTTTGTAGTAGTCTTGGAGTCTTCGAATTTTCACCTTTGGAACTTAACCTCTTCAAACTTGCGACTTGGGAATTTTGAATTTTTTCATGTTGTCCTTCATGCAATTGTACTTTTGAATGTAATTCATGGATCGCTTGATGAACTTGCTCATTTCCCTTCTCATGTTGTACTTGTGCATGATGTCTTCATTTTGGCTCGTTGACGGTACCATGAACGTGACCTTGTGGAATAGATCAGTGCGTGATGAAGGTCCTTCCTCTTTCTGCTTGATCTTGATGTAGACATTCCTCCGTGTGTTGCAATGAAGTGCTTGGATCCTGAGCATTTGGAATGAGTTTTCCTCCAATTGGAACAACTTCAGTGACCTCTAGCAATACTTATTTCATCCCTTGGACTCTCTTTGTGCAAGCTTTTGTCTCCCACATTCTCCATCACAATGCAAGGATGCTCCAAATCAGCACCAATCTGCAAATACCAGCATTTGAATTAATGTTTGAAACAATAATTTGAACTAGCATAAATATCAACTCAAACCTAACTCGCTAAGTCAGCTTCTTTGTGGTTTTCCATGATTTATCAAATACTAAAAACTTGTTCTTTATCTCCTTTAAGGATGACTTGCCTTCAATCCAAGCGAAGATTTGAAATGCCTATGTTTTATGCTCTATTTTGAAGGTTGTATGTATTGGGCGCAAATTTGGAGGTATCATGTATGAGCGTAGATTTGAAATATGCTTGCATTGGTGCAGATTCCACACTTATCTGAATTGAATTTTGGAATGCAAAGTGGTTCAAAATGGGCGCTAGAAGTGAATGGGGCTGATTTATCCTGAGTGTGCAATGTATTCAAGATTTCATAATGCAATTTTTACTTCGAACCTTATCTGCATATGCATATTTTATACTTCAAAAGGATTGTATCTACGCCATATAAGATAATACCTTTCCAAGAAAGCACTCGACCACGTATTCATCCTTCAGGCGGCTTTTCTAAGTGTCTGAACTTGTCATTTAGAATACTGATTTTCCGAAAGGCTAAACCAAACTTCGAAAGGCCATATGCCTACAGGAATTTGAGCTAGAATTTAAAAGCATTATCGTGCTAGACTGTTACAAGGCAGAACAAATGCTTCTTAGTGTTACCTCCCAGAATAGTGCGTGATATTTACATGTCTAATAAAACAACCTGAGTGAATCGAATCAATACCCTGCCACGTGGTGCCTAGAGTATCCGTCAATCATGTAAGAATAACCGTGTGTATATTTGTAGTATGTTGATGGGACCCGCGTGGAGTGGGCGCTTCTCATTGTTTCTGAATTTTCCTTCGACCGGTCTGAGCGGAACCTTTGGCATCATATAGATAGCCTTCGAATGCAAAGTGGATTCCAATGGATACTCCGGGTGTATGCGCACATGAACCAATCAATCCAATGCCAAATGCTGAGGCGGCGTTTCACTTATAGTCAGACATTCTATTCTTCAACCGAACAATGCCAAGATTAGAATTTTCAAAATGATCTTAAATTTGCATAAGGCGGGCTTTATGAGTACGTCGAGTATTAAGATGGAGAAAGGATTTGCGAAGGACATCAAAAAGTCCGCTTGGACGGACGTGAGAAATAGATGTGGATGCTATTTGAACAAGCACTCCAATGGACCAACACAAGTCTGCTTCAGCGGACTTCTAAACGTGCTTTGCATAATTAATGGGTTTGGACGCATACCATGAAGCGGACATTTTGAAGGCATCATGAATTATCATGGGTAGACATTTCAATGAACTATGCATAGCTTATGTTAGAGCGGACCCTTTGACCATGTTCGCATATACAATTTATTCAATGTTTAAATATTAAGAGGACCTTTCTCCCTTATACATTAAGTTTAAAACCTCAATTTCCTGCCTACTCCTTTATTTGCGGGGAATTCTGGGTAGAATCAAGCCAAAAGCTCAAAATTGAGGGGGGTCCTTGTTACCAACGGGGCGATGTTGTGTATATGTCACAACACATTGGTTAGGACCGTTCCGAGGATGGGAAATCTTGGGCAATGGATCTATAAAGCTTGATAATTTGGATGATACCCCAATCAAAGACGCAATAAACAGGTCAAAATTAAAAAGGGTATAAACAGAGACAAGAAACAATCGCTGTAAACTTCATGGAGTGGAGAAACGAAGATGAAATGAAGAAGGAAGTTGGTAACACTTCGAAACATGAACAAGGCAAGTTTGGGTTCGAAGGAGTCGAAGAATGCTCGATGGAGATGGATGCAAACCAAAAGATTGAAAGGGTGGCTATTCCAAGCACACACTTGGAAAGTCACTGGGGTTTTTGGACCTAGAACGCGATCAATGAGGATTGAAGATCACCACTTGAGGTTGTATTCACTTTACATAGGTGTAAGAGAAGGTATAATCGAAGATAATAATTTCAACCCTTGGGCAAATTGAGAAGGACAAAGTCTCGAAGAAGACACGTGGGATGAGTGGATCAAAGAATGCAATAAGGTACGAGATAAATTCCAATTCCTATTACCAAAAGAAGAAAAAGGTTCCACCACAGAGAAGGTATCTAGCGGAAAGTATGTTTATTGTTGAACGTTTCGCCTATTATGATGAACTTCAGGAATGCAGCGAGAGAGACTTACTAGAAGGGGCACCCTGGAGTGCACCACTTCTGAGAAGCCGAATTTGGAAAGTAAAATACAGAACTAGACATCTGACAATCAATAAGGACGAAAAAACATGTCAGTGGATCCAAGAACCCAGGGGACTAAACTTAATGAGCAGTAAGGACCAATCAAAGTTAGTTGATCAAATCTTCGAGTTAGAAGAAATTGACAAGTGTTGTTCTAACGATTGTCTACGGAGGACATATGGGGATTGTATTTTCTGCCACATGACGGAAATCCAAGTCTTGGAGGAAGATGGAAAGGAGAAAAATGAGAGAAAATTGGGAAAAGAAATGGGCTATGACGAAATTCCAAGACTGGGAATTGACCAAGTTGGCAAGTCAGAAAGTGAGAAAATGCAAAGAAAAATAGAATAAATCAGAAAAGTGAAAAAATTGAAAAAAAAATTTAGTGAAAAATTGAAAAAAATTAGAAAGTTGGAAAAAAAAGAAGGAAAAAAAAAAAAAGACTTTTTTTTTGAAAACATAGAAAAAGTGAAAAATTAGAAATTGGAAAAAAAGAGGCCGTACGAGTACACTGTACGACTTGAGTATTTCAGTCTAAAAACCTAAAAGAGCACCGTACGAATTTGACCAAAGAGCAAGAAGAAATTCAACTCGCAGTACAAGTGCGCCCTCTGCTACTGTACGCATTATTTCCTGATCATACCGTACGAGTTCTGCTTATTTAAAAACTGTATGAGCAGGTATTGTAGGAGCAAATTCCCCAGCATCGTACGAGTCCTCTCTGCCATACTTCTTTTTCGCCGACCATAAGTTTGATTGTTTTCGGCAACCTTGGGCTTATATCCGTACGAGGCCTGCTAGAGTCGTCGGCATACAAACAGTAGCAAATCGCTCGTGGGCCAAAAATCCTTAGAGTTGCATCATCGTAAAAAAAAAATCTTTAGAGCTGCATCACCGTATAGGTTCAAAGATTAGGAAGACCACCGTACTAGATGCCAATCAAAACCGCCGTAACTGATTTTCTTCTCAGTCGTACAAAAAAGCAGCATTGTAATCTTCATTCGTGAATAAGACAAGCAAAGTGCAACAAGGTAAAAGCTACAAGAAACAATAATGGTGGGAAAGATAATCAAAGAAGAATCATCGGCAAAGTATAGGCCAAAGATTGCCGAAGACACTATAGGACAAAAGAAGCAACAAACACAGAAAGGGAAAGGCAAAGAAAAGCTTACAGAAGAATCATTGCAGTGGGAAAGTTTAACTGCAGTTGAATGTAGGGTATGGTGGACAAACCATGCTGCCGACCATCCACTCAAAGTTGCTCTCTAGAAAGCCTAGATTGACAAGGTAATCTAAATGCGTTATTTTAATTTTCGAGATTTTGAAACTCTCCTGATAAGTATGGTGGCCAACTATAATGCACATACCAAGTATACTATTATCAAATACATGAATACACCGGTAACAGTCACTTACTTGAGGACTTTGAGAGGGTTATGGGCATCCCTCGTCAAGGATTCACGGTCGGCAAACAAAAAGTATCAGAAAGTTACAGAGAATCCATACTGGAAAAGATTTGTAGAAGTGACCTGAGTGAGAAGGAAAAGGCACAGTTGAGGTTACAGGCAACCGGGGGTTGCGTCGGGACCACTTAGCTAATGATGAGTGGAGATGTATAATGGATGTGATCTGAGGCATGTTGACATGAGCCACCCGCTCTTTTGATATTCCCTTCTGGATGACCGATTACATGGTGGGTCTTAGCAAGGGAACTTTATATAACTGGTGGGCAGTGTTATCTGAGCGAATACACGAGTTCATGAAAATGACACATAAATCATTTTATATGACACAACATGCCATTGCCTTACTTCTTGATGCCATCTATACACAGGTGCCTTCATTGGCAGTAGGATCTCTTTAGCCTGATGAGGAGTATGACCCGACTTGGCCTATGCTTTTAAGGTGGACAAACTTGCGGGCCACATCACAGGGTGGAAAAGGGGATGAGTCCAAAAGCAGTAGGGAAAGGAAAGCACCAACATCTTCTGAGGCTTCCCATAGTGTAGAGGAAGAGGATTGCATAGAGGCTACTACATCGGCCTCAACCACTCTTCAAACACTAGACAACATTGTAGTCCTGACAGGTGAGAGTCCATTGGATGTTGTGCCACAGACAGATACTTCTGCTCACCCGAGTGGTAGTCATATACCTTTGGATGTTGTGCCAGCACAGACGGATACTCCTCGCTCGAGTGCTACTCATGTACCTTGGGGACAGATTGTGACACTACCGAGTGATAACCCAGTTCCTCTTCCTGTTGAGGACATCACTCCATCAGCTGGATGGTCACCACAGAATTCAACTCAGGTTGATAGTTAGTTACAGTTATTGGGAGCGCCCCTCCAGATCACAAACATTCCTCTTGTGAGTCCTCCATGGGATTTGCTAAAGTTGGCTTAGGAGTCCGTAGTTACGACACCACCACTGACTACTCAGGGAGTTGAGGCAGCTCAAGTAGCTCAGTTAGTTCTAGTTCCTACTCAGGGGATAGACATGGTACATACATTAGAGGGTCCTCCAGTTGAGTGGGTCCCTATACCGGGGACAGTTGTGATAGATAGTGATTTTGTAGTAGAGGAGGCTTCTGCGAGTTCTGAGAGCCTCGAGGAGGCTTCTACCAGTTTTGAGAGACCCGTGGACATGACGTTCCAGATATTCTGACCTGATGAGAATGACCTACTCGGTATGGTTCTGGGATATGTGCAGGATCTTGAACCCATCGAAGCAATTATCCATCAGGTAGCTAATATTGCCAGGCGACTGGACACCCGACATTCCCCTTTGGTACTGCAGGAGGCACGAAGGATAGAGCACTTTGTTATGAACTCCCTAGTAGAGTTTACATGCATTTTTTAGGGGCAGAGGGTGGCCGAGCGTCAACACAGAAGAGATGCATCGTGCTTGGAGGTCAGATAAGATTGTTCATGGATTTGGCGGCAGGGATGGGCATGTGCTCGTTGCACTTTACACTATTGAGGATAATTTCTGAGCACTTTTCAACCAACGTGAGGAAGAGTTGGATCATCATATTACATGCATGGGGAATATGGAAGAAGCTGCCCAAGCTTGCAAGAAACTTCGAGAAGCCGTGGATGAGCAAACCATCCAGTTCCAGAGGCAGCTTGCTTAGCAGGCCGAGTTGATAGAGTTGGAGAAGAAGGTAGCTACAAAGGAGACGACTTTGGAGGAGAAAGCCAAAGAGCTTGCAACCAAGGAAAAAGAATTCACAGACCTCCAACACACTCATGAGTTGACACAGAAGGAGTTGAGTGATTTGGTGAGTACCCATGCGAGCATTGAACAACAATTGGCGGACCTTCAGGTGGCACATGAGTGAACTAAAAAGTAGCTGGAGGAGGCAGTTCAGATGGTGAGGGTGATGAGGGAAATACCAGTCATAGCAGCTCACCACCTTCAGCAGCGTACTGAGGAGGTTTATTTGGCTGCGTTGATTAGTTTCCCCGCAGCAGGAGACTTTAGCATCAGTTCCATTGGCGACGGCCCCGTTAGCATCTACTCCTCTAGGGACTTCCACTTCCCCTTCCCCTACTTCACAGTGATTTAGCTTAGGGGTATTCCGAGAGTTTTTGTATCCTAGTCGTCTAGAAGATGACTAATCTTTTTGGGGGGGATAATGTTTGCGGCATATTATACTTGTTATGTTTAGTTATGGTTGGTTGTGATCGGTGAGTAGTTATCTCCCGATGGTTGTAGTCATTGACATCGGTTGGCCATCCCGGCAACCGTCTGCTGCCTTTATATACTTTGCTTTTCATTTTATCAGGGACAGTTCAGTTTTGATGTGATTTGTATTGGCAAGTTCTGAATTAATACATCTATGAGTTCTATTGTGCAATTGCAATGAGTATACTGTTATGATGTTATTTTATTCTCAGTTTATATATATTCTGTTTACTCTATAATTCATTTAGACTCAATAGGCAGTAAACACTCATTATCACTATTTTAGTGTTTCTCCTGTAGTAGATCAGTTCATATAAAATGTGATGGTGTGTGCATGCAACTATAATTGACTGTGCCCTATTTCATAATCAGACAGTCAACTTATAATCAGCAGCCATTTGATTAGTGATCTATTGGCACCTCCCAATGACTACTGCAATGGGTTGTACACACTCTGCAGTAACAATTCTATTTTTTTCTTTTTAGAATCCCCCCCTAAATTAACTAAATGTCAATGCTATAAGTAGCACAGCAATACAACCATGAGTGGGTAGACATAATAGTGTATAACTGGTTTCTCCTTATACAAGTCCAACCACTGATCTCTTCAAAATAAGCAGCAGGATGTTATAATAATCAGTAGTTCATAATTGTGAATATCATAGCAGTTCCAAACATCAAGCATATAAATGATCATAAGCTTGTCAGGTAAATCATGGCTTAGCTTGTGTACAATGAGGGAATTTGCTAGCATGCACCTGTTTTATCATTAATTCGAGCTGCTCTAGATCACCCAGCAAATGTTATGATCAACTTCCAATTATCAATCAAGTCAGCTTGCAAATGTATTCTTAGACCAGCTTGTAATTTTCCCTAATGTTGAGAAATATTCTCCAAGTCAGCCCATACATATAATTGAATTTGCCTTTCCTAATAAAACTAGCCTGTATACATTCATTAAATCAGCCTGGGTATAATTGCAAATAGTATAGTTAAAAGTGACCTAGACATACTTAAAACCTGGTTTGTGCCTCATAAAATTGGCCTGTATATATATTCATAAAACTAGTCTTGTTTCAGTCGCAAATAGTATAACCATCTTTCATATCCTTGTAAATATCATAATTAATAATCATGCAATTTGATGTCAAAGTCAGTAGTGTCTCTTTGAAAACTATTCCAGTAACTTTGAGTCCTCCATCAATCAGTGATTGTTCAACCCAGCATTAATACACTTCTGCAGTTTAGTCAAAGAGAGTTAGGTGACATCAATGAATGAACAATCTCTATAATGACCCACCTTAATCCTCAGAATAAATTCTCTAGCAAAAACAGATTCTGTTCTTATATATATATATCCTTACTGTATATATTCGGGAGTCCCCTGTAATCAGTGATCTAAAAAGCTAGTCTTCCTTGGGGATGTATCTTCGGGAGCTAGATAACTGTTTTGGATGTCTAAGATACTTCGTGATGGAGATGGAACGCCTCTCCCATGTACCCCTCTTTTTGAAACTTTTTAGGACATTACTGTTAGGATTAGGTGTGCTATTCACCTCGCATATCCTAAGGTCTAATGTAACCTAATTGTTCGTAGATGGTTACCTATGTATGTATCTCCAAGGAATCATGGAGTGGGCAAAATGGGATGTTCATTTGAGGGTGAGCCCATGTATTTATTTTATTATTATCGGGGAATTTGGAAATATTGTTGCAATGAGATATTGATGAGGGGGTTACATAGTGGATTTCTAGGAGCATCTTCCATTATTAATTTGAATGCAAGTGTAATTAGTGCCCCTATGGCATGCTTGTTGAGTTACATATGCCAACTTGCATGATGGAGGTCAAAGATGCTTGTGTAAGAGGAGTTACGTTCTATTTTAGAGGCTACTCTTTTGTAGTCGGTTGTGAGTATTCTTACCATAGTATGTTGGGACCATTTTTAGGCCTATGGTATTGTGAAGGTCAAAGATGCTTGTGTAAGAGTAGTTACATTTTATTGTAGAGGCCACTCCTTTGTAGTGAGTTGTGAGAATTCTTACTATTGTCTTTTGGTGGTTTTCTACGCCTCTTTAAGTCTATATATTAAGGGCTTGAGATGGAGGTATTATGCATTGTTTCTTGCAAGGTTATGTTATCGGTTTTTCTCCAGGATTGAAGGGTGTTGATCTCATTGGAGCACAGTGGCTCTGTGAATGAATTGTAACATTGTTGCTGAATAATCCATTGGGTGTGTGTGCTTTGGAGGCTGTGTTTTTTCTGAAAGAGTTTTTCTAGGGTATATTTGTGTCACTCTTGTTTATGGTTGTTTTATTTTTCTTTTTTCATTCTTGTTCTTTTCTAAGTGTTGTTTTACATGCTAGAATGTTGCTGAAATTTTCTTAGATCAAATACTTGTATTTCTCTCCTCATAGAGTTAATGCTGAAAGTATTTGCATATTTACAATCTAAGCTTTGTCTCGAGTTTAGATGCTACTGATTTGCAGGCATATTTTCCTAACATTTGATATTAGAGCCATGGTTTAAGCTATAGGAGGGATTGCCTTCCTTGTGATTTTAATCCTTGTTTGAGTGAGTTTTGCAGTTGATCTTGTTTTTCAGGAGGACATGTTTACTTCTATATTTGATAAGACAAGGACATGCATAAATGAATGTAAATAACAATGGACACCAGATAGAGTAACATATCTTTATTTTGTGAAGTTCTTATAAAGAAGTAGACTAAGGATGATCAACCAAGTATTAGACTACTTTTCTTGACTATGAGAAGCCTATTTAAAGAACCTGATGGTTGCCAAGCAAATAAATCACAACCTTCAACAACTACTAATAATTGCTTCCTAACAACTACCTACAAGCCGGCAAATAGATAATACATAGTTGGTTACAAACAAATTAAAGAAACATTACAAAGTTTACACTATCGACATCACCCCCCCAGAAAAGAAAAGTCGGATTCCCACTTGACAAGCAAAAAACAACAAGAGATCACGTAATATCAAATAAAGTTTTCCAAACTCGGGATGGCACTAGAGAGGAAGAAGGACCTTCAAGATGATATTTCTCACATTCAACTAGAACAACCTGATCATAACACGAGTGTCCCACAACAAGTGAACATTCCATAATGAAGAATGGATGAAGATCTTGGAAATGTCAAGTTTTCATAATGGCTAACTAAAAATCAGTAGTGCTGTCTTCAATTGGAAGTAGAAAGGAAAACTTATGAAGTGTACTCTGATCATTAGCATATAGAGAATGCAGGGCATTGTACAAAAAACGTAGTCGACAACGGCCATATAATTCAATGAATTGTGTCGGAGAACCGAACAAATAAGTAGTCGAGTCTGAATGTGCATTGAACTTTGAAAATGTCGCAGCAAGCCAGTCACTAAACCTAGACGGTACCTCAAGCACTTCAGAATCATTCCCATCTTGAAAATCTTGTTCAGTACTCTCAAAAGCCATAGAATGCTTGCTCCCAATCCACCAACCTGTTGGAAGGACACTTTGTTTTTGCCAAATGTGAAGGAAAAAGAGTATGGATGAAATAGAAGATTTAGATGGTGTTTCATCTTGATAAGCATACAGGGGTTGTTCATTAGTAGCAGACTAGTTGGAATTACTAGACCATACAACAAAGAATGAAGTAGCATGGTCAGTACAAGTAGAAGGATGTATGGTCTGATTAGAAGGCTTTTGCATTGCATATGAAGACGATACGATAGAAAATTATGTATAGGTCATATGATAGGAAGATCCCCAGGAAACCGTACAATACAATATTTTAGGAGGGGAGTATAGTCAACAGGGCTGCACAAGGAGAATAATTTATTCTTTGAGTCATACGCTGATGGTGTGCTAAGGAGACCATACAATGAGCAATTGGAGAGAATCATACGACAATTGCTGATTTTTCCAATTGTATGGTGGTATTGATAGAAGGAAGGCATATGGTGGAGGCCTTTGCAATGGGTCAGATGGTAGAAAGTTTTTGAATATGCTGTATGTTTGAAAAGTAAAGAACTTTATTTTTAATTTTTGGAATATCCTCCTTCATGGTGGCCATGCGGTAGAAAAGGAAGGGACTTTATAATGATTAATTTTTAATTCCTTTGTCCTTGCTTGCCGTACAATGCTGAATTTTCTTTGGAACTTTGTTCATTTTAAAATTTTTTTCCTTTTTTTATTCATTTTAAGAGATTTTTACTTTTAAAATCATTTATTGTAATATTTGAAATTTCCTCATTCTTTTTTCCACATGGGCCACATATTTTATGTCCTCTTCCCACTTAATTATTTTGTTTTATATTTTTCTTTTTGACCCACTGTAAGGTACTTTTCTTGCTTCCATCATTTTCCTATGAATTTTGCTCCGATTTGAATTTGATGTCGTGTCAAAATATACAACACAAATAGGGTCCCTTATAACATTCGTTAGCACAAGAAGTATTTGTAGGCTCCAAATTGAATATTTTTTGATTTTATTACTTTGAGTCATACCTTAATTAATTTCATAATCTTCAGTTGAATTTGGTGCCACTGTTGGAACATTGAAGTCAATCATATTTATAGCTTCTGGCCTTTGAGAATAAATTGTTAATTGCAAACCATGTACTTCGTTCAACACATATGAACTATTCAACTTTTTGGAATCTTTTCCTTGGGTTTCCTCAACATTAATTGGTTGCTTCTTGTCATCTCATAATCCTTGTTTCTCTTCATTAATCTCTATAGCTTCAACAAAATTGTAGTCCAATGGAAATACTTCATAGTCCTCCATTTGTCAGTGAGACAGACCATAAGAGAGTTAGTTCCATCTTTTGAACACAACTGCAATTCTAAGATTCCTTTAGCATTTGACTTCATGGGACCTTTATCATGTTTCTTTGTCCACTCGTCCTTGTAGTCAGAATTTGATGACTAATGAATCTGAGGAATCCAAGGAAGTTGCTTCCTCACTTTTTTTTTTTTTTGTAAAATGCGCCTGGTAAACTTTTTAACGTGACCGGCGGCGCTGGTGCGACACGTCCTCCGGCTCCACGCGAATGCTTTTGCCCGGAGCAATGAACCGGTGAGGCCACAACACGAGGGACCTCATCCCCTAGCAAGAACACTTCAAACTTGTGAGCTCATTGACCCAGCGAAGGCGTATGCCTGCGAGCTCGTTGGCCTAGTGGGGGTTTGAACTCTGGTGGCTGCCACTACAACCGAGCGACTTAACCACCGAACCACGCCCTTATCGGCGCAAGTTGCTTCCTCACTTATTGCTTGATACTTCAGACCAATTATATACTTTATGCCCTTATTTTCTATGGAGTGTATTCTTTTTCCAGTTGTGGTTGGTTTTGGTTCCTATTAGCCATCTCCAACCCAACAATGCATCACACACTTATGTAATTAGATGACCTCAAAATTTAATAAAAATGTTTTAGTTCCAATAAGTACTTTTTGAGCCATTAGAACTCCAAGCACCTTGGTTCCTTCTTGGTTTGCACCAGTGTTTCTCCAGGTTTCTAGAACGGGGGGACGGGTTTTTGGGGACGGCTATATATAAATTTATATATTTTTCAATATATATATTTATTTAATTTATATATACAATTAGGTGTTATAATATATTAATATAGATAATAATAAATATATTAATATTTATAATATTATTAATATAGATAATAATAAATATATTAATATTTATAATATTATTAATATAAATAATTATATCATAACTTCTAAATATATTATAGTATTATAAATATAAATAATAATATCACAATATCTAGATATATAATAATATTATAAATATAAATATTAATAACGTAACTTTATTCTATTAATATAGTATAAATATAAATATTAATAGCAATAAATAGAGGTATTAATAATATAAATATAAATATTATAAATTTAGTTTAGGAAATGTTGTTCCTCCTTCCGTCGTGTGCCCTCGAACCTTCTTTTCTGCCTCTTATAAAATCTGGACTAATCCTTGCAATCACAACTCATTGTCTACCATTTTCACATTTGTTAACAATTTTTATTTCATTGCCAAGTATATTGATTTTTGGGTCTGCTCTTATATGCGTGGAAATCATCACTGAGTTTGTTATCCTTAAAATGGCCGATCTGAGTGAAACTCGAAGAGTATATGAAATCACGTTTTTAAACTTTTTTTTAACTGCAAATTTGCTGAAGCTTGAAATTGCATTTTTTGACCATCGATTTAAATTTTTTTGGGTTGAGGGACATTTGGTTCTCAAGAAGGTATCCTTGGGACGTCCTCCTTTCAAGAAAAAAAGGGGATGGCGGGGGATGTTATGTCCCCGTCCCTGCGTCCCAAGATCTCCCAGCTTCTGGGAGCGGCGGAAAACCAATGGGGATGCGACCTGGGAAACACTGGTCTGCACCCACCAGTTGAAAAGTTGGTGGCCAAATAGTCAGCTTACCCAGACTTCGTCAAGTGTCTTTTGGAATTACATTCACGTTAGACCCATCATCAATAATTGTGTTAGTGAGATTCTTTCCAAGTATCTCCATGTGCACCACTGCTGGTTTCTTTGTCATGTTAATCCTCATTAACATTGGATTGGTCACCTGGTCTCGTGACAATGGAGGTTTGGTTATGGGTCTTCATTATTTCTAGATTCTAAATGGGTAGTAGCATGCAAGTCTCATCCCTCTTAGATAATAATAGTAGTTATAGCGTTTCTAAGTTTATGAATATTTTGTGATAAATCCACTACTTTAATTGGTATGGTGGTTTGAAGTTCTTGCCTTGTAATAATTTTACCAGTTTGCAATTGATTATTACTGAACTCGCATTTGCATTTGACTGGCGATGGTCGTTATCCATGGCATGTTCCACCTCGGCCATTGTTTGTTGAAGTCTGTTTTTTAGTAAATGGGTTTAAATACACAACCCTCTTTGCTTGGGCTTGAGTAACAACCAATACTTCATTTTGTGTCTCTACATCAACTGTATTGATGCTCGCCTTTTACTTCAGACAACCAACAACATCATGATCTCTAGGTCCACACCATTTACAAAGTAGTCCCATTTCATTCTAGATTCTATGGCAGTCCCTTGCAAAGTGTGGCCATTCACTACATTATTTAATGGGACATCCTTTGGAATTGTATTGTATCCAACTCTGTCCTCCCCCTCTTTGAATTATATAGCCACCTAGAGATGCGTTCTTGTTATTTTGTAGCTTCGGTGAAGTGGACTTCTCTCCTTGTGTAAAGAGTACTTATGTACTCTTTTCAAATTATAAGGATAATCTTTAGTTGAGTGACCCATAACTTGGCATATATCATATAATAATTGTTTAGAACAATTAGTTTTGGGGTGACCTAGTTTACAATCAGTACACCAAAGTTCATTACCATCTTTTGTGTCCTTCAGTTCTTTCATCAGTCTTTACATCTCTCCGAAGAGCTTGTAGCAATCCAGATTCATTGTCACTTGAACTTCACTTTTCTTTGAATGATTGGATGTCTTACTTTCACTCTCTATGTCCATGGTCTGATTGTATGCCTCATATGATGAGGGAGGAACTTTCTTCATTTTCTTCTGAAGTGAGGGTATCAACCCATCAATAAGTCATTGTTTCTTTAGTCCATCCGCTGGTTCCCTTTCCAATCGGATGAGTAATTCCTTGAGCCTCCTATTATAGGCTCGAACGTTATTGTGTTTACCTTGTTGGGTATTATTTTTGCGAGGATCTCATTATCATCCCTTAATGATTTGAACTTTTGTTGAAATGCTTTCTTTAGTCTCTCCCATGTTACTTTCCCAGTATTAGGAAGGTTTGTATACTAGTCTATTGTCACTCCCCGTAGTGTGGTTGGAAAACACCTTAACCAATCTGTGGGCTGCATGTGTGGATTCATTGGTTGCATGTTGCAAATTCATGGTGTTCTAGACCTGCATGGATGGATACACAAGTTGCATGTTGCGGATTCATGGAGTTTTGAGTTTGCATGGACTTGCATATTGTAGATTTATGGTTATTTGGGTTTGCATGTATGTGCATGATGTGAATCTATGATATTCTGTCATTCAAATAGAAGATCTAGAGGTTTCAGATATGTGGGTATTCTGAATGTGTAATAGATACAATTTTGCATGGAGGTTGTGTCTTGTTGCAACATACATGACATTCAGTTTTAATAGATGTGGGTTTTGCAAATTTTCTGTTTAAAATCTGTGGTTTCGCAGAATTGTGATATTTCATCATTTAGAATGTGAATCCTTATTTCTTGGATTTGCAGGTGTTTGGATAAGCCAACGGATTTAGAATTGCATGTATGGTTTTTTAGGTTTTACGTTTAATCAAAATCTGTGGTTTTGTAGATTTGTGGAAGAATATTTATTTGGAGTGAAATTTTTGAGGGTTGCCCAAATGAAAGACATGTTGTAGATTTGCATACATGCTTCAAGCATGGTTACAGGAAGTTAGTTGCTGCTTTTTTGATGCAAGAGTGTTGGAAGGTGATATGTCGCTCAACATTTTTGAAGTGGTTCTTGTTGGATTTCTTAATTGTAGTTGTTCCATGTTGTGGATCTGTGGCATTTTGGATTTGATGTTTGTGCTATGCAAATGTCTGTCTCTATTTTGTTGTTGCTGATGTAGAGTTGAATCAATGTGTTTCTTGGTCCTATATTGTTTTGGTGGATCCATGTTGCACTTTTGTGGGATTTGTGAGTTTTGCAGTTTTTCTTTGGTTACAATAGGAGCGCAAGTCATGCTTTCTATCACTTTTGGAGGTCATGTGTGCCGGTTGTGGATGCCATAGAGTTGTAGATTCTAGTTTGTTGGTTTTTTGGTCATCTATGCGTTAGAATTTTGAGTTGCGGAGAGACAGGATGATGGATGGTAGTTCTTTGGGTATAGTGGTGGACTATGCTGTCATGAGAGGTTTCACGATTTAGTGGGAGCTTTGTGTAGCAAGATAGTCTAGGGTTACCAATCTGAGTTTATACTGATCATGCAGTGGGAGTAGCTATGAATTAGAGGTAGTCTTCTACTGTAGAGTATAATGATCATTTTGCCTTGGGGAGCTGTTGGATATTGGGGTGTTGCAGTTGGAGTTGGGTTGGCACGAGATGATTGGTTGGGTATTTGTTGATGCTAGACAAATTTGGGTGAGGTTGGAGATCACTTGGATTTTGGAGATCAAGTGTTGGAATAGTGAGTCTCTTGACATAGTTTCAACAGAAAGACCAAAGAGCCTACAACTGGAGTTGGATGTGAGTTCAATATGCACCTAACGATGAGATTGTTTGTATAGAGAGTCGGTGTGACTCAATGCTTTACGGGAGGAGGAAATTCATACTTCCTCTTATGGAGGTCCACTTGGCAGAGAATGATTTGATAGGTATTGCCCACTTGTTTTTCAGATGTATTCTATTTTGTGCTTTGTCTTCTTATGTGAATGACTCTTGAGTCGTGGCTGTTAGTTCTAAGGACTAGTTTGAGAAGTACACAACAGTCTTTTGTTTTCCTGTCTCCTTATGTATGTGTCTTGAGTTGTAGAGACCATTTTGAGGGCAGGTTTGAGGAGTACACGGGATGGTTAGTGGCTTTGGGGTTATTCCCTGGTTGTGGGAATGGGTGCTAGTTTGATCTTCCTTTTAGTTTGAGAAGTTTACATCTTTTCAGATTCTTTGATATGATGCTGCTACATTTGACCTTGGGGTTGAAGGGTTAGATGTTTTGAATGGGGATTTGGAGGTGGAGATCTACTTGTCACAACTAACACTCTTATTGGTGTTGTCGGAAGGGCACGGTTTGGTTTGCTGGATATCTCTCTTTAGCTTGAGTTTTTTTTAATATCTAAGGTTTGGTTCATATCAGTTATAACTTTAAGAAACCTCCTCCCCTAAAAGATATAAATTCCTTGCATATCTTTCATTTTTTTGGAAAAAAAATATTAATTTCCATTGGCAAATCTTTCCTTTTTTTTTTTTTTTCGAAAAAAATATTAATTTTATTGGCAATTTTTTTTATATCACTAGAAATTTGTAGAAAATCCCAGTGAATCTTGGCAAATAATAGGCAAACACATTAATTACCATGGTGAATCCTTCCTTTTTAAACAAATTAAATTCCTATGGAAAAGTAAGGGCTTGGGGGTGGTAACGATTGATGGGTTTAAGGGGTAGTGCTCCTTACGGGAGTTGAGCTCCTTAGCGGGGTCTAGGGACAATGGCTCCGACGCACTCTTGTCGTGAAACAATTGGGGTCGAGGGGTGGAGCCCTTGTTGTCAAACACAAATCTACTATTAAGAAAGCATTGGAGCTCACATTGATTGAATATTTTAAATCAACAACATATAAAGAAAATTATTTCTAATCTTACAATTGCAATTACATTTTGGCCTTGAAATTCCTTTTCGACCATTGATTTTGTCTATAATCTAACGGTTGTTGTATTTCACACTCTGAAATGTACTCGTAGTTTCCAATGCTAAATGAGCCTGGAATGGAGATGAATGGTCCAAAAGCAGTTTCGGGCTTGTTGAGCATTGGAAACCGCAGGTACATTTTAGTCTGCAAAATACAATGACAACCATTAGATTATAGATAAAATCAATGGTGATAACTAAAGAATGGCGATATGGCCCTAAAGTAACCAAGAACTATGTAATATTATTGGCGAATTAATTTGGATTTGTACTCACTTATAAAATTTAGGCGAATAAGATTTAATCATGTATCGAATATTGTGGTGAAATAGTTGAGTTTAAAAGTTTAATAAAATAAATGCTTAAGCGATTTAATCAGGACTAAACTAAAATTTCGTAAAAATGTGGCAATTCAGGTCACCTTATAGCTTGTACTATTGGCCAAAATTTGAATCCCAAATTTCAACTATTTGCCACTAAAAAAATCGTTGGTTCATATGTTTGTGGAGTTGGGATTTGTGTAGAGCTAATCAAATCACTATGTTTGTTTCAAATATGTTTTGGTGATCATTTATTGTCATTGCACTTCATTGTTTTTTAGTAATAGTATGGATGTGATTGGGTCTCTTTAATCTAAGTTTCTATGTGAAGAACCTAGGAGAGCGAAGCTTTCTTGGCGTAGAGATTAGGGGTGAGAGAGTGAGCAAAAAACTTTGGGTTTGCCAGAGGAGTGTGCTAACTTGGTTTTGCAATGGTTTAGTTTGCAAGTTTGCAGATTAGGTGTTCTTTGACATTAGATGCCATAGAGGACATGAGCCACATCCTTTATGTGAGTTCTGTTGGTGGACTTTGTATGCTATGGTTAGCACCAAATTAGACCATAGTTGAAAAACTCGGACTCATCAATTACTTGGCAGACCCAAATTTTTTAAAAACTTGGGACTCGGCAAAAACTCAACAATAACTCGACAAATTTATCGAACATTTAAAAATGCATAATTTTTAGAAAATATTCTTAAAAAACACACATTTCTGAAATTGTAGAATGCACTACTAATTTCCTTCATATATAAATCAAAATTAAGAGTTTAATACATATCATAGCCGAAAAAAAGAGTTCAACCTTCGAATACATATGAGATTCTAGTTTCATTATCACTAGAAAATATAAATCATAAAATTCTTCTACGACTAAAGCTCAAAAGAGTTTTCTTTCTTTGTGTGGGTGGTGTGGAAGTGGATGGTATGTTGTTATATGGAGCCCAATCAGAGTCGGAGGTTAAATTTTCCCCACTTTTGTTGACACGTTTTCCCCCTAAATTAATTAACGGGGGAATTGGAAGGGGGGCGGAACCCCTCTTGTAGGGCCCAGGGGGATGACCCCTTCGACGGGGGCCTGGGGGCGGAGCCCACGGTGGGGCTCTCGAGGCAACGCCCCCAACGGGGGTTGCTGGGGGCAGTGCCCCCAAAGCCAAAATTGCCTATTATTTTATAAAGGCGTCGACAATTATTTTTCTATTGGCCGACATATAAAACCCTATTTTTTGTAACCGATATAAGTCTTGATAAAAACGGCTGGAGAAGGCGAAAAGCCTTAGGGTTAGGGTTTTCGTTGATATTGTATTGTAGCATATTGCAGCAGTATTGAGTTGTAAGAGATTGCTGGTTGTAATCGGTTCTATTTTTTACTGGATAATTATATTGGACTCTCTATTTGTGGATGTAGCTTGAGTTTGGGTGAACCATGTTAAAATTGTCTCTCGTTGTTTTATTTCTGTGTATTTTCGTTCCTCTGTTTAATCTTTATCTGCATTTAATTTATATCTTCTGCCTGTTATTCCTAACATGGTATAGTTGTGGTACCTCAACAGGAGCCTCATCTATAGGATCATGCGGTACATGTGAGGAACCCGCCCCTGATGGCACATCATCATCTGATTCTGTCTCTGAATCCTCATATGTTGCCACATTCGCTTGCCATTCAGTTGTATCCCTCTCCAAAGCAGCTATGTCATCATCAGTACACAATGGATCAACATCAACATCCTCAGCAATCCAATCCGAATATGGATCAATGTATGGATCAATGTTGTCAAGGTCCAACGCATGATGTGATTCCTGCCCTTCTACCTTCTTCTCATGTAACCGAAGGTTGTACCGCACATAGACAAGGTCATTGTCATGTCCCCATATTAAGGCAATGTCTAAATTATAGATTCGAACATCATGTTAAAAGACGATAAGGTTGCTTTTATAAAATATCAATTCAAACGATAAAAAAATCATTATATATATTATTAATGTATATTATTTAATAAATAATATTAATAATATTATTATATGAATATTTAATATAATTAAAATAAAATATATTTATATTACGAATATAAGTATAAATGCTAACATTAATAATTTAAATATTAGTATGATTATATAAATATAAGTCTAATGAAATACGGTTAAAAGGAGCATAAGCCATAAAGCATATATACATATTAAAATAGTTAATAAAAGACAAAAATAAGTAATGATCATATCATATTGAATGCTGCGATTAAGACAGCATTAAGCAAAAGGCATAAAAGGTATGAATTAGTAAGAACAGCCACGTCCGTTGGTTAGAAATTCTAAGAGATATAAAGGGGTCATCGGATGGAGAAAAAGGGAACGATCACTGAATAAAAGATCACTTTCCTTTCAAGGAGTGAGCAATTCATTCAAGCAGCTAGCGATTAATAAGGAAAAGAGAGGGTTCTGAATTTAATACACATACATATTTCTGATTTATATATATGTCTGAGTATAACAAGAAATAAAGCAATGAGAAATATATAAATCTGCTGGGTATAAAGAAAATAGAAAGAATACATTTCAAGATATATCAAATAGTCTAAAAAGGAGGAGATATTTAAGAAGAATATCTGATTCTAAATATACAGAAAAAAGGAATATTATTTGAATATAGATCAGATTAAAGGAAGTAGAAGAGATATTCAGATCTGCCCATCAAGATATAGGAAAAAGGCATTAAATTGAGGAGTAAACTATTAATCTACTTGTGGAGATAAATCAAGTCAAGGTACTCTCTAAACCTTTGCTTGGAAATTGATAATTTTAGAAAAAAGTAGTGTTGTCCCAAAAGGGGACATTACAGTCATTCAAGCGGTTTTGAGTCAACCTGTTGCGCTTCTTTGTGTGAATGGCCTCAAAAACACTCCAGTTGCGCTCACAACTGGATGCACTACAAAGTTGGGATAAAATCTGGATGGCTAGCTTTTGAAGATTAGGCGTTCTGGCACCATAATCTTCCCACCATAAATCTGCAAGGATAACATTTATAACTTTGTAAGGATTTTAGTAAACTTAAAAATTACAATAAATAGTAAATTAAAAGTAAACATATGTTTTTTACCTGGTTGCACAGTGGATCTCCTACGAATGCAATCTCTTGAAGAAAATAAAGGCCCTTTTGCTCTCTTATAGCTCTGTAACTCATCGAGTACGAGGTCTCGAAGGTTATCATCAAAGACCAACCTCTCAATACATGTGTTTAGGCCAAGCATAATCTTTGCATCTCCTCTGAATGAAGAGGAGAAGAAAAACTTGGGGTTCAAATAGTAACCAACAATATGAATATGTTGGTGGAGTTGTCAGTTCCACCTCCGATCAATAATGCACCATATGGGTTCATATTTTATTTTATTCGACCCATACAAATGCTGAACTACCTCTTTGGCCTTAGCCATGGCCTCATATAGATACCCCATGGGCTTTTGATCCCCATCCACCAATCGTAGAACCTTAACCAATGGTTCTGACACTTAAATCAATAGTGGATGAAAATAAAATTAGAGAATTATACTGATTGAAATTCAACAAATAAAAATATAAAATTTTACAAAATTAACAAATTTTAACATTAGCAAATAAAAAAATAAATAAAAATTAGTGTTTGAAAACTTACCTTGATGATCTCCTCCAGGGCTTTGGCAATGCCATCATAAAAAATTGTCTTCACGACCCTCTCTGCTTCCGGCTTCCTACAATAAGGACTCTCCAACCACCTTTCGCTCACAAACATGCACTTAAGGTTGGGCAATGCTGCTACTATGCTCTACAAGGCAAGGAAATTAGTGGCAAAGCATGTGACTCCTGATTGCACGAGCTCCTTGCCATCAATGTGTTCTCTCATAAGATTTAAGACCCATGTGTGGTTGTAGATGTATTTTGTGATATTTCTTGCCTCTTCAACCACATTCTTCACCTAGCTTAGTTTTCCAATGTCCTCAAGAAGGTCAATACATTGGGCAGCACAAGGGCTCCAAAACAATGCTGGATGCCTCGCCTCTAGAAGTCTATCGGTTGCCACATATGCAGTTGCTTTTTGAGTCACTATTTGGATGACATTTTCCACTCCCACCTCCATCACCAGCTCATCTACCATGTTGCACAAGGTTTCTGCATTTTTTATTTCATTGGAGGCATCAACTGACTTTAAAAAGATTAGCTGCCCCGTTGAAGCCACTAAAAAATTGATGAGAGTCCTATTCCTGGCATCTGTCCATCCGTCAGATAAAAAAGTGCAGCCTTTTTTTTTCCAAAATTTCCTTTGATCCTCTACTAGTAGATGTGTGTGTTGGACCTCCTCCTGCAATGATGGGCCACTCAACTCATGACGACTTGGGGCTTTGAACCCCTTACCTGCCACAGTCAATGCAGTGACCAAGTGCTCCCAATAAGGATTCAAAGCGACATTAAAGGGAATATTGTTGTAGTACCAAAATCGTGCACATGCCAACTTCGCCTCATGATGCACCTCTCTATTCCATGCAATACCTTCCAATGAAGGTTGCGCACTAGGAGTGTTCCGAGGAACAAAAAAGCTAGAAATCCCTTTGCCTGATCCTTGTATCCCTGGCCCAATGGAAGGCGAAGAAGAGGCCCCTATACCTCCATTTGACCCTGTAGAACTAATAACTGGGTTTGGGGCTGCCATTGCCTCTGCTATTCTCTTTTTAGCTGCTTTCGTTTGCTCATATGCCATAAGGAGGGGTTTGCCTCCCTCTCAACCTCCTGAGTAGCTATTGTGCATCCCGTAACATCTCGGCAAGGGATTCATGTAAGGTGGTATTTAAGTCGATTTATGCCTCCAGTCATAAGTTTAGTGCAATGGTTACAAATAACCTCTCCTCGATTTGGACTTGGTGTCCCATGTTTCCAGCAAGGGTCCTGTAATGTCCCCATTTTTTTGAGCATTAGAGTTCGAAGGATTAGCCTATCATTCGACCCTTGTAGGCTAGTGTTCAGTGATTAGAGGGTCCAGTTGGGTGTTAATGAGCTCTTCAGGTGGCAGTTGACAGTGTTTACCTCTCCAGAATGTTGGTACATTCTGAGGTTAAGCTATTCAGAGGTTTCGGGTTTTGTTTTGAGGCACTTACTAGTTATAGTAAGTCAGTTGAGTGTCAGTGGCCAACCTTTCTATTTTGGGAAAAATATCTGGATAAGTAGTGGTTTCTGTGTGGTTCTGACGGAATAAAAAAATAATGAATATTTTTGGAGTTATGACATTTTAATTATTAATAAAGTAATACTTTATTAATAATTAATTATGAAGTGCATATTATAACGTTTTATTCAAAGTGGGGCCATTTAATGATAAAAAGACAAATTATAAAGTTAAGTTGTACCCCTATGCCTAGGAGTCACAACTTAAAGTTGTTTTTAAAAGAGGGCCATGTGAATATTTAATAAATAATAAAATGAATTAATTGTGCAAAACGAAAATGGAAATAAAGGGGGAAAAAAATAGAAATAAAGAAAATGATGGAAATAAGGGGAAAAAAATGGAAAGTGATTAAAAGGATGGAAATAAAAGTTTTCTTTCCAATTTTTCAAAAAAAAAGTTTTCCCTCTCATTTGAGCACCCAAGTTGAGGAAGTTTCTAAATGTTTTTAAGGAGAAAAGAATAAAAGGGTGCAAAGTCCCCTCATTTGGGTATGTTGAATATTCGCTGATATTGTTATGTTGTTGGCTTGTCCATTGATCCCAGGGCTTTGAGGACGAAAACTCTCATAGTTAACATCAGTTTCGGATTTGAGAGATAATCCCTAGCTGATCATTCAGGAGCAGCTTCACACAGAGGTTGCATGAGTGCAAATTGAAGGATTTTAGTGAAATTTTAGAGTGTTTGCATCATTGAGGGATTGCTGGTTTGACAGGGCTGAAACGAAGTTTTGTTCGTGGAAGAAAAATGAAGACATTACTCCTTCTAGGTATTTGACCCAATTGATTCTCATACCGGGGCGATCATTTTCCTAAGTTTTTAGGAGCTTTCGTGGAGTATTTAATTTGCTGCAAAAGTTTGCCCTCTAGAGGTGTACGACAAGCCTGGAAGGCACATTGGAATTCATGTCAGGCCATTTCTGCCATTTTCAGTTAGTTACCTGCATTGGAGTTTGGGCGCCTAAGTCAAAGGTGTCTTTTGCATTTGGTTTGAGGTCATTCGGAGACTTGATGTGCATTTGGCGAAGGATTTAGTGGTTTCCAACATTCATTCCATCAGGCTGGAATTCATATCAGATTGTTGTGGTTTGCATTTTCTTAGTACTTGCACTTTCATTTTGTACAAAAACTCATTGGAAGATATCAAATAATAAAGTTCTTGTTCCAGCATATGTGTATCTATGGTTCTGTGTTTGAATTTCTATGTGTATATGTGTTTTGTTGCTGTTGCATTTATATAAAAAAAATAAAAAATTAAGTGGGTCATTACAGGTCCCTAGGTTTGCCACTAGTTCTTTTACTTCCAGTTCCACTTGGAGAAGCCATATTCTATTTAGAAAAATGAAGGTGAAACCTCTCAAAAGAGAGAACAAAAAAATTAATTGTTATTTAAAAAAATTAATGCTATTGGTATTTAAAAAAATGATGTAATATGAATTTTGGCTCGATCAATGCAAATTAAAAATGATAAATAACAAATAAACAATTTAAAAAAAATGATGTCAAGGAAAGATTTTTTTTTCGTAATATTATTAAGTTTTAATGTGTGATAATATGATATAACTCACGAATAACCATTTTTCTCCTCACAGAATGTTGAAAATTTAGAAAAAAAAAGCCAAATCTGCTTCGTTACCCTTTCTTTTTCCTCCTCTTTTTCCTCCGTTGTCTCTTTATCTCTTCTTTCAAATGTAAATTGTAAAATGTAAAATGCAAATTGGTTTAGGGTTTAGTGTATTTTAGGGTGTGATTTGGGTTAGGCTCCCCATTTAAATTTCATTTGTTTTTGTTTATGCTGTTAAAAACATGAAGAGGTTGTTGGGTATGTCTTGACATTCACGTGACAATCCTAAATTGGAAAACAAGTGTGTGCAGAGGTTGAAAAAGTTTGATGTTAAACTTGTCGATTCTGATAGTTAATCTAAGGTTATGTCAATGAGGAGTCTCTGGAAATGACCGGGATCAATATAAATCTTCTTGTAGAGGGGTCAAAGATGTCAAATGTATATAATATGGACCTGATAGTAGCCATCTCAGTTGTTATGAAAATGATGGCGATGAGATGTTTCAGGTCATTAGAAAAGGCCAGTAACAGTAAGCAACCACAAAAAGCTCCTGAGAAGTAACTTTGACTCCACTGAAGACGGATGGCAAATCCAGTTAGTCATCTAACTAATTAACATCTGTTTTAGCCTTTTAGGAAAACTGGTTTAATAAAAGTATATAATGTAAGAAAAGGGATGTATTAGGACTTGAATGAAGGGAAGACTTTAGCTACTTGGTATCTTGTCCGCGGAAGTCAAAAAGTGATAGTAACTTCGCACATTTTGAGTTAAACCTGTATGTAATACAAGTATTTTACAGTGGTGCTGTTCTACATATTTTAGTTGAATTAAGTGGAGTTCTTTGTCTTTAAAGTTTTCATTTCCTTTTTGCTTAAATGTTGTGCTTACTTCATTTCTTTGCTATGCAGGAATGATGTACTGAACTTGTAGTTATTAATGTTCTTCTTTCAGCATTGTATTCAGTTTTGTGAAGACTAGCATCAAAATGTTCAAAATTTCCAATTGTCATTTTAGCTTAGTGTATATGTTTGTAGAAAGAAAGGAAAAAAATAAATCATGTCTACAAATGAGCACAGTAGGTCAATGGGACAATAAGAAATGATTACCATGGATAAGCAATCGGATTAAAGCACCGTAGCCTGTAGGTTATGAAAAATAACTAGACACTAAGAACTATCACTAAAAGAATGCATACAATACCGGAAGGACTAAACTTAAAGTGGTTAAACTCAGAGCTATAAAAGTATAGTACAAGTGTAGATAGCCTTGTGAGGAGAGAGCCCCTCAATGAAGCTTGGAGATGATTAAGCACATAGTGGATACCGTAAAAGCCAATTGGAGCTTGAAGGATGAACAGGAAGGGACTTCAATGATTTACATGCCTCGTAAGAAACTTGTAGTCAAAACAAAGCTAAAAAATAATACGATGATAGGCTTGCTGCAAAAACCTAACCTTTAAAATTCAAGCTATTCCTTTAATAACAAATTTGAAGAATTAATTTCTCACGTTTTAATTGTTCTTAAGACATATGCATTGTATATTGAGTCTGCCAGTGTTATAACATTTCTCTCCTTCCTCTTGAAACAGGGCTGCCACTGGTCTCAATGTCTGCCATCAAAGGTACTTTGCATAAATGTGGATGAAATTTCAGCTGCAATTCTTCAAGCAGTGTGAACTGACAGCTTTGGTTCAATCGGATTAATCACTCATAGTGTGTCTTTCAATATAGCAGCTTTGGTTGATATATGCTTATGATTGAGTATTTGATTGGCTGTGGAAGGGCTGATGCAAATTCATGTTTTTTCAGGAAGCCAAGTAAACAAGCATCTAGAGCCTTACTGGGATCTAACTCAGTCATATCTATAGAGTGATGCACCTGAAGAAGATTGCTTTGAATCACCAACTTATGTTTGATCAGCTATTTCAAGACAAAGAAAGTATACTTGCAAACTTGAAGGATGAAGTAAAAAATTTAATAAAACTGTTCGGAAGAACCATGGGAACCAATTGGCAGTGTGAATTTTCTTGCTTCAAAAATCCCCTTTATAGCAGGTGAATTATTCAATTTTTCTTTTTCTTTTTAGATCTGTTTCTGCTTTCTGATGGGTTAGCTGCTGTAGAAGTAATTTATTTTTGGTGCACATTTTGACTATAACCTGGTTGTAGCCCTTGGCAAAGCTGCTAGTTACAGAATCTGATGCACTTCTCTGTAGGCAGTGGAAGACATCACAAGGAAAATAATATAAACCAACGTCCACCACCTTGTACCAGTACATCATGCACAAGTTCTTTTCTTCATTTCCCTAATGGTAGGCTCCTAAGCTCTTTTGGAGTTTCCTTTTAATCAATCCTTACAGAAAAGCTCCTTTCATTATATCTTAATGATTTATATAAATTGCTCTTGCACCACTGTCTCCCACAATTCTTTCTGCAGGTTCCTGTCACATAATCTTTTATTGATAAACATTGAACACGAAGCTCCACCAAATGCACCTCTGTGGTGGACAATCCAGTGGAAACTACAAAAGCTAAGGCTATAGTACCTTTGGCCTTTGGCTGTTATCTGTAGTATCTTCACCATTACATGTTGAAGGTTGGATATGTCCAAGCAGTTTCTACTGGAAAGGAAACATTTAGCATTGATTCACGTGGATTGATCTATGGATGAATTTTAAAGGAAAAGGCCAGAAACTCACTGTATTGTGACAACATTGTTTTTTAATTGCCATTCAAAATCATCACAATTTCTGACCTGCAAAGAGCAACACTTATTGGTGTGTAATTGAGTTGGACTGAACTCACAAGTAACTGGAATCTTTGTGAAAAATCTGATGACTAACAGGGAAAGGAAACTGTGTAGCACATCATTCCAAGACCTCCCATGCTATAAGCTGATTCCAGTTCATCTGGCTAGAGGATTTCTATGATTTTGTTTTCCTGCTAATATCAACACTACAACACCATCTATATCATAACTTTCATCGTGCATACCAAGTGTTCTTGCATTCAAGCACCATTAACACTTTTTATTATCTTTAACACAAAAATGTATTGACATATGAAGTTAGAATCAAACAATCGCCAGAATTTAATTTTTACCACTATCAAAGATATGTTTATTTTAACACTCACATTATATTCACATCGTAAAGATGGAATCAAACAATCATCAAAATTTAATTACGCAAACATATATGACATATATTTAAAAAATATATATTTAAAAACATAGATGACATATATTTAACAAATATATATTTTTAATCTAAAACACTTATTTTATATATCATTGACATAGTTTTATAAAACCATTGCAAATTAAAAAAAAAAACCAACATAAATAAAATAATATATATAAACATAAATTACTCTGTTAATGGGGTGGGTGAAGTTAAATCACCAAAGAGGAAATAAGAGGCCAAATGGGAGCTGTCAGAAAAAGGTTGGTACAAGATGAATTTCGATGGGGCTTCTAGGGGCAATCTGGGAGAGTCGGGTGTAGGGTGTATTGTTAGAGATTGGAATGGTAAGGTGATTGGTAAGATAACAAATAAGCTAGTCAGGGGCTCGAATAATGAAGCGGAAATGCAAGCATTGGCCTTGGGAGTTCAAATGTGTCATACTCTTAATTTGAGGAGAATTAAAGTGGAAGGGGACTCACAGGTTGTAGTTAATGCGGTTAGAAGAAAATACATACAAAATTGGAAGCATAAGTCACTACTTGAGGAAGTCTTGATCTTATTGGAGAAGTTTGAAGGGTATACGGTAAGTCATATTTATCAAGAGGCCAATGGTGAAGTGGATACCATAGCAAATTTGATCATTGATTCTTCTAATAAGTTGATTTGGGAGACATCGGAGGAATGATGAGTGAGATGTGGGAGACGTCAGAGGAATGATAAGTTGTTACTTCATCCAAGTTTTTGTGAGGTGGCGAAACGCGCGAGTATTAATGAAGGGAGATATTCATATCAATCGTCCTTTGAGAAGGCATTTTTGCATTCAAGCTCTATCTCTACAAAGAATTAGAAATGGACACACCGATATGTCTGTCGTGTCCCAATATTAAGGCATTGTTTAAATTAAAAATCTAAGCATCATGATCAAGTTGAAGAAGTCGCCTTTGATGGTCATCAAGTATATAATAATATTTAATAAACATATATAATATAATTAATATATAATAATATTAAATAATATTATTTTATAAATATTTTTATATAATTAAAATACAATATATTTATTGTATTTATAAATAATAAATATGAATATAATATAAATATTATCAATTTAAATATTATTCTAATTGTAATAATTATAATATAATGTATTATTAAATTTAATAAATATAATATAGAAATACAAAATAAGAAAAAGACAAAATAAGGAAAAAGACAAAATAAGAATCAAGACAAAGAAATTAACAAATGAAAGTTATTATACTTGCTAAAGGATACGATGCATAAGAAGGCATTTTAGAAGAGTCATGTCTTCTCCAAAAGGGCAGTAAATGAAAGCTATATAAACATCAAATCATATTCTCCAAAAGACATGAAAAACATCTGCAGTTCAAAGGTCAAACAGAAGCAAAGCAAGATATATATTTCTGTGTAAATACTTAACTTCAATCAGCAGATAAGTCCATAACCAAAACAATTGGCATAAAGTAGATACTCTGCATAATTCAGATCTGTTATCAAAGATATTACAGCAAGCATTATAAGAAGACTTTCCAACAGCAAACTGCCATTCTTGCAGGCTCCAGTAATCAAACTGACATAATACCACAGGTATGACAGTACATTGTTTCCCTTGCTTGTATTAATGTTCAGTATAACACTGCATTTATTTACAGCCAGTTCTGAGCAATATAATTCATGGACAGTCATATGTAATATTCACTAACTGTGTATTCTATATCCCATTCATTAACCACATATGGGATCAATGAAGGGTGACATGTCTAGTTTATCATTCATAGTCGATGTATTGGTCTTGGCTATCTAGAGTACCAAGAATCCTCACGGATGCCTTAGCCTCAAGAATACACCAAGTAGTTCTTGAATAAGGATGGGAGACAAACATAGCCTGTGATGAACAACAACATGCTACACCCTATCAACCCCATATGGTGTTAAGGAATAGTATATAAGTTATAGAGAAGAAGTGTATGTTGATAAGATCATGAAGATAGCATGTGAAATGTCATGATAAATGGTGAACAATGAACATATGAATTGCATTGTGTAACAGTAACAATAGCTGACTGTAATAGCATGAAATCATTATAAATTATGAATTGTTTACATTGCAATCAGTTTAGTTAGATTATGTAATGAGTATGAAATATTTATGTGCATTTTCATTATAATGAACTAAGGAAAGAATACAAAGAGTATAAGTACATAAAAGGCATGAATTCCTAAAATAGAGGAAGGCAATAATGTTAATCAACTCACCACTATGAGGAGTAGGGAAGATTAGGGGCGGGCAATCAACCAAGGATAGGTATGGGTTCATTGGTCTAGAG
The DNA here is from genome assembly GCA_027924645.1 of Cunninghamia lanceolata. Taxonomy (NCBI): domain Eukaryota; kingdom Viridiplantae; phylum Streptophyta; class Pinopsida; order Cupressales; family Cupressaceae; genus Cunninghamia; species Cunninghamia lanceolata. The sequence continues at coordinate 3,756,832 of BSBN01000959.1, forward strand.
CACCCCTTCGAGCCCTTGTCTCAAGATGGTACCTTAGGGAGCAAGAGGTAGTCTTTTGACTTGAGTGGTCTAGAGGACCCTAAGTCAAAGGAAGGTCCTAGAGTGGCCTGGGTCTAGAGCACCCCTCGAAGGAAGAACGACCTATACCATTGGCATTGCACCCTAATGGATTCACTCTCATAAGATGGAGGATTTGATTAACAATAGGCCCAAGTATATCTCTTCCATGGTAACATGAGACTTACATAATAGATCTATGATAATAAGAGAGCATATAGTTTATGTTTTATTGACATAGAAAGGAGGAATTGAATACTAATGTACTCTTTTACAAGTTGAAATTGGTTGCAAGGTTGCGGAAATTTTGGCTTGCTAGAAGGGGACATTACAATGTCTCACCTTTGCAAAATGCCAAATCGTTTTTTAGGTGGTATTACAATGAAGAGATTGTAGCGGGTGTTTAAAGTACAAAGCAGGTTGGTGTTGTTTGCGGTTGAATGGATTTTAGGTGAAAATTTCATGGGTGGTGCATATAAATATCGACTAACTTTAGATATCTCATCAATGTTTTTAGCTTCTCTTTTAGATTTGGGAAAAAATAAGAATGTGGTGAAACAAATTATGGAACTAGAGCATGTCATGTCCCCATATCAAGGAACTGTTTAAATTAAAGATTTAGCCATAGTCCATTAATAAAAATATATATAATATTATGTGATATTATCCATAAATATTCTAAATATAAATAACTATTATAATCATTAATATAAATATAAATATTAAAATAGCATATTATTATTATATAATAACAATATATGATAATAAATATAAATATAAATATTAATTATTATTATGATTATAACATAACGATACATGTTTATAAATATAAATATTAATAAATATTATTATAATATATATATTATTATATTATATAAGAATAAACATAAATACAATAGTATAAGTTAATTATTATAAATATTATAAAGTCTATCATGACCCGATATTAAAATATTTTTTAAATTAAAGACTTTAACAACATATAAAAGTCTGAAATTGTTTTGGTAAAATATATATTTAAGTAAATATATATTATTATTAATACTTATTATTTAATAAATAATAATATTATTATTATCCTATACTATAATTATATAAAGTGAGAAGTAGTTCCTATGAAATAAAATCAATGATCTTATATAATGCAATCAAATATAAATAAAAGTATGCATATAAAGGGTATATCCTTTTACCCACGGTAAACCCTTGGAAATATATAAAAGGGCATAAGGGTATGATAGGAAAGAGGTGTAAAATATATATTATATAATATATAAACAACAACAACAACAATACAATAAAAAGTATATTAGTCAGAGCAAGGAAAATATTGGAAAATAGAAAGTAGAAAGAAGACCGCAACGATTGGTAAGAAATCCGAGGTAAAGCTACAATAGGTAAGTATTTATATTTAATTTGTTCAATCTATAATTGGTAAAAATAAATGGTAAGATTATATATATATATATATATATATATATATATATATATATATATATATATATATATATATATATACGCGATCCCTATATCAAAATAGAACAATTAAATTGTAAGCATTGCATATAGAACTTAAGGGATCTTGTTAATATTAAATGATAGAATTAATCCATTAACTCTATCTGAGAGGTGTGATGCATGGGAATGTTCAATTAGCCAACATGGGTATGTTTTGACCCTTGTCTCAGTTGGTGGAAGTGGCACCCCTTGGACAAGTGGAAGTGGCCCTTGTCTCAGTTGGTACAAAGGTACGCCTTGGACAAGTGGAAGAGGCCTTGACTCCAGTTGGTGAATATCCACCCCTCGAGTCAAAAGATTAATAGTGGACCCATGATTGGCCAAAGAGCATCCTATTACCTCATCTCATATGAAGTTAAGGGTTAATGCATGGAAAATGATAGAAAAATGAGAAATATATATTGATAGAGAACATGACATTAATGATAGAGAATATCATGATAGAAAGATATATTGATAGTGAACTTAAGAGGAACTGGGGAAATATAAGTGATAGAAAATGTGTATTGAAAGTAATCACAAAGATTATGGATAAAAGATATGAAATGATAATTGATGTTGATCATAGGAAATCTAAAGGTAATGTTCTTATGTGAATTGAATATATCATATATCTATTGCTATAAATGAAATCAAGAAGGTTTAGTGTACTAATGTTCTTTTTTTTGCAAGTTGAAATTGTGTTTAAAATTTTGAAAATGTTGACTTGTGACAAGGGGACATTATAGTGGTATCAGAGCAGTCATCCTGCCATCCTGTGAATAATAGTTAAAAAAAAAAGAAAAAAAAAGAAAAACAAAAGAATCAATGAAAATTGTAGGTATGAATTTCATGAATTGCTGGATAATGGTGTTTAATACATTGCTAAAATATTTTAAAAAGAAATATATCTATGATGCAACATTAAAAATTAAAATCTACTAAATATGTTATAATGCAATATTAAAAAATTAAAATAAAGGAAAAAATTAAAAATAAAATAACTTTTAATATATATATTAAGACATCTCTATTTAGTTCTTTTAAGTAATATATTAAAAAATTAAAATTTACTTACAAATATGTAATAAATAATGAGTAAATAAAGGAAAAAATTAAAAATAAAACAACTATTTATATATATATATATATAAAGACATTTCTATTTAGTTCTTATAAGTAATATATTTCACAAAGTTATCTTCATCGGTAACCTTCGGGGTGAAAAAAAAAAGTAATGCACATAAACTTTAATAAAATATAGTTATAAAATAAATTATTTATAGAATATAGTGCTAAAAATTTAAAAGATAAAACCCTATTTATAAATTATTATTTTAGGGCACTATATTATTTATGGCACTATAGTTTATTAACTATATTCATTTGTTACATTTTATAGTTGTTATTTTATATTATTGGTGAGTGTAATGTTATTTTATATAAAAGGAAACCTAATAAAATATAATGTTATAAAGTATTACTTTAGGACACCTAATTATAATTTGCTTGAGGACAAACAATCTTGAGTGGGGAGGGTTGTCATGTCCCCATATTTTAAATTAAAAATTTAGCCATAGTCCATTAATAAATATATATAATATAATGTGATATTATCTATAAATATTCTAAATATAAATAACAATTATAATCATTAATATAAATATAAATATTAAAATAATATATTATTATTATATAATAACAATATATGATAATAAATATAAATATAAATATTAATTATTATTATGATTATAATATAACAATATATGTTTATAAATATAAATATTAATAAATATTATTATAATATATATATTATTATATTATATAAGAATAAACATAAATACAATATTATAAGTTAATTATTATAAATATTATAAATCTATCATGACTCCATATTAATATATATTTAAGTAAATATATATTATTATTAATACTTATTATCTAATAAATAATAATAATATTATTATCCTATACTATAATTATATAAAGTGAGAGAAGTAGTTCTTATGGAATAAAATCAATGATCTTATATAATGCAATCAAATATAAAAAAAAGACAAACATCAAAGTTGGTTGACACCAGCGATCACCTTAATAAATAATAAATAAAAAAAAAGACAAACATCATTAACTGTTGGAAAGGGTATATCTTTTACCCACGATAAACCCTTGGAAATATATAAAAGGGCATAAGGGTATGATAGGAAAGGGGTGTGAAATATATATTATATAATATATAAATAGCAACAACAATACAATAAAAATTATATTAGTCATTCCATCCAACAAGGAAAACATTGGAAAATAGAAAGAAGACCGCAACAATAGGTAAGAAATCCGAGGTAAAGCTACAGCAGGTAAGTATTTATATTTAATTTGTTCAATCTATAATTGGTAAAAATAAATGGTAAGATATATATATATATATTCGATCCCTAATAGAACAATTAAATTGTAAGCATTGCATATAGAACTTAACTTAAGGGATCTTGTTAGTATTAAATGATAGAATTAATCCATTAACTCTATCTAGAGGTGTGATGCATGGGAATGTTCAATTAGCCAACATGGGTATGTTTTGACCTTTGTCTCAGTTGGTGCAAGTGGCACCCCTTGGACAAGTGGAAGTGGCCCTTGTCTCAGTTGGTACAAAGGTACCCCTTGGACAAGTGGAAGAGGCCTTGACTCCAGTTGGTGAATATCCACCCCTCGAGTCAAAGGATTAATAGTGGACCCATGATTGGCCAAAGAGCATCCTATCACCTCATCTCATATGAAGTTAAGGGTTAATGCATGGATAATGATAGAAAAATGAGAAATATATATTGATAGAGAACATGACATTAATGATAGAGAATATCATGATAGAAAGATATATTGATAGTGAACTTAAGAGGAACTGGTGAAATATAAGTGATAGAAAATGTCTATTGAAAGTAATCACAAAGATTATGGATAAAAGATATGAAATGATAATTGATGTTGATCATAGGAAATCTAAAGATAATGTTCTTATGTGAATTGAATATATCATATATCTATTGCTATAAATGAAATCAAGAAGGTTTAGTGTACTAATGTTCTTTTTTTGCAAGTTGAAGTTGTGTTCAAAATTTTGAAAATGTTGGCTTGTGACAAGGGAACATTACAGAGCAAGAGTTCGAGTGGATGCAAGATTTTATCAACTTCTACTATGAGGTCAACCCGAATGCATGATATATTCTTAGAATAGTTTGTTTTGTTTTTACTGCTCAATGTATTTTCAGAGATTTTGTGTATATACCCTGTTAGTAATATGGATAGGTTGATAGCAATGTGGATAGATTGATAGATTGTTATACAAGGATTTTGGCTATAGTCTGATACTGATGTAGCTCATGCATTTAGGCTAAGCAGTTATTGAAAAAAAAATGTTTAATTTTGGTTACAATATAATAGAAAGGGAGTAGTCCCCATGATTGTAGTTTGTTGATAAAAAATATTTAAACATAAATTAAAAAAGGTACCAGAAGAAAAAATAATTGGAACTTCGCTCACAGGAGAAAGAATCTTTGAATTTGGATCAATTAGGTATAAGCTAAACATAAAGCAAGAAGGATAAGCCGGATATTGGAGATTCCAAAAGAAATGGGAGAAAGTCTAACAAAGAAAAAATGTTAAACGAAGGAGATGCTGAGTGTCAGATGAAAATAAATATGATGCTGAGATCCGGGAAGGGAGTTCCCCTTCCTAATGAGCCATGAGGATACAATCTTGGAATGTTAGGGGTCTCAATGCCCCTAACAAAAAGCGCTTAGTTAAGTGCCAGATGGATATATCAAGCACAGATATATTCATGATTCAAGAAACGAAGATGGCCATTAGAGAAGCAACAACAATGAAAAGGAAACTGAAAAGGTGGAATGGTGAATTTGTAATATCAGATAGATCTTCAGGTGGGATTGCTACTTTTTGGTGCCCGGAGAATGTTGCTTTAGACTTACTTTGTAGTTCAAAACATTGGATGGTAAGCAACGTCTCTCTTCATAATTTTAGTTGTCAATTCATATTGATAAATATTTATGGGCCAAACTTAGCAACATTGAAGAAGAAAGTGTGGACAGAATTGGAAAACTTAATAGACTCCTTTACAGATCTTCCCTTGATATTAGGGGGTGACTTCAATGCTATTTTGGTTGATGAGGATAAATTGGGTGGGGTGAAGAAGAAGTCTCAGCCCCAATTAGATTTTGTAGACTTTGTGAGAAGGAATAGTTTGTTTGATATTCTGATGAAGAATGGGAAATTTATTTGGACCAACTGATGATTGGGTTTCAGTAACATTGTAGAGAAATTAGACAAATTTCTATGGAAATGAGATTTGAGAATTTTCCAATATAATTGTGTAAGTAGTTTGATCCCCTGCTCAGAATCAGACCATTTCCCTATTGAATTAGATATTTTGGAAGATCAAAAACTTGTTAGGAGTCCTTTCAAGTTTGAAAATATGTGGTTTAGAGATTCTCAATTTCTTGTAAAAATTGAAGAATGGTGGAAAGAGAAGGAGATAAAAGGGTCTAAGATGTTCTTTGTATTGTAAACTAAGACACGCCAAAGAAAATCTAATGAAATGCAACAAAGAAACTTTTAAGGACATCTTTGAAGTAAAAAAGAGATTAGAAAAAGAACTAAAAGAATTGAATGAGGAAGTTTTTGCCAGAGGTATGGATGAAAATAGTTTCAATAAAGAAAAAGAGTTCCTAAGAGAATATTCAATAATCTCTCTAGGGAAGAAATTTTTTGGAGACAAAAGCCTAAGGAAGTCTGGCTCAAGGAAGGAAATAAAAATTCAATTTTTTTTCATAATTTAGTCGAAGTCAGAAGAATCAAGAATAGAATTTCAAGAATAAAAAGGAGGATGGTTTTATAATAGATAAAGAGGAGTCTATAAAAGATGAGGCAGTAAACTTCTTCAAGGAATTGTTGAATAATTGGGAGGGATTAGATCTTCCTTTTCAAAATCAATTGCTCAAAAATATTCCAAAACTGGTGAAAGGAGCATAACAAAATGTTGATGAAGGAATTTCTTGTAGAAGAAATTAAAATGGTAGTTATGCAACTACATCCAGATAAATCCCTGGGGCCTGATGGATTCCCTACGAGTTTTTCCAAACATGCTAGTAAATAATTGGTAATGATGTAGTGGAAGCAGTAGAAGAGTCAAGAAAGAAAGGAAAATTGGTCAAAGAACTAAATAATACTTTTATAGTACTAATTCCAAAGAAAGATCTGACTCCTTCCTTTGAAGTTTATAGACCTATTTCGCTATGTAACACAATATACAAGATTTTTTCTAAAGTAGTAGCAAATAGGTTGAAAATTATTCTTCCTGAGATTATTGCTGAGGAACAAAGTGGATTTGTTCCAGGTAGATCAATTTTGGATGGAGCAATTATAGCCCAAGAAGTAATGCATATGTAGGTTTGAACAAAAAAATAGTATGTTGATCAAATTTGATATAAAAAAGGCATATGACATAGTTGATTGTCACTTTCTGATGAAAATGCTTGAGGGGTTTGGCTTTGATCTTGATTGGATTAATTGGATTTTTAGTTTCATTTCTAGTTCCAGATTCTTGGTGATACTAAATGGCAGTACTCACAGTTTCTTTGAAGCTTCAAGGGGCTTTAGGCAGGGAGATCCCATTTCTCCATTCTTGTTCATATTAATGGCAAAAGCCTCGGGTAGAGAAATCAGTATTGAAGCCTCTTTAGGAAAATGGGTAGGTATTTTAGTTACCAAAAACGTTGCCATGGTTACTCATCAACAATTCACTGATGACACTATGCTTTTTGGAGAGGCGAAGAGAAGGGAAGCGATGGTGATAAAAAACATTTTGGAAGTATAAGCTAGGGCTTTAGGTCAGGAGGTCAATGCTAATAAATCCAAAGTTTATTTCTTCTTTACAAAGATAAAAAAAATAGAAGGAAATTCTCAAGATCACGGACTTCAAAAAAGACTTGCTCCCAAGTAAGTATTTAGGCTTCCCTCTCTTTCAAAGGTGTTGTAAATCTAAACTTTGGGATCCTCTGTTAGAAAAATGCTCAACCAAGATGTCATCGTGGAAGGGAAGGTAGTTGTCTTGGTCTTGCAGAATTGTAATGTTAAAAGCAGTGATCTCAACTATTCCTATTTATTTTATGTCACTTCTTAAACTTTCGATTGGAGTAAACCACAAGTTAAGTCAGATGATGAGAAAGTTTTTATGGCAGGGTGTTTCTGAAGAAAAAAAATTCCTTTAATAGCATGGGAATCCATTTGTAAATCGAAATTAGGAGTAGGCTTGAGGAATCAACTTGCTCAATCAAAGTTGAAATGGGTTAAGATCTTGCAAAACAAATATTTGGATTTAGAAGTTAGGGAGAGGATTCTAACGATTCAAAATCCAATGAAAGATTCAAGGTTTTGGAACTTTTTGTTAGAATGTAGACCTATCATAACATATCACATTACTTGGGAAGCTAGAAATGGAAGGAAAGCTCTTTTCTAGGAAGATTCTTGGGGAGGTTTCCCTACAATAGATAAGATGGGTGATTTCAGTAACATTACACAAATTTTATCAGCCAGATGGGGAAGGTTTTTGGCAGATTATTTGTATGTCATAGAGCAAGATGGGATTGTAGTTTGGGATTGGAAAAAAGTGGAATTGGAAGAGGTTTTGGAGACTGAAGTTAGTGGTTTGGAAACAATCTTAGCAGTCAGAAAGATTGGGCTGTCAAAAGGTGAAGATAGTATCAGATGGAATTGCTCAGGGACAGGGGATTATTCAGCAAAGGTTGGTTATAAGGTGGCAGTTGGTTGTTTAGGGGTCTTAGATATTCCTTTAGATCTTTGTTGGAATAAACTGTCTTCCTAAGGCAGGGGTTTTCACTTGAACAACTTTACAAAAGAAAATTTTGACAGTTGAGAAATTCAAAAATTTGGTGTTTGAAGGTCCTTTGAGGTGCTCTCTATGCAAGGCTTCTGAAGAGACAATAGATCATTTGTTTTTGGAATGTCAGTTTGCTAAAAAATGTTGGGTTTGGCTTTGTGCTAAACTAGTTTGGGTGGGAATCTTACCTAAAGATATTTTTCTTTATTCAAAACCTGATCGAGGATAAAAAGGTATGATTCTTTTTATAGCTTGTGGATTATTAGTCCTTTAGTTGTTTGGGAAATATGGAAAGAGCGAAATAGAAGAATTTTTTAGGATAAAGAAATGGCAATGGCTACTTTGGAAAACAAATTGGAAATTCCTATTGTGGAGGTTGTTAATAGTAGAAATGAATCCCTTCCAAAAGGGAAAAAAATTTCTACTTGGGATAGTATAATGAGGAAGAATTAGAAGGGTCTAAAAACTCTCCCCTGTTAATGGGAGCGAGGGAGATAAATCCCTCTTAGCAAGGAAGGAGGCTAAATGGAGTCCTCCAAAAAAGGGGTGGTATAAATTAAATTTTGACGAGGCCTCGAAAGGCAACCCAGGTCCTTCAGGGGTAGGGGGTATTGTTAGAAATTGGGAGGCAAAAGTCATCGAAAAAGTTTCTAAAAGACTTTACAATTCAACTAATAATAAGGCAAAGTTCAAAGCAATATTGATCGGTCTTCAGGTCTGTAAGAATCTAGGCATTCAAAAATTAGCTATTGAAGGCGACTCACTATTAGTCATTAATGCAGTTAGGGAAAAAATGATCCATTGTTGGAAATATAAGGTGATATTGAATCAAGTTTTAGAGCTTATTGACAATTTGGAAGATTATATTATTAACCATATATTTAGAGAAGCCAATGGAGAGGCAGATGGCCTAGCTAACTTGGTAGTAAATAGAAATGAGGTTTTAGTGGTAGATTTGGCCGTGCATGAGCATATCGAGTAATTATTAGTCAGTAGTTGAGGAGATGGGTGCCACTCAAGATAGTATGCTTGAGATAATTGTAATGATGTTGCATTAATGAGTAGTACTGTTTACCAGGCTGAGAGGAGCGAGCAAAGAAAGGTGTATTAATTCTAGTTTTGTTTGGTTAACGACAATATTCTCCATAAGATCAACATTTTAACAGAGCAACGAATACGCCTATTTTCCTTACATGTCCTTAGTGTCAAATGGCATTTCATGGCTTGGTGACAGAGAAGAGGTTGCAGTTGGTTTTCAAAACCAAGAATGAAATTTTGATTCTTGCCTTTCAATAGGTTCTTGGTGACTAGTTTCTGGTGTCGAAGCACAGATATAGGGTTAAAACAAATGTGTCATTGATGTTCATTGTAGCACTTCTAGACGGTGGAGAAATAGAGGGTGATATTGAATTAATTGCTAGAGCCTTCATAAAAGAAAGTATTCTTGGAGGACTAGAGGATGTGTTGGATATTGCCAAGTATGGCAATGGGATTTTGTGTCCAGAGGATTTTGAAAAAGTAAAACAAGATGGAGCAATGGTTAGTTGGATGCCATTTCTGCATTCGGAGAGAAATGGTGGTGAGTTCTACATGCACTAGAAAGTGGAAGAGGTAGTTAGCTTCCTCAAACAAGTAGTGGGGCTGCAGGATGCAGAGGTAGGGGATTGTTTAATTTCATTCAACAAGAGGCAAAAGCTGCGGACAGGGAGTGGATAATTCAGTAAGAATTCAGGATAGATAGCTGCATTTTTGTTTATATATATAGTTTTTAAGAATGTAGATAGGTAGTTCACTATTGTATAGAATGTAAGCTTGCATATAGGGTAGTATATACAACAAGAAAAGGGTGGTATATGTTTTTTGTTAATCTCCTCCACAGGAGTTAGACGTAAGAGTTTGTTAAACTCTATTAAATTTTTGGGTTAATTAATATAAGGGAGCATCCCCTAAGGGTGCATATATTTAGCAAAAAAAAATCAAATCAAATTTAAAAAAGGAGCAAAGTGGATTGCAACAAATTTAATTGGTAAGAGCATTACATTTTATATGTTTTACCATCTATTTTTCCAGTGCATTAATAAAATATAGTGCCTTAATAATATATAGGTATATTTTATTTTGATTTTATTATGACACTTTATTTATTAATAGGGCACTATATTACATTTTATTTGTTTTGGTAGTTATTTATTTTAACAATAAGTAACCTTCCCATTTTGAGTTTCTAATATTTTTATCTTTTAGGATTTCTTGTGTTGCATTAATAAAATATAGTACCCTAAAAAAATATTTTACTATGGCACTATATTTTATTATTAGGACATTATATTTTATTATAGCACCCTATTTGTTTTGGTAGTTATTCATGTAAACAATGAGAACCTTCTCATTTTAAAATTTTAATAATCTCTCTTTTAACATTTCCAATAATTTGCTCTACCCTAGGGCCTTTGTGTAAAGGGATCAACACCCTCGTTTGCTCTTATCTTAATAAAAAACATTTCCAATAATAAATTATAGTACCCTAATTTTTTTTATTAGGGCACTATATTTTATTATGGCATTGTATTTGTTTTACTACATTATTTATTTTATTAGAACACTATATTTTATTATCAGGGCACTATATTTTATTACGGCAATATATTTGTTTTGATATATTATTTGCTTTTATTATGACACATATGGCACTATATTTTATTATGACATTATATTTGTTTTGATAGTTATTTATTTTAACAAGTAACCTTCTCATTTTATAATTCTAATATTATATCTTTTAAGATCTTTGTGGCATCATGCATTAATAAAATATAGTGTGTAAAAAAATATTTAATTATTATATTTTATTTGCATTTATTGTTATTTATTTAATTTTCTCATTTTACAATTGTAATAATGTATTTTTAAAGATTTCTAGTGCTCCATTAGTAAAAAATATATTGCAGTAATACCATATAGTACCTAGCTGTTCATGGCATAGTGTGTTGGTTAAAATGTGGCATTGTGGTTATTGCCACCAAGGTTTAAACTCTCGTTGGGCTATTGTGCTCACGCGCCTTGTGCCCTCGTTGGGTCGATGTGCTCATGAGTTTGAACTATTCGCATTGAAGCAGTTAACTTCAAGCTGTTGAATTCATGTTCTAAACCCTCACTGGGCCGTTGAGCTTGTAGGCTTTGTGCCCCTGGGCTGTTGAGCTCGCAGGTTTGGACTCTTCCTGTTGAGCTCGCAGGTTTGGACTCTTCACGTTGATGCAGTGTGTTCATGCTGGGGATGAGGTCCCCCATTTGTGGCCTCACTTGGTTCAGCCAGGCTAAAATTTCTCCCATTCACCAATCAAAAAAAACATTTAGCACCCTAAAAAAAAATATAAAAAAATATTTTATTAGGGCATTGTATTTTTTTTGGTACATTATTTACTTTGCTTTTATTTTATCTTTTGCCAATGCTTTAATAAAATATAGTGTTGTAATTTTATTTATTTATTTTTATTATGTTATTATTTTATTTTATTTATTTTAACAATTAGTAACTTTCTCATTTTGAAATTCTAATAGTATATATTTTAAAATTTCACAATAATAAAATATAGTGCCCTAAAAGAATATTTTCATAAAATATATATTTTAGGGCACTATATTTTATTATTAAGGCACTATATTTGTTTGGATACATTATTTAATTTTACTGTTATTTATTTATTTATTTTTGGATTGGTAAATTGCAGGCTTGGGGCCTGCTCCCATATATTATAATAATAAAAAGATTAACAAGTTTGCAGAACATTATATGAAAGTCCCACCAAAACAACAAAAAATAGGAGAAAAGCAAAATCCCTGTTGCAAACCTACCACCCTATCAACTACTCACTGCTATAAACTAAATACATTGCTTTTAGATTTCTAAACACAAAGACTATCTGCTATCAACAAACAAAAAACCCCAATCATGCATTTTCATCAGCAACATAGTAGGATTCGAGCACCTCCATCATCCAGTCCTCCTCCACCACGAGCCCATAAAGCTTCTTCAAGAAAGAAATGCCTCTTGCTGCACACCTTCGACCAGCAATTTTCTCGACCCCTACTTCATCCACGAAGGGAAGCCAACTCACTGCGTCCCCGACTGCATTGATCTTGTGGAACTTGTCCACATGCGGGATGCCAATACCATACCTAGCCACACTCACCAACTCTTTCCAACCACCTCAAAAATCCTTCTCCACACATGCTTCCATCAACGTTTCAATCACCACCTTCTCTTTGTTGCAATCCAACAGAACAACTAAAAACATGGAAGCCAAGTCAGTGTTAAACCAATACCTGTGCTCAACTACCATGAACTTCTCACCCAACACCCTTTCTATTGCAAATAAAACAATACCACTCTTAGGTTTAAACACTTGCTTCAACCGCTTCTTTGTTATAAGACCTAGGAAAGACATCTACCTTTTCTTGCAGGTAAGCCGAATTGGGGTGTCCATCTTCTGCAATGAACAACAAACAATCCCCACACCAACCAAAAAAAGAAAAAGCCTTGAAAGCCACACCCAAACCCTTTGCCAAATATCATTCACCGCACGCTTCGCTTCCATCATCTCTTCGCTGGGACAAGACTTTATGTCAGCCATGTGAGTTGGCACTATCATTAGGTATCACCTCCCAATGTAATGCTTGCCGTGAGTTGATGGCCAATTTGGCCAGTGCATCCGCTTCTTCATTGCCTTCCTTGAACACGTCGTTAATAACCACTCCCTCAAATCCTTCCAATAAGCATAGGGCCTCCATTAATAAAGTATTAAGTTTCCAATTATCCAACCCACCTTCCTTAAAGCATTTGTAAAGTATGTATTCCACATGCTAAGAATATGGAAGTAAAAACAACTCATTCACATTAACTTTAAATGGAAAGATAAATCTCTTATACAATAATCAATAAAGTTTACAATACATCTTACAAGTCCTTGAGCCATAATCATGAGTTAACATAATAAAAGAATATACATGTTACATCTTGACAATCATGCCATAAAGTCATCTCAATACAATGAGATAGTACAAATGTCAGAATCATACAATAAGATCAATAATCCAAATAACCATCCTGAGCTGCCATTAACCAACTGGTTTTCCGCAAGCCAAAAGACAAGAACATGGTTCAGGTACTTTTTCCACCCAACCACGAAGCATTACGCTTCCCTAGAATTCTTCCTACTTGAAGAATACTTGACCCTGTACGAAACGCCTGGCAACCTAGAAACAACTAGCAGGAGGGAACACTCGATGCATGCCTGGTGCCTATATGCATTCTAACTAGAATGAACATAATCTCGCAAACAAGATGTGGCAAAGAAACATAACAAAACTAGGCATAAAATTTCATCTATTTCATTGGTATATATAGCTTTGGCCAAAGCATAAAAGCATAACTAGTAGTATTAAAAAAGATCACCTTCTTTGTTAGTCCACATTTCGTATCCTATCCTAGAAGGTAAGCTACCCAAGCATATAACAAAATAATTTATTTTCTGGTAAAAATAAACATAGTATCACATGCTTTAAAACATGACCAGTTACTTTCTCGCAAGATTTAATGTAAACGTAAGTATATTCTCCATAACATAATTATAACATAATTCGTGCAATTTTTGCTAACTTCATTTCATATACTACTTAAACGTATTTTCCTACAATTTGTAATATTATAATCAAAAGAAAGTTCCTAACTATGTTGGAAGTTATTGGAATAGCCATAATGATCCCTACTTGGATAATTAATGTTTTTTTTAAAGTATACATATATATATATATATACATACCCATAATGTATATGTACTCATCATATATATGGTTGTAGAAAAACATCTAGACACATAGTTCCGTGTTTAAACATTTGCAATTTGAACATATATACCTCATTCTAATAATGAAAAAAAGTCTACAAGACCCATGCGTTTATATACATCACATGGTAATAAAAAGTAGGTAGTTACTATAGTTTAGACCATAAAAACACACACGCCGATAGAGGATAAGACCAATTAGATTTCAATAGGGTTGGTGAAGAGGTTATCAAGCGGGAAGTAAATAAAAGGAGGGGCAGATTTATCACATTAAAAGCCACAACTTATCTAAAATACTGGTCATTTTAAACAGCTAAATATTGTTGCATGCCATCCGGTGCTCTTAAGAATAAGGCAAATGATATGAGTTAGTTTTAAGGTCCATAGGAGAGAAGGTCGCATGATTTGATAAAAAGGGCCGATTCTATGAAGAATGGCTGGGAGTTTGCTTTAAAAGAGTAGCTTAAGAACATAAAAGATTGCGAACAAGTAAAAGATTGCGAACAAGTAAGAAGAAGCCACTCGGCTATAAATAAAGCAGACTATATATTTTAAGAAGGTGATGTATATATATTGAACGCTGAAGTATATAAAGAAAGAGCCATTGAAATTTAATAAAGGTATTGATAGATCTTAGATTGGGCCATTGGTATGAAAGCTCAGATTGACCACAACCGATATAAAGACAAAAACTTCATGGAGAGGTCATTTTCTAAAGGATCAGGTTGATGAAATCATTGACAGGTCTGGTGAAGTGTTATAAGGCCGATAGAAAGCAACCAAGGCTGAGGAAAATCAAGATGTGGCTACTCTTGAAAGACTGGTGGAATAAATAGGCCAAAAAAAAGATTTATAAAGAGGCCGGTAGAAGATTTATAAAGAGGCCAATTTAACAACAAATAAAGGCCACTAAAGAAATAAAAGGAAGGGACTGTTTATAAGCCATAGATAAACAAGCCATGTTGTGGTTTAAAACATTAAAAAAAAGCTTTGGCCGCTTTCTTCAAGAAGGCCGACCAAAGGATAATATAACTGATTGAAGAAGAGTAAAAGGCATTGAAAGGTGAAGTTTTAGGCAAGATTCAAACACAAGATGCAGGGAAAGCCGTTTAGTAAAAAAAAGAGAAGGGCCGCTTGCTGTTTGAAAGCCCGGTCAAACATAGAAGGAGGTTGATTTCAGAAAAAGAGATTAGTCTGAATCAGATAAGCAGGCCGTACAAGAATTTAAAATGGAGTAAAAAACAAGGAAAGTCCATACTCTAGAACAAGCCGCTGAGAATTCTAAGAAGAAAGACTATGTCAAAGAAAAATGAACAGTTTAACAAAAAACCAAGCGCATACAATAGTATCACATACATAATTTCTTCATCATACTAGGTTAAACTAAGTACCTGTGATCCTTGCTGGATGGGCACATTTGTTCCTTAACTACTGTCAATGTTTACCCTATTTCAATTCCTCTCCATGCTTCCTTCTTACTGCCTTCTGTTCCTTTGCTACTGATCGATGCCTCTCTCTTTCTTTGATGCCTTTTTAATACTTTCATTTCTTTTTAGTTTTTTCTCTTCCTTCGACTTGCATGGCATCGTGATTTCCACAAGATTTCTTATTTTATACCTTTCCCCATCTTGTTTATAGATTACACATGCATATTAATTAAAAATAGAGTTGCTTTATGTACAAGTTTGCAAGACCTCCATTCTTGATTATATTTAGATGTTTATAAATATAGGAATTATTTATTCTATATATATTATAATTATTTTAAGTTTACTAAATACTTTCCATGCTAAAGTATGATATTCATGTCTATACATATCTATATTTATTATTTTTATTAATTACATTATACATACATAAGATAACACTTTAAATAATGTAAATTTATTGAAAAAAATAGTTTCTTTTTAATTATACATGGGAAGGAAAATTGAGAAATTATGACGATTTTATAATTCGAAAAGAATGTGATATTATGCAAGTCATATGATGTTCCAAAGCAAAAAAACTTCAAACAATTTAATACTTTTTCGACAATCATGCAACCGTTCATCTCAAAAGCTCAGGCAAGGTTATGCTATGGAAATCAGATGAGACCATATCATTTATGAAAACAAGAATGCAATATAACATCATGCAATAATGAGCTAAGTGAGTGTGTGAGCATGCATTGGTTCCATCATGTCAATTCTTGCCAGGCAGCTTGGACGCCTCTACCTGAACAATGTTCTTGCCTTCGATTTATTCCTGCATTCAATCGCACTTGAATCCATGCCAATTGGTTAGTCCATAAAACCATAGCCGAAGCGAACATATAAACTATATACGCCTAAAAATGACACGATTCGGTCTAGATAAATATTCTTAATATTTATTCCCTTCTAATTCCTCTATCAATAAATAAATAAACAAATTTATTTATTTGATTCATATTCTTCCAAACAATTAAATAATTCTTAATTATTTATTTAAATCAATTCATTCTTCCAAATTTGAATAAATCAAATCAAATTTATTTAAATCCTTTCAATCTCCAAAAATAAAATAAATAAAATATTTTATTTATTCTTCCAAAATCATGCACAACAATTTAATTTATTTATTTAATTTACTTTCTTATCTTCTAAATTAAATAATTCCAATTATTTAATTGTTTCTTCCAATAATATCTTCTCTCTAAATTTAAATAAATCAATTATTTATTTAAGTTGCCTTTTCTTCTAAATTGAGTTATCTCTAAATATAATTCAAGCTTTTTGCACATGCAATTAAATATTCCTAATATTTAATAAAGCAAAATATCTTCTTATTCTCATGCAAATCCCTTCTTCTTGTTTTAAATCACTTAACTGATTATTATATTCTTTTAATTGCTTTAACTCATTCTTCTATTCTTAGCAAATCCTCTCATGCAAAAGAAAGCAAGACACATGTCTTCTTCTTATTCGTTGCACATTCCTCAACTGTTCTCAACCGTTGATCTTCATTCTCCCAAGCCTATAAATTGAACCCTGTTCTTCCATTTCATTCATCCAAGCTTTAAGTATCGTTACTCTGCAGGAATTACAGTGTGCCTTTGGCACCAATTCCTTCATTGCTTGTGATCACATTCATTAGTATGCACTACACACTATTCATCGTTGTGAAGCTCCTCTTCATTGCGAGATTATCACTGCCATTCCCAATTGACATTCTTGAAGCATAGCAAGGAAGTGCACTCTCTGAGGGCCCTATTTCATACATGCAAGATCGATTGTGATAGGTGATCAATGGAAGCTTTGATTTAAGGAGGTTTGCTTTGTTATTTGATTCATTGTTATTGAATTTCCTTAGTTCACTATTTCATTGAAGTTTAGGGTATTTGATATTGATTATATTGTTTATTCATTGTTGATCCAATTTTCCCTTAACATAAACATCTCAATCCATCCTTAACAACATTGCATTAACATTTTACTTCCTCATCAAAATAATTACCTACAGTAAAATAATCACAAATAATTATCTAAAAGTCTGATCCATAAATGCATTATAAAAGTTTGTGATGTGACATCCTTCTCCACTAGGAAGAGGCATCGTCTCGATGTCTTATTACACAAATTTGAAATAATAATGTATCTTGCTAACACTACCAAAGTATCAATAAAGTTATGAAAACTATGCAAAAATGAAAGAATCTCTACTAAATTCTCAAATGAGGAAAAGATCTTTTTATCTCCTCAGCATCCTCCCATGTGGCACTATCCACAAAATATTGGTCCCATTGGACCTTGTACTGCACAATATCTCTATTATGCAACTTAACATTGCGCCCCTCCAGACTTCGAGTGGGCTCCACCAGCACCACTCCTGGATCCTGTGCATGTAAAGTATGCCAATCAAGAATGTGCGAAGTATCAGGATATGGCTTGAGTAAAGACACATGAAAAAAATTATGGATTCTGGCAAGAGTAGGTGGTAGAGAAAGTCTATAAGCAATAGGATTAACAACTTCCAGCACATCAAATAGTCATACGAATCTTAGAGCAAGTTTGGATGCTTTTCCAAATGAAATTGAACTCTTCTAAGGTTTGACCCTCAAAAAGACTTTGTCACCTACTGAAAATAGTCTTGGCATCCTATTTCTATCTGCATAACTCTTCTGACAATCTAAAGCTTGCTTCAATTTCTCTTTGATCAACCTTATCTGATCATCCATTTCCCTTAACATATCAAGACCAATCACAATTCTGTCTTCCACCTTGTCCTAACTGATAGGTGTTCGACACCTTCACTCGTAAAGAGCTTCGAACAGAGCCATTCCTAAAGATGCATGGTATGAATTATTGTAAGCGAACTCCACCAATGGAAGATACTCCTCCCACTTATACTATTGATCCATACAATACATCCTGAGGAGGTCCTCCACCACCTGATTCATCCTCTTTATGTGACCATGAGTCTGAGGATGATAGGTTGAATTGAAGTTCAATTTAGTTCCCAAGGTTGTATTCAATATCGTCCAAAACTTGGAAGTCATGCAAGTGTCTCAATTTGATATGATCGTCTTAGCCACTCCATGCAAATGGAAGATCTCCTGAACAAACTTCTTAGCTAATACCAACAATCCATCTGAAAGATTCCCTAGAATAAAATGTGCTACTTTTGTCAACTTGTCCACAACTACCAAGATGACATCATGCCAATTCTTGGACATGGGCAACCCTTGAATAAAATCTATACTTATTACTTGCCGCTTATGTTCAAGAACACCGTGTGGGTACAACAATCCTACTGGATGCACATGCTCAGCCTTGCCTCACTAGCACTCCAAACATCAAGCCACAAATTCCCTTACATCCTTCTTAAGTCTAGGCCAAAAGTATAAAGGTCTCAAACTTTCGACCATCTTTGTCACTCTAGGGTACCCCAAATATGGTGTGTTGTGGTTCTCAAGAACTAACTTTCTCAACTCCTCTGAGTCAGGAATATATATCCTTCCTTAGTATCGCAAAAGTCCATCTGACTTAATCACATAACCATCAAATTGGTGATCTAAGGGCTCTGCTTCTAAAGCTTGCTTCACTCTATCATAATGTTCATCCCCTTGTAGATTCTGAATTACTCTCTATCTCAAATTGGATCTTGTGGTGACCATGGCAGCTAGATGTCTTCTACTACTAAGAGCATCTGCTACTCTATTCTCCTTTCCTTTTATGTACTCGATTCCAAAGTCATACTCGCTAAGGAATTCTAACCACCTTCCCTGACGTGCATTAAGGTTAGATTGAGTAAAAATGTACTTGAGCCCTAAATGATCTATCTTTAACTCAAAGAGATTCCCTAGAAGATAATGCCTCCACATCTGAAGTGCATGAACTATGGCAGCTAACTCAAGGTCATGCAGTGCATAATTTAACTCATATTGCTTTAACTTCCTTGACTCATATGCAACCACTTGCTCATTCTGCATCAACACTCCTACTCCTTCTCTTGAAACATCAGTTATAACTATGAAATGACCATTAGGATCTAGTATGGTCAAGATAGGAGCTATTGTGAGCTTTTTCTTTTAACACCTGGAAAGCTTACTCACACCTTTCTGTCCATTCAAACTTCTTACCTTTCTTCTGTAATGAGGTAATTAGCGCTGCTATTGTTGAGAATCCTTCCACAAACTTCCTATAATATCCTGCAAGTCCCATAAAGCTTCTAACTTCTGTCATAGTCTAAGGTGCAAGCCATTCCTTTATCACCTTAATCTTCTCAGGGTCTACTATAATTCCTTCAACTGAGATCACATGACCAAGATAGTGCACCTTGTCTTGATAGAATTTACACTTAGATAGTTTACCAAAAAGTTTTCGATCTCTTAGGCACTGTAAGACTATCCTCAAATGCTTCTTGTGCTCTTCCATCGATTTAGAGTATATCAATATATCATCAAGAAAAATCAACACAAAATCATCTAGGCAATCACTGAATATGCTATTCATCAAATTTATGAAGGCTACTGGAGCATTAGTCAACCTGAATGGTACTATTGTGAACTCTTAGTGACCACAGTGAGTTCTAAAAAGCTGTCTTTGAGATGTCCTCACCATTAATCTGTAACTAGTGATAACCAGATCTAAGGTCTATCTTCGAGAACACTGCAACTCCCTTCATCTGATCAAAGAGCTCATCTATTCATGGGAGTGGGTACTTGTTCTTTATAGTAGCCTTGTTAAGCATCCTATAATCAATGTATAAATGCAAAGTCCCATCCTTCTTCTTTACAAAGATGACTGGTGCGCCCCATGGTAACACACTAGGTCTTATAAACCCTTGGTTCAATAACTCTTGCAATTGTGCTTTAAGCTCATACAATTCTATAGTATTCATCCTATAGGGCGCCTTAGATTGAGGCTCAGTCCCTGGTAGAAAATCAATTGAGAAATCAAATTCTCTCTTTGGTGGTAACTCTGTTAACTCCATAGGAAACACATCTCAGAATTCTCTAAGGATCGGGTAGTCATTAAATGTTGGTTCTTCTTTGTCAAGGTCCTTTACTTGGACAACAAAAATAGCACACCCTTTCCTCTTGGCTTTCTTTAACTGCATAGCCGAGATTTGTCTAAGTTCTAAAGGTCTCTTAGATCCATTAATATCCACCTGATTTCCTAGGTCATGCAAACATCTAACCATCTTGTCGTCACAGTTTACTAATGACTTATGTTCTGCTAACTAGTTGATTCCCAATATCACATCATAAGACTCTAAAGGTGCTACATACAGATTGACTTGTGTTTGAAAACTTGGGAGCTCTAATTTGCTACATGCAAGACATGAGTCTACTCTCTTCTCTGCTCTATTGTCATACTGTACCATCCAAGAGTTTGCCATATGCCCAGGTCTAACATATAACTTTGAAACTACTCTAAGATCTATAAAACATTCTACAGCTCTAGTATCAATCAAAATAGAAACAGGGAGTCCATAGAGCTTACCTTGAAACTGAATAGGTGCTGCCTAAAAGCTAGCTTGCTGATTGTCAATGGTTGCATGAATTTGGTGTTGAGGTGCTCCTCGCTGATTCCTATCCCTTTGCTCTGCTGCTCGTCAAGGACAAATACTAGCATAGTGCTCTCCTTCACATGCATAACATCTGCCATGGGGTGCTCTTGGTTTCTCCAACATATCCCTTCTGTTATTGTTGTTGTTGCCCCTTTTGTTTCTGGCATTCTAATTCCCACCAGGTCTATCTTGAGAGCCGTTTCCTCTTTTCAGGCTCCAAATCCGCCGATTGTTGCCCTGATTGTTATTGTTGTTTTGACTATTATTATTTATCTAGAATCTCTTATTCCCAAATTTCGCATCTCTACTTTTGCGATAATTGGCCACTTTCTATAACTTTTGCTCCTGCTTTATAGCTTTTTTGAAAACTTCATCCATAGTCAAGGGATTATGAATGCCCAACTCTACCCTAGTCTGAGGTCTTAACCCCATGATGAACTTGCAAATTCTAAACCTCTCATCCAATTGGTACTGCGGTACATACTTGATCAAAAGAGAAAATCTTTCCCAATAATGGGTTACCAACATACCACCTTGAGTCAAATTTTGAAAATCAGCTATCTTCTTATCAAAGAAGAGCTATGGTAACCACCTTTTCCCGAAGAGTTGGAGGAAAATTTTCCAATTTATTTCTCCTGGAAACAACTTCTTCTCTGCTTTCTCATTATCCCACCATGTTGGTGCTTCTCCAGGAAGCTAATATGATCCTCACATTGCCTTAGTTTCATTGGAAAGGTTGCAGAGATCAAAGTACTTCTCCACCTCAATACTCCATGCTTCAACTCCATTACCGATGGTCCTACCATCAAACTTGGGTGGTGAGACCTTCTTGAGGTCTTTGCTCAACTCCTTTTCAATCCTTCCTTGATTATTTGCATTTGTTTCAATCTTAGGAATCCATGCCTCTACTCTTGGGTTCTCATTCTATGTCTCTACTCCTGGGTTCTCATTACCTTAATTTTGATTTGCACCTCCTTGGTTTTGGTTTTCATTTTGATTCTGCTCTCTATGGTTCCCTCTGATCTCCTGCTCAAGATTATCCATTCTCATACCCTGCTAGGTTAAGAGAGAAAGAATTCAGTCCAATCTTCCATCTTGGTCATTATTTGCATCTCCACTATTTCTTCCATTTTGATCACTGCCTGATCCTAAGACTCCTCCACTACGATCAGTGTTTCTAGTATTCATGATGATTGATTTGCATCAAAGTTGCATCTTAGGTAATAGTCCAAAAAGGCCCCAGTGTAAAACCTAGCACTCTGATACCAAATGTAAAGTACGCATTCCACATGCTAAGAATACAAAAGTAAAAACAACTCATTCACATTAACTTTAAATGGAAAGATAAATCTCTTACACAATAATCAATAAAGTTTACAATATATCTTACATGTCCTTGAGCCATAATCAGGTGTTAACATAATAAAAGAATATACATGTTACATCTCGGCAATCATGCCATAAAGTCATCTCAATACAATGAAATAATACAAATGTCAAAATCATACAATAAGATCAATAATCCAAATAAGCATCCTGGGAAGCCATTTACCAATTGGTCTATCGCAAGCCAAAGCACAAGAACATGGTTCATACGCCTTTTCCACCCAACCACGAAGCATTATGCTTCCTCAAAATTATTCTTACTCAAAAAATACCTGACCTTGCATGAAATGCCTAGCAACCTGGAAACAACTGGTAGGAGGGAACACTCGATGCATACCTG